>JAPTHN010000007.1:1648013-2963013 GCA_026936325.1 Platynereis dumerilii
TTTAGTTCATAAGACCTCCATCAGATTCCAACTACTTTCAGTTCATAAGACCACCACCAGATTCAATTAACTTTTAGTTTATAAGACCACCATCACATTCCATCTAGTTTTAGTTGATAAGACCAACATCAGATTCAAACTACTTTAAATTTAGTTGATAAGACCACCATCAAATTCCATCTACTTTTAGTCCATAAGACCACCATCACATTCCTTCTACTTAGTCTGTAAGACCACCATCAGATTCCATCTGCTTTCAGTTCGCAAGACCAACATCAGATTCCATCTATTTTTAGGTTGTAAGACCACTATCAGATTCCATCTACTTTTAGTTCTTAAGACCACCATCAGATTCCTTCTACTTTTAGTTCATAGATCACCATCAGATTCCATCTACTTTTAATTCATAAGACCACCATCAGATTCCTTCTACTTTTAGTTCAAAAGAACACCGTCAGATTCCATCTATTTTTAGTTTGTAAGACCACGATCAGATTCCATCTACTTTTATTTCATAAGACCACCATCAGATTCCATCTACTTTTAGCTCATAAGACCACCATCAGATTCCATCATCTTTTAGTTGATAAGACCACTATCAGATTCCATCTACTTTTAGTTCATAAGACCACCATCAGATTCCATCATCTTTTAGTTGATAAGACCACTATCAGATTCCATCTACTTTTAGTTCATAAGACCACCATCAGATTCCATCTACTTTTAGTTCATAAGACCACCATCAGATTCCATCTACTTTTAGATCATAAGACCATCATCAGATTCAATCTACTTTTGGTTCACCAGACCACCATCAGATTCCATCTACTTTTATTTCATAAGACCACCATCAGATTCCATCTACTTTTAGCTCATAAGACCACCATCAGATTCCATCTACTTTTAGTTCATAAGACCACCATCAGATCCGATCTACTTTTTGTTGAATATACCACCATAAGATTCCATCTACTTTTGGTTCATAAGACCACCATCAGATTCCATCATCTATTAGTTGATAAGACCACCATCAGATTCCATCTACTTTTATTTCATAAGACCACCATTAGATTCCATCTACTTTTAGCTCATAAGACCACCATCAGATTCCATCTACTTTTAGTCCATAAGACAAACATCAGATTCCATCTACTTTAGTTCATAAGACCACCATCAGATTCCATCTACTTTAGTTCATAAGACCAACATTAGATTCCATCTACTTTAGTTCATAAGACCACCATCAGATTACTTCTACTTTTAGTCCATAAGACCACCATCAGATTCCATCTACTTTTAGTTCATAAGACCACCATGAGATTCAATCTACCTTTAGTTCGTAAGATCACCGTCAGACTCAATCATCTTTTAGCTGACAAGACCAACATCAGATTCCATCTACTTAATAAGACCACCATCAGATCCAATCTACTTTTTGTTCAATATACCACTACAAGATTCCATCTACTTTTGGTTCATAAGACCACCATCAGATTCCATCTACTTTTGTTTAATAAGACCACCATCAGATTCTTTCTACTTTTTGTTAAAAAGACCACCAACAGATTCAATCTACTTTAGCTTATAAGACCACTATCGGATTCCATATACTTTTAGTTGATAAGACAACAATCATATTCCATCTACTTTTAGAGGATTAGACCACCATCAGATTCCATCTACTTTTATTATCGTTTTCATAGCTACATGTTTTTCAAGTTTGCAATTTGCTTCATTCCAAAACTGTGATGTCAGAGATTAATTTTAATAATTTTGTTTATTACAAGCACAGATTTCAGGAAACTGGCGAAGTGCAGTGACACATGGATGATGTGTTTCACCGTACTCTGTAACTGAACCAAACAGACTACTTAGCCTCAAAGGAGAGTTGCAATTACTGACAAAAAAAAGTTGTTTGAAATTGTGATGACTGGTGTATTGTGAAAAACAGCAACACATTTTCTTTGGAAAACAATGAGGTGCAACACTCAGCTTATACATGCATTGTTTGTTGTGGTTGTACACAAATAGTAACATTGCCTGACAGTTTTAATTCCTTTGTCATTAACTGTGATGTCAAAGTCTGAACAGATATGTCACAGATTGAAGATTAGACCAATCATATTGACAGATACCCGATGATGTCACAGTTTAACTGCAAAACGAAGTTTTCAAAAAACACATAGCTATGAAAACGATAATAATTAATAACACCACCATCAGATTCCATCTTCTTTTGGTTCATGAGACCACCATCAGATTCCATTTCCATCGACTTTTAGTTCGTAAGACCACCATCAAACTACATCTACTTTTAGTGGATAAGACCACCAATAGATACCATCTACTTATAGTTGACAAGACCGCTCTCAGATTCCATCTGCTTTTAGACATCACCAAGATACTTATACCATTGGAAAAACCGGTATCTAACTGACAATATTGCCTGTTAGCGCCCAGCTAAGGATTAGCATTGTTTACAACAGCAAACAAACAATGAGATTATGGTTTATTTTGCTAAAATTATAAGTTAAAACAAATAATAGAAGAAGCATATGATGTCTAAGTCAGTTAGACACCTCTTTGTCGGGTCCTAACATGCATTTTTGTCAGTTAGATCCCTCCCTTCGGTTGGGATCTAACTGACAAAAATGCATGTTAGAACCCTCCAAATCGGTGTCTAACTAATACATAGCTGATATGACCACCATCAGATTCCATCTACTTTTGTTTCATAAGACCACCATCAGATTCCATGCTGCTTCAATAAAGATCTGCTCAGTCTCTTTGAACACACAACCAAAGTGGAGATTACCAACTGCCTTAACCATGAGGCCACAGGTAACACTAATTAATTAGATGACAAAATAGCAATAACTAGTACATTTATCTCTGATTCCAACTCAAACAACAGCAGTAATGCAAAATGCCTTTTAATTAAATATTCACTCCGTATTATACAGTTATATTAATACAGTTATATTAATCTACCTAAAATTCGAAAACCCTATACATGGTAAAAGTAGCACGAGGCAGACGCCAGTCCACATCTGAGTGAATATAATTGCCGGGATTCTTAAAACTCAAATATTAGCAAAACAAGTTGACAGAATATTACGGGACATTCGAATAAAAATCAACTAAATCAGTCTCTGGAAGTTAAACAAATCATGTAAATCTTTTGCATTCGGCAGTCGTATAAAGTAAGCCGTAAAAAGTAGAAAAAGTCAAATCAATTAAATACTAGATCAAAGATCAAAGCTAGTACAGCACCATGACTTTAAAATCAAGGTGTTTGGCTAATATTGATAATACAGTGACATATTGGTATGAATATACACAAGTTGGCCTTAAGTATAACTTATATAAATTAGTTATCACATTTGGCACCATCTGTTAATACAGCACACAAACCATGTTTAAAACACAAGCAGCACTCGTTTGAAGCACTCGTTTGCAGCACTCGTTTGCAACCCCATTGCAGCACTCGTTTGAAGCACTCGTTTGCAGCACTCGTTTGCGGCACTCATTTGTGGTGCTCGTTTGAAGCACTCGTTTGCACCTCTCTCAATGCTCCAAGCCAGCACCCTGGGAGTGAGACGGTTCATTTCTAATTTAAATGCAATTAACTAAAGAGTTGAAAGTGGCCGGGGTCATAATATGCACTCGGTAGCTTCAACTGCCGGAGGAAAAGAAAGTCAATTTCGCAAAAGAAGAGTTCAACCATTCCCTCTTTGTGTTAATGTTAAATTCTCCTCCTCATCAATGAATTACATCTCTTCTCTTAGTTCTTTCCGCAGTGGAGTAATTCGCATGTCTAGGACCGATCAAGTTGAACTTGAAGTCGTCTTGTGGCGCAAACAAAATCATAAGCTATGATCATTGATCAATGAGCTCTCTTCTAAAATGAGCACTATTAAACAAAGAGCCACTCTCCTCTAATCTTTTAATCCTCTAATCTTTTCATCCTCTAATCTTCTAATCAACTCTTTTACATCATTTGACATCCAGTGGGCTCCTAATTACAACTAAAAATGCATCCTGTTTTTTTTATAAAATTAAATCCGTTTAATCAGTGTCCGTCACTTGAAGACTCACGCTGTCTAGACACCTTCTCTGTCGGTCTCCACATCGGCCATTCATTCTGAAACGACAAAGTAACCCAAGTTAGACTAAAATTGACATTGTCAGCCTACATCACCAACTGTGTTTTTCCTAAAGTTCAAATGTGTCATACGTTGTAACAACTATTTCTTTGGCTGCTTTTCCGTAGATACTATTCCATTTGGAATAATTGGTTTGTCTACTGTAGTACATATAGGGCGACACCATCATGGCATGGCTTCTTATATCCATTACAATAGCAGTTACTGTCATGACAATTAACAACCCTTATAGTTACGAATATGCAACAGCATAAACATAAAACCAAGACAAAGCCACAACTAACAAACAACAACAAAGTGCAACCTACGAACTGCCAACAAAGAACAAAATAAGAGAGATCTCCTCTTATACAAAGGGAATGATTTGTATAGAGAAACACACACACCATCTCTCTACAATATATAGCACTTAAGAAAAGCTGCAATAGATAACAAGGAATAGAGGAATAGAAGCTCACCTGAATGGACTAAGCGTAATAACTGGGAGACACAAGGAGGTCTGTCAACACGACCAGCTGATCGTCCGTGAACTTCTGTTTGTGGTCTTGCCAATTGTCGTAATGAGTTCTCTTGAAGTTTGACAACGTCTTCTTCACCGTCAGCTGTGAAATAAAAGACACAGATTGTTATTGTTTGTCGTAACTTACAGGTTATTCTACTGTTAATAGATGATAAACAGAAGTCAGCATTTGGCAATATGGTAGCACAACACATATCTCAGAATACAAAATACCACAATATGAATAAAAGCAATGATAATTCTCAAATAATCTCAATTTCATTTTGTAATAAAACTTGATGCGAAGATATTTGTAACTCAAGGTGTGGGTAATAAAGGTTATATTCCACATATTTAAAGAATGGCATTTGTTACATTAAACCGATTTTATTCATTCTATTCGCACATGCAGCCTTAATATCATATACAGGCAAATTACAAGGCTACATATCTCTTTTAAGTAATGAAAAATCTCTTCAAAAGCACACTTAGAAACATATTTGTAATAACGGGTACATTCAAATCATACTAACAGTTTCAGATTATATTGGTAAATTGACCAAAGCCTACATAACAATTCCAAATATTTTATAAGTAGAACGTGCTGTACCGGAATGCAAAGACCTACAGAGACACATGTTATACAATGTAATATTATTTCCCTTCCGCAAATGCAAAATATTCATGACAATTAGTGAGCAAACTAAAAATGTGCCTCCTTCACTGTAAATTTCCAGAACAAACTGAATTGACTGGCACTGTGCCACTATAAATGGGCTGATATGTGATGGTTATTCTCCATGTGAGGGTATTTTTTGTCTTGTGTTTTTGGGATACCGGTATCTATGCATCACAACTATGAGTAACTTCAGTAAGTCACATAACTGCCATTTGTTTATTTGAATTTCCCATTGACAGAATTAGACATAGAAATCGATTTGTATTTTGGAATTTACCAGTTTTTTGTGGAGTTAATTGAGTGTGGGATAAAAACAAGGCCACGCCCAAAAGATAAAAGATATGGAAGCATCAGCGAGCATCAGCCATCACTCATCAGGTTGAATCGGAAGGCGAGATCACGAGTAAGACTAAGATGAGTGCAAACAGGGGAGACTAGTGCAGGTTTAATATGGTAGACGAGACAAGTCATGAATTTCCCCAAACTCTTTTATCACAAAAACTAATCTCAGAACCTACACAAATGCTCGAATTTAAAATAATCCGGCATCTCAAACAGCAAACACGTTGTTCAGGCCGCTTCAGGAGAGTCGATGCCATGGGCAAGGTTATTCCCTGGCTTAAATCCAGTTGATTGTTTACAACATTCACGACAACAAAAGGCGATCAACAAAAGGCGATCAATGGAGCAAATAGGAAATGAAAGATGAGACAAGAAGCATGCAAGATGTACAATATCAAGTATTTTCCTGCCTATAAATACAAGTATTATGTTATTGGTTGGAGAAGGAAAACAAGGCTATCGAATGCCGATCACTGACAGTGAAGTAAAAATATTGCAAACGATCAAGAACATCTCTTGTCATAACATGGTAGCAATGCTAAGCTTATCTCTCTCTTGTTTATGGAAAATTGCTCGCATTTTGAGGTTAAAGGCACTTCAGTCTGACATGGGTGCCACTGGGTGGCCAATTCAGCGCTCTGACTGGTTTTCAATCACGTCCACTGCCTTCCGAAAGATAAGCCTTTCCTTGGATAAACAATCATAATGTAGCCTTAAAAAGAAACAAACCTGTACGGGCTGAGGGTCGTCAATGTGGTTACTCAAATCCATCAAAATCTGCGGAATGACTTCCGGAACATCGTAAGGGAAGGCCTGGACACATGCACTCAGTCCGAGCACCCCAGCGTGACGCTTGATCATCAATTCAGGCTTCACCCCGTCAACTTGTTTCTTGCGCTTGATCTTCGTCCGACTCAGTTGCTGGAAATGCGTCTGAAAGGAAACACAAGATTAGTTATTATTACTGAAGGAAAATAACCACTTGAAGAATTATATTTTTGCCTTTGTAGGCTTGACTGGATTGTATTTTCTGGCCACAGCAACACTGAAATGCAGTCAAGACATTATGATGAGATGACAAGGCCAATTAGTTTCAGAAGTCGCCTTAGCTAAATAGACAGACGGGCAAAGACCTTTATCGGAGCTGGCGGGAACCTCAACCACACTGTGGGAACTTCAACCACTGAAAATGTACAGTATTATCATACCATTCGACACCTCTGTCAGCCAATCATAGGCCGGTATATTTCATTGTGATAAATCCCATACTCTTTGTTGTCAACTTATTGTCTCAAGTTTGACTGAGTGTTTGTCTCATGATATAAGCTGGTTATTCACCATGGGATCAGAAATATGTGTTTATTAACCTCTACCTAAAGCCCCTCCATCGCCATGTACTTTTACTTTCTATGTATTATTTTCATCTCCTACAAAACGCTAACCCTAAGATGTTGGTCGTTTGCCAGCGGATGCTGAATAATGTTCACCTCGTTGGCATTGGGCCAGTCGCTATTTGGAAAGCTAACGGTTATTTCAGCGAGGAAAATGTCATGATTTTGAAGTTTCAGAATAGAATCAAATTGACAATTTAGAAGGGAAAGGAGGGTCAATGAAGCGTCTGCACTGCAAAAAGTGTTGTTTCAATGCTTATTACCCGATTTCAGTAATTTTCTCCCTTTTACACAAAAAGAAGTTGATCTTTTTATGGCATCATTTTCTATGCACATTCCAAAAGGCCGCAGCTGGCTTTCCTTGAGGCCTTATGATGAGATGTGCGCATAAAAGTTATAAATATAGATCACAAAAGTAGGTTGCATTGCGTCAGAGACTTTATTACACCCCAAATGAGGATCTGTGTTGGACTTTGTAACACTAACACAGTAATCATCAGTCTTGGTTAAGTGACACAAAGTCAAAGTACTTAAGCATTCAAGCATCAGCAAATTAAAAATAGAATTGGAAATTATTTTGAAATATTTGTGAGTGTGCCAAGTGGAGGCAGAAGAAGCCGAATGAAGATGATTCTCTTTTGGCAGCCGTGAGATTCTCAGTTAATTTGGCATGGTAATTGTTAACGGAAAATCAATCATTATCTGAACTCTTGCTACTCTTGCTTCAGGTGCTCTTGTGTTTTATGGGTTCTTGATCAGCTTAGCTGGAGGTGGGATCTTTGTAATGGTTTGCTTTTGATTTACAACAGATTCAGTATTCTTTCCCTGGAGAGAAAATCTACTAAAAATTCAGAATAACAAGTGAATAAATCGCACTAGTTCAGAAAAGTCGCACAGAATAATGATCTTGATAATGGTCCCAGTGGGCCATGAACGGCATAAAGTGTTGTTGTTTTTGATTACATGTTCTCCCTAAGGAGCTCAGCTTTGTTTGATTTATTGGGGATGAGAGAGAGACTGTCAGTAGTGTCAGTAAGTTACATTCTCATGTTCTGCCAGATTATGCATTATAGAATTTATAGCAAGATAGAATCATCTTTCCACTTTCCCAAATGCATTTCCATAATTCCTTTTACCTGTAAATTGTAACACCTTACTGACATCTAACATCACCTGATTAAAGACATAATTTTGTGCTACCTTAAGGCAGAAATATTACGCCATTTCCTTCAACACATAAAGCTTTTAATGCATCAATTTTACCTTTGTAGTACTCCCACTCTCACGACTAAAAAGGGTCGTCTACTCTCTCGCGTGGTTTGTGAGGATGGTCAGAAACTGGGCTGAATCTCCCTTTGAATTTTAGGTCATTTGTAAGATGATGTGTTTGGGACTGCTCTTTTTTTTCACTAATATCTTTCAAAGAACCTCGCGAATGGCCTGAGGAAATCCTCAATAAAATAACTTTATTGAACTCTTGAAGGTTACATTATCTTTCCTTGTATTAACTGAGAAATAAAAGGGGCTTAGCTGAGTTGGTAGCATTCTGGATTTCCCATGCCTGGGTCCCAGGTTCGAATCCAGCTCAGGCCAGGTCACTTGGACCTATGTTGGACAGCAGTTTGAATCATCTGTTTCCTCATTGCTGGGACCTCCTACTGTCCTAATTAGGACAGAGTGTATAAATACAGGACATAAGCTCCAATCATCCATCTATCCCTTTACTGCCCTACTGTGTAGCATCTTTCATTTGTCAAACATACATATTGCACGTTTAGTTCTATGCTGGAGCAGTGTTCTCGTAGTTTCAATCTCCACTCTTGATACAAACAGTAGAACGCAGTAGATGTCCATCTTAATATTTCATTCAACTGAACCAGGGTGGCTTAAATGAGCTTGCACATGCCACCATTGCTATGCCACCCTTTCTCGTGTCATGACATTGGAGGTGTGGGACTGTGGGTTGTGAAATATGGATGGCCATTGATTGCTTTGCACTTGGGTTGGTGTGTTATACTTGATTCAAGCAAGAATCTTTACAGTATGATCGTAATGTAAGTGAACCATGTATTGCCTGTTAGTTGAATCAGTCACTTTTAAAATGCAATTGCAAGGATTCTTATCTGATGAAATGAAAACTATACCATGAAGAAGTATATTTGAGTGAGGCATACAATATTGAAAGAAATAATTTCCAAAACATAACATTGTAACGTGCATCAGTGAAGACATTGCAAATATGGTTATGAACCTGCTTTGATTGTCCCAAATAGCCCCTCCCCCCCTCTAGTGCAGAAATATGGGATGTAAGACAAGGTATGGGTTATCTAATATCTAGGAGTTCTAAGAATCACATTCACAAGCTCTGTTCCATGCTGTGTGGCTCTCTGGTGAAATGAGAGGACGTTCTTCAAGCTGTGGATTTAATTAATCCTCTTCATTCGGTATTTTTAGTTGTATAATATATGGAGTCATGCTGACTGGATAAAGCTAATAAGATATTCTATAGTGTGTAATTACTGACTGAAGGGATTAAGCAGGGAAAAGTTCATCATGTAGAGGGCCATGTCAGGTGTTTGCCCTACTTGTATTGTATTCATTCACAATAGTATTGTGCAAGGAGGAGTGTCTATAGGTAATTTTAATTTACATTATTCCTTCGATAGATCTAGTTGCCATTACAGTATTGAGGTTGCAACACTTCACCTTCCTGTACATGGAAGCAAAATTGCTAAATAGTTGATCAGATAGTTAAATTCTGTAATCAATCTCTGGGGGTCTTTGGGATGCCTGCCATGGACTTCCAGTGCATCTTTTATCCGTTGGGCTTGGTGATTTTTGTAACTTTGCCAAAATTGGTGAATTAATCAACCATGGGTTGCTTAATCGGCTTCGCAGTTCCGAGACTGTTTCTCCTTCCACTTCGCTGTGGACCAAATTACTCTTGTTATAGGCAGTTCATTAAGTTTGTCTCCCAATTTTTTAAGATTGTTTTTTTAGGGCAAGTTGTAGATCACTTTGAAGGTATAACCACAAGACCAACAAGTGAAACCATGACTAATTAATTTCAGCACTTCTTAACCTATTAAGTAAGCCAGCCAAGGTAAGGGCAAGGTTAGACTAAAACCAACATCCATCAATCTACTCAATTGATCTACTTCTTGCTAATTAATTGATTAATGCATCGGGTTTCGAAGTCATTGAATTTTGTCTCTTTTGTCAAGTCAGTCTAGGCTGCAGCATGCAGGTAGACTGAATATATATAATTTTCTCTGGATATAAGAAAGGATTTTTCCTCGGAATTAATTTTATCTTTCCACGAAATGTAAAAATGTGGTTATTATGTCAATTGACGAGCATGATGACATGTTATTGTTGAACTCTGTTGAGTCTATTACTTTCCCAGCAGTACCGAAAGAGCAGTTAAATGCCTAAAAATACCATCTTCCCAGAATCCACTTGAGGCATTTTGAATTTTGCAATTTCCCAGGGCAGTGTGATGATTGAGACAGCAAGTATTGGAGAATGACGTCATTTGAAATAATCTGCATGGCAATTGGCTATGACCATGGGGCCATGTGTATTTTTAGTTTCTGGATTAATCACTTCAACCTGGGAGCGGTTTAATTGTTAAAAAGTTTTTGCAGCAAAAAAATACAATACGGCTAAACGTGTAGGTGATGTTATAAATATTGAAAGCGGCTGGTTGGCCAAACTGGTTAGGGTGTTTAAGGTGGACAACTTTTCAACCCCACTAGAGATTGAAACTGTTTCTGAATTAGAGCCCTATAATCTATGCATATTTAGTCAGTCTTAGTGCTATCCTCAATGGATGATCCAATGAGAAATTTTTTTACCGAAACTGTTAAAACGAGATTATCCTCTAAGGTATTCATCACCATGCAGGAGGCGTGTTTTGATTATTGTCACTGCAATTATGTATTTGTCAGATATAAAAGAATAACACTTACTGTCTTCAAATAATGAGGTCATTACACTTGATCTGCACATAACATGATAACAGGGTGTGTTCACTTGAGTTGAAAAACAATAATATTGACACTGCCCTATGCCGATGCTTTCAATCAAGTTGCTAATCATCTCCATTGGCTTACAGATAAGGCTAATTGGTAGTGGGAGTTGCTGTTGATGTGCAAATGTAAGGCAAGGACGACCCCACCCTACGCTTCAGCAGAAGCAAGCTCATCATATCATCATTATGTCGATAGTCATTATGTTAAATTTTTGAAATGCAATCTAATTAATTTCTTAATTAGTCACCTGTGTATCATTACAAAATAGTGAGTTATTGTAATAAAGTCAAGTTTTCCAACTCACCAGCATGTCCTTGTCCAGAGGCAAAAATCCACAGTGAAGGAGACCACCGAGGGTTACAGCAGCCATCTCACGTACCTGCAAAAATCATTGTAACACTTAAATACATGTTAATTTAATTGAAGACACAAGATGTGTGAATAGAGAAAGATCTCATAACTTAATAGCTGTGACTGGCGGAGTCCATATGGTTCATTTTGTTAAGACTAATTAAATCTTTGTCTTGAAAACCATCTGAATAGGAATGACACCCACCTCAACCTGTTCATCGCACAGCAGCCCCACGACCATGGAGCAGATGGTGGACATGTGAGGGGCCATGAGGAAGAGATTGGAGAACACCATGATCTGCAAGTAGCCCAGGATCACCGTCCGAGCGTGCCAGGAGTCCAGCTCCAGCACCTGCAAAACACAATCAAAGAAATAACATCATTAATAGAAACTTCAACTTATATTATTCCAGGGTGAGGATGACAGGGCTTACATCCGTGTATTTTTGCATTATTATTTAAATGCAAGATTCCAGCAGTTATTAAGGATGTGTAACTTGCTGCTATAAGGATACTGAGAAAGTTGCTAAGGATACTGAGCTACAGTGAACTAGTTGCTAAAGACTTGACACTGTGGCTAAGGATACTGAGAAAGTTGCTAAGGATACTGAGACAGTTGCTAAGGAAACTGACACAGCTACCAAGGGTGCTGAGCTAGTTGCTAATGACACAGAGCTAGTTGCTAAGGATACTGAGCTAGTTGCTAATGACACAGAGCTAGTGATAAGGATACTGAGCTACAGTGAGCTCGTTACTAAGGACATTGACAGCTTCTAAGGACACTTGAGACAGCTGCTGATATATAAATGAACGTTGCAAAATCATCATTGCAAAAACTGCAGATGTAACTTTATTGTAAGAAAGATCTTTTGCTGCATGGAGCAAATACATTTTACGCAGCAATCCTTAAACATCAACATGATCACACAAAGAGAAAAGATGCCATAAATAGCTCATGATGAGAAATGAGGAGAGCCATCAAAGGACATCCGATACCAAGATTGCATTTTTACGAGCAAAAATACGGATATAGCGTGCGGGAAATCATGAAAATACAGCATTAGCTTATTGAGATTGGAGAAAAGAAATCTGAGATAGAGCGTGAACAAGTTTTATGCATATTCTGCGCAGCATATTAAAAGTTTCTGATAACTTCTATCATGACATTATTGAATAAGAGGGAAGAAGATTATTACTTTCGGTGTATCGGTGATTACTAAATACAATGTAGTGACTTAGAAAAAGGCAGTAGTTCATTGTTTACAGATACATTGATGAATGGATGGATGATTGGGGCTTTACATCCTGTATTTATGTACTTTGTAGGCTAATTAGGACAGGAGGAGGACACAGCAATGAGGTGAAGGATAATTGAAACCGCCATCCAACATAGGTGACCTGGCAAGAGCTGGATTCAAACTCAAGACCCAACGCTTGGCAGCCTGGCATGCCACCACTAGCCAAATCCTTCCCCCTCGTCTTATACATGTAATATACAAATTAAAAGTGGAATTTAAACAAGAGTGACAGAATGAGAACAACTTCAGGATATTTCACACCTGTCTTTTCACCTAGTTGCATTTCAATCATTGCAAAATGTATGTTCCCTCTTCCCCATCATCAGCTAATAACAATGTAATCACATATTCTTGCCCTTTGAGACTCTTAGATGCTGCAGTTCCAACTTTCAAGGAAATGTTTTTACTTTTTGCGGTTGCTTTTCAACACACAAGCTTACTCAGCAAAGCATGCAATGCCAGGACCATGTGACGCTGCTTTGCTTCTGATGTAAATGGCTGGGCGTGGTCCGTTAAACGGAGCCAAAGACACAAACAGAGAAACAGGAGACAAACACGAACTGTTATGAAACATTTATGGGAAGGGGGGGGGGGCTTGAGGGGTGGGGGGTGCCTGGGGGAAAACAGTTGGGCGAGACTCCCCTCTGCATTCATACACCTACAAATCTCTTAAAATCAATCTCTTTGCATAATAACAATATTTCAATCATCTCTTATTGCCTACGGTCATCAAGTAAACTAAATAAACACTCAGTGATAAGTATCAACTTCTACATCATACTGTTATGATATTATTGAGTAATAGTAATCATAATATTTTTGCTTGAAGTTGCATAAACACTACACTGAATGACCAAGACACTCCCTATTGGCATATTGGGGCAGGGAAAACTCAAGCATCACAAAAACACACTCATTGCCAAATAAGAACCATCACAATGACAAAAACATGTTATTTGTAAACAGGAGACATCATCAGACATGCCCTGAGGAACGACACCTGAGCCTCTCAATACGGACATTGACCATTGCCCATATACTAATCTGTCAGCAAATGACATGTCTTTTACTTCATATTACTAGCCGTCATAGAGATTCCCATACAGAATCAACTATGTTCCACTGAATGCTTGTAGTTACTTAATTTTTCACTGATATTTCTGAGCAGCTGAGTACACCAAGGTCAGTGGTAGTGCAAGTGCAGCCCTCTAAGGCCAATTTTTGCCACTCAGTGCAAATTACCATTTCTCAAATTAAGATTCTTAAAAAGGCATTATATTTGTTTTGCCTGAAATCCATTTCATTTGGTTTGGATTACAGATAATTATTCATAAAATCATTTCAAAACTTTTTATTTCCAAATTTTAATGGAAACATGAAAGGCACTTAAAAGCAAAGCTGGCCAAAACCGGAGCTAAGGGAGAAATCCTTTTCCCCAAAGTTATCACAGATTTCTTTGATGTGGATGTCTTTCACTTATCAGAGACGTTAAACCGGATATGGGAAAATATTTACAACAGGATTCATGTTACAAGAATCCTTGACGGAGGTTATTAAAACCTGGAAAACATTTCTGCAAATGCTCTCACATCACAGAAGCACAGTAATGATTTTGGGTAGAAAGCACCATAAACGAGTGCTTTTTCTACCTGCTTTTTTCTCCTCAAGGCTTGGCCAAACCTTTGCCCACAAAGAGAGCTGGGTTGGCTCAGTTGGTGGAGCTCTTGCCTTCCAGTCACTGGGTACTAGGTTAATGCAATGATAAGGTCATTTTATGTGTCACGGCATCCTGTAAATACCATTGCTGCCTCCCACTTTGCCTCTCAAATACATATAAACATAATATCTGGTGGCCCCAACGTAGCAGTCCGCTGGGCTTTTGTGAGGTCTCCTCCATTTATGTTTTTTTGATGGTATATATTATGTAATAGCTATAATCTAAATGGAAATAAATTCTATCTGAATCTGAATCTGAATCAATTCCAGCTCTCGCTGGGTTGCCTGGACCTATGATGGACAGCAGTTTCAATCGCTCTTCTCCTTATTGCTGTGTTCATATATTTTCCTAATTAGCCAACCATAGCGCATAAAAGCAGGGAAAGCTCCAATCATCTATCCTAACCTTCACCATGGACAAATATTTTGAGCATTTTCTATAACGTCATGGCACCAATGAGCGTTCATGTTTCCATGCAAGCAAGGAGTCCCCAAGGACTAACATACACTCATGATCTATAATGGCTGAGAATCAATCATCCGCCCCTGGAGGGAATCACAAGCATTAGTGCTGCCATCTAGAGGGATCTCCTTCATAATCACCTCGATAAACACAACATGTGTGAATCACTACTTTGAATACAAAGTCTGAGTGAGCTTATAGAATATTGTTTCTAGAATAACAGAACAGTCAAAACCACTAAGAACTTAAATTTATGCCAAAAACAGAATAACATTAAAGAACTGAATCAAGTAGTACCACTGAAAACTATAACAACACTATGACAACACTAAGAAAACAGTATCAAGAACCGGCATTTAAGTTAAGTAAATGAAAGCAAATAGTACAGACCTGCCTGATGGCGTCCAACAGCTGAGGCACATTGTTGGTGTCCACTTGGGCCTGGGCTATACACGCCAGACAGTGGAGACCTTCCGACCTCAGCTCATCATCCTTCGTCTCACTCTCCAGTTGACATAACTGCAAATTAAATATTCTCAACTTATTATCGGAAACGACAACTGTAAGGTAATTACTTGCGCAAGCCACAATAACACATATTTGTATAGTGAGTGAGTGAGTTTGTGTTTTACGCCCCATCAGCACCGGTGTGGGCTATTTAGAGGCAACCATATTTGAATAGTGACAAGTTCCCTTCTTTAACACAAGGAGTAGATCTATCTGCCAAATTTTCAACAGGAGCCACAGAAGTAATTGACCTGGACAACATTTGAACTTGAATCTTCCTAAAGAATTATATTTGATACCCAACTTAAAAATCAACCAGACGCCCACTGACAAAATACGTTCTAGCAAAGAAAGAAAATTTCCAGTAAGCGATTTTTTTAATTTTCAATTCAACAATTGCAAATTATCTCAAAAACAAATCCATGTTAATGAAAACAAATATGTAAATAATATGATAAAACAGCAATTACAGTGTAATCTCAACATGTCTGGAACAAATCAACACCTACAAAAATGACCATTTTTGGCTGATTTGACATTATCTAATATCTGTGAGACAATTATCTCAGAATATATATATTGAATTATTGAAAGCAGTTGAACAAAACATTTTCCAGACAAATTGCTCCCACACCATAGATACATTGCATATCAAAATGACAAAAAGATGTTTATATCCACGGTCCGACTACGGAGTTACAGGTAACAACATAACAAAAGCATTGCAATAGAATACTTAATAATATGTAACATTAATATTTAACAAATTAACATAATGACAAACAAGTACTTACAATAGGTAGGAATTCGTAGAATTCAGGCCAGCATGTTCTGAACATTCGAATATGGCTTCCCTGCAGCCATTTCATCACTGAAATGCAGTTAAGACATTTGTCAAATCTGGAATAAATTCAATATGTAATACCATGGAATGCACAGAATTATTCAATAAACCAGACTAGCTAATCTGCAGATGTTGTAGTTGCAAAACGAAGCAACATAATAATTATGCATATTAACTGCATACCTTAATTCCACCACAAAATCATGTATAAGAAATCAGCTACTAATGTACAGTAGACAATCATCTGGTATAACACTGAAGAAAGCTATTATATCAAGACTCTTAAGAGATGATAGTATACGGAATACCCAGAGTCAGAATGAAATCTGTGTTGATTTATCTAGTAAAGTTTTACTTCAAAATATCAATTCAACTTCCATTTGTCTAAAATCAAATCAGAGAAAGTCACACTGACCAGTTTTGCAAAGTTTGACGGCCGTCTTCCTCTCCTCACTCTCCCCATTCCCGTCGGCGGACGCTCCGTTGTTCTTGGAAGAATCTTTCGATTCGGGGTCAGTGCTCGACTCTTCCATGTGTGTCCCCTTGGCAAGCGACACCATCTCCAAGTTATGCTCCTTTGCGTCACTAGAGGCAGACGAGGATTTAATTGCTGGTTTCTTCCCGTCTGGAAATAATCACAAGGATCATTGGAATATTGAATGGAGTATATTACAATGTATAAAGGGAATGCAATTTGCTTGTGGGTAGATGGATATTCACGCATTAACTAGAATACTGTCGAAAATGACAAATATGCCCATCCCTGCCGGGAACCCTGCGTGTTCTGAAGCAGACGAAAAAAACAACAGCGTAAAACTGCAGATGGAGCCACTGACGTCCCTTGAAGAGACATCTAAGTGTATATCAGTAGCAGCAGAATAAAAACGTCTGCCCTGTATTTCCACTGACATAAAAATACAACAGACAGACACCCAGACAGACAAGCATACTTTGTGAGGAAGGGGGGGGGCATAATTAGGGCCTATGCTTAAGTGCACTTTTGGCACAGGATAAAACATCCCTTAAACATGAGTAGCCCGGACCAGAAATTATACCTAGGTCTCAAGAGGTTAACAGCCCAGCACACTACCACTGAGCTAGAATTGAGGCCCATGCAAGTTTACGTGATCTCACTTGCATAACATACAGCTGGAATAACAGGCACTGTAACTCGCTGACGCTCAACCATAAAACTGTTCCTGTTGAGAAATTAAACCCTGGACCTAAAGAGAATAGGAGTAAGTTTATGTTTATGCCCATCCGAGGCACTAAAGAAGGCTTGACCAAGCCAGAAGAAGACACACGACAGCACACACAAGGCTACAGAGGTTCCAGAAGGCAGTATGGTCTGGTTTAAACTGAGCAAACAAAGCTGGGTGAGTGTTGTATTACAAGATGGGAAAGAATCAGCCAGATTAACCTAGAAACACTAGGAAGCCTGATATGCAAAATGAATATGTCAGGAACATTCACTAAAGTAGAACAAAAGTAGGACACTAAAAGAAGAAGACCATGAATAAAAGATCAAGGAACCCACACAATTACAAGTAAGCGCTTTTGACCGCGTTTTTGGTGCACAAAAGTGGATCAACAACCTATCAATGTCACCTTCCACAATACCACAGGTGCGACCTTCTTAAGGAAAGACGAGAAGATAAAGGGGGAACAGCACGAAGATTTGGAATACAAGACGAGACAGCAGATTACAGGTATGATGCGAGCAAGAAAGAACTGTTGTTTAAGGAACACAGGCAGGTACATAAAATCTTGGCTTGAAGTATTGGGTTTCACCGTTGACTTGCTGCAAAGAGCACGCAATCACGGACCAAACGGTGCACACACAATACCTTTGCACATACAAAGCAAAGAGGGAAGATCAATAAGGGACATACCCTGGAATTCTGAAGATGGCTGCAACGCAATATCTTGTCCTCACTTGTTAGACAGAAGCATTTGACAGTCACATGACAAAGGTTATAGGCAGGTGGGGTGAGGGGGGTTTACGTCCTGTATTTGTGCATTGGGCTAGGCTTAAAGAGACAGATAGGGATAAAGTAATGAGGCGAGATGCACACTTGGCACAAGATGAAATTGCCGTCTAAAATGGGTTGACTGAGCAAGAATCAAACCCGAGTTCCAGAGGTTAGACACCAAGTGATCCACCACTGAGCTTGTACCCTGGTTCAGACGGTGCATGTGGGACTTTCCCGTTTATTACAAAATGTGGAGAAGTCTCTTTTCAGTGAATACAATGTTCAATCAATGAGGCGTTTATCCCTGAAGTAACATTCAATCATTTATCATGTATTTGCTTCACAAGCTCATAAACCTAAACAAAATATGAGATGATACTTTACGTCATTAGGATCATATGATTTTGAAACGGGACTGATTCTGATTTACTAAAGAAACAAAACAACTTATGACCATGCAACACCTGTGTAAAGGCATAACACCTGCATAATTGCATAAACAGCTGATTTATATTATAAAGCGACAGAAAGGCAAAGCGTAAGAAGACTTCCACAAAACACAAAACCAGAAATGCACAAGAGATACAAAGAAGCTCAAGATGACAGGTAGAACCCGGCGCAAAAAGGGATAAAAGAGACTTATTAAAGCAAGTAATGGAGAATATGATCAAGAATATGATCAAGAATATGGGAGATTAGGTTCACAAAGAATTTCCTGCGAGCTACACATTCAGAGAAGTGCGTGAGGCCTAAGTAATGCAATCCAGGAAGAAGGAAGTCAAAGCGATGCTGAACTATCAGATGGAATATCAAAGTGAGGCTGAACTATCTGGAATATCAGTAATATTAAAAGGTTGGGTGGAGCCCCAGTAGATAACGAGCTGCTGCTTCTATGCACTTAATCGTGGCTTCTCTCCATCCAGACTTTTTGTATGTAGATGAAATTTAGGCGTCGTTGAACAACTTGACAGACTTTTCATCACATTATCATTATTATGCAACAAATAATCTGAGACTGGTCTTAATTTGCAAGACAACATTTTATGAGCGAGAGACCTTTGTGATATGAAAACTTACACAATCCACACTATAATAAGTAAGAGCTGATGCATTATTTTTTGGATCACCTTTCATACAGCTTAGAAACATCAGAAAATATAGTATACTTATCCATTATTTTCTGGTTTACATGTTAGCCGACTCATAATTAAGTGTTATGTATTGTACTGTGTTGGATTGGTTACATTGCGACTTTGGTCTGAAGCTTCAAGTTAGGATGGATGGATGATTGAGGCTTTACTTCCTGTATTTATGCATTTGGTAGGCAAATTAACAGGAGGACACAGCAATGAGACAAAGGATAATTGAAAGAGCCGTCCAACATAGGTCCAGGGGCTCGGCATTTGAACCTGGAACCCAGCCGCAGATGGCAGTCAAGCACCCTACCACTGAGCTAACCGCTAACCCTCCCCCCCCCCCCCCCAGCCTCATTTGAGGGACCTTTAATCAGTCCATTGATGGATGGATGATTGGGACTCTACGTCCTGTATTTATACACTTAGTATGCTAATTAGAGCAGGAGGAGGACGCGGCAATGAGGCGAAGAATGATTGAAACACCCGTCCAACATGGCCCAGGTGACCTGGCAAGAGCTGGATTCGAATCCTGGACCCAGCGATTGGCAGTCCGGCACACTACCACAAGACCAACCCTCCCCCTCTCCCTTTGATCAGTCCAAGCACAGGCCCTGATAACAATAGCTTCTCAAATTCAAAAGAAAAGATTGTTAATCAATGCAAATTAATGTATGTAGGCCTCATAACAGATGAAGAAGGGAGAGTCTGGTAACAAAATTGACACCAGTGCCAGATTGTATCAACGCTTAACATGGGTTTTCCTAAAGTGGTTAACTCCTATAAAATTACTTTTAACAGGGTTGCTGGGAAAATAACTTAACCATGTTTTAAGCTGACCTCATGTTATATAATGACTAAATTATTTTCCCGGTAACCCAGTTAAAAGATAAGTTATAGGAGTTAACCACTTTAGGATAACCCATGTTAAGCGTTGATACAATCTGACACAGGTGGAGTCACATGTCATTTCCTAACATTTCTCTGGGCGTCACTAATGCCTTCCAAGTAAAAGAAGACCACATCAAGAAAGGAGATTAATTGAAGAGTTAAATAACCGTTTGACGTCAGATGAGTCAGAGAGCTCCCCCTTGGAGCAAAATGTGTGTAAAACTTACTAAAAGGGCATTTGGAATTAGTCTAGTTCAGTGATGGTGCTGCTATGACATAAGAACTAAGCCCACATCGCTGACTGCATGTTGAGAGAGAGTCAGGACAGTGGTTAGGGCTTTTCATGCATGTTCTCATGCTGACAAAGCCTCAGTCAGGCAAGTACAAGACCCTTTCTCTCTATGAGGCTAACTTGTATAAGACTACTGGAAAATGTAGACGTCATTATCATTTTCCATGAATGATAAGTTCAGCCACGATAACTCATCACACAATGTCTTGAATGTCATGCAATCTATGAAACTTTATAGTCTATTTATAGATGTGATGTAAACCCCCTCTGGTGGCCACCACAGGTAGCTATTGACTAACTTCTACAGCAAATTTCTTTGGCAAAACTTTTTCAGCAACTTTTGATTGAATGATGGATCATTATAAGTTTAAGAAGAGTAAAGCAAGCAAAGCAGCATGGCTGTGATGGCTGACGCAGATGGCACGTTATAATCACGATAATCAAGCGTCTGGAGTCTGAGGCCCCAAGACATGCACGAGATATTACATGAGATGGAAGTAACTTGAAACGCCAAGCAACCATCAAATGGCTAATCTGCTAATCCGAGCAAGCTTAGTAGGACCCTGGTTCAAATGAAGGACTCAAGTTCCACTGAATTTATAAAAGATACAAACATTCTGCCAACTTGAGATTCCTGTGGGGGAGTCAACATGTTCCAGAAAACACATCGGGTCACATGATCTTTTCACCTTGATAACTGATTATCTTACCACATACCGTTCAGCAGGGGAAAGTTGGCCACCTATAAATTTACCCCACTGAATGGCAGTAATGCCAACTTTCCCCACTGACACAGGGTGCCAACTTACCCCAAGGAATGTTTTCTATTGCTTTGACAAAGTCAACTCAAATAGACAAGCGATGGAGAAGAACAGGATATGGAATACCCAACTAGCTACGGCTACCTACAATCCATCAAAACTGCAACTGTAAATTGTAGTTCCTATACAATTCGTTAGATGGCTAACAGTGCATTGTCTGGCCACTGGTGGTTGTTGGGCGCGCCCTAGTGGTTGCTAAATGCTGACTGCATGCAGCAAACTTCCCCCACTCTGTGAAACAAATCTCATCATTATGTCATCTGCAGTTCTTCTCACTTGTCGCAAAACAGGGAAAGCAATGACCAAAAACGAAGCTAAAGAAACCCAAAGAGAAGAAAGGACAATTTCTAACGAGAAATGCCTTTTTGTGGTGATGGCGAATCATCATTTACTGCCTAATTCACATCATGGTTTTGCTTTATTTCATGGAAATAATTTTGAGAAAAAATAAAAAATGTTCTACTCACTGGTGTTTTCAGAGTGCTCTGCCAGAGGTTGTTTCAGGATCTGTAATTCCGGGAGAACGAGCTGAGTGAAGTCTGCCACCAGGGGGCAGTTGGTAGGAGATGACGAGGGTAACGGGAAATCGTACATGAACAGGTTCACCAGGAAGCTGAAAGGACAAGGAGAAGAGATTAGAACATGGTAGACAATATATCAGACTTCAGTGTTCCAGCTACAATTTGATAGGGGCATACAACTTTCTAGAAATGATGGCACTTTCAAAAATATTCCCTCCCCCCAAGAGGACATGGTAGATGAGGGCCGGGCATGAGGCAGCACCATGCTCAAACGGACTTCAATAAATTTGATTTTTAGCTTTATATTCAACGGAGAACACTGAGAACACATCTGTACTAACAAGAAAACTTAGGTAACGAAACAAAAACAATCTCCTTTCTATTAAGATAAAATATTATGCCTTTTATGCCGTTGTAAGAGGTCCCCAGATCTGTTTTTTTTAATAACAATAACAATAACGCTAACGATACTTTATTTAGACTCATAAAAGAGAAACTTCTTGCCAGAAAAACCATGGCTGCCTGCATACATTAAGAAGAACACTACTGACCTGCCAAGTCGGTCCCGGACATTCTTGTAAGGGTGGGTCAAGTGAGGTGAGAGATACTTGAAGAGTTGGTGGAGTGGTTCAGCCACACGCCATTCTTGCTGCGCTAACGCCCCCTGGAGGACATAGAGACGACTGGCGTCTCCGAAGGAACCTCCTTCACTGCTCAGAGGATTCTCCGCCAACAGTTCTATCAAAGGAGACAGCTTACGAGGATCTCTGCTCTCAAACGCAGTCGCAAAACAAGTTCCCCAATCCCCTATCGACTCCACAGTGATGTTGTTCAGGGCTGAACGCAGTTGGGGGATCACCCATTCCCACATTGACTTCATCTGAAATAAACATAGAAACCTTGTTTGTAATTTAAGAAGAAAGAACGACAATAAACATGAAAATCGTAAAATAATGACATAACACCAACAGCCCAACACTTGAGTGACAATTTTTTGCTCTTTTCTTATAATGGATGATTTGGGTTTTACTTCCTATACTTACGCACTTGGTAGGCTAACTAGGACAAGAGGAGGACACGGCAATGAGGTGAAGGATGATTGAAACAGCCTTCCAACACTCTTTTTGTATGAAATATCAGATAAATCATTCTTAAACAATTTACTTTTCGCTCACCTTACTGTAAGTCCAGTGTTTGCACCCCCTGATCATCCCTGCGATGATCTCGAGCGCACACCTCTGGCTGATCTCGTGTGTGTCGTGCTTCGTGTCTGCAAGGAGCGTCTCCACATGGGGCTTGAGGTGGGGGAGGACCGTGTCGTCAAATGAGCGGAAGAGACCCTTGAAGAGAAATTAGAAACGGAAATTAGAAATGGAAATTAGAAATTAGAAGATATACAACTGGCGTTATCTCATCAGCAGACTTTAACAGGTATATCTCAAGATGTGAAGCTACAGAGAGTGAAGCTACATCATCTCTATTTTACGCTCTCAAAAATAAAGCATTAAATTGAGCAGGCAAATAATAATAAAAAGCAAATAAAAAGAAACAATTCAAATATATTCTATACATTCTGCGGTTTATTTTATGCAATTAAGTCATTCTTTCAGGCCACTACAGATACTGATAGCAGAGTAATTCCTCTACGAAATACGTCTGGATATTTTATGAACGCAAATTCTGTGAGAAAACAGGTTTTTAGCATAAATTTATGAAAAAAATCTCAACTTACTTTCCACAACATGAAGGTACTAGAACTGAATTTGTCCTTCCCCTTGTTCTCCTCCAGCGTCAAGTATTTTATCAGCTGCTCCACGTTTTTGGCATCTTGGAAAAATTCAAGGATCGGCCTCTCCTCTTGGCGCACTTCTTCTAGACTTCGGCCCAAAGGAGGTTGCTTGTCGTAAGTGGAGTATTTGTACATAACTCTGCAAATTAAATATGAATTAGAAAATTAGTTTAATCTACTCATTGTATTAATATTATTCAAGTTTTAAAAATATCCTGTCCAATAAATACTGACATTGATCAATGCATTTCATGGTGCACTTTTAGGATAGGTGACACAAGTTCTCCAAGATTTATTCTGAAGAAACAACAGACTACACTCATTGGAAAACATTTTGCCAACTTATGATCAACACGACATTTGCAGCAGAACAAAGAAATCTTCTTTCAAAGTTACGCATAGCTGACTACTTAATTACTCAGTGATCCAGGGTCATTATGAGTATATTTCACCATTTCTAAAACTTGTGCCATAATTTTGCTTTTAATGCACTAACAATACTATTGCTAATAACAGTGAATATAGGTAATTGCTATTTGCTAACCATTTCCACTTACTCAGGCCAACAAGCGTATCCCCAATGAGTCTTATCGATGAACGTGCATTTGTCCCACGCTTCTTGGGACTCAAAGACGTTCAACTTGTCTGTGAACTGCAACCATTTGTTGTCTTCACGGATTCCTGACGGGACTTGTTCACCGGGACGGGGTTTATCACAGCCAGCGACCGAATAGGGGTCAAACGGTTCTTTGATGTGTTTCCTCTTCTGTTGTTTTAATACTGCCGACACCGCACAGATGCCAATCTGGAGAAATGACAAATTAAATAGGGTAATGGCGTAAATGCACAAGAAAATAAGATTCACAAATAAGACAAATAAGACAAATATTTCTTCCTAAAAAGGGGGGTCGTACCTTGCGCATCTTGAGAGAATCACTAATGAGATTCCTAGCGAACAAACGAACAGCGCCCTCTGGAGTTAAGATGTCATGACGAGTCAGATAGAGGAGCATCTCCGTGCCTATCTGCTGGTATCTCCAATGCCTGCAAATAAAAGGTCAATCATTCAATAAAATTAGCCTTTATAAAAGATATTTTAGTTTACTAACTAAAGAAGAGAAGGAGGATACATTTGTAGTAGTTTTCAATTGAAACACAGGAGCTTTACTTTCATCATTCTGTCTCAAAATAATTTATTCCTCTTTAAATTGTAAACTTAATTGGGTCTTCAATTTTCGTCCGGCTCAATAGCTCTTGAGAATATCTCCAACAACTACTTACAAAGCTGAAGGCTCCAAGATGCGGACAAGCTCATCGATGAGAAACAGATAATCTTTGAGAGTCTTGTCGTTTCTCCGCGTTTCTGCCTCCAACCCTTTTTGCAATTCTGAGACAGAAGCAGGTTCCACCGACGGCTGGGGGGCCGACCCCTTCCAGATGGAGGCTGCGGTCTTAACTACTGTGTCTGGGACCTGATAAGGAATAGGAGAAGTTAATTTATATTATGCAACTGTGATTTTTTTTTGCAAATTTTACAGTAAAAGACATAACACAGGATTACATTGAAGTTGAAATGTGGTACAGTCCACTTCTTTCTTCTATTTTTGACAATCAAACTTTTATGGCTTCATAGGACTTCTCATGAGAGAAATAACAGCTTACTAAAAATTAAAAATGCTACGAGAATAATGAGATTATGACCTTTATACTGAGTTCAGTAGCCTCCATGTTCTTGTACAATTTGTCGAGGATTCCTTCCACCAGGCGGACAATGGAAGGTTTCTCGGAGTGAGGGGCTTGGATCAGCGCAGGCCACACTTTGCCCATCACCTCCCAGCTGCGTTTTGTCACCAGGGAGCGTTTCTGCTCACCAAGCACCACGTGCAGTGCCCCCTAGAGTAAAATGAAAATTATGTTGTAAAGGTGAAGCAAAGAAGACCTGATGCAATTACGTTTGTCACAAGTTGGGCCTGTTTCAAGTCAGATCTGTCACAAGACAAGTCTGTCACGAGTATCCCTTTTTCAAAATTAAATTTACAAGAGTATTCATGACAAGAAGCCCAGGTTTCAAAGCAGAGCTCAG
Source organism: Platynereis dumerilii (assembly GCA_026936325.1). Taxonomy (NCBI): domain Eukaryota; kingdom Metazoa; phylum Annelida; class Polychaeta; order Phyllodocida; family Nereididae; genus Platynereis; species Platynereis dumerilii. The sequence goes on from JAPTHN010000007.1 coordinate 1,673,807, forward strand.
GCTGCTCAGCGTTTCTTGGGTCACTGTATTTTTCGCAGATTATCAGATTATCACAGACAAGAGACACTAAAATGACAGGCATTTCGTAACTCAAACTTTGTACAGCCAGATTAGCTATATCAGCTATCACATTCAGTCTGTATAAGGCAATATTGAAAACACTGGGTGGTGAAAATATACAAATTTTCTCTGTCCATACCTTGAACTGGTGATGCTCAATACTAGGGTCATCCTTGAGGAACAGCAGGACGTCATCAAGCACCGAGCGATAGGAGTATGAGTAGATATTGAAGCCTTGGCTGAGCACCATCTGAGCCGACTTGCGGACCTCGCTGTAGCGACTGACGGACAAGCGGAAGAGGTCCACGAAGACGTCCCTGTGGGTGGGGGTGTACACTTTGGCGTTCCGGTTGATAACCCTGAGCTGGAGGAGGTAACAGAGATATTAGTTTTGTTGTTTAAACCTTTGTATTACACATAAATTTAGAAGAATTAACATATCAAGGTTTTAAGATGTCCCCAAAAATACATTTTCATTTTTCTTTAATTTTGAAGATTTAGAATTGCTTGAGCACACTATAAGTAAAGAAGAACAAGATAAACATATTTCAATACTGCCAAACTGCTATGGTGACAAGACAATGTTCCACTTACCTCATGTTGAAGCTGTATCCTGTCCACAAGAACAGCTCTGATGTGTCTCTTTTTGCCGATTAACTGGAATACAAGAACAGAGAATATACTTGGTCAGTTGACTAATGAGTGATTAGAATCATCATCCACTTCAAAATGTACCAGACATTTCTCAAAATAATCCTCAAGATATTTACCAAGTTCTCCATAGACTTCTTGACAACATGCAGACTCTTCCACCGGCCGTCAAAATCATCTCTTAACGTCCCTTGGAAGTACATGACGCTTCCGAGGACCTTGATGACTTGAATTAAACTCTTTGTGTCGTCCTCTCCGTTGGCTAGCATGTAATCTGTGGGGGGGAAATCCAAATTTAAACTTAGAAACTAATTTGAAGTTGCTGAATCTTTCTCGAATTTCAGCATGCAAAATCAAAGATAAAAGTATCAACAGTCAACAGCCAAAAAAAATTGCATACTCACCAAGTAAGGGTCTCACTGTGTTCACTATCATCTGTCGGACGTTTTGATTGCGGATGCTAATTCCTTCAGCATCACAACCCGCTTCGAAGTTGTACCGTTTCAGTTCGATTACACTTTCAACTCTGCAAATATGAGATTTCATTTGATCAGCTTGTTGATTATGTGATCAATTGAATGATTGATTTATATCATTTATACACTTAGTGCATAGTGCATACCTTTAAAACATCAGGTCTTGGACAGAGAAAGAGATGATTGCTCATAATTATGTGCTAAGATGATGATTTTACATACACGACTGGCAACATAGGCCAACAACCCATAGACTTAAGGCCTGACATAATTGACTTTTAACTGCTCAGATCTTTTCGAGGCACTTTTTCCGAGCAGCTAAGAATAAGTTATCTCTGGCCTAATATATAAATGGTGAGCAACACAACTAAACATACGTCACAATGTAATATACTTACAAATGAACCTGTTCTCCAGACCACGCTGGCAGTTCACTTCCAGCTCCTGAGATGCAGTTGAAAACTATTTTCAAACATTGAACTAGCTCCTCTCTGAAAAGAAAGGGAAATCTTTAGAGAGATATGAATTGTAGTGTATTCATGTTACAGGTCAGAAGGGCTTGTAAAAGTTGTTGCTTGCTGACACTAGCAAATGCAGAAGAGTTGATTGGGCACAGATAATTTGAGAGACTATCTTCAGCCACCCTTTAACATCGCAAATAAATAGGGTTTATTTTGGTTAATGACAGTATTTTGACAAAACTAATTTAAAATAAAATAATTTAATTTGATTTGATTTTTGATTTGAGTAACAAAATATTAATAAATGTGACATGATAAATGAGGTAAGTAGGAAGGTACAGATAGTTCAGCCCTCTAAGGCTAGTTCTTTCCTCTAACAAGTCCACATAAGCCTTACCTTGTCATCTCCTCTCCTCCAATGTGTTTCTTGATCCTGTCTAACTCTCCTCCTAAGAACTTCTCCAAAACCTCTCTGGCGAAAGCTTTCTCCTTCTCATTAGGGACGTGCCAGTCCAGACGGAGGTCCTCTAATTTGCCTGGCAGACCCCATTCCTGAAAGAAGTGAATAATCACATACAACTTCATGTCCAAAATCAGCAAATTAATTAGTAAATCTATCCATTTCATATAATTCACTATTATTTTAGACACTCTTGAATCAGCAGTCTTTATCAGGGATCAAGAAATACCTAGACTCCACAAAATTCACAATTCAATTCCCAATCAACTGGACTTTTAGCAATTCCATAAACCTATACTTTCAAAAACATTTGTGAAACAGCCAAGGTCACAACAGAAGTTGCTTTTATAGCAAGAGATTCAGTTTTAAGACGGCTGGATGGACATCCTTTTTTGTCTTCCTGTAGATGGTCGAACGATCAATATATTGGATAGAATCTCATACCCTAATTGGAAGGAAATCCTCATCCCCCATGGGCTTAGTGTAGCTCCTGTAGTCAATGTTGTAGATGAGCGTCAGGGCCTTCAAGATATGCTTCAACAGATTGTTGCCTAGATCTGCTCCTTCCTTGCATTTCAGGTGGAGGGTCAATTGCAGGACTTCGATCAAGGACTCTTTGTGAGGTAGAAGGGCGATGCCATTGCAACGGACAACCTGAAAAATTCATAACTTAAAAGTCACAGTGTTTTCAAGATTACAAAGGATATTTCACCAGTTAGCTAAGTATCATTGCATTATTACCATAAATTTTACTATATCTTATTTAAACATATGAAAAAATATTACTATCAGTCATGTAAATTGTAAATTGGTCTAAATAAAAAAAATATTTCTCTCTCTCTCTCTCTCTTGTTGTTTGAAGCACTAGGACAGGCATTGTTCAGAATTGGAAAAAGCAATTTACCTCGGACAAAAGTTTCAAGTTCCACAAGATTTCATTATCTAAATGTTCTTCTTTCGACACGTCATCATCTGAAATTTAGAGAGAGAAAACATTAAATTCAAGGAATATTTACATGTACCATAATAGACATCATATGAATAATGACGCCTTTTACTCTTCCATATCAAAGAACACAAAAATAGAACACTGATTCTTCTTCTTTTCTTAAGCAGGAAAACACATGAAATTTAGAGATAATTTATCATATGACCTTTTTTTAATGCAATAATGTATTATCAAGTTGCATTCATCTCAACATAAACAAAGTATTTATTGCGACTATTTGTTACAAAATCAAAATATTCAAAATAGAATTATTTACAAATTTACTTACGTGCAAGTCTTCCTTTGAGCATCCTACAGAAGTGAGGCACGAACAATTTCAAGGCTCGTTCGGGGTCAGCTTTGGACGCAGCTCGGCACATGTCAGCAGCAAATCTTCCAGCTACTCGGACTTCAAAGAAGCTGCCACTCACAAAACGGAAGATCTTCTGCAGCGCCGCCTGGAGTCAAAGAAAGGAAGCGTAAATTTAATCAATTTATTGTACTTTACCAAACAACCAAATTTCCCAATCGATATGGTGACTACGTCTTTGGAACAAAAGAAGAGAGGAAATCAGATTGTACCTTCTAATTCATCTAACAATTGAAATCTACGATGAAATCTTATTTAAAAGTGTGTTACAAACACTTTCCAAATCTGAATTCATCCGAAAATCAACTCCTAACAACATTAAAACGTGCTGCTATAAAGTTTCCTTTTGAGTTTTTATGAAATGAGCAGCAAATTTCATGAAAGTCAAACTCACGTCAAAGAGAGCAGGGGAGGCCTGTTGCATGACGACGTTGATGGTGGAGAGGAGCCCCACTTCCATCATGGCTTCCTCGTGATTGAGACCTGCGTCCGACCGTCCGTAGAACTGCCCGCTGCTGTTCTCCGTCAGGGCAAATAACCTGCGAGAAAGACACAAGATAGTCAATTAAGGAAAAAACATCAAAGATTTTTTGGGTTTTTTTTTTTCAAAGGAAGATTCCAAAACTCAAACGCAGCAATGTTCAGAAGAGAGTGATAAAGATCCAAGTTATTGTAACACATAGTATCGTGGTTCCACGAAAAAATAATGTAAGATATAATGCAAGATTGTAATCTACTCACTTATCCAAGAAGAGCATCACAAAATCTTCAAACTGAGCCGTAGCAGAACACAGTTCTCTTTCCATCTAGAAGAAACAGGTCAATTAATTACATGAATTCTAAAGGTACTTCCAATATCAGAGGGTGTTGAAATTCATAAATATCACAACTAAGCAATAACAAAATTTGATTAGTATTTAACCTCATTCAAGTCAGTTCTGCTATTCACGGCGTCCGAGGAGTCAATCAGAGGCACCAGGCTAACGAGGGTTGAGATCAGCTGGAAGGTTGTCTGCAAATTAAAACGACGACCAAATGAGATTACCAGAGAAACTAGCATCTTTTATAGAGGAGAAAGGGAAAGAAGAGCACACTTTCTTCACTCATAGTCATAGAAATGGCAGAGCTAACAACTCCTGATCCATTTAAACTTCGAAATTTTCTCAAATGCTTCATCTTAATGTTTGGGTATTTCATATCTATGCAAATAGAAAGTGACAGATATCTACACTCCTATTAAAGCACTGAATTATTAGCAGCCCCCAAAAACAGATCCTTGCCCCTATCAACTCACCAAGCACTTGCGAATGTCGTTGGGGTCGATCCCGGGCAGACTGAGGTTGAGGAGAGGCAGCACGTGGGTCCGTCCCTCGGGGTAATATTTGTGGGAGGAGAGCATCACCCTTGCTACCCCCACGGTGCAGTTCAAGCAGGCGATCAGGCGGTGGGGCTCGGTCAAGGTCTCCAGGGCGGGATAAGTCCTAAGAGGGGCAAAAAAAGTAAGTACGTATATATATATGTATTCAAATATAAGCTAACAATAATTGTCAAAATGTCGATATCAACACATTTTACAGTCACTACGCGATAATTTGGACCAGGTGTTACTGATAATCTATTTATAAAACTTGGGTTGTGAATCTGATTTTGTATTTTTCCAACAACTATGAAGATATCAAAAAAATTTTCTTCTTTGGTAGACTTTTGACCGTCGCAATAAAACTTCAATTCATAATTTATTCTGCATGTCATTAACACACAGATAGAGGTAGTGATATAGTCTTACTTTAGCAAGATAGCCACTTTTTTTACTACTAAACTACACGCAACTTGTAAAATTTTATGCAAATAAGAGCAACTTACTTTTCTAAAAGTGGAGGTATGATGATCTCCGGCCTGAGCAGTGCTAATTGGTTGATTGCAATAGACGAGTGGTGACTTCCTACTTTGCTGAACATCGCAAGAAAGACAATGGGCTTCATACTTTCTACAAACTCCGTAACTTCTTCTTTAGTCAATTTGTGGGAGTCGGGGATCGGCCGACACCAATGTTTGTTGCCTTTTTCTCTGAACGTTCTCTTGACGACGTCTTGGGCCAGTTTGATCATGAGACGCATCAACTTGCCCACCCACTTGCCGTGGTTGGAGGGGTGGTAGAAAGACTCGAGGGCTTTGAAAAGTTGCGTCAAGTGTTTCTGGCAGCTACTTCCACCGCCCTGGAATAAAGAAAACAAAAGACTGAGTAAGTAACTAAAATATCAAACAGTAATAATCAAGCAAGATGGGAGGACATTCTTCTTCTTCTTCTTCTAAAACCACTTATCCGTCTCAGTAATTGTCATTCATCACAAACAATATGTGCAACCCATTTTTCTCCATCATTATACAGAAGACGCAGCTTTTTTGAAACCAAATTCCAAGCTTTTTCCAGGCTTTTCCAGGCCAAGTTTTCCAAAATTTCAGGCCAATTTGTTGTTGAAATGACCAATTAACAACAAGATACACACACTTTTTTCTGAACAAGATGTTCGTCCTTTGGTCCTATCATCGCTAAAAATTGCCAAACATTTAACGGCGGACTATTTCTATTTCCATACAAACCAAATTCCAGGATTGGCAGACACCCTGAACAAGCATGGTTTGGATAAATCTAATAAGTTAACAGTAAGAAACAATCTTGCCATTAAATTTGAAACATTAATCAAAATATCAATCTTCCAGCATATTGTTGTAATTTCACATATATAACGTCATGGCAATTGAATCATTGTACTCACAAGCATTGAGGAGATCCACCAGGCGACCTCGATCAGGTCGTAACCAGGGTGACCGTTCATGTGACCCATCTGGATTTTGCCCCCTCCCACCGGGAGATTTATGCTCCGCAAAATTCTTGTAAATATCTGAAATAAGTAACAATAGATTTCAATTCATAATTAAAAGGAATCAATAGTAATTTGTTTTTGAATTTACAAAATTTTCGGTTTAACTCTCACCTTAGACATATAAGGTTCCCAGTCGACATAACCAATATTTTCACACGCTAATCTTGTAAAGAGACTAACAAGATCCTGAAAATAAACACAATTTAGTAACAAAACATATTGTAATGCAAATTTCCATGCAAAATCAGTAACATAACAAAATCGTGTGAATTCACTACAGAAAATCTGGCAACTTAAGAAATTTGCAAAATAAAATGTTCGCTCACCCCCTCCCAGCTGGGGTTGTTCTGGCACATGTCCCATAAAGTCATGAATTCACCAAACCACAGTCTGAAAATAAAATCACAAAAATCATAATTTCTGTAGATTTAAGTATACACAAACAATTATTACACAAATAAATTTATACAAACACATTGCTAAATCTGACTTGTCCTTGCAAAATTACAAATTTCACATTGTGTGTTTTACGTCTCATCAGCACCTGATTGGGCCATTTAGAACATATTTTACAAGCAAAATATTGGTTTTTCACTACTTTTTAAGGCACTGCTGTTCAGTTTTGGAAACTAAATATTTATTCTGGTCATTAAGGCCACACATAATTAAATAATTTTTGTCAAAAAAATAAAATTTCTTTTTCTCCGTCGGCAGAAAATCTATTGTGTCGGCAGGTTCGCGAAGCTAAGAATCAATTACGCTGTCTAAGAAATGTTGTGACAAGTAATTATCTTTCATTGGCATGTAAATTTATACAAATCAATTTACTTGTATCCCTTGTCCGAGTGCTCCAGCGGCAGATGGGTCGGAAGGAAGAGAGTGAAGTAGTTCATGGCACGCACCATCGTCATGTCAAAGGGGCACATCAGAGGGCGCCACTCTGTTAACATCTCTGCAGTGGCCTCTAGTGGAAAGTACCTGAAATAAAATAGAAGGATTGCGTTAACCAGTTTTTCATCTTTTCAAATTAGACTGCAATAATTTTGAATATCACACGCCGTACTCACAATCTGCTTTCTCTGATGATGCATTTCAGCAAATTATCCAAGTTCCTGAAAAATAGACAACATTCTTTTTATTAATGAAGCTTTTTAAACCTTTTTTCCTAATTGGAACGGGACAATATATTAGATTTTGAGTTTTTCAAAGCTTTAATGAGAGCTATTTTGCAGCAAAAAATTTAGAAAGATGTACAATTATGGGCCATTAAAATATTACACAGCTTGTGTTAAATATGTAGACCAATGCAAAAATTTATTTTTCTAAATCATCTTGTCCACAGTGCAACATTTCTCACCTGGGCACAATCTGCAGCCAGTGTTGCTCGTATTTGTTGTAAGCAACTTTGTCCAATAACTCATAAAGAGGTCGCCATGGCAACACCAGGTCATCTCTGGACAGTAGTTCCCTCTTCCTGGAAACAAAAGCATTCAATTCATTCCATTTACTCTGCACTTGGCAAAAAGTTAAAATTATATATTCAAAAAATGCTAAATTAACCAGCACATGACTTTATAATGGGATTGATTCTTTGTTTATGGTCAGTATAAACTGGTTTCTGCTGGAGCTAACTGCTTTTCTTAATTACTAATTAGACTGGGTGACTTGGCAGAACCATTTCTTTTGTTAAAGTAACAGCGCAAATTGAGGACCACAGTTCAACATAGGACAACCCCAGTGCAATCCAAGTGGGACCGAGTGCAAGTACATTAATATGCAGTGGATCACTTGGCTGTAATCACATCACTATTTTTGAAATGTATTTTTGTTGGATGCTGCAAACAGCTCACAGATATCTGCATGTAGTGGGCCAGCTGGCAAAGTGCCAAACACAGGGCTAAAGGGTGAACAAGAAAAGCGGAGAATTATTATTATCATCAAATCAGACAATAAAGAGAAAAGCAACATCAATGCACTCACTTGAGCAACACAAAGAGAATGTTTCCGAACTTGCCGACCATGGGCAGTTCGAGATCAGGCATGGTGGTCAAGTCAAACAGCAAGTGGATCATGTTGACGTGGTCCTCCTTCGAGAATTTGTGGCCGTACAGTTTGATATACCTGGAATAAAAATTAACAAATTATAATTTTACACGGATCCAGGGAATAAATTATGTTGCAATTATGTTGCATTGCACCCAACAACACCCGACATTTAACAGAGCATTTTTTACCATAGTGGACAGATTTGGTCTCCCAGTCATTGCCAAATTGGTATCACTGGGAGACCAATTTTCTCAGAAACTTTAATTTCACATTTATTTGTCATTATTTGTAATTCTCGGGTGCATTTGAAAGCGAGGCTTTTTCTCTCCATATCAAAAAATATTCTATTACTGCCTTTACCATTATCCTTCAGCCGATGCCATCTTTCTGGTTTCCAATTTTCATAAATTTAAAATTGGTCTAATTTGTTTTTGGTGGAAATCAGCCGAAAATCCTAAATTTGCAATCAGCTCTATAGTTCGAAGTCCCTTTTGCAGGTATGTCATTAAACAAATATATCTTACGGATCTTCAGCTGATGGATAAATATCGCACATCATGGTGCTACAAAGTTCCGTTGGTCTCGGAATCAAAAATCCTTAAAACATGATCATGCTCTGAACAACAAACAACCTATTCTGTAGCAAAAGGAAATAAGCAGTCAAACAATCTTGAGAGTGCAAATTTTATGTAAAATAATTGAATTATTCACTAGAAGGGACCATCTATAGACTTTCTTTTTACTCAACGCATATGTTTTTGGATAGGTCAGTCCGATTATTTGTTACATCAGCAGGCAAAATAGGGAACTTGCGAATCAAATAGAATTGAATCAAAGAGGCGGACAATGTCACTAACTTGTCAATGTCACTAATTGGAATAGCAATTGACTGGGGTTTTCACTTTCTAGATATACAGAGCAATTACAGCTAATAGACTAAGCTCTCTTTCATGTGAAGTCTGACATTGACTATCCATGAGATCCTCTTATCTGCCCCAAAATGGCGTTTGTTTAGTCGATGAGGTCATAAAACACACATTATGACATAATTCTAGAACGGTCAAAACGGTTAAATCAGGTCACAGTGAATCAGAACCAAAAATCTAGAATAATTTCTCCATGAAATGAAATGTCATCCCATTTCTCATTAATCTGTCATCACAGCGCCTCTGGTGGCAGGGGTTGAAATCACACTCAGTTGCTGAAGGGATTTCATCATTTCAAAAATGCAATGTCACAGCTATGTCCATGTAAATCAAAAATCAATAAAATGATGGATTTGCAGGAAGGCTGTGGACAACACTAGAAATCCATACCAACAAGCCCATGCACACTAGTTTAATTTTAGCGATGCTCATTTTGCAGTTGGCTTAAATCTAAATAAATTGTACGCAATTGAAATTGTATCTGAAACACAAGATCGACTCATAGAATAAAGCTGATCTTTTAATTCCAAAATTTTCACAAAAAAAGGAATATTTCTCAGAATCAGGTACCGTGCATTTGAAGAATCGTGCATTCCTTCATTGCATACCAATTAACTTCTTTGGGATATTCTAATGACTAAGTACAAGCCTGTTGCCCTATTCCTCAACAATGATTGGACTAGGTAACATCAATTTTCCATTTCTCAGCTTGATTCAGTCACACACAATATTTCCATGAAATTCTACACACAAAAGAACATAGAAGCGGGACAGGACTCTGGAGGTTTTAGCAATAAAAGCAACAGCGGATGGAACCACTGGAGGACCCCTAAAACCACCGAGGGACTTTTGGGTCCAAGGGGCGTGGTTCAGTTGTTGGCATCTTCGACAAGGGCAGACTTTATTGTAGGGGACGATCCTATTTTAGGAGATAGCCGGTTTCACCGAAAGTGTGAACAACAAAGGGAGTGCATAGATCAGCTGTTTGCTGCACAACTTAGCTAAAGCCCAATCAATGCTAGCCCTGGGACCCACGTGTGCTAGCACGTGGGTCATGGGTCGCTACATTGGAAAAACTTGAGATTTTCAACAAGGGTTTAGGGGAATGGCTGTAGCTTAGTTTTCAATGAATTACTGATATTGTGTGTTGGTATATTAAAAATAGACAATTTTTGCTGCTGATAGCACATATTTTCAATTTTGTGAGAACACTGATACCTACAATACGAAGGCATTGAAGTTGAGCTTAATGATTTTTTCTTATACATTGTAGTGAAACTGCGCTCTGATTGGCGAAGAGAGAGTGACAGCTGCATGGTGATGTCACAACATGATTGTTTACACAATCGCTATGACATCACCAGAGATTGTGACGTCACCAGTGTTTATGACATCATAACAGTGCTGCTGCTCTGTTTAGACCAATCACTGTTGAGCAGCCATTTTATTTTCTTGAGGAGACAGTTTTTATGGGGCTTAGAAAATTTAAAACTGTTGTCTACAGTGTATGTGAGGATGTTCTGGGCTGAAATGATGTGCTATCAGCAGCGAAATACACAGAGATTATTGTGAGATAATCACAATGATCAATAGAGCCACAACAATGACACCATTCTGATCCTCCTGAAGGGTATGCTGAAATCTCAAGTTTTTACTATGTAGTGATTCATGACCCCTGCGCTACACGCAGGGTCTCAGGGCTAAATCAATGCAGTCATCTCTCAAAAAACTTCAATTCATTTAAAATTGTTAAAAATTTCAACAATGAAAGAATTGTTATGAAATTTTGACAAATTGATTGATGACCACATCTTTGTTGGAGGCAATGCCATTGGGGGACACTGACAGCAATAACTTAGCAGATTCCAAAACTTACTTAGACAGCTGGCCAGTCCAGTGAGTAGCTCCTATTTTGATGTCCCTCATCTGAATTGTTCGTCCCAAGTGAGCTTTGATTTCAGCCAAATGGTTCAGAGATTCCACGTCCAACTTCTCATGATAAGGCAGCAGTTTGTTGTAGACGATCTCCCGTTGGGGTTTAAACCCCAGTTGTTCCTCTCGATCCCCCATAGCTAGTGTTGGATCAACTTCAAAATATTCACAAATAATGACAGAGCATAGAGGACACCATGTTGCTGTCTCATAACAAACTGTCGCTGGAATATTGCCCTCCCAAATGTTTAAAATTTAAAGACAAAATCACTACCATGCAACAATTTCCCATTGTAATTGTTGACAAATAACTCTAAAACAAGATTATCCCACCAAAAAGTCATGACAAGCTGCAAAAAGTATCAAATATTGCCTGAAAATCCAATACCCAAAATGAACTGTCAGCGCCGCCTATATTAAAGTTGCATTAAATCATCAATAAAATACTAAATTAATCATGACAGCAGCTAGTTACTGGACAGTTTTTTTCTGAAATAATTCCCCAACTGACAATAGTGGTTTTTGCCACAAAATACAATGGATAATTTCATTATTTGCATTTTTAGTTTATTTTTGGTCGCCCCCTCTAGTGTTAATTTGGTGCAAATGATGTTTACATCTGTCACTTGGTGATTTGACAGCTGTCAAATTTTAAAATGAGTAGGCTCATTTCTGTGGATTATGAAGTGTTTGGCAGGGTGCAAGGTAATTTTGTTGAATGAATGAATATAGAGATCATCTTGGTCTCCTGTTTTGTTCAGAAATGGTTTAGATCTGGGCAGTTGCAGTGACATTGTTGGGTAGGTCTGGGTGTTGGGGCACCTGTCCAGGCATTTGATTATCATCATGGGCATAGCCAGGCATGCTGTTGCTATTATCACTGATTACATTAAAACTTTAACGGTTGAATTTGACCATGTATTACTGAATTTGATATTTGAGAACTGTCCAATGCCTAACACCTTTGTTTCTTTTGTTTTTTTTCCAGGAGTTTTCTTCAGAAAGGCAAGTACTTCAAGTTAAGACATACGACAAAAGACAAGTTTTATTTTACTTCGGTTTGTAGAACAAATAAACATTAGCTTCAAGCTAGTATCACCGAAAGTTCAAGGATAATATGTTTACCAGTTCGGTTGTGCCCAGTGTCGCAGTGAGCAACTTGCAAGACATGGGGACCAACAAGGAGCTGTTATGTTGCCGCTTATACCATATTTATAATGATCAATTTTTCATTATGAAATTAAGGATTTAATTGTAGGCCTATATGGTGTAAAACAGTAAAAGCAATTTATAAATACCAGGTAACATAAACAAATGGGAAGGAGTTGTATTTAAAGCGGTATTTTCTGTGAAAGAAAGCTTATTCATCACTCAGTGGCACAAAAAGTTTGTTCTAAACAGTACAGCAGTTTGAACAGCAACCAGGCTGTAAAACTACTAGGACCTATTGCTATTACTAGCTAGCTCTCAGAGGAAAAAAGTTGATCCCTGGGTAACACCTATAGCCCGCCCAATTTGCATAATTACTCAAGACGTTGTTTCTTTTTTGTTTCTCAGTTCACGCAAGAAACGGCCCAGAAGTACGGACTGGTTGGGTGGGTGAAGAACACATCAGATGGCACAGTCACTGGGACCGTACAAGGCCCAGAGGATAAAGTCAGAGCAATGTATGTTGATTGATTCTTTGTTAAATTCTCTCAACTATATTCATTTAGAATATCATTGATATGAAGGACTAAAAAATCTCCATTATTATTATATTTTGTTGCCTCATATGCCTGTGAGTTGTTAAATCTGAATGTTCAGAGGTAAATATTTTATTATATTTTTCAAAAATTTTTATTGACAAAGATCGGCAGAACTTTTTGTTGCATTTCTATAATTTACACCTTCCATGGTAACAAGGTCTTTGTTTGACAGGAAGCAGTGGCTGGCTAAAGTCGGGAGTCCCTATTCTACGATTACAAAATGTGACTTTCGAAAACAGGAACCTGTTACATCTCTTCAATTTAGCAAATTCTCCGTGCGAGGATAGCACCAATTACAAATTAAATTCTAACTTGAATTTTTGCTGACAAACCGTTGCTATGCTGACATACTTCGCATATTCTTTCTGACTGTCTCAACCTGCATTTATCCCTGCGTTCATATTTGGAGTGGATGTGATTTATCCCAATATTCATAAAACATTTTATAACCTTTCAAATCTCCAACTAAAGCAACTATTGAAATGATTTGTTACCTCTAATTATGTTATAGGAAAGAGTGGTTGCAATCAACGGGCAGTCCTAAATCAAGAATTGATCAATGTGAATTCAAAAATGAAGCCGAATTAAACGAAACGACATTTCAAGACTTTGTCATTGACAGACCCTGGAGACATAAAACCAAGAGAAAGTGAACAGGATAGAAATATCATAATGACCTGAAAGGGAGATTTGATCTCATGTTCTGATATTTCCTTTGATGATATAGGCCTATATATTGTATTTTTTAGGTATTACATGATTAATGTATAGTAGCATATTGCAGTTGAATAAGTTGATCAATATGATTGTTAAGCTTTTTGGCTACATTATACAAGATTTTTGTCCTGAATATGCCAAATTTACATCTTGTTATTTGTTTGAATAAAATTCATACAAAACGTGTTATGTGCATCGTTTCATTAGTCCAAGTGGATTTGTCAAGCCTTCCCTTCTTCCAAGCCTTCCTGTTTTGTGGCACAGTGGTTAATGCCTTTATTTATCAGAACTGACTCAAGGGAGCTTTGTCTGTTGGGTTTGTGTCTTAGTTTGTGTATACTCAAGTCAGTACACTCACTATACTGCTTACAGCCAAATACTTTGATATAGAATTAGAGTGGACTGTGGCACTGTGAAAATGGCACTTCCTGTGTCATCATGCTGATGATTTGTCATGATCAAACCCAATACTTTCAATGTTAATTTGATTGAAGGAGCCTTATCCCACTTGTTGGTGACAGCCAAACGAAAGGATTATGCATCAGATTTTCACTCTAAATCCGTTATGAGAAGTCAAATGGCTTTTTCTTAATCATGACTAATCAAACAGCCTCTATGTTTCCCATGTCGAAAGTAGAGAAGATGACACTTCATCGGCTATCACGAGTCAGAAGTGCCAATTTCACAGTGCACAGTCTACTTAAATTCTATATAAAAGTGTTTGGCTGTAATAATATCAATTGGATGAATGGCCTTATATTAAAGTTCTCTTTGTAACCATAGGCCCCAGCAGTGTTTAGAAACTTAGCGACATTAAAAATACATACTTCTTAACAATGACAGAACTTGTCATTATCAATCGCTTTTATGAAGATAGTGAAAGTCTGAAGAAAATCCATGGGTTATTTATGGAGCCAGACATTTTGGAAGACCATCTCAAATATTATTGGATTCGCAAAATTGAATGAGGCTCACCCAATAGATACGAATGAGATCCTCTGGAGCGATTTTAATCCTCATGGGGCAAATAACAATCCCCCAGGGGAAAAACGATCCTATGGACCAATTTGGTGTGCTCCGGAGAGAAATTATTGAGGCTGTGAGAACTTAGGTAATAATTATTCCCTAAGGTGAGAAGATCATGCATAAACCAAAGATGTCCAACAAGATTGAAATGCAAAAGAATTGTTACATTTTGACAACTATAACTGTCTATTGTCTAAGCTTATGACACGATCATAAAAAATGTGACAAACAAATTCTGAAAATCACCAACTTGAAATTCTTCATACAAGGCTACATTTTGTCACATTCAGTGCAATTTCTAGGCAATATATATCTCAACTAGAAGTTATTTTTAAAAGCTGTGTAAACAGGTGTGCCAATTTAACGTAGCTGAATTTAGGCCTAGCTTTATAAATAGATTACACTAGGTTTATGCCAGTATATATATATATATCTTTTAAGACTAAGCAAGTTGCTAGTTGATACAAAGGTTAAATGCTGGTCAAACTTTGTAGAATAACAATAGCTGTAAAGAAAAGCAAAACAAAAGAAACATGTCCCAACTCTGTGTACAGCCTGAATGGGCTACAAAAAGTCATATCTCAGCTTCTACTTGGCCTAAATATTTTATTCAAATTGGAAATTTCTTTATTTGTTCAATAAAATTGGAAATTTCTTTATTTGTTCAATATAAAACTATAAAGTTGGTCTCAATGCAGTTTGGACATATTTCTAAGAAAAAATAAAATTTGTTAAAAAGTTGAGGGTGCTGTGCACTGCTTTTGTGCTCCTTTGTTCCTAGCTTTGGTCACTGGAGAGGATTAGTGACACAATGTTACATAACATGAATAGGAAGTTGCCCGTAGATTAGAGGGAACAGGACAGAATGTAATGAAATAGATAGTGAAATAGATAGTCAGATAGTCAGATAGATAGATAGATAGGTAGATAGATAGAGAGTTTTCCCTGAGTAGGTTTAGAAAGGCACATGGGAAAATTAGAAAATGAGGCGTTGAGTATAAGTGAAGAGTTGTTGGCCCGTGGACCATGGCAGCAATTAGAGTTTAGGACCTGAAAGAGTCGATGATGTGAAGTTTGTAAAATGGGCATTAGTTATGTAACTGAGATTAATGCAGATTGCTTGTCCTGGGTGGATGCAGGAAGAGAAAAACGATAGGTGGCGACACAGTACAGTGTTGCAATGGTTTAATGTATCATGAGAGGAATGGCAGAGCTGTTGGATTGTCTGCTACGCAAAAAACGGGATTTATGTCAATTAGGACATGTAGAAGAGTTGGATGGACCTGAAAAGGGGGGAGTTCCGCCTTACATAGCTCAGGAACATTCAGTGCAAATGAGAAGATCAGGCATTGAGTACAACTTGAGATAAATCCTGGATGCCATCATTTTAATAGTATAGAGATGTTGAGAATGACTTACAGGTGACTTTAACAGCCTTAAGTTCATTGACCTCCAGAGAGGCCCAGGCTTTCTATAGCCATCATTCAATGAAACTGCTACCATCCACAGTGGAATGACTAAAACGTCTGGTTCTGTGCTTTATACTGGGTCTGTGGGTCATCATGAACTGTCATTAGATCATACAAGCCAGTGTGAGGGTCTTTTCTGACAATCTGGGGTTAACAATGAAGCTGATTGAGTTGTCTGTGAGACAGTTGAGAGACTGCTCAATCAGGGCTGGACTGGGCCACCGGGACACCGGGAGATTTCCCGGTGGGCCGATGGGTCTGAGGGCCGATGGACTGGGCCTGGACCAAAAAAAGTCTTGAAAAGTTTTGACATTTTTCGTTTCCAAAATACAACTGAAGGTGGAGCTAGTGGTATCAAAAAGTTCAGGGCCCTGGAGTGAGCATACCTGGCCCTGCTGCTGGCCCTGCTGCTGGATCTGCTGCTGGCCCTGCTGCTATCTTAGCCTTTAGACAGTCAATTTGCTTGTGATTTCTGTGCACCTTGGTTGGTCAAGTTGACAGCTTGGGGCCTCAATGCAGGAGAACCCTGCACATAGGCCTACAGGAATTTAGGACAGGGCCCTTCCACCTTGGCAAGAATGAAGTAGTGCGAATGAATGTGGGCCCATTGACTTATTTTGTCTTGGGAGTTAATTTTCCAGAATATAGTCTGGTTTGACGCAGTTCAAGATCTCTTGGATGGGATATCAATGCTAATGTGTAGTTTTTGATCTTCTTGACAGTTAGTTTTAGGATTGTTTTATGAACTCTGTTCAGTCAAGGTCTACTTAAAGGGGTAACAAACTTTGACCAAACTGCATTCATTGTCTAAACAATAGAGTAGCTCTACATATTAATCTTTATATATTTCAGTTTTTATCACAGCACCTGATTATAAAAGTCTGGTTTATTTTAAAATAGCTAAGTCAGATTTCTAGTTAGACCTAATAATAAGTTGTAAATCATATAACTATTTTAATACAAGATTGTCAAAATTAATTCAGCTCAACAATCTTGCTTTTAATGAAATTGCTTAGATTTACAATCCCGCACAGTCCCGTGGGATCCCGCGTCCCGCGCGGAACGGGACATCCCGCACAGGGCTCTAATACATATGGGGCCACTATCTACAAAAATTTCCAGGGCCGATTTTTCCTCCCAGTCCGCCCCTGTGCTCAATACTATTATTAAGTTCTTCATGCTTAAGCGAACTTCAACAGGTATCCTCAATGCACACCTGAAGTCCCCCCTGCACAATGGGATGGCCCAATGAAGTTCCATTCAATTCAATTTGGAACAAACCATTGTCTCGCTGTGGGGGAGGTGGGAAGGGGACTGACAGCTGTCAACCTAGCCAACCAACAGACAATACACGTGTGCTTTAGCTAATTCAAAATGAAGGTTGGAAATTTGTTGATATTATTTGCTTTCCTGCTACTTTACATTGTCATTGGAGGAGTTTTATTCAGATCGATGGAGGCAAACAACGAAGTAGAAAACAGGAACCAGAGCACAGCTTTGATCAGACAGTTTTTAGGTGAGTGCAATTCTCTTTAACTTAGTTGGATCTATACCACTTCTAGCTAATCATTGATTTCTCAAGTTGAGAACTTCCTAATACTAATCCATAATATCCAAGAACAGCTATGAAGAGCTCATGTCTGCTTAACTGAATTGGTCAAATGTATACTTTGATTACTATGATTAGTTGTGTTTCTGATAGTAGCTAAATGAGACTTGAGAAGCTTTTCCCATGTAGTGTCCAAGCACCTGACAGCAGCATGATAGATACAAGTCATTTTACCAGTTCACTTTACTTAAAGTAAAATATACCTTATCAGAAGAAATGCTTTTCAACAAATCTTACATTTTTATGATAATAGGGAGTGCTTTTAATGCAGTTTATTCTTTTTATGTACTTTTCTAAGAATCTTCATTGCATCATTGGTTTGGATGGGTGATTGAAGTAGAGATTTTTCCCAAAAGAACTTAAAACATTTTAGGGAGGGTCCCTTAGAAGTACTAAGCTAAGAATTTAACTTAGTAACTCTTAAGTGACCTTCCCTAAAATGTTTAGTCCTTTCGGGAAAAATCCCTATTTATATTAATAGACTCAATAAAGATTAACAAAGAGTCAAAATTAAGCCATAACCCATTTACTCCTGGGTCATTCTTTACGTTCTGGAAATTAATGCCCAGTTACTTTTGACAATTCAATTGAAGAAATTGTCATTTATCAATAATTTCCTGGAAACTTGAAAAGCTGACAATTGAAGAAGCAACTTGCTCGCAAGGGGGCAGCACAACTTGCTCGCAAGGGGGCAGCACCGGGGGAGGCGCTGCAAGCAGCTCCCCACAATTCACCCCACATCAGCTGTGGCTACACGGACAAGAATCTGACTCACTCCGCGAAGCGGCATCAACGAGAGCTAGGATGTTGGTTGGAAAATTTCATACTGCTGCTGTCCTGGCCAAATACCAAGCCTTGTCATCTGATATTTGCCAGCGATGCCTACAAGAGACAGAAGACATTCTCCATCTACTCATCACTTGCCCAGAAAATACACACAGCACAGACTGGATCCAAGGACTCTACCTAGAGGAAGATAAGCGGGCTCCTGCCTCTCCAGAGGAACTGTGTTCTGCAATATTGAATGGAGATAAATTTAGAACCACAGAAGCATCCCCAAGAGTGATTCGTCTAGAAGATCCCAGGAGAATAAGTAGGGCAAACCAGGGTAGTAGCTTGTTATGTAGAAGACTAGAAAAAATTAGAAGCCTGATACTCATTTAATTGAGGTTCGCCTGTTATTGCATAGGCGGGATTTAATGCTGAAGAAGAAGCAGCTTGTTGAAGAAGGTGTAACAATCAGTTCAATTCAGTTGACAGTTTCATGGTCGTGTCAAAACAAACAGGTGAGAAATGAACAGGAAATTAAAGTGAATCACGCAACAAGCAACAACACAATTAAACAGGCAACAGCTTCAGTCAACACTGACAAAGAGTTAGACCAACAATGAATTGATCGGCTGATAAATCCAATTCGTGCAGAAGAAAGACAGAAAGATATTATCAGATAGATAAATGGATAGATAGATAGCTAGCTAGATAGATAGATAGTTAGATACTATTATATAGATAGAAAGATAATATTAGATAGATAAATAGAAAGATAATATTAGATAGATAGATAGATAGATAGATAGATAGATACTATTATATAGATAGATAGATAGACAGATAGATAGATAAATAGAAAGATAATATTAGATAGATCGATAGATTGATAGATAGATAGATTGATTGATAGACAGATTGATAGATAGACAGATAGATAGATAGATAACTCTGCTGACATTTGACTTCTTTAATATAATTTTCTTCCTCTATTCCAACAGATGACCACCCCTGTGTGAGCAAGGAGGACCTACAGGTGCTGCTCAACTTCGCCATCAGCAAATTCCAAGAGGGAGTTATAGCCACAGATAATAAAACAGAAGCAACTACATGGAGCCTCCACAATGCTGTTTTCTTCAGCGTCACAGTTGTCACCACAATAGGTAATCATAATTTCCCTTTATTCCTTCTTTCGTGATCTCATGCCTTCCTCTCTATACCCTCTCATGGTGTCATATACCTCCCTCGCTCTTCCCTCTTTCCCCTTTCCCAGTCTGCTACACTCTTCTCCCTCTTTCCTCTCTACTGATTTAATCTGATTACCTCTTCCCTTTTTTCTGGATGAACCCCTGCTCTCCCACTCTCTCCTGATCCATTCCATCCAAATCCTTTCCTGGTTTCCAAGAATCTCCACATCCATTCCCCTCTTTCTCCTTGTCTCCTCACTCCCGAACCATTTTGCTGTTTCTGCACTCTTGCTACCCTCTTTCATTGTCTCATCAATCTCACCTTCCCTACTTTCATCACCCCTCCCCCTCTCCTCTCTTTCTCAGCATCCTTCATCTCTATCCCCTCTTTCCCAATCTCCCCTCTTCCCCAGTCTCCCCTCTTCCCCAGTCTCGCCCGGGGGGAGGGTTGGTCTAGTGGTAGCGTGCTGGACTGCCAATCGCTGGGTCCAGGGTTCGAATCCAGCTCTTGCCGGGTCACCTGGGCCTATGTTGGATGGCTCTTTCAATCATCCTTCGCCTCATTGCCGTGTCCTCCTTTTGTCCTAATTAGCCTACCAAGTGCATAAATACAGGACGTAAGGCCCAAATCATCTATCATCCATCCCCAGTCTCCCCTCTTCCCTCAGTCTCCTATACTCACTCTCCTCTTTACTCGTGTCCCCACTCCTACTAAACTCCCAAGTTTTCCCACTCCCTCTCTCCTCTTTCCTCTCACTCACCTCTTTTCTAGTTTCTTCACCCCACTTTCCTCTTTCCCAGTTCCCTACTTCCACTCCCCTCTTTCTGCCTCTAAATAGCCCACACTGGTGCTGATGGGGCGTAAAACACAAACTCACTCACTCACTCCACTCCCCTCTTTCCTAGTTTCCTCACCCCTCTTTCCTCTTTTATTTTCCAGCATCCTTCATCCCTATCACCCCTTTCCCAGTCTCCTCTCTTCCCTTTTTCCCAGTCTCCTCTTTCCTAGTTTGCAATCCCGACTTTCCTTCCCCGCTTCAACTCACCTACATGTACTTTCCTCACTTGCTCTCCTATCTTTCAGGCATCTTTCATCCCTATCCCCTCTTTCCCAGACTCCCCCCTTCCTTTTCTTCATCTTCCTCTTTAGTCTTCCACTCCCTCTTGCCTCTTTCCTGGTGCCCACCTTTGCTCCCTCTCTCCTCTTTCCCAGTTTCTTCACTTCTACTCTCCATTTTTCTGGTTTGCTCACCCAAACTGTACTCTTGCCTAGTTTCCCAATTTCCACCACCCTCTTACCGCAATCTTCCCCAGCACCTCTCCTCCCTCTCCTCTTTCTTAGTCTCACTCCTTCCAATTTCCTCTTTCCTAGCATCCTTTCTCTCTTGTTGTCTCCTTGCCCCTCTATCCTCTTTCCTCATTTGCTAACTTCCACTCTCCTCTTTCCTGCTTTCCCATTTATGCTCTTTTCTTTCCTAGTTTTCTCACCCACTCCCTCTCCCTCTTATGACCTACCACTTTCCCTTATCATCCAAATTTTTACTCTCCACTTTACGGGTTGCCTCTAAATAGCCCACACCGGTGCTGATGGGGCGTAAAACACAAACTCACTAACTTACTCCACTTTCCGGGTCTTGGAATTGTCTCCTCATTCAAATTTTCTCTTTCCAAGTTTCCTAATTCCTTTCCTCTCTTCCCCAGTATCCTGCTTCATCTCACCTCTTTCCTTGATTCCTCACCCCTCTCTCCTCCTTCCCTGTTTTCCCCACTTCCATTCTCCTCTTAGTTGCCCTACTCCAACCCTAATCTTTTCTGGCATCCTTTATCCCTATCCCCTCTTTTTCTAATATTCCTTCCTTCCTCTTCCTTGTTACGCCTCTTCCCCAGTCATCTGCATGTGTACTCTCCTCTTTTCAAGTCTCCTTACTAAAACTCTCCTGTTTCCTTATTTCCTCTCTTTTCAAAGTTTCGCCACTTCCACTCTCCCAACTTCCCCAATTCCACCCTCCTATTTTCTTCCTGCCTCACTCCTGCTTACCTCTTTCTCAGATTTCTTTATCCTTATCCCTTCTTTTCCATCCCCTCTTTCTGAGTATCCTTCGACCTTCATCCCTATCCCGTTTTTCAGTCTCCCCTCTTGCCCCTACTCTCCTCTTTACTGGTCTCTCCACTCCCTCCCCCTCTTCCCAGCATCTTTTCTCCCTCTCGCCTCTTTCCTAGTTTCCTCACTTCTACTCTTCTCTTTTTAGGTTTCCTCACCCCCGATGTCCTCTTCCTAGTTTCCCTATTTCCCCTTTCCTACTTTCCACACTTCCTCTCCTCCCTTTCCCAGCATCGTTGATCCCTCCCTATCCCCTCTCTCCCAGCCACCCTTTTCTAACCTCACTCTCCTCTTCAGTTACATCTTTGCAAGCAACATTCCTTCATCTCATCCCTTTCATTCTTTCCTCAACCTCTCTTCTCTTTCCCAATCTCGACACTTCTTTTAACCTTTTCCTAGTGTCTCCTCTTTCCCAATTTTCATTCTCCCCTTTCCCTGCTGACCCCCCTCCCTCTCCTCTCTGTCTCCAGTCTCCACTATCCTTCTCATTTTTCTCCCCACTCTACTATTTCCAATTTTCATTACTTAAATTCTCATATCTCGTTTCCTCACCCACCTCCCTTCTTTACCACTTTCCCCACTTCAATTCTCCCATTTCCAAGTTCCCCTCACTTCTCCCTACTTTCCTCACTCACTCTCCCATCTTTTAGGCATCCTTCATCCCTACTGCCTCTTTCCCTGTCTCTCCTCTTCCTTTCTTAATCTTCCAACCTCAATATCCTCTTTACAAGTCTGCCACTCCCAAGTACTGTTACGCTTTAGACTCGTCAATCCCTGCTTCTTCATTTCTGGGTTATTCTATGCCTTCTTCCACCATCTTAGTCCCCCTTCCATCTCTCCCACCTCCAAGCATCCCCCCTTCAATTATTCCTCCCCCTCAAAGCTCCTCCAAGCTATTCCCTCCAAGTCGCATTGCTCCTAGTCAGACCAGTCTCCCTCCTTCTTGCTTTCCCCCTTCCTCATCACTCACCTCCCCCCCCCCCCCCCGATGACTACTCCCTCCCAGTTTCTTCCCTCCCTTTGCCTCTAAATAGCCCACACCGGTGCTGATGGGGAGTAAAGCACAAACTCTTCCCTCCCTGCTGCCTCCACCTTCCTGGTCTGGTATCTTCTAGGGATGGACATCGTTTCACAATACATGTATACCAGTTAAACCGTATCGATTATTCGATACGATTATCGAAATAGAATTAGCAATATCGTTACGTATCGAACCGATGTTGCATCAACTGCGTTATTTTGCTTGAAAAATGTATTAATTTGCACAGTTTAGGTTTAAAATGTCACCAAATGTTGAGAAACACATGAGATTGTTGCCACTTCAGATTCCTGTCTCACGCAAGATCTCATTTTGAGAGCATAAATTTTCAGTAAAATTAGTTTATGGCACAATTTGTGTATCGCAATAAATATCGAAAACCGAAAATGAGTATCGACGATATTTATCGTATCGAACTGGGCAAACGATGTCCACCCCTAGTATCTTCCCTCCCTGATATTTTCATCACTCCTGGTCTCTTCCCTTCTAATATAAACTGTTTATTCCATCTTAGTCTCCCCTCTCCCTGTATACTTCCACCCAGTCTCCTCCCATCTTGCCTTCTCCAGGGAGTTACAAACACATTCTGCTAGTTTTTTTTTTTCTATTGAACGGATAATTGCATTTCAGGCTACGGCAACATCTCCCCCTCCACGACCACTGGCCAGATATTCTGCCTCATCTACGCAGTATTCGGAATTCCCCTGTGCCTCATATTCCTGGGGGAAGTTGGCGGCAAGATTCACCAACAGACGCGCAAGTTAGCCAAAAAAATGTGCGTCAACATGGTCAAAGGAAAGGTCCACAAAAGACCGGTCAAAAGGTCGGTAAAAAGAAAGGGCAGAAGGACGGTGAAAAGACAGGGCAGCAGGACGGCAAAAAGACAGGGCAGCAGGACGGTGGAAGGACAGGTCAACAGGACAATGGATGGAGAGGTCAAAGGACAGGTTGACAGGGTTGAAGGACAGACCAAAGGACAGGTCAATGGAATGGTGGAAAGACAGATCAAAGGACAGGTTGAAGGACAGGTCAATGGGGCAGTGGAAGGACTGGTCAAAAGGACAGTGGAAGTAATGGTCAATGGAGAGTTCAACAGGACGGTGGAAGGACAGGTGGAAAAAGAGGTCACAGGACAGGTCAACAGGGCAGTAGAAGGCATCTGCTTCATTGTGATTGGTGTCATCATGTTTGTCCTCATCCCGGCCATAATATTCACGCACATTGAAAAGGACTGGAATTACGGACACAGTGTCTACTATGCTGGCATCACCCTCACTACCATCGGCTTTGGAGACTTTGTTGCAGGTGTGTATTGACAGACCTTTTTCATTTTTAGCTCTAGGTTCAATTTACCGTAGAATTTTGGGAGATGACAAGCTAACTTAGGGGGAATAATAATAATCGATACCCGAGGACCTTCAGGCCGTATCTACAAACAGGACACCCATGAACCATCAGAGCGTGTCTGCTTAACATTTTTAGTACAGATATGCCCTAATGCTCCCCTGGACTGTTAGTAGATACACCCTTATGGTCCCTGGGTATCGACTGATGATAAAGCAGAGAAGCAAAAACTGATGATAGGTTTAGAAGAGACCAACTGATTTGACTTTATCCTGATGTAAGGCCACACATGATTGATCTTTAGCTTCTCGGACCCGCCGACACAATAGATTTTCTGCTAACGAAAAAACAAAATATAGAGCATACCCACAATTTTTATCAAATTGACATTATGAAAAATTGAGATTTCACCTTTTTTTTTTGGTTCTACCCCCTAACCATAGAAAAAGTGCCTTGAGAAGATCCGAGAAGCTAAAGATCAATTATGCCTGGCCTAACCCTCACAAGCAGCATTTGCCTTGCCTTGCAGGACAGAACATTGACAAGAACCAGGAGTGGTACCGCACATGCATCTCCATCTGGATTTTACTGGGGCTGGCCTGGATGGCGACTGTCCTCTCCGTTGTTCAAGACTCCTACAGAAATCTGATGGCAGACCCCAAACCGGTACGTTTCTTTGAACGAATAAATCATGGAATGACATCTCTATTTCTATTCCAAATGATTTACTGAGTATAAATTATCAGTAAATTATGGTAGCTCAAATACTTGTCCAACATAGATATTTATTTACCACATCAGTTTGATGAAATTTGCAAGTGACTTTCTAATTGCTCTCAGCCAAAATAGCAGCGAAATGAAATGTTGAAGAATCCAAAATTTTGTTCCCCAACAAGAAATTCGAACTGGAATTTAATCAAACACCAATCGTACCGCTGAAAGCCCTAACCACTGGGCAAAACTGTTCCAAAGAAATCCTTCCCAAAAAAAAATCAATTTCAGTCCTTGTAGTGCAAAACTTTCAGTTTAAAATTTTTGCTAATAGTGATATTCATGTTTTAGAAAGTTTATATATGTTCTTTCCAAATTTTTTTCATCTTAAAATGTTTCCTTCTAGAAAGGACCGCCCAGAGGCAAGACCCTCAGCAAGAGGGAGCAAGTGGACAGTTTCCTCAAATCTCAATCAGAACAACCAGAAGATCCAGACACGCCCACAATAGTCATACAGCGAGGCCACCAGGGGGCAAGAAAGATAGAACATTCGACCCATATGTAGTCAGGCACTCCGGTCTGACCGTCAACACCTAGTCACAGTATTACCATTTTACCAACACTGTATTTGTATACACATTATTCATTGGCCAAGATTCGATACGACTCATTATTTCCAAAATCTCACAACCCTCTAATGATCTCAGGTGGTGTAAGTCTAATCGATGTGCAGTTTGCTGCATGATTATTTGAAAATACTCGGAACTGTTTCTGCTTGTGTTCAAACTACCAATTGTTGAGTCATTTTTAAATACCACTATCATAGAATACTCAACAGGCTATACACTGTATATTATTAAATAATTTATTGTATGATAAAATGCAATGACTAACAAAGACAAAGAACAGAATACAAATCTTAATCTAGTCATATTCCACGGGAGGAGGCCAGTCTAAGTCCACTGACTGAAAAGCAAAAAGAGATTGAAGAGAGTTAGAAGAGAGCCAGATTCTGAAATATATGATATATCATACTGGATTATTGCATCTCATTATTAGGCCTTGTATTACAAAATAAACACATCATTCTCTTTTATACAAATAAGTCTTCTTATTTCTAAACAGCACTCTGGAATGATTGGAATAATTATTTTGAAATTACCAATATTTATTGGCAAGAACTTGACAAGAAACTAAATAGAAATCTATAAAAGACATATAGAGTCAAGGAGGGTAAATCCGTCCACTTTTGGCTAAAACTGTATTTCCAGGAAAATGGTATAAGATGCAAAAATAAAAATGAGTACATTGGAAGGGGCATAATCCGTACTATCACTAGCAGAAAAAAAATTAGAATATTCAAATAATTTTTGGTAAAACCATGACAACAAAAATTGAAGGTTAGGGCACCTAAATCCGTCCAGGTTGCTGCTAAATCCGTCCAGCAAGGATTGTAAATCCGTCCACAGGGCAGTGTGCAGCTCATACCTATCAGATCTATGAATTGTTCAAGTTTTGAAATACTTTAACTTTCATAACGGATTTTCTGTCGAAATGAGAACATTTGGGTGACGATTACACTTATGATAGAAGAATAAAATAACAGAGGTTAAGTTTACTATTAAGAATTTCAATTGACTGCCTCAATCGCAATTCCATCTCAGATCTTCGGC
The DNA here is from genome assembly GCA_026936325.1 of Platynereis dumerilii. Classification (NCBI taxonomy): domain Eukaryota; kingdom Metazoa; phylum Annelida; class Polychaeta; order Phyllodocida; family Nereididae; genus Platynereis; species Platynereis dumerilii. Next base: position 1,700,454 of record JAPTHN010000007.1, read on the forward strand.
GGCAGCAGATTTCCTACGAGAGAGGGCGCTTCGAGCATTAAACTTCAATGCGTGCGCGCCTGCTCTGCAACATGGCATCTTGTTGTTGGAGCAGGTCAAAAAAGCATTGAAATGAGTTGTTCGAGTAAGAACTTTAAGCTCATTATATTTCAATCTGATGGCTATAAGTCCCAGGGATATGGGCATGCCATTTTTGGCAAGAGATGTCATCTTCTCTTTGCCAATTTCACGCTTGAAATTTGCGTGCCCCTGGCAGCTGGTGATTCCTAGGCTCTCCATTACGTCATGTCATCTTGACGGGCGAGCGGGTGGTTTTTTGCAAGCACCTTGAACACTACTCTGTCCAGTGGGGTCCCGTTAGTTGGACAAATGCCTGAGATCATTAATCTCTACTCCGTCATGGAGCGGCTGCCCGTTTCTTCTGTGTAAACTGGGCTTTATCTGCCGGCGAATTCGCCATTGCTCACGAAGCATGCAGACAGGGCTTGACCAATCACAGCGCTCGTTACAAACGACCGCTAGGCCCTCGACCAATAGCGTCTCGTCTTACGACCCTACTTGGGCTCTCATTGGTCAACTGCCGCCAGCCTCTCGGCGTCAAGAGAAATGGCGAAAATCATGTCAAAAGTTGAACACAGACATTCCCCTGAGTCTCCGACTGTCAATAAGGCATCTATCAAGTCCCCTTTAGTTGGGAATATGTCAAATGAGACGTCTGTCAGTCCCTGTTGTGGGGCAACACAATGACTTGCAAGGCATTTCTGCCGAAGTCCAGTGTGGACATGATTTGGGCCTGTGGACTTTCCTGGGCCCTGGAAGCTACAGAAACAGTTTCTTTTACCTGTTCCTGTCCTTTCCCAGCTTCTACAAACTTTATTTGTCTCCATAAACACCAACAAAGTTGGAAAACTGCCACTTCCTGCATTGCCGATTTTTGGCCAATCAGATTGCAGCATTTGCTCTGCAATAAAAGGCGGATCAGTGTAAAATGGTGACTGAGCGGACTGGGCCAGTTTCACTGCCCAAGCTTATTCTGTCAGCCTGTAAGGGCTTGCAGTGCTGTGTGTGCTCGACATAGCTTCAATTAATAGCAACTTTCTGCAGTTGACAGCACAGTCTTCACAGCTGTAGTCCCAGATCAACTGCTGATCAGCATGACATGGGACAGTGCTAGCCACATCTGTGACACCAAAATGATGGATCTTGCATCCAGCTCATAATGAGTGAAAATTTGAAACAGTTGCTTGTTAAATAGCATCACTCAGCAAAACACATCCTCAGTCAACAAAGTGATCAACTTGGCATAGTATCAGTCACAACAGTGACCTTACAATAAGAGGCCTTAACTGTGGCTAATTGCACCTCAATGCCGCAGTCATTCCTTCACAGTACCTTAACAATTTTTTCATGGGGTCAGTGTGTTTTACAAAAGGCGAGGCCAGCTAATTAAGAACAACCTCAAAGCAGGTGACAGCTCTACAAAAGCAGTTAACAAACTGACAGCCAAGTCACACTTTGACATACAAGGCCTAATTAATGAGACCTGTATTGCTTCTGTATGCAATTTGGTGCATACAAAAATAGAGCTATGCAGTACACATGTACACACTTGTCTTAGTGCTCACAAAAAGTAAAAAATTTACCACTGCACAAAAAATAATAAGGACAAGCTTTGGTCAGCCTCCAAATTTGATGAACTCACTTCACCTGAAATATATATATTGTTGCATTCAAATCTCTCTTCCTGACAGTCCTTGTCACTGATGAGGACAGGTATACAATTCAGGCAACAAATAGGGGCAGTGTTCCTCCAAACACTAATCTGATCAAACAAAACTTGTTTCCTTCGCTTTAACTTGACCTCACTTTGTCTGGGTACTTTCAAACAGCAACGTTATTTACTACTTGCTGGTGGGCCTCAACTTTAGTTGGTCAGGCTAGTGAACAAGTGTCTCTTACTTTAATTTACACACATCTTCTACACATTTCTGGGGTTTTGGTCTTGTCACGTTACAACAAATTTGTGTCATCAAACCTGACCATATTACATGTTGGATCATGATTTACAACTTCATCACACCGACCTGGCGGTCAACATGGCTGAAAACGCCTAACATACACAGCTTCTTCCAACTGCTATACAGTATTTCAAGCAAATTTATAACGACTTCCATAAAGAGCTGTTCACAATGCGATACGCTTGCACTTCATGAAGACCTGTTCACAATGTGATACGTTGAACTTCATGAAGACTCCGCAGGACATTTCATGAAGACTCCGCAGGACATTTCTTTAGTCCTGATGCGTCTTGTTCTTAACATAGGCTTTTGCCACTTCACTTTATGGTCGTCACTCCATTTCCAATGGCAGGAACAAAATTCACTCCATTCTCAGTCAATTGCTAAATGCACTCCACTCCATTCTCATTAGCTGGAATGAAAATGCAGACATACACACATGTTCACATGAAGGCAGGCCTTTCAATCTAACAACATTATTTACGACTGAATGCTCATCGTCAAGTAAATCATTGCCAGGTTATTTGCAATGGTTGATTTTATAAGATATATATCCAACATCCCCCAGTGATTCTGGAACATTTCACATTCACATATACTGCATGGAAACTTCAAAACCAAAGCAGCATCCAACACATGGTATTAACACAAATATCTGCAATAATAGCAGAGGAAACAAGCGATTTTCGCATTACTTAACTTCCTGCATACAAGAAGTTCACCATGGTGAGGCCTTCCAGGCTCACCCCTAACAAGTTGCAATGACATGCATTTGCAGCAACTTCTAATACATTATGCACTTACCAGGGTTCTTTGCCAACCCAACTTTATTTGATAAATAATGCTCATTTCTAGGTCAGCTTAGGAGCAATTTGCATTGACATCCATTGTCACTAATGTCACGAATACATAACTTGCACTTCAGAGGCTGCTTTGCCAATACAGCTTCATTTTCATATATACAATGCTTTGTCTCGTTACTGGCAGAGCTAATAGTGTCCACAGTATTACCAAAACATAGGCATGCTCTTGTGTATCCAAACTGAAGCATGCTCTTGTGTTACATCAGGGCTTCTTGAACAGTTAATCGTAAACATGTTCCTGCCTGGTGCCTAACCAAGTGAGGTCCAGCATCAAAGTACAGTGCCGATCGCCATACATTTCAATGATAATTTCAATGATAAGTTGTCAGTACTTCGTTTGTAGGCCTAACCTGTCAACTGGTCTCAAATTACGACTTAGGATTCCTTGATCATACCAATAAGTCAAACTGAACATCTCAGGCTGCAACAACTGCATATGGACATACGGACCACTTCACAATCTGAAGGGTGCACCACTTCACAACCTCAAAGTGTGCGCTACATCATACTCCGGAGCGCAACATCATATTTCTGAGCCTTGAAGAATAAAATCTTCAAGCATGAGTTTGGAGGCAGACATTCTTGTGCATGATACTTCCCTCTTGGACAAGAGAATCAAAGCAAGGAATATGTAATTATATCCCTTGCAAGCTCACAGTATAACATATATACTATCCATTAGATTTTATATCTTGGCCACTTGCACAGACACAATGTCAAAAGACAGCTGAACGATACAACCTGCCATTTACCGCAGCTATTTATAAATAGCCTACATTAATTCTACATTAGCTTGTTTAGGCCTAAGAACTTTGGTTCATATTAGAACTTAGGGCCTCCTTTATATGGATAATTGCCAAGCTAACCAGGCCAGGCATTATACTGTCATCGTCAGTCAACATCAATAGTACACCGCCAGGCTCTTTCTTTCTTCTATCACCGAATATTCTAATTGGCAGGACAAACTTATCAGTCTGCCACTTTCAAATTTGCAACAATGTTGGTTTCTTTAAGACATTCGTAACCATCATTCAACTATGCTTAATGAGCATTTATGCAGATCCTCATTTGAATACATTGAGCCATCGCTAATGCGGCGGATATTTAACAGTAGGCTAAGTGGCAATAATTGCTCTCCTGTCTGTCAATGAAACAAAGTGCATGACATAATTATGATAAATTTATAATAATGCAGCATGGAGGTGTAGGCAACTTCATAACCCCAAGACATTTCAAACGGACAAGGCCTTCCTCACATTCAGCTTTCTTCAGAATAGCACTGGTTTTAATGGTCCACCTGCCATGCAAATATGAAACTGGCTTGCCCAACAGTGGCACTTACATGTAAAATGCAGCTTTACTCTGAAACATGACTCAAATGACAACTTTAGCACTTTGTGTCATCATCACTATAGAACGTGGCATCAGCATCATAAGCTAGACCTCACCGCTACGCTGAGTCAATGCAGTGATTGAATGACTTCAAACAAACTTCTGTCATAATATTACAGGCATAGAGGCTCATAACATTAACATGTCATAAGAAATAATCAGACGCCAAACATTAATGCTTCTCAATAGCCTGAAGTCTCGACTTTTTCGATGTAGCTTTTCGCACAAGCGTCACTCTGGTCCAGTAGTTATGCATTTCAAATTTCACATTGCCAATGACAATTATGAAGGGCAACAATAATCTAAAAATAACACCGCATCTCCAGACATGTTCTACCACAATAATTTCAAGTGCTTTATGTCTGGTCATGAAGTCAATGGCAAGAAAAACTCGCCGTCATTTCCATGTATATATATATATAGGTCAATTCTTCCATATATATATATCAATAGGTCAATTCTTTTATTCTCATATTGTACCTGGCACTTTAATCTGCAAGGTTCACTCATGACACAAGACACACTTGGAAATTAATGAAATTATTTCCCTGATGTTGTGTCATCCTGGGATGTGCTCAAAATAACTATACAAACGTCTTGGATGGACAATATTGCTGATTTGCAATATCCACTTCTCCCTATGTAATATCCAGTTCTCCCTGTGCCTCACTCTCCTTTGCTTTCACTATGGCAAAAGGGGGGGGGGCACTCACTGATGAGATCACCTGCACAGGCCAACATACATATATAGTTATATACAGTGGCCTCTGGACCGGCACACCGGCCTATCACTTCCACTTGATTCAAGGTGGAAAGGCTTTAAATCTCTTGAACAGATTTAATCTGCCGGTTTGGGATCTCATAATTTTATGGCATTGGCATCAGAGTGCTTTAAAATTCTCGTAGGAAATCTGCTGCCGCCGAAGATCTGAGATGGAATTAGAAGGTTAAACGAACTTACTTGTTAAGTGAAGTTTGACCGAGATTCCATCGATGATCTGAAGGCGGCAGCAGAGTTCATACGCCCGCCTCTCCCAGCCCTTTCCTTTCGGTACTCTGACGCTAATGCCTACTTTAAAGATTGAATTTTAATGCTCGAAGCGCCCTCTCTCGTATGAACTCTGCTGCCGCCTTCAGATCATCGATGGAATCTCGGTCAAACTTCACTTAACAAGTAAGTTCGTTTAACCTTCTAATTAAAAAACCCTTTTAACCAAATCAAGTGGTATAATTGCTAAATTTCAAGATTACCCGGTAGTCGGGATTCTTGAAGTGAAATACTTACCTGACCCCCTTAACAAATGAGACCTTCCTACCACCTTCGTCCCCTATCACTGCCCACAAAATAAAATGGACTCAACCAAGCCCATCGTCACGTGGGCCCTCACCCCAGCTCTTCAGTTCCGCATTAAGCAAAAACCATAAGTCCTTCGCTCTCCCAGGCTAAATATGGGTGGAAGGGTGGGGAAAGGCTGGGGGTCAGGTAAGTATTTCACTTCAAGAATCCCGACTACCGGGTAATCTTGAATTCTTATTCGTTCATACTTACCTGACCCCCTTAACAAATGAGATAGACTACCAGAGCTATCCTTGTGGTGGGATGGCTACATTAGCCTGGAGAAATGATCAATTCATTAACTCACTTTTAACCCATAATAACACTAATTTTTGTGTTCCTCACCTCAGGGAGGCGGGTGGGTATCCAACTCCCAATACTTATATGGCCCACAACTTGATGGGCTGTCCAAAATTTTTGTGTTCCTCACCTCACTGCTTATTAGGGATATTACACAATTCTTTACCGGTCCAAGCCGGATATGTCAGACATGACTCAGTTAACCTGCATGAGGTCGATTCAAGATCTGGTCGACTCATCCTTCCATACATTGTCTAATGTTGATGTCCTGCACCTAGCCAGGACTGCTCAACCTCTGTATATTTGTTTCGTATTAGGAAACCACGGCCCATGGAAAATGTGGAGTCTGTGTATACTCAGTTCATCATATGACATCACAGTCAATGAAAAAGTGTGGAGGGACTCGGTGCACTCCAGTTAAGCGTAGAAACTCCATGAAATAGCCTACTTTAGAGACTACAGTAAGTATGGACACATAATTGACAGGACTTTGAGCTGTTAGCCACCCCTGAGTACAAAGATTAATAAGATTGGAATTACATCTTGAGTTGTCATCACATCCTCTGTTGATGACCTTTCTACTCTTTTAGAGTATTAAGCGAGGCTTCACAAGCCTCTAGCCATGACTCTCAGAACTCCCATGCGGAGTTAACAGTTGCTATTTCACAAGACTGCGATCATTCTAGAAACCAGTCAAAAATTACTGTGAGCTTGTCTAGATCTAAGCCGGCAGAAGGTCTACGACCGTTGTACAATATTGCGGATCTAGTCTTATTCCTCGCAAACAATTAGTTTGGGGTTTGTAGCATGTTTTCTCTTCAGCAGAACTCCTCAGCTGCCTTTTATCTGCAATTCATGCGACACAGTTGTGTTGCGCCTCATGGCTCTGCTATGCGGCTAACGAATGTACCATAGGTTAGTACCAAGCCATATATAGTGATAATACTTATATTAATAACTTGCCCCATCTAGGTACCCCACACTACAAGTGGGGAGGTAACAGCTAGTCTATTTGAGATACTTCTTGTCATTTATACTCAAGTATACATGCACACATAAAAATGGTATCTCATTTCGCATATATATATATACATATAACCCAGTTCAGTACGTTTGTTGGGGCAGGATTTCCTCCATCCTGCGCATAACTGGGAGAAATGAAACTGACATTCACACCAAAGCCCTTTGTCAGTTTTTGGGGTTGTGAAAAACTGGTATTACCTGGACTGCAAACATACAACTACAGTTCGACAGGTTTGCTCGATAAAAAACTACATATACATCAATTCAATTCCTGTAACTATATTCAAATTATAGTTATCCATCTGAAAATATTGTCGTGCTTTGATGAATAAAGAGGCAAATACACCCTTCAGGTGTCAGCCTGCCGTAAGATAGACCTGGTCCAAATAAACTTGAAACTGGACACTTTACGTGCTCCTGAGATATCAAAGTGCAGTTTGCTATTTAGTATGATTCAGCACTTGGCGGATGTTTCTGGTCACTGTTGCCTCCATCAGCAACTTCCAGTCTCCTTCAAAAGGGAGTTAAACATCTAAGTCCAACTGGTATAGACCTGGCAGTTCTGAGAACCAGTACTTTTCTTTGGGAAGGTCATGACGACCTGAGATAGAACTCAAAGGAGAGTATTATGATTTCATAAACTAACAGAAATGAATGCATTTCCCTAGATGTTTTTAACTTTCATTGGCCCCCAGAGCCTATGACAAGTTGTTCAACATCTGCAACATGAGAATGTACTTAGCTGGTGCTTTGCAGGTCTGATCTGTCAGTTACTGCCCTGCTGCCTATGTGGAATCAATATCCACAGGTGACTCAATATCCACATGTGCACCAAAGCTGGGCACCCTCATCATCCAGATGAGATATTTCAGCTGAATAGCTGGGCGTCTTACCCTTTGAGAAAAGGTATTGGCCAAAAACCTCAGAATCCTGTTATATTATATAACTGTTAGGATCTTGTCACATTCCTTTGCAAGTCAAATGCAATAAGTAACAGCAGCGTCTTACTTTTTCGGAAAGGTTTATTCGCCCCATTCCTTGGAATTGTTAAAATGCTCGGCAACTAATTCCTCATCGGCCAGAAGGGTTACAGTATTTTTAAGACTGCAATACACCTGCCTGTAGTCATATTGCCATATTCCAATTAATCTTAAAGACTTCAGTCTTAATGACCTCCCCCTTCATGGGGTTATCTGGTCAGTACATCCGTAATTTCTTGGCGAACTGGGGGTCTCACAGGACCCCTCTGGTTGGATGTTAACTGTCGTCACTCGTACTTCGAACCGAAGTGAGCGGAGACCAAATCACTCTGGAGTGTCCCAACAGTGGGCAACCATGCCACTGACGTCAGAAATATAAGCCATGGAAGATACAATCTCCAAAAATTCTCATCAACTTAGAGTTGTTTAACAACTTGTGTGTAGTGGTAACTATCTATAGCACCAAGTGTACCCTCATAGCTAGCTAACTGAGCAGCAGAGTTCAACACAATTGCCACATAACTACAATGTAGGTATCGGTGTTACTTAAAAGAGCATGTGCTTTGCAGCACGTCAGTCAACCAAAATGGTACCTTATATGCAAGCTCCTTCTGACAATGTTCTCATCATCCTCGGTTTGCTTGCCAGTTTCAAACTCTTGACTCATGCCTCATTCGGGCGTCATGCATGAGGGTGTCACTGAATAATTTAACATCACTTTGATCCCATATCCATATTGTGCTAAATTCACCTGAACATATGCTCATATGGTTAGTATTAATATTTTACATTAAGACCAGAAGCAGCTTGTATTGCTCAGAGGCTTGATAGCTCTGTACTCAGCTTGAGACTTTGTCTCAAGGAGTAGGTCGATGGATTCTAGGCAGGCTTGGCCTAAGCTTTCATATTCATTGAGGCAAGCCATAATGGGGATAATAGAGAGGCCCTGTTTTCAAAGGCCTTGCATCTCCGTCCCATGGGTCCTATTGGGTCTTTTGATGCTCAACTCCACACCAAGGGAGCATCAGTGTGAAGCTTTGATAGCTCGCAAAAAGAATTCATGGTCATATTGACACTAATATGAATTGCCATTCAGAAACATGAAATATTGTCTGGTGTCCCCGATGACAGCCAGATCCTCAGTAAGGAATTGATGGTCATTTAACCAAAGAGCTTCTGACTTCTATAATTTTATATAAGTTATATAACATTTAGTTGTTATAAAGCAACTTTGAATCTCCCCTGAGGTGCTTAGTCCAAAGTGAGATTACAATAGCTCTGCCAAAAAGAACATCACAAGTTAGACCTCTCTCGGGAGGATACTAACCCAACAATATAGGCTATACAATAGTATACATAGGATCTTATGCTATCAGGGAGCCATTCCCAGGAGCATGACTAATTGGATTCAGTTTATGTTACGCAGCTTCAACAGCCAATCGCATTTTGACTGTATACTTAAGTCCAAGTTTAGGCTAACCAAGAACCCTACCTTAGGGATCTCTTAGCCACATCTACTCTGGCTGTCTAATGTGCCGGCAAGCACAAGAGCAGCTAACTGTATCCTGTTCAAGGATCAGGTTACGGATTTCCTTAAATCCACCATCTGTGGTCCTCTTTCCCAGACTACCAATGTTCAGGGATAGAGGGACTGCACAAATAACAGTTACGAAACTATAGTAAACCAACAAGTTTACTAATTCCCTTAGGGTCCTTGTACCATGAGGTAAGCACAATCTAGTTACACACTAGATGGGTGACACTGATATATTAATATGAGGCTTTACATACTTGATAACCATTCTAGGATTCCACAACACTGGTGGTGAATGGTGACTGAACAAAATTTTAATAATTTGAATGGTACCAGAAGAAATGCCTGAATTTGCAACTACGAAAATTGTCTGAAGGCCAAAAGAATTAATTGCCAAAAATTAAACTCTTTTTAATGTTTTAAAACATGTTATGTCCTCGTGTCTGTGCTGGAGCAGATTACTCTTTATCATGCTCATTTCTTACTCTACAACAGAGTCTAGTCTCTCTCAACCTTGGAGTAGAACTGTGTATTAAATGTTAAAATTCTGGTGGCTTCTGTATCACTAGGGGAGACCCTCTTAGCCTCCCTTCAGAATTACCAGATTGCGACCTGTGTCCAACCGAAAGTCGATGGGTAATCGAGCTCTTAACCACAGAGCATAACCCTTGACCAACCAAAGAGCTCGCTCCCTACCAATGGGTAGCGAATTGCTCCAAAAACTAGGTCTGCATATGCAAGTCAAAGGGTGACACAGTTCATTCCACAGAACTGGCCCCTAGACATGAGAGTTCACTCCCTGACCGATGGGTAGTGACTACTCAATAGTCAGGCTTGTGTATCGAGCTAGGCTTCCCCGAGCCTACGTACACCAGTGCCTACTATGAATGATACCATACCTGAACTGTTGATAAACACCCCTGTTTATTCATTTATTAGTTCATGAGCCAATAAACACCTGTTTATTTATTCATTCATTTATGAAGTGATAGCTAGCTTTGCACCATGCACTGTAGCTTCATCAGCAGCAGACTTCAGTGGTTCCCCTCAGAACTCATGTTTCTGCCATCCATCTTCAGGGAAAATGACGGCTTTGGGCCGTTTGTATTGTGGATCCAACCATCAATGGGACTGTCAGCCTGCCAACACTGTCACATCAGAGCCTTGTTTGGGCTTCCTTGACAGATGACTGCTCCAGCCTTACAGGAGGTGCTGCAATATACAAAGAAGTAGAAACATCACCAAACATTCAAAAATGCCCTTAGAAAAGGTAATCAACCCTGAAAAACCTTCAGAAATATGTTTCAGTTGAATTCATTTACTCAGCACAGTGTAAATGTCAAAAACCTCCATTATCGCCCGAATTGACAGCGACTACAACGGCCGATTTCGGGCGGGAAAAGGCTAGAAACGACTCACCAACGTCGTCAAAACAACCTGATTATTCATATAAATCAATATATATCGAAAGAATAGTGTAGATACGCTTACCCTATGCGTAATTAGCCATTTAGATCGACCTCGCCGAGAAATAAAGGTACCCGGCGGCCATGACACCTTGTTGTGACAACCAGCCTGAGTGGCGCGAAAATCTTCGATGTCAAATTACGTCGTAAAAACGACTCCAGAACGCAATAAGCGTCCATCGGATGTAAATCCAAGGTGTATTCTTCGAAATACACTCAATTCCCTCCATAAATCTAGTCTAAAAGACTGTTAAAATAGTAGACGAAGGCGTAATGCATGCGACCTCGTCGCATGCTTAATAGGAACTGAAGAGCTGGGGTGAGGGCCCACGTGACGATGGGCTTGGTTGAGTCCATTTTATTTTGTGGGCAGTGATAGGGGACGAAGGTGGTAGGAAGGTCTCATTTGTTAAGGGGGTCAGGTAAGTATGAACGAATAAGAACTAATTCCTTTAAGCCATTTATATATATTAAAAGTCACAAAAGTTCTTTTAAATACCATTTGAAGTGGGTGGACGGATTTACAATTACCCAGTCAAACCAGTTTTAAAATAATGATGGTAAATCCGTCCACTTTTATTTCCATTGTATCTTTTTTTCCTAGTGGTGGAATTCAGTTATTTAAGAAATCCTATAAAAATGATATAATTCTTCGTCTCATGCAACAATTCTGTACCTTTAATATTTTTTGTTGTTGATGAAAATAAGCCGACAAGAGCAACAACCTGTATATATGACAAAATGCTGTGATGACGTCACAGGATTCCATTGTATTTTGTCTTCAGGTTTTAAATGGACTTGAAATATCTTTTAAAATGCTGTCATCACAATAAAAACGGCAAAATTTGTTAAAAACGAGTTTCTCCTGCTTTTAAAACTCAAATAACTTTAGAAGGTGTATTTATATGCACACAATAGGGAGTGGACGGATTTACCCTCCTGGACGGATTTACCATCATTGACTCTATATAGGACCAACACACCACACACAGAGAAATCAAACCACACAACACCAAGCAGACCGAAATGACAATAGGTAGAGCACAGAACACACACAAAGGGAAATGAACACACCACAAGACGCACACTCCCACACACCAAAGCTAACTATGCTAAGCCAACTAGCTGCACACCACCATCACACAAGGAATTTTAAAATAGTCACAAACAGTCAAACGCCTGCAAGTTTAGCTGTCAACTTGACAAGCATTGTTACATAAATGACAATTGTTCATAATAGATAGGGGATGCAACTACATTCCATGAAAATAACCACACAAAAGGTATATGACAGTCATATATCCAAAGCAGAGTAGACCATCGTTTCATGAACAGCACTAATTAACTCTATAACCACCACAATCCATTAATTTCATTTACGGCAATATTATGTGGACTAAATAAGTTTTAAATCATTACAATGCAGTTCAATCATAAAAACATGGTTAGTATGCAAATGAAAACAAACCTGAAGTTACTTAACTCAAAAACACCAGAAACAAAAACACAGACTAGGGTTAAAATGGGAACAAACAGATTTCATACCTCCACGTTCAGTTCTAGAATATCACATTCTCTGTCGAGTACGGAACCAAGTGATGGCACAGTTCTCCCGAAGTCACCGTGGACAAATTCTTTGATATAACTGATGACAGTTAAGGAATACTTCAGATTGCAGTATAAATGGTGATTTAAAATACTTACAGCTGATGTCGAATAAGTAAATCACTTTTCTTTATAAAATAAAAACTTGATATTTTGAGTGTGAAACTCAACTAAGTTTGGAAGTCAATGTTTTCTGACATTTAAATTAATTAGCAACAAAAAAGGATGCGTTCCAGCCTGGGTCTTCAGGTAGAAGTCAAAATGGTGGTTGTCAATGATTTTTGCGGAACTGGAATGAATGACCTTTTCTCTTACTGCCAGAGATCTTCTGTGCAGGACGCGGACGGGAGTTTTTTGTTGGAGAACTAAGTCCTGCAAAAGAGACAGAAGAACAGAGATTTATATATTATTACATGGATTGTTTTGTACTGACTTGAGTATTCTCTTTGTCATGGGATAAGATAAATGACTCATTCCATCTTAATTAAAAACATGTGAAAAGTTTGAATTGATGAGAATAACTTTCATTTCAAGCTTTCAAACAGGCATTGCCAATTAGCATTCAACTATGACAAAAGTTAAATTGGTAGATTTCGATAATGGCCATAACCAATTGATTCCGATATTGGCGATAAGCCAGACATCTTCCTCATTCTTCAGTCTTTTAAAATCAACTTATTCAATCAGTAACTTAATAACTCCACTGGGGTACATATTTTGACAGAAACGAACCTTGATCTCCAGTAGTTTCTCATCCAAGTACTCTTGGGTGACGGGAGTGGACGACCAGCACAAAGCAGAATAAGATTTGGTTTTCTCCTCCTCTCCCTCCTTCAAGGATCCTGTTTCTTCACTGAAATAACACAACATGTCTTCAAATGCAACAACACACGAGAATATCGCTGAATGAAGCTCTGGAACATGGGCAGTGATAATTAGATATAATTCAGTGGTACTGAGGAGAGGTCTCCCAGCTCCATTACAGTTTCTATTTGGAATCCTTTCTATTGTAATTTAAATGATTTTGAAATTGAATTGAAATTGTAACAGTGTAAGTCTAACAATACAACAATAAATCTTTATTTTTGAAAGAGTGAGCATTACTCCTACAATATCTGCCCAATTATACTAATTTTAACAGGCACTACAAAGCACAAAAATACATGAAACATCTCATACATTGGAGTAAATAAGCAGATGTGATTACCTGGGCACCCTCTGAAGATGCTTCACCATGATCATATCTGAGGATTTGTTGATGGCTTCTTGGAGTTCTTTAAGTTCCAATTTTTCAAAAGTTACTTTGTGGGGATTTACAAATTCTATGAGAAATGGCCTGCCTAAAACAAAACATTTATACAAGTGTTGAATTAAAATCTACAAGTCTGTGTGGAAAACGTACAATTGTGGAGAACCGATAAAGACATTAATGTACGTGCACCAATGTTACTGACACTTGTAACGTGCCATAAATTTGAAATACACTACTCACCATTTCCTAAACATTTAACATCAATGTCTTCCCTGCCTGATGTAGAGAATTTATAGTCTGAAACCAAGAAAATAAATTGTGCAATTGGCAACACATTAAAGAAGTTCCAACAGTCTTGGCAATATATATATGCCAGAACTGGTCCATCACTTTCAGTTCCATAGATAATTAGATCTGGGCTTATACCAATTATGCCGAAGAGTTTCAGAAATGTTAGGAGTTACAAGAAACCATTGAAGTAATGCTGCTGTATAGATGGGATATCACAAATTCACCATACATCCACTTCTGAAGTCCAAACGGAGAGCATACCTTCAGCTCTGACAATGTCCCTCAGACGATCACAAATTAGTTCTTGCACTGACGTCTCCATTTTCCTTTTTCCGTCCACAAGCCACGGACTCTGAGGCAACTCTCGTGAGAATTTGTTATAACGGCCTAAAAATTAAACAGTGCAGAGTATTTCAAATGTTACCTATAAATGTGTACGCACTCAACAAGCATACAACTCATCAGCAACTTCCCAAAATAATGAAAATTGAAAGCTATGAAAACATTTTTCATCATTTAGGCCACACATAATTGATTCTTAGCTTCGCGGCCCGCTGACAGAATAGATTTCCTGCCGATGGAAAAAAATTTTTTTTTTACATTATTGGACCTGCGTTCAGCTTATTCTTTCTCGTTCATACTTACCTGAACCCCCAATTTACAATTGAGACTATCCCAACTCTTCGCGCGCTTTTCACTACCTACTTCCCCTATTTTCGAAAGTGGACTCGTCCATCTCGCGAGACCACAGCCAAACCTCGTCAGTTCCTTTTAAGCATTCGTGCAGGACGAATGCTGAAACCTTCGTGACGCGATTCTAGTTGTTTGTACGTATTAGTAAGCGATTTACTTCGTTTAAGGTGAGTGGATTTCGTTTGCTAACGATTGTACATCGATTTCTACACACGACGACTGGTCTAGACGACGCAGTTTCGATCGTAGTGGCACGACGTAGTTTCCCGCCAAAATTTTGACAGCTGTCAAATGAACTGTCATGGCGGCCGTACGTAAATAAAGTCGTGCGTAGTGCATATTTAGCTTGTTTTAGCTACTTTTAACTGTTTTTCATACAATTTCAGTTGCTAAAATGGACGAGGACGGTGTTCCTGTTCAGCCCAAGTGCCCTCAATGCAAGGTTCATTTCCATTATGAGGATGATCCCCACAAGACTTGTATGAGATGTAGAGGATTGGAGCACCACTGTGAACTGTGTCAAGTTATGGGAAAGAGGTCCAGGGACAGGGCTGCAGAATGGAGAGCCAAGTACAAAGGACTTCCCCCTCCACCTCCACCGCCTCCTGTTTCTGGAAACAGGGCACCGGCTACAGTTACTTCAGCACAGCCTGCACAGGTACCTGATCCTAGTGTTAAGGACCCTGTTACCTTCCATGATCTAAATGCATTTAAGGAAAGCTTTAGTGTGGATTTGAGGGCTATGATGAGTGAGTTTATGAGCAAACCGCCACCCACTGGTAAGGGGGCGGGCTCAGATGTCTCCAGGGCCGTTCCTGTGGTAAGGAACGAGTTACCTGATGAGCTGACATTGCATCCTAATTCCCAGTCAGAAGGTGAGATAGGTGACGATGATGACGACGAGGTAATGTCAGTCAGATCATCTTGGGATTACAAGAGGTCAGAGGACGGGGACCTGGATGACGATTTTGACAATGGGTCGGTAATTGGGGAGAAAGAGGAGGGCAAATCTCTTTCATCCTCTGAGACTGAGAAATATGTAGACCTAATAAGTGAGATTATTGATACCTTGAAGATCACTGATGCGGTTAAGACCCCTAAAACTAAGAGTAGGATAATATCCTCAAGGTGCAAGGATAAGGGACCGCAGGCCTTATTACCCTTAGACGATCACCACAGGGAAGTGGTTGATGAGATCTGGAAGAGAGACGCTAATAACATCAGTCTGTATAAGAAGTCTACCAAAGAGCGTTATAGGCTTAGAGAAGAAGATTATAATAAGTATTTCAAGACTGGTAGAGTACAAGACGAGTATCTCGTACATGAGCTTGAGAGAGCAGGTCTGAGAGTCCAGACAAAAAATCCTAAACTCACTAACAAGGAGTCTGCGGGAATAGACTCCAAGGCCCATCACATCGAGACGCAAAGCCTATTGGGCATGGCATGCGCAGTCTCTCAGTCATGGATGTGCTTATATCTGACAGAACAGATTAAGAAGTTAGATCAGGTGTTAAGTAGTGGCCTTCAATCGGCAGATTACAAGTCCGTGGTAGGACAAGTCGATTTAAAGAAGCTGCAGGACGTTTCAATCCTTGCCCAGGATGCGGCGATGGATTCTTTGGACCTGCATTCTCGCCAGGCTGCGCAGGCAAAGTGGGTCCGTAGATCTTTGTGGGTGGACCAAACGCGCTGGGCCCCTTCACTTAAGACTGCTGTAAAGCGCTTCCCTACGGTAGGAGATGGATCCCTATGTGGACCGGGCCTCAAAGATAAATTGGAGTCCTACCGCCTAACGAGTAAAGCCCTTGAAGCCACTAGCTATGTCCAGCCAAAAAGGGGTAATCCAAGAAAGAGGGGTAGTTCGGGACCACTCCCACCCTCAAAACATCTGAAGTTTGACAGGTCTGTAGATTTTAAGACTCAAACTAGAGGTAGAGGTCGAGGCCGAGGCTCAGGTTTTAGAGGTAACTCTAGACCAACGCCGACAGCCACTTTTGCTAAGGGCCCATCCAATTCCCTGTCGGGGTGATTAGCCCCTCAGCCTTTGAATCTGATAGATTGCCTGCTGCCGGACCTCCCTGTGGGGGGGCGCCTGACAGCTTTTCAAGAATTTTGGAACGACCAAATACATGATGTTTGGGTAAACGACTTAGTGCAGAAAGGTTACCAAATAGAGTTTACCAAAGAACCTTCCTTTTCCAAGGTCAGGGAGACCTTTGTGAGAGAGGAAAAGTTAATGTTAACACTCCAAGAGGAGGTAAAAGATCTGTTAACAAAGAATGCTGTAGAGAGGGTGTCCCCGACCTTGGAAAACGAAGGTTTTTATTCAACCTTTTTCGTAGTGACAAAGAAAACAGGGGATTTAAGACCGATCCTAAATTTAAAGCCTCTAAATCAAATGTTATGCAAGAGGCATTTCAAGATGGAGACGCTGCAAAGGGTGATCAAGGCAGTTCAACCCAACGACTGGCTAGCGTCGATAGATTTAAAGGATGCATATCTACACATCCCAGTCTGTGTAGAACATCGCAAATTTCTGAGATTCAAAATTCAAGGTCAGGCCTTCCAATTCAAAGTACTCCCGTTCGGTCTATCGTCCTCCCCTCGTGTATTCACCAAAGTGCTTGCTCCAATAGCAGCGCTAGTGAGACAGGAGGGGATTCATGTGTATCCATACCTAGACGATTGGCTGATCAGGGATGTGAGTCCGACGGCAGTCAAACAAAAGCTTCAAAGGCTGATGGTGGTTCTAAAAGAAGCAGGCTTTATGATAAACGTAAAGAATTCAAGATTACCCGGTAGTCGGGATTCTTGAAGTGAAATACTTACCTGACCCCCTTAACAATTGAGATCTCCTACCACCTTCGTCCCCTATTCACTGCCCACAAAATAAAATGGACTCGACCAAGCCCATCATCCTGTGGACCCTCTCCCCAAGTCGTCAGTTCCGCATTAAGCAAAAACCATTAGTCCTTCGCTCTCCCAGGCTAAATATGGGTGGAAGGGTGGGGAAAGGCTGGGGGTCAGGTAAGTATTTCACTTCAAGAATCCCGACTACCGGGTAATCTTGAATTCTTATTCGTTCATACTTACCTGACCCCCTTAACAATAGGGTTTTTTCCGTGCCACTGCACGCATGCGCAGACAGCATGGCAACCACCCTAGCAACCAGCAGGAGCCCCAAGCCACCCTGCTGCTGGCCTGGTCAGTGCAGGGGATTAGCAGCAGCAGCAGAAAGTTATGTCTAAGTTTGATGGCCTAAATGTCCGTGAATTAACGTCTTATTTAAAGGAAAGAGGAGTGCAGGCATCTGGAAAGTTAAAAAGAGAGTTGACAATATTGTGCAAGGCCTGTGAGGAGATAGCATTGCCTGTTAATCCTGATTTGATTGAGACTGAAGATATTGCCAAGGACTTACATAAGAAGAGATTGGAACTATACCAAGTAGAAGACCCTTTTGTGATAGCTGACAAGTTTGAGGAGGTGTCAGATATTTCTGATTTGCCAGTCATTGGACTCTATGATATTTTCAATTATCTTATTGACACCACAGCTTGTGATCAAAAAAGGATCAAAGCTTACAAATCAGCTGAAGATCACAGACTTTTTTCTGATGGACATGTGCTGAAGGTCCTGAAGTATGACAATGGCACCAGCCCCACCTTGTCCATACTTGCTCATGTCAAGCCCACTCAAAGGGATCAAACATACCTGAAGAGAAAATATTACAGATTGTGGATTTTGATCAGGAAGGAGGGGGGCATCATCCTGTGTGCTCACTGTGAATGTAAAGGAGGGTAAGTTCAATATTCTTTACTCTGTATATATCAGTACTTGGGGTCTTGGATAGCATCTAAACACAGAGTAAATGTACACATTATCAGTTTAATGTGCAAGATAATTTGTAGAAACAGCTAATTAGGCTGTTGGGGTCAGTTAGTGCACATGGTAGATTATACCATGTTATCAACATCTGCAGTGTCACTAAATTCCAAAAATTTGGGAGTAGGGGGGGGGGGTTGTTTACTGTTGTAACAGCCTAACAGGTGGATCCTTGGGGAGGAGGGACAAATGGATCCTTGAATCCTGACTGTTGTTGTAATAAGTTGGGTCCTTCTTAAATAGGCCTTACGTACATTAGGCCTAATTTATGAAAGTTAAATATAAATACAAAGGGATTATGTAGATTAGTAAAGGAAAAAACAAGAAACTGGTCAGGTATTAAATAGGAAAATCAATATAAATGATATGTCAAACAAATAAAATATGATGTGCAAATTTTATTCATTGCCTGCTTGAACTGTTCTGTTTAATATGTAACTAACAGAAAAAAATGTCATTACAGATCTGATGGTGCATGTCGACACATTGGGGCAACTTTGTATGACTTGGAATCCCACAAAGAGAAAATAAAGTCATGTACTGATGTGCCTATGCCATGGATCAAAAGGGGAATGCAGGATGATCAACCCACAGAGATCAGACAACTTGCAATTGCAACAGCACAGTAAGTTAATAAATTGACACCTGACTGTTCATGTCTAACAAATCCAAATTTCACTTTATGATTGTGGTGGTTTCAATGACAAGAGGATCCAATTTTCAACATATATTAGGCCTACAGTTTAGATCGAATTAGTAGATAAACTAAGCTGAATCATGACAATAATTATTATGAATGTTTGTTAATGGGTTTTTGGCCAAAAAAAATAAAATGTAGGCCGAATTCTTATTTGTATCACTCATGTTTCAGATACAGTGTTGGTGACGAGACCTTTTGTACCTCTTCCCTAGAACTGGTGCGGGATCCACGACATCCTGGGGATCGAGATCAACCGACTGACGCTGAATTGCAACACTTCTGGGAAGGACTTAAAGAGGTAGGCCTAATCAGTTGCATGACTACAGTATTAATAATTCCATTAAATAGATATATATCTGTTCATTTATGGGGATCCAGGTAGAGGATTGGATGATCAAAGTGGGTGGCCGGGGGGGGGGGGATACTTCCCTACCCTCCCTGGACCTTCATCACTTGATTGTGTCTTTGGCTACCAAATATTGTTATTCATGTGTCAAGTTACATCTATCTATCTTCTGTGTGTTATCCTATCTGTGATATTTGGTGTTGGCTAAATAGGTCGATTAAAAGTTTAGAAAGTATTATGGAAAACCACCATATAGGGCCTATTTCAGCATTTTGCCTTCATGTTCCAGGTCGATGGAACATCATGTTGCATTTCACTGTTTGAGGAGTCAACATCAGCCCTGTCAGAGGAGACCCAAGAAGTATCAAACAGAGCTCAGGAACTGTCCACAATGAGCAGGATTCGTTCATTCCTTGAACAACTCGCGCCTGGAGAATACCTGACAGAGGATTTGTACTCAAGTTTTATTGGTGCATTTCTTTATAGTGAGGTGGAAAGAAGCGAGATTGAGAAACTGACAAGATCTCAGTCCAGTAGCCTTGACTGGCACCATCTGCGCAAAGACAAGTTAACAGCTTCAGAAATGCACAGAGTCGCGTCAAGACTTGCGACATTAAAAAAGAAGTCAGACGCTGATCCAGGCCCACTTCTTCAGAGTCTAACCACGATAAAAGACCTGAGCCACGTAGATGCTATCCAGTGGGGTGTGAAAAGAGAACCAAAGGCACGTCAGCGTTATGCCATGGTGGAAAGAAAACGCCACAAACGATTGAAGATCACTCAGACGGGTCTTCAAATGTACCCCAACAATCCGCTTTTTGGTTGCTCCCCTGACGGTATTGTTGAATGCAGATGCAAGGCTGGTCATCCTCAGCGTAGCAATCGCTGGCTTATTGAAATTAAATGCCCAGCCAGTGGAAAAGATATGACGCCAAAGGAAGCAGCTGAAAAGTTCTGTGGTGTAGTGGACAACACATTAGATCCGAATCACAAGTACTACACCCAGATCCAATGTCAGCTGGGCGTGATGGATCTCAAAGTCTGCGACCTGGTAGTCTACACCAAGAAAGGGCTCCATGTTATAGAGGTTGAAGCCAATGAGAAAGCCTTTCAACAGATTATGAGTACAGTTGATGCTTTCAGTATTGAGTATTTCCTACCTTACCTTATAGGTAGAGCAAACCAAATTGAACAAGAATCTGAGAGTGAACCAAGTAAATGAGTGAATGGATCAAATCTTGTCATTGATGAAAAATTCTCAGTATTTGATCATAATATACATAATGTCAATTTATCTGTTATTTTACAGTATTGATGGTTGTCAACACTACTTAATATATGCATAGATCTTGCCACATGTTGCTAGTCTAGCAGGCATAAACATGTCAGTTGACAAATTACAAAGGTAAATACCAGGTTATGGAAGCACTATTTATTACATTTTGTAATGCAACTCACAAAATACTGTTTTTTGCGGTGCTGTTAATGTTTTACATGTATTCATTTCTATCTTTAAAGTACTCAAGTCTACATGAATGACAAAGTTTAATCGGAATGTACTTCAGATTCACATTGTACACAGACATCAAATTTTATTGACATTGCTAGTCAAAGCCTTATGTTACTTATCGAGTTCACCCTTATATTTAGAGATTTGAAAAATATGAGATCAATTATACACAGATTACATTATAATACTCATCATGATTATTGTGTGGAATTTGTAATTGTACATACATATTTTTGATGCTGTAGGAGCTATTGAACAGTAAGGTCACAGTTTGGTGCTAATTTTTGTTTACATATATATATGCAGCTGTTGAGTAATAAAGTCAAAATGGTCACATAACAAAATTTTGAGTCTTTTATATACTACTCTATTTTACAAGTGGTTTATCTAAATTGCAAAGGCAAGTACATACAGTGAAAATTTCATCAATTTTTTTTTTCATTCGCAATGGAATGATTCCATCAAGAATGCGAAAACATTTTAGACGTCCAATGGCCCTTTCAACGTGAATCCTGGCTCTTGCTATACGTCTGGTCTTTGTCACGGCAGGACCACTCAGTTTTCCACCTTTGGTGAAAGGCGGAATGTTAAGTGTGGCCCCACGTAATGCCAAGGCATCACGGATGATGAAACCTCTGTCCGCCATTATATCATCTCCCATTTCCACTAGGTCCATAAATCCGCAATCCATTGTTATTTTTCTGTCGGAGACATTACCAGACCATAGTGTGGAAATGAAAGAGATGTATCCATTTGGGGCAATGGCCACAAGCGCTTTAAACGTGTTGTGTTGTTTGTAGGAACTCCAGGTTTTCCGTTGTGAAGATGGCAAACTTGGCTTCTGGACAAAGAACTCTGTGCAGTCAATTATAGCTCTGGTTTTGGGAAATTTCTTGAATGCCGGGGGACGATTACGTCGGATTTGCTCGGATGTGGGCCATCTGAGCAGGTAAGGTGGCAATTCCAGTGCTAGAAACGATACCCATGTGTTGAAACATCTTGAAACTGTGGCTGTAGATACTGCAAACATCCCTGCAAGCTGTTCCATTTCCAGCCCTCTCCTCAGTCGAACCAAGGACATCAAATATTCTTGCCACAGTGATAGTTCTCGGGGGTTGTCTCGCTTCTGATCCTGCAATAAAATGATCAAATTTGAAAACACATCAATAGATTGTCATCAGGGTTGTCTCAGGTTATTCATTACAGCGTAACCCAGTAATTCAATGCTGTCTAATTACTATTCCTTAGAAGATTAGAAAAAATTATATAACTATATTAATTTATGAATCTCAGTGACATTACAATGCACTGAATTTTGAATATAAGTTTGCAAAAGAGTATTGCTGCAAACATGTTAAAAATAAAATACTTTACCTCAAATCTTGAACTGTCACTGCGCACATAAATCATCCTTGATGCCTTTGTCTTGACCTTGTTAAATAGCCACCACAGTACCATGAATGTTAAGCCTGGAAAGAGAAAAAAAAAACCTTCAAATCTACCTTGCGCTTACTTAAACCAAAATTATACTGCTCCTGTTCTATGTTTCACATTTGAAGCCTGTGAGCATTATTATTAACAATAATCCAGTTGATCTATACCTGTATAAAATTTGCAAGACGGCCCAGTAATCTCCGTAACAGTCAAATGTCTTCTCATGGATTTTGGGTTCCTAAGATCTTCATCTGAGAACCAGTTGATTTCTCCGCAGGTCATCCGAGTCTGGGTAGAGACATCAACCATGATTCCAGATTTGCGAGTCTGACATTCACTGCATGTTTTTTGTTCTGGTACTTCTCGAAGGGGATCGCTGTTCTCACTGAAAAAAAAAGACGGCTTAGTAATACCTCATAGATAATAATAATCAATACACTATCCCCTGAGCTTTCCAGAAGACAGAAAAATTAATGGATAAATGTAACTATTAGTATATCATATTACTTACACATTTTCGAACTGCTGTATTGTCGACAGATTGACAGTTTCTTGAACGTCCGTCACACTATTTGACCTGAAAATAGAAACCAGCACTGATGATTAATGTTCTGAAAAATTGGTTGGTCTGTACTACCACAAGAAATGATATAAAGTGTCATCAGAGTATTTTGTGAAGAATGATTATAATAGAGCTTACTCTTTACAGGCAGATGTATCAGTTCTGAGTCTTTTTGTGTTGCTTCTGTTTCCACTAGAACTGACTGAATTCCGTTTCTTGCTTTTCTTCATCCAAGCTGTCATTTCCGAGTCATTGCGAACACATGGTATGGGATCAGGATACTCCGCAGTGGGCCCTTTACCTCCCACAAAATGCAAGCTGCAGATCCTTTTCTTCTTCGTAATCTGAAAACATAAAATAGGATATTATTTATTGCAAAAAGGTAAAACCATGAAGTCCGATTACTTGTTACAGATCTATAGGTTACCCATATGTGCAGACCTAGCTACTTTGACTACAAAGAACCCCACGGGTTGATGAAGTGTGTTTATAAATGCTTGATTTGATATTAGTATGAGACATATCAATTTATACATATTGTGGGGTTATTATTTTAGCAGACTTACATCATTGGGCGACTTCAGGTTTTCAGTATTGCAGGCCTTTATCCATTTTTTCAACCGTTCAGGATCACCAGGCCATGGAATCCACCTTGTTCCAAGAAACTCTGCTCTTGGTCTCTTGCAACTTTCCTTATTGTATTTATCATCATTGCTACACAGACCCCAAGAGCAGTGAACCATTTTTGCACCTGCAAAATAGTGGTATATATTTATATTTTTTAAATATAACCATTTCCTAACATAGTCATAGGCTTGTAATTTGTCGCTAATCTGACAATTCTTGTACAATGGCTCTAATTACAATTTATTTGTGGATTACATGAGCCACAATCAAAAACATCTGCTGGAAGGTAGACCTATTGTCTTTTCAAATGCAATTACGTTCAGCAAAATTACTAAGTCTAAAATGTAATTCAGTGAATTCACTATTACACTAATTGAACCTGACACCTGCAAGACAGCCAATTAAACCTGTGATTTTTCAGGGCAAGTTGATTACCAATCACATGGCATTTTACAATTACAGATACGAAATATCATCTCCAACTCAAGTCTCAGTCTGCATTGTATTCTATGAATTGCAAGTGAACCTGACATATATAATTAGTGTAAACATAGTTGTGTCACACTGTCTCCACGTTTTTGTGCAGCAATACACATACTGTGACATAGCAAATACTTGTATTATCGCCCATGGCAACAAAGATTTACGGGTATGCTTCACTTTAGCGGGCCGTGAAAATGACCATATTTGGAAAACAATGCATTCGTGACGTCACCTCATTGTAGCCAGGCAAGAAATGTTGACATGACGCCATCAACGCATGACGACGATCTTGTTTTGGTGACGCAACGAAGTACAAAATCTATTAAAAAAGTAAGTTTTAAGCAAGATTTAGTCATGAATTGTTGAAATATTGTCAAGGTAAATAATCGGCGGGGGTGTGGGGGCGGCAGCCCCCACGTTAACCACTAAAAGACGATCGTTTTTCACATGCCATATATGGGCATTTTCACGGCCCGCTATAGTGAATTTTTTCCAGATTTACTGCCAATTTAACCACTTTAATCAAGTTTCTACACTTCAATAGAACACACATGCCTTCTAAGGAATGATATACATATTGCAACACCAAAATATAGAAGTCTAGATGCAACAGAACAGTTTAAATCCACGAAAAAGCAAGAGCAACTCACCTGTGTGTGCTTGGGGTTCGCTGACTGTGGCTCCACCAACGGCGGCCAGGAGAATTATAGCTGCAAATACTCTATTGAGATAGACTACCAGAGCTATCCTTGTGGTGGGATGGCTGTATTAGCCTGGAGAAATGATCAATTCATTAATTGGCTGTTTAATTTATTAAGCAGTGGTTTATGTGTGTAAACATCCAGCAACGGGCTATTTTTAGATCGACTGGTCACGTGGGTCTACAGGTCACGTGACCTGACAGCCCAACCAGAGTTTGCCGCTTGCTGGACTGTTTACTTCTGTTTCATGATCGCTCTTTTCAAAGGCTAATATATTGTTTTAATGGACAGATCGAACCCTCTGCTTGTGCTCAACGGATTAAACAAGCTTCAGAGACCATTTTGACACTTTGTGAAGGCACCTGTGCCGTTTTCAAGCCTGTCCCGGCGGCAAATATCAGACCAGCTGACCTCGTGGTCTTGTTTACAAACAGACAAAATGGCGCCGGAGCGCCCCCAAGGATAGCTGAACTTTTCCGGGAAATAACGTCGAACAAACGAACTCTCACCTGTTACAGCAGCGCTGCGAGCCAACAGCAGACAGTTGAACAAACTAAATTACGATTGGAGGCTGTTTTCCTAAGAGAACTCTTAAAGCTGCACTTGGTTAAGTGGTTCCTGTACCAGCAAGGAAATGGCGCCAAACCGCTCGAGTAAGAAGCGCACGCGATCTGGCCCAGACTACGACCCGAATTTATTGGTCAACTGGTCGCGAGATCGACTGTTGGATGAATGCAATCGCTTACGGATTACAGTACCTCGCTCCGGTAAACGATCTGTACTGATAGCTGCAATCCGGAAACACGGTGAGAGACAGAACTTTTCACTTGTTGATGTTGATGATCCAGAAAGCAGCCGCCATGACGAGCCGGCCGCTAGGGGCGCCACCGTCGAGGAAATCCCCGCGAGGAGCTCCCATGATGCATCGCGGCAAATACGCGCACATGGCGGAGTCGATGCTGAGAGTGTAATTTCTGACTTGATTGATGCTGTCTCGGATTTGAAAAGTCATCTGATCGCAATCGACAACCGCCTAGACGCAGTTGAAGCTGCCAACAACACAGCTGCTCAACGTCAGTGCCCAGATCCCGCTCCAGCGCCTGTGATGGCCGGGGTTCCCCCCCAGTTTGACAGCTGTCAAACCCAGATCTTGCAGCCATCTCCAGTTCACTGCCAAACTCAAGTCATGCAACAAGCTCCACTCAACTGGCCTAACACTTGCGGTAACACCACGGAATTCACTCTAGCTACTTCCTATGGTCAATTTGGAATCGGAAGCCCCAGCGCAGCAGCAGGCAGCCCTGATCAACTGGCAGGCCCCAGGCCAAGTGCAGTCCGCACAAAGTACGGATTTACATCCCAGTCGATACCTCACGTGGTCAATGTCTCACCAGCCCTTCGCCAGGCGATCATACAAGGTAGGGATGTTAATTTGGCCGCATTTCTAGTTCCTAACTTCCGTGGGTCGGGCGACAACTCCGAAAGGCTCAATGACACTTCTAAAGAGTACAAAGCTCCCCAAAAAGCTCTTACCTTGGCCCAATTCATTCAGGCATTCACTTCCTACAAAGCAGTGATGACATCGGTGTTCCCCCACAGGCGACAGGAGTTAGATCTGTATGAGAGGGATATCGTTGACATGGCATCCCGCCATCCCGGTTCTGCCTTTTACGATTATCACTGCCAGTTTTCGGCACGTGCAGCTAATCTTCTTCGGCAAGAGAACATATGTATTGACTGGTCTGTGCGGGACGAGTCGATATTCAACAATATCTTTGCTGGCATTCCCGTTAACCAGTGCTCACATTGTAGCAGCACGTCCCATGTGTCTTTGTTCTGCCCAAATGAGAAGCATGCTCCGACCCCCAGGAGGGAGGCCTACCACGGCCAGAGATCAACAAGCGATCGGGCCGGCTCTCGATCTACGGACATGCAAGGCCGCCCTAAGTTGTACTACAATCAGCGGGAAATATGCAATAATTACAATGGCGAATCTGGGTGCAGGGTGTATAATTGCAAGAGAGCCCACGTTTGCACTGCTTGCAAAAAAGATCACCCCAAGCCGGCCTGCCCTTTAGACAAGCCAGCGCCTCAATCAAACAAACGTTAGAAGGCCATCCATCCACTCCAATCGACATTGAAGCTTTAGCTCACGAACTCAAATTGCATCCCGACCAAGAATTTGTACTTTATTTACTCAATGGATTACGTTCAGGTTTTGACACAGGCCTTACGTCTACGCCATCTTCTCCTTTAGTATGTAAAAACTTATTGTCTGCACGGAGAGACCCAGAGGCCGTGGATGAGTTAATACAAAAAGAGCTTGACAAGGGCTTTTTACTGGGCCCTTTTAAGGATATACCCTTTACAAGTTACCGTATCAATCCGGTGGGAGTTGCCCAACACAAATATTCCCTTAAGAAAAGGCTCATTGTGGATCTATCAGCCCCCCACGACAATCTTGACCACCCAAGCTTAAATAGCTTAATTGACAAGGAAAGTTATTCTTTGCAATATGTTACAATTGATGATGCCATTAGTATCATTAAACAAGTTGGTCGCGGGGCTCTTCTGATTAAAACAGACATTTCAGATGCATTTAAATTGCTTCCCATAAGGCCGGACCTTTGGGCTTATCATGGCATTTCATGGAATAAGCTATTCTATTTCTACTCCCGACTGGTTTTTGGGAGTCGTTCAAGTCCAAAAATTTTTGATACACTTTCGCAAGCTATTTGTTGGATATGTCAAAACAATTACAGTATTCAAAACTTATTGCACTTGTTGGATGATTTTCTAGTGATCGAACACCCATTAGCCCAGGCTATAAGCACCAGGGACACCTTTCTTAATGTCTTCAAAACACTCAAAGTGCCTATTGCTTTACACAAAACTGAGGGCCCCTCCACATCTCTGGAATATCTGGGGGTCATCTTAGATACTGTTAACATGGAGGCACGCCTACCTCGTGACAAAGTAGACAGAATTCAGGATGCTCTAAGTCTTTTTGCCCAGCGCAAAACTTGCACAAAAAGAGAACTGCTGTCTCTCTTAGGCCACATGAACTTTGCCAGTCGAGTTGTGCGCCCGGGCAGGTCTTTCATTTCGCACCTGATTCAATTGTCGACCACCGTCAAGGAGTTACATCATCACATTACTTTGAACGCAGCAGTCCGAAGTGATTTGAACATGTGGTCCCTTTTCCTCAAAAACTGGAATGGCGCTTCTTTCTTCTTGGATGAGGCTATTTCTCCTGCATCTAAGCTGCAAATCTACACTGATGCCACCCCCACTTCCTTCGGGGGTTTCTTCAAAAACTGTTGGTTCCAGGGCCACTTCCCAGAACAATTCCTTAACGAGCAACAGTCAATGGCCCTCTGCGAACTCTTTCCGATAGTTATGGCATGTGTCTTATGGGGGAGCCAGTGGACAGAAAAGCGAATTCTCTTTCACTGTGATAACTTGGCCACCGTGCAAATTATTAACAAGGGAAGGTCTAAAGTACCAAGCATCATGAAACTCATGCGAAGACTAACTTACCATTGTGCCATCAATAACTTTGTGATTTTGGCTAAACACATCCCCGGAAAACAAAATACAATTGCTGACGCTTTGTCTCGCTTTCAGATGGTGCAGTTCCGGACTCTGGCCCCCCATGCCGCCAAACTACCAACACCATGTCTTCCTCTGGAGAAGCTGATGATGGAATAGATCAACTGGAGTATCTTTGGGGTAACTCTCTAAGCAAGTCTACATTGTCTACGTATTCTTCGGGCCTGTCAACATTCTTGAAGTTCTTAGCCTTGTCTTCACTAGTGGCCCCCTGGTCGCCCGGCACCTTGCCTAAAGTATCGGAATTTGTTTTAATTTCCTTCGTTACTTACTGCCAGCAAGCATTACACTTGAGATACGACACTATTAAGCTTTACTTGGCTGGAATAAAATTTTTCTACATTAAGCATAACAACATTGACATTCTAGCTGAAAATTTGCAGCTGCCTTATATTCTCCGGGCTGTCAAAAAAACGCAATCCAATGCTGGCAAGGGTCTAAGGCTGCCTATCACTTTCAATATCCTGAAGGACTTGTGTCAAACCTTGGCAGCTGGCATGTTCACTCCCTTTCTCGATTTAATGTTCCAAACCATCTTCCAGTTAGCCTTTTATGGCTTCCTCAGATGTGGGGAGTTCACAGTTAACAGCAATGCCTCTGTTTATCTCACTTTGGAGGACATCTCATTTGACAGCTCAAAGGATTATTTTTCGCTAAACCTACCAGCCTCTAAAACAGACCCGTTCAAACAGGGCACCACCATCCCAATCTGTAATCCTGCTCCTCTATTTCCGTTGCAAACTATGCTCAAGTACATTGGTTACAGAAAAGCTCAAGGGGCGCTTCCATCTTCCCCCTTATTCATTAACTCCGAGTTTGATGGCCGCCCGCTTACCAGGCAAACTTTCATCTTCAACCTCAAGGAAGCACTTTCCCGAGCAGGCTACTCCGACCATCTTTTCAGTGGCCATTCCTTCCGTATTGGAGCATGTACCTCTGGGGCCGCAGGTGGAGTCGAAGATCACATGCTCCAAGTGCTGGGACGCTGGCAGTCTGGTTGCTACACTCGCTATATACGCACCCAATTATCATCCATCTCCAAGGCCCAGGCTATGATGAGTCAACACGTAACAATGTGAGCGAGTTTGACGATGGATCGGCTATTTCGGGCTCCCGGATAGCCCCATCCACCAATCGTCACTCCTCTGAGGTCAATCCCTCCTTCTCCTCGAGTGCAATCGCCTCGGGCTTGCTTGCTGACAATCGTCACTTTCAGGAGCGCAATCGCCTCCTTCTCCTCGAGCGCAATCGCCTCGAACTCGCTTGCTGACAATCGTCACTTTCAGGAGCGCAATCGCCTCCTTCTCCTCGAGCGCAATCGCCTCGGGCTTGTTCGCTGACAACTTTCACGTATTCTTAGAGGATTATCACACAATCATTTAATCTATTTTAATCTACTTATTCGTTGGGGGCTCTCGCTCACTCCGCTCTCTCGTTTGGGCATCATTTCGGGGAAATTTCTCCCCCAACTCATTATTTTACTATCATAGTCTAGTCTATTACTAGTTTCACTTTTATTTCTAGTCTATTACAAGTTTTATTTTCTTATACGTTGCCAGCTCAGTCTGGTATTAACTAGTTAAGCCCAGTTTTTGCTGGCACCTCAAAGTAGTTAGGAGGAGCGTGCAGCCCCCATTTGCCAAATTTTATTTTAGACCAATAAAAGGTCAAACTAAAACATGGTTGTTTGTGATTCATAAATTGGCTGTTTAATTTATTAAGCAGTGGTTTATGAGTGTAAACATCCAGCAACGGGCTATTTTTAGATCGACGGGTCACGTGGGTCTACAGGTCACGTGACCTGACAGCCCAACCAGAGTTTGCCGCTTGCTGGACTGTTTACTTCTGTTTCATGATCGCTCTTTTCAAAGGCTAACCCGCCATCCACCCCAACTTCCTCCTGAGAGAAGTTGTAATATTTCCTCACTATCGCTGGATTACCACCTGGATTAACACTTGGATTATAACTGTCCCCCTTTATTAATGAAGGTACTGGACACAGCTCCAGTCTCCAACGGATAGGCTGTTTCGGGCTCCCGGACAGCTTTTACTAATAAATTACAAATTGATCGAAGTTCTCATTCAAGCGCCACCCTTTACAACTCGTGGCTGGATCAGCTGTTCCGGGCTCCCGGACAGCTTTTATTAATTTTTATATCATGTTACTTATTAGTTCACTAAAAAATCACGTGATATTTCCAAGGGTTACCCAGTATACATCTAGTACCTGTGGATCAGCTGTTCCGGGCTCCCGGACAGCTTTTATACTTACCTGCCAGTTTTACCTACAATTTACTTTACAATCAAATTACACCATCAAGGACCACTTCCTAAGTGTGTGCCAGGATCAGCTGTTTCAGGCTCCTGAACAGCTCCTTTTACTTACGTGAAACATTATATTTTCACTTGTACATGCCATGTTTTCTTTCAGGTCAAAGACTCTTTAACTGCCAATAATCATTGTTCACTTGTATGTATGCATGTTCTTTTCCCTTCCAGGTTCCAAAAACTTTCAAAGACTCTCAAATCACGAACATTTTCGCCATAATTGGCTTGGAGGGGAAGCTGATCTGCAGGTTGTATTCTCGCGGCCGGCTGCGGCTCCCCTTCTCTTCAGTAATCCACAGACTCTAAATTAATAACTTGTTTCACTTAAAATAACTCTCCTTATCCGTTTTTGTTTTTTCGTACCGCTAATTATTCATTGCTTATTTTCATTGTACCAATGGTTGTGTCCGGCCCTGATGAGTAAACATCGGCCTGCTGGTCAGAGCTCGAACTAAATCCCACCTCCCTGCCTCAAAACAAAAAAACCAAATTTCAAAACAAAAGGCAGGTTGGGGCGGCCCGCTCGCAGCTAATGACGCTCCATTTCTGGGTCTGCTGCTCCTCGTTAGGTTTATTCATTGTTTGCTGTAGCTAGTTGATGGCTTAAAATTTGTTTATTTCTCATATTCCAATTTTGTCGCATGTTTAGAGACTCGGGGTGTTACATGTAGCAATTAAGTCACGCTGACCTGCCTGGCTGAGGTGCGTCCCATCTGGATTATTTACGTTTGGAATAACAACTTTCTCTGGATTAATACTTACTCCTGTTACACTTGATCACCTCCAGGCAGCCTCAGATAACCCAACGGCAGTGCGAGGACAGCACGCCTTGGGAATTCTTATCATCGATTATGTGTTACGTGATACCTCCAATTTCATCAATCCAACACCCCCGGTCCCACCCGGCCCATCTTTCCAGGCGAGGACAGCTCTCTCGTTTGGGCATCATTTCGGGGAAATTTCTCCCCCAACTCATTATTTTACTATCATAGTCTAGTCTATTACTAGTTTCACTTTTATTTCTAGTCTATTACAAGTTTTATTTTCTTATACGTTGCCAGCTCAGTCTGGTATTAACTAGTTAAGCCCAGTTTTTGCTGGCACCTCAAAGTAGTTAGGAGGAGCGTGCAGCCCCCATTTGCCAAATTTTATTTTAGACCAATAAAAGGTCAAACTAAAACGTGGTTGTTTGTGATTCATAAACTCACTTTTAACCCATAGTAACACCAATTTTTGTGTTCCTCACCTCAGGGAGGCGGTGGGTATTCCAACTCCCAATACTTATATGGCCCACAACTTGATGGGCTGTCCAAAATTTTTGTGTTCCTCACCTCACTGCTTATTAGGGATATTACACAATTCTTCACCGGTCCAAGCCGGATTCATGTCAGACATGACTCAGTTAACCTGCATGAGGTAGACTCAAAGTCTGGTCGACTCATCCTTCCTTACTTTATCTGATGTTGCTGTCTTGCACCCAGGCAGGACTGCTCAACCTCTGTGTACATATTTGTTTCGTATTATGAAACCACGGCCAATGGAAAATGTGGAGTCTATGTACTCCAGTTAGGCCTAGAAACTGCATGAAATAGCCCACTTCAGCTAGAGACTACAATGCGTATGGACACACAATTGACAGGAACATTGCACTGTTCGCTTCACCTGAGTCTAGAGACTGAAAAGGGGTGAATTTACATCTTGAGTTGTCATCACATCAACTGTTGATGATCCTACTACTCTCTGGAGTATAAGCGAAGCTCAGAAGGATCTAGCCATGACTCTCAGAACTCCAACACGGAGTTAATAGTTGCTATTTCACAAGACTGCGACCACTCTGGACACCAGTCAAAAAATGACTGAGTTGCAGATATCTAAACACGCAGTAGGCTGACGACCATTATGCAATCCTGCGTCTCTTGTATTATTCCTCTCAAACTTTTTTAGTTCGGAGCATGTATGTGTGTTCTCAACGTCAGTGAGTCTGTTCTCTTCAGTAGAACTCCTCAGCTGCATTTTACCGTAATTCAGGCCACACAGTTATGTTGCCCCTCACGGCTTGCTATGTTGTCAGCTAATGTACTTCTGGTTAGCACCAAGCCACCCATCAAGTAATAATTATACCACTAACTAGTCATCACTAGAAGTTTTAATCTGCAAGGTACCCCACCCTACAAGTGGTGAGGTTACGGCCGGCCTATTTGAGAGGCCTCTTGCAATTTATACACATGTTAACATACATGCAACAGCATAAATGCGATATCTCGTTTCGCATATCTCATTTAGTACGTTTCTTGGACAGGAATTCCCTTGGTCCTGCGCACAACTGGGAGAAATGTGACTGATACCCAAATCGCAGCCCTCCGCTGGCTTATGGGGTTGTGAAAAACTGAAATTACCTGGCCTGCAACCATTCCACGACGGTTCAGCAAGTTTGTTCAATAGATGAACGAGATACATGCCACTTAAAAAACCTGAACTACACTAAAATAAAACCATTTTAAATCTGAAGTTATTGTGGCAAGTTTTATGGTTATAAGGCAAATACACCTTTCAGATGTTAGCCTGCTATAAGTTTGACTTTGTTAAAATAAACCAGAAATCGGACACTTCATGTGCTCCTGAGGTAACAAAGGGCAACTTACTACCTAGTTTGATGCAGCATTTGGCTAATATCTCTGGCCACTGTTGCCCTCCATAGGCAATCTCCAGAGTCTCCCTCAAAACGGAGTTTACATCCAGGCCTTAACTAGTATCTATAGGTCGTTCAGAGGACCGGTACACAAGGCAACTGTTCTTACGGAAGATCAGGAAACCTGAGATAGGACTCAAAAAGTCTCAAGATTCCACAAATTACCAGATATATTTGAATGCATTGCCAAAGATGCTTTCAATGTTCATAGGTGGTAAAAACCTATGACAAGCCGCTCACCATGAGCGATGCAGTTAGCCGGTGCTTTGTAGTTACAACAGGTCCTTTACTGCCATACTATCCACCTGGAATCAATATCAGCGTGAATATCCACATTCACTACGGCTGGGCACACAACTCATCCAAAGGAGATGTGTTCAGCTGAACAGCTGGACCAATCTTACACTGAAGTATATATTACAAGTATATCCTAAATATTAGGATCTGATGCTGTCATACTCCCTTGCATGCCAAACGCAATAAGGAACAGCGGCCTATTTTTTCCAGAACGGTTCATACGCTCCATTCCTGGAATGTTAAAATGCTTTGCAACTAACTCTGGTCCTTTTCTAACTGAGCCAGAATCATTACTATTTTTATTCATTGCCAATAAAAGAAATCGGACTTCCGAAAGTTAACATTATTTCAGACTGTAATACACATGTATGTATTTCAGCAGTCAAATTGCTATACTCCAATCTTGACAACCTCGCCCTCAGTCGGGCTATCAGGTCAGTACGTCTAATTTCCTGTCGCCTCAGGGGTCTCTCTGGACCCCCTTCGCCGGATGCTATCGTATATCGTTCACCCTTCCATAGAAGTGAGCGGAGATCACATCTCCCAGGAGTATGCCAACATTGAAAATTGGGGGAGTCCCAGACCAGTGGGCAACTATGCCACTGTCGTCAGAATTAAACGTGTATAAGTCATGAAAGTTACAATCTCCAGTAACAATGACCAACTTACGGCTACTTGACCGTGTTGCGTGTCGTGGTAATTATCGGCAGCACCAACTGTACCCTCGCAGCTAGATGATTGAGCCGCTGAGCTCCACACAATTGCTACCTATCCAATTTTTATAATGTAGGTATCGGTGTTACAACCAAGAGCCATTACCTTGTAGCAAATCTGTCCCCTAAATACCTTATATATATATATATATATATATACGCAAGCACCCTTTGAGAAAGTTGTCATCACCCTTGGCTTGCCCAATTCAAATTCTTGACTCATGCCTCATCCGGGCTGTCATGCATAAGAGTTTAACTGAATAAATCAACAACACTTTGATCTGGAGTACATATGCTAAATTCACCTGAATTTATGCTTATGTGGTTAGTATTAATACTATAAGATCAGAAGTGATTCGTACAGTAGCGCTCCGAGAAGCTTGCGAGCTCTGTATTCAGCCTGAGACTTTGTCTCCAGTATTTATAAGCTAGATGGATTCAAGACAAGATTATGCCTGAGCTCTCGCATTCATTGAGACATACAAGAAGGGATAATACAACGGCCCAAATAGACATACTGACATAGGCCTTGTGTTTCTCTCCAATGAACCCCGTTGGGTTATTTGATGCTTTAAACCTGGATTCTCCATCAAGGGAGCATCAATGTGTCTCTTTGATTAACTTTGCAATAACGAGGTCACATAGACTTATATTAAAAGCAATTGAGAAACATGAAACACCGCCTGGTGTCCCAGTTGACAACCAGGTCATCAGCAGCAATGGATGGTCCCTCTGACCAAAAACTCCTGAATTATCAATTTGTAATGTTTAGTTGTGATTTACAACTTTAAATCCTCACTGAGGCACTTACTCCAAAGTGAGATTACCATTGTTTTGCCAAAAATCTCAGAAGTTTGACCTCTCTTGGGAGGATACTAATTCAACGCCATTGGTTATACATTGGATCTATGCTACCAGGGAGCCATTCCCATGAGCATGACTAAAATTTTAGATGCAGCTTATGTTGCTTATATATCTTCCCTGGTCAATCGCATGTCGACAGCATACTTGACCTCAATTTAAGGCTGACATGGATCCCTGCCTTAGGGATCCCCAAGCCATGTCTACTCTGGCTGCCTAACCTGCTGGCAAGCCCAAGAGCAGGTAACTGTATCCTATTCAAGGATTAGGTTACGGACTTCCTAATGTCCACCATCCATGACCCTCTTTCCAAAACTATCCATGTTCAGGGGTAGAGGGATTGCAAAAATAGTTGCAATACTCCAGTATGCCAAGTTTCCTACTTCCCTTAGGATCTTTGCACTTTGCACCATGAGGTAAGCACTATCTAGTTGCAAACTAGAAGGGTGACACTGAATTATATAAATATATATATTCTTACATTCTTGTTAACCATACTAGGATTCCACAACACTAGTGGTGAATGGTAACTGCACAACCTCGTTAATGATAATTATGTAATTTGATAGGCACCAAACCAGATGTTTGAAATTACAATTATGAAAATTATTTGAAGGCCAAAGGAGGAAGAATTAATTGCAAAAAATTAAAAACTCCATAATGTTCTCAAAATATTACGTCCCAGTGTCTGTGCAGGAGCAGATTACTCTTTATCATGCTTATTTCTTACTCTACAACAGATTCTAGTTTCCCACCCTGGGTGTAGATCTGTCATAAAATATGGTGGCTTCAGTATATCAGGGGAGACCTGCTTGGACTGCCTTTAGATTTACCAGATTGCGACCTGTGTCCAACCGAAAGTCAATGGGTAATTGAGCACTTAACCATAGTGCATAACCCTTGACAAACCAAAGAGCCCGCTCCCAACCAATGGGTAGCGAATTGCTCCAATAACTAGGTCTGCATATGCAAGTCAAAGGGTGACACAGTTCATACCACAGAACTGGCCCCTAGACATGAGTTCACTCCCTGGCTGATGGGTAGTGACCACTCAATATTCAGGCATGTGTAGTGAGCTAGGCTTCTCAGAGCCTACTTACACCAGTGCCTATGAATGATACCATACCTGAACTGTTGATAAACATCCCTGTTTAATCATTTATTCGTTCATGAGACAATAAACACCTGTTTATTTATTCATTAAGTTGAGAAGTGACAGCTAGCTTTGCACCATGCACTGTAGCTTCATCAGCAGCAGACTTCAGTGGATCCTCTCAGAACTTAAGTGTCTGCCATCCATCTTCAGGAAAGTGACTTGTAAGGGCTGTTGATTCCAACCATCCATGGAACTGTCAGCATGCTACCCTGTGTAGTGTCACATCAGAGCCTGGTCTGGTCTGCCTTGACAGATGACTGCTCTGGCCTCTCAGATGGGACTGCAACATAAAAAAGTGAAAACATCACCAAATAATCAAAAAAGTACTTTAGCAAGGGCACCAGACCCTGAAAGCCATTAAAAAATGCGTCTGAATTGAAAACATTCACTCCACAAAGTGTAAATGTTAAAAACCTCCATTATCGCCCATCGTTATAGCGACTGCTACGAACGATTTCCGACTGCAGACGGTCAAAAACGACTCACCAACGCCGTCAAAACAACCTGATTATTCATACAAATCAATATAAATCGAAAGATTAATGTAGATACGCTTACCGTATGCGTAATTAGCCATTTAGATGAGCCTTGCCGAGAATTCATGATACCCGGCGGCCATGATGGTTTGTTGTTGCCACCCAGCCAGAGTGGCGCGAAAATTTTTAAAGTGGAATTGCGTCGTAAAAACGACTCCAGAACGCCATCAGCGTCCATCGGATGTAAATCCAAGGTGTATTCATCCAAATACACTCAATTCCATCCATAATCGAAGTCAAAAAGACTGTTAAAATAGTTGACGAAGGCGTAATGCATGCGACCTAGTCGCATGCTTAATAGGAACTGATGACTTGGGGAGAGGGTCCACAGGATGATGGGCTTGGTCGAGTCCATTTTATTTTGTGGGCAGTGAATAGGGGACGAAGGTGGTAGGAGATCTCAATTGTTAAGGGGGTCAGGTAAGTATGAACGAATAAGAAGTCACAATTAATCCCTTCCCAGGACTTGGTGTTCGTGGGGGGCAGGTTTTTGACAAACGACAATTTAGTAGCTTTACCCCCAGACAGGGTGGGGAAATTGCAGAAATGTTTAAAGACTTTTCGAGTAGGCGAACCGACAACGGCTCGCAATTTTCTCAAATTATTAGGGCTGATGGCCGCTATGATATCGGTGGT
The DNA here is from genome assembly GCA_026936325.1 of Platynereis dumerilii. Taxonomy (NCBI): domain Eukaryota; kingdom Metazoa; phylum Annelida; class Polychaeta; order Phyllodocida; family Nereididae; genus Platynereis; species Platynereis dumerilii. The sequence continues at coordinate 1,738,280 of JAPTHN010000007.1, forward strand.
ACACCTGTGTCGTCTGCATATGAGACCCATTCAGTTATATCTGTTAGCTCTATGGGATATGAATTCAAAGGACCTGGAGGCCCAGATTCCAGTAAGGGACCACCTCAAACCCCACCTAGAGTGGTGGAAGAGAAAAGAAAATGTGCTAAGGGGAGTTCCCTTGAATCCACAGCAGCCCCAAGAAACAGTGACGACAGATGCGTCAATGTTGCATGGATGGGGAGGTCACCTGAAAGAAATGAGTGTGCAGGGCAGTTGGGATCACCAGGATCCACGCCCACATATAAATATGTTAGAGTTGGAGGCAGTAGCCAGGACTCTGAGCCACTTCAGAAGTTGGCTAGTCAACAAAAGCATCCTGGTGCGATGCGACAATCAGACAGTAGTTGCATATATCAACAAGCAGGGAGGCACCAAATCCCCGAGCCTATGCATGAGGGTGTGGAAGTTGCTTCTGTGGGTAGAAGAGAACAATATGACCTTAACAGCAGAGTACATACCTGGGGTTCTCAATACCAGAGCGGACAGCCTGAGCCGAGTGCTGGCTTCTCCCCTAGAGTGGAGATTGTGCCCAGCAGTGTTGCATCAAATATTTTATTATCTAGGCCAGGCAATGATAGACCTGTTTGCATCAGCAAGGAACAAACAGCTGACAGTGTACTGTTCTCGATTCCCGGAGAGGGGAGCTTATCACGTAGACAGTCTGTCGATGAATTGGGACGGTTTGTTTGGATACGCCTACCCACCAATTTGTTTGATTCCACCAGTTCTGGAGAAAATAGAGAGGTCAGATTGTGTAATTATTCTAGTGGCCCCCAAATGGCCGATGAGATCATGGTACCCACGTATCCTAGACCTCCTAGTGGATCAACCCCTCTTGTTGCCCCACAGGCCGGATCTGCTCACACAGAACCGCGGCCAACTCCACCACCCTTGCCCGGAGAGAATGGGCTTAGTGGCATGGAAGTTGAGCGCAAAAGCCTCCTTGAGGAGGGCTTTTCTGAAGAAGTTGTCAATACAATGCAGCATTCAGTCCGAGAATCGTCGGCAAATTGCTATAACAGACTGTGGTCAGTCTACGTTCGTTGGTGCCATAACAAACAGATCTGTCCGAGCTTGGCACCTTTAACACAGGTACTAGCCTTCTTGCAGTCCTTACTGAATCAGGGGCAAGCATATAGAACTATAGGGGTCTATAGATCAGCGATATCTAAATTTCATCAGTTGGTAGATGGCTACCCGGTGGGCCAGCACCCCAGGGTTTGCAAGTTCATGCGAGGTGTCTTTGTCAAAAACCCCCCTTCACGAACACTATTGCCTGCTTGGGATGTTAATGTCGTGTTAGAATTTCTGAGGGGTCCACCCTTTGAGCCGTTAAATGAGGCTAGTTTCAAATCGATTACTTTCAAAACTGTTTTTCTTATTGCTATCACATCTGCTAGGCGTTGTTCAGAGTTACAAGCCCTTAGTAGAAGCGCACCCTACACACAGTTTGAGTCTAATGGTGTTAGGCTCCGCACTATGATTGGCTTTTTGCCAAAGACGGCAAATCCCTCTCACGTTGGAGAGGATATTTATTTGCCTCAAAACACAAAGGATGTTAAATTATGTGTAGTTCGTTGTCTGAAGCACTATGTTAAATTTTCTAATGCACAGATGAAATTCCACAAAGTTAAGCACGATTGTTTATTCGTTTGCTATGGACACAAAAACAAGTGCAGACCTGTTAAAGTTCGAACAATTTCTGGATGGTTAATTCAAATTATTAAAGCTGCTTATGTAGCAGCTGGAAAATCCCTGGGGGGTAATGTTAAGGCGCACTCCACCAGAGCTCAGGCCACATCATGGGCTTTATTCAAAGGGGCCACATTGGAGGACGTAATGCGTGCCGCAGATTGGCGTTGTAAGTCAACATTTATTAGCCATTATGCACTGGATCTGTGGAAAGCTAAAGGCGGCATAGGCAACAAAATTCTCTCCTAAAAGGAGAGGAGGCACAAGAGTTTGTAGGTATGTTGGGTACACAACGTTCAGTGCACTTTCAGACACAGTATATATATTGAAAGCACCAGCTCCCAGGGTTAGAGGAGCGTTCTTTTTTTTTTTATTGTTGAAACTGTTATACACATATGTTCTACCTTATTCGGATAAAGGAGCACAGTTCAGTTAATGGTACGGTTACATTTTTGTTGCTATATATTTTTCGACTATTCATTACGTCGTACAGAAATAATAAGGTTTTTCCTGTTGTAGCATGGCGAAAAGAAGGAGACGCACATGTGGAAGACCATCTTGAAGCGGTTCGTGGTCAAGGTGACACGGGACTAGAGAGAAGTGTTGGATTCCTCTTAAGCAGTGAGGTGAGGAACACAAAAATTTCAGTGATAATTTTTTAATATGAGGAGATTGGGGTAGAGTCTGGGTACCCACCCGCCTCCCTGAGGTGAGGAACACAAAAATTGGTATAAATTGCCAGTTACTAAATCTATCTCCTCAGGCTTTTAGCCTTCCCACCACAAAGATAGCTCTGGTAGTCTATCTCAATTGTAAATTGGGGGTTCAGGTAAGTATGAACGAGAAAGAATTCAAGATTACCCGGTAGTCGGGATTCTTGAAGTGAAATACTTACCTGAACCCCAGCCTTTCCCCACCCTTCCTCCCTATGGATGTTGCCTGGGAGATCGAAGGTTTCTTAGTCGGTTTCTAGCTTAATGCGGAACTGACGAGGTTTGGCTGTGGTCTCGCGAGAGCGAGATGGACGAGTCCATGTTCGAAAATAAGGGGAAGTAGGCAGTGAAAAGCGCGCGAAGAGTTTGGAACCTTCTACATATACCTAATAAATCAATATGTTTAGTAAAAATGTTCTCCCTTTTTATTGATGGCATGAAAACTGGTGCGGTTTATGTGCGGTTCTTAGGTGCGGTGCGGTGCAGTTGCGGTGCAGCATCACTGCGGTGCAGTGTGGTGCGGTTCTATTTGCTTGCGGTGCAGTGTGGTGCGGTGTGAACTGCCTGCGGTGCAGTGCGGTTGCGGTGTTGAACACTGCGGTGCAGTGCGGTTGCGGTTCACAAAAAGTGAACCGCGCAGACCTCTATGGGATAGTCTCAATTATAAATTGGGGGTTCAGGTAAGTATTTCACTTCAAGAATCCCGACTACCGGGTAATCTTGAATTTCTTAACATTTCTTAACATTATAAACAAGAATCCGCGGATTCAAAAACGACCTAGCGCAATGAAATTGAAGGTGCCATTGCATAAACCACTGAGCAACTGATATTGGAAGAAAGGAGAAATAGTTGATTGGAAGATGCTAGACTATTAGTATAGAATCAATGCAGTTTGAACAGATTTCTAAAAAAAGGAAAGATGGCTGCCAAAATGGCCGCCATTGTGGATTTCTCGACATGTCCCCGATCCATGCCCATAGTACCATACCTGTACCAAATTTCATTACTCTAAGTTGAAAACTAACGTCACACATGGATTTTTACACACATGTTGACAAGAAATGTTGACATGGACACATGGACTGTGATGGACATGGTTTACATGAGTCCCCTTTCACTACCCACCCCCTAAAAGCCTTTTTTTAACAGGATTAGGCTGTCTGCAACACTTTAATTTCTAAAAAGTACAGACTGAAGAGCCAATGGGAGTCAAGATATCGTCCTAGACCATTGATGCTGGTATGCAAATTGTAGGTATTTTTGAGAGCTTTCCAACCATGGCAGGTAAAATGTTGTGTGAACCGCGGATTGGCGAAAATGGTAGAAAACAAAAAAAAACATTGAAACTTTCAACCAAAATTGACGTAGGTAAGAATTGTCCTATCACAATTTTGAGAACAGATTTGGATTCCCCAGCCCAAAACGCACCTTTTAGGCACTAGTGCTTTTTAAATTTGCATAAAAATTAAAAATTGACACATCCTACAGTAGTATGGTTAAAAATTTACTAGTCCTTCAGCAAATCTCCTGGCCCGCAGAACGCGAACTATTATTCACATTTTGTTTCCAGTACATTAGCAACAAAAAAATCACCTGATTGTCACATTGAAATTGAAAAGAAGATTCTGGTAATTTGAAAACAATCTAGAGGATTCTTTGTTTTTATTACTAGATAATGAAATTTCCAATGCTTGTCAGCTATTTCAAAAGGTTTAAACTCAGTTGAGCTGTCATTCATCACATTAGCCATTTGCGAGCTCGCAAATTGTTACACTTCTTAGTTTTGTTATCAGCTATAACTTTTTAACTATTTAAGCTACACGCCTCAAATTTGGCATGCCTTCATTATATGGATCAAAGTAAATTTGTGATTTTTTTCATCCATATCTGAGATGGTCATCCTAGGGTTTGTTGGTAGTGAATGACACAATTTTAATGAACTCCAAGACCCCGTTTTTAAAAATTCACTGCACAAAAATGGAGAAAGATACCAAAATGAACTCTTAGGCATAGAAAGGTGAAAATGCAAAATTTCAGATAAAATTAAAATTTTGATGGTATGACCTGACATTCAATGGAACTTAGGGTTCAAATGTAAGTAAAATTGCATTATTTTCGATTTTTGAAGGCCAGTATCTCCCTAACCAAAATTTTTAAAATCCTGAAAATGGGTGCAATGCAATGCTCTCATAGCCAGCAATGATGTCCATAAAATCATACCCCTACCATAAGATTCCAAGGTTCTATGAGGGCTCAAAGTTGGTCCGAAGACGCATTTTGCAACAATATTGAATAAGCCACAAAACCTATTCAGATAACCATAGAAACCCATACTATTTTTTTTAAATTAGTTCACATATATATGTAACTGTCCCCAAAATTTCAAGTCCCTAGCTTAAGTACTCTTTCAGATATTTAGCTTCAAAGTTGAGGATTTGTACAGTTTTTTAATAAAAAATAACTAAAATGCAAATATTCATTATTTTCTACCGTAAAGACTATTATAGATATGACTTTATAACTTGAGATTTGTCCATCAAAGTGATAAACCTTCATCCTGAAATTTTTTCATGACATTCTGAGATGGTAAGGTGGGAAGATTTCCAGAAATCTGTTGAAATGAGGCGGAATGACCCGTAAACATATATAACACATACTTGGGGATTTTAGAAATCCAGATGGGACTCATCAAAAGAGTAACCAAGGGACTGGGGCTATAACAGGTCATTTTGTGGTTGAATTAACACCCCATTTGGGCAAGATTGTAAGTTGCTCACCATGATATTTCACACATGTAGCATTTCTTCACTTCTTTTAGTGAGTTTTTTGGGGGTTTTGTTTTCTCTCTTTTGTTCTCCTTTTTTGTTTTCTAAAGGTCATGTTCAGCACTCAGAGACAAAATATAGTAGGCAGGGATGCATAAGTATATGACAAGGCTATTAGGAACATATATCCGGGCACGCCACGTGCCTGGAAACCTGCCATACTCGAGAGCCCCCATAGGCATACGGGAAACCCGTTTCGCAGGGGGGGGGGGCTGTCGCTATTTTGCCCTGAAATTTTAACATGGCACCGATGTGACCAGGGCAGCGGATCTGCCCGGATTGGTCAGGACCTCCTCCCCTCCAATACAACCTGCATTGTGAGGAGTGCTTTTCCTACCTCCAACATGCCATTAGCTTCCAAAATGCCATTAAATAATAATAAGGAAACGTTGAGGGAATTTCATAGGCCTACCTGTGTACAGTGGCATAGCCAGGTATTTATAATTTCCAGAGGGGATTTAGCATGTTGAGTGGTGTTTAAGGGTTCCCAGCAGACAGGGAAATAGTGAAATCAATTCCCTGCAGGGGAAAATCAGGGAAGTTGAAATTTGGCTCATTGGTTTGATTTATGGATTAAAATGGTTCTGGATTTGTTAATACATATACATGTATACATGGATGCTAAAATGCTCAAAATCACTTGTTATATAATATGATAGTTCACAGTTGAAAATTGTTAAAAGGGATTTGATAACCACTTGAACTGTACAGTAATTTGAGTAGAGCCAAAGGCAGATTACCAAAGGTGTACAACTTTCCATTTATGCCTCAGCCCAAGCACATTCCATTGAAGGGCATTTTTTACCCAACTCTCCACCCCTTTCAGAACACATGTGGCATGTCACTGGCACCTCAGATTGACAATTTATTGGTTTGTTTTCCCACATCATGACACATGACAGATAAGCACGTGCACTGTCAAGGATTTGCTGTAAAAACTTACTTGTTCTTGTTAACTGTGACAGTTCACATTGCCTAAGGTGGAGATCCACATTTCTCTAGTCTTTCTGAACTGACAGCTTATACCAGGTCTGAAGATTTTTTTGACACTGACATCACTATTTCGGAGAATGTAGAAGAAATAATGCAAGATATTTAGAAGTCAAAGATAGTTTTGAGAAAATAATTCCAGTCATTTTTGACAGTGTACATGAGATTCTTGGTAACAATCAATTACGCACATCTAATTGCTAGAAATGCCTGGAAACTTGTCATTCCCATCTGCATGACAAAATAAGATAACAGGCAAAATTTGAATGAAATATGAGCAACACAAAGTGAGTTATGCTTGACGAAATCCCCAGCACCAGTCTCGTTGAGGACTGCAGAACCCCGTAGGCTATGTATAGCCTGCGGGGTAAAAATGATAGTGCATGCTGCACTGTAGAGGCATTTTTCGGATTTCTTTAACTGTGGGCCCAAAAAAGCTCCAATTGTCACCAAAATTTAATCAGGTCTTGTGCAGTACAAATGAACACATCATGCCACAGGAAATCTAAATTCACCCAGTAGTTTTTGCAGGAAGCAACTCACATACACACTAACGCACATGCTGAAGTGCCAGGAACCACAATAGCTTCTCAGCGAAGCTAATAATTTGATCAAATCAACATCCAAAGAAATCCACAACATCCACGAGGTGGCAGGTGCTCCACTAGCTATAATGCTGGACTTCATTAATTAGTACTGAGGCCTGGGCCCACCATTGGCTTTCACTATAACTCTTGTTGTCCTGCACATGATTCTGGGAAAATGGTTCCACTCCAGTGGTTCCAAAAGTCAACATCCAGTGTTTTGGGAAGGGCAGGGCAACATTTGCATTAACTTGGGAGAGTTCTTTCATTTCATGCTATCAATACCAGCTTCCCAAAACTAGTGAGGCTTAATGTTCCCTAATAACCTCTCAACACAAAGCAGACCTCATGAAATTTGTATGTTTTTAGGTAAGTTGCCTCCACTCACAAGATTGTGGAATCCTACCCTCCTCCCCCCCCCACCCAAAATGGTAGAGTCCATGTGGTTACAAGTTGGTGTCACATGACCTACACCCAGTTCCCTCATTGGTCAGCCTGCTACTACTACTAGGTAAACAGCAAACATGGCAAACATTTGAAGAGGCAAACATTTAGAAGTTCCACAGAAATAACTATGAAACTGATGAAATAACAACATACAAAGATGTCATTGCTATGCCAGAACTTCATTTGTATCACATATAAATGGTCAAATGAAAAATTTACACAGTTTGTTGGTCATTTGCCAACTTTCAGGCCAATCTCATAATTAGTCAAAAGCAGACAACCCACTTTCAATCCCCTTTTCCCTTATCACTTCCCGACCGCCTTTGCCCTCCTCTAATAAACGCCGATAGGTCGTTTAAAAATTATTTTTTTACCTTTTTTTTTTTGTCCTACCGACCAACCCTAGAAAAAGTGCCTTGAGAGGATCTGAGAAGCTAAAGATCAATTTTATGTGTCGCCTTAAATAGTAGGAATTACACATTTTGTTATTGAGACCTCATGCAGTGCCATCTAATAGTTGAATTTACACATAAGACTTGTAAAATTTTGGAGAAATCTACTGACCTGCTATAAATGTAGCTTCATGTAGACATGTGATGGGGTGACAAGCCATTGGCACTGAATGTTTTCTCGGGGGACAAGAATAAACTCTGAGGAAAAAATTGATAAAATTAGATCAAATCACAATTTACACACCAGACAATTAATACATTTTAAATAGTTATTTTCCCCGTAGCAAAGGTTCCAGTAACCTGGCACAACAGCCCTGGACATCAGTGTGTGCAGTGAGCCTCCACTTGATGGATGAATGGGGCTTTACGTGCTGTATTTATGGACTGGTGAAGGATAATTAAATCTGCAAGACTAGAGCTGGAATAGAATCGGCGACCCAACATTTGGTATGATCTCGGAGAGCCCCGCCAACTGAACGAACCCTCCTTCCGCCACTGCCAACAGGAGAATGGTAATCACAAATAAACATAAATATTTAGAAAGCTGTACCTTTTGAATTTGGCCTCTGACAGGTCATTTATTGCCTTTGCCACATTAATTCTGCTGAACAACTCCAGCCCTTTTCTTTGGTTCTTTGTCTTCCGTTTTCTGAACACTTCAGGAAGAACATCTAGTCTGAAAGATAGTTAATTAAATTTGTTTAAATTAAGTTTACCAATAACTTAATTTAAGGTATACTAATTTTTTATAGGACGTGTTCAAATTCAAAATGTCACTTACAAGAAACTACATTCAGAATTTGTTGATGCGTGCTGGAAATTCATTTTTATTTCAAGCTTGCCTATATTCTGCAAAAAAAAAATCATAAATATAAACTTAGATCACTCCAATGAACAAGACAGAAGAAATGAAGACATGTTAGAGAATATTTTTTTTAATTTTATAATTCCTAACCTTCACCTCCAGGGGTACCCCAAACTGTTCCGCCAAATAAGGTCCGTTCAACTCTTTCCAGATTTCTTTTATGGAGAATACTTCTTCAGGTCCTTTTCCAAAATATACATTTCTGAAGTTAAACAAAATTTGAAATTATCGTCCTGAAATAGTTTTGTCCAGCAAACTATCAAGTATCCTTAGGTCTGACAAGAGCTATCTGTGAGTCAGTCCAAATGTCCGCCAGCAGATTGGAGACCATCACAAAGCCTGAGCGCATTGCTACATTAAGGACTTGTAAAAGTAAAATAAAAAACTTTTATACACACCTGTGTTTTTCCTTTAACGCCAACCATAAGGAATGCTACAAATAGAAAGGCAAAATCTGTCAGTGGGGCATTAATACAACTTTAATTCGTTTTTTTTTACAGAATTAAGTAGTGTTTTTTTTAGAGAGGAGCATAAATTTAAGAAAAACTCAGAGCAAAATATTGTGGACCTACCTCTCGCAACATTACAATAACAGTAAACGATAAAGCAGGGGTAAAACTTGACATCTCATAGTTTTCCTTTTTAACAATTTCAATGACCTGGAATGTAGAAAATTATCTCGTATTAAAGCGAATCAACGACGAAAAGCGAAAAATAAATCTGTGATAGGCCTATATTTTACACACTCATTTTCTCTTAATTCTAAAGACAATGAAACCATCAAAGGGAAATACTAACATCATCTAGGAATGACTTGTCACAGTACTTGGTCTGCAGGACTCCAAGACAAACTACGCAAACTTCACAATTGTTCTCAGCTCCCTTTTCTTCTGACAACCATGACTTCAGCCATTTTTCTAACACCTGTAATTGAAAGGTACACCATGACACCATTTGAACACTACTTTTATCCTAGTAGCCTAGTAGAAGGAGCTTATCCTGTAGCAATCAAACATAATTTATAATGACATTGAATAGAACATAGAGCCAGCATTTGATCACTTTAAATTCAATTTCTTAATTTTTAGTAACAGTCAAAAAATTATTGGGTTATAACTGAGTAGGTAGAAGCAGGGGAAGAGTTTGTTTCTTGAACGCAGGTGAATTTGACTTCATTCTTGTATCTATATTACGTAAATTAAGATGACATTGTGAACTCAATTAATTAATGTATACATGTGTGTGAGTCAATGTCAATAGTGTACCAGTAAATGATACATCCTTGACACTGTGACACAAGTCTTTGGCACTAATGTCTATTCTGGAGAAATAATGTTTTTAGCCAATCAAGCCTTCTAGAAAATACCTCCAGATGTTTGTAGGGCTCGACTTTCTCTTCTCCGAGGTAGCGCAGAGTACATCGAGGGCAACACCCCCAAGCGCGAAGATCTCTGGCCGCATTCTGCAAGTCCGTCTCGTTCTCCGTGAACAGCTTCAGCTGAAAGAAGAAAGCAGTGTTAACAATTTAACCCTCATATTTGAAACATGAATTCTAGGACTTTTCCAGGTCATTCAAGGATGAAAATTATCAATTTTCAGGGACTCCTAGCTAGGGAAATTGCGAAACCATTTTCAAACGCACACTTTAAAACGCTTTTACTTTTAGAACATCAGCCCCACAATTGACATTGAAGCAACAATTGATAACCAGGATTCTGGGACCACCCCATTTTCTTGCAGAACTTTCTAAAGACTTTTCCAGGACCAATTTCTTTCAAGGACATTTAAGAAGATCTAAATTTTCAAGGACAGACTTGTTGAAGCTAAATTGTTGCAGGATCTCCAAAAAAAATGATCCATTCAGCTCTGAAACATAGATTACCACGCAGTTGTGCAGCAACTTACAAGTTGGGGTACCGTATACTGACGGTATAGTGAAGATTTGAGGGTGGGAGGCTGGGGCCACTGGGGAGAATCTCATGAGAGGGGCCAGGGTTGTATCCAAAAATTGCCTAACGTTGGAGTGAATACGTGGAGCTCCACCCATTTTCCTATCCCTGAGTTACTAATTTTGGGCCTGAAAGGCCATCACCCAACCCCTTAAATACGCCACTGAGAGGGGCATCTACGCCAAATTAACAAAATACTGTAATTTAGAAACTTTTGTTGCTATTATCTCTCTGATTATGCCATTAAATGATATGGACTCGCATAAAAAAGGTACATCCAGAAGTCGCATACGGCAGGGCCGCAGCAGTACTAAGTTAATTTTCAATATTCAAACGTTTTAATCCCTATTAAAACTTAAGAAACTTTAAGCGGCCCAAATTGAAACCCGATTGATGCCCTATTATTAAATACCCCCCTACTTAGCTCTACTTGCTCCCCTGCCGCCCCGGGGACAAAGAACAAGAATCCGAGGATTCAAACCTGGGTTCTGTTGTAAATTAGCAATTAAGCATAAGATCCATGGATACAAGATCAAAGTAGGATGTGCACTGCGAAGTGCAATCACCTTTGACACCTATCAGATTGACTTCAAGTGCTGTTTCTCAATGGCAATCTGGTAAACTGAGGCTGAAAAAAGGCTTTAGAACTTGCAGAATTGCAATTAGCATTGTTAGACTGCTTCTGAGAATAGATGCATAGCAAAAAGCAATTGCCAAATGCATTATTGGCCTTCCTTGAAATGCATGGACGATTGTCATGTGGGCGATATTATATTGCAAAGTCAGCTTGAAAACAGCTCCTAAAGACTAGGGATGGACATTGTTTCACGATATATCGGTTAAACCGTATCGATCATTCGATACGATAATCGAAATTGAATGATTAGCAATATTGCATCAAACCGATACTGCCTCAAGTGCATTATTTTGCTTGAAAAATGTATTAATTTGCACTGTTTAGGTTTAAACTGTCACCAAATGTTGAGAAACACATGAAACTGTTGCCACTTCAGATTCCTGTCTCACGCAAGGTCTCATTTTGAGAGGCAAAATGTGAGTTTTGCTGCATAAATTTTCAGTAACATTAGTTTATGGCACAATTTGTGTATCGCGATACGTATCGAAAACCGAAAATGAGTATCGACGATACGTATCGTATCGAACTTTGGAAACGATGTCCACCCCTACTAAATACTCAAACGATCTATGACACAACAAACTATTTTATTTATTTTTTTTATTTTATTGAAAAACAATTATTTTTTTTATTAAAAAAAAAAAGAAAAAAAAAAACCACAACAAACCATCCCCAATTCCACAAAGCATTTTATTTCACCTCTATATGAACACAAAATGGCCCACTTTATCACATCCACACCAAATCTCTCAGACTGGTTTTTCAGATAAAATTACCCTGGGGGAACCCAGGGTAAAAAACCGGTGTTGGTCCCTTGGTGTGTGTGTATTGGCTTAACTTACTTTACTTACTTTACTTTATCCTTCCATCGTCTGGTAGGCCTTAGGCCTGTACGATGTTTACGTCATTTTCATCTTCAGATTCTTCAGTATCATCGGGTTCGGCTGTGTAACGTGTTATGGGGAGAGGGGGTTCTTCATTGTATAAATAATCCTTCCAGTGCCTGTCAAGTCTATTTTTGAATGTATTGATATTCCTTGCGTTTACTACTTTCGATGGGAGAGAGTTCCATAGATTTACAATTCGAAGTCCGAAGAAATGCTGTCTGAGGCTGGTTCTTGGACGCTCCTTGGTGATCTTAAAGTTGTGCCCTCTTCTCGCTGATGATTCTGCTAACTTGAATGGTGGCGATGTCTTGTATAGATCGTGTGTAAATTTGTAGGCCTCAATCATGTCACCTCTTGTTCTTCTGTACTGCAATGATGGTAATTTTAGCGCCTTGAGTCTTCTGCTGTATTCTAGTTCTTTAAGTTCAGGGATCATCTTTGTGGCTCTTCTCTGCACTCTTTCTAGTATCTTCTTGTCCTTTTCATATCGAGGATAGGCAATGCAGTGACCATACTCCAGTAGTGGTCTAACAAGAGACTTGTAAAGTGCTGTCAGAGAGTCCAAATCAAGGTAGGTGAAGGATCTTCTGATTAGTCCTAGTATTTTATTTGCCTTGTTGACTTGAATCTCTGTATGTCCACTGAATTTCAGTTGATCGTCCACCCATACTCCCAGGTCTTTCTCTGATGTTGTTCTGTCTAGGGCGACTACTGACTCTTCTCTAATCATGCTGTATGTTCTCACTGGGTTACTTCTTCCAATATTCATGACGACACATTTCTTCTCGTTGAAAGTAAGTTGCCAGGTCTTTGCCCATTCGTCTAGTCTTCTTATATCTTCTTGGAGCGATGTTGCTGCTTCTGGCGTGACGGTGTTGGCAAATAATTTGGTGTCGTCGGCGAACATTTTAATCATGGAGTGGACTTGTTCTGGCTGGTCGTTCACATATAGGACAAATAGCAGAGGACCCGACACACTACCTTGAGGGACCCCTGACAGCACTTCTGCCCACGACGAGTCTTCACCATTGATAGCCACCTTCTGTCTTCTGCCTGTTAAGAAGCTCTCGATCCACGAGTAGATATCTCCCCTGATTCCATACCCCGCCAGTTTCTTCAGAAGTCTGTGATGTGCGACCTTGTCGAAGGCCTTGGCATAGTCCATATAGATGACGTCAATACATCCGCCTTGGTCCAGTATTTCTGTCCATATGTCCAGGCATTCTAGCAACTGTGTGGTGCAAGACTTTCCTCCTACAAAGCCATGTTGGTCCGGCGCAAGCAAGTTGTTTCTCACTAGGTGGTCCATGATGTGATCTCTGATGATGCTCTCTGTAAGTTTGCAGATGGTGCTGGTAAGGCTTACTGGTCGATAGTTGCCTGGATTTGTTTTGCTGCCTTTCTTGAAGATCGGTGTTACAAGGGCGTCTTTCCATTCCTGGGGAACTCTTCCTTCCTTGAGGGTCTTGTTCATCAGGTCGCAGATTGGCTGTGATATTTCTTCTTGTAGTTCCTTCAGAACTCTGTTGTGGATTTGATCTATCCCTGGTGACTTGCTGGCTTTCATTTTCTTCAGTTTTTTCATGACCATCTCCTTTGTTATTTCGACCTCCTTCAGGATGCTAGTGAAAGATCTGGACTCGAATTCAGGTATGCTGGTACAGTCTTCTCTAGTAAAGACTGAGCTGAAGAAGGTGTTTAGAATGGACGCCTTTTCTGAGTCACTGGTAGACTTCTTCCCATCTTCCCTCTCGAGGTCTGGAATTGATGCCTTGGTGTTCAGCTTCCCCTTCGCGTAGCTAAAAAATGCCTTCGGATTCTCTTTACTCTGCCTCGCAATGTTCTTCTCGTAATTCCTTGCCGCTGCTCTGCAGGCCCATCTCGCTTGATTCCTGGCTCGGGCGTACTTCTTATAGTCCTCCTCTTCCCTTGTGTCCATGTAATTTCTGTAGGCTCTGGTTTTTTCCCTGACTTTCTTGAGTGTGTTCTCATCCATCCATCTTGGTCTTTTCGGTCCACCAGGTCCGCCTGCACCGCCTCTCGTCTTGGGTATAAAGGTGTTCATTAGCCGGATGATGTTTTCTTTAAACTGCTCCCAGTGTTCTTCTGTGTTCCGACCTTGAGTTGCCCACTTCATTTTCGCTGCATCGGTTCTCATTTCCTCGTATTTGCCTTTGTCGTACTTGAACTTCTTGTTTCCATTTTTCGGGGGGCTGCTGTAGACCTTTAGTTCAAAGCCAAGTATTTGGTGGTCGCTCTGTCCCAGCGGAGCATGGTGGTTGATGTTAGCAATCATGCCTTCCTCGTTGGTTAGTACCAAATCAAGGATGTTTCCCAGCTGTCCTCTCCTCTCATGTGTCGGCTTCTTGACATGTTGAAACCAAAAACAGTCTCTCAGACACTCCATGAAGCGAGTGGCAGGGTGGTTCGGATTCTCAGGTGTTGTTTCTTGCAGCCAATTAATTTCAGGATAGTTAAAATCTCCACATACCAAAGTATGGCTGTAATGACCTTCCTGGCTAATTCTTCTTAGGCTGTCCATCACCAGGTCGTTATTCCTTTCCGTGGAGTTAAGGACAAAATTAAAATAGATACCGACCATTATACAGCAACATGGTGATAAAGTCTTTGAATAATGTTAACTGCAAACTTTTTTTGTTGAAGAACATGAGGCAGTGAGCGATAATACAGAAAGCCAACAGATAACACAGAGTCAACCAAACAAGCAAAAACGACGCATTTTATGGCATTGACAGTCATACCACAGACCAGGTATTGTAGTTCAGATTACAAAGATTTGAATACAACCAACAAACAAAACAACAATGTTCAATTTTAGTGGATAATAAAGAAATACCTGAGAAAATTCGAGCACCGTCTCCATCGTGTTTCACTTAACTGCCACCAGAGCCCATTTAATTAGGCCAACAAGTGGCGCCACCACCAATTCTTTTTTTTTGCGTTTTTTGCGTGTCGTTCCCCCGTGGCCTAATCGTTATGGCAGTTGATTTTGAATCGAATGGCCTGAGAGGACGTGGGTTCGAATCCCACTCCTGGAACTTCACTCAAAACGAAATCATGCGAACACCAGATACCAGATAAGACACCAACACCAGAATGAAGCTTGTACCAAGACAGAAATCTGAGCAACCAGAAAAGAACCAGTTCCAAAAATAGATTTGCATCAACACAGAGAACCAGTTCCAAAAATAGAAACCGGCACACCAGTGACACCAAAGGAGATTGATTGAACTAATCTACACTGATTGAACTACACTGAAACTAAACTGAGTCCGAGCCCATGGGACGTTAAATGGAGGTGGGTTGTATCCAGTGTTCTATGCTGGGGCAACTGAAAGACACTGGACATCCCTGAATGAATAGGGTATGTACCAGACTCACAGCCTTATCGAGTTATCATCCAATGTGCAGCTCCTCTGATCAGTAAATCAGAGTGAAGCTACCCGGCGATCCCAGCACACAGCAGAAGAAGAAGAAGACGTGCATTTTCTGCTACTTTTGAAAAAAATTTAATTTTGCCATACTTTAGTATAGCCCTATGGTACATCGTCTTCAGCCTGATTTCCTGTAGCTGGTCGTTTGGAAGTCTCAATTTCTGCAAATAGACAGGCGGCCATTTGCAGAGCCCGGCTCTGTAAAACTTTTTCCAGTTTTCTGGAAAAGTGGGAAGAGCCACTTTGCATATGCAACAAGTGCAAATTTGAGTCACATTAATTTGTTTTCTAATGTAATATATATTTTTTACCTTAGCTTCTACAGTCATAAATTTTTAATTGCTGTTCTTATTATTCTAATTTTTTGTTGAGTTTCAATAGAGAGTCGTTTAAATAGCTTTTGAGGCTAATGTTTCTTTTAATTAGTATCGACGACTATAAATAAAATGATTTGATTTGATTTGATGCAGAAGCCAGGAGACTTAAAAACAAATTGTTACCACAGTAGAAAATAAAGAAATTGGATTTTAACGAAAAGTGAAAACCAATTATTACACAAAATATGTAGTTCTGTGGGGATGATTTTTGTATCTAGATTAAATTGACAAGCAAGGAGTTGTCTGAGTTCTAGACATATTAGATCCGAGCGAAAAAAAAAACTACCGGTAAAAGACAACCAAATGAAATCACCGAATTGCAGATAGCTACATGTGCACACTTAAGGTATGGCACTGGTTTCAGTGATTTGGGTTCTCCTCCGGTGTCTGCCCTTGGGTTGACAGATTCTATGTTGACTTGACAGTTTTGACAGCTGTCAAAAACACGTGTTTTACCAAAACAAACTGGTCACGTGGGGCAAAGTGCCCGGATGATAATCAACAGGCCCTGAAGCGAGCATACCGTCACTCACTGTGCGACTGTTTCCTGTTCCCGTTGAAAACAAAACTTGGAAAGAGAAGTTGAAGTGAGTTGCTGAGAATATTGGCATTTAAACTCTGTAAACTGATTGGTTTGGCGAGTGTGTGATGTGAAGCGTTAAAGGGCTAACTAGAAAGCAGAAATTGGCGAAAAGTTGCAGATTTTACACCTCCAGAAGGTCCACACCAGAGTCAATTTGTTCATTCATTTTTCAGAAGGGTCCCAGAATATCAAAAACTGTCTGTCAAGGAATCTGGATGACAGAAAACTGAGTCTGAGTGACAAACAGCTGGGTGACAAACAAAATTGTTCCACTTCAGCAAACTATGCAGCAAAGATTTTTGATTGACAAGCAAACTTGATGACAAACAGACTGAATGACGAATTGGTGACAAAACTGGGGGACAAACAAACTGGGCTACAAACAAACCGTTTGACAAATTCAGTGACAAACAACCTAGGGAACAAACAGCATTAAGGACAAACAAACTGGGGACAAACTTACTGTGCAGCAAACTTACTGTGCAGCAAACAAACTGTGCAGCAAGCAAACTGTGACAAATTCTGTGACAAACAACCTGGGGGGACAAAAAAATTCTGTGACAAACAAAAGCAATGAAGCGCTGCAGGAAACTGAGTGACAAAGTTGTCGACAAACAAACTGGGTGGCAAACTAGGTGACAAACAAACGAGGTGACAAACAACCTGCGGGACAAACTGCTACAAGCAAGCTGTGCAACAAATTTGATAATAAAAAACCTTGGGGACAAACAACCTGTGGGACAACCTTGGAGACAAACATCCTGCTGGACAAACAACCCGGGGTACAAACAACCTGGGCAACAAACAAACTTTGCTACAGTAAGCTGTGCAGCAAATTGAGTGACACAGCTGGTGACAAACAAACTGGGTAACAAACAACCTAGGGGGACAAACAACCTTCCGGATAAACAACCTGGGGACAAACAACCTAGGGACAAACAACCTGGGGAACAAACAACTTTGGGACAAACAACTTCAGGACAAACAACATGGGGGACAAACAACATGGGGGACAAACAACCTGGGCAAATAACAAACTTTGCAGCAAACAAGCTGTACAAAGTTGGCTACAAACCAACTAGGCAACAAACAACCTTGGGGTGACAAACAACCTGCAGGACAAAAAACCTGCAGGACAAACAAACTGTGCAGCATTCAAGCTGTGCAACAAACAAACTGGGTGATGAAGTAGGGGACAAACAACCTGGGGGACATGCAACCTGGGGGTCATACAACATTTGGGATAATCAACCTGCAGGGCAAACAAGTAACAACCTCTGGGACTTACACCCTGTGGGACAAGCTATGCCACAAATTTGATGACAAACGTGAGGGACAAACAACCTGCGGGACAAACAACTTGCAGGACAAACAACCTGCGGGACAAACAACATGTGGGACAAATGCTCTGTGCAGCTAACAAGCTGCAACAAATTCGGAGACAAAACAACTTGTGAGACAAACAACCTCGGAGACAAAAATACCTGGGGTACAAACATTATTATGGATAAACAACCTTGGAGACAAACAGCGTTGGAAAAAAACAACCTGCGGGACAAGCAACCTAGGCAACAAAGAAACTTTGTGGCAAACAAGCTGTGCAGCAAGCTGTCAGAGTAACAAATTTGGTGACAAGAAAACTAGGTAACAAACCTGGGGGACAAAAACCTGCAAGACAAATAACCTGGGGGACGAGCAACCTGTGGGACAAACAACCTTCAGGACAAACAACCTGTGGGACAAACAACCTTCAGGACAAAAAACCTTTGGGGGACAAACATATCAGGGGACAAACAGCTTGGGGGACAAACAACCTGCGGGACGAAAAACCTTGGCAACAAACAAACTTTGCAGCAAACAAGCTGTGCTGCATACTGAGTTACAAAGTAGGTGAAAAACATACTATGTTTAGAAACAAGCTATGGGACAAACAACTTTCAGGATAAACAAGCTGTGGGGCAAACAACTTTGGGGGCAAACAACCTGTGGGACAACGAACCTGGGGGACAAACAACCTGGGCAACTGTTACTAACAAACTTTGCAGAAGTAAGCTATGCAGCAAATTGAGTGACAAACTTGGTGACAAACAAACAAGGCAGCAAACAAGCTGGTGGGACAAACAACCTGTCGGACAATCAACCTTCAGGACAAACAACCTCTTGGACAAACAACCTGGTGGACAAGCAGCCTGGGCAACAAACAAACTTTCCAGCATTCAAGCTGTGCAGCAAACTGAGGGACAAATTCGGTGACAAACAGCGTGCAGGACAAACAAACTGCAGATTACAAGCCGTGCAGCAAACTGAATGACAAAGTCGGGGACAAACAACCTTGGGGTCGTACAACCGGTGGAATAAACAACCTGCGGGACTAACAACATCCGGGACTAACAACCTGCGGGACAAACGAGCTATGCAACAAGTTTAATGGCTAACAATCTGCAGGACAAACAGTGTGTGGGACAAACGCGCTGTGAAGCTAACAAGCTGCAACAAATTCGGTGACAAACAACCTGGGGGACAAAAAAACTGTGCAACATGCAAACTGAGTGGCAAAGTCGGGGACAAACAACCTGGGGGACAAACAAACTTTGCAGCAACTAAGCTGTGCAGCAACTGAGTGACTAAGTTGGTGACATACAAACTTGGTAACAAACAACCTGTGGGACAAACAACCTTTGGGACAAACACCCTTTGGGACAAAAAAACTGCAGCATACAAGATGTGCAGTGTGCACAAACCACGAGCACTTGAATCTATCTTCTGGTGGCATAATGGTTATGTATACATATGTTTATGGCACAAACAAACTGAGTGACAGAGTCAGGGACGAACAACCTAGTGGACGAACAACCCGAGGGTCGTACAACCTGTGGGAGGCAAACAACCTTGGAGACAAACAACCTCGAGGACAAACAAACTTTGTAGCAAGTAGGCTGCGCAGCAACTGAGTGACAAACAAACTAGGTAAAACAATGTGTGGGACGAACAACCTTCGGGACAATCAACCTGGGGACAAACTACTTGGGGGACGAAAAAACTGTGCTGCAAACAAACTGAGTGACAAAGTGGATGACAAGCAACTGGGGGACAAATTCAGTGACAAACAAGGGGGAACAAACAACCTGAGGACAAACAAAATGAGGACAAAGAAATTGTGCAGCAAAAAATTGTGACAAATTCAGTGACAAACAACCTGGGTTGACAAACAAATTCTGTGACAAACCAAAGCAATTGAGCGCTGCAGCAAACTGAGTTGATGACAAACAACCTGGGGGACAAACAAACTGAGGACAAACCAACTGTGTTGCAAGCTAACTGAATGACAAAGTTGATGAAACACAACCTTGGGGACAAACAATCTGGGGGGCTAACAACCTTTTGGACAAACAACCTGGGAAACCAACAACCTAGGGGACTAACAAACTGTGCTGCAAACTAACTGAGTGGCAAAGTCGTTGAAAAACAACCTAGGGGACTGTTGAAACAACCTGGGGGACAAACAACCTGTGGGACAAACCACCCGTGGGACAAACCACCCGCGGGACAAACAACTTGGGAGACAAACAAACTTTGCAGCAAAGAAGCTGTGCAGCAAACTGATTGACAAAGGTGACGAACAAACTGGGAACAAATAAAACGGTTCAGGCATTCCAGGGGGAGTTGGTGGTCACATGTGACAGGAGAATTACCCCTGCCTACACAAGTTGTCAACTCCTCGGCCACAACCACAACCAACTTACTCAAATTGAGTTTCAGGACTGGGGTTCAAACCTGCTCCCTCAAGTGCCGGTGTATTTGCTGTCAAGCACTCAAACCATTAAGCTATTGGAACTCTGAAAAAAAAACTGCGCCAAATAATCCTACTGGGCGACAAACAAGCTGGGCTACACAAACGAACTGACGACAAACAAAGTAGTCTAACTAATTAACATACAAACTGGTCAGCAGACAAGCTGTGTAGCAAACAAACTGAGTGACAAGCAAAATCAGGAGGCAACAAAGAAACTGTGCAAGCAATAAACTGACCAATGGACCAACTGGGTAACAATCTGCTGCTGCAGGCTGGTGACAAACAAGCAACTTGGTCAACGGGGACAACTTTCGATGCTGGGTGTGGGTGCTATCATGGAGAAGCAAACAGAAGCCCAGAGAAACCTTTTTTTTTCTTCTGCGTTTTGAGGTCTCTTCCTTGTATTTGTCAGGACTGGTGTGAGCTCTTGTTCTGGTGGCCACTCATCATCAGCTCCCGTGCTTTGAAGGAGTCAAGATCTTATAACAAAGAGACATAGGCCTACATGGTTTATGTCCTTGATGAATGGCACATAACATTGTGCCTACCTTTACAGTAATTAAGATCATCTTACCAGTTTAAGCATGAGGGAAATTTTTGTTAGTTGCTAAAATGTGGTCTTACTACTTAAAGGGCAAGTGTCAATCAGCTGCTCAATTTTTGCTAAAAGTAGGGTTAAGCATGAACTGTTAAAACATTTTCAAGAAAAGGTTGAGTCGAAAAAATTAATTTTTATCATGACATCAATTATTTGCAGATAAGCTACTGCTGTCAATATGGAAGTGTCAGCATCCACGTCTGGGGCATTGCCAACGCCACCTGCAGACGAGACACTGGGCAATCAGAGCGTGACTGACTTGTTGGACGAACTAATGAACTGCCCAGTCTGCATGCAGAAGTTTACGAAACCAAAAATGTTGAATTGCTTGCATTCGTTCTGTCAGGCTTGCTTGGAGATGAGTCATAAGGCTGCTCTGCGGAGAACTGGGGCCGAGGTCAATTCGTTGGCCTGTCCGTCGTGTCGTGAAGTTACGATCTTAACATCTGCAGGGATTCAAGGCCTCAAGCCAGATTTTAAAATCGGGAAGATTACCGATCTCCTGAATAAGGTTGGGGAGACCAGTGACATCGAATCAACTGTCCAGAGGGAGATCAAAACCTGCGGCTTGTGCAAATTTTCCGGGAAGTATGTGACTGCCAAATATTCCTGCAAGAACTGCTCCAAGTACCTGTGCAAGGGATGCTACGTCAATCACTCTAAGATCCAACTGTTCGCCAAACATGTCATCAAAGATCTAGAAAGCCCGTCCAAGAGGAAGAAGCACCTGATGCAGATGGCGAGGAGTGAAGGGACTTGCAGGAAACACGGCGGAGAGAAGTACTTATACTTCTGTCGTCACTGCAAGGTGAAGGTGTGTACGGTGTGTACCATCAAGAAACATCGCAACCACAAGCTCCTTCATCTCAAGGATGTCGATGCCAAAAGGTAATGAGGAATTTTTAAAAATTGTGTACTCCACCATATTTTAAGCCACGTGCATTTGGCAACCTGTGGGTTCTTTTTGTTCTGAAGTTAATCTTCAAAAGTCTCGAGTTTGCCCTCATGATTTTGAGCCACTATTTCATTTCAATAGATGCAGTGAAAATTTAGTCCATTTATTTATCAATCATAATTAATTAGCTATATTGACGAAGGACTTTTTGCAGGGTGTTTGTGTGTGTTTAAGTCGATTCCTGCAGACAATACTAGATTGATTAAAATTTTCTTTGGCACAATCTGATGGTGCACAGTACACAATACCTGATCAAATTTTGGTCTAAATTTGATCAATTGAATGAAGGTATGCAGAGCTATGCGATCTCCGAGCTCTCGTTCTTGTTGATCATATAATTTATTGCGTTTTCAGGATGAACGAAAAGTTGAACAAGTATCAGAACTACAAGCGCTTGGTCGCCCTGGAAAACGGCCTCAAAGAGACGTACAAAGAGATCTCGCAAGGCAAGCTCAAGTGTTCTCACGTGACACACTTCAAGAGGAAGATCAAGAAAATGTTTCAACTGGCAAACTTCGCCACATACAACATTTCACCTTCTGACAAAGTGTGACAAACGTATCTGTTAGGGATTGTTACACATGGTTACATTTAAATAATAATGAATTATAATAGTCATGATTTATATATTGTAAAAATGTCTATTTATGAATAATTATTTCATAACCCTAACGAGTATATTTATGTTAAAGCCTATAATTAAATAACGATGGTTTGTGAATGAATAAGTTAATCATTACTTTTGAAAATTATGCTATTGAATGTCCAATGGATGAAATTTTAATCTTTTCTGTTTTTATTTAACTTTTTAACCGGCCTAACAGCGGAGGCCGGTTAATACAGGAGCTGTAAATGGATCAGGTGAAACCATAAACAGTAGGCATAAACTGCAACCACAAGCTTGCAACCACAAACCAGTAAACCACGTTTGGCAATGACAGCCAAGGTTTTTCCCCATTGTGACCTTAATATTTCACTTACAGTTATGAAATTTGGTACAGGTATGGGACTCTGGGTATGGATTGGGAACATGTCGAGAAACCCAAGATGGCTGCCGTTTTGTGGTGGCCATTTTGGCAGCCATCTTTCTTCATTCTTGAACTGCCCATTGTGACCTTACTATTTCACTTACTGTTATGAAATTTGGTACAGGTATGGGACTCTGCTTATGGATTGGGAACATGTCGATAAATCCAAGATGGCGGCCATTTTGTGGTGGCCATTTTGGCAGCCATCTTTCTTCATTCTTGAACTGACCATTGTGTCCTTAATATTTCACTTACAGTTATGAAATTTGGTACAGGTATTGGCCTGTGGGTATGGATGAGGAACATGTCGAGAAATCCAAGATGGCAGCCATTTTGGCAGCCATCTTTCCTTTTTTTTTAGAAATCTGTTCAAACTGCATTGATTCTATATACTAATAGTCTAGCATCTTCCAATCAACTATTTCTCCTATCTCCCAATATCAGTTGCTCAGTGGTTTAAGCAATGGCACCTTCAATTTCATTGCGTTAGGTCGGTTTTGAATCCGCGGATTCTTGTTTGTTTATTTATTTGGGTCTCAGATGTACCATGACAGAAATATTATTTTAATCAAATTGAAATATATTCATATGGCACATGTGATCCAAAAATTCAGAGTCCGTGCATGGTTCTTCTGTGCATATATATATATATATACAAGTATGGTTTTATATATGTGTCATTTTATTGGCCTACTTAGAGGTTGACCATTTAATATCCAGGGTGGGGGCTTGAAATTTAAAAAAGAAAATTCTTGCTCAGTTTAGGTGAAATAAAAAAAATCCTTTATATTATTTGCTCTATTGAAATAAATAATTTCTGGTGGGAGCGTTTCTTAACAAAATTTTGCTTGATGTAGTAATGAATATTCGATGACTTAGTGCTCTTGGAAAAAAAAATACTGCTGCCATTGCCATGAAATAAATATTTTCCTGCCGAGGAAAATTCCAAGCCCTGATTATTAAATGGTCGCGCCCTTTCATATACAAGTATGTTAATGTGTGCGAATGTTTCAGGACTGTAGACATTTAGTGATAATGAATTTGTCTAATAGATCTATCTGTGCAGTATACAAGAAAGTCTAACACTGTAAGGCCTTTTTGTGTCATATATTTGCGTATATACATAGAATATTTTTGCCTTGATAAACACTGATAAAGGTAATATTCAAAAAAATGTTATTGCTGTATACTATAAATATTTCTTGCTTTTGTCGATTTTGCTCTGAAATGATGAAAGAAATGTCATCAAAGATTAAGGTCTGTTACCTAAGGCACTGTACCAGATAATATAATCTTGAAACATCAATTCAGTTTGATTTATTTATGAATTGTCTTTTTAAATTGAAAATGTGATGCTTGCATAGCATCATTCTCACATGGTCATCGGCTCACTCGAACTGGCTCTGCCAGTGAGCCTCTGACCTGGATGGCTGCAATTAGTGTGGTTTTGGAGCCGACCTGTGATAGGTTGCGAAGGACAGTGGACGCACAATCAGAGAGGCTGTTACATTTAAGGCTTGGCATGTCATTCAAGACTGCATACTGTTGATAGCTGTTGTCTGCTAATCTATTTGTTGTTTTCAGGTTCCTTATGTTTGATAACCATTCAATAGAATGAAGGGAGGAATGAAGGAAGGAGTGAAGGGAGGAATGAAGGGAGGGAATGAAGGGACGAGTGAAGTGGGGGAATGAAGTGGGGAATGAAGTTGGGAATGAAGTGGGGGAATGAAGTGGGGGAATGAAGTGGGGGAATGAAGTGGGGGAATGAAGTGGGGGAATGAAGTGAGGGAATGAAGTGAGGGAATGAAGTGAGGGAAGGCAGGGAGAAAGCTGAGGGAGGGAGGGAGGATAGATAAACAGATAGATAGTTAGATGGATAGATGGATAGATAGATAGATAGATAGATAGATAGATAGATAGATAGATAGATAGATAGATAGATCGACAGATAGATAGATAGATAGACAGATAGATAGATACACAGATAGATAGACAGATAGATAGACAGATAGATAGATAGATAGACAGATAGATAGATAGATAGATAGATAGATAGATAGATAGATAGATAGATAGATAGATAGATAGAATAAATGTCTATCTACAATCACAGTTCTTGTTAATTTTGTGTCTGCTAAAACAATTTGTTTTCTGAACTGACACACTTTCTAAAGCATCAGAATGTTATTTCACCAAACTTAAGAAACGAATTATTTATATAAACCTTTAAATACCCCCCCTTAATGCTTGCCCCCTAACAACTTGGAATGAGAGTGAGCTTTTGCACAGAAATGCGTTCTGAAAATGTCAAACTTGGACCAAGTCAATCACTGCCAATGAAGCTGTCCTGAGAAGCAACCCAACAACCAATCAGATCACAATTTTAAAATGCATGGATCATGATGATTGACATCTGAATTGTTCACAGTTCTAGTGTTTGGTTTTAGTACTCATCAGTCATTTCACAGTTTATGTATTTTTCAGATGACGGTTTCT
Source organism: Platynereis dumerilii (assembly GCA_026936325.1). Lineage (NCBI taxonomy): Eukaryota > Metazoa > Annelida > Polychaeta > Phyllodocida > Nereididae > Platynereis > Platynereis dumerilii. Next base: position 1,763,649 of record JAPTHN010000007.1, read on the forward strand.
TGTTTTCAGTTTGTGTTTTTGTTTCATTGTTCAACATTCATGGATGATATGAAAGATGCATTCTGGTTGGCTGAAGCCACTGGGGCATGGCTGATCTAAATGTGACTAAAACCACAGGAAAAAATGGTCAACAGAGTCAAAGCCTCGCTGTGCCAGCTCGCACTGGAGGCTTTGACAATGTGAAAATGGCATAGCATTTGAATCTCATCTCAGTCATCTGACACTCTAGCTCTTTTGATTGTATTATTGATCTTTTGTATTTGCCAATCTAATCACAAGTTCTCACCAAATGATATTGTCACCTCGTTTTACCAGTTTGTGACTGTATTTTGGACCTTATATTGGTTGCTCTTGAGTTAGGCCTATCTATTCAATATTCATAACCAGATGTAGTGTACTGGCCAGTTTTGATATTAACCGTGTTGTGAGTAAAAATGGTGATGTATTAAAATGCTCATTTAGTGGCATGTGAATTTCATCAAAGAGTGATGTCTGATTTAAAGAGATGTCTTCATCAAGCACATCAACAGAACAACCTCTGTTGCGGAGAATGTGATTATCTAATTTGGGTGCATTGTGGTGCCACCTGGTGATGCTTGAACATTTCTTTCTTCGGCAGTTTAAGCTGAAATTCATCTGTTCTGGTTGAAATTTGTTTTTGTGTATCTTAGTTTTTACCGTTTGTCTTTTGAGTTCCTTGAAATAATATAATTGAAAATTTAAAACGTGTTGGATTTTCTAGGCCTTATCCATCGTGTGCTCAATGCTGTGGTGACTGACTTCAAAGTAATTAAAGAAATAATTAAAATGTTAAATTATGGCATGTGAATCTCATTAAGTGGCCGTCGGGAGTCCGCGGACTTGAGCTATGTAAAGGTTATTCACCACGGGAGAGGGAATATGTGATTTATCACCCGAGGCCTTTAGGCCGAGGTGTGATAAACACATATTCCTGATCCCATGGTGAATAACTGGCTTATACCGTGAGACAAACACTCAAACATGAGAGGATAACTGGACAACAAAGAATATAGGAATTATTCCCCTGTAATACTGGCATGTGATTGGCTGACAGAGGTGTCGAATGGTATAAGAAATATTAAATTAAACTTGGATTTCTAACATCAAGGAAAAATCTTGGGACTCAACAGCATGCATGCCTCAGTCCGTTGAAAGTTGGTTACGTTTATTTCCTGATTTGTGATATAGTTGTCTGTTGATTGAAAAGAAGAATGTCCAGTGAAGAGATGCCACTCGGTGCCATCATCATTTGCCGGAGTCTTGTATGCTGACAAAGGCCAGGCCTAAGCGAGAAAATAATTTGAAAATGTTTGCCAAATAGCATGTGAATCTCATCTTTTGTGTCTTACTGTTCTCAGTGGGTGCTCCAATATTGAAGTAAGTTAAAAAAGCGTGTCAATCGCATGTAATGATTGTGGAAGGTGGTGTCAGTAACTTTTGTTTAATACATCTTTAACCTTATTTTTTAACTTTTCTGGTTTGTTACTTTGTCTTTGCTTTGTGCGTCTGTGGGGTCTTAATTGAAAAAAAAACTACTTTAAACTAGGCAGTATTGTAGTCTATGAGTTGCTCAATGTACTGTGATCAGTTACTTGGAGTAATTTAAAACAAACAATAAATATGCTTGAAAAAAGGCATGTGAATCTCGAAAGCTCTTTCATACTTATAAATTTCCAATAGTTGATTGACAGTGGTTGTGTGGTTGGTCCGATGCGTTTCTTTTATTATTATTTTTGTGCATTAGAGGTTCGTATGCTGCATAATCCCAGCCAGTATGACATTCCAAACTTATACAAAGAAACTAGTCTTTTTGTGCTGCGATATGGCAAAATAGTTCAAAGTCGTTGAATTTTCAACTTGTCTCATTAGAGGACAATATTTAGAAGAATACCCATAATATCATCACCTTCCTAGCTGCATAGATTCATGAGTTCTCTATACACAATACTTTCCAGAGATTTGACCCTGCTGGGTTCTCTGACCTTGAAAAGTGGGTTAAGGTAATCCTAGGTTGCTTTTTGAAAGATTAATATGGTCGATGATCCCTACCACTGCAACATCTTAACTGCGGGCTTTCATGAGTGATCTTATACAAAAGTTTTCCAATATATTTGAGCTCTGTGACCTTGAAAGAATCATCAAAGGTCAGATTTGTTGACATAGTAATAATTTCTGACAATATTTACTATACCTATCTTATAAACAAAGCCAAGAGCTGACTCATCTGTGAGGTTAATGTGTTTATTAATTTGCAACATCGTGACATTCTTAACTTCTGAAATTTGTGTGTTATCTTTTTATATAGTTTTCCCGTGTTTGACCTCTGACCTTGGAAAGTAGGTCAGGGACTTCCCAAGGTCAAATCTATCCAAGATGTCAACCAAAGTGAATACGCAGTCATGATCAGAGCTCTATCATTTCAGAAAGGTTTTCCTGTGTTTGGGCCATGTGACCTTGTAAAATCTACAGGTCAAGGTCATCCCAGGTCAAACTCATTTGAGAAGTGGATGTGTTGACTATTTTGCACCAGTGTGACAGTCCTATAATTCCTGCCATTTGTGAATTTTATTTTCACAAGGTTTTCCACTTTTTTCCCCCTGTGACCTTGTGTAGTTGGTCAAGGTTAACCAAGGTCAAAACCAACTGAAAGGTCAATGCAGTGAATGTTTTCTACCTGTGCGACCTTCCTAACTTCGGGGCTAATAAGTTACATTGTAGGTCTATGCAAGGCTTTCCAGCGTTTTATTCTCCTGTGACCTTCAAAAGTAGGTCAAGGTCATCAAAGGACAAACTCATCCAAGAGGTCGATTTATTGGATAATTCCTACCTGCATGACATTCTTAACTTCAGTCATTCATAAGTTATCTCATTCACTCGTTCTTCCTGTTTTTGGGTCCTGTGACCTTGAATAGTAAGTCAAGGTCAAACTCAACCATATAATGAGGTTGACGTGGCAAATAATCCTTACCAGTGTGACACATATGAGACTTGAATTTTTCAATAATATATATCTTGTCCACAATCCACACCACAGGCCAGGATGGACAAGACGAGGCCGCCACCAGGGTGTTGGAGGCAATGAATTTTGAATTGTCTGATCACTCCTCAATTAACAGTACTTAACTTACTGGGGCTAAAATTGATTAATTAGCCACTGGTTCTTTACGAATAGATTTTCTGCGTACTCATGTAATGGATGATGAGTGTTCATTTATTAATGATTAACAATTGAATTTCACAGGCAAACAATTTCAACAAATTAAAATACAAACTCCTCAATTATTGATTTAATATTAAGAACCATTTTGAGAACAAACATAACATAACAATATATTTGCACTAAGCGCCTTTCGGCCTAATTTAAAGGTCAAGCCTATCTTTTTAGCCTGTCTAATTAATGATTAATTATAGTACTTTAAATGGCACTCCATTTGGACCATTATTAAGATGTAATAGCTGATTTTGAATTATCAAATCTCAAGTTTGTAGAGCAATTCTTTTCTTTGTATACATGTAGGACTACTGAGAATGTAAAATTTCAGTGTCATACAAAACAGGCACACAAATTTTCTTCTTTTTTAAAATTCTGACTAGTTATTTTCATCAAAGGAAGCAATTGGTATCTTCTGTTTCATTAGCGTCAAGTCTCCTGGGTAAATTTTTAAATATAAATGTACGAGGGGTGTTCAGGAAGTTCTGACCAATCTTTGTAGCAGGCCTTTCTCTTTGACGTACTTGAATGAAATTTTCACAGTACAAAATTCAGGTGTATACCCATTGATTCTGAAAATATCACATCCACGGCCAATGTTTGACTTACTTTTCTGTTGCCATGGAAACCACACCTTGGGGTAGGCAGCGCAGCTTAATTTTTCATACAAAAATTAACAATTAAGCTGTGTAAATCGCCATTAAATTTATTGCATATACACAATTGATTGTGAACATAGATGTTCACCAGCAGCTTCACAATTTTTCAAAGTACTCTCTGTGGCATGAAACAAATTTTTGCATCCTTTCAATCCACTCGGTGAAGCAATTTTCAAAGTCTTAACTTAGAAAAGCGAAGGAAATGGCATGTCAAAAGTCCTGATTTGTAGCATATCTTTCACCTCTCAGCTCATCTTTTAGTTCAGGGAATAAATAAAAGTCACATGGTGCTAATCATCATCGAGGTATCTAGAAATGCTGTCCTAATGAAATCCTTGGTTTGTGTACCATTCTTTCCTGCGAGAAAACACAATTTGATTGAAGCTCTCTGATCGCGTTTCGGGTCCGTGTAAAATCGTAATTGAAAATCACTCTTTACAGTGCAAAAATCAGGTTTAAATAGCTAAACAATGGATTGGCACAACATTGTGAAACCATAAAGTTACAATCATAATTGTCAGTAGGCCCTGCACTGGTCTGCAGTCCTTTATAACATAATTTGACCCTCGATTTCAGGGAAAACAAAACGCTAAGTTCACTAGAAAAATTAGCTGCGCTGGGTTCCCCGTCTTGCCGTTTCCATGGCAGCAAAATAACAACTTAAATATGTTGTGTCTTAAAGCTGCTTGGATATTTGTTTTCTTGATACCTCAAGATGTATTCCTGAAAATTTGAAGACTCTAGCTCAGATATAAGCAACTCTCAGAAAAATTGGTCAGAACTTTCTGAACGCCCCTCGTATACTTGGAATAGAATCAGTATAGCACAATGTTTAAAAGCCCAGTCCACCATACTCAATTATGACTGTCATTCATTCAAAACAAAATAATTTACCAAGCAGTTTATGGATGGAACCTGACCATAGAATACTGGAAGCTGCTACATTAGTCACCCAACTTAATTAATTTAATATAATTAAAATCTCAGTTGCTTAGTTGCTGCTGAAGTCTTGATGAAAGTGCTGCCCTGTTTGAGTCACAACACTAGATAATCCCATACTTCTGATTCATTGCTTCCTTAAAATTGAAGTAAATACACAATCAGCTGGTGATGTCAAAGCCTCCAAATGTAGAACTATTCAAACAGTCTGCGTCTCCCTGACGTCTTTAAGCGAACGGGTTGTGAAGGATGTGTTTGGCCGACGGTCATAGCTGAGAGAGATTCTGCGACATTTTGCACTCTTGCCGGGAGATCTGAATTCCGAGATAATTTCTTCCAGAACTGAAAAGAGAACAAAAGTTTTTCAATAAAGAATGAAAAAGTACCAGTAACACTTCTAATAATATTCGTATTAAAAAAGAAAGGGTTATGAAATAGAAAATCAGCTGTCAGTCTAAGCTTAAGTATATAGATCTCATAATCAGTAACAATTATGCATAGCTAGAGAGGTTTCTCAGAAAGAGAGCTGCTCCTTCATCAGTTTTATGTCAAATTGACATACTTGAATGAAGGCAATATAATATATATTTTGTATCACTCCTATTGATCGAGATGGCAAATAACAGGCCCTCACTACAGTACAGGCCCTCAGCCCCTCACTACAAAATTTAATGTACAGTACTGTGCTGGGCCCTCACTACAGGCCACTGTGAGTTTCCCTGTGGATGGTACTATTCTGGTAATATGCTACCATCCGCATTGCAATACCATAGGATATAATCTGTTATCCCATGTCTAGCCAACTTTTGTCCCTCATACTGAGCTTTTCCCTGGTCAATACAGATTGAGAGAGGGAAATACAACAGAAAGAAACAGGGATATATTTAATCAACCAATCAAATTCCTTTGGCTAATTAGCCAGCAGGGATATACTGAAAGATAATGAGATCAACAGGGATATACTGGAACTGACCAATCAAAAGACAACAGTGCCACTCTATATCATGCTTATTAGCATGTAGATACCAGCATATTTGCTGATTGTTTTGATTTAAGGCAATTAAGTGCTGCCAATTATGAGTATTGATTTTTTTTTGTAGCACAGCTGCATTCACATTGAGTGCTTCAAACTGTTTTACATTGATATAAAAAAAAAGTATTTAAAAAAAAAAAATACATGGGATAAAAAGGTTATACCATGGGTTTCGGCAGTATATCCCTGGTATAGTCACCCTCGACCCCGTATATCCCTCGACCCTTCGGGTCTCGGGATATACTGGATCTTGGGTGACTATACCAGGGATATACTGCCTCCACCCATGGTATAACCTCATATCCCACTGACCTTTCTGTTGCTGAGTTGCAGCAGGGGGGCACTCTCCTGCCTCCTCCTCTCAAACTCTTCTTCTATTGCTCTAATCTCCTCAAATGCATCTGGGTCATCTATCAATGGCTTGTAATGTTTTGGCCTCAGAAAAGTGTAAGTGAACTTTTTTCTCAGTTTGTTTCTCTTGATTCTTTTCTTTGCCTTCCGCTGCCTTTTCTGCTTTGACTCGCATTCCATTTGGTTCCGAGTATTTTCAAAGTCCGTTTCGAAACTCACGACGCCCTCCATGATGTCGAACGACCTCCATCTGACCTTGTGCTGCGGCTGAAGGTCAAAGTCCTTTTCAATGGCCTCAGTTTCAATAGCAGGTTTATCGAAGCTTGTACTATGGTCTATGTCTATCGTTGAATTGCCTGAATTATGCTCGGAATAATGTCCAGAATTGTGCGTAGAATTGTGACCTGAGCTTGTTCCTTGATGGTCCATCTCACTGACCCCTGAGGTCACAGAGTTCACAGAGGTCAAGCTGCCATGGCTGCTCAGTCGCACCCCCTTGCGGTTGAAGTTGTAGGTCTTCCTCGTGGAAGGACCTTTTTGCTTCTCAGGATTCCCACTAGGGGGTTTGTGTGGCTGAGAGGGCATGACCTCTGGATCACTAATTGAGTGGGGCCACATGGTGTTTAATCAACACTTGATGGTCCTGTGAACTAATCTCACCAAGTTAAAGTATCTTAATTGTAAGCCTTGTCATTGGCAAGAACCTTAGTGTGACATATTCTTGTAGATCCATTGCACAGACAGAATAAGACAGTGATCCTTTAAGCTATTCACTTTCTTCCATTGTATGCATTGTTTGAGAAACGTCACATTGTCCTGGAGCAAGATCATACGATCTATGGACACTTAAGAATTCATTGGAATGCATTCACTGGGATCCCACATTGGTGCTTCTGTGCATTGTATGAGGAGATGTGTAAATTGTGTATAATCCTGTTGATGGCAATAACATTTGTAGTAAATAGCAAGGTTGTAAGCCTTAAATTGCTTAAAATTGGCTGCTACTAAAGTATAAAAATAACAATGCTGAAGTCATCCATGCACCTCTGTTTGCCAAGGCCTTTTCAGACTGAACAACTCCCAGCTGTATCTAGGTTAGACTGAATGCCTCTAAGACTTGTTTTGTTAGGTCATGCATATCCAGGTTCATGCTCTGTTTTTCTGTTAAATTTCATTTCAAAACATCATTTTTTTATCCTTGAATGTTTAAAAAGTAAAAGTATCTTTGTGAAGTCATTTTATAACAAGATCTATACCAACAAATGCAGGAGAGGTTTAGTCCATTTGAGACTTGAGTCAAGTTGAGAAGTGTAGCTAAGTGTATACCTGCATCTGGTCATAACATCACTTGTACTCATTATGAAGAAGGACAGCTGCTGCAGCCAGTATTAAGTCATCACTTTCAACAAAAAGATCTGTGTCAATTAAATATGTCATCCAGTGTAAGCTGCAGTCATTAAATAAGTCTCACTAGTGTTTGTTGTTGTGTTGACTGCAAGCTAAGCTCCAATGATTTGCTGCTCTCTTGCAGGCAAGTTGCAGCCATACAGGTGAAATGAATACATTAGCTGAGCCATGCAGCTACCTGCCCACCACTGTGCCTATCACTCTGCCCAAAACATGTCACCCACCAGAGCTAACTAGGCCAAGAATCGATCCCTTCTCCTACACATCCAATGGTATTCCTATAAATTGTGCAGGTTATTGTTTGCTGTTTGGCTTTGATAATAATTTCAGCCCACCATGCAGTCCTTGCATTCCACTCCTGGCTTGACACTTATAGATAATTTCAAGTGGACTACTGATGCACTATAAAGGAGCCTCCATTCTCCATAGGTAGCCTATACATAATTTATAGGGCTATCTAGGTATTGCATATTTTATGATAACAATTAAGTGCCATAAACCCTTGCAGAGAAACATTCAAAATTGTGAAAAATTCATAATTATATATATATATTCTTTATTCCAGTGTACATGCATGATTTAAAAAAAAAATTTTTACACTAATAAGCACATTTTAAAACAATAGAATGAGAAAGACAATCGTCAAATGTCTATAAAAACAGTCATATAAAAATATTCAATAAAGCTTTTAAAAAATATACTCTGCAATTGTAAAATATGGAATTCAGATAATCCGCTTGTAACTTAGTTGTAAGTGTTATACAGTCCACAGAAACTCACATTACATCAATTGACTTGCACAGTTTGTTTTTATTTATTTTCAATAAATAAACGTTGCAGTGATTTGGACTAGTTTCTCCCCTAACGACCCGAGGGGCCATAACTCCTGTAACTGGAGGAGCGATAGTCTCTGTTGCTGTAGTAATCTTGCACCACATTGTTGACGGCCCCTGTCACACTCCAGGACACTGATGTGTTGGACAGCATCACCAGCCCTGCCTTCATGTACCTCCAGCTAGACTTCATGGCCTTCCAGGTCTTCTTTCTCATCTGGGAAAGAGAGGAAAATATTTACAACTCCCAGAAACGACAGAATAAATTCAATAAAATCTATCTGGTAGAATTAAGCCTCAAACAATATAGAGCTATATATATAGGAGCATGAGACAAATAGACCTTTTTAATTTTATGAACTTTTAAGGCACTCACACTTTATCATTTGAAGTTATCAAACCGTTTGCCTAGTAGAGCCCTAAGTCAGTCAGAGTTAAAAATTGTGACTTGCTGGCAAGAACTTCAACAGACTAATCTGCTAAGTTGTTTTACTCTTGACTTCATTTGACTTCAACAGCTTTCAACGACCTTCAGCTGACTCAATGAAATTTCAAAGGGAACTTCTGTTAAATATTGTTTGACAGTACTGGAAATTATCGAATTTTCGCACATGGAATATTGTGCAGAGTATGCGAAAGTGTCCATTTTTTAGGGAGTTTTATGTTGCACATCCTTTATTAGAATGGGAATTAAATAAGTATTTTGTGCTCTTTACGCTGTTTAGTATGGTACCAAAACTATTTCTCAATCTGTAAGGTAAAAATTGTTAAAAGTTAAGTAATAATGATTTGACTTTTAATAGCTGACTCAAGTCTGACTCAACTGGACTGAACATTAGGCCTACAGCCAGGAAAGTTGATAAGCAAAAAGAGTGGACTGCTGCACTGTGAAAATGGCACTTAGTGTGTCATCATGCTGATGATTTGTCATGATCATACTGATACTATCAATGATAATTTGATTTAAGGAGACTAATCCTGCTTGTTATTGGTGACAGGTTAACCAAAGTAAGGATTAGGCCTATGCATCTGATATTTGCTCTAAAATCAGTTATGACAAATCAAATGGCCATATCTCTTGATCGTGACTTATCAAAGTGCCTCTATGTTTCCCAATGTAGAGAACATGTCACTTCATCACCTATCATGAGTCACAAAGTGCCATGTTCACAGCGAAAAAAAATCCAACGTTTTTTAAATATCAAATTTCCTGTAGCTGTAGGCCTAACTTTATATGACTTCACTAGTCTACTTTTTAGAGTCAACTTCGGGGTCTACTTTGAATTAAATTAGGGAAATATTCCCCCGTGTAATTAAACAAGAAAATACTTCATACCAATAGCCCTGGCCCCTTGGCCTAAACAATTAGGCCTAATTCTCAAACATACATGTGTATGTAAAATGTCATGGGCCTATAATTTTGATGCAAACTTTACCATTGAAACTATTGAAAGACCATGTAATGAAGCCCCATACCTTTTTCTTGCTGAACTTCTTCTTTTTCTTCTTCTTCTTTTTCTTTCCTGTCTCAATCTCCTGGATGTCAATGACCTCGATGACGTCAGGATCAGTGGACGTCCCTGGCTTGACGTCATCAGCGTCTTTTGCGGCGTCATCTTTGATGGTGACGTGCTTCAAGCGTTGTGTAGTTTCAGAGAGGTCCACATCAGTCCACTGGTCTTCACTGGAGGAGGCTATTTGGGCGGTGCTGCCATCTAACGGGCCCTCCTCGTGTTCAGTCAAGGGCACTGCTTCAATAGATGACCTCTTGCGTCGCACCACCTTGCTGAGGGCCTTCCTGACCTTGCGTGTTTTGGTTTTAACCAGGGGACCTGCTCCCTCTAGGGTTTTCATTGTGGCCTCCTTCTTAAGGGCCCTCAAGTCCTTAAAATAAAGTAGGACTACCTTTCAAAGTATCCATCCATGCACAAAATTCGACCTAGCTGGGACTGCACCTGTAAACCAACACAACTTTAGGTGTTTTGATTCACTCAATCTATAGGCATTACAACAGTGATAAATATCATGTAAATGATAATTCACGAATGTCCATGTATAGGCTTATATATAATATATAGGCCTACACGCAATTCACACATAAAGCTGTAAAAATGCATTACATAACATGCATTTCATTTCATAAGGGTTCATTGTGAGCCTCCAATCTAATTGGCATTAATATGATTAAATCACTGACGAAATCAATCAAAAGAAGTGTCCACTCACCTGTTAAACTATATTTCCATGTCTAATGTGAAATCCTTCTTTGTCAACAAATGATCTTAGATTGGCACGTATGTTTGAGTCACTCAAGTCCTACATTTTGAGCAGTTCCTTTCTTTATCTCTGCAGTCCAAAAAGTGATTTCTTCCCTGTGACCCACAGTGTAACTGTCCCAAAAACAGCCAGCCAGTGGCGCATTGCATGGGAACCGTGCAGGCCAATTCAAGGCAGTCCTCCAATTACAGGCGACCCATTGCATAGCCCATAGACTTTTTTTTGCTACATAATTCGGAGGTCATGTGAGGTAAACATATTGTTGTATATATACATGTATATGAAGTGTGAACAATTTGTGGAACAGTGCACAGATTCCTAAACTGGTGACTGGACTGTTGGATTGAGTAAACCAAAGAAAAATATTTAAAAAGTATATATTGTGTGATTATATTTAAAAATTGCAGATAGGATCATGTAGACCTGTCCCATTTTAGGATTTTATCAGTGATTTAAAGATTTGAATTTCTGCTAGTTATTGGGAGTTACATTGTAATTTTTAGAGAGAGAATGGGTCAAAGTGCTTTTCTTTGAAGTTTTGTGGAGATAAATTGGGAGGTTTTGGAGGCTTAAAAACCAACTGGGGACCTTAGTATACTTGGTTTCTGAAATGCATTTTGTAATTTGGTGCTGCATGTGCTGGTGTTATTCATAATTTAGCAAAATTCCAAAATATGTTTTTTACCTCTTTCAGACTCTTTTGGCAGCAAATTGCCACATTTTCAAGTGTCTATTGTGAGCTTAGTATTTCACTCAGAGTTATGAAATTTAGTATAGGGATTCGTTTGAGGGTTTGAATCTGGAACATTTTCAGAAATTCAAGATAGCTGCCAAAATGGCCGCCACAAAATGGCTGCTATTCTTGTTTTGCCATTGTGAGTTCATTTTTTCACTTAAGAGTATTGAATTTTGGTGTAGAAATTTGTTTGATGGTGTGAATCGATATGATGGGAAATACAAGATGGCTGCCAAAATGGCTGCCATGAAATGGCCGTCATTCTTGATTTGCCCACTGTGAGCTTAGTATATCAACTATAGAGGTTTGGAATTCGGTACAAGTGTAGAGATTTGTTTGAGGGAATGGATCAGTGACCCCTGAGGAATCTAAGATGACTTTTACAAAATGGCTGCATTTCTTGATTTGTTCACTGTGACTTAGCCCCCCCCTTGTGATGCCGCTGAATGTAAGTGGTATCTTTGTTCACAAAATTTGGTGGTATATCTGAAAACCTGACAAGGCTTTCCTATTTCAATCAGTACAGTACGAGCAAAATGGGAAGTTCGTTGAGTACTTTGCAAATATTTCCTTATGATTTGTGCGTACAAAGTTAAATTTAAAAAAAGGGTTCATGTAAATAGAGTTTAATAAGCAGGCCATCCAGCAATAAACATATCCAATCTTTAAAAATCTTTCTAATAATAATAATCATGAAAAGCTTGCTAAACCCAGTGTTTGAATCCTCGGATTCTTGTTACTTTTAAAAACTCCCATTGTCTGGCTTTTGTTTCTATGTTGTTTAAAAAAACAAGATCAATCAATTGAATAGCCTAATTATGATGGGGCTTTGGAGTTGGTGTCATGAGAATTTTTCAGAAAGGCAAGGACTGAAAAGTTGGTGTTCGAAGTCAAGAGTCTGTTCACTTGCAATCTGACTCAAAAACCCGGATTATGTGATTTTGCATTAATTAGGGCGTATAGCTTTATTGCTTCAATGTTTAGTTTAATTGGTCAATAGACAATATTTAGTTTTATTATTTATTTGCACTTTGCATACCAATGATACCCTGAAAACAATCAAGTAAACCTGAAGCAAGCCTTAACATTTTACTGACCAATTTCCACACAACTGGCACAATTTTAGCCACAAACCAGGATCTATACCATATTTAGCTTTGATATTGGACGTTTGGAAACATGTTGGGTGTGCTGCCTTGCGCACTACATTTGTACGTGACGTCATGATTGATGACGTCATCCTGGACGTCTTGGGGATTCCCCTTCTGAGAAGTGCAACATGCAGGAGGAGTCTGAGGAGCCTTTGGGGCTCAAGCACTTCTTTCAATTGGGTATTCCTGTCCTATGGACTCCCACAAAGGTGATCTTCACTTATGTGTCCATGACACTGTTCGTCATCCTCAGCCTTTTTCTCATGTACGATTTTTCGCAGCTGGAGATTTTCCAGAATGCCCAGAAAACTACCCAGAGCTTTACCATGGGCGTACTGGTAGGTTGTTTTCAATATGCCTATTATATGGCTGGCATGGTTGTCACTTTTTAGCTTTTTGTTGTCTGTCTAAATTATTTTTTTCTAAGTAAACTTGTATCAAAGGGATGCTAAAAATAGAAGCACGCGCGTTATGTCGTCTGCTGTGCCGCAGCGTCTCTTCCAATCAGAGAGCGGCGAAGGCCGCAAAAGACGCACATATTTAATTAGTCGCTCCTGGGGAGGTCACTGTCCAGAAATTTATAGGCGATGATAGTGGATTTGCTGTGGATAACTGACTCAGTGTCAGTGTCACAATCATTCCATGATCAATAGTGAAATTACACTATAGCTATCAATGATCTGCTGATCGATCTCTGTCTCAGAAATTTAGACAAGGGGGCCATCATAGTCATTAGTCAGGGCCCAAGAGGGGGGGGGGGGGGGGGCTTAAAGTTAAATTGTCTTTTCAGAAGTTGTATAATTTCTTACCCCGTTTTCACAAAACCAATAAATTCTTCTGGGCAGTGTTGAAATAATAATTTCTGGTGGAAGTATCTCATAACATGATTTAGAAATGAACATTTGAGGATGTGACCCAGGGCAAGGAAAAATGTGAATTTCTGGGCAATTTCATTCACATAAAGTACTACAAAATTTCCCACAATTATTCGTGAATTAAGCAACTATACTTCATGCCAAAAATTTGGACCTTTCTTTGAAAATTTCCAGTGAGATTGAGAAATTTCCAGGCAATGACATGCCCGAATTCCCTACTTTTTCCAGCCATGTAGGATGTCACATGATGAAAATAATAACTACGGTACCTCCATTACTGTAAGGAGGAAAACTCCAAGCCCCCCTGATTATCTAATGGTCACGTCACCACCTAATCTGTTTTTTAACTGGAATATTTTCGCTTTTCAGCTTTTTCATACCATTGGCTTTTTTCTGGCAATTACAAGTTTCGTGTACATTACTCTCGCTGAGAAAAAATCAAAACTGATGTTCGTATTGGCCATATTTGCAACTGGTGTGTATGACCTTTTATTTCTTAACCCTTCAGACATGTTGTACTCATGATTTAATTGACCCTAAAATTGTTTGCTTTAAATTTAACACTCTTGTCTGTGGGACTGTGGGACAATAAATATCCTCAGAGATGACAAATTTCCAGATGTTAGAAATTGGAAATTTGTAATTTCTGACGATGTTTTGTCAGGAGTCAATAAAAGTTATCATGTATTTGCCATATCCTCCTGTGAATAGCATGGCATGCTGTTACAGTACTCCTACTAGTCTCCTAGCTCCATCAAGCTAATTTGGTCAAAATTGTCTGAATAATGTTAGATAGCTAAAATATAATTTGCCTCTTTTTGCTTGTGAATCAATCAGTCGATCAAACCCTAATGATATATCTGACAAAATCCTCCTTTGCTATTTTTCAGTGGGCCACTTTCTCCTGTTCATCCTGAGAATTTCTTTGGACATTACATTCAGAAATTTCAGAAGAGAATATTATAGACTTTGAGAATTTAACCTCCAATCATATTAAAATTTATTTTAAATATTACAAGAACAACATTGGATCGGTTTTATATTTTATTTAAATACATTATATTTACAGATTCACATGAGGAGTTTGTACACCTTTGTTTGATTACATCATTTTGGTATCATTCATCCATAATTATGACATGCAAAGTTGAGAATAATGGTGATAAAATTGAATGATAGTAAACAAAATGCACCGTTAGTATCAGCTTCAAATAAATGAAATAAATAACTCACAAGTTTTCAGAAGTTAACATAAACCAAAAGAATGCCACAGTGAAAAATAACTTCATTTCTGGCACCAAAAGTGAAGATAAAGGACTATGAATAATTAGCTATTTGTTCAATGTTCTATGCTGTTCAATAAAAGTAACAGGTAAGCAAATTGAAATTTATAAATAACTTTGAAACACCAGACTACATAGACATCCATCAAAATGCAAGCCTTTGCAATTACACTGTGTATTACGAGGTATGAACATTTTAAATTTACTTACTTATGAGCACTGTTAATTATTGTGAGTGAATGTTATATACCTGTGTCTCATATTAGCAAATGTACACCATTTTATATGTTGCTTAAGCTGTACGAAATGTAGAGTTGAAAAATAATGAAAGTCAGGCGATCAAATAACAGTAATCTTAACAATGTAGAAAGCACTATAATGCAGCAATAACCACATCGATATTTACAACAGTAAAATGTACACTTCCCGACTGCATAACGAACAGAAACCTTAATTAACAAGAATGATTTTCACAGACCTCACATCACTAATTGCTTTCCACACGAATGTTAGGATTTGCCATAGGGTCCAAAAAGGGATCGTTATCAGCTGACGCTCGACCTAACCTCATGAAAATTACTACAATGGTGAGAAACGCTAGAATTCCAAGAACGACTATGACGGCTATCCGCTTCTTATTGGCGTTTGGGTCTCTTCGTTGGTGTTTGCTAACTCGAGAACTGCAAAAGAAAGATACCAGTTAAAATTTATAGTGAACTTACGCCTAAGACATAACACAACAAAGACATTGAGAAGTTCCTATTCTCTTGAACTGTGCAGCTATATATCCAAAGGCTACTTGGATGCAAGCCATATATATATGAGCCAGGAAAAGTGGGACAGAAGTTATAAGCGCGAAAATATCTATTAGAGAATAGAGAGACAACACGATAATGACCATCACCCTCTCCTCTCCTCGCCTCTCTCCTCTCCTCTCTCCTCTCCTCCTCTCCTCCTCTCCTCTCATCTCCTCTCCTCTCATCTCATCTCAACTCCTCTCATCTCACAGACCAAATGACTTCCATTGGTTCATTTGGCTGGCCTGGGAGTCAAAGCAAAGAGGGGGTGCACCTAAAAATAGGATAGTGACCTCAACCCAGATTGGACAAAATCAGCAGACGGAAAAAGTATTTTTGCAAGTTTATTGAAAAGATAGGGTATGGAAAACAAATAGGAGACTGCCACATGTTAGGGAAGGTGGATGCAGGAGCATGCTCACACAGCAGAACAGTTGGAGTTGTCTCAGGAAAAGTAGCTGACATGACAAGTTGTTAAAGGGTGCAAGGAGATTCAGATAAACAATGTAGATCACTGTTGGCCTTAATGCAGCAGCTGCAGTGATAATAATGACTATGAGATAACTAGTTGCTAAGAATAAAGAACTATAATGGTGTGCATGAGATGCACAACAGAGCTCTGCTGGCAGTAAAATGTCATAACACTGTTATGATAACAGCATGTAAAGTGGAGCAGCCCAGGGGGCACCCCCACCCTTGGGGCCACCCCGGGGAACCCCCATCCTTGGGGCATCCCCCAGGGTTCCCTCACAATACGGGTATCCCCCAGGGTACCCCCACTCTAAGGGTATCCCCCGGGGTTGCCCTAACCCATGGGGTTTCTTCGGGGGTACCCCCACACTTGGGGTATCCCCGGGGGATGCCCCCACCCTTGGGGCATCCCAGGGGGCGCCCTCACCCTTGGGGTATCCCCCGGGGGTGGCCCCGAACTTGGGGTAGCCTCAGGGGTTGCCCCCACCCATGGGATATCCCTGGGGGGTACCACCACCTAGGAGGGCAACCAACTATCTATCTATCTATCTGTCTATATGTATCTGTCTATCTATCTATCTATGTATCTATCTGTCTAGCTGTCTGTCTGTCTGTAACTGGTCCCTTTGCAAGACTGGCCTCGCATGCCAATTAAATATCAGCTCCCCTTGCGGCAATTTTTTGTACTAGTCCTGTGATCTGGCACTCTGCCAAAATGTGACATGGGACAGACTGGGACAGGAAGATTGAGAGGCCAGGATCAACAAAAGCTATGTTACCCCCGTAGCAGAGCTAATAAAAACATTTAGGATAAAAACAGACAACACAAGCGACAAACCGCTTTGCAATGACACAGTGGAAAACTCAGCAAAAACAAAAAGTAATGAGATTTATATATTTGAGACCTGAGAGTGCGAGATGCTATAAAAATTTCAACTCACTTGAACCATCGGAACAACCACTGCAAGGCGGGTCGTCGCTTGTACTTGTCGTCATCGTGGTCGTGTGAGGAGAGGTTCAACAAGGACTGGTCTTCTCTCGTTGAGTCGAACAACTTTCTGGGATCTGCAAGGGACAAGGTAAATCAGTTGATCTTTCCTATGAAGAAGACACCCATAAAACAAAAACAAAAAGCAAAAGACTACAGAAGATTTTACAACCAAAATTGTCTCAGTTCTCAATTTTTAAAGGCTTAATTTTATTACGTATTCACAATAACATGTTGTAATCAGCAAAGGAGAATTTTCTGAATAGAAATAAGCAAATTGTCTTACTGTGGCAAGGAGGGACGGACGATTATATGTCCTGTATTTATGCACTTGATAGACTAATGAGAACAGGAGGATGACAGAGCAATGAGGAAAAGAACGATTGAAACTGCCATCTAGGGATGTCATCGAAAACAACTTTTTTCCGATGCGATAATCGGCAAAAGCTTTTCCGATGCATCGAATGTATCGATACTTTTTCATACATCCACGAAACGGCAAAATTCAAGCTTTATTGTTGAGTTATCCACAAAAAATCACAAGATTTCCGAATTTTCGTCATCCACGTCCGCCATTTTGAATCTCGTGGTCTCGTTTGCGAGATTTCAAGCGAGAGCAGAGGAGTGATGGCGCGATTCTGAAGTAAACAATGTGGATTCCACTGGATTTCTCGCAATATTTCTTAATAAATATGCCAAATGCGGTGGAAATAATATATCGATACTTGCGGTATTGTATCGATACAGTATCGATACGGACAACTTTTCCGATGCATCGATACTGGCCGTATCGATGACAGTCTTACTGCCATCCAACAAACAAAGGCCCAGGTGACCCAGCAAGAGCTGGATTCGAACCCTGGACCCAGTGATTAGCAGCCCAGCATGCTACCACTGAGTAACCCTCTTCCCCCCTTGCTGTGACATTACATGTAACACTGAGTCTGGAATATTTCAACTTACTGAAGTCTAATTTGTCAGTTCCTCTGGCATAAGGAGTCGAGTCGTCCATAGAAACGACGCTCTGGTGCATTCCATACTGGGTGTAGTCGGTTGTGTTTGGTTTCTCAATTGGTCCTCCCGCGTGGATCATGGCGGAGTTCTGTGGAATGTTCGTGCTACCCTGCCACGCCTTCTGCTGGCCGAGATTTGATTCTGATTCTGTTTGTTCTGGCTCGTCAATCTAAAATTGACAGATTGACAAATTTTAAAATAGTTAAAAGACCACAAATAATTTGACATCAAATAAAAACAAATGATGTGGAGTAAGCATCAGTATAGCTATAACTATTTGTGCAATAAAAACTAACATCTAGGCCCAAGTATCACTATCAGCATTAAGCTAATTAATCAGCTGGATCTAGAATTATTCATAGGCCTATCTAAAATTATTTATAGGTCTATGTGGTATAATGGCCGCTGGCATTAAGTGCTGCGGAAATTACATGCATGTTGCTACTTTTTACACTCGTGCGCAATTGACAAATCTCTCCAAAAGCATAAAGACTATTAAAGAGCCATGCCGTAATAGAAGACTCACCAAAGGGAGGCCGAGACCAGCTCTGGCCCAGTTGACTTGTATCAAGATTTTACGCAACGTCTCGGCTACGGGTGAAGCCACATTGGGAGCTGGGAATATACAACTTTTGCAGGAAGGACACGTGTAGCCGGCGGGGGCTGTGTTTGCAGGGAAACCTCTAGCATACTTGTCAAGGCATTTCCAGTGGAAAACATCTACAAATGGCAATAGAAAAGTAATCGATAAGTATTGAAGACAAAGTCATTTCTGAAGGGGACCAAGGTGAATTTTTTATATTTAAATGGCACAAAATATCAACCTGCCCGGGACCACTCATGCAGCTTGATAAAATATACCTACTGGTCAGTAAAAATTTCAGTGAAGGGAACAATGCTAATCTGGTAATCACTGCATTGTAATAGAAACTATCACATACTCATGGTTGAACAGCAATTAAGTGAAAATCATGTGAAAATAAAAAAGTTCTGAGTTCTGAGTTAAGCCTATACATCTTAATGAACTTTTTACTAAACCAATACATTCAAATACAGCTCTGATCTCTGATATCCAATTAAGCCTATTCATTGACATTGGCTAGGATAATACCAGTAATTAAATAATACTGACCATAACAAACAAGTCGGACACAGTCCCCAGAATCTTCGGATGACAGATCTGTCTTGCACAACTGACACATGGGGTCATAGTCACTGTCTTGAAGCCACTGTAGGTAGGACTGTACTATGCACTGGAAAACAAGAGGGTATAAAATTCAGATGTAAGCATTGTAAGATTGACAGCTGCAGTTTGACAGATGCTGTCAGATCTGACATTTTTGACAGATGTCACATTCAAGACACCCTGTGCCACACCCCCAAAACTCTTTCATTGTTTTTACATCATACTAACCCTTGGTATTTCTAATTTTCTATTATTTTATCAATTAAACTTTTTTTGTGTCAGTATCTCAGTGTGACTCACACAAACTTCTTTTTTGTTGTGATTGCATTTGCCATAAATTTGTCAATTTTGACATTTCTGCAAGATCAGACAAGTGACAGACGAAATAAACACGGCTCAAATTTAACTTACTCTGGGGTGATTCGCCACCAAACAGTGTTCACAAACATTCACACGATGTTCAAAACAGAACAGGTTGGTGACTTTCTTTTTGGGGCACTTGCACAGCCCCATTTTGAGGAAATTTCGCAGCTATCTCCACAACAACAAAACACTACTTTGCCACGTCCCGGTTCATCCACTGATAGCCTCTATCAAAGTGATCAAAAAATACATTTTTCTGTTATTTTTTTTATTCATTGATAATTAGACCGATTTTATATTGAAAACAGAAAGGAACAGATTGATAATTATGTTCATTTACCTTTTTATTAAAATTATATTATTATTTAGAGATTAGGTTAAAAATAACTCCAGAGGGCACTTGCAACTAAAAAGCGCACCTGACGTAAAATTGTAAACTACAAAAACACGTGCTTGTCAAAACAGAAGGTGATAAATGTTGTTTTCGGCTGTTCAGGGTGTTTAAATCCTTCAAACTTTAACCACAGGTAACCAAACAGGTGCGTTAGTATCTAGTCAGTGCTATGTAAGCTAACAGGCTAATGACAGTGACCTAGAAATTCCAGAATGCAGGTGCTGCTGAGCATGCAGAGAACAGCTGATTTTAGGTCTGGATACTCTGCTGATCTAAGCTGATTTGAGAAGAGGTGTAACACAAGGATTGGTTTATTTGATTAGATTAGATTAGAATCTAATCTAATCTAAAAAAATCATGCAGGAACAGCTGATTTGAGAAGAGGTGTAAAACAAGGATTGGTTTATGTTAAGCTAATTAAAAGGGGCCATTCAAAAATTACATAACGCAAAAATAGCTCATTTTTGACACCCCCCCGCCCTCCCCCTGTAACAGCCTGTAACATAAGTCCATACCCCCTCCCTGTTACATAACAAGGCGTATACCCCCCCCCCTCCTGAAAATCTCGGAAGTGATACACGAACGCTAGTGTTCGGCGAACAGAGGACCCATAATATTTTTACTGAATTCAAAGATCAAGATTTTACATAAAAACTCATGCTCCAAAAAATTTAATAAACAACAAGAACATTAATTTTGTATGCCGACCATCATTGCTATGATTAAATTTTTTTCATGTTTCAAAAAATTTAATTGTGTTATGTAACATCTAGTCTTACACCCCCCTCCCCCCTGTAACACAGCATAACACTATCTCATACCCCCCCCCCCCCCCCCCCCCCTGCGTTACGTAATTTTTGAACAGCCCCTAAACCATTAACCGCCCTCCTGACAGTTCTGTTGGGAGTTTAATAGCATTGACTTTGCTAAATCAGAGCATGCTTTCAAATAAAAGCAAAGGGCATCTTTTCGGCACTGAAATAAGCTGGCGGCTGCCCTGCCTTATTTTTGCAAGGTACGATAAAAGCCCTTTGTGTTTTATCATAACATAAGCAGTGTTCTTTACAATATCGTTATGCTCATTTTCTTTTCAGTATCTTGTAACCAGGCCACAAAGGATAGTGCAGACCACAACACAAAATGGATGTTGAACAGTGGAACATATTGGATTGCCCTCGTCCTCCGGTGGCCACCTCCAAGGCTACGCTGACGGACCTCCCTAAAAATGGTATAATGCGACATGGAACAGTTTGACATATTCAGAAAATGCTAAATTACAGTCTGTCTCATTTCTATAGTGCACGGCCTCATAGGCATTGGAGGTAAAATTATTTTTGACTGTCCCAAAAAATATTGCCCAAATTATTCCCAAAAAAGTTAATTTACAAAATTTATTCCCAAAACTCCCTGAAAAATACTTTCTTATCCAAAATTTTTTTGGGGAGACTGCACCCTACACTGATGGTTGGCCATCATTCTAAATTCTGACAAAAAACAGCACCAAAACGTCAGAAAGATGTGATAAACAAATTAAAAATTGGCTCATCTACCAATTAGTATTTGTATTTCTCGTGTCTGACCTGTAGATGAGCAGTCAGGCCTGACACCAGTTCGCTTGTTGTTGAATTATGAGAAAACTGAACTTGAAATGAAAGGCACGTTTCCATTTAATACTTATTCAAAAATAAATAAATTTTTTTTGTATTTGATCTTTGTCCTTATTGTGTATTTATACTTTGGGTGTTTCAGGAAAGGGCCAAAGTCTTGCGGTGGGTGTGTATCTGAACCGAACTGCAAAAAAAATGGAAGAAATGATTGCTTACTTGAAGTCCCCAGCTGGATCAGAGTTGTTCAAGACTGAGGCGTACTTGGTCGCAAGACTCTACTACAAGGCAGCTTGCATTTACAGGCGATTCAGGGTCAAGCAGACTATGAGGCAGGTGAGAAGAAATGTGTATATTATAAAATTAAAATTAATTTGTCTTTCTTCATACAGGATGGGGACCAAAACATTTTACGTTTAATGGTGTTTTTCAGTGACACTGAATTGGAACTAAATTTAGATTTTCAGCTAACATAACTAAAATATTTGGCTAGTGCTGTGCCAGTTTATATTCGGTGTTAAACAATTAAAACAACAATTCAACAATATATAATATTTCATGATTTCATGCAATTTTAAATTTCAGCTCAGGAACTGTTTGACAAGATTGGATGGTCTCAATATCCTGAAGAGTTTAGAAGAATTTCTTGAAGTCTGGCCAAGGTATTTCATTTGATAAAACATGCTTTGAAAAACAAATGTCCTGAATTTCTAAAAATAAGTTTGTCAACTGTATCATTTTGTCAACAGTCATATTTATTTTATTCGAATATTCCCGCAGTCAGGTCTCCTCATATTGGCACACCACAATAACAAATTTGCAAAGTTATAAAGAACCAAATAATTCATGTAATTGCTCAACCAATTAATAAGTAATGTGATTGCAAATTTATGATGATATTTGTACTGGTCATCTTCTTCTCGCTAATGTCAAATAAATATATATCATATTCATATCGTATCGTATCGTATCGTCGTATTAATTTAACTTGAGTATTCCTACTGTTGAATAAATTCAACCCACAATGTTGCAACAAGCGAGCTATTCCATAGTTCCTAAAGTGCTTTGAAATTTGTAAAACGTCTTCAGACATAACAAGTTTTGAACTTATTACTAATTAAGATAAAATAATATTTCAGATTTGGATAACCTTTTCAAAACATGAGTCTCTCAACAGAATAGCATGATGTTAAAGGACGCTTAAATAACACAACACTGATGATGATTTGCAGGTCTACAAAAGGAGACAACGTGGCGTACATACCTCGCGTGGAAATGCTCCAGTATCTGTTGGTTCGCTTGATGGGGGGAGCTCGCTTGTTGATGCAGACTTGTGCGTACTGTCACCACGGATTCCAGGAAGTTATGTTCAACTTCCACCTTGGGTTCTTCGTTCCTCAGATGCTCGTTCTCGGGGCTTGTTTTGGCAGAATATGGTGAGAGGAATACTTAAAATTTCAAATATACCTCTACCTAATAATTTTTGGTTATAATTATTTTGATAGGCCATACGACTCACACAAGGTATGTCTATGGCCTACTGTCAACTCTCTCTAACCAACAAGTGGTATCATTGTAAAATGTGATAAATTGTGTACAATATGGTGAGCAGTTTACAAATTCTTAATTTTTTTTATGTGAGTATTGGTATGCAGATTGAACTTTGATTCGAACATAGAATGTTGTCCTGGAGTGACATGGTTCACATCATCGTAATTATTAAAAGTTACTTGTAATGTGTAATCATGTTTCTCTTGAACATTGATTTTAAAGAAACCAAATTTCTTTCCCTAGGGCTCTCTGCCACTCCTTCAGGAAGAGGTTTGAGGAATGGTTTGACATTTTGCAGGAGGTCAAGAAACGTCTTCCGGAGGCTCAATCTGATTGGGTGAGTGTTTCATGAATTGCTACTAAATGGAGAGTAACATACATGTTCAAAATGTTCAATTAGTATTCCGTGTTATCAAGGGGCGTTTTCGAAAGGTAACACGAGTAACTCGAGTGACACGAGTCACGAGAGTTTGTTTCCGAACACACAAAACTCGACCCTCGTGTTTCCTGGAAGTGCCAACGTCATTTCTCGAGTGTAGTGCTTCCTGCTACTCCCCGATATGTGGGGAGTACCAGGTCTCGAGAGTTGTACCACGTGACAGAAACCGGTTCCTGCTCGAGTGATGCTCTCCTGTTTTGTTTCCGGGAAACTCGAGGGTCGAGTCTGAAGTGTTCTTAAACAAATCCTCATCACCCGTGTCACCCGAGTTACTAGTGTAACCTTTCCGAAAACGCCCTAGAACTAACTTCCCAACTTGTGAATTTCCTTTCCCTGCTTCCAGCTGCAGATGGAGATTCCTGAGCGATTGTCCGACTGGTTACCCCCTGATCCAGATTTACCAAGGTGCGTAACTGCGTATATTATAATTGGTGTTAAAACTGATTTGATTTAATTATAAAATATCTTATTTATGTGTCTTGGTGATATTGATCAATGAACATTTGTAAAAACTAAACATCCACATTTAACTGGCTATTGATAATTCTGATTTCTAAAGTGGGGAAGTTCAACAAGTTTTACCCAGACTTATTTTGTTTGGTGTGTATGTGGTGAGAAAATTGTTGAAAATATCTCAGTTTAAATCTTTGTTTTAGGAAATCATCAATTTTACTTTGCAGTGATGATCTGGCTGATTTCGAAAAGGCCGTGAAAAAATCTAGAACTGTGGAGACTAAATCAAGAGAAATTGAGATGTTGGAGGATTCAGTTGATGAGCTAGAAGTTGGTTGCCATGGCGATGACCTTGGATTGCCTGTTGCAAGGTCAAAAGGTCAAAAGAGGCTGGATGAGTTGGAAGATGAAGATATGGGGATATCCCAAGAAGCCGGGATGGATGATTTTGGAAGTCCGGTTGAGAGAAAGGCGTTAAAGAGAAACGCAGATGAGATAGATTCTGGATATGACATTGTACCAAGGAAGAGTGAGTAGAAATTAAATCAGATGTTTTCCAAGAACTTTTACAGATTTGCTGTCATTGTAGATACTTTGAATTAAATAGAGAAACGTAATAAACCTCCTTGTATCTCTCCACAGAATTGCAGAAGAGTGAGAAAATGAAAGCGAAGTTGGCGAAAAAGTTATTGAAGAATCGCAAAGAAATTGGTGCATTGGAAAATGAAAATGGTTGCATCAATGAAATGTCTAGTGGACATAGTGAACAAGAAACAATTTCGCCAAAGAAGAAAAAGAAAATACCAACCAAGAAGAAAAAGCAGAAAGTTCTTCAAAATAAAATCAACGAATCAACAGACTTTGTAAACAATCCCCAAGATGGCATAAAATTGTCTAAGAAAAAGAAAAAGAAGCTGAAAAATTTAGTTTCTCCAGAAAATCATGTTGAAATATTTGACAATGTTAAAAAATCAAAATCTCCAAAGAAAATGAAGAAAAAAAAGTTGAAGAAAAACTGTGATGTTAATGGGAATGAAGCAAAAACTGTTTCTCCACATAATCATGTTGAAATTGTTGACGAAAAAAACTCTAAATCTCCGAAGAAAAAAAAGTTGAAGAAAAACTGTGATGTTAATGGGAATGAAGCAAAAACTGTTTCTCCACATAATCATGTTGAAATTGTTCAGGGTGTTCAAAACTCCAAATCTCCGAAGAAAATGAAGAAAAAAAAGTTGAAGAAAAATTCTGATGTTAACGGGAATCAAACAAACGTTTCCTTAAAAAAAGGCAAGAAGAAAAAATTGTCCACGAGTATGAACTAGTAAATGTGTCATTGAATAAATTATGTGCCCATATTACATTTGCTTTCGATTTGCATTGGCTTTGTTACTTAGAAATCAAATTTGAAGTTGGTTCTCTTTTAAAAATGGTCATTTATTCAAGTTCATTAATTGCCATTTTGTTGGCTAAAGTTGGCCTAGTGGTTAAGGCTCCATTGTTGATAATTTTTTCTGCACCTCTTTTGAGGTCCTGGGTTCAAATCCCAAAATCCATGAAGAGCTACGCGACAATTCTGTGATAGTGATTCGAAGAGACATTACTACCCAGATGAGACAATTGAAAAGTGTTAGAGTGATTTAATTGATCCTCCACTCCGTGGTACAAGAGAAAATCTGCTGCTCGGATTATTACTGTCCTTTAAATGGCTGAATCACGTCGATGAGGTGTTGTGCTGGTTTTCCTGGGTGGATCTTCCCATTACTGACCTAAATCGCAGTCGTGACTAATTTGTTGCTAATCGATTGAAACAAGACTTCTTGATTTAGATAGAATTTCCTTCCGAGTACCCCACGAGCGCTTGAATTCATGACGTCACCAAAGCAGCAGAGCAGTGCTTGGTAGCGTCACGATCACTGGTAAAGATGTGACGTCACCAATCTGTGGATTCAAGCGCCCGTGGAGTACCCTATTGATTTCATGGTGAAGCTGTAGTTCCTTCTTTTGACTTCTTCTGTCCTTTCACAGTTCCTGATGTTTCTAAGGAGTTCTTCCACAACTCCTGTGATTTCCTACATAGTTACTTCTGAGTTTCTTTAATGGTGAAGCTAGTTCATTCTTCCAGTTCTTGTACTCTTCTCTAAGTTCCTCCTGAGATCCATCAAGTTGCTCCACATCGACGTAAGTTTCTTCACAGTTCATCCACAGTTCCTTCGGGGGAAGGGTTGGTCTAGTGGTAGCTTGCTGGGCTGCCAACCACTGGGTCCAGGGTTCAAATCCAGCTCTTAGCCTCTTGCTGGGTCACCTGGGCCTATGTTGGACGGCTGTTTCAATCATCCTTCGCCTCATTGCCGTGTCCTCCTGTCCTAATTAGCCTACCAAGTGCATAAATGCAGGATGTAAAGCCCCAATCATCCTTCCATCCACCCTTCCTTCGGAGTTCATCCACAGTTCCTTATAATATCCTTCTGAATTCTGTCTCCTGGGTAACTCCACAGTTCAATCTGAGTTCCTTCACAGTTCTCTCCGACTTCCTTCACTGTTCAAAAGAACAGAACTTTCGTCATATTAAGTTCTTTCTAATTCTGAATTCCTCAACAGTTCCTTCACAATTCCTTTTGAGTTTATTTTACATCCCTCCTAGGTATTTTAAAGTTTTTTTCTGAGTTCTTCACCATTCCTTTTGACCTCCTCCATAATTATTTGTTTGTGTGTTCCTCCATGATTCCTTCTCAGTTCCTCCACAGTTTCTTCCTTAGCGGTCTCTTCCTAGTTCCGACTGCGTTCCTGCACAGTTTCGTCTGAGTACCTCTATACTATAGTTCCTCTTGAGTCCTTTGGATTTCCTTCTTAGTTCCCCTACAGTTCTTTCTGTGGAGGAGTGCAGAAGGAACTCAGAAGGAACTGTGGAGGAACTCAGAAGGAAACTGTGGAGGAACTCAGAAGGAAACTGTGGAGGAACTCAGAAGGAAACTGTGGAGGAACTCAGAAGGAACTTTGTAGGATCTCAGAAGGAAACTGTTGAGGAACTCAGAAGGAACTTCGGACGAACTCATAAGGAAACTGTGGACGAACTCAGAAGAAACTTGGGAAGAACTCGGAAGGAACTTGGGAGGAATTCAGAAGCAAACTGAGGAGGAACTGTGCAGGAAATATGGAGGAGCTCAAAGGGAACTGTTGAGGAACTCCAGGGGAACTCAAGTGGAACTCAAGAGGAACATTGGAGGAGCTTGGATAAACTGTGGAACTCAGAAGGAAACTGTGGAGGAACTCAGAAGGAAACTGTGGAGGATCTCAGAAGGAACTTTGGAGGATCTCAGAAGGAAACTGTGGAGGAACTCAGAAGGAACTTTGGAGGATCTCAGAAGGAACTTTCGAGGAACTCAGAAGGAAACTGTGGAGGAACTCAGAAGGAACTTTGGAGGATCTCAGAAGGAACTTTGGAGGATCTCAGAAGGAAACTGTGGAGGAACTCAGAAGGAAACTGCGGAGGAACTCAGAAGGAAACTGTGGAGGATCTCAGAAGGAACTTTGGAGGATCTCAGAAGGAAACTGTGGAGGAACTCATAAGGAAACTGTGGAGGAACTCAGAAGGATCTTTGTAGTATCTCAGAAGGAAACTGTGGAGGAACTCAGAAGGAAACTGTGGAGGATCTCAGAAGGAAACTGTTGAGGAACTCAGAAGGAACTTTGGAGGATCTCAGAAGGAACTTTGGAGGAACTCAGAAGGAAACTGTGGAGGAACTCAGAAGGAACTTTGGAGGATCTCAGAAGGAACTTTGGAGGAACTCAGAAGGAACTTGGAGGAACTCAGAAGGAAACTGTGGAGGAACTCAGAAGGATCTTTGTAGTATCTCAGAAGGAAACTGTGGAGGAACTCAGAAGGAAACTGTGGAGGAACTCAGAAGGAAACTGTTGAGGAACTCAGAAGGAACTTTGGAGGATCTCAGAAGAAACTAGGAGGAACTCAGAAGGAAACCGTGGAGGAACTCAGAAGGATCTTTTGAGTATCTCATAAGGAACTTTGGAGGATCTCAGAAGGAACTTGGAGGAACTCAGAAGGAAACTGTGGAGGAACTCAGAAGGATCTTTGGAGTATCTCATAAGGATCTTTGGAGTATCTCATAAGGAACTTTGGAGGATCCCAGAAGTAAACTGTGGAGGAACTCAGAAGGAAACTGAAGAGGAACTCAGAAGGATCTTTGGAGTATCTCAGAAGGAACTTTGGAGGATCTCAGATGGAAACTGTTGAGGAACTCAGAAGGAAACTGAGGAGGAACTCAGAAGGAAACTATTGAGGAACTAATAAGGAAATTGTGGAGGAACTCAGAAGGAAACTGAGGAGGAACTCAGAAGGAACTTTGAAGGATCTCAGAAGGAACTTGGAGGAACTTGAAAGAAAACTGTGGAGGAACTCAGAAGGAAACTGAGGAGGAACTCAGAAGGAACTTTGGAGGATCTCAGAAGGAACTTGGAGGAACTAAGAAGGAAACTGTGGAGGAACTCAGAAGGATCTTTGTAGTATCTCAGAAGGAAACTGTGGAGGAACTCAGAAGGAAACTGTGGAGGAACTCAGAAGGAAACTGAAGAGGAACTCAGAAGGAACTTTGGAGGATCTCAGAAGGAACTTGGAGGAACTCAGAAGGAAACCGTGGAGGAACTCAGAAGGATCTTTGGAGTAACTCATAAGGAACTTTGGAGGATCTAAGAAGGAACTTGGAGGAACTCAGAAGGAAACAGTGGAGGAACTCTGAAGGATCTTTGGAGTATCTCATAAGGAACTTTGGAGGATCTCAGAAGGAAACCGTGGAGGAACTCAGAAGGAAACTGAGGAGGAACTCAGAAGGAACTTTGGAGGATCCCAGAAGGAAACTGTGGAGGATCTCAGAAGGAAACTTTGGAGGAACTCAGAAGGATCTTTGGAGTATCTCAGAAGGAACTTAGGAGGATCTAAGAAGGAAACTGTTGAGGAACTCAGAAGGAAACTGAGGAGGAACTCAGAAGGAAACTATTGAGGAACTAATAAGGAAACTGTGGAGGAACTCAGAAGGAAACTGAGGAGGAACTCAGAAGGAACTTTGAAGGATCTCAGAAGGAACTTGGAGGAACTTGAAAGAAAACTGTGGAGGAACTCAGAAGGAAACTGAGGAGGAACTCAGAAGGAACTTTGGAGGAACTCAGAAGGAACTGTGGAGGAACTAAGAAGGAAACTTTGGAGGAACTCAGAAGGAAACTGTGGAGGAACTGTGCAGGAAATATGGAGGAGCTCATAGGGAACTGTTGAGGAACTCCAGGGGAACTCAAGTGGAACTCAAGAGGAACGGTGGAGGAGCTCAGAAGGAACTTTGGTGGAACTAAGAAGGAAACTGTGTAGGATCTTAAACGGAAACTGTTGAGGAACTCAGAAGGAACTTCGGACGAACTCATAAGGAAACTGTGGACGAACTCAGAAGAAACTTTGGAGGAACTCAAAAGGAACTGTGGAGGAACTGAGAAGAACTGTGGAGGAACTCGGAAGGAAACTGTTGAGGAACTCATAAGGAAACTGTGGACGAACTCATAATTATGTTGTATGTGTTCCTCCATGATTCCTTCTCAGTTCCTCCACAGTTTCTTCCTTAGCGGTCTCTTCCTAGTTCCGACTGCGTTCCTGCACAGTTTCGTCTGAGTACCTCTATACTATAGTTCCTCTTGAGTCCTTTGGATTTCCTTCTTAGTTCCCCTACAGTTCTTTCTGTGGAGGAGTGCAGAAGGAACTTTGGAGGAATTCAGAAGGAACTGTGGAGGAACTCAGAAGGAAACCGCGGAGGAACTCAGAAGGAAACTGTGGAGGAACTCAGAAGGAACTTTGGAGGATCTCAGAAGGAAACTGTGGAGGAACTCAGAAGGAACTTTGGAGGATCTCAGAAGGAAACTGTGGAGGAACTCAGAAGGAACTTGGGAAGAACTCGGAAGGAACTTGGGAGGAATTCAGAAGGAAACTGAGGAGGAACTGTGCAGGAAATATGGAGGAAGTCATAAGGAACTCATGGGGAACTGTTGAGGAACTCCAGGGGAACTCAAGTGTAACTCAAGAGGAACGGTGGAGGAGCTCAGAGAAACTGTGGAACTCAGAAGGAAACTGTGGAGGAACTCAGAAGGAAACTGTGGAGGATCTCAGAAGGAAACTGTTGAGGAACTCAGAAGGAACTTAGGAGGAACTAAGAAGGAAACTGTTGAGGAACTCATAAGGAAACTGTGGAGGAACTCAGAAGGAAACTGTGGAGGATCTCAGAAGGAAACTGTTGAGGAACTCAGAAGGAACTTTGGAGGATCTCAGAAGGAACTAAGGAGGAATTCAGAAGGAACTTTTGAGGAACTAAGAAGGAAACTGTTGAGGAACTCATAAGGAAACTGTGGACGAACTCATAAGGAAACTGTGGAGGAACTCAGAAGGAACCGTGGAAGGGTTCAAAGGGAAAGTTGAGGAACTCAAAGCGGAAACTCAGGAGAAATAGTTTGTGAACTCAGAAGAAACTACAAAGGAACTGTGAAGGAACTCAGAAGGGACTGGCTTCAGCAGTTCAAGGAACTCAGAAGGAACTGAAATGGCGAAATAGGCCGTACACACAATTGATTATGTTTGTTTACTCAGACAAAACAACCAATCATCCATGCATGGAGTAGGCTAGTCCCTAAGATCTCCTTATCAAATTTCCTTATCAGTACCTGTGACCTCTTTTCATTTGATAAGAGATAAGAATCTAGGTCAGAGCAGGTGGAGAATTCTGGGGATTTCCATCAACATAGCCACAGGATATTTTATATATGACTTATTTATGTTGAGAAAAAGGTGAAAATGGTGGAGGTAGCCGATCAGTTTTGGTTCAATGTGAAACGAGGGTCCATTGGGACGCTTGGCCTGGCCCTTATTCTCAACCTCATTGCAATGGGGTCACGAGAATGGGCACGAACGACCCACAGGGCAGATAGGACGGACACAGTGGGCATTTGGAGATATTGTACTTTCACTGTCACACCAGGCGGAGGCTCTCGACAGGCCTGTGGGGATTTTGTGGACATCCGAGTATCAGGTACTTCAAATTACGTCCCTACCGATTCCTGAATTTCACACTTATCACTTATTTCCAGTGTTTCGGAACATTTTTATGGGGCTCTTTTTTCTATTTGCTATTCAGATTGGCTCCATGCTGCCCAATCATTCTGGGTTATTGCCCTCTTCGGCCTTGTTGCTTGTCTTGGCGTATTTGCCGTTTACTTGTTCGTTGAAAATTTCAAGGAAAATGTCAGGGTTTTGGGAGCTTGCGCAGTGGCTGGAATAATCACAGGTAGGTTTTCAATCCACAACATACCGCTAATCAACTTAACAATAGCTCCAAAATCTAACCAATCAATTGACCAATAGCTTCAAAATCTAACAAATCAATCCAACATAAGTTCCAAAATCTAACCAATAAATTCAACAATAGCTCCAAAACCTTAATTGTCAAATCACCGATAGCTTTAATATCTAACCAATGATAACAAGCTATCCAACAGCTCAGTCTCATTTGCATAATGAGTCTCATTTGCATAATAAGTCTCACTTGCGTAATAATTCCGATTTGCATATAAATCATTCTCATTTGCATAATTTCAGGAAGTTGCGGAGGAATCTCAATTGGAGTTTTTGCCGGCCGATACGAGCATTGGTTCGAAAATCACGACCCTAATTTCCCGAAAGATTCCGGGGAATTCTACTGGGGCTTCTACTTGGCTCTGATCTCCGTCTTCCTGACTTTCATTTCGCCAATTATGTTGTTCCCGGAGACTGTCTTAGAAATGAGAAACGACCAGCGAAAAGAAAATGCTCGCATCAGAGCCGCTAATTACGTCAAGGGCCAGAGGAGATTTTAAATTGCAACTCAAATTCATTGCTATTCACAAAGACATTTACACTGTATACTACTTTTGTACAAAGTGCACCATTGTATATAACTGAACTGATATATATGTTATTTTTATGAGTTTACGTGTATGTGATTAATATTAAAACAATTTAAGATTAACTTTTACTTGTTTATTTACAAATATCAACAAAATGTCAGCCAGATAAATCACGTACATAACATATTACAACCAACAGCGGTTAACTGCATCAATTCAAATCATTTTTTCGAATTACAACTCATTCTTTTTTCACCCTCACTGTGATCACTGACAATGATCAAAAATAAAAGACCTCATGATATAACAAATCTCAAAGAGCGTATAAATAATATGTTACAACAAAAAATTCCTAGGACCGTAGTTTTCTTCAAATGGACTTCCCCAAATCAGACAACTGAAAGCAAGGAGGAATCATTTTCAAAATTTGTTTTTAAAATCAATGTCATCTTTTAAAATTGTTAAGTTTGTTTTTTTGTGTTTTATGCCCCATCAGCACCAGTGTGGGCTATTTAGATTGAAATTGTTAAGAATAGAACAATAGGAATCGTATTAGTCACTCTCATATTCAATTTAGAATATTTTCCAAAATCATTTATTAAATTTCAGCCAATTTTTAACTTTTTAAAACAACCGCACAGTCACAATATCCATCTCAGTTAAATGGATGATGGATAACTGGGGCTTTACGTCCTGTATTTATGCACCGAGGAGGCCAAGTCAGACCCATCTCGGTGAGACCAAATTTCCAAGGATGGTCTATTTCCAAAAGGACATTTGATGATAAATCTTCAGACTGACAAGGTTAGGCCAGTGAGGCTGCAGAACTTACTCAAGATCGGATTCATATTAGCTTTTGTTGCTACGTATAAGGCCTATGCTCAGCTAAGTAGATTTTCAAGAGAATACCGAGGCAAAATGTCGTAGTCTCCTGCTTACAGTCGCGAAGTTCTGGCTCCTATCGCTATTGGAATAGCCAAATTTAAATATAATATAAGAAGAACCGTAAATACACCAACCTGTCTCAAGAAATCATTTCCGTTGTTCAACTCTGTGCACCCATAGGTTATTTTCTTGGCACTTGTAGCAGACTTGGCCTGGAAATGCCAAAAGAGACGTTTTAAAGAACTATATCTCTCACTGAACTGACCAATTAAATAGCAAGTTCCAGTTTAATTGGATCAGATTGATTTTTGGGAGACTCACCTTGGCATAATCCAAGAGATTTTGATATTCGATGTAATTTCCTCCTCCGACAACAAAAACAATAGCCTGAAAAAAACCAAAGTACATAAATAACTGCTGTGTAATTGAGTGTTTAAAAGCAAATTAATAACTTATTACGAGATAGGAATGATAATTTATAATGATTTTTTATAACTCACCTCCTGGAATGGGCTTCTGTTCCTTGGGACTGAGGAGCTGAAAGAAGAGGATTGGAAGAAGTCAAATTAGTCTTGAAACTGACATGCTAGTGATAATGCTACATGTAGGCCTAAATTTTTATTTTTACAATAATTAGTTACAAATAGCTATTAGTACAACAAAATTATTAACAAATAGATTTTAATTCAATTTCATTCATTAAATTGAACAAAATAACTTCATGTCTGTAGCTTTTGAACACCATGACGACTTGCTGAGCTTGTTCTTAGCACAGGCAGTCACCTTGATTGACTGTACAGTCTGTTTGAAATTACATGATATTTATACTGAATATCAATTGACCAATACTGGAGTGTGTCTGTGTCAGGCCCATTATCCAGCTGAAGAAAATTTGGTCCTTAGTTATTTCCCTGAATAGCACTGCAAAACGCGACTTACTTCTCTGAGGGGCGGAGTAATTTGGGGTCGAAGTAGAGGAAGTCATCAGTCTCCGGGGCAGATTTCATTTCCATTAGAGCATCACACACTTTCGTCACTGGAAGATTCTGAAAAAGAGGCAAAACTTAATTTTAAATACTTATGTTTTGCTAGAGTTGAATCATTACTGCAGGGTGCCCACCCAACATTGCATAAGATATTATAGGAATAAAATATGGGAATAACAATATAGGATTTTTGTTTTTTCGGTATAATATTGGAAAACAAGGTTTTGAAATTATCTTGGAAACTTAAAAAATATAGAAATTTATTGGATTTTTCCAAATACATGTATAGGAAATTCTAGGAGGCCTAAATTTTTTTTAGAATTATAGGAAAAAAATTTACAAACAAACAAATCACTTTTCATGATAAGTAACTCCACTCAACTTAAAAATAAGGACAAACTTTATAATTGAAATGCTCACATGTCGTTTGACGACCAGATTCTTGACTCCCTCCATAGCGAACTGTGACGCGGTTGACATGAGTTTGGAGAACATACCCACCGTTTTCGTCCCTCCTCCTCCGTAGGCAGACGTGGGAGCCATCACCATTTTCGTGTAAGATCTGCCAAAGTAAAAGTTATTCCTGGTCACAAGATGTTCAATGATTCAGGTTGAGAAATGTTTCTAAACTTTAGGTTATTGCAAGAACATGGATGGATGGATGATTAGGGCTCTTCGTCCTGTATTTATTGCAAGAACAAAATTTGATGTTAAGATTTGACCTCAGAAAAAATCCCTTTTGCTTCCCATGTATTCCATAATATTTCTTTATCAAAAACAAATTTTGTTTTCATTTTCCTACCTCCACCGACGCACATAGTTGACAGCATCCAGGTCGCAACCTGCACCTTGTAAAGCTACACAATATTGGTCTGCTTCAGCCTGTGACGATAAAAACAAATTTGAATCTTAAATATCTTAAAATTTCTCAAGCACAGAAAGTCAGTAAAATTTTTTGATCTAGTCTCCAAGCACATAAATATTTTTACCTCAGACATAGACTGTCCACATATAAGGTTGATGATAAACAATCGGAGTTTGTCTTCGTATGAACCCGCTGAAATGTCAAAATCAATACACCATTAAAGATTCCGTTAAAATTATGGAAAGGAGACTTTTGAAAATAAAATTTTTAGGAGATAAATTTACCTTCTGGATCAGAAATGATGTCCATTATTGACTTATCCTGAAAATAAAAGGAACAATCATAATTCAGTCTTAGAAAATGTATTTACAAGTCAAACCTCAGAGGCCATTCTTTCAAAAATAGGCCTAGTTTATTTCAAAGAAAGAGTATAAGTTTCGAAATTCATAAGTTTGATGAACAGGATTGTAACTTACCAAAGTCGTCTTGGACATCAACTTCTCCTCTGTTTCAAAATAAATATCTAATTTTCTGGCCTGAAAAAATAACAACCGACAAATAAAGGATTCAATTCAAGAGGTGTTTTCATAACTACAGCTCACAGTTAATTGTAGATAGTCAAGCAAAACAAAACACTATCTTATTTAATAAATAATCTAATAGTCTCTCACCTTAATGTGTTCCAAGAGTGCAGTGGCTATGTTCATGTGCATTTCAATAAGTCTTTTCTTTTCTAGGAGTTCTGGTAAAGAGCTGAAGACAAATAAAGTACTTAGTCAATATCATGGATTGAAAAATAGCAAAAAATTAGTTGCATAAAAGCTCAAAGCTAGTCGACCTTTCATCACACCAAAAGTGGGTGAGGGTGAAAAGTTTTTTTATCTATAAATCTTTAGTTCATTAAATAGCTAATTAGACCCACCTTACAGCAGATGTTAATTTGGCCGTGTTGTCACTCAACATACTAATTGCACCATCATCCATATCTCCATCTAGGCCCTGAGGAAGAGAAGCCAATCAATAAAATAATAAAAGAAATAGGTAATTAA
This sequence comes from Platynereis dumerilii, assembly GCA_026936325.1. NCBI lineage: Eukaryota > Metazoa > Annelida > Polychaeta > Phyllodocida > Nereididae > Platynereis > Platynereis dumerilii. The sequence goes on from JAPTHN010000007.1 coordinate 1,799,393, forward strand.
GATGTCAACCAATCCATGGAGGGAACTTAGGACCAGTGTTCTCATTAGGGTTCAGGAAAAAAGAGTCCTTGGGACGCATTGAGGTCCAAGAAAATCCGTCCCCCCTTTAATCCAATGCGTCCTTCAAAACTTTGGGTTTAATGAATTAAATGAAAAAAGAAACGATATCTATCTTAATAAAGTTCATGTTCTTGAGCCACATATCTTTTACCTTTAGGATTGAGGAATCTGGGTGGCCTACGACTGCCAAATTCGCACAGGGTACTTACATTGTCCCAAAGAGGCACCAGAGGCACTTTTGGTAGTTCAACGGACCCTAAATTTGTTATTTCCTTCTTTTCATGTGCTGCAGCAGTTTTGAAAATCCAGCCTTGAGCGTCATGTTGATAGTCTGTTATGCGCATGCGTCGTAACCAGGTAACCGCCTGCCATCATGAGGCTCTGTTATGCTACGTTGAGTTGCCTAGCAACCTTAATAGGGCATGACGTCATTGAGATAAAGAGCACTTGGCGTGACGTCACATGTATGTTAGATTTTTTGGAAACCAGTAATCATCCACCAGTCACCAGCAGTCCAATTCCAGTTCATTTGCATACTAAATGTGGCGGATTTAACAGTGCACAAATCTGCCGTTCCTTGCTTGCCTTTACGTCATTGTGAAAGGGCTTTAATCCAAGTAAAATATGTTGGCTAAATTATATTAAAGTAGACTCAATCAAGTAGTCAACTCAGGTCACTGCATCAAGTCACCCAGCTGACAATGCACATGAAGATCACATGATTAACAAGGACAAGGGGGTAAAATTGATGAACATGACAATTACCCCACATTTAAACATTGTGATGCCCGTCTGTCACCAGATTATCACTTGATAATTTTACTTAGATAAACATGTGAATTTAGATCTCAACAGTGTGTGACCCAGTGGGCTTTTCTAGTATATATATAAGGTGATGAATTTTACACACAAATAATTTGTTAAATGCATTACTTTATGTCATAGATTTGAAATATATTACTCTTTCATAAAGAACAATGACGAAAGTCAAGAAACAGTGATAGGCCTATATTTCGAAACTATGATTTTATAATCTATTTCAAGAGTTAGATAAGTCACCTAATTGGCAATTTTCAGAAATACTTTATTTGGCCTATGGTAGGGCAGTGGTCTTCTGGACTAGGCATTTGATGTATCACTATTGTATCAGGCATGCACATTGCACAAGTGTAGCCAAGTGTGCAGGTCAGGATGACCTAAGTTTCCTTGATAAAAGAAAAGTATGCACTTCTCTGTGCTCTGCAGTAATAAGCAGTCCAACTGACTAGGTCCTCTGCATTGACACTTTCTATACATAATATATCATGGAGCTACATGTAATATATTTTGTGCAGAATTTTGATTAAATACTTATTTTATTTTATTTGAACTGTGAGATCATAGAGTCCTGCAAGCACATGTATAATTATAAACAACATGCTTGATGTCATGGAATAATTTACTTTAATAAATCTTTCCACTATTCATTTTAAAAATGTGATGCAAATAAATTGCAGTTATCATTCCAAGTACCAATTGTAGTGAGCTTAAAGTGTTTCAGATTCATCAACAAATATTTCAATACTAATGACTAGTCATTCAAAGAAGTTTAAACAAAATCTATTATATATATAGCTGGTTTCATCTGGAAAGTGGTTCTGAAACATGATAGATAACATGGAAAAGGTGTTAATTGCAATTAGGGTAAAGTAGGTGTGAAAGAAGTGCACCCCTTCTCCATGTTCTCTTAGAAGTGTAATTTGCAATTGAGAGACTGACAGAGGTGTCAAGTCAAGTGGAACAATTGGCTGAGGTGTCATTGCAATTCTGGATTACCTGTCAATCTGGGCATGTTTCTAGTCAGTTTGGGCTAATCTCAGTGCGTCCTAGGGACGCACAGACAGTCTTAAAAGTGCGTCCTTTTGAAAAAACATGCGTAAATTTGCGATAGGGACGGCGTTAATGAGAACACTGCTTAGGACGCTATAAACTCCAAAGAACTGAACATTCAACAATTTTAATAAGTTGGAAGTGACAGTGTAGACAAATACACATATTATACTAATAGTTAGTCGAGGTATTTCAGTTGATCTGTACCGTATGATGAATTGAAATATTTATTGTATTAAGGTACTTGAAATTAATTGACAGCAACTGAGCATACCATGGCACACTTGAGCCTCTTTACTTCGTCCTCTTGCGCTCGATAAGATTCAAACTCTTCCTGGATGGCTTCTGCCACTTGGGGAAACGGACTGAAAATATAAGATTGAAAAATCCTGAATCAAAGAGTTTTTATTGCAAAGGAATTAATAATAATAAATAATAATAATAAATTAGGTATTTATATAGCGCTAGTTTCAGTAAAACTGCTCACCAGCGCTTGTTAGAAGGTTAGTCATAGTGTTGTTGGAATAGATGGGTTTTCAAGTTTTTCTTGAAGCTTTCCAATGATTTGCAAGTCTTAGTTCCCTCGGGTAGAGGGTTCCAGAGTTGTGGTGCAACGCGGGAGAAAGCTCTATCCACTATTTTATTTTCTCCACGATTACCATGAACTGCCAGGAGTAATTTGTTGGTGCTTCGTAAGTTACATTTTGGTTGTGTCATATGAATGAGCCGTTTCATGTACTCTGGAGCTTGACCATTCAATATTTTCCATGTGGTTGTCAGGATTTTGAATTGAATCCTTGCGGGGATTGGAAGCCAATGTAACTTCTTTCTGTGATAAGTGACTCTGTCTTGTCTCTTTAGTTTTTCGATTAAACGTACAGCTGAGTTTTGCGTTACCTGAAGCTTATTTATTAGTCTTTGGGATACACCACAAAGTAATCCATTACCGTAATCCAAATGTGGGGTTACCAATGCATTTACTGCTGTTTTAATTGTGTCTTTGTTCAGATTTTTTTTAAGCTTTGAGATGTTTCTTAAGTTGAAGTATGCATTTTTGCACATTTTGTTCACCTGCTTTTCCATTGTCATTGATTTGTCGAAGATCACACCAAGATTCCGCACATTGTCAGCTGTCTTGATATCAATGTCATTGACTTTAACGGATGTAATTTTCAGCTTTTTCAGCTGGTGAGGTGTGCCGATGATGAGAAGTTCGGTTTTGTCAGTATTGTTACAAAGCATGTTGTCATGAAGAAAATCTCTGATTTCTCTTATGCATTTTTCCATTTTCGTAACAGCATTAGATTGATCATCGAGAAAGTCGGGTTTGAAAGAGAGCACAAGCTGTTCATCATCAGCATACTTTTCATCTTCAACCTGGTTCCTCATTGCTACTTCACTAACTGGAGCGATATATGAGTTGAATAGAATAGGGCCCAATTTGGATCCTTGTGGAACCCCATATTTGAGATCAACATTTTCTGACACAACATCATTTATAAGTACTGCTTGGGATCTATTTGACATGTAAGATCTGAACCATTGTAAGGCATGACCATGTACACCATATCTGTTCTTCAGGCGTGAGAGGAGAATGTTGTGGTCAATTGTATCAAAGGCTGCTGACAAGTCCAAGAGTACCATCATTGTCACCTCACCCTTACCCATATTTAGCATTATATCATTGTGAATCTTGGTCAGCAGAGTCTCAGTGCTGTGGAATCTTTTGTAAGCGGACTGTTTTTTGTCATCTAGCTCATTTCTACTGATGTGGTCTATATACTGGTTTATCACAGCACTTTCAATAACCTTACTCAAAAAAGATAGATTGGAGACAGGTCTATAATTCTTTTTTATTGGATCAAGACCAGCTTTTTTCAGGAGTGGTTTCACCAGAGCATGTTTTAAGTCTTTTGGCATCTCACCAAGTGTCAGAGATAGGTTTACTATTTCCGTTATAATTGGTAGATATTCTTCAATGCATTCAAGCAGGAGCCATGTCGGGAGTGGGTCGAGAGCACAGTGCTTGATTGGCATATCAGATATTAGTTTTTTTACCTCAGTATTTGAAAGAATTTTGAAATTGTCAAGCTTTGACCCTACTTCAGTTTCTGCCTCATTCATGGAGTTACTTAAATTTACTTGCAGTTTTGATCTTATCTTTTGGATTTTGTCATCGAAGAATGTGTTGAACTCATTTGCTAGTTGTTTGTCATCATGATGGTGGGGCAGTGATAACTCTTGTTTTCGGTTGAGACAAGAATTGAGTACTTTGAACATTGCTCTAGAGTCTCCTTTTGTATTATGTATTTTCATTTTCAGGTCATCTGATTTCAGTTGATTCAGACGTGCGTTCATGGTATTTCTTTTCTCTTTGAAGATTTCCCAATCTCCCTCAAGATTTGATTGTCGCCACTTTTTTCTGCTTTTCTTTTGGCTGTTTTCAGATCTTTAATGTCAGCATTTGTCCATGATGTGGGCTTACGCAGCACTACCTTTTTGGTGGTCGCCGGTGCGTGCATATCCAGAACAGTCTTTGTGGAGTTATATAGGTTCACAAGCTCATCTAATTTTGCGTTCCCAGTGTTATTTCTCACAATACTTTCTGCTTTTGACAAGTGAAAAGATATGTCTTTCTTGAAATTTAAGATATCGATCTTTCGAGTTTTTCGTACAGTAATTTCTTTGACAAGGTTACTGCTCCTCTTCACGTTAACCTTGAAATGGATACAATTGTGGTCAGAGTTTAGATCGCCAACAAAGCAATCCGTCACGATCTGGTTACGCCTTGTTATTACTAAGTCCAAAGTATTGCCTTCTTTGTGTGTTGGCGAGGATACGTGCTGTATTAGATCAAACATATCTAGGATATTATTGAACTGAGAAACTTTCCTGTCATTGGGCTTGTTCACATGGAAATTGAAATCCCCTGTTATTACAACTTCATTCTGGTAAGTTTGGTAGTGAGCAAGAAACTTAGTGAATTCTTCATGAAATTCAGATAGGCGGTACTTATTATGACTGGCGGATTCTGGACGATAAACAACTACTAGAGTTACAATTTTGTTGTTATTTTGAAACTGGACCTCCATGTGCTCAAATGTCTTCGATTTAGTGGTGTATAAGAACACAAAACTGCAAGACACGAAAAAGATTGACAATTTAGCAAAATCTGATTGCCAGGAAATTTCTAAATTTTAATGGAAATATTGAAGATAGATAAATGTTGTTTCTAGGAAATGTAGTTATTTCTTTTAACTGCGTGGAAATTTGACTTTTTCCTAGTCAGGGGCAGTAATTTTATGCTCATGCTATTTCTAGATAACTACCTCATCTAACTTAATAATTGAGAGTAAAATAGACGCATAATTAATTCTCAAGACACAAGCTATTAATTTTGATTATTATACAAAAAATCAATCCTATACGTACCTTCCCTTGTGCGTCTGCCAGAATCTATCATTGGGGTTCAGCTCGTAGAATTTGGTCTGTGTCTTCTTGGCATGTCCCGCATGACCACTGGATATTTCTTTTACTTCTACTCGGTTTAACCGCAAATCCTGCAATGTAGAGAGCAATCAAATTCATCAGATGCAATCATGTCTCATCCCAGTAGATTCTATTTTTAATCATCAATCTCATTTACTGTTTGGGGGACATGTATAGACATTGATTGGTCTCTATTACAATGCCCATGGGCAATTTGGGCATTAGGTTTACACAGACTCAACAAAAGTGTCTATTTAAACAGTACCTCCGCTTTTAAAAAAACATCTGAAATTTTCATGAATTATTGATAAAGATGACACAAAATTATGGGAATATTTGAAAACTTAAGTCAAATCTCCTGAAGGTAAATCCATCACACTAATGAATCCGGAGAACGAGAATCTACATCCAAGATAATGATGAATACTTGTAAAAAATTTTAACAGTGACTTACAAAGACATCATGGTCGAGGGCCTGGTAGGTCCAGGTGTGGTGGAGGGGGGTCGCAAGGTCAAGGTTTCGATCAAGGATGACTAGAAGAGGGCGCTGGAAGCTAAATTGACCCGCTTGAACAGAGTCTGACGTGAATAAATTATTTCTTGTGTCGCGGACATTTTCTCTGAGTTTTTTGTCCAGTTTTGCTGCAACCATCTCAGCAGCGTTACCTCGCGGACATCTGATAATTGGAACAACACCTGTAAAGAAGAACGGACATCATTCAATTTAATGACAAGTTGATGCAAGAAGAAGGAGAAATTCCTAAACACAGCACAACAGTGACCTTTGCTTCATTAACCAATCATAATCTCCGCAACTTGTTGCAATCCCATGGCTACACACATTGAGAAAATAAGTTATTTTCAATATTTTTTTGCATAATTAACTATTCCTTTACAGATATCATGACTAGATTCACTTGTGATTTGTTAACACAATAAAACAAAATTAAATCATCGAAATGAACCCACCATTTGTAACGCAGAAAGAGAAGAGCCCCTCCACGATTTTGTCCATCATACTCTCCATCTCCGTGTCCTTGACGTCCCCTCTGTTGATTGCATAATAAGAGATGCCGTCCTTGTCCTTGTGGGCTAGGCGAAGGTCGGGTTGTCGCAGTGAGAAGAGGTCGTCTTCAAGACAGATGAACCCGAGGTACTGGTCAAACACCTGAGAAAAAGAATTATTGCAAAAATATTCAAAGAAACAATACATCAGAGGACAGAGATTGATATGTTCAGTATCTTTGTCAAATGCTTCGTTGAATGAATAAATGGATATATAGACTATACCTTAGATATCATAGAAACAGAATTAGACTGAATGCCAGCGAGGGCGAGGTCCTCAAGGCGTTGTCGGGGGATGGCGGAAATGAAGTTGAAGTAAAATGTTTCGTACATCTGGTTCTGCAGATCCTGCGAAAAAAAGTTCATCAAAAATATTATCTAAGTTAAGACGATGTAACAATGCTAGGCCAATTGATGTTCATATCATAATTCAGATAAATCAGCAATATCCGAAGTGTAAGACTCCAAAATGTTGAAATTTTCTTCCAGAATTCAGAAGTATCATAAATCCTCACCTTGCAAATGAGTTTGACATTTTCGTCTGTGGGCATCACAAAATAAACAGCAGGGACATCGGTGATGGGCTCTCGGTCAGAGTCTAACAGTCTGCAAAAACAAAAAAAAACACATTTCTTCAACTCCTTTCAATTTCTCCTGAATGATAAGACCCAAAGTATAGGAAGCATGTACATTATTCTCATTAACTCTCATGGTTTCATTTTCATAAGCCATCAACTTACAAATGCAACGTGACTCCCATGTCCCGCAATTCTCTCACTGGCAAAATTGGAGAAATGATATCCTGGCCAACTCTGTCGTACACAAGAACCTACAATGAGAATAATTGAACATTTTACAATAACATATATGATATAGAAAATAATTGGACAGAAATCTTCAATTCAGAAATTGTTTGAGAGGCTCACCTTCCATTGCGGCTCAGACATAGACGCCTTGGTGGGAGGGACATTGAAGTTTAACATGCGCTTCAAGGCGGCTGCAAGCAATTACAAACTTATTATCATAACACAGAAAATAGACTACCATTGATCGGCATTGGTAGGACAGTATTTTAAAAATATTAAACGAGTAAATTAATTTTTATTGTGTGAACTATGAAGTATCGTACTTATAATTCAGAGTGTAACATACACATATTGACATACGGTCACACACCCCAAATAGCTATGTAGTGTTTTACCATCTGCACTGATCAAGCAGTCTTTGCGAAGATCCAAAATCCCTTGCCAGATCGAAATGGATATTTTAGGAATTTTAAGAAATTTTAACAAGCATTCAATTACGTACAATTTTTTCAAATTTTCTTGGTCTCGACTGCCGGACCGGTTGAAAATCAGCCAGACTGGACCTTCGGACCGGTAATCGCGCGCGCAAAGACTGCTGATCAAGAAGCTTTAATACCAGGATAATGCAAGTAGTATGGACAGCTTTTTTAAAGTTGATAAGTCGTTTTTTATTTCTTCAAAATAGAGATGGGAGGGGCATCCTTCAAGGCTTCATTGAAGTTGATTTGGCCTGGCCTTGTTGTTAGAATTATCATCTTACAAAATGACAAATTTATAATGACATGGATAGCACAATATTCTTCTAAACTACGCTGATGCATGGAAAAGAACAACGAATAGAAGTGAATTAAGCAAGATCCATATTCATTGGATTACGATCCACAATCCTTGCAAAATCATGAAAATGACAGTGAATGAAATGTCTCACAGTAAGAGGGTTGTTTCTGAGAAGCCAGAGGCCAACAGCACAACGACTTGGGCGTCATTTTACGTGCATGGATCACACCAGTGCCCCTGCAAGATATTGTGTTAATTCGTGAAGTAGTTACCACGTAATTATCATTTCTTACCAATTTGTTTTTCTCGTATGGACGCAGCCATCTTGACAAAATCAACGTGGCGTCCGACGTCACCTTTGTGTACTATTTTTCGTTCTTCCTTATTCCACCAGAGCACCTTCAAGCAGGTGCTGCCACTACCATTGCAAATACAACCTATCACTTTCAATGCTTTTTATGCATTCGGCTATTGCAGGATCAGGGATGCAAGGTGACTGTTTGAATACAAACATGCACCAATGATAACTGGGCACCCGAACGAGAAATTAAAAATTTTAACGGAGTCAACCCAATCTGGGCTCCATGGTCATTTATGACCCGAGGCAGCCAGTACCGATCTTTGCCATTTCATGTCGTGACAACAATGTTATCAACATCCACCGATTCACAAAGGCTACTACCAGCCAGTCCACTGATATGCGGATGGAAACGAGTCAAGAGTCGACAAGCCAGGAGACTCCTGGAAAATTTTCATTAGATTCGTGGAAACTTAGATAGCAAGAAAGCTCAAGACAAACTTTTCCTCCTCCACAATTTATCTCAATTAGAGTAGATTCGGGAGTTCCAACCACTGGACTACACTCTAACTAGGGCTGCACGATTAATCGCAAATTTATCGTTATCCCAATATCAAGTAGGGCGATAATGTTATCGCACAAAGAGGCGATAAATAAATTTTAAAATTTTCCTGTATTTTTGCCCAAAAATGGGAATTTATTCTCACGAAATTCAAACTTTTTACTACAGTTTGCGAGTTTACGGGTAAATCTCCTGCTTGTGAATTTATCGCACTATTTATCAACATCGCGATATGAGACAGTTATCGCATATCGCATCTCAGCCTATTATCGTGCAGCCCTAAGTCTAACTATTCTAACCACTCGACTACAGTCTAACTATTCATGTCAAAGTTTCCTTTTCTTTCATCAACCATGAGCCTAAAACATTAGAACCACTCCATCTATACACAAGACCGGAATTTGAGCCAACCAACTACCCAGAAGAAGAAAATGTTACTTTGAACTAAATGCGAGTTACACATAAAATCAAAACAGTTCTGTTCCAGAACCGATCCAACGAGTAAATATTCCACATTTTGACTTTTGCTATTTCAAAGAAGACCGACAAAGAAATCGAGTTCTTAATCAACAAGTATAGGATTTATTAAGACATAGCAACGTCAGTCTTCAACAGCACTTTTCAAGAACACAAAAAACAATCGCGCAACATACAAAGTTAACTGTCAATAGTCAAGACGTTCTTGATAAAACTTCCAATGCATAAAACCATCTCTGCTGTTTAGACAATACCGAAATCAACATAAATTCATATTTGGTACACACAGCTTCAAATTTGTCATTCAGTATATTCACTATCAGAAAGAAATAAATAATACAGAAGTTAAAAGCTGACAAAGTAAAGAAATCAATCAACGAACACATGATACAAATAAGTAGCTAAGTATAATAGCAAGACTTATTATGATAAGAGAAGTTATAAGAAAAGTTACTGAATTGGTAACACAATTTACAAAAAAATTCGGATTATATTTAATGAACCTCAGTAATGGAGTTGCTGTAGGAATGTGGTGCCAGTCAAGAATACTGCATGCATACCAAGAAATGAAGCACGTAACAGAATTTGCAACATCATCTGACACAAGGTAATGATCAATAACTAAAATCTATGAAGCATTTTAATCCGAACGGGATTCAAACACAGGACACAAATTGTGACATAATGAACAATGAGATGCAGACAACTTCCTCCAATCACAACACAGTCATTCAACGCTTCGACTTCTTCTTCTTTCTGATCGGAGAGCGAGACATGGGTCGTGATTTAGGAGGGGGTAAACGCCCGCGAGGCGGGGAAGGCGGTAAGCGCCTCATTGGCTCGCCCTTCCTGCGCATGTTGGGGGAAATACTGCGGCTGCGGGAGAGGGGGGCAGGGGAGCGAGGGCGTCTTCGGCCAGCAGGGGATACGGAGCTGCCACTACTAGAGGAACGACTGGCGTATCGCCCTCCACCTGATCTCGGAGGGGGGTAACTCCTCTCTCGTGAATTAGCGTACCCCCTAGGAGGCGGGCTCCTGCGAGGAGGGGGTGAACCTGGACTGAGGCTACATCTCATCATCTTTTTGCCTCCTTTGTTCTGTTTGACGGGGTAAGGCTGTCCACCGCCCGAGTGGGAAGATGGTTTTCCCTTTCTGTTCTGAGGGGCGGGGGAAGGACTGCGGCTGTAGGAGCTACCACTACTTGATGAATACCTGCGACCAGTACGAGGGGAGACCGAACGAGACAGGGACCTTCCCTTCACACGTTTGCGGGGAGGAGGGGAAAGACTGTAGCCGCGGGGAAGGGCTTTCTGGGTGTAGCCAACGGGAGGGGGGCTGCGAGGGCGAGGAAGGGGGCTGCGACTGCCATTGCGAGATGGAGGACTGCGCGGCCGGGGAGCTCCGTGTCGTTGGGGCAGACGTCCTCCTGGCGATGCTCCGCGGGGGAGAGGGCTGCGACGAGGGGATAAGGGTGAACGACCTCTTGGCGAACGACCCCTCGGAGGGGGGCTGCGTGGACGTCCAGAGGTGCCCTGTCGGCTTCCTGCTCTAGGGGGAGACACTTTGATGTCCATCAAATTGACGGGACTTCCGCCGCCTCGTCTGCGAGCTGGGGGTGGTGTGAGACTCCTTGCTCTGTAGCCTTCCTCTCTGTACCTGCAACAGCAATTCTAAGTCAGTCTGTCGTAATGACTTCACATTCCATCTTGCCAAATGGTGAAATTAGCGATTTTACCCATCTCACGATGAAACAAGAAACATCAAGAAACCAAATGAGCTAATTTGTACTAATTACCTAGAAGAGGCAGGCAGTGGGGGAAGCGGCGGAGGGGCACCATCGCGGTCACGGTCGTAAGCATATCCTCTGGATGACAAGGCCTGGGATCCAACTGGCGCAGGAGACCTAATGGAATGAGAAACACCAGGAGTTAGAGTGTGATTTCAACAAGATTATCAGAAGGCATCAACTGGAAATAAATGTTTAAGTGCATCATCACATGATATATTTGCAGATAATTTTACGTTTTTTTTCTAAGATCAGAGAATCAGCAAATTTAATATATTCATGCACAACACAAGAGGTCAGAATATGAGTTTGTTTTTAAACAGTTTACCTACAATTTTATGCGGAACTATATCAATAGCAGAACGTTACAATTTCATGTTTTTGGAAGTGTTTTTAAAATGACAAATGCAAGTGAAGAGAAAAGGCATAACACGAAAAGTGAGGAACAAACAATTTTTCTTGGTGCTTCTAGCCATAGATTACTTGAATATATATTCAAAAGACTGGAGTGTCAGCAGAGAGAGACACTTGGGTGAATTGAGTTCCACCGTTTGAGGATGAACTGCGGTGTACAAACCACTTGATTACTGAGACAAAAGTTCATGGCATAAGAATTGATTACCTGGCGAGGGCAGTGATTGAAGAATCATGAAAATGCTACGATTGGCTGCACAGCCATTACAAGTCTGCGAACAAGTCTGCGAACGTGATCGACCTGGTGGTGGAACTAGCATATGCAGCCATTAACCAACATTACTATAGCCTGGTTTGTAAGCAGCGCATCTTAGGAACTCACTCCATACGGGCATGACGGGCATGACGGACAAGGCCTACTCATGCTCAGGTGCCAACGATATGAGGCCAACGTTATGCCCTTCAGATGACTGCGATCGAATGCTGAAGACATGAATTGCTCCCTTTGATTGCAAGGAACTGGATTTGCCAATGCAACGACAGTGCGTTCGATGTTGCATTTGCATAAGGCTCGAAGATACGCCGATTCGAGTTGGATTCGAACAATGCCATACAGTTGGATTCGAACAATGCCATACAAATTCCCAAGTCAGGACAACCAGGTCCATCGTACGTAGCATCTGTTTTAACGACTTCCCGTTGACTATTGATCTATCGTTTCAGGCCTCCAGGAAGATGCTTGCCTTCCAAAAACCAAGAGCAGCTGGGTTACTTAAACTACAGGTTTCAAGAACTTTGTCAATCAGCAATGCAACAGCTGGAAGTGGAACGAAACTGCTCTAATACGAGTAAATGCAACCTCAGACTTATCTATTACCGAGAGTATGTTCTGGGTTATGATCTTAGTTGTTACTTGACAAGGTATTCCCGGTCTATAAATAGCTTCATTAGGATTTTTCATGGAGACTCTTCTTTTGGACTTCCACAAATCTTGTTGAGACAGGATTTGGACCAATACTGTCTGAAATATCTGTCTCAGACATTGCATATGATGATTGGTAGACAGGAACGAGTGAAACTTCTGAGAGCTGTTGGGCGTCGTAATTCGAATGAACGAAGACGGAGTACTGCGTGAAGCAGGCAAGCGAGCGTTCGTGCTGTGCCGTCGATCCAACGACTATGCCAACGAGACAGAATGATTGACCATGCGACCGAAGTTCTCATTACGACTGAGAAGAGACGAGACTTTAGTTTCTGCAACGTGTTCCTCTTCCAACCTGCTATCTTCAGCGTCTGAGTATTCTTCTCGATCTCTGAATTACGACCAATGAAGTAGCCGGTCTTCATCTGCTTTCCGTCCTGTAGCTGTTCCAAGATATACATGAAGAACTACTAGCATATATAGCGCTAGTGCAATACCTTACCCAGGTTACCCTAGCTGACGCTTTGAGTACTTCAGGTACTTCCAAGTTCTAATATAAAATCTACAGCTTAAAATATGTCTTAGAACAGGGCTGCAGTAAGTGTTATAATTTGAATATTCAATCCAATTTTAATCGCCAAAATAGTTTTAAATTGAGAGTTTTTGAATCCAAATTTGAATGCACAATATGCTTACCATAGCCCTGTTTTAAAATTCCAATTTAACTCAACATTAAACATTTCGATTGCTATCGCATCAGCAGTAAATTGTACTGTAATTAGACCTCCCCCATTCCCCATGCTACAGTTATCATTTTAGTGACAAGACCAAGGGAGTAGGATATGCCCTTTCCACCTGATCGATGCATTTCACTTATAAATGCACGACCCATTCAACATACAACGTGTACACATTCGAGAGACAATACAAACAGGGAGGTGTTTCACCCATGTGGATACCTGCGACGTGCGACTGGCGAGCGGCTTCTGTAGCGGAGAGGAGGCAATGGAGGAGGGAGGGGGGGACTACGGCCTCGATCCCAGCCTGACTGCCCATTGTTGTACGAACCACGACTCAACTGACGACCGCCATCAGCGTAACGATCTCCATCTCGATAGCGGTCAAAGTCGTGCGGGGGCAGGGGCGGCAGCGGTGGGGGTAAGGGCAGGTAGTCCCTCCCTCCTCGTGTTGCTGGGCTTCGTCGTGAGCCTGGCGAGATCCGTCGTGGGCTGCCTCGCCGGCCAGGGGGCGACAGCGGACGTCGGGGAGCAGGAGATGGCGAGCGAGACGATGAACTGTACGACTTTTGGCGTTGCACTCGACGGGGTGAATGGGGTGATCTGGGAGCTCTCTTCCGAATGGGCGACTGTCCGGAGTCGTTCCTTCTGCGACCTCCTTTGCCAGACCTATCTCTTGAACGACTATCTTTCGGAGGAGGGGTACGCATCAGGGGTCGAATGTTGCGATCACGACCTCTGCCCATGCCCCTTCTTCCTGGAGGGCCACCCCTCCTGCCGCCTCTTCTGTTGCCGTGAGACATTTCAACTCTCATGCGACAGCCGGACACTGCTTTGCCATCCAACGTTTTGACGGCTTTTGAGGCATCTTTGGGTTCCTCAAAATGGATGAATCCAAAACCAGATTCCCCAGCAATCCACACTTCTGTGAGTTTGCCAAAACGGCCAAATTCTTTGTCCAGGTCTTTTGTCGTAACGGCATTGTTGAGATTACCAACATAGACTTTGGTGCCCATTTCTGAAAGGAGAAAAAGCTTGTTAATGGAAACCACTTACATTACAATGTACAGAGCTACTTGAAAGCCACGAGGTACACTTGAGTTACAGATCCTGTTTAGTTGTTTAACTCCAGATCCAGACGAAGCTCAGAATTCACTACAGATACTTAGATAGCCAGATGCTAGCATGCAATCTGATGCATAAATGGCATTATTGTCACATAATTGTGGTTTTTGCACAGCAATCTTCATGGTCCCAGTTACCAACTGATCAACAATATCATTACTTGGTACTACAACCTGAGTAATTACATTCATCAAATTCCAGAGTGACCATTCAGACCACGAAATAGGGTCCAAAAGACAACAACAACAACAACAGAGTAATTACCATTTATCCACAACCCAAAAATACACAAAAGACCAGTGGCAGTGGGCAAAAAGCTTCAGGAAAATTTTACAGAACTGGCACAACATTTTGCTCGGCCGATTTGGGCATAATCAAGCAAAAAAATCCCCAAAACGTGAGATCAATTTCTTCTCCAACACTTCATCCTTACTTTTGCAGTTTTGGGGCAGTCTCCTGCCAATAATCTGCTCAAATTTTTCGTTTTTCTCTTGTCCTCCTTCTAAGTTGCGTTTGTCCTCCTTCTGTGGGGTTCACATCTGAAAATGCAGAGAGGAATTTTCGACAAGTTCAGATGGCGCCACTTGCCGGAAAGACTGCACTGCCCCCGCCCGTTAACCGATAGAACTACAATTTTTCGAGAAAATGGAAGCACTGCAAAACAGTGTTGTGAAAAACGTGAGAAACTGATATTTTTAACTCATTTAAACTGTTAATATTTGTAGCACATGTATACAAGAGGTATAGGAATACCTGGAAACGTGAAGTACCAATGTATTTCACTCTTAGCCTGAAATTTAGTAGGCTGTAAGACTGAGCCAGTGATAATTGGAAAATGCAAAAATGGCAAAATGGAAAATGAGTTGCACATAGTCATAGAAATGGGCGATAATACATAGCATTAAAGGTCATGATTTTCACTTACACCAAAAAATCAGAAAAAAAATTAGAAACATTCTGGCACCAAGCAAAATGATGACCTTTCATGCAAACATACAAAAAGGGAACACTTCCTGTCTATGCCTATGGACTAATCTGATTGCTGGATTTGAGCTATTTTACTATCAAGAAAATCACAACATCCATTGCAACGCAGGAAATGGAACGATTGATTTTCTATGTGAGTTACCAGGCTAATTAGTAAAATCACCTGATTCGCGGGGAGCTGTCTTTGTTTTCCCCTGAAATTTTAACGAATGTGCCCAGTGCGATGGATCTGCCTTGATATTGTTCAGGATTTGCTCGGATTTGCCCTGATGCCCGGGGGGGGGGCTGCGGCCCAATAAGCTTATGGGTAAAATGGGTGCGATTAAAATGAGATTGATTCGTAAGGCTGCAGAAGATGCTTGAATCATATCAGTGATAGAGAATCTCTAATAATTACAGTTGAAGGCGACCATGAAATTTCCATCAAGCTCGGTTAAAATGTGTATAATTTTATTTGCAGGTGCCTGCGACAATATTCTACATTCCAAATTTCGTATCAGCGGAAGAAGAGAAACAGTTGCTGGAGCAGGTGTATCAAGCCCCTCGACCCAAATGGACACAGCTTCGAAATAGGCGGCTACAAAATTGGGGTAGAAATTTATAATTGATGGGCACCACAATGGTCTGTCAGTGTTGGTTGGCTGTCGGGCAGGAAGGGCATGAAAGTTTGCAGTGAAGAGATTGTTGGGTGAAGATAGGATTATTGCCACACTGAACGGAGTTAACGCTCAACATGAATGAAGCACGTGCTGGCCATGCGGGCATTGCCAGAGGTGCCGGACAGGCTAACATTCCTGAAAACAACAACAACATCAACATTAGGGGCAGAAATCCCATGCAACAGAATCCTTTGCTGAATGTGAGAGACAGACTTTTCCACGCTCTCTTCTACAGGATTGCCATCACTTATGCCAGGATATTCCCAAGACCTGTCCGAAGACTTCTGGAATTCCTAATTTTGTCGAAGGCCTTGATGGTGCTGCTCGTTTTGGTTTACATTCATGTTGTGTTTGCTCGATCACCTATAAACTGCTTGCGACATGTTCAGAAGTCCTGGCCTCGAGATGGCATATTACGAGTGGAAATTCTGCGCAATGCTTCTGATGACTACAGTATTATCGACTCTTATGAAAAAGAGTATAGTGACACAGACTTATACGAAATTAATGGGACTGAAATGTGGCCCTTGGATGGCGCAGCAAATATATCCCAAGAAAACTCAGTAAAATTAATGGAAGGGAATGTGTCAATTTCATCAGAATCGGTCCAATCGGAGGGATTGCCAGCTGTCCAAACCAAAGCATCAGAAGACAGTGGCATTCCCAACTCCACCCAAATAGCTTTGGATCTTGCGCTGGATAGTGAGGCCCCTAAATCGAATATGCAGCCATTCAGAGAAACCCTGTCCGAGTTTGAAATGCTGGCTAAAGTAGTGTGGCCCGAAGAAAAATATATAGTGGAGTATTCCCTGGAGTATGGATTCTTGCGTCTTTCTCCAAAAACGAGACAGCGCCTAAATATTTCCGTTATGCTTGTTACTTTAGACCCTTCCAGAGATGACTGTTTTGGTGATGGAATGAGTAGATTTTTGCTTGATGAGTTTCTCGGTTATGATGATGTTTTGATGTCTAGCATAAAACAGTTGGCGGAACAAGAAAATAACAAGGGTTATTTGAGGAATGTAGTAACTGGAGAGCATTACCGGTTTGTCAGCATGTGGATGGCGAGAAGCTCCTATTTAGCTGCTGCCTTTATAATGATTCTTTTCACTCTGTCGGTGTCAATGCTCCTCAGATATTCCCATCACCAAATATTTGTTTTCATAGTTGACCTCCTGCAGATGTTGGAGATGAACACCGCCATAGCCTTCCCTGCGGCTCCCCTGCTAACCGTCATCCTAGCTCTTGTAGGAATGGAAGCTATCATGTCCGAGTTTTTCAACGATACAACAACAGCTTTCTACATAATACTAATAGTTTGGATTGCTGATCAGTACGATGCCATCTGCTGTCACACCAGCATAAGCAAGCGCCATTGGTTACGATTTTTCTTTTTGTATCACTTTTCTTTCTACGCCTATCACTATCGCTTCAACGGACAATACAGTGGACTGGCGCTAGTGACTTCGTGGCTGTTCATTCAGCATTCTATGATATATTTCTTTCATCATTATGAGCTGCCAGCCATTCTACAGCAAGCAAGAATTCAGCAGATTCTCGTTCAATCTCAACAGCAACAACAACAGCAACAGCAGGCTAATGTCAACCCCGGTGGAAACCCCAGTGGCAACCCCAGTGATAACCCCAATGGCAACCCCAGTGGCAACTCCAGTGGCCTTGCACTGGGTCCACAAGAAAATGCCTCTGTTGACGCAACACCAAGTGCCAGCGACAGTAACCGAGATACCAGTGCAGCAGCTCCTGTTACTGGGATAAGGAACAATAGTTCTGCTGACGCTTATAATAATGACATCCAGCAGTTGCAGCCTGGAACACTTGAGGTCAGTGACACACTTGAGAGCGTCGGTACTACCGCAGCCACTGGCACAAGTGAGGCCAGTGCAATCGGGGATAGTAATATTACTGAAGGTCATATGCCAGAGGGCATGCGTCTTCGTTTTGAAAGAAACTCTGAACCTAGTCTATCAAATGATGCATCTCAAAGTGGCGAAAATAACACTGAGAACAATTCACAAGACTTTGCCAGATGATTTGAGTGGTGGTTAATCCTGATTTATTCTGTCTAAACTTGCTTTTATGTAATAAATGTGAAACTGTGTGATAATTTATGGTTTGTTTTTTTTAATAATGGAGGCTCTTGTTATTGGAGACAGGGAATTCAATAGTATAATGGCCAAGGGACATGGGCCATGGGGGACGTAAAACCACATCCATTGCTGACGGCCAGGGAATTCAAAAGTAAAAAAATCCAGTTACAGGGGGACGCATAACCCCATCCAGAGCTTCACAATAGATAGGTCGATTGTCTCTGTACCAATTATCGTTTTGACAATTAAGTGGTTATATGTTGGTTGTAACAGAGATCATATTTTTGTTTGAAGTATCCTTCAAATGGTTCGGCATATTTGCTCCGTAACTTGGCAGTGTAATTAAGCTTATCAATTAAAGATGAGTAGGCCTACAAGTATTCACATATAGTGTGTTAGCACAAAGGTCTAAATTACTCACCTAGGAGCTTTCATCCATGTCTCAAGGACTTCTTCAGCTGTCTGAACTGGCTTGCTCAGTTGGTCACATGACTGCCCAGGGTCAATCATGTGACAGGAGGTTGCATAGGAAAGGGGGGGGGGATGTCTATACCGGGCTGGGAACTCCCCCTCCCCCCCCCTCCTCTGCAATCTCCTGTAACATGACTTGACCCTGGGCAATCATGTGACCAACCGAATCAGCTCAGAAAGCTGAAGAAGTCCATGAGATGTGGATAAAAGCTCCTTGGTGAGTCAATTTAGCTTTGTGAAATGGAAACTAACACATTATATGTGAATACAAAAGGTCAGGATTAAGCTTACATGGTTTATTCACATATTTATATGTGAATATTTATATGCAACATTTTTCTACAAGAAATCTTTCTGCAGGTGGCCTCCCGCATCCAAAGGGCATGGTTCCAGAGAAGATCCCTGAGGTATGTCTACCGAATATAGGCCTATATGTGTAGCATCTCTCAATTTGTGTTAATGTCCTTTGGCTTTAACCGTGCTATATTGGTAATTTTGTCATTTTTTGCATTGATATTTTTATTTACAGTGGCTGAGCATCTATTGTCAGAAAATTGGAGGCCTAGGAGTGTTTGACGGGAAAATTCCAAATCATATCTTGGTTAATGAATACTTGGCTGGTCAAGGTATCATGGTATGAATCACAATTCATGATAAATACATATATTTGTATTTAAAATGCATAGTTTGGCATACCTGTTATAATTTTTTGCTAATGCCAACCTTTGTCTCTTCAGCCTCACCTTGACGGACCCTTGTATTACCCCACGGTGTCAACGATCACTTTAGGATCTCACGCTCTGCTCAACTTCTACCAGCCCCTGGATGAACAGTCGGATAATGTAAGCATATTATACTGTAATACTGCATTCTTGTGATGGTATTTTTTTAGCTCAAACAGGTGGAAACTTCCAAATGTTCAATAGGAGTCCTGAGAAGCCGATTATGTAAGAAATTTTATTTGATATTTTCAATATGGAAAAAGGCCATGTTGTTGACCCTCTTTCAGAAAGTAGAGTAACCTGAGCAGGTTTTATATAAATGATCATTAATTTGTTGATATTGTTATTATTTCACGGAATTCTAATGGTGAAATAAAAACTATTTTCCTTGAAGGCCCAGGCAGAAGCTGAAGGAGGGGACCAGTGCATTTCCGACTTCAAATCGCGGCTCCTCTGTTCTTTGCTGCTGGAGCCCAGAAGTCTCGTTTTGGTCCGAGATGATATGTACAAGAAATATCTCCATGGTATCGATGAAGTTACAGAAGATTCACTCTCGGAAAATGTCGCTAATATTGACATGACTGATAGTAAAATTGACGATGTTTTAAAACGAGATACTAGAGTTTCACTTACCATAAGAGTAGTTCCAAAAGTACTCAAAGCTAAATTATTATTAGGTCACAAGTGACATGTATGACAGATTTTAATTTTCTCTTCTGGACTGTGATATAATAATTAATAAATTGTAATTTTTGTCCGACCAGGTTATTGTTTCTTGTAAAAAATAACTAGTTTGGAATTTAATAGGTATATTTTATTGAACAATACACATATTTTATTGGCTGAATGCTTCTCCAGGTCTTGGTTGTTAAATCTAGAGTCTTTTGCGTTTTATGGTATCACCATCCTTCAGTGTTCATTGCAACGTCGTTTATTTTTTGTATTTGTGAGTTTCTGCATTTAAGTCATTTGTCAAAATCGATGTACATGCTTCGTGGTTTTATGTAATTTTACGTCCTCGGTCTACATGCTTAAAGCATTAAATTGTTATTTTCATATTCAAACATTGACCTTTTGAAGGTTACGAGGCTCACAGAGCTTGTTGTTTTCAATGTTTTGTCTTTGTGAGGTTATTACACACATTGTCAGTCAGGATTTGAGCTTGTAGACTGGCAAAGCAAAATTGTCCCGTTCTTTCAAGTCTTTTGAGGTTGCTCTGGAGGAAAGTCGTTTGTTCTCCGTCATGAGGATCGATCCCGACACAGAACTGAGCACGAATGCCGTGCACGCCAGAGAGAAGGAGTAGCTGAGGAACCACTCCGATTCCGGAGAGTCTTGGATGCTCTCAATGACCTTGAAGCCAAATATGCAGAGGCCGACCACCGTGAGGACACCTGGAATGGAAAAGAAAGAATTTGTGAATGACTACATGAAAAAGTTGTGACTCAAAACTTGTGAATCTCATGTTCGTAGAGGCTTGGCAAACATAGTTCATAATCAAATTGTGTTGATGTTTGGGCAGTTTGGTTAAATGTTTTGGTAAAAGAAGCTCTGCATTGCTGGCTTCGTCAAAATTAAAAGATTTTTTGGATATTGGAAAAAGTTGTGATTCGAAAAGCTTGTGAATGTCATTATGTTTAGAGGAGTTTGTTGGCAAAGGCCAGTTTCAGTTAGAAGAGACAAAATCATTCAAGGAAGTAAAACGTTTTTCTTAAAATTTGTATGAATCTTGTGAACATCATCAAAAATGTGTCAGACTTAATTCTGAGGCAATTGTTTTTTATGCAAGAAGACGTCACTCTGACTTAAAGCGCTTCGTTAAGAAGGTCCGTGACAAAACCTTGTGAAGTTCATCCTAGAATTGGTATTTGTTTGATTTGAGAAGTTCTCCCAACGAGTTGTGAATTTCATTAAGATATTTGGGCAAAGCTTGGTCAGTGTCTAGCACTTTAAAAATGTCCGAAACAAAACCTTGTGAATTTCATCCAAGTGGTGTGTGTTTGAGCAGAGGAGTTCTCCCAAGAAGTTGTGAATTTCATCAGGATATTTCAGCAAAGCTTGGTCTGGTCCTAGTAGGCCTAGTTTTAAAAAGGTCGGAAGCAAAACCTTGTGAATTTCATCCAAGTGGTCTGTGTTTGAGCAGAGAAGTTCTCCCACAATTTGTGACCAACATAAAGACATTTTAGCAAGGCTTAGTCTGTTTCCAGAAGTTTTAAAAAGGTCCGAAACAAAACCTTGTGAATTTCATCCAAGTGGTCTGTGTTTGAGTAGAGAAGTTGCCCCACAATTTGTGACTTTCATCAAGATATTTCAGCAAGATTGGTCTGTTTCGAGATGTTTTAAAAAGGTCCGAAACAAAACCTTGTGAATTTCATCCAAGTGGTCTGTGTTTGAGCAGAGAAGTTCCCCCACAACTTGTGACTTTCATCAGGACATTTCAGCAAGGCTTGGTTTGTTTCTAGAAGTTTTAAAAAGGTCCGCAACAAAACCAAGCGGTATCGGTTTGAGCAGAGAAGTTCTCCCACAACTTGTGACTTTCATCAGGACATTTCAGCAAGGCTTGGTCTGTTTCCAGCAGTTTTAAAAAGGTCCGAAACAAAACCTTTTGAATTTCATCCAAGTGGTGTGTGTTTGAGCAGAGAAGTTCTCCCACAACTTGTGACTTTCATCAGGACTTGGTCTGTTTCCAGCAGTTTTAAAAACTATGCTTTGTGAAAGTAGTTTGACGTAGTACTAAGGACAGCTGTTGTTCGACCTGATCTGGTGATCTGTCCAAAACAGATCAAATTATTGTTGACCCAATTCGATTTTCCAGGGACTGTCAGCATTCTGCTGCCACTTGACAGTCCCGAACAGAGACAGAGTTCTCCCACAACTTGTGACTTTCATCAGGATATTTCAGCAAGGCTTGGTCTGTTTCCAGCAGTTTTAAAAAGGTCTGAAACAAAACCTTTTGAATTTCATCCAAGTGGTCTGTGTTTGAGCAGAGAAGTTCTCCCACAACTTGTGACTTTCATCAGGACATTTCAGCAAGGCTTGGTCTGTTTCCAGCAGTTTTAAAAAGGTCCGAAACAAAACCTTGTGAATTTCATCCAAGTGGTCTGTGTTTGAGCAGAGAAGTTCTCCCACAATTTGTGACTTTCATCAAGATATTTCAGCAAGGCTTGGTTTGTTTCTAGAAGTTTTAAAAAGGTCCAACACAAAACCTTGTGAATTTCATCCAAGTGGTCTATGTTTGAGCAGAGGAGTTCTCCCACAACTTGTGACTTTCATCAAGATATTTCAGCAAGGCTTGGTCTGTTTCTAGAATGTTTTAAAAAGGTCCGAAACAAAACCTTGTGAATTTCATCCAAGTGGTCTGTGTTTGAGCAGAGGAGTTCTCCCACAACTTGTGACTTTCATCAGGACTTTTCAGCAAGGCTTGGTCTGTTTCCAGCAGTTTTAAAAGGTCCGAAACAGAACCTTTTGAATTTCACCAAGTGGTATGTGTTTGAGCAGAGGAGTTCTCCACAACTTGTGACTTTGATCAGGACGTTTCAGCAAGGCTTGATCTGTTTCCAGCAGTTTTAAATAGGTCCGAAACAAAACCTTGTGAGTTTCATCCAAGTGGTGTGTGTTTGAGCAGAGAAGTTCTCCCAAAACTTGTGACTTTCATCAGGACATTTCTGCAAGGCTTGGTCTGTTTCCAGCAGTTTTAAAAAGGTCCGAAACAAAACCTTGTGAATTTCATCCAAGTGGTGTGTGTTTGAGCAGAGAAGTTCTCCCACAACTTGTGACTTTCATCAGGACATTTCTGCAAGGCTTGGTCTGTTTCCAGCAGTTTTAAAAAGGTCCGAAACAAAACCTTGTGAATTTCATCCAAGTGGTGTGTGTTTGAGCAGAGAAGTTCTCCCACAACTTGTGACTTTCATCAGGACATTTCTGCAAGGCTTGGTCTGTTTCCAGCAGTTTTAAACAGGTCCGAAACAAAACCTTTTGAATTTCACCAAGTGGTATGTGTTTGAGCAGAGGAGTTCTCCACAACTTGTGACTTTGATCAGGATATTTCAGCAAGGCTTGGTCTGTTTCCAGCAGTTTTAAAAAGGTCCGAAACAAAACCTTGTGAATTTCATCCAAGTGGTCTGTGTTTGAGTAGAGAAGTTGCCCCACAACTTCTGACTTTCATCAGGATATTTCAGCAAGGCTTGGTCTGTTTCGAGATGTTTTAAAAAGGTCCGAAACAAAACCTTGTGAATTTCATGCTAGTGATCTGTGTTTGAGCAGAGAAGTTCTCCCACAACTTGTGACTTTCACCAGGATATTTCTGCAAGGCTTGGTCTATTTCTAGAAGTTTTAAAAAGGTCCAAAACAAAACCTTGTGATTTTCATCCAAGTGGTATGTGTTTGAGCAGAGAAGTTCTTTTTGGTAGTCTGTTTTGGTTTTCTGGCAGTTGTTCGGTGTCTGTTGGATTAGAAGTACTACCATAAATTTCTGGTTCTGAAATATTGCTGGAAATTTCAGGTGGATGTGAAGTATCAATTTCAGGTGGACCTCAAATATTACAAGAATGTTAGGTGGATGCAAATTAGTATCAGAAATTTCAGATGGGTCTCACATATTACCAGAAATTTCAGGTGGATATGAATATTACGAGATATTTCAGGTGTATCTGAAATAATACCAGAATTTCTAGTGGATTTAAAGTTTGGCCTTGAATTTTCTGATGGATGTGACATAAGTAGCCTATTACTGGAATTTTCTGATGGATCTAGGGTATTAGTTTAAATTTCATACCCAGAAAAATAGCACTCTGGGCAAAGATATTTCTGCATCTATAGTGAGGCAAAGTGAAGGAATTAGAGACATTTTAATACATTGTACACATTTGGTAGAAAGAAGTCAGTTTAGTTTGTGGATTAGATATTGTAGAAATTGAATAGACATTACCTGCTGAGAAGTTGAGGCCAATGGTGGTTGCCATGAGGTTCCTGTTCCTGAAGCAGTTTGGCAAAAAGGCGTAAATCAAGAGCATGAAGAGAGAGGCTGTCTGGAAGAGGACGCCAAACAATATCAGTATCTTGGTCGTCATGAACCACACTGCAATGGAAAGGAAATGGACACTATAATTTAGGCCTATAGCACTTGTCTCGTTCCCTTGAAATCGGTTTTCAATATTTTGTAACGGACCGACATTCTGAAGTGCACAACTATACACGACACGTACTGTGTCCATTTACAAGCTGTTTGAAATGTTTGACCTGAAGATGAATAATTATTAAAGCCTGTATTTTTCCCATTACCGAAGTAGGCCTACTTTATCTTTCGTTCTGTCCTGGTAGCCTACAGTTGTGACAAGGTGTGGCGCCAGTGTAATAATAAATTTTACGCCGCGCCTGCTTGTGTTTAGGGGCCGACCAGATGATAGTTGGGGGGGCTATGGACTTTACCCCCGGGACGAACTTTTTTTTTCGTTTGCGGTGCGTCGACGAACAATTTTTTTTGCATGCGCACTCGCGACAAACTTTTTAATCGGAATCTTAACATTATGGTACCCTAGCTACAGGTGGAAACAAACTTTTTTTTTTTCCATGTGCTGAACAAACTTTTTTTTTTCCATGTGCTGAACAAACTTTTTTTTTCAGTGTCAAGTGGGAAACAATCTTTTTTTTTCACCAAATATCCATAGCCCCCCCCCAAAGATCATCTGGTCGGCCCCTTACGTCGTGTTCTGCTTTGCCACTAGAGGTGGTTGCACATGGCAATGCAACATTGTGACCGCAGCGAAAACGAGGCTAAACTGTGCTCATCAAAAGAAAGAAAAGGCCCCTAAGGGTGGGCAGTTGAAGCGACACTGACAGGCAAGTAGGAATTTGAACAACAACATCAGAAATGAAGTAAAAAAATTACTTGAACTTTGAGTGAGGAAGAAGCAACATAAAAGCGAACAGAAAATAAACGAATGAGCCAGCCCATCAGCCCGTCCTACTTGTCTTCAGCTGTCTTCTCGCCTGGTCTTCTCAACCGAATCTCCATCCCGATCAATGGACAGCAACCGGCGTTCCGCTTGCGAGAGAGCTCAGGCCTCTGGGGGAGGAGGGTGGCCGATTACGGAGGGACAGACATCATTCAAGATAAAGTGGATAACCCCCAGAGCACCCACAAGCATTTCGGCAGTGGCATTCAAAATGAGGATCTATCAGGCACGAAGCAGCCGCTCCACTGGACTTCATTGAGGAAAAGCGCCTGCAGACTGAACGACCAGGTGCTGCCGCCTGTCCTAGGGTATGCCCTACAACCCCAACCTAAACCCCTGGTCAATCCTTATTTCTCTCATTGTCCAATATTTGAGGTCTTTCCAACCAACAATCCATTGCGGACGTCTAACGGTGTTCCCGTACTGACCTGCGCCACTCGTCAACGTCTGGAGGACCTCAACAGATTTTACCAACTTCCGAAAAGCAGAGAATATGCGCAAGTGGCACCAGGATACGAACCACCACCCGTCAGACGTGTTCGAGAATGTTGGTGTGCAAACACCACAAGGAATATCAAAACGAGCAAAGACATCAGTATCGAGTGGTTGATAGACTACCTTAGGGCACTAGGCCCTCTTGCCAAGAAGGTCACCTTGAATCAAATAATCATGACAGTCCTGACCGAAGGTACGACTGCCCAATTCATCTCGGCCTCTTCCTCCCTAATGACCTCCCAGCTGCAACAGAGCCACAAGGACGCCATTCGCCAACTCATGGGCTTGGATGACGGCAACCGCCTCATCGCCCAAATATACAAATTCTGTCATGACATACGAAACAGACCTATAGACCACTTTGTCACTAGAATTCCTCCCATACAGCACTCCAGAGTACCCGAAAGAGCGAGGGAACGAAATACCTCTCAGCATTTCAACGTGAAGAAAGTGGTTAGATTTGCTGATCAGTCGCAGTATGACCTCGCTTACAAGAAGTACATGAAGTCTCTTCAACTTCCGCAAGATATCGACGATCCACAGCATCCTCTCAACAACAGGGCGACAAATTTGTACTCGGACAAATACCTTCCAAAAATGAATACCCCTCTTCGCACAATATATCCAGAGGCGGAGAGACCAAGTAATCCCGAACCAAACCACCAAGAGATAACTCGCCAATTAAATTCTTGGTCCAAAACGGCAGCACATCATTGCTATCACCAAACCCACCCGGATCAAATACCAGACCTACGGGACATCCTCAGATACCACCGACGCTACTTCTACTCTGGACATCACAGTTCTCTTGTTCGCTGATATTTCAATTGTTTGTAAAGAAATTATTGATCAGATTTCTTAGGAATTAAACTTGTGAAATCATGTCTGTTTTCAGGTTGTCACTTTTAAAACGCCGTGGCTATTCTCCGAGCTGGGTTGGGTCTATAGTAATTCATAGCCTGGCTTGGTAAATAGCCTCTGCTTTAATAAAAGTGTTTTTTTCTGAGATTGAAATGACTATCCGAAGCTCTGGCCTTGAGTATTGTGTAAAATTTAAGGGTATGTGAGGCCTGTGTTCAGACTTCCAGGGACGAATGCAGGGGAAGGGGGATGCATCCCTCCCATCCCCATGAAATTTAAAATATTTTTATGTGCTTATTATATCAGGGCAGATTGGTGTTATGTTGAGCGCTATGCATTCTGCAATGGGACAATCCGATAGACTCGCAACCGAAATTCTCTGGATTCCCCCCCCCCCCGGCAGACACTTTATTGACGTCATTGTTGTTTGTTCAATATGACATGACGAGTTGATATTGTTTTGTTTTAAATTTATAGTAACAGAATCACTGATAAGTTTTGTTACTTTTCACTAGCCACTGATAATAATTATTGTTCTGTGATATTTTTGCCTTTTATCCAAAGTCCTGATAGAAACAGTGATAGAAAATAAGATTGTTGAATTTTAACACTTAACAGCCGACGAATGACGAGTACTTACATTTGGCTGCTGGTGAACATCGATGACCTCACTACTGGCCCTGTCCATTGCATTGAAATAAGTTAATGACCTCACAACAGGCCCTATCCATGGCATTGAAATAAGCTGTTAAATAGTCATTATGTAACTTGTGACCTCATTGACACTTAGTTGTGATAACATTGCAAGTATAGGCTATGACTTCATAAATTTCTTATGACTCAATAAGAATAACAAAGTATGGATAGGGCTCTGACCTCACAAGGAACATTTCAGTCCAAATCTGTAAGCACTTCTCATTCGTCTACTGTAAGTATTGTAATCACTTGGTTAAAATGTTGTCCATTTGCCAGGCCAATACTTGCTCAGGCCATATTTCATGCACAGTTGTGAAATTTGGCACACATATTGTGGCAAAATAGGGTGTACAGTGCCGCCTGTAAGTAAGTGAAACGCATGACATTGTGCCATTGCATCAATGCTAAACATCCTCAGCCAAACTGCTTGTGGAGGCATGAATTCTCATCCGATGAAAGAGAAACAAAGTGGGTCATAAAGGCCAGTATGTGAGGCAAGTGGGATAAAAATAGCAGTCCATTTTCTTCGCTGTAGTCGGAGTTAGGTATGGGTCAAAGTCTTTGGTAAGTAAGTGAACCACCCTTCCCTATGTTTTAACATTGGCCTGCGTTTCACTTACTTATCAAAGACTTTGACCCATACCTAACTCCAACTACAGCAAAGAAAATTGGCTGCTATTTTTATCCCACTTGCCTCACATACTGGCCTTTATGACCCAAAATGTTTTCCTCTCATCGGATGAGAATTCATCCTTCCAGAAGCATTTTGGTTAAGGATGTTTATCATTGATGCAATGGCACAATAGCATGCGTTTCACTTACTTACAGGCGGCACTGTAAGTATTAAATTAAATGTCAAAGATTTTTTTTTTGTGGAAACAATTTTTATAGATTTAATTTTTAGTCTCAATTTGTTTTAAAAGACCTGCTTCCAGTATTGATCAAACCAAACTAAACTATATCTGGTACCTTTTCAGAACACAAACTATCCATAAAAGTCATGAAGCTAACTTTAGTCACCCTGCTATTATCCAAGCAAAGACTACTCTAAAATTCATTAAAGTGGACAATAAACTTATGAAACTGCTCTACATTGTTGTTTATGTACTGAACACACTGTCAAATGTTTGCAAAAGCAAAGATTATCTAAGTTAGGTTTCAGCTTCATTTTCAGGGTGGTTGCCATGGTGATACACTGTTGGCCACCGAAATCAGTTTTCAGCTTCATTTTCAAAGTGGTTGCCATGGTGACAGGCAGTTGGGCACGAAAATTAGCACTGGTCCTACAGTCTGTGTAAACAGACTGGCACTTAGCAGGCATTCCTACGATCTGATTGCTTAATTACCGCATTGCATCTTGGGATATGTCTATAGGCCATCAATATCTGGTTGGATGGCTGGGTCATGTGATTAGATTGACCAATCAGCATCATGTCAGGATCCTGACACATCCGGGACCTTTCACATTGCTAGATGCCGACTCCAGTACATGCTGGAGCAGGTGGTCCAACTTACGCGAAAATGAGGTTTCAGCTCCATTTTTAGCCCGGTTGCCATGGTGATGCACTGTAGGCAACCAAAAAGAGGTTTCAGCTTCATTTTCAGAGTGGTTGTCAAGGTGACAGGCTGTTGGCTACCGAAATGAGTTTTCAGCTTCAGTTTCAGAGTGTTTGCCACCATGGTGATACACTGTTGGCCACCGAAATGAGTTTTCAGCTTCATGTATCATTTTCAGAGTGGTTGCGAAGGTGAAAGCTGTTGGCAAACAGAAATGAGGTTTCAGCTTCATTTTCAGAGTGGTTGCCATGGTGACAGGCTGTTGGCCACCGAAATGAGGTTTCAGCATCATTTTCAAGTGGTTGCTATTGTGATACACTGTTGGCCACCGAAATGAGGCTTCAGCTTCATTTTCAAAGTGGTTGCCTTGGCGATGCACTGTCGCCTGTCGGCCACCAAAATGAGGTCTCAGCTTCATTATTAGATGCCCTATGGCCATAACTGATTAAAACCCCATATTGCCTTCCAAAAAGAAGACATATCATGTCCAGTAACGCTCCTGATTGCACGGTAGCCCTCGCGCTGCTAGTGCTGCTTTGAATCCCTTGGGCTGCTGGACATCACCTTGGGCCATTCAAACAGCATAGCGCCCTCAAAAGTAGTGTTATTGTTATCGAATTGGCTTTTAGAGCAGTGGGATAGCTGCCGATCAGGATCGTACTCAGCACAATAGCAAAGCAGACTTCCAGAAATGCAAAAAAAAAAAAAAATTCAATATTTCATGGCGCCCATTTGGTGCATCATGGTTTTGTTGCTGTGCAGTCTATGTTTTTATATTTTTACCTGGGAAAGAAGCATCCTTCCAGCCATTGGTGCAGATCGGGATGACTTGAGGGGTGAGTTTAGGACCCCCAACGTCCACCATTCGGCATTCCCAGCTGCGCCACATCCCATAACCCCCGTGGTTGTCTGTCGCTCTGTCTTTCCATGTCACCCAGTATGATGTCACAAATGCTATATTTAGATCAAGGGTGGCAGCAACCATGAGTCCCAGGCCACCCTTTACGTAGGCTGACACCCGCGTCGTCGATTGCAGAGGGTTATGTGGCAGCGGCCGGGGTGTGTGATTGGCATCGTCCTGCCCTAATATGGGCATGGCTGCCTCCACCCTAACCTTACGCGGTACCAAACATCCGTAAACTGAAGTAATCAGTTCAAAGAGCTGTTTTAAAATCCTCACAGTTGATATAAATACCACCACCATTGTTGATATGAGACTGACTAGTTTTACCTGTGTATTGCTTCACATAATTTGTCTTATCGCTTTAGATCCACTATCAGTGGCAGTTTTATCAGGAAGTAAACAACTTGTAACATCAGTGATCAGTGTCGCGCTGTGAGGGCCAAAATGATTGCTATTAAAGAAAATACATTTTGAAGAGTGCAATGTTGTCTTTGATCTTTGGATGGTGAACTTTATACATTTAAAATAGTTCAACTTTTTTTTTTAATAACTGAGAAAAGGTTCAACAATACTTGACTGTTTATGACTAATAATTTCAGACAAACAAAATATTTTGACCCTCATTTATTTAGGAATTGTTCTGAACTAAGTCCAATGCTCAAGCAGCCTGGTGCCGCCAGAACTTAGTGACAATCATGGGCAGTTTTTGGCGGGAATTTGCTGAGGGCGCTGCTGTCGCAGATTGGTGACGTCACATGACAGTCACATGGGCTGTCTGCTGGTGCAAGATGGCAGCGTCTGCAAGTTGTGGTTTTGTTTTGATGTCTTTCAGAGTTGCCTTCTCCCTCTCCTTGATGCTCAGTTGTGCTGCAGTCAATTCATCTACAGCAGCAGATTCAACTTCATCAACTGTTACTGCTTCTTGGACGTGAGAAACTCTTATTCTTACTATAACTTCTGCTGTGGCTGTGCAATCTTTAAAACCAACATTGTGGTTGTCAACAATGTACACAAACGTTTGACCCCTGTACTAGGCTGTAGCTGAGCTTTTGACATTCCTAAGACTGTCCTTATAAATATAATAATTATGACACTGGTTACTGGTTAGTGGCCAGTCCAACTTTTTAAAAACTTAACTTTTTGCAATCAGACCTAATTTGCCTGCCGTTTATTTTCTGATTTATGGAAGAGTATTAATGCCAATGGCAATTGTCAATGCTTATCAATTGAATGAATATTTTCCCTTTTTCTAGGTACCAACCCTCACCATGGAACACTTATTCTCTGCCCATTAAAACCAAGGTAGCCTGGTATCAGTGTCTAAGCTGTTCGTGTTACGAAAATGATTAATTATGTCCTGGAAAATTTTGCATTTGATTTTCGCAAATTTAAATAAAAAGGGTCTCTTTCTTTTTCACTTATAATTTGTGAATTTGCAGATCCAAGTGGGATGTGGCCCTTCTGACCTGCTTGTTGACGGATATGGGTGTTCAGTCAAAGATGCTGGGTAATTAAATATTTTAACTAATTTCTGTTCCTAGTATTCTTTTCATTCAACGACCTAATCCTTTAGGGTTTTCACAGAATTCATTGTGTCATACCGTTCATACGTTTTATTTTACTCAGGTCAGCTCGCTCAGATGAATCTACACTCAGCTGTGAATATGCTGGAACTTACACTGTCAATTGCAAAGCATCTGTGAGTTGTCATTCTTGACTTCAATTAAGCAATTAAACTCATGTGAATTTGTTTCTCAAGTCCTCTTTTAGTATTTTGCTGATGTGTGTTTTTGTTGATCCTTTTCACAGGGGTCGGATTCAAAACGGATCTTCACATTTGAAGAAACATCTCATTGTTATATTTGGAGAGTTGTCAGAGTTAGACATGAGTAAGTGCTTTTTGCAATTGTTGAATCAATACTTTACTAAGAAGTATTTGTCATCCTCTTCTAGTTCATGTGTAAATAGATGTAAATGATAAAAGTTATTTAATATTTTTGCAGAATCCATGATGTGATGCCTTGGGAAAACTATACAACTTTTAAATTTGGTTCTTCTGCGGTTTGTACTATTGGCATTGATATGATTTTTAATCATTTTAAATAATAACATCTTGCTGTAATCAGCACAGAGTCATGTTGTGCGTTCCGTTATTTGAAAATCCGTTTTACCCTCCCACCAAAATTTTCTGGATCCCCCGATTTTCTGCAGTTAAGACTCAGGCTCACTCATTCTCAATCTCAGGTCATTGCCTTCTTTGATTTTCAGGAATCATTGAATGTTTGGATAGATGAACCTGGCCAGGGAAACACTGATGGACTGCAACAACCTAGCTCAGTGAGTTTTGTTTTGTAAGACGTTGCTTTTATGCTGCGATCCAAAAATAAGGAAGTTTTTTGAGAATCGGTATCTCGTGTGGTTATTTGTGTAAAAAATGTTTGGTTGTGTTTACAGGAGATGGCAAAGTTAAACTTCCATTTCTACAGAAGAAGTCAACTACCCGTCCTTGAACCCATCTTGGAATACCCCTTTGCTGTTGATGTGATGACCAGCAATTACAGTGAGGAGTTCGGGTAAAACTCTTTTCTGTTGAACATTGTTAGGAATAGCTAAAACATTTTTTTTAGGGGTTTGACTTCCGTTACAGATATTAATTTGGAAAGGTTTTTGAATTGACATAAGCATTTATCTCTTCTTCATGATTTTCCATTTATGCCATTTTGTGTTAGGTCTGTCGTTAGGACGAAAAAAGGGCTAATTAATTTTTGTCATGTCAATTAAATCAAAATGTTTACCTTAGCCAATTTTTGTCGTTGACCGAAAATCTGTAAGGTCGGTCAATGCGAGAAGCTAAAAATTAATTATGTTTGGCCTTAGGTTTTGGAGAGTGGAAGTCCGAAAGACAGGCAATGAAGTTGTCACGGGATACAGAGTGAAAGGGCGTCCGGTCAGTTTTGGTCACTGCACTGTCCCGTAAGTTTTTGTTGCAAAGGAAAAGATACTTCTCGTGTTGTGAAAGTTAATTTTTATGGAGATTGAATTGCCATGTTCTTCTTCATTCATAGAGATATGAACGTCTTGATGTCGGGGCCTGACATTGAAGTCTCCACCAATCACACTGTTAGGGTTTTATCCTTTCATTTTTTCTGTATTTCAAGATTTAAGTATTTAGAAATATGATTCTTTTTTTGCATTTTACCATTATTGCCTTTTATTTGTGCTCCAGGATTGTCCCTCGTTGAAACCTGTCGACAGTTCCTTCACCATGTTCAGAGTAAGTCATAAAATTTGGCTGACTGACTGCATTGATTGATTTTGAATGGGTGTTGCATTCATGAATTTGTAGAATTTTAATAGCAAATATTTTGGATGTTATGAAAATTATTGTATTTACTTTAATTCAGGATAAGAAGTATGCGAACACCTTCGTTTTCATGGCTGGGTGAGCTATCATGTCACATTAAATCGCCTTGAATGAAATCCGCCAACCCTGATTTTAACAAATCTGTGGTCACTTATTGCTGCATAAATGCTTATTTTCTTTATCACTCTTTTGGATAGTGGGAATATTAGTGTCACCATAAATGCTTTTGGATCTTGGAGAAGTTTCGAGCTCAAAGCTGATCAGGAAGACCAGGTATTGATATTACAAAACATGATATATTTCACTGACTGTTTGAAATATTTGATTTATTATCAGACATTTAAGTATCCAAAGGAGTTTTGATTTTGATATATTCCTTTTTAAATTAGGTGAAGTCGCTGTCATTCACAGAGAAGTCTTTAATTGTCCTCACAACTGGTGGGAGAATCTTCTTTGGGAATTTTACAAGAAGTGTTAAATATCCTGCTTCTGTCCAGTTAACAGATTTAGGTGAGTCTCATTTGTTTGACTTACAGTAGACAAATGAGAAGTGCTTACATATTTGGAATGAAATGTTCCTTGTGAGGTTATAGCCCTTTCCATGCCATGTTGTTCTTATTAAGTTGTAAGGAATTTATGAAGTCATAGCCTATACTTGCAATGTTATTGAATCAGGTGACCAACTAAGTGTGAATGAGGTCACAAGTTACTCAATGACAAGTTAACAGCTTATTGGATAGGGCCTGTTGTGAGGTCATTGATGTCCACCACCAGCCACTCTTCATTCGTCGACTCTAACTGTACAGTGTACACCTTCTCACATCTGCTTGTTGAATTATGTTGGCATATGAAAATGGAATCATTGCAAGTAGTTTATTTATTTTATGACCAGGAATGAACGATAATGTTCTGGGAATTGATGGCTCCAAAGAGACTCCTACTAAAATTGGAAAAGTGAGTTAACGACTGCAACATTTATTTAATAAGTCTACATTTATTTATTGAAATTAATTGTCACAACATTTACGATGCACATTTTTCTGTCGATGTCTGTTGCAGAATGATATTGGAACAAGCAAATGGTTACATTGGACGAATGATGAACTCCATCTTTGTGAATTTGAGATTTGCAATAAAGTTGAAATACCTGGTGAGGATTTTGTGAATGCTGGGGTTCTTGCAAAGGTAATGTATTTGGTAAATTGATTGAACTTAGATTTTAAAATGATCAAGATTTTGATAATTATATTTCACTCTATTATTAATTAGAAGAGTTTTGCTGATTGGACATCTGCAAATCAGTATTCATAATTTCGTTTAGAGTCAAAACTTCATAAAATATATTTGATGATTCTTGCACGATTGAGAGTTGGTTTGAATTCATGGCTTCTGAAAAATGGTTTGTTTTTGCGTCACTGATTTTTGGAAGAACATTTAATGTTTTACTCATTTTAGTGCAACGTTGTGACCGCCTTGTTTGATGGAATGTTCAGAGGAGACCTAGCTGCCATCTTGGCTTGTTTGAACCAAGCAAATGAAAGGAAGGTAAATTTTAGCTCCTTGTCTAAAATTCCATGTGATTCTTCTTTAATAATTATTAGTTTGTAAGGTTTCATTAGAACAGCTGCAAAGTTTTTGTTCCAGTTGGTGTTTGCCAGATATGAAGCACTTGGTCAGCTATGGAATGTAACGTCAATTGACTTAACTTACGAAGGTTTGGTTTTGTCACATGTTTTTCCTTAAAATTATGATATCCTGGTGATGGTTTAATTCTTGATTGTCCTTCTTGCTCTAATTGTCATTTAATTTTCCAGCTTCTATGCCTTACAAGATTACCTTCATGAAAAAACAGAATTTCTACGTAATTTGGTCTCCTCTACAAATATTCTACATTTCAAATGAAGGTTTGTCTCAGGCCCTATACTGTTGTCCTTATCAATTTATGCTGTTGACTTTGTGTCTAAGTCATGGTTTTTGCATTTTGATTTTTTTAACAATTGTAAGTGATTAAAGTGTCAAAGGCAGTTTTTTTTTTAGTAAATTCTTAATTTTCCTCACAGTTGCGGCGGAAGTCCATATCCTTGAAAATGGAGACCAGAGGGAAATATCTCAAGTTCTCGATCTGACTCATAAAATCAACAATGTTGTTGCTTGTAAGTTTTGTTGGCTTTCTCTCTTATGAATTTGATTATATGGAACTCCTGTTTGTAGGTAATTCTGTTTATTTAATAATGTGTCATACATATGCAGTAGTTTCGGAAATATTATTTGCTGAATTTTCCTTATACCATTTCAGATAATGGGAAGGTGATCGTACAGACTTCTGATAATTTGCTATTTTATGGCCATGTAACAGTTGACTACATATTTCAGGTAAAAAAACCCAATTTGTTGTGAAGAAAGTCACAATGCATTAAATTTAATATTTTAGAAAATGTAGTGACGTTTCCAATACACGATGTTCTTACGAGTATGTTGAAATAATTCTAGTCTACAGTTCAATAGGCACTTGCTTTTTTTTAGCTTCCTCCTTGGTTGGGGAAAACAGATGAGACCAACATTTGGTTTGATGAAATTGGACGACTACATCTGACCACTTTTCAAGCATCTCAGAATATTGTGGATGAAATTTACCCATTAGAAATAGAAGTGAGAAGTGTTCTGATTGCCAGCCAGCACACTGCCTGTCCTGTAAGTTTTAAGTTCATGTATTTTAAAGGGCAAAAGCTGCAAGACTCTGAAGTAGCCTTTATACACTTGATAAACAATTTGTTAGAAGTTAGATTGCATACTCTTTGAACAGTTTCTCCACTAAAAAGGCCGAAGCGAAATATTTGTAGAATCAACATTTTTTCGATCTAACTCTGTCTAAAGTCTTCAAAATAAAAAAGTTTTTGCTAAAGATTTCAATATAGGTATGTCCTATATTAGTTGTTAAAATATAAAATCAGTGAAGATTTATAAAATGTGAGGGGACACTAATTCACCAATCCATATATAGCGGGGCAGATTTGTCATGAATAGGGCAGTAATAGTGCATTTATACATAGAAGCATGAAACTTGGCACACAGTTTAACATCATCTTAAAGAATATTTTTAGATAGGGAGCCACTTCAGATTTGACCTGGTTGACCCGTGGCAGCCATTTTCCAAAATGGCGGCTAATTCTCTCGATTTCCTGCTTTCTGTGAAGTGCCTGTAGTCATTTAATGCATGAAAGCAGTGCTCATTATAAATACCTTCTAAAGATCTAAAAAAACATCAATTGAATTCCAGATTGAACCAGGGAAATTTAAGGTGGCCAGGGTCAATTTTTTCGGAACTGTCGAAGAAAATGCACCATTTTCGCGGTTTCCCATAGATTTGTGAAATCTCGATGAATATTTAAACAGACTACACATTTGAATTCCTTGTAAAAAGAGCTTTGAATGAATGGTAGCATCCTTGGTTTCCATGAATCCTTTGTCAAAATGAACCTGAACACCGAAATCTCAAAAAAACATTTTACTTTCATTTTTTCCATTTTCATACCAAATTTACCTGACCCATTAATGCAGGTATTCATTTGAAAGCTCTTCTTGAAAGGAATTCAAATATATAATTAATTTTGAGATTTATGTAGAATTGGCTAATTATGCGGAACCACGAAATCCAGTATTTGAACATTCTCCCGCTGGCAAAGTCACCTGAGCGCTGGCACTCGCTTCGCTCAAGCGGTAGTGGGACCTTGACGTTGTGAAGATGGTATTTGAATCGATATTTTTGCCAAAATGCAATCCAGCAAGCCTGAAAATAGTCCAGGCCATCAAAAAATGTTATACTAATGTTCCTTTTACCTAAAGAAAGAATAAGAAACACTATTTGCATGTATTCTATTTGTAAGAACTACCCAGAAAGAAGCAAAATGGAAGAATTGAGCACCATTTTGGAAAATGGCTGCCAGTAGCCAACTAAGCTAAATCTGAGGTGGCTCCCTATCCAAATATTTCTGTAAAGATGTTTTTTTAAGTGTGTGCCAAGTTTCATGCTTCTATGTATAAATGCACTATTTTTTTACATATCTACCCCGCTAATAGGGGGATTGAGGCATCGAGAGAAATATTTCTTTGGATTTTTTCCTGGCTGAAAGAAGTCTTTTCGCCTTTCAGTTCACTTATTTCCGCAGTTTAAATTCCGTCCAAAGTGTTTCAATCGACAGAAACGATGAGATGATAATTGGCGGTCGTCTCTCTGCTTTGGACCTTGGTGCTGATATTCAGGTAAAGTTATGAATAAACATCATCCATTTTAGTTAGAATGTAAAAAGATTATGATTAAGTTATGAGACACAAATTTAATGTGCAATACATTTTTTAGATGTTCTTCATAACCTCTAGAGTCCAGACTGCGGATGATTTACAGGTTTTATTAGTCACCGCAGAGTTCTAGGTTGCTTTAAGCAGGTATTTAATTGGAAGATTAATATAGGCGTATATATACATATTTATATTATAAAATTTTCTCTTTTAGTTCTCCACTACATCCCAGCAATTTATATCTTCAGTTGGCTCCTCAGCGATGAACAGAACTTCAAGAAAAATTGTTGAGAAGGTAGCCCTAATGAAAATTGTTTTTTTAAGTTTTAGCACCTTTCTGGTTGTTGTATTCACTATTCAATCATCTCTGATTTTGATTCCGTAATTTTTCAGAGTGCAGTAGTTTCTTTCAATAGTGGGTCATACATAGGAAATACTTCACAAGAGGATTATGAGGACTTTCTGTGAGAACATTGACATTTAGTACATGGAAAAACTGAATGACTATTTTATATTATATATATATATACATACTATGTTGGATGATTTAATTATTAAAATGTTTCATTTTCTTTTAAAAGTGAGCATTCGTCAGGTTATGCAGTCCTGTCCTATTCACCGTCAAATGCAACTCTTTTCTGTAAAGATCCACAGCTCATTGTAAGTTTTATTTTGTGACTCATTAAAGAACTGACTTAATATTTGTTCATTGCCATTTGTTAAGTATTACAAATTTCCCAAAATGTCAGTTTAAGTAGTTAATTTTTATGCCATATTTATTTATGTAGACAGTTGCTGTGCATGGCGGTTGTTCTGCTAGTCGATACATTTCGATCAAACGGTGAGGCTTATTTCTCTCTGGTAAATTTTTTGGAATATAAATATTTTTTTAGACATAATTTGTATAGCTACGTCAGCCGACCTGTCATAGGTGGTCTTAAAATTTTAAAAATAATCTGATGTTTCAGTGATCCGGGAGGGTGCCAACATTTCGACCAGTTCACCGTGTTCAGGTACGCCTGTACTTCCCTGCTTCAAATTCATATTAAAAAATCAGTGTGACTCTTTAATATCTATTGCATGCTTTTTAATTTTTTTTCCCTTTCAGAAATTCCCTGAATGGGACATTGAATGGATCACTGGTAAAAAAAAAAAAAAAATAGTATTTGGGTCAGGTCATAAAGCGCTAGGTGCCGCTACTGCCGCTTCTTAGCTGTAAAACGTGCTGTAAATTCAGAGATGGCTGGCTAAAATGGATTTTGATAAAAGCTAACAAAATGAATGCAGAACTAAATTCTGCATATTATACTAAATTGTTTGAACATTTCAGGTTAATACCACAAAAAACAAACACATTTTTAGGCTTCGTGGATTAACATGGTCATAAAAACTTTCCCATTCGAAAGAAAATTTTCAAAGCACTTTCAGTTATTGTCAGCCAATTTGAAAGTCATCCTGCAACAAGTATGGAGATTGGAGAGGAAAATAAAAATCTAATTTTTAGTTCGACATTTTAACAAATTGCAATTAATTGTCTGGTTCCTTTTGCTGTTACTTGTCATGTTAATTTTCATGTTACTTGTCCTGTAAATTGTCCTGTCACTTGTCCTGTTACTTTTCTGTTGATTGTCCTGTTACTTGGCCTGTTTTGTGTCCTGTAAATTGTCCTGCTACTTGTCCTGTAACTTCTCCTATTACTTGTTATGTTACTTGTCATGTTAATTGTCATGTTACTTGTCAAGTTGTCATGTGTTAGTTATCCTGTTACTTGTCCTTTTACTTTTCCTGTTAATTGGCATGTTAATTGTCATGTTAATTGTCATGTTAATTGTCCTGTTACTTGTCAAGTTGTCATGTTATGTGTCCTGTTACTTGTCCTGTTGTCCTGTTTCTTGTCCTGTTGTCCTGTAAATTGTCCTGTTACTTGTCATGTTACTTGTCCTGTTACTTGCCTGCTGCTGAATGTCTTGAGTATCAAATATAAAATTATTTTTTGGGAGCTTCCAAAACACTTGTGAGGGTTTTGATGATCTGAAGCACTTTTTAAAAATAGTTTACAACTTTTGCATTTTCCAATTAAATGGCCATTGGTAGAAAAAGTGTGAGGTTTACGTCTATTTTGGGTTTCACATGGGTACATGTTCACAGATAACATATGTCACAATCTTTTGTGAAAATTC
This sequence comes from Platynereis dumerilii, assembly GCA_026936325.1. NCBI lineage: Eukaryota > Metazoa > Annelida > Polychaeta > Phyllodocida > Nereididae > Platynereis > Platynereis dumerilii. The sequence goes on from JAPTHN010000007.1 coordinate 1,839,034, forward strand.
AAAACTTTTGACTACTTTTTTCAGTTCAGAATCTGAGCCTCAGATGCAGCACCTTTATGGCTTGACCCATTTACATTTGGTCAATAAATACTATATTTGTTTTCTAAGTGTAAAATAGGCTTATTAATAATTATTGTAATTTTGTTTGCAGATTTACAATTGGGAAAGATGGGGCTGCCCAGTGATGGTGCATGCAGAGGATGACTACAAGCCTCATCTAGTGTATGCTCTTGAATATCTTACATTTTTCAACACTGATTTTTTAATGTACAAAACTTTTTTTTTTTAATTGGTTCCAACAAAAAAAGACTGATTGATTCCAGAGAGATTCTTTCAACTTTCAAAACATGGTGGGGTATGAGATAAACAATTCTGACTCCATAAACGTCAAGGATTTTTTTCTGATGGAATGACTTCTTGTAAAGAAATATAAAGTGTAATTTCATTATCTGGTGTCTGCACTCTGCAACCATTCTTTGAAATAACAAAAATATTTTATTTCTCTGAATTTTTCAGGTTAATGGATGGCGATAAAGAAATACGGACAATTAGGGAAAATTTTGTGATGTATGAAGTGTTTGGTCAGACCGTTCAATACACTGCCACTGAAACTCAGGTGAAAAGAATTTATCAAAATATGATATCTGCTTAATAATCTATCAATGTCTGATAATTTTGATGGTTCAAAACATGTTTTATTAAGTACCGGTACGTAAATTTTTTAATTCAGCTGCAGATGAATATTTTTATTCGTAGGTCCATTGCGTAAAACCCGCACAAAATTGGCAGAAGATGACAGAAAATTGCCTTGCGTCAAAAGGATTTTCAAATATCACTCAAAATACGGAGAAAGAAAAAATCTGGGGACCTTGGGTAGGTCTTTTTTATTTTCCTATATCTTTAATAAAGTTCACAAATCGAAATGCCATTTATAATCATCTGAGTTTCATTAGGTAATATCTCAATGAACATGAAAAAATTTAAGAGCATTTTGCCCCAAATGTTCTGAATTTTAAGATGGACGTTTGATGATTTTGTTTTCTTTATTTTTCAGAACTACGAGTCGTGCTTTAAATCATCAGGATTCTCATCTGCCAATCCAAGCGATGTTGTTAGTGGCTTGCCGTATGAAGTTCTAAATTGGACGGGGTTATCATCTGTAACTTTCAAGAAAACTGAGAACCATGTGTATGTGTTTAGAGCAACGGTGGTTGACCGAACAAGCAGGTATATAGGATATGCTCAATTGCCCCGTATATTATAATTACAATTTTATTAGGCAATTTTTGAGATGCGCCATATATTATTAGGCCGAAGTGAATTTTTCTCCTCCCACCCAAATTATAAATTAAAATTTAACCCAACCAACAGCTCTTTTTAATGAAATCACCCTTCTGTAAAAGCCGAAATTAATAGTTTTGCAGTTCATTGCTTTATTAGTTAGGCCTACCACATATTTTGAAATAATTTAATGATATTTTTTTCAGCTATTGTCTGCTGCAGACTGAGTTCGCAGTTCAAACTTTCGGAGCGTACTCCCAAGCTAAGGTCGGAGTGACCTCTGTTGTGACAATTGGAGTCTTCCTAATGATTTGTGTGGCATTTTTCGTCGGCTTATATTGGTCCTACACAGAACATTATTATTCTAAACTGTTCATAAAAGACCAGGAACCAAATGAGGAATGACATTTCAGAGGAATTGAGGCTTTATTTGATATCATCATGACTTTTGAGACATTTGTCCGTTTTTATGAGATTTGGAGGCTTTTTTCAGCTTTTTGCATTTTGCATCACTCTTTTGTAATAATATACAATTTTTGCTAAAATTAAGCTTTGTAATCGTAAATTGCAAAGTCAAAATTAATATGGCCTAAAAATAATGAGAAGCGCAGACATTGTAAAAAATGATATTTTGTGGCGCAATAAGTCATACTGAAGTTTACAGGGAAGGAGTGGTCGGATCATCATGACACTCACTGGACCACAACTTCATTGCACTTTCCAAAAATAAGCCTTAATGGATGTAATTTGGAAGCTTTGGTCGGATCTTCATGACATTCACAGGAACACAATTTGAGAGCCTTCACGAAGTATCCACCAAATATCAGCCTGATCCATTAAAGAGTCTGTGAGAAGTTGAGAACAAGAAGAACATACATGAAAGAAATTTTAGTTTTAAAAGACTGAATTTGATATAAAGTTCACAGGGAAAGTTCGGTTGGATCTTCATGACATTCACATGAGCAAACAATTATGGGCATTTACCAGATATCTACCAAAAAGCAGCCTGAGCCATTGAAGAGTCTTTGAGAACATGAATGGAAGAAATTCTAGTTTGAAAAGACAGAATTTGATATGCAAAGTTCACAAGGAAGATGTGTCAAGATCTTCATGACATTCACAGGAACGCAACTTGAGGGCATTTACCGAATATCCACCAAAAATCGGCCTGATCCATTGAAGAGTCTGGGAGAACATAAGCAGAAGAAATTCTAGTTTGAAAGGACCGAATTTGTTATACAAAGTTCACAGGGAAGATTTATCCGGATCTTCGTGACATTCACAGGAATACAACAACAAAAATCAGCCTTCTCCATTGAAGAGTCTTTGGGAAAATGAATGGAGGTAATTCTAATTTGAAAGGACAGAATTTGATATGCAGTGTTCACAGGGAAGGTGTGGTCGGATCATTCGCAGGAACGCAACTTGAGGGCATTTACCAAATATCCACTAAAAATCAGCTGATCCATTCAAGAGTCTTTGAGAAAATGAATGGAAGAAATCCGGTAGGAATTGTTAAACGACTGAATTTGATAAAAAGCTCACGGGGAAAATGTATCCAGATCTTCAAGACATTCACAGGAACACAACTTTTCACCAAATTTCCATCAAAAATCAACCTGATCCATCATCCATTGCAGAGTCTATGAGAAAATGAATGGAAGAAATTCTAGTCAGAATTAAAAATTTAATCAAAGCACTGAATTTGATATGCAAAGTTCACAGAAAGCAGAAGTCTTCATGATATCCACAGGAGCACAACTTCAGGGAATTCAAAGTTTTAGTACTCGTAAATTTGCTGGTTTGCAAGTTGCTGCATGGCAGTGCACTGTGCAGGCACTGCCAGGCAGGCGTTTTAGTCACGGTGGTCCCTATTTTAGTCTGGCTGGCTGAAGGGAATCCCCTATGACGTCACAAGACGGGGAAACCCCTAAGACAACTTGCTTGGCAGTGACAAGAGGTGAGCATGGATAACTTGTAAATTCTGACTTTCTGTTAACTTTTCATGGTTTGTGTTGATTGAAACTGACCCAGTTTTTTAAGTGGGATTTGTGTAATCCGGCTGAGATAAGTGAGATGTGTTTTGTGATGATTGGCTGAACAATGACAGCCTGCTAAGCTCTGGTACCATATGGTCACATTGATGTGCTGGGTATTCTGATGACATACTATTGCATGGCCATGGGCACTGCTCTATATTTACCATATGACAATTGATCTAGAATATTCCTCACATACACTCAAAGATGGAGGTGACATTACGCAAGGGAAAGTTTGTCTGCCGTTCTGTGAGTTTTGAGTTGCGTAAAAAGAAATAATTTACGCAGTTGACATTGTCATTGTGTTTCATTATTTTCGTTAATGTCATAGTTTTTTCATGCGATGTTGATTCTTTGTACTACAGATGTGTTAATATTGAAGTTGTCCTGCTAATTTTAGACGATGACAAAACCAGAAAATGAAACGGAAAATGCGGAGACAAATGACACAGATGAGGATGGAGCTGGTGGGTTGTTTTTAAATTGATTAATCGTGTTGGTGTCGGATTGAAAACTTAAATTGAAGAATTCAATATCATTATTACTAAGTGGAGTTCTGTCAATATATATTTCACATGCATTGATCGTAGCTGTCAGTAAAAAGTACAACATTGATGGTTTTCTATATCCTGTAGATTTCAATTTAATTTTAGCCGGAAAATCTCAATTTGTCATATTTATATTAAGCCATGTGCTATGGTTCATTTTGAACAAAAATTGTAATTGAATTTTTTGACTGAAAAGTTGTTGGCATGAAATAGAAATTGACAGTGTCAAAAGTGTGCAATAATGACATTTTTCAGTTTTAAAAAAAACCAGGAAGTTTTTGGAAAGTAACTATTCAATATTGTGCTTTCAACAAAGTAATTCGTGAAATATACTTGGAATTCAAGCCTGTTATATATATACCGATAGCTGAGGTTTCAATATGATATATACTGCGATATGAATGAAAAATGTTGTTCCTAAAATTGTGCATTGCCAAACAAATTAGGGGTTTCGTTTTTCAGGTGCTAAGAACAGCAGCTCAGAGTTGAAAGAAATCCCACGGCCGTTGTTAGGTGCTAATACTGATGCTAAAGGAGATGGGGATGGTCCGGAGGCAGGAGATGAGAGGAAAGATGAGGAAGAGAAGGATGCTAGTCAGGATGAGGAGTGGGAGACGGAGGAGGAGTACGATGAGGCACATGATGTCAATGGAGGTAGTTGTAATTAATAATTGATAAATTAATTTAAAGTGTTATTGAGGTTGTTCAAATAGGAAATATATGAGTAGTGAATGGTTGAAATGTACAGATGAGGTGCCGAAGTTCTTGAATATTCTTAGTAAATTTGAAAGCCCCAAATTTATTTTATCTATGACAATTTTGTGTAAATGAGTGAGAGATTTAAAATTCACATTTTGATTTACTAAATTGGAGTTTATTGCCTGAAGATTACACTGTGCTGTCAGATTTATCAAAACTTTTTTTGCGCTAATTTGTGCCAGATTACTGATTTTATTGGTCAGAGTCGGGCACAATTTAGTAGTAAAATATGCAACTTTTAAATCAAGATGACATTTTACAGGAGTTGTACCAGAGGCCATACGAGCTCCGTTTCCTGGAGAATATGTCGTAAGGAAGCCTGACCCAGATTTACCGGAGACTGTCACAAAGCTGGAATCACTAGAAGGAGGAACGGTGTACGTTGTGGGGACGGCTCACTTCAGCGAACAGAGTCAGGATGATGTCACAAAGGTAGGGCAGTTGACTACTAGTTGTGCCAATTTAAATTTAAGATTATCTCAAGTAAAGACGTGCTTCTTATACGGTGAAGGTCAAATTGGTTTCAACTTTAAAAAGTTGCTTATTTTCTGTTTCTTTCTTTCTTAGAATGTTGATTTAACATCCACAGTTATGTTCAAAAGTTCAAACAACTTTTAAAATTTAACAAAATCCTCTTAATTTACACAAGTTTTCAATCTTTCTTCATGAATGTTTCTTGTTAATTCTCTGCAACGTAGATAATCAGATTGAATTTTTTCCTCCTAGACAATAAGTGAGGTACAGCCAGACATTGTGGTCGTGGAACTTTGCGCCAGTCGAGTAAATATTCTCCAGTTGGACGAAGAAACGTTGCTCAAGGAAGCCAGCGACATCAACATGGAGAAGATGAGGAATGCCATCAAACAGGTATTCACGAAAGTTCATTTGATTTTGATGAAATGTGTCTTAATGGTAGTTGCAAGAACTGTACTGAAGAGCAATTGCCAAAACGAAAAATGTAACTTGATGTCGAGATAGTTGTGATAGACTCTGGCTGACATTCATTTATTTTCAATAGAGAAAAAATAAAATTGAAGGAAAGATATTGAAACAATACACTATAGAGACCATAACTTAAAAATTAGTTTTGTATTAAGGGTGACCCCTGGTATTTCAAAACACTGGACTGTTAGTATTTCTTTTGACTTTCTCTTCTTCAGTTCAATCCAATTCAATTAATTAAGTATCTTTTCCAGAGTGGTTTTGTTCAAGGCTTATTGCACCTCCTTCTGTTGAGCATGTCCGCCCACCTCACCAAGCAATTGGGCATGGCCCCAGGAGGGGAGTTCCGCAGGGCTTTCAAGGAGGTTAGTACTGTATCTCTATGATATATGAATAATTCAGTAACTCCAGTGAATATGAGAAGTGTACATGGCTTTTTCTGAATGAGTAAAGTCAAGGAGTGTGACCCTCTTTTTGAATTGACATTATTCGTTAGAGAAATAATCTCTTCATATTAAAATCAAAATACCAAAATGGGACATTGACTTTTGCTGACATTGACAGCCTAATATTATGTGATGACCTGAGTATAGAACTTTAATTTTGTCTGGGTGTCTTAATAAGTGTCCTTGCAACTTCAGGCCATGCAGATTCCAGGCTGCCGGGTGCATCTAGGTGATCGCCCGATCCAGGTTACTCTCAGGAGGGCGCTGTCATCGCTCACTGTGTGGCAGAAGTGCAAACTAGGATGGGCCCTCTTGTGGTCAAAAGACCCTATTAGGTATTTTACTTTAATTTTATGTTTAAAAAAAATATTATTTCTCCGCCTTATTAGTCGGCATCAATACAAGTTTGAACTTCGAAGATTAAATCCCTCAATTTTTTTTCCAGCAAAGAAGAAGTGGAGAAGTGCAAACAGAAAGATTTATTAGAAGAGATGCTGCGAGAGATGACAGGGGAATTCCCCGCGTTAAGCCGAGTGTTTGTGAGAGAGAGAGACCAGTGCCTTGCTCATTCCCTCAGAAATGCAGCTAAACCATTGAACACTCAGAGGGGTAGGTGGCTATTAAATTGTTGAAATTGTTTTGTCGATTGAACTGGCTGGTGGAGAAACAATAACAAAACGTGTTCAGATCTGAATGCACAGCTACCTGTATCTTGTGTGACCATAGGATATTAAATAAGAGAAATGAAACAACCACATCGTAGATGAAACTAAAGTTGTAAAAAATTAATCAGCTGAGGATACCCTTTCTGACTGCGATATCTGCACACACTTTAAAATATTTTTTGATTATGGTATAATTTTGACAACCTTTTCGCAAGATTAAATAATTTGTCAAATTTTTTGTTTCAGGTCCATTACCAGCTGTAGTGGTAGGAGTTGTTGGGATGGGACACGTCTCTGGGATCAAAGAGCATTTTGACGAAAATATAGAAATTAGCGAACTTATGCAGTAAGTTATCACGATTCATATTTCATAATTCATGAAATGACTTGCATCTTAAATGTTGTATTTCACAATGAAATTGGCAAAGGTTTTGAAATTCAAGACATCGCACTGATATGCCTAAAATAGAGTAGCCCATCAACTAAGCGCAGGTACCATTGAATTGATTCTTGGGAACTATGGAAGTTTAATTTTATTGCTCTGAGAGAGTCTAAGACAAAATTAATAGAAATTTGAGTTGGTGTTTATAATAATAATAATAATAGACATTTATATAGCGCTAATTCCAGTAAACTGCTCACTAGCGCTTGTGTATGATAGCTTTATTTGTAGAAAGTCTTAAACAGACAAGTTTTGAGATTTCTCTTGAAACATTCAAGTGTTGTCGAGGCCTTGACAATATCTGGGAGTTTATTCCAAAGTTTTGGAGCAGCATACGAAAAAGCTCTGTCTTCAAATTTGTTTTTATTGCAAGAACTTGGTTCTTTTAAGAGAACTTTGTTGTTGCTTCTTAGATTACAGTTTTGTTTGGGTTTTGACTGGATCAGATTTTGAATATACACAGGTGCTTGTCCATTGACAGCTTTCCATGTAGTTAGCATCAGTTTGAATTGGATTCTAGCTGGAATTGGCAGCCAATGTAGCTGCTTCCTGTATTGGCTCACACTGTCATGCTTTTTCAATTTTTCTATAAGTCGAACCGCTGAGTTTTGGGCGACTTGAAGTTTCTTTATCAAATGACTTGATGTACCATATAGAAGACCATTTCCATAGTCTAGGTGAGGAGTGACAAGAGCGTTAACTGCAGTTTTGCAAACTTCCTTGTCCAATGACTTCCTAATTTTTGATATATTTCTCAGGTTGAAATAGGCATTCCGACACATTTTGTTGATTTGTTTTTCCATGGACATGTTTTTGTCGAAGATTACGCCAAGATTTCTAACATGGTCAGCTGCAGTAATTTTCACATTGTCCACATTGATTGAAGATATTTGAAGTTTATTGAGTTGATGTGGACTGCCGATGAACAATAGTTCTGTTTTTTCTCCATTGTTGCAGAGCTTATTTTCATGAAGAAAATTCCTAATCTCAGCAACGCACTTCACCATTTTTTCTGCTGCATTTCTCTGTTCCAAGAATGTTGGTTTGAAAGAGAGGAAAAGTTGCTCGTCATCAGCATATTTTTGATCATCGACTTGATTTTTGGCAGCTACTTCACTTAATGGAGTGATATATGAATTGAATAGGATTGGTCCTAATTTTGAACCTTGAGGGACTCCAAATTTGAGAGGCAGTTTTGTTGATGTTTTGTCATTAATTATCACTGACTGAGATCTTTGAGAAATGTATGACTTGAACCAGCTTAGTGCAGAATCATGAACACCGTATTTGCACTCCAGACGTTTCAGAAGAATATTGTGATCAATCGTGTCAAAAGCTGCTGACAGGTCCAGCAGTACAAGCATTGTGACTTCGCCTTTGCTCATATTTAACATAATATCATCATGGATCTTCATCAGGAGGGTTTCAGTGCTGTGAAATTTTCTGTATGCAGACTGTTTGTCATCGTTCAGGTCGTTTTTAGTAAGATGGTCAGTATATTGTTTAATAACAGCACTTTCAATCAATTTGCTGAGGAAAGACAGATTTGATACTGGTCGATAATTCTTTTTGATTAAATCCAATCCAGATTTTTTCAAGAGAGGTTTCACAAGAGCATGTTTCAATTCAAGTGGCATTTGTCCTTGTGAGAGTGACTCATTGACAATATTTGTTATAATTGGCAGGTATTCATCAATACATTCCAGCAAAAGCCATGTGGGAATGGGATCTAGTTGGCAGTGTTTAACAGGCATTTCAGTGATGAGTTTCTTGATCTCACTTTCAGACAACTTTTTAAAATTCCGGAGCATTTGAGAAGCTTTTTCATCATCATTAGGAGTCTCATTGGTTGTAGAGTCCAACTTGGACCTGATCGTTTTGATCTTTTCATCAAAAAACGTATTAAAATCATTTGCAAGGTCAATTTCATCGGTATGTGGTGGCAGAGGTAGTTCTTGTTTTCGGTTCAGACTTGAGTTCAATAGCTTGAACAACTTCTTTGCATTACCCTTAGAATCTTCAATTTTGGATCTCAGATCTTCAGATCTGAGCTTACTTAATTGCTGATTTAATGAATTTCTCTTTTCTTTGAAAAACTCCCAGTCATTTACAAGCCTGGTTCTCCTCCATAATCGTTCAGCCTTCCTTTTTGCTGCTTTCATATTCTTAATATCAGCATTGTTAAATGGAGTGGGTTTGCGTAGTGTTATTTCTCTTGTTGTAACAGGGGCATGTTTGTCAAGAACCTGTTTTGTGGAGTTGTAGAGTTCTACAAGTTCATTGAGATTTTTCTGTTCGAGCCCACTTTCAGAAAGATGTCTGTCTATGTCTTGTTTGAAATCATGCAAGTTTATTTTTCTAGTCTTCCTGAAGCTGATTTTCTTTTTTGGTTGTTTTGCTCTTTTCATTGGAAAATCAAAAAGGATGCTATTGTGATCAGACAGAAGATCGCTGACAATACAGTTGCTCAGGGCAGATTTTTCTTGCGTTATCACAAGATCCAGTATGTTGCCATCTTTGTGAGTCGGTGTCGAGACGTGTTGCACAAGATCAAACATTTCTAGAATGTTGGTAAATTGAATGACTTTGCTATCTTCCGGTTTGTTCATATGAAAGTTGAAGTCCCCAGTTATAATAATTTCGTTGTTCATTGTTTGATAGTGACCTAAAAATTTCGTAAATTCTTGAAAGAATTCTGCAAGACTGTATTTATTTTTGTTGGATGGCTCAGGGCGGTATACTAGAAGAACGGTAACAATTTTTCCATCTTGTTGTATTTGGATTTCCATATGTTCAAAGGTCTTTGTCTTCATGTGATCTTTTTTAATTGCTTGTATGCCTGATCTCACAATGCAACCTACTCCACCTCCTGGTCTTCCAACTCGGGGAGAACTCAGAAAGAAACATTCACCATTTTGCTCCAACTCACCAATTTCAACTCTATCATCATCTTTTAGCCAAGTCTCAGTGAAGAGAAAGATGTCTAGATCATGCTCATCCCTGTAGTCCTTAACTGTCTGTGTTTTCTGCCTCAGACTTTGGGCATTCCATACACACATTTTTAAAGTATTGCTTTGCCTGAGATAGGTCTTGCCAAGATAGTTCCTGTCATTTTCTGTATAACATGGATGAGACTCACTTTGTTTTAAAATTTCAAACCTGTTTGATAGTTTGATTGCGTTTTCATTGCTACTTGGGCATTTTCTTTTTGATGTAGCTGATATGAGCTTTTTATCATGCAGTGTTAGTCCAGTCCGTAAGACATCGGAAAACAGCTTTCGATGCTTGTTCATTTTGAATTATTCTGACTTGATTAAAGGAAATTTAGTGAGAAGAGTTTGTTGGAGTTTTGTTATAGATCTTTTAAAATGTCAAATTTACTTAAATTACATGAAAATGACCCTTCTGTTTCAGAATTCCCCCACCTTCGAGATTTAGCAGCGTCTTTTCGTGGACTCGTAGACTCGTGATCCTCGCAGTTCTGGGTTACGCTGGATACAGAACGGTCAGATTCGGACATTACGCTTGTGGATTATTCTTCAGAACGATAAAAGACTCTGATATATCCAAAAATTTCACTGGCTTAACTTGACAACTTGCCATCGAAGATCAATAGCTAATTGTTACAAATGTGATTTCAAATTTTGTTACTGTTTTAAATGTGATCTGATTGACATTTTATTCCAGGATTTCATATACATCAATGACCATTTGTACTAGGTGTTTTAAGGTGCAACAATTTATTGAATAGTAATAAATTATTCTGTTATTTTAAGTATTGTTTCATTTGTGGTGTTCAACTGATTTGGCAGGAAAAGTTAATTTTTCTCAAAGTGTTAAATATCATACTTTGAAGAAGAGATGACCAGCATGTTTCATTTGTAAAATTTTACAAAATATTATCTGGCCTAAGGTCCAGCGCTGCAGATTTGCTTGAATTAGAATTCAGACTAATTAAGTGACCCAATGGTCAGGGTACTTGAGCTTGCTAATTAACTGAAATCTTGGGTTCAATCCCCGTAGTTCCCCATGATATCCGCTTCGATCTTTGTTCATCCAAAGAATAACAACAAATCAGTTGTTGGATAAAATAAAAATTTTAAGAACAATAATATACATAATTTATATACTATCAATAACAAATTTCAGGAAAATATGTCTCTCTGAGGTTTTTTCTCCGGATGATTGTCGAGTTGCTGGATTTCCCTTAGGCCCTGAAAAAATGTTAGGAAAAATTTGATTTTGACTTAATAGGGTAAGCTTAATATTCAAAGATTATCAACAAATTAATAATATAAAATTTTTGTACAATTTTAGTAACATATTCTTGACACTAGAGCTACTTTACCTCCAAAACGAGTCTGATGTTGGCCTTAATTTTAGCCGCATTGTCTGACAATTGTTCAGCCTGCTGGTTCAACATTTTCGTCTTTTTCTCTATGTACTTCAACGCTTCAGGGAGAGTCATTTCCAGGAAGAAACCGTAACCTATGCACATGCAGACTCTACTTGGGTCAGGCCTGGAAAGCCAAAGTCAAAATAAGAATTCTGATTGACATCGATAATGATAGTTGTCCTAAAAAATAGGACTTTTAAATACACTGCTGGACTGTAAATGTCCTGAATTAAATATTGGGAACAATAGTGAAGCGCTCTAGCTTGCAACAGTGCACAGAAGCCAGGAAATTCTCAGGCCTGAACTGAGATGGAGAGTGGCCCGAGTATCTGACCTCAGGTTGAGACCCATTTGAAATACTTACACATTTGCCTGAGCGTAGAAATTGCAACCCAGATCAATCTTGGTCTTCAGTGGTTCTCCTGCGGGCTGGCTTTCCTGAAATTAGAAATTTAGCATTTATTAGTCCACCAACATGATTGACAAAACAGTAATGACAGCGAAATGCCACTTTTAAAACGGCCTGATTTTTTTCATCGTCTTGTCAAGAGACTAACCTGAATTTTTTCGATGACATTTTTCAGTTGCAGGAACTCGGACATGTCAGAGTACACCTTGTCCCTTTCGTCAAGCACTTTTCTGCAAATAAATAATTTAATGTCATTGTAAACAGCATTATTGTGAGTCAACATGAGACAAATCACAAAAATAAGAAAATTATTTCACTGTTTTTGACTTACTGCATGTCTTTCTTCAACGTTTCATTGAGGAAGGCTTCATATTTGAGAACCTTTTCACTAATGTCGGCCCCAGGAAGGATTGGGATGTCATCAGCACTCATTTTGAAGCTCAGATCACTTCTGATCAGGGTCAAATTCAAGAATTTCAGCTGCTGTCAAGTTTGACAGCTGACAGCTCCATGCTGCTTGAGGGAATCCCATGATTGGGGGTCTCCCCAAAAATGACGTCATTTTCTCTCTGCAGCAATTTTTGTAAATGGTTTTCTCTTAAAATACAATAGCTAAAAATATGAAACACAACTTAATCGAAGTTTTGAAATTTTATACTATTTTTAAACCCATTATTGTCACTGATAGCAGTCTGTGTATTTATTTTATCCCGCAAAGATTCCGCAGCACACTGATCAACATGGCGGAGCTTTTGCTAGACCCTGACATTCGGCTTTGGGTATTTTTGCCCATTGTGGTCATCACTTTCCTTGTAGGAATCATCCGACATTATGTAACGATTCTTCTGTCATCAGAGAAAAAAGTAGAATTGCAACAGATCGCCGATAGGTAAGGAGAGGGGTACATGCAGGTGTCAAAGTTTGACAGCCATGCTGATGCATTGGCATTGTAAATAACCAATACACATTTTGACAGTTCATAAATAATTAGCAGTGACCACGCCCCATTTTCTTAAGTCATGAACTTGAGCTGCTAGTTCATGGGTGAACTCATTCATATAAAATGTTAACAGGCACTGCTCAAGTTACATGTTCTGGATTTTTAAATTTCATTTTAAAGGTTTTACGTTGATTGCTCAGACATGAATTCAAGGCACTTTTACTCTGTCTATACTGTTTTTCCTTTCGTTAATTATTTTTTCTCTAAATTTTTTTCAGTCAAGCGCTGATTAGGAGTCGGCACCTCAGAGAAAATGGGCGATTCATTCCCAGACAGGTAAGTGTTGGAGTGGGACTCCTTGTTCGATTCCAATGAAAAATCTATTTTAGGTGGCTGCCGATTTATCTAATGATTTTTGTTGACTGCTTTTTGTGAATTTGTTGAGCTGATGAATTTCTGTCCTTTTTTTTTTCAGTCGTTCCTCATGCGCAAAGATTTTTACAATAATGAATCAACGGGATATTTCAAAACACAAAAACGGGAGCCTGTTATGAAGAATCCAATGACAGGTAAATGCTGTGAATTTTGACAATTAAACATTAGCTTCAAAGTTAAAAGACAAACCATATTCTGGCATTTAGTATTATTAAATTTACTAAATTTCTCCTGCAGATCCCACGATGATGACAGATATGATGAAGGGAAACATCACAAACGTCTTGCCCATGATCATCATCGGAGGGTGGATCAACTGGGCTTTCTCCGGCTTTCTTACAAGTAAGTAATAAAAGTTCTCTTTAAAATTTGAAGAAGGGTATTTTGAAAATCTGGATGCATTACTTTCAAATCCAGAGTCCTGATTCTCTTACGATAAGTACATCTATCAAGCTTTTGCCCTAAATATTTGGTGAATTCAAAGTCAATCAATGAACTTAAATTAGTTTTCACATATATTGGTATTTCATGATGTTTGTCGAGTTGTGTACTGCTATTCTGTCACAGAAACAACATCACAAGGACAAATTGCGGATTGACTTGTAAAGTGTTTAAATTAATATTCCATTATTCTTCTGACAAAGGCAGAAAATTGTCCTCAAGTTACATGTACTAATGATTTTGTTGTGTATTTACAATGATCTATTCTCTTTACAGCCAAAGTGCCCTTCCCCCTCACTCTCAGATTCAAGCCCATGTTGCAGAGAGGAATTGAACTGGTTTCATTGGATGCCTCTTGGTTAGTATATTCATCGTTCGATGATCTTTGACTTAGATAGTGTCAATAACGAGCTAACAGTTTACAATGTTGCGTTATATTCTAAATCCCCATTTACAGATATTTAAATACTGCTGAATATTGTGGAGAAATAGCGTTCAACTTCATGTGATTTATAAATTTGTAAATTCTCTTTCAGGGTCAGTTCGGCATCCTGGTACTTCTTGAACGTGTTCGGACTTCGAAGCATGTATAATCTCATTCTTGGTCAAGATAATGGTAAATATTTTATGATGTTTTTAACGTAGTACAGCACTGTCATTTCTATTAGTGTTCAACTTGGATGTGGAGTTATTGGTGAAGTTGTGATTGTTATTTAATTTCAGTTGATCTTGTGAGATTTCAATACCTGTCAATAAACTGATTGATACAACCCTTTTATTGTTTGTTAACTCAATATTTCTTTGTGTTTTCAGCGGCTGATCAGACAAAAGTAATGCAGGATCAGATGTCAGGAGCTGCCATGGCCATGCCACAGGACCCCACGAAAGCATTCAAGGTCAGTTTTTTCTCTGGGTTATACTCTGTGACTTATGTTTTGTGCAAATTGAATCGGCCAATTGGAGAAGGTCTTGCAAAGGTCACATTTGTGAGAACTTCTCTGATTAGCCAAGTTGAAGTGTAACCTCTTTTCTTTCCACAAGAAGTTAGGAGGCTCAATCAGAGCATGATGCCTTTGAATAAAGTAGTGACAAGTAAGAGTCAACTTGGCTTGGGCCTGTGCCACAAGATTGCAATTACTGTATGCCATCGGTGACATTTTTCAGTGATTGTCCAAGTGCTTTATGATTTTTTATTTGTCACACAAAGCTATTATTTTCTGAATTGTGAGTGCATGTTGTATTGGAAACCTCCACATGTTATTACTTGATTTGCAAGACAATCGCAAACTTCTGATGGAGTCAAAAAGCTAAGCATTAACTTGTGGTTTTGGTTTCTTACAATCAATCTGAATGGGTCTCCTCAGCTAGTTGCAACAGAACTGATATGGAGCACTGCTCTGCACTGTATGAAATAACAGAAATGCAATGATATTTCTTGATTTGCCTCAGATGGAGTGGGAAGCCCTGCAAATCTGCGACCACCAATACGCTCTTGAAAATATAGAGGAGGAAGTGACAGGATCAGCTGTACCCCCTCCCGAAACTATTTATATAAAAAATAAAATGTTATAATTTATTTTAATTTATCCTAATTACCCCTCTTGTCATTTAAAATTTGTTTATGTTGTAATAAATATGCTCTTTGGTCTAAAGTTGGAATTAAGACTAATATTTTAGATAGTTGTGATGACTCCATAAGAGTTCTGTGTCATTAGCAGGCTCCTTTGTGGGGTACCATCTTGTGTGTTGAAGGAGTTCGTAGAGCCAACACTTTTGGTTTGAAATGCAATTACTTCATTTTTTATGGTTCAGTGCAGGCCTTTATATCAATTGATAATTTGATATCGCCAAGCTCAGTGTCAAAAAAGACAATACCACAGACAGCGTAAGTAAAGGGAGAGGGAATATGTTATTTATCACCCGAGGCCTTTAGGCCGAGGTGTGATAAACACATATTCCTGATCCCATGGTGAATAACTACACTCAAATAGTCAAACATGAGAGGATAACTGGACAACAAAGAATATGGGAATTATTCCCCTGCAATACTGGCATGTGATTGGATGATAGAGGTGTCGAATGGTATAATGTGAAATATTTTTATGCAATTTTTGCACATCGTCTTCCTCGAGACCTTTTGATTTATATATAGGCCTAAGAGTTCTCCATGTAGTCCAATGGTCAGGGCTCCAGATTATTTTTTGGATTTTCTGTTTGCAGCATGTGCTGTTTTTGCAAGTAACTTCCTAAATACATTTTCATAATAACAAATCTCCGGATTCAGATCACTTCTGTTTATTAACATTCTGTAAAATACATATAAAACTATTCAATGATACAAACTCTTGCACCAGTCCGCTTCTGATATATATACAAGACAACTGAGTATAGATATTCATCTTTATATTTTCATATGATTGTAAAATGACACTTTGCATAAAAAAGAACGAGCACAGACGTGAGGACTGCACTTCTAATTGACGCAAGAAACTATAATGTTGTCTATAGGAGAGAGAACCACAGCTCAGCTGATTAAACGGAATAGTCTCGAGAATATAGATCTATATTCGTAGCATCAAGCGACAATAATTTAGGTTAAAAGAAGGGCTCTAGCTTACGGAGTAACAGTTATAAGAAACAGTGGTGTCAATCCCTACTCTGAATCAATCAAATTCAGTCGGGACTAACCTAGAAAACTTTCTGGAATGGTCAAGACAACTATTGCACTCATTCATGTAGCTATATATATTAGTTATAAATTATTTGTACAATTAAAACATAAATTCACAATGAAAAGTGGTCATTAATGAGACCTGCGTAAATGTGTTACAGCCTTAATCATGCATTTGTACACTCATCAGTTAAGTAATGTGGCAAGGCCTTGATATGAGTATTTAGTTCAGAATATACGACAGTGATGTTAATCCATTGTGTTAAATGTACAATATTTAGTCAAATAATCACATTTACAAAATTAAGGATCATGCCGTGTTTAATTAATGAAAGCTGTCACCTTGCAAAGAAAGTAAACCTGATTGGCAGTGCGCACTTTTGATATAAGTCAGTGTATCTTAATTACTTAATTCTTTGTGATAGGCCTATTTCACAGGGTGGGTACAAATTTATACATAACAAAAAATATCATTAATCAATGAAAGTTAGGAAATAAACCTAAACCATTTTATAAGTGATCGCAACACAATATTCTCTCTGCTTAAACATGTTAAATTGCAAACCATCAGCAGCTCTATCTCAATATAACATCAGCGTAAGACTGTAATTACGAAACCAAATATCAATCTGTTAGCAATCATGCTATGTGTTAACAGTGCAATAGACTATAATCAGTCGTAACAAAGAAACATAAAATAAAATGCAGTCTTCAACCAGTAGCAGACCAGCTTACTTCAGCTTAGAGATGCACGTTTGGCAGAGTCCTGGAGCTCGTATGAGAATAATATCCATGATATGATAACGGTATTATCCGAGACTACGCACACTGTACAGTACAGAGTCATAAGTAGATTAAAGTCAAATGCAGAGCACAGAATCCACCAGGGGTCAGTACAGTCTATCTCAAGTGAGTTCAATGTCCAGTGGCGCCACCACAAGTCAAATCAGTAACAACGTATTAATTCATCACAAAACCCACTGGGCGGGCACCCACTGAGGCTCTACTTCCAAATGGTTGATCTCCTGCAGCAACTCATTGTACGCTTTGTCCAGGTCAAAATTAACTATGATGTAGTCAAAGTAATGTCCGTAATTTTCTTCAAGTTCTCTCGAGTGTTCAATAATCTCCTTCAACTCCACTTCCTGAAATTACAAAACACAATTCATGTATATCTATTTCTAACAAATCTCACAGAAATGGAATTTAAAACCCTATGTGAATTATCACAAACTAGACGGAGACACATACCGTAAATTTGACCTTCTCTTTAATTCTGTTTGTGCGTAGTTTGTCAATGTTAGGAGCGGCTATAAACACAATGTAGGGCTTCAAGTCGGAATTCTTCAGAATGCGTAATGACTGAAATATTAAATAAAGTGGAATTAGAATACAGATTCAGCCACCTATTTCATTCAACCAAAACACAAAAGCAGATGGTACTCTTGCAAATCTTGTGTAACTGAAACATGTAACTAAAAAACACCTTTTGTTTATATTATTCTAAAAATATTTGAGGAAAATCAAAATATTTAATTGCAGTTAAAAGGGACAGATTATTGAATTATTTTCACCTGTGGGTGGAGGTTGAGGATGCAGATCTTTCCAGCCTGCACAACTGCTCGAATGGCGTTCAAACTCGTTCCATAAAGATTCTTCTCATACTCTCCGAACTCCACAAACTTCTGGTTTGCAATATCTTGTTCCAGGATTGGACGGGAGACAAAGTGGTAATCTATGCCGTCCTTTTCATCCTCCCGAGGGGGGCGACTCGTGTCTGAAGGTAAATGTTCAAATTGAAAACACACTTCAAATAAAGAATGTGATCCTGTTAGACTAGTGGTTCCCAAAACAAACACACACAAAGATCATTAAAGTTATTGTCCTAACTTACGAGGAACAGCCACTCCGTATCTCTCCTGGTCGCTCGTCATTAAGCGTGATCGTAGTTCCTGTCGTCCGACGCCAGGGGGACCAATCAGAACTATCGGTCGTTTACGATTTGGTTGTGGGTAATAGAGGGCGACTTCCTCATAAGTCAGAATATCCTCTGCCTCTGCGTCTGAAATTAAAGTAGAGCAAAATTTTAGTTTGCGAAACTGTGTAGATCTATTAAGCAAGAGCATCAATTAGCGCGACATAAATTAATGCAATTCTGACATGAATGAGTTCCCAGCATAATGCAGGATCTCTTCCAAGAGTAGGACTTATTACTTTACATGATAAGAAATATATTACCAAGCTTAGACATGAGACTCTTAATTAATTTTAAAGCAAGAATAAGTTAAAGCATTCAACCCACCATCATTAGCAGTTCCGTAGAGTTGCTTCTTCTTCTTGTTGCCCCCTCGACACGCATGGCAAAATGGCTTCTTCTTGCCCTTGTTGCTTTTACTGTCGTTCACGATTGTCTGCCTCATGGCTTCACGTCTGTAAAACATCAATGGATCATTAGAAATCTGTTAATTATTTCTTTAAGACCACTACTGTATTTCAGGAACAAATTTGACCCTGTGAGTTATTATTAAACCAGGCTTTTGTAAGAGCGGTTGGATTTCTGCAATATACATGTATCAATTACTAGAGAATAACTTAAAATTAGATACATGTATGCCAGTTAAATGGAGGCCTTTTAGCCATTGCGATTTTTACAATTCTAATGGCATCAATTGCAAACATTCTGTGACAAATTTTAAATTCATTTTCAACTTTGTTAGTATCTATTTAGTTGAGTTGAATTCCTCAATAAAACTCTCAAAGCTTTTCAACAATAGTTTTGTTTAGAGCAGACATTCTAAAATATTCGAAAATAATACCATAGACCAACACAGTGAATTTCACGACTTACTGTTCTTGGAAGGACTTGCTGGGAATGAGGCCGGCCAACGCCTGGTCGTCTTCGCCCTCCCTGTACGCCTGCCACCAGTTGGCGTCCTCCTGGCTGATCACGTGCAGGATGTCTCGCTTTTGGAAGGAGATGCCCAACTCCCTGCACGGGATGTAGATGTCATCTTCGGGGTCGTAGTCGAACAACGCTCGCAAATGCAGCTGAAATATTCAATTACACTGATTTTAACACTTCGTAAAACATTTGGAAAGAACATAACACTAGATTAACACTTGAGGAAAATGAAATATGATGGTATAAAAAATTATTTGTAAAATCAATTGTTGAATGAACTCATTTGAGCCACGTCAATAAAATGTTCAAAATCCGAAATTTTACGATTGTAGTGGACGATTGTGGAACGCGGATAACAGGCAAAGAGACTTGTATACGTTCTATTGCTTGTTTGTGACTATTTTATGAACATTTGTGACACATCAAATCCTGCAGCCTTTATTTTTGCTCCTTTTCCAAAAAGAAGAAGCAAAAATAAAATGCCAAAATATATGGAAGCAACAAACACACTTTCCTATCAACCTCACAGAAAATCTTTGGCTCAAGCAGCAAACCATATAGCGTCCCAACTCCAAAATGATGTAAGATTAGAGGGTTTCGAAGGTAACATGGAGGAAAACCTCTCGTATTTTAATCTAGCCATTCTAGGGCATTCTTGGCTGAAGGTACATCAAAGCTAACATGATTTGATGGTTGAGCCAAGTTTTTTTTTTCAAATACCACTACTACTGCCTTTCTTCAAAACAAACTTCAAACAACTTCATAAGTCTTCTTTAAAATTTAAACCCTTTCGAATCCAACAGAGTTAAATTTCAAACAGACCGTCTTTCTAATTGCAAAAATACCATGACCAAATGGAAGCATCTAATTTGCATATTAAACTCCACCTACCCCGACGTAATGAGGGTCAATCTTTTGCAGCGCATCAAGTAAATTCATATAGACGTAAGCATAACGAAATTTACAAAATCAAATTCAAAATTTACAGAGCGGAACCTACCACTTTGTCTTCGGGTTCGGAGGACAACGTGTCAGCGATGTAGTCTTGCGCGGGTACGATTAGGAATGTCAGAGTACCGGTCATATTAGCCTGGAAATGAAGAAATCATTTTCCTTATTCTTTCAAGGGTCTTCTTCATAACAGATAAGTTGAGATAACAGTTCACAGCACAACCTATTGCCAATAAATATTTACTTAAACAGTTAAATATCTCTATATTCTCATAATTAATATTGTTGATATATTTCATAACAAGACATGAAATAGAACCACAAGAATCCTATCAAAATTCCAAGTAGTACCAAATGACATCACTATCAACTTGCTTCAATATTGCAAAATGAATGTTTCTATTTAAATTCATGGAGAACTTCATTTTTATGTCAATTTTAATATTAGAAATCAAGGACAGCCGACTGTTTACCCACCATGATATCGCAGACGTCGTTGACAGACTTCCCTCGGATGTCGATCCCGTTTATTTCCAGCATCTCATCTCCCTCGTGAAGTAACCCACTTTTCTCAGCAGCGCCCCCTTTGACTATTCGCCCAACTATTACAGATTCACCGTTATTGCGTACTGTAGCTCCCTGAAAGAGAAAGAATGCAAATTAGTTTATTAATGAATATACTTATGCAGCAGAACCATGTATGATGAAATTACCAATACATTACAGATACCGTTTGCTCAGTGGCATTCACAATAGCCAATGGCAGAATACACATCATTACAGCAATAATGTTGGAAAATGGACAAAGTGCAATTTGAACCTGCAATCTCATGTGTACATGGCAGACAGGCAGTGCTATAGAGCCAAATACATGCAGCAAAAAATTACAATATTTTGAAGTCGTTAACAGACTTCCCTCAGATGTCGATCCCGTTTACAATATATTTTTTTTCAACCAATTGACACCCACAGGTTTTTTTTATGAAATAGATAGCAATAATTTTATTAGTTTGACATAACATTAATTATCATCAAGGCCAATTAAGAGACCTAACTGATTACGGGCTTAATTAGCAATCGGAATTGCTGCCAGGAAAAGACAAAACAATTGCAAAATTTTCTAATTTCAAGGTTCAATACATTAACAAATTATTAAAGGGAAAATATTATTATTTCTGACAGATTTTGCAGCAGCAAACATCTTCAATGTAAATGAACTTGTCAACACGAATCTTGTTCTTCTAATTGCATAAACAGAGCTAACGAAATCTTAGAATATTGGATCAAAACTTGAAAATGTTCTTATCAGGAGTTCTTAGCTGTGTCAGGCATTTTCAATTACTCCAACTGGTAGTCCCCAAGGATGCAGAGGAAGGCATTGAATCTGGCATAATGGGATTTAATTGGAATTGCAACAAGATATTCTTCCAATATGGCCTCTGTGTATCATATTCACTACAGAAAAGATATATGTTTGGCTTTATATATGATGTAGACTGTAGAACTTCATGTTTTAATCTTAAGTATCGTGTAAAGCAGACAATTAGAATTTAATTCCCAAATCAAAATGTCACAATATATGCTAAAACAGTTTGCAAGATATACGATTCCCGCAGACGAAATATGATGCCTTTGTCCAAAAGTGTCCTTACATATTCATTATTCAGGTGAATAAATATTCAGTTGGTTCATGGTTCATCTGTCATCTGATCGTATTGTTTGTACTGAATCCATCTCAAGTTCTTTTGTTTCAAAATGATCCTCGGTTCAGTCAAATAACGATCTCTTTTTATGGAGTATAAATAGCATCATGAAACTCAGCAATATGATATTTAAAATACAAGTCTAGGTATGTTGATGTTAGATATGCAGTGTACATAACATTTTATAGCAGTGTTATGGCTGTCTAGTTATTGAATGTAACTTGAGTGTCATAACATTGGAAAAAATAAAAGAAAATGCTGTACAGTCAACCTTTTTGTAAAGGACTCTCCTTTTTAAGCTGAACAGTGAAAGACTATGAATACCTACCAACCTCTGTTACATGAACACTCATTGAACAGGTATAGATCTATACTAGGTAGGCATAGATAGATAATTGATAAGTTATGTCCTATTATATCCTTTAGGAAGTCCAGTCCTCTACAGTGTGTTATTTCCACTAAGCCTGGAGGCCAATTAATGTGGAGTTCCACAACATGTAACAATCTACACATATGCGGGACCTTTTACTTGTCCGCATAGACCCCAATACAATGGGTTGTAACAGAGATATATCGCCGTATATATGGCCTGGTGTGATTTAAATATATTATTATTGCTACTGTGAATAATGTTTATCTCTGTATGTACTATGAAGAAATATCTTAAGCCGCCTCAGTGCTATATATTGCCAGTATGTCTAGCATAGTGTGATTTTTCATGGAGATGTGTACACATCTCCATATAAAATATATTATTGCTACTGAGATTAATGTTGCATTTCTTTATGTAGAAGTAGCTTTAGACTTTTATATCTTTAGTGTGTTAGTATTAGAATCTGTTTCTGTTCTTGTTTTTTTGTCTATTGATATCTCTTGTAACTGACTTTTTGGTCAAATGTGACCTATGTTTGAGTCAATAAAAACCTATATATATATATAACACCAAGTCTCTTAGATCTTTCCGATTATTTAAATTTCACAAAATTCTAAGCAAAGAACAACAAGGAAACATGAGCCCTCCTTTGAAAGCCTCACTCTCAAACATTGAATTACTTTTTTCCTGACAAACAGAGACGTTAATTGCATCAAAACGTCACCCAGAGAATCTCTAGAGCAATTTGATCTCGTGAGCAAATTAAAGCCACATAAGTGTTGGCAGTTTAGTCAATTCTCACTAGGAAATCTTTTCTTTCTTAAGCAAAAATGGCGGAAGAAAAAAGCAGGGAATTTGAGAGAAGCTAGTGGGGACACTTCAGTTGCAAGTCTGGAGCTGCTGAGTGGCAGGTTTAAAATATTCAAAATCCCACGTAAGATGTCTCAACACAGTTTAACTCTTTAATGGTCTAAACTTGACTCCACTAAACCTGAAACTAGGTCAATTTAAAAAAATACTCTTACCAGTTGAGTCAGAGAAAAATGTTTTGTCTACACAAGGAAAACAACATGCCGGAAAGGGGAAGTTGGGTTTGCAAAAAAGCAACACTACAAATATTCAGCAAACAAGATTTAAACTTTGCTGGTAAATCTACAGGTCTAGAAATAGAAATAGAAATAGAAATAGAAATAAAAGCTGACAAATGGAGAATATACACCAGGGACGAAGGTGATCATTCAAAACAATTTTGTTATTTAAAGAATTATCATCAAGAGTTACTAGCAGTCTGGAAGAACGTTTTCTACTGGTTTTTTCTTCGAGTATTGGATTTTCAACAAAAGCCCAAATAATGATGAGATGACACAATGTTGCTTCAACTCTAACAACTTACTGTCATTGTCCATTAATTCTGAGTACTTTCTGAAATTCTGACTAGACAGTCCAGTCTTATATATATACAGGGCCTACATCAGGTCGAGGTGCCCCCGCAGATCGAAGTACGTACTTAAAAGGAGGTACGTCCCTCCTTTGAAGTATGCCTGTAGAAGTATTGTTCAATTTTAGACAGCTGAAAACGAAAATCCTGTTTTCTCCTGAACAAGGCTTTTGCCATTGGTCTCAAGTATTTCTATAGGACAAGAATGTTGTTGCATGTCTCCTTCTGAGAATGTATTTCCCTCCGAATGTTCGTTTTCATTGAAATACAGCTGGAATAAAATTTGGCACTCCACAAAATGGATTATTCTGGATTATCAAAAACGTTGCCAGTTTCAAAAACTGCGTGGATTTGAAGGAAATATATCTGTTTTGCAGGTGAGCAACTTATTTTATCAACTCTATGTGGGCATTTTACATAAATTACAATTTAATGAAGCAGTATCAAAGCATCCTTCCTTTGAAGGATGGGCATACTTCGTTTGAAGTAGGCCTATGCTTCGTTTCTGGGTCAAATCCGATGACATCATCCTTGTTTATGAGCGGGAAGAAGGCATCCTTCTTTCGAAGTATGGGCATACTTCAAACGAAGTATGCCTTTAAAACGACCATCTTTAAAAGCCAATAGCATGATTAGCCCACATAGAATTGTAATTATTTTGCTCATGCACTTTCTGAAGACGTTTTTCCACAAATCCCATGTGTCAAAATGACTGGCAATGTCTTAAATCGGCTAAAATCGCCGTTTATTTGCATCGAAATTTCCGACGTTCATCTTTGGAGGCTCTGGAAATAATGTTGGGGATGTTTTCCAAAGTTTATTCAGCTTGAAATCAATGCTAGTATTGTTATCTGTCAGTTCATGCAGGAGGAATTCATAGGCAAGCAAGTCAATTCTAAATAGAAGCAGTTTGCTGGAGTGTCTCATTTTCGTGAATGCATACTTCGATCGAGGGACATACTTCGATCGAGGTACGTACTTCGATCTGCGGGTGCAACGTGACCTGTACATACATACAATCTAATGACACAGAAAAAACAATCCTACAGGCTACATCAACATCATTCTATATATGGCGAGGGTTAACGTAATAAAAGTACGGAATCAGTAAGCCATGATCATGGGAAGCACAACATTGGAGGGCAGAACGGCTCGGAATGGCTCGGAATGGCTCAGGATTGCGTCAGAGGAGACTGTAGAGCCACTAGGTGGCGCTCCTCGCATACAAAAGACCAAGTTGGAGAGGGATCTGGAGGGTCCAGGAGGGACCAGGGGAATGATGAGCCATAAACCCACTCTGAGGCGGCTCGTTGGTAGTCCCTGCATCCACTCTCACAAACAGAGAAATGTGTCTTGTCTGCTGTCAGATGTACATGTGTAACAAGACATTACAGTCAGGGAATTCCCATGAAATAGCACCATACAATTGTAAGGCTGCCCCCCAGGAAGAGATACTATCTATAATCAGATATTGTCCAATATAAAACCACACAAATGATTCATGAGACACAAATGCCGCTATACCAGTCATCGGATAAAACTAAATGTTACAAAAGCAAGAATGTTAACTCTTCTTAATCTTTTAACATGTTTAAGGGTGAGGGTTGATGCAACTTGATGGTTGTCTAGTACTGACAGTACAATACTGTTATTTTAATATTATACCAATCAAATTTAACTAAAGCCTCCCAAAAAAAGAAAGCTGAATTCATAAGTATATCGCGAGACCAATTTACATAATTTTACAAATGGTTCATAATACAGAACACATTAACAATCATTGTCAATCAATCATTTATGTTTAATTAATCATAACATGGCGAAAGCAAAAGAAAAACATAAACATGATTAAGAACAGACATGGCGAAAATAACTTATTACTTCCCCATTACTTTTTTGCACCAATATTACTGAAAATACTAGCCCTACAACCTATTCTATATTCACAGAGACATATACGATTATCACAGAGACACAGTGAGACACAGAGTCTTTAATTACTTGCAGCATCTGTTGATCCATAAGAATAGCACTAATTAAAGCACTCTTCCCATAAATGGCACTATCCTAACTAGCACCCATCAAAGCAGCACTGACCACACTGATCAGCCTAATCAAGTCTGGTCTCTCCAGGCTATCATGTAGTAAGCTGTCGTAAGCTGTTGTAATTCCCAATGATGATGCCACTTCCATATCGGACAAATTGAGGACACCCTGTCCCGGGTCGTTACACGAATATGACATAAGATGCATCTTACATGCAGGGCCATAATAGCACTTCTTTAGACCTGATAATGATGTCGCTAGTGATTACTTAGTATATTCATGATATTGGCATCAATCACACCTCCAGCTAATCATTATCTAATTAGACCAATTACCGGCCACCTGACTCACTGCATATTCATGGTCATATACATGACAGGGGATGGATTATATCTTGTACCTTAGCTCCTCAAAATATTAGATACAAAGCTCAAATTTATGAAGTAGGGAGAAAGGGCTTTACATCCTGTATTTTTCAACTTGCAAGGTCTCATAGTTCCTAATAGGACAGATGGGGACAATAGCAACGAGGCAAGGAGCACTTGTTGCACAGGATCTGTCTAAATGGTGTTGCCTACAGCAAGAACCAAACCCAGGTCCCAGAGTTTTGTAGCCAACTGAGGTAAGCACATACCACAACTGCTCTAGAAGGGCCTTAGGGTGAGTATGCTACAGCACAAGCCCAATACAAGAGGGAGCTAAAAATTTCTGCATGTTTTTTCCATCCAGCATCACTCGAATGTCTATGATAGACTCTATCACAATTTGGAGTATTTCAAAATGAAGTAACATGAGCACAAATCAATAAACAAGTCTGTGATAGAGAGAGAATATATTGGAAAGTGTGGCACACGTTCATTCCCACTTATCATTTACATATATATGACGCAACATATGACGTCAGACTTTGGCAAACAGGGACTTTTTTATGACTCACCAATGGTTCAGCAGTTTTGTGGAGTCGTACGATCTTGATGCTGTCCGCGTTGTACTGTGAAACTCTCTCGTAAAGATACTCTTGGTCGTCGTCTTCATTGGGGGCGCTGGCAGAAAGACGAGCTCTGTTGGTGGCTACATGGTCGTGTGTGTACATCAGCATCTACAAAGATACAAAGAGATTATAATAAGAATTTGTACTGCTAATATAATACAGATATATACACTATCAAATACAATTTTCTCTGAATTACAAAAGAATATGACAAATTTTGCGAAATGGTCTTTTAAAATACTGAGCAATGCTTATATATAAATGCATTATATCTAAGGATATGGAAAATCACTATGATTCTAAAAAAGCGACCTTCTCCAAAAGAAGCAAGGATAAGCAACAATTCTAGGAAATTGAGTGGCCATGAACCAGCATGACATTGCGAATGTCAGTTAAACCCAATTAGAATAGATGAACTCAAATATGATTTCTGAAAATGTGAGGCCATTTTGACCTTTCTTGAAACTACCCAGACTACAAAACAGCATATTACTACACTGGACTTGGACCTCCTGCTATTGACTCTGGAATCTGGACCATAAAAAGTCAGTGTTACATTATGTCATTTTATGTGGGTAATATCCAGGGTAGTGCAACTTACGAGTATAACACTCTGTAACCCCAGGCAACAGCTATGTATCAGTATACTTCACATGTGGGATTTTATCTTGAGAGAAACCACCTTGCAGCCACAGACACTGCAGGAACATACAACACAGAACAGTCACACAAAGCAAATAGCAAATCCCAGCACTCCGTATAAATTTGGAGTACTTCAGGAGCACTACAGCTTCACAAATATTGCTCCAGCTAAGGCCAGATATATTTTATTTTTGCTTCTCGGATTGACCGACCCAACTGACTTCGTGCCTACGGAAAAACAAATTGAACTAACCAACAATTTTTAACAAATTGACATTGATATTACAGCTTTTTTTTAGTACTAATGATCGACCCTAGAAAAATAATCCCCGAGAATATCCAAGAAGCTAAAGATCAATTTTGTCTGGCCTAAAAGTTGCAGAGCTCTCAAGAATAGCTAGGACTTGTAGGAGGAACCATATGGCTCCAGCATCATTATAAATATCAACAGCAGCACCACAATAGCTTTTATGTGATGTCCTTGAAGGCCCAGCCTCTAAATCCTGCAACATATATCTGTGAGTGTCACCAGGTGCATTGTAGCCTTGTAGAAATTGCAGATCTAGATATTTTCACTTCAAGAGCAACAAGGAGGGCCACTGGGCTATGCCTCCCTCCACACTCCACTGGGAAGTTTATCATGTTTGTTTTTCAAGCAACAAAAAAAGAATTTAGCACTTGCAGCATTTTGGGAATGGACGAAAGAAAAGAAGGCAGAAAGTGGTTGGTTGGGGAGGAGATATTAGAAACACATGTGGCCGTTCCACATTCATAGTTTACAGGGTTGAGGAGATGTAGTACAATCTGGTCACACTATCCATCAACAACACAGAACAGGGGAGAGGGACAAAGAGAGAGGGACAAAGAGAGAGGGGGGGGGGCAAGGGGGAGGGTCATACAGGGATCAGACCCCAGACTGATTTAGCTGCAATGGCCCAATAGGGAGAGTTTGGGGGGGGGGGGAGAGGTATACATTGTTGCAAATTCAACATCCTTGCATTTATGGCCAGAAAAGTCATCCTCCATTCTTCAAACAAGTTCAAAAGTAAAAGTTGGTGTTGGAGTAAGCAAGGACCTCAACTCTCTGATCTGCTGAGGGCATAGTTCGAACAAATTCCACCATCTCCTGATCATTGAGTATCAGTTTTATTAGATAACTGAACAAAACCGAATAACAGCTCGCTCTTTATAAATACAACAAAGTAAAAGAGCTCAGATCAAAACTAATATTTCAGACCAAACGAAGGAACTACTAAAGAAAGGAGCAGAAATATATCAAGATAAAGATACATATTCTAGCAAATGACTAGTATGGTCTGCAAGGTCCTGGATAAATAGCCGACCTAAAGAGTCAACCTGGTCATTGTACAGGATTGCAGAGCCAGATGGCGCTAGAATAAACATCCCAGGGAGATATTTCTTGGTGACTAATGGCCGAGGATGATTTTTGTCTGATTTGCTCCGTCTAACTCAGTCTGGAATCAATGCAAATGATCAATGCCACTCTATGAGCCCAGCAGGGACATTTTTATCCAAAGGAGCTCATAAGAGACACATTTTTAGCCTCCTGATTTCTATTTTTATCCATTATGAGACCCAAGTCTATACACACACTATGAGTCTACTATGGCTCCAGAATGATTCTCTAATAGTATCCGGTTGCCAAGACAGCTGTTATTGTTTTTAAAAGAGGTCCAAGTAAAAATGAAACAATTCAAACAAAGAAGAAATTTCCTTAAACTGAAGATATGTTCTACTTTTTCCTACTTTTCTCAAATTTCTTTTCCAAAGTTTAGACTAATGACTCTAGAGACAGGAGTGGGAAAAAGAAAACGAAGAAGCCATTAGCCCTAACTGGCAGACAAAAGGACCTTAAACTGTGTTAAAGGAGAATTATGCAGTCTGTGTGGAAGACAAAATGGGAAGAAAACGTCCCACTGAGCTCAATGGTGAGTCACTGGCCAATAATGGCCATATTGCTCTGGTCAGGGCAAGTTGTTGGGCAACTGAGTAGGGCACAATATCCTAAAGATAAACAAACCTCATCTATTTAGGGAATATACTATTCACAGCCTACAAATCCACAAGACTATCATATGCGGTTATATCAGTCGGGATCAGCCTAACAACACACAGTCTACCTCAACACATTCTCGCTCATATACGAGTGTTTGCCAAAGATCAACATTGACACCACAGAATCACATGGAATGGCAATGCCGCGACATGACCGTGCCGAATCTTATTATGTGGCACATTCTCACTAAACATCAGGGTTTAACCTGACGTGACATCTGCAACAAGAACTAACAGGAGAAAGAGATAGAAGGGATGCTAACAAGACTCTTGACTTCTGAGGGAAAGAACATGGCTGACAAGAACATTCCAAACACCATTGACAAATGAAACAAACAATATCTGCACATCAGATTGCAATTGAGCTGCAATAGACATATTTTAGAAGCTATTTCTGCAGATTTTACAGAACAGGAGAAAAGAGATAGAAGGGGCGCTAACAAGATGGACTCTTGACTTCTGAAGAAAAAACATGGCTGACAAAAACATTCCAAACATCATTGACAAATGAAACAAAACAACATTAATAGACGGATCTCCATTTAATCTACAATTTACATATTATAGCAACTGTTTCTGCACATTTTGCATATCATACCTTAAGGTTGGGTGTCTGTAGAATGGCCCTCAGCTCCTCCGCCACCGGGTGGCCATGGGCAGCATTCAAGGAGTTCATGACATCGCCACAGAGTTCTTGGGAATTGTCAGCCACGGGTGACAGTTTGTGACGCTGAAGATTGACCTCCACCATCTGAAGAACATGTGGAAAGGGATACATGAAAATGGCATTCGAGACGAACAACAACATTGGGAAATATCTACTTGAAAAGAGTTCATAAGACACATGATGGTGATGTCAGACAATCATGAAAATCCAAGAAACATTTTTATAATACAGCGTACATTGCAATTGAGGACCTCAGGCATAAGGACTTCTACTCACCCGAGGGTTCAAAATTACTTATTCACAATATTAATATTTAACGGAATTATAACAACTTTCAACTTAACTTTTGGTGGAAAAAAAAAGCCATTTTAAGGTTTCATAATTTCTACAGAGAAAAGAGCTTCAAACGTTATTGGTCGCCAGTTCCTGTTTATTTTTTAGATCTTTTGGGATTTTCCTCATTTAGTTTCTCTTTCATAAGTAAAGTCCATAATCAATGTACTGACAAAGAAACAGTTCAAAACACCCCAAAGGGCCCATAATTAAAGCATGCCTGTAGTGTCATACAATACCTGGGGCCCTACACAGCCTCAGTGCTTGTCTGAAGTCATTATTAGACCTGACACCTCCTCTCTCTTGGGTTATTTTTCACACTTTTTTATGAAACGTGATACAATCTCAAAACAAGTAGACATTTTGTAACAATTAACTCTTTTAAGTTCTTACTCAGAATAAACTTGAACATGAAACGAAATAGCAAAATGTACTCATAAATCACACGGGGAAAAAAGTCCCATTGGCAAGTATGGCGGACAGGTTTACCAAGTGATTTAGATGGACTAGGACGTCCCATGGTGCATTTTCAATTTTGTGTTACAATCAGCAATTAATGTCATGTCATATTCATGTAATTACTCATAAGATCGCAGTAATTGCAAAATTGCAGTGAGAGCTACATTAAGAGTTCATCCAGTGTTTATCAATGAAATGTTTTTAATGATCCGAAGTTTCAATGTTGTACGCAAAAATAAGATGGACCAAAATAACCTCCAATCAATATTCACATTCATAATCAAATGAATTCAAAATATATTAGTTATAATTGCTTGTCTAATGAAGTATATCATGATACATAATACTTGTATAATAGCATTAATATTTTCCCTAATGATGTCAATTATGTACAAAAGGCAGGCCTATTATCTTGACTATGAAATTTTGTATTATAATGTTTAAAAACATTTCGGAGGCATAAAAGCTTGGTTAATTAGTAAAATCACATCTTTACACATGTCTTATTCAAGGAAAATTAGAAATTTTAAGAATACGTAATCCCTTTAATAGCTCCATGAATTTCAAAGAACTAGGTTAATGATCTGCCTTCAAGGACGAAGCACAGGAAAATATGTGCCACGACATAATTGAAATATGATAAACTGGATCATATTTCTTAGGTGAATCCATATTAAATTCATATAGCTATGTATGTACCATATCTCTGCATGTTATTATATTTCAACACATAATTACAAGCCATATTGCATTTCCCCTACCTTATTGTGGATGCGTAGGGCCTGTTGGAAGCGAGTATTGCTGAATAGTTTTGAGATTTGGGCAACATCTTTTTGGTCTTCGGCGGACCTCAGCTGTTTCTGCAGGTTTTGTAAAGAAGCAAACAGGTCTTCTACGGCTGAAATAAATGAAGATGTGTATCAGAACAGTTCAAATACAACAATAAAGACACATTGTATTTCATCTTAAATACATTCCATTTCCGTCGGCAATTAAGTATCTGATGATACATTTGAAACTGTCTTTGAACACCTCTTCAAGGAATCATAATCTATCTTCTGCCCCATTCTATTCCAATTCTATTCTATTCTTTTTATTTAAAAGGTCTTTTGTGCAAGCTCTCTTAATAATCACATAATAAGGACTACATATTTTTGAACATGAACTTTCAAAATTAAACATGTTAAAGAAAGACACGCTTAAGAAATATAGATGAGCAAAACTAGGGAGTCATAGTAGGGACTCCTTAGACCTTCTAAACTTTATCTATACCAAAAACACTGTATCTTTGGCTGCACAACATTGACTTGGGCCAAAATCAAATTCAGACTCTTATTTCACTCTTTGCAAAACAGAACATAACACAGCCACATTTTTACTTCCAAAAGAAACTGAATATACATGAAAAGATTTAAATGAATCGTGGGTACAAAGGGCCTTTGTTTGAGAGAGCATTTTGATTTTTTTAAGGATTACTTTTCTGCAGGTGTATCAAGTACACATATAACGAGCGACACATTCTGACCTAGCAGCTAAGACATATGAACAAGGCTAAACCTTTTCTTTTTTCATGTTTTTCTCTGTCCTATTTTGGCAAGAAATTAAAACAAGGTCTGTGCGCTCTTACATGAACAAAACATGCAGGTATTGTATTCGTTCGAGGGTGATATTTAGGTCATGTGATTTGAATTTATGACATGTATGGAAAACCCCCAATAAGCAGATGAGCAATGACTGCCAATGAGGCACATTATGAGAATTACATTTGAATATATTGATTTTTCATTGTTTACTTTTGAGTAGAATATAAAGGGATATGCATTATGTTTCATAGCCAAAGTGGTTTCATGAGTAATAAAATTTTGATAAAGAACCGTGCGAATGAAGGCCGATTAAATATTCAGTCCACTTCACTCTAGTCTCTAGACAAAGACGGGGTCAAGGTTGTAGAAATATTCTATTCACCAAACCAGTAATTCAACTGACTAGACTAGTATTAAAAAATATATCATGATGTTAATCAAACTAAATTGTTTAGAGAATGTCCTCATTTATCACAATGAAGATGAATTCTGAGTGAATTATTTCAGTCCAAACATGATTTCCTCCACAATGTCCACGTTCAATTTATAACTCGGTGATTCAGTTTGTCTAGGAATTGATTACCGTCAACAAACAACCAGCCAAAATCAATCACATCATTTGATCATGAATCAGGAGATAAATGCTTTCGGTGTCAGCTGATTCATTGGGTGGGCTTTGTCAATGCAGAGACTTTAGACAGCACAGATAATGGGAGGCTTATATACTTCATAGCTTTATGGTATTGCATATTAGCAAGCTTTTCAGCCAAATACCCATTAAAGTAATTGCCTTGGAGGTTTTCCTCAGCTTCTACCAAGATTTCACTATTCTGAACCACTTTACTAATTGGTACATATTACACAGGATCTCTTATCTCGAATAACACTTTTCAAGGTCTTTACAACAGTATACTCCACTATACTTAAATTTCACAAATAGGCAAAATCTATAGCCATGAAAATTGCAGTACAGTGCATACATATAAAAGATGAGTGGAATACTTCTCCACTCGATCATATGTGATAGTAAATACCAATTAATATATTTTTGCTTGAGGTGCTTACCTAAGAGTTTCTTTGGATATGCTGTGGAGTGCGGCCGTGATTCTGTATCCTCTTCATACGTGGGGTTCACAAAGCCCGGCTGTTGCGCTTGTTCTTCGAGGGATTGTAGTTTCTTTGAACCTCTCATGGAAGTTCGGAGGAATTCTTCTTCTTTGAGATGGCGTTCCTCCTCCTCCCGCCTCTTCCGGAGGTCCTCTTGGTATTTGCGTATCCTCTGCATCTCGTCAGCCGTGGCATCTTGAGCGGGAGCCACATGCTGATCCGGATGCTGATCCGGATTCTTACGGGGGGAGGAGTTTTTAGTTAATGTTGGGGGGTAACTGGGCCGCTCTTTCTTTTGGCCGATAAAGTTCTCGGGCACATCGATGGCCATTTCTCGATGCGGCCGTCTGTCCGAGTCAGAGTCATAATTAATGTGGTCGTCCGACCGCTGGTTGATCATGTACTGGTTGCTGTTGATGGCGGCCATCTTGTGCGAACCAGCATGCTCGTGGATTAGGCCGTTAGAGCGCCCGTTGATGTAGCCATTCACCATGGCACTGTCCATGTTACGCTCCTCTGCCCTGGCAAAGGAGGCCACACACGTGCACCTTGAGGTACTACTGACTGGCGAGGGGGTCTTTGGGGACGACGCTTCTCGTGGAGGACCTTCGGGAGTTGGAGTAAGCTTGCCTTCTCCCTCTTCTCCCTCTTGCACCACCTCCTCCTCCTCCTTCTCCTCCTCTTTATCAGTGGGAGATCTCTCTTCCCTCTCTTCCTCTCCTACCTCATCTCCTTCTCTCTCATTCCTTTCTTCGACTAATGCCAAATCAAACGCCTGCACCTTATGTTGGGCCGTCAAGTCCTCCAGACGCTTCCTAGCAGTCTCCTCGACAGCCACCACGTAGGCATTCTGGATGTCTCTGCCTTCCCGCCCTGGAAGAACAAGAAGAATCACAATATAAGAATAATGACAAAATGGTTATTAGAGAAATTTCTTACAGGCCTTCACCAACTGCTCTTTTTCCATATTTAACAATTTTTTAAAGGTTTCCTCCCATATCAATAGTAGATTCTGTTTCGAAAAACACCAATAGATACAGTATGATTGGCGACTCCAAACCTTTTAACTTTAAGGTACCAATCATACCATAATTAATGTTTATGCATAACATTGACCCTGGCATAAATATCAGATGAGAACTTTCAGGGGAATAACCAAAAGTAATGTAGCTAACAATCTCAACAAAAATGAATCTCTGAACTTTCCAAGTCAAGTCCTTGAGGAGGAATCTCATAAAACATTAAGTAGGATCATTCTGTATACCTCTTTTTAGTGCCTTAAAAGATTACTTTACATTGAATCGTAGATGTAGTTTGAAAGCTGTAAACGGAAAGTCAAAATAGTCATATATATATATATGCAACTGCAGACTGTCGGATGACTCAGAACTGGAATGAATCCACACTAATCCACTATTTTACATTTTCACTTTGACTCATCATATCGGCATATATATAAGTAGGCTAAAATTCTACTGCTCATCCCCTTTTTCCCAAGTTATGTTTATGACTGGCTGGTATATATAAGCAGAAATACAGTTACTGAATACTGACTGATATAAACAAGATTTATGGCAAGCAAAATCCAATCTATTTCCGTGTTAAATCTATTTCTGATTTCAATCTATTTCCAAAATTTCAATGCAATTGAAAGCGATTGAATTACAGCCAGTCGTGATTTCTGAATAGGAGTGTCAGAAAAAGACATCTAAACATAGAGCATAATAAAAGCATAATAATAACACGCCGAGTATTGATTGCTATGGACAAAAATATCCAGGTAAATATAGAGATAAGTATCCCTGAGTATGTGACAGATGCTTACTACTAAGAATAGTCACTAAGGAGCAAATAATTGGATATGTATCAAACTAATATGACTGGCCAACAAGTACACACTTGATACAGATGACTGTATAAGGATTCTATAGCTACATCAGCACTTTCAAGTTTCTATAGACACTCAATGAATGGTTTGAAACAGTATATATTGGATATATCTTTTATGTATTGTATACATTGGGGCTTACAGGTTGATAGGCCATGATCTGATGATAGGCCCATATAAAATCAGCTCAAGTGAGTTTGGTATTGACCAGTCAATTAACACAGACACAAATCGTCCAATAAATTTGGCAATAACCCAAAGGTCGATTGTTGAAGTGCTGACAAGAGAACAACTGCTGACCACTGCTTGACCACAGCAGACAATTGTTGTTTGCCCTCCACCATTAGCAGTGGGCACAAGTGGACAGAGGAGCCCAGTGGTCAAACAAAGCATTTAATTCCCTCTGACCAGAGAAGAGTCAACAAAAGGCCTGGTCACAATAAATGTGGAATTGCAGTAAAAGACAATAAAGTGCCACCAAAGGAGTCCAGGTCCAAATCTATTCAGTCCTAGATTGGGACAACCACTCAATCCCATTCAGACTACACAAACTAATCCTGTTCAATTTCAAAATCTTAACCACTCCTATTCAATCAAGTCCATTGATCAGGCTGGAAGGTGCTGAAACTGAACCTGATCAATGAAGACTATTTGCCAAGTACATACCGAATCTATAGGGAGCAGTACAGGGACACTTCATTGGCTACCTATAAAGACTCTGTATCCACAAAAGCCTTTTTCGTTCCCCAAGGTCCAAGGTTATTTTTAGCGAATCTCCAATTTGAGTTCCCAACTCCGATAAATCCATCCCTGATTAAAGCGAGAAAGCAATTTCTTAGGCAAGCTTAAACAGATCTCAACACAGCAAAAAAGAAACCAACATATTCATTCAAATGTTGTTTCTGCTTTTCCTGGTCCTTTCCAGGTCCTTTCCAGAGGATTTAGAGAGTATTTATTTCTCTTGAGAAGATTTGAAGTATTGGTGGAGCAGTGAACTGACACTTCATGCAACATCCCCTTCTCCACACTACTCTATACTGAATATGCAACAGTTACAAGCATCAGCTTGTGTGTAAAAATACTAAAATATGCCTCAGGCAAAGCAGTTGCAATCACAGTAATATATATATAATGATATTAAACCAAGACCTTATTCACAGACAGTTTCAAATTATACTAGATTGTCAACATGTAGGCCTACTAGTTTGAAATGGATAGTAGAGTGCATGAATGTAATTAATTCCAAAACAAATGCCTGTGACACATACAAAATAGGTCACTAATCATTTTTGAAGACGAATAACTAGGTGAACCTTCAGCCGATTTCTTTGAAATCCTAACAAAATCTTTTTAAGGCACTCGCTCAGAGCAAAACCACCATTTGCACTCCAAGAGCTCTTAAATGCAATCAGCAAGAAATCTCGAGATTCCACCAAGTAGCCCAAAACTTGTAAGTGGCAATCTGCATACATATATACTCTGCAGCTTACACTGTGGCACTATTTGTGTACATCTGCTCCAGCAATGGAGAAACTGGGGATGATTAGATGGCACAAGGTTTAAGAGACAGGAGAGGAGGGGGGGGGGGCTACAAGGGGGTTACTGCACTGGCTCTCAGGGAGTTGGGCCTGTAACAATCACTGGCATAATAGTCTAGAGAGACCTTCACAGCTTGCCAGGCCTTGGTATTGTTAAAGACTGAAACTGGAGTTAGCTGGAGTTAGCATTGATCACCCAGCCCTGGGTTCCCTTGTACTGGAAGCTGCAAATCAATGGCTGGGGAGCCTGGCCTTTGTGGGGAGACCTGTAACTGGCAAGGAAGCCATTTCTGGATGGGAGGCGACTCTTCCCTTTATATTGGATCCTGCATTTAACACATTTAACAGCATCAGGCAACTCAGCACCTCAGCTGCTCAACCTCCAGATTATGTGGCTTGAGTCTTCACTTCACATCTCACCACTTATGGCATCCAGAATTCACCAAAAGGTTCTATATTTTTAGATCCCAGTTCAATATAACTACAGGATCCAGAGCATAATACATGTAGTTCGGTTCTGCCAGTATAAAATGGTAAATGCCTATCATAGCGGCACCAACAAGTTTACTCTCCTACCTTATGAATTTTCACATTCACTGGTCATTCTGAATTTCATAAGGCAGTTTCTAAGCCTCTTAGCAACTCAAAAGACCTTCAAGATATCTTCTCGTCCATTTGAACCCATACACACATTATACATCATTTGTCACAGGATGATTGAGAATCATGAAGATACACCTGAGTTACACCAAATTTTGAATTGGTGACCATAACATGGAAGAGTGCAAAATTCTTCAGATGTACCCATGACAATGATGACACCAACTTAGCATGTTATAAATTGCTTTCTGTCTGACCATACAGGCCACTATACAGCCATGTAACCTGCAGGGAGTGGCCATTATCGTGACATTGTGACCCCCTCCCCCCCTTCTCCAGTTGCCACTGGTTCACAGGTCTTGTCATGCAACAAATAGCCACACTTACACTGTGGCAAAACAAGACGAGGGTAACTGAGTTACCCTCGTCTCAATTTGTTAAAATTTCGTGAAAAAACTAGGTCATCCCATTGGATTCCATGTTAAATGATGACGAGGGTAACTGCCTTTCCAGTTTTGAGATGACGAAGGTAACTGTGATTGATGACGAGGGTATTTGCTTGTAAATTGTGCATTAAACACTGCCTACACCTTGTCTACATGTTATAGAAGTTTTGCAGGCAGGATGGAGGTTCACAGGTAGATCATTATCTTGAAAAATTGTCATGAATATGAAAAGATACATTACAACTTTACAAGGATATAGGGATCATGGAGAGAACAGGAAGTGATGGGAGGGGCAGTGGGACAGTATAGGGAGAGATGAGAAGTATGATAATATGGACAGTTGCATGCTAATCCTCTCTTGATGTTATAGTTAATTGCATTATTAAACAACAACCACATTAAAAACGTGTACAGAGATCATCTAAAATCCATCTCAATTATTTGAAGTATAGTCATGGTCTTGGTATTCTAATTCTTGATATCCCCAGTTTCTGCTGGTCGGCTTTGATGTTAATATATGGAAAATCAAGACTTGCAGGGCCTGTATATTGTTCTTCTGAAACGCCACTTTTATTTTTAAAAAATTGTCTTTTAAATTTATGGTGTTCTTTCTTTTCTGAAAGACTTTTTGCATCCCTTCATTTTACCAAAAGACCAACCGTAAGTCCGTAATTTATAACAGGTAGCATGTTTGCCAATTGGAGAATGTTGGTCATTTAAACCCAGAAGTCTGATTAAGTTTTAAAATCAATGGATTTAGATTCCAGAAAATCACTCACTCACATATTGTACATGTATTTAGAATAGGGGCTGATGTATGATGGACATACATTTAATATTTTATTCATATAGGAATCTCCAGTGCAGTCTCTGATTAAGCTAACCACCAAAGGATGTGAGTTTATATTTACAAACTCCCTTGCAACTTCACAAATATTCCAATCCAATCCAAAGCACAAAAAAAAAAATTATTGGACTCTTTTGCCGGGTACTGATCATGGCGCAGAGTAAGGAGGGATTTTCAAATAGCTTGTATTGTATAATGATAAAATAACAGAAAAGTTTTTTTTTTAAACCAGCATTTTTAGCTTTTAATATCAGACCTTCCTTGAAAGTATAATAGCCTTATAATTGCTAAGAATCAATATCCAGCAACATAAAATCCGTTGGCTTTTGGGGGCCTAAGGTGGCAGACCTGCCAAATAGGCTTCAGCCCTACGGGCCTCGCCAAGGCCATCTGGACCAACTCCCCCCTCCCTTGCCTGGTTTCTGGCTATGCCCCTGATCACGGTTCAGAATGTTTTTACTGGCCTGTGTAAAAAGACACTCTGAATGGCCTTACAAGTAAAGGGTTTCAATGATCAAGAATAAGAAACTTCTGAATAGAAATACATCAATCATGTATCACATAGGCCTATATATCACGCACATATGCATACCAATAATACCCTATAAGACAATACAAGCGTATGCAATTCGAATTTGGAGATTGCAGAAGCAGGGTCATTTTGCAAATAACACACAGATATGGTGGAAATGCAATAGTCAACCTTGTACATCTCACTTATTTTGATATTAATGTTGTGGCATGCAAATCATTTTTTCCTTTATAGTATTTGCATATTTTGAAGAAATGCATGCATAACTAGTGGGAGCCTATTCCAAAATCACACGACAAATTCTATTTAACATACATCAACAGTAGTGATCACAAACTGTTATACATTGTTTGTTACTATTTGTGCTTTTAGCAGTTAGACATAAGATAGAAGTAGATAAGAATCTACAACTTATAGAATCAACAACACCCAACAATCACTGTGAATTTCGAGAAAATGTTTTTCATAATTAACTGTAAAATTGGACGAAATCTGTGACAAATATATCAAAACACACATGTCTTCGGCATTTCTTTGATTTGTCATATGCTTGTATATAGGTGGACTGAAGCCATTTGCATGCCCTGATACCTTTTGTCTCTCAATGATTAGTATGGCCGCCCACGCTATATATACACAACATTTAAACACATTTGTGGTATGTGGTCCCCAACATATATAGCTGACATCATTGAGTCAAGTATGGAGAAGATGT
The DNA here is from genome assembly GCA_026936325.1 of Platynereis dumerilii. NCBI lineage: Eukaryota > Metazoa > Annelida > Polychaeta > Phyllodocida > Nereididae > Platynereis > Platynereis dumerilii. The sequence goes on from JAPTHN010000007.1 coordinate 1,879,285, forward strand.
ATGGGTCATGGAGCTTTCGTTTGTTTGCAATGCCACATATTTTTTCACACATTCAATATTGTCAGAACTCTAATTTCTTACATTGTCCTGTGTAAGAGCAGATCCAACTTTTTACAATTTGTGATGCTGATGATGTGTCATGATCGTACCATTACTTTCAGTAGTACTTTTAGGAGACTAATTCTGCTTTGTGGTTGCTAAAAACTTGAAAGGACTATGCATCTTATTCTAAAATTACACTGTAAAACACTAAAACAGCAGTACTTGCCGTATAAACAATGGTTTTCAATCGTAAAATGGCAATTCTGAAATATTCATGACGTTAGCTGTCATTTAAGTGATGCAGCAGATTTTACAGTGCACTTATAACTTTAGAATCAAACAGCCTCTATGGTTGCATTTCAAAAGTATAATCATGATAAATCATTAGCTATCAGAAGTCCTATAAGTGAACTTTTCGTGTTAACATTGTCCTCTCTATTTTCATAAATAGTGAAACAAGAATTTTTGATTTTATCATACTTTTTGGTAAATTCTGCAAAAGATAATGTAAAAGACATAATGGATGTGCTTTAAGCTACATGGGCCCATATGTTTTTGGAATTCCAAATTTGTAGTGGTAATAAAATACACAGGCAGTGTCAGTATTTAAGGACTTCAACCTTTGGTGTAGAAAAGTAAATCTAGAAAATCTGAGATGATCACTATCATATAGGGACTGTCTGCAGTCCATCTACTTAATGCAAAGGAAGGGCAGTTACCTTCGTCATATCAATATCAGGATCACAGTTACCCTCGTCTCGAGTTGCAGTTACCCTCGTCAATTGAGGTGTGCTTTAAGTCAATTTTAGACTCAAACAGCTCACATATTGGGTTACTTTCCTTTGAAATCATATTTTCGGCCTCTAATGATGACTGTACGTCTATTTGGTAAGTTTTCTGAGAAGTAATAAGCTCAAATTCAACGTTACATAATATTTAAGGCTAATTTAGGGACGAGGGTAACTCAGTTACCCTCGTCTTGTTTTGCCACAGTGACTTAGGCAGGGATCATATATCATGTGGAAGACATGGAAACTTGGATTCCAGGAGAATTTTCAATGTGAATTGAGTTATTACTATCTATCTATCTATCTATCTATCTATCTATCTATCTATCTATCTATCTATCTATCTATCTATCTATCTATCTATCTATCTATCTATCTACCTATCTGCCACCCATTTGACAGACCACTTGATAGTTTTCTCCTTAACAAAGTTTATTAAGTGTTTGTTAAGGAACTATACAAACCCTTTTAGACCACAAAACAAGAGTACTAAGCATTATTTGGAAAGCTTGCCAGGACAATAGATCCTTCAAGTGCCTTGGAAATAAAAGAAAGAGACTTGACATTCCATGTACTCTATTCACCCGTGGGAATTGCCAAATGATATTCCCATGATCCACACTCTGCACCACTACAAAGGTTCTTGAATCAGGTCTTGAATGTTCTTTCAATCTCCTTGAATATTAAACCACTAAGCACATTGTCTAAATATGGCAAGGGAAACCCCACTCCATAGGTCTTTATATTCAATCTGGAAAATCTCGTGAGTTGAGAGACCAGAATGGAATTCCATGACCCACGTGACACCAGGATCGAGAGCAAAATGCCCTGCAGTCTAAGACACACCTCCAGGCTGTAATTCCTGGCCAACCTGAGGCCAAATATGAGCAGAATCAGGTAACTGCACCAATATTATTTGGAACTTTGCATAATACTAATCCACACAATACATAATATTATCATTAAGAAACTTTAAAGCATGATAATAGTCCCAGCTATTTCAAAGGATCCAGGAGAATTCCAGCAAGCTCAGCCACACTTATCCAAGTACATTCATGTGCAGTCTTATCCCATACCTCACAAATCACAGTTACTTTTTGTGACTTTTTTTTCGTATTCTTTGCCCAGCAATAAAAGCAACATGGGGGCTGTCAGTGACCTCCTATGTTTCACCTTAAAATTTCCACTTGGATAAATATTATTGCAAGGCTGTCTGCAAGTTGCAGCACGTGGAATGTTGGCCTAGAAGTGACCTAGAAATGGAGGGGTGAAATGGAGGGGTGAAATGGAAGGGCAGGGGAGGTGAGCCACCCTTGGAGGGGGCAACTGTGTCAACTTAATGCTAAGAGGGTGAATTAAACATGGAGGAAAACAATCCATGGATAGCAACTGTTGCCATCAGGCCATGGCGGAGGTATGCATATTTCAAGAAGTGGGAGGGTCCTTTAAACTGACCCCCAGAATTTCCAAGAAAACTGATCACACTAGGAAGGTCTGAGACAGGTGCAAGAGTCTCTATCCTGGAAGATGTGATATATGCTATCTGTGTACACACCAAACATGATCTATGGCCAGTGGACATGATAACTGTCAGTTATGCTGGAGGACATGTGTTCGGAATCTGAGCTGGCATGCTAACTCATGCTGACCCTGTCTGACCTTCCATGGCCCAGAAATGTGACCTCGAATCTGGCTGACATCATTCTAAAGTAGGTCAGATGGATAGGTCAGCTGGGATAGCACATTTTATAGATGTTGCTGCAGTTTATTCTTAGACCGGGCATTGCAGTAGCACAGTATATCTGTGGCAAGGTGATTAATTTTATTGGGCTCAACCACAGAGGTAATGCACAGAATGTGGTCTTTGGTGGCCCATGCTTACCACAGTAGAAGCCAGAACTGCTACAACTGAGTAAACAGACCACGTATCAGTTACATCATCTGAGGATCTGTCCCATGAGCTGCTGCACAAAACAATGGCAAAGATGCAGGTCAGGCAAGCAATTGCTGAGCTGCCTGAGCACTTAAATTAGTCCCACAAGAGAGACACAGCAGCTGTGCAACACATCACCAAGCATTTAGGTTGACATCTTCTAAAGTAGTTTCTACACACTACACTGAAGCAAACTGCAAAACTTCAGTATGCAAAGTTGGCTTTCATATATCTTTATTACCTTATGCCACTGGACTCTTCCTGGTCCAATAAAAGAAGGAAGCATCTGTGAAGGAGCAGACACGCCAAATTAGGAGCAGGGGATCCACAACATCAAAGTTAGGCCCAATATCTTCCTTGATAAACCTTAGACAAGTCTGGTGCTCTGATCTTTCTTGTCTCTCTCGTTTGTCCCACTATCTCTTGCGTCTCAATCAGATTATCCGACGTCTCAGAAAGACAAGCAACTGAGCCGACAGTAAATCCTTCTTCTGTTCTAGATGCTGGGACTTGAGTCACTTGACTCCTTGCTGCAGAATGGCACAGATCAGAGATGGGCAGAGATAGCTGCTGGTTCAGGCTGATCGATCTGATTACAATGTATGCCATTTTGTATGGTGCCTTCCCAAAAGAACAATCAAGTTAAAACTACACCAGAATCTTGTGTAGTAAAGTATCTACAAGTCTCAGGCCCTACACTATATGCTTTTGATAATGGTTACAATGGCAAATAATCTGACAAATTACAAATTCTTAACACTAGCCCCACCTTCACACATGCACAACGAAATCAATGTTTTCCAATTTATTCAAATTAACACAATCAACTTGGAAACGATGTTAGGCTGTTGCCATGACGACAGAATTAATACTTTCTTCTTTACTGATTTTTCTTGGAATGTTTCATTTCTATCAGTGTAGCCAAATGCCCTACATTGATGTTTGAGCAAAAATTAGCTGCTGTTATTGCTCATAGCATCCCCATACGGGCGTCTGTATTCGACGGAACGGAACGGAATCTGTATTTTGCGGAACGGAATTGTAAATTGCGGAATCTGTAAAATGCGGAATCGGCGGAACGGAATCTGTAAAATGCGGAATCTGTATCTAATACCCTTCTACTGAATCTCTGAGTGCATACATCATAATTGGGCCTACCTGCTATGCATGGCTGATTGCAATTACGGCAGTTAGCACTTTGACTATGAGAATTGCATTTAATTACACTTGAGAAATCAATCCTGTTATTCCAGTTTGTCCTAATTGCCATCAGCACTTTCAGATGTTTACCATTTTATCAAAATTAAATCAAATGTACAATGATTTTCTTGGTTAGTCTTTTATTGAAAATGGTTTTATTTTGATGGTGCTTATAAAAGCTTAGTATAATTTTATTCATCAAATTTTATGTTTTGATCCATCCAGGGAGGTGTAATGCTAAAACTTTGATCCATCTGTCTGGCTGGCTATTTGTCAGCAGGTAGGCCCATATGTCCTTAAAGGACCATCATAATTATTTATGTAGATTCAAAATTAAACCTTCTCCAAATCAAATTTAACATAAAAGAGTGTATATTACTGGAAATAAAACCATCTATCTATCTATCTATCTATCTATCTATCTATCTATCTATCTATCTATCTATCTATCTATCTTGCTATGTCTAACTTGAGTAGGAAAAATATATTGAATTGGGTTTTCAGCAAATATTGTGGGCCTTAGCATGCTGTGGGCCTAGGTGGGACTCCTCAAATTATCTGTTAACTTTTACAAATTGGACTCTTGGCTTTGGCCTATTTGTCTACCTGGCCCAACTGTGATTAACTGCAGGTAAAAATCCCTACGTTGATATGGGCCCATATACAGTAAAATGGCCTTAGATGTACCATGGACGTACCACCTAAGATTGTATGACCATGGATAATTGGCTGAATCTGTCGAGGTAAAAACAGTTTGTCATGACCATTGAACAGTGATTAACTTGTTCCGAAATTTGCAATACAATGGGTAAGACACAAAATTGTGTTAGCCACAAAATTGAGCGATCTATCTATCTTTCTATGATTACATCGAAGTATCTATTGCTCCCTTTTCCCTGCATTTATTTCATAGAGATACCAACGCAGATCTGGGGGGGGGGGATGGGGGGGAATGCGTAAATTATCTTGAACTGTGTAACGGTTATCATAAACTAAAATTGTTAAGCTTGCTCAGATAGATAGATAGATAGATAGATAGATCGATAGATCGATAAAGCTTGCTCACATAGATAGATAGATTCTTGCTCAGATAGATAGATTATAGATAGATAGATAGATAGATTGATAGATTATAGATAGATAGATAGATAGATTGATAGATAGGTAGATAGGTAGATAGGTAGGCAGATAGGTAGTAGATAGAGCAAGTTTTTGTCGTCAATCCATTGCTTTAATTATTGCTGTTAATAGTTTCAATAGAACACTTCTCTGGGTGCAATAGAAGGGATACAATTATCATCGATATTTATGGGAAAGCAGTCTACACTCTGCCATAACACCATTTCTAGATACGCCCCTGGCATGGGCGTAATTTGGTGGGGGATGGGGGGGACATGTCCCCCCCCACATTTTGGACCCCGGGGACATAATATGAAATGTCCCCCCCACTTTTTTGTGTGAAAACAATTTATGTTGTCACTGTTGTGGTAATGGCCAATGGGCTCAATTTGGTAGGGTGCTGTTCCAAGAGATGTCTAGACATGTCCCCCACCTTTCTGCTTCGGCAAGCTACCATGCCATACAAAAAGTTCGGAATTCAAAAATATAAAAAAGACCGACTGACTTTGTTATTTGAGGATCCGTCGGCCGATTCCGACCGCGTGACGGCCGTGTCCCCCCACATTTTCCACGAAAATTACGCCCCTGGCCCCTGGGTACTACTGTACTGGACTGAAAGTTATGACAAATTGAATGGTATTAACAATGATTAATTACAGACATTTAGTATGCGATAAAAAGGTTTTTGGCCACTAAATACATGCATAGCAGTTTTGATTACTCTGTTTGATTCAGGAACAACAGAACTTCACAAATACACTGCTCACACTTAAAAACGCAAACCAACCTTTAAAAACAGCTTAAAACTAACTTCAAATTGAGTTATGGCCATGAAAGTTAGCACGGATGTGGCTAAATATCCCTTCCTTGATAATCGGCTGCATCAGGCTGCATTTAGTGAATCTGCTTCAAAAAACGAAATCACAACCAACGCAAATCGAGCTAGCAAGAAAACGTTTTCCCATTAAGTCCATCAGAGTCCCATTTTTGGAGTTCCTGGATAATGAAAGTTGTTCCCTTGACTCCTTCAAACATTTTCACAGCATTTTGTTGAATTTGAGTGTACTTTTATCCAAAGTTGTTTTTCACATTTTGTTTGTCACATCCTTTTCAAAAAAGCATTGTCATCAGTTTGGAAAATTAGCCCAAAGTGACAATTTTTTGCAATGCACTCTTGCTGGGCTTCGTTTTCGACAATTTGAAATGTTTAACATGTATATGAGGTGCGTCTTCTTAACATTACAGCCTTATTCAACTTTGTGAATTCCAAATTTGAAACAATCTTGCAAATTGTGTCAGACTTTTTGAAATAACCGATGGATTTTCCTCAATTTTTCAAAATCTTGACCAAGGGGTTCATGAGTACAATTATACATCCATGTATATAACTGAGCAACCAATAATCCACTGTTGGAATACCATGTCCATTAAACATACATAGTATAGAAAGCTGATATGACAAGACAACTATGAGCAACGCACTGACATTGTTTCATCAATAAAAGGCCTATCTTTAAAACATGCATAAACTTGTACCATATCCAGTCATGGAAAAAATTTTACTATATTTTCTGAAAGCTCTGCCGCGTTGACTACATGTTATTTAATAATATATGCATTTAATTTGTCAAATTCACAACCTGTAGTATCTTCAGGAAAAAGTATATTGATTAATACCTTCTTGTATGATCAACAAGACTTGATTTTTCTGACTTAAGAAATATTTTAATGGCAATGGTTTTCTCTATATGCAAATTCAGGAGCTCAGAAATGCTTAGTCCAATATATAAGGAATGAACAGTTCTAACAAGTGATGAAATTGATTCTATCTTATTTCATTGAATTTGATACTATGATAGACCTTTTACACTTTTTATTATAGGCTCTGAGTCTGTATACATAGTTTAAACAATTTACACACATATATGTATGTACACATTTTTATGCTTATTGTATAAACGCATGATTGCATGAATAAATGATATAATTGAAACCAGCAGTGACACATCTAGGGCTATTGATACAATGAACAATTTCCTGCAAATTGCAATTAGGCCTTAAGCTATGAAGTGTCAAGAAAGTTCAAAATCATCAGAATTGGAATTAGCATAGATCTAATGACACTTCTTTGAAGCACCATTCAATTGGTATGCAATTGTCAATACTTAAGCCCCATACACAAGGCTGAAAGCAACAATAGATACGTTGTATTCCGCATTTTACAGTTCCGCGCTTTACAGTTCCGTGTTTTACAGTTCCGTTTTTTACAATTCCGCATTTTACAGTTCCGCATTTTACAGTTCCGCGGAATACAGATATTCCATTCCGTCAATTCCGTTCCGTTCCGCTAAATACAGACGCCCTCCCCATACTGCAATTTGCCAGAATATACAGTGCTGAAAAATAATGATGTTTATCACTCACAAGCCTGGCACTGTTCAAGTGGCTCCTCTGTGTTATGTTTAGACTTCCTTGGTTTAAGAGAGTGATTTTCAACATCTCCTTCTCCCCTGAATGCTTATTGCTTATTACAACATTTACATCATACAAAGGAGCTTTGCTTAGAGGCAATTGAGTGTGAAACGTTTGCTAATTTTCTGATGAGATTTGACAAGAGATGCGTTTGTTTCAGCAGCAACAAGTGAATGATGAGGGATGGGGATGCAACAACACTTGTCAACAACAGTTGTCTCTCTGTGGTCTCCTCTTTGATGCCCGATGCGGTTGCTGATGCTGATAGCATCCCATGGATAGCATCATCAGTTTCCAGCTTGTTTACAATCCACACCATGGCACATGTATCTCATTAGATCTCAGCCACCGATAGCCACGTTTAATGACTTGTAGATGATTGATACCCAAACAAGCCAGCAAGAGATGTTGACAATTGAGATACAATGTAGATACAATGTATACAAGACAAGAATAGTATCAGATACACTGCCAAGAATTGATCTATTGATTCCAGTTTTTAAAAATACAGACTTTAGATGATAGTTTATCTATTCAATTCAAGAGGCTATTTCCACTTGCTTCTATTCAGTCTGGGCTATTTCTGAATCTACTTGATGCCCTCTAAAAACACTTCTCTCGTCCCCTGGGGTCAGAGAAGCCTCGAGGGCTTAAGGGCATAGAAGGGCTTCAGGAGGGCTTCACAAGGGGCACCCAATATCAGTTACCCTTCCCCTTTGCCCCATACCACCAGGGTCTTTTACCAGGGCAACCTACAAGGTCCCAGGGCCTAATTCCTTGGCAACTACCAGGTCTTGACCCAGCAGGGCTCAGCCTGGTTCCCATCACTCCACACACACTGCAGCCAACAATGGGCCATAACGTCCAATCAGGAAACCGGCCAATCAGAACCCACAGATATTGTGCAGGACCCCTCTAGACTCCACCTTGTGCCCAGAAAAAGTGTGCTGTCATGCGCCAATTTGAGTTGGGGAGTTGCAACCAAAGAATATGACCATAGCCAGAAGCTGTACAACCATAGTATGAAGTATAACTTTGGACAAATTTTCCTTGGGAGTATTACCCCCCCCCAACTGGCTCTTTTTCTTTCTTTTATTTTTGGACTTTTGTACAATGCCACCATATCATACACTGACTCCATTCAGTGCCTCTCCCAACACAAACTGTTGTGTCTACCAACAAACTCCAGATTAATAGATTCATAGACAGAGCCAGTAGACTGAGTAGAGAGAGTAGTGGATCGCCCGAGGGGAGAGTTGTTTGCAAAATACACCAGACATCCCTGCTGATTCCTGGACCCATGTGGAGACTATCAGGGGCAGGAATGCAAATAGTCATGTCCACAATAATAATATGGAGTCTCCCCAGCTCTCAGCTCACACACCAAACAAACACGTACAAAAAATATTTAAAAATATCAAAAATATCAACCAGCAAGCTGCCTGAAGTAAAGTCATGTTGTTGCCAAGCTACTGGAAAAATATATAAAACATACTTGGCAATAGCAGAAATACAATCAATCAGAGCACCTACTCAAATGTTCATAACTAATTCCATGCTTTAAGCGCTGATAATTGCAAAAGATCCAATCAATGTTAGTTTGTTGTCACAGTCGTTTGCTTAGCAAATATCAATGTGTGCAGGTATGTGCTCATTATGAATGTATATATTTAGTATAATATAGCTCCAACTTTGCTCTAAGGTACCTATTGCCTAATTAGGCCTACTGAATTTGCCAAAATATATGTCAGTCTTAAACTCAAATGGTGTTCAGTCATATTTACTGGGTAAATGGAGCATTAAATAGACACCAAATGGTTCGAATCCCAATATCAATCCAGACAGCTTAATTGGGTAAATTTGGCCTAGATTGATAAGTTATCCAGTCCAGTGCTGACCAAATGACCTTTCAAGCTGCTACAGTACAGCAAGTAGTATCAATGTACCAAGGGTTATTCCCCTTTTCCCATTCTGCCCCCATCCAGATTGGAAACACCTGCAAGTGCCAAACAGTGCTTAGTATAAGTCTCAAAACCAACACAAACTGTGTAAGGCCTTATCAGGAGTCTGTGTTGTAAAAATGTCATCACATTGCACTTTTGGAACCCTCAGTAATTGACACCACATGCATGGCTGTCACTCAGACTAATTTTCAACCCCAAATGAAAGACACACCCAAACAGGGTTTATTAAAAACTGTTAAGTCATGCTCTAGTTTAAAGTAATTGCAAATCAAATAACATTTAATATGATCCAAACATGACAGGATTATTATTAATTTTCAAAAAATCACATGTAAATTAAATTTTTGTAGAGATTCCACTCAAAATTTCCCATTGTGAATAATATTTGATATGTGTTCAAGATGATATTGCATACAATTCTTATAAAAAAAAGTACAAAAAGAATATAATTGGAGGGGGGGGGTACTGAGCAGTGAGCACTTAAGAATGTTTATTGCATGTTTTAACACCAATGACACTTTTCATAAGGGGACACAGGTCCAATATTGGGGGGGGGGGATGGAAGTACCTGCCTAAGGTATGACTCCGAAAGTTCACAATTTAGCATCATACTTAGAAGTTTTGGGGAAATTGATATTTTACATGATAAAGCAGTGTCCAGATGGATGGATAGATGAGTGGGGCTCTATGTCTTATATTTATGCACTTGCTAGGCTAATTAGGACAGGAGGAGGACACGGCAATGAGGCAAAGGATGATTCAAACAGCCGTCCAACATAGGCCCAGGTGACCCAGCAAGAGCTGGATTCGAACCCTGGACACAGCGATCGGCAGTCCAGCACGCTACCACTAGACCAACCCTCCCCCTAAAGTAGTGTCCAGAAAACAAGCTTTTTCTTGACTTAGCGGGCAACCGCTAAATTTCTGGGTGGCAGGGGTTCGATTGTTTTTTTTTTTTAAATTAAATAATTTCTTTATCAGTAATTGTGGAAAAACAAGTCAATTCTTTCTTGAAAGGTCTATAATATTTGCCTTGTTGGCTGGTGAAAACTTATCTGCCTACCTGAATAAATAAAATAGGTGTATTTCATCAACCTCAACACTGTATTGACTATTTTAGGACATTGCGCAATCAAAATAAATAATTATGTCCCGCATTTCCCATCGACAAAAATCCCTAACAGAATATCTAATGGTCCCCTGAAGGACTTGTTACAGCTGAGGACACAAAAGTGATTACCTAAATTATACAGTGGGGTAAAGCAGTAGAGAAATTTCAGAGTTTTCCAGCAAGCTCAAGTACTCCAAGCTGAAAATATGGCAGGGGGTCAAATACTTATTTTCCCCACTGCACAGTTCACACTTAAGAACATGGCTATTTTAATAATGGCACAAGCCATCGGTTGCAAAGAGCCCAACGTGGTGCTGACTAATGATCAGTTTTCAAAATACTAGGGACTTTAATTTATTGCTGGATAGTTTTTTTGCTCGACAATTTTCCATCCCACATGTGTTTCCCCCCAAAAAATTCCCCACAAAATGTTTTCCAATTTTTTTCCAAAATGTTTCCCCCACGATCTCTCCTACGATCTCTCCCTCCCAGCCCCCAAATTTTTTCACACAATTTTTTTTGAGTATATATTACAGCTTTTGTAGTGTCATGCTTATTACAGAGATAACAAACATCGCAACCTAAATTTTCAATTATGAATAAATTAGTCTCAACTGCAGTACAGTGGAATGACACTGACTACTCAGTCCAGAGAAACCTGCACACAGCTCTGTTCTGTACTGAGTCTCAGTGAGTGATCATATGTGTGGCTGCAGCTTGAAAACTTTTCATTGAAAAGGGTAAAGAAAAACATCTGTTTTTGGTTTTGGTGAATCAAGGAGCAAAAAACACGAATATTTATGGACTTACAAATGACCTTAACTTGTTAAGGGCATTTTAGGAGATGGTGTGGAGATAAGCATTTTAGGTGGAAATCGGACTTATTCTAAGCAGTGCAAAGGTGGTTGCCCATGCTTGTAGAGTGCATGTATGATGCTTGTATGGATCCTGTAGCACATTTTAGTGCAGTATATATACACCCTCTAAGAATATTCCCTGTCTCCTAAATATATGCATTACATCTCCCACTACACTACAGCACCAGCCAACCTGTGCCAATAATCTTACAAACATATTTTGTTCACATATAGGTATAATATATTGCAATTGTTAGAATTCCATGCAAGTCTCCACACCATACTTAAGGACCATTGCTGTTAACATAGGCCTATATCTGTATAGAATATGTACAATATTCACCCATACATATAACTCGGACATAAACAGTCCAGTTTGGCCCCCATTCAAAAATTCCCAAGAGGAGGAGGAGTCCATGTTATTGGGGCACATGTTACATAACAACCACAAGAATAGAGAATGTACAGAATACAGAAAGGTAAATTACTTGCTTGAGACACTTCTGGCTGAAATCCAAGTTGGTTCATTGCTCAGCCACTCTGAGAAAGAGTTATTCTTCCCAGAGTGCGCTCAGCCCTCCCAATAACTCCAATTCACTGAGCAGTGTTGGTTCTCCACTTTCAATTCACAACGCGGACACTTTAGAGCCTCCAACTTCTTTCAACTTCTTTTCAGCTTTCTTTTCCTCTCTCTCCAACTTCTATTCAGTGTCTCTCACCTTCTTTTCAGAACCCCCTTCATTCAGCCTCTTGACTTCTATTCATTTCTCTGTCCACATTTTCTCGAAATTCATTCAAATTTCTTTGCCATTCAACAAAGCAGAGGCAAGAAGTCAAGTGACATCAAAGAAAAGCATTACAGAGCACAATGGGAAAATATCCATATTCTGCTATGTTTCTTCACATTGATGAAACTGCAAATCAATGGCAACAAAGGGAAACTTGTGCCTGATGCATAATGTTGCATATAAGAAATGATTTTCCTCTTTTTCCAAAATGTCTCCTATTTCACAGCCAAATAAATGTCAACTGCTTTTTAAAATTTCCAGTTTTCTCCAGAATCTAAAATGTCTTCTAAAATGCTTTCTCAGCTTTTCGCTTTGTTGTGGTTGGAGTATCATCCATTTCAACATTCAGCATCAAATTGCATCTAACTCAAAAGCATCTTAAGAATCTGCATTCATTTCTGGCCATTACCATTGCCATTATCACATTCTAAACGGTTTGCAATTGGAATGAAATTGTTCCGATTGTTTCTCACATTCCAAGAGAATGGTGACGTCATCTGATTGTTCAAGTGTCTCTTCTGAGGGGCTCAATGACCTTCAAAAAGTTCTGATCGTCCAAGTGAATTATCACTCCATAAATAGATTTCCTTATTTTTGTCATAATTTGCTAAAAGTTTTGACAGATCAATTGAAATGAGTCAAACTTGCACTCAAATGAAGTAATTTGTGTCACATGCTCACCATGCTTTAATGGGCGATAATACCCCCAGGCAACTTGAGCTAAGGTGATGTCATATCACATCATCAAGGTCGTGGTTCAGTGACACAGTCAGAAAGATCTGGCAAGTTCCCACTAGTGCAGATCGAAATGTAAAATATTTGAAGGGAATTAAAAAGTATACCTTTCCCACTGGAACAGAGTCATGAAAAATATTTGAGAAATTAATTGAATGAACCAAACAGAGTAACAAATGGATGAGAAGGTCTGCATTTTTGTCAAAGTAAGGGACCGTTCAGAATTTATGACTGGGGGGGGGTGGGAGTTTTGCCAGAACTTCCCGTCAAAAATTGATACCCCCCCCTTGAGATTCATGCGGATTTTTAGTACCCCACCCCTAGGTTTCATGCATATTTTTAGTACCCCCCCCTCGACACATAAACGAATACACACATATTTAGTGTTATACATGGTCACGCGGTACAGATTCACGCCATTTCGCGGACTTTTGCGTGTAAAAAAGTGCGGATAAAGTTAGTTTATGCGGGTTTTATAAAAAATTTTCTTTGTTAAAATTTATTACCCCCCCCTTGGAAGTGTTGTCAAAAATTAATACCCCCCCCCTTCAAACACGTGTGAAAAGTTAGTACCCCCTCGGGCAAAACTCCCACCCCCCCCCAGTCATAAATTCTGAACGGTCCCTAAACTTCATCGAAATAGTTGCAATAGTGTAACAACAATACTTGCTACAATATGAGTGGCTTGTTCAAGAGTAGAGTATCCACTGTGAGATTGAGCAGGTTATCACATGAGGCAGCTTGGGATTAACTTGACCCAAGAAGCTTATCTGACCTGGCCCTGCAATCCTCAGCTATGCTCAGTACTGCTCAGCCAGCTGGGCTAATATGACGACCAAGGCTGCATTAGCACACTTCTGAGATGAAAGAATATCGCCTTGGCCAAGCACAGCCAGTCTGGATTTAAGGAAAACCCATGCATGGAGGCTATTTATCAAATCTATAATAATATAGACAATCTATTCATAATAAAGACTATCAGGAAACTTAAAACCAAGGGTATCAAACTATTGGCAAAAAATCAGGCAACACAAAAACCATTTCAATCACATGTTAATTGGAAGAAATTTGTCACAAAACATTCTCTGGGTGTGCAGCTTGGATAATGGTGACCCATTATTAACAATATTTCGAGAGATCTGTATTTCCAAAAAGATGACAACCTCTCATATTTACTGGAGCAAAGTAGTAGTACCACTTACAGGAGAACAGTAGTCAGTACGGTAGTACCTGTCCTTTGTAGTACCTATGAATAATGGAGTGCTGGGCACTGTTCTCAAGTTTTAGCAAATATTTTAGCTATAACTTAATCACAAAATATCATATTCCTTTTAAAGTTTTCACAGACTTCATTGTATTTGAAACTTTGGAAATCTGAAGCTCAGATTTCCCAGAAGAAATGTGACTAAAAGCCTAAAACCACAGCAACATTATCAACAACAAGACGTCAGTATAATTCTTAGAAATTAAAGTTCATAATCGATAATGTACAATTCAGATACTCAAGTTTATAAGTGATCAGGTTTCTGTAAGTGCTCAGGTTTCCCGGGTACTACACACTGAAGAACAGGTTGTTGAGATGGTGAGAAACTGAGAATGTTGTAGTATGTTGTTGTGGAGTTTCTCATGTTTCTGATTTGAGCAACAGCTTCCTTGCTAATGGGAACAGCATAAAGACACTTAATCTCATTTGCAGCTGACAGTTGCTGGGCTTCTCTTAGTTCCCTCTCAGTTCCCTGTCAGTTCCCTGCAGCAGATGCAGGCCAAGACATGGCTGCAGGATGTCTTGATCAGGTGCAGGGAGCCTAAGCAGCAAACTTGTAAGATTTATAAATCATTAAGTCAGGTATATACACGATATTATATGCTTTAAGAAATATATCTTAGATAGCATCTGGTGAAAACATTCAATGTGAGTACTGAGTACAGATGTGATTCAGTAATTGCATTGCACACTTGCTTGGAGACATCACAACAATGACAACAGGACATTACTACATTGCCAGCAGCACTCTGCTAATTCCTCCATTGTCATTGTTGACATTGAGCATGCAATCAAGAAAGTGTAATATTATGGGGAAATTGCACATGGCTGTTACTTCTACAATATTGTGAAGAGACACAATGAGCCTAAATATATTGTTGATGCAATTGATGAGTGAGAAGAACACAAATTACTTCAAATGAGACAGAGCAAGGCACTATAATTATACAAGGCAGATTCTCCAAACCAAATCTTGAAAGTTTTTAAAACCAAAACTATCTATTACTAAAACTGTATCAAACTTTTGACCAACAGATAACAAATACCTACCAAAGTAGAAGCAACAATCAGGATCATAAACAGATCAAGTGATGCAGTCAATGTCACTGTTCTGGTTCCAGAAATCGTAGCAAGTGTAGCAAGTAAGCCTATAAGGTGCTGTTTGTCACACTTACACTGCCAGCTTCCACTTCCAATTCCACAGCCAACCTGACAAGCTCAACCCTGATAGGAAGGGAGGTAATTGGCAAGAGCAGGTTTAATGGACTCCCATCTCATCACAACACATTCCAATTACTCCGCCTCTCTGCAATTGCTCTATGTAATTGGCCTTTGTAATTGGCCTTTGTAATTGCGCTTTATTAATGACTGGATGATTGTCAGAACACATTCGATTTAGACTAGCTTCCTGCCTTGCTCAGTTGCCTTCCTCCAATGTGACACACATGTTTATCAGTTGCCATAGCAACAGAAAAAGCTCCATAGCCTCTAACTGAAGCATGGAGGCTATTTACCCTGACAGTCAACAAACTGCTCAACCGAGGCCTTTTTGACAGACATCATTAATTACCCCCCCCCCCCCCATGGAATGAATGGTGTGATGATGGCAGCTAGGGCCACAATGCAGCATCCTTGGTGACAGCAGTTCATGTTGTTGTCTGGTTTAGAGTTGTTTACAGCCAAATTACCATGAAATGCTTGGGTAAATCTGTGAGATGCAACTTGTATTGCTTCTAGTGATCAACTGAATCCTGCTAAGTTTATCAAAATCTTTCGGCAACAGCAGTCACATTTAAGAAGAGACGCCATTTTTCGAGTTAAGTTCTGGAGAGTTCACCACTCACTCATGCAACATGGAAAACAAGATGAGTTGTGAGAAGCTGGTAACTGCATAGGCCTGATAGGTATGCAATCTGAATATGGCAGGCTTTACAATGAATTTGACAATTGATTATACACACGACATTGTTTGACGTTGAGGGAACAACTCATGCAAGAGGCACATTTGGAAACCAATGCATGTCCAAGGTGTGAAAAACAATGAGACAACTTACACATGTAATTTATCACAACCTTCACATGTGATGTTACCCAGAGTCAGAGATTACGATCCTTACTCAATAGCCAACGAGGCACCGAAACGAAAACTTCCTGCAGCTTGGAAATTGTGAGAATCAGGATATAGGGCATTATAGGCCTAATGAAGGCTGACTGACAAGTCAGTCTGCTGTTAAAGCAGACGAGCAAGCGAGGCTGCAGACTGATGAAATTCAGATCGAATTGGGTATCGAATTGGCTTCTAGGTCACTAGAACTGCTCCCTCTAAAGTCCGCGCTGCTGCCCCTAAGGTCCGCGCTCATCGCAAAGATTAGTACCAGAGGTAGCAGGAGCAGAACACAATGTACCTCCCTCTCAAATGCCGGAAGTGTAGGATGCATGGACTCAGTACTGCCTGGAAGATCGTCAGTACAGCTGTTCAGCGCAAAGTACACCCTCCCTGAAGACGGACTACCACATGAAATCACGGAACTCAAGGTAAAAAGGTATCAAATCAAACAGGACAAGGCCCTCTCGAAGAAGTTAGATGCTGCTAAACGAGGTGAAATGTATGTGCTAGAGAAGGCTGGCGATGGAGTTAACATGTACTGCCAAGCAGGACTCTTTGAACTTTTAAGACGTGCTTCCTGTTATCATTATTCGAACTTTAAAACAGCTGGTCTAAATGCTAGCATCTTGGTTCAAAAAGACAAGAATGGTTCTATAACCCAATGTACCTTCAGAGTTAAAACATACAGTGGCCAGACCAAGTACATTGTCGACCTATTTCACACCACCTCCCTCATCAGGATCTCTGGCAGAGGACAGCATACCTTCTTTGAAACAGACTGGCTAATGCTGATTGACTTCGTTGCAGATATGAATGCGGTTAGAGACGCAGCTGACCCTGTCCAGCTAAATGCCACCATGAGGCAGTGCCTTGAAGATGCCATGGAAGCTATCAGGCAATGCAAAATAGAGAGGACACAACGAAGTACTGCACAGAAAACAACTCCTGAAACATTGACTTCACAACACGGGAGTAGACTACTTGACGCACTTCCTCCAACCACCAGCAACCCTCCTCACTGCACTGAAATGGCAACAATTGAACACAGGTCTTCATGCGGATCCGAAATGGAGCTCTTAAATCACAGAGACAGTGTTATCTGTGAACCAAACAATGAGACATTCCCCGCCATAATGCCTTTGCCAACACCCCTGTCCATGACCAAGGAAGCTGAAACTGCCCATGTTGCTGAGGCGGTGGACATACAGCACCAAATGGAGGAAGCACAGGGACTGAACGTTGGCAATGCAAGAAGACCCACCCTTGCTCCAGAGACTCATAGAGCCGAGGCCTTGGTTGGAAAGAGACAAGAGAAAGGAGCACCCTCACGAGATGACAACAGCAGCAATGCCCTAAGAAAGGATGCAAGCATGGAAGTATGTCCTCCTGATCTTGGCCTACACATGCACAACAACACTGAGCCAGACACTCGTGTCACAGTACTGGATGATTATCTCATTCAGGAACGCCAGAGTGCAGTAGACCGGAGAGCAATAGCTGGACCATTGGCACATTGGCAGACGCAAGACTGCACCAGTTCAAGGAATGAAGGCAGTGTATCTGAAGCTGCCAACACGGGCACGCTGACAGAAGATACAAGAACAAGTGCACTTGGGAGAGAAAATGCTGCCAAAGCAGCAGAACTTGCTGGCAAAGAGAGACAGCTGAACATCCTCCAGAAAGAAGTGGCAAAAAGGGAAAGAGAAGTTGCATCCAAAGAAACACAATTTCATGCACTAAAGTCCACGTTGACACATCTGGAAAGGAAGCTTAGTATCCTGACGGAGGAGAATCGGCTCCTCACCGTGAGGCTGGCTGCCCTGGAAGGCGATCAACGGACTACTACCAACGACAGAGACAAGGAGGAATGTCACCTGGAGCACAGCCCTCAGGAGAGACGGGAACCACAATGCCAAGGCTGCAAATGCCACCATGCCAACAACCAAGCCAATGCTACAGGTCATCATAATAACCACGTACCTCCTATAATTATTGCTCCCAACTTTGGGAGCATGTGGTCTGGAGACCAAGGAGGAGGCCCGCAGCCGCCCTTTAATCCCCTGGTATATAGCGGTGCAGCAAACCCCTGGATGCATCACTACCCAGCACCCAACCCCTGGATGCATCATACTCCTGTAGCCAGCCCATGGATGTTCCACCACCGGCCAACCCAGAGGCAATACCATTGGCCTACAGCAGGATCATTCTACAGGAACCATCAGGGATTGCCCATCCATGTGCCACAAGGCAACGCCTACCAACAGACTCCAAACCACCATCACCCCATGCCCAACAGACAGAACGCTACAACACCGGGTTATTATGTGTACCATTCCCATCATGCCCAGGCTCCAAGCAGTCCTACAACACAACAGCCTGCAGCGGAGCATCCCCTAGGACAGCCTAACGAGCATATCTACAACCAACGAGGGCAACAAACCTCACCGCCATCAGAACAGTCGCCGGCAGATCCACATGTCCGGATCTTACGCCCACCAAGTCGCCAAGTCCCACCACCCTGCGGAGGTACAAGCCAACATGCCATGAACCCCGGAATCTACCGCCCTCAGCAGGCAGCGCAGGAACCCAATGCTCCTGCAGATCAGAACCTGAAACCTACTACCAGTCAGCATCCCCCAGCTCAGAATATCCCGCCCCCCAGTCAAGGAGTGAGCAACAGTACTACACAAGCCCCAATACCGCACTACTATCACATGGCAAATACAGCGACGGCATTGTATGGAAGGCCACAGGCAGTGTGTCATACACCATCCCGAAGCCATGCAGAAGACTCCATGCCTCAAAGCGGTAGCCAACGTTCCAGATAGCAACTACAGACGGGGAGGGGCCAGAAGTCGGACTGCACTTGGACACTTCGGCTGGCTACCTTCAACGTAGAAAACATCAGGGCCAACCATCACGTCATCTCCACTGAACTTAAGAATGCTGATGTCATCCTTCTCCAAGAACATTGGCTGTATGGATACGAGAAGGAGGACATCAATATCAACCTTCAAGACTGGGAAGCAGACACTCGCTCTGTAGATGACCAGGATAATGTCCCTGCCTGCTCAAGAGCGCTTGGATATGGAGGAACTGCCACTCTCTGGAAGCATCATCTGACTCCATATATTATGCCCTCAAGTGAAGGAAATGAAAGGGTACTCCCCATCTTCATCAAGATCCGGCATACTAAGATCTGCATCTTAAATTGCTACTTGCCTTCTGGAAATGCACCCTCAGCCTTCCAGAAATTCTGTGAGGACCTCTCAGTAATCCAGGTGCTCGCTGAGAAGTATAGCCAGACTCACATTGTTATTGTGGCAGGCGATCTAAATGCTGACATATTAAACAGGGACACCAGAAAGGAAAGACAACTACGGAAGCTCATCAAAGATCTCCAGCTGAGAGTACTGAATGAAGAGCTGAGAAATGAGAATACATTCACACACAAGTCAATGGCTAATGTGTCCTCACACCTGGACTACTTTCTCTTGCTCGGTGACGCTGAGGCTGATATCTCAATCCTCTCCAACCTGTCCTCAAACACCTCCGCACACCATCCAGTCTTCCTGTCTCTGACCCTCAAGACTGACCATCCCTACAAGGAAAAGGCCGGAGCCCCCCTCTCAAAGCGTAAAGTGCGTTGGAACCAGGGAGATCCAGCGATGTACCGAGAGGAAATATCCAAAGCCCTTGGAAACCACAACCTGCATGAGGGGACAATCTCAGATGCAATAAGGGTGTTAGAGACAGCGATCCACCAGGCGGAAGGGGCTGCGTTTCCAGTTAAAGAGAGCAAGCCAATACGGACAACTAGAAGGCCGTTATCCCCAAAGTTGGTAGAAGCTGTAGCTGACTCCAAGAAGGCACACTACAACTGGAAAGTAGGAGGAAGGCCAGACACGGAACACAGCCTCTCACTTGAAAGAAGAAATGCATCAAAAAGGGTGAGGAGCATACTGCGACAGCAAGAGGCGGAGAAACGGACGAGGCTTTACAATGATATCATGATGGCCCATGAGAAAGACCAGGCCACATTCTACAGACTCCTAAGAAGAAGACACGGCCAGCACGCCGCACAGATAGCCATAAGAATCAACGGAGAAACTACTTTTGATGCTGAGATACAGCGAGAAGGCTGGGCCACATACTATGAGGATCTGGCCACCCCTGCAGAGACACAATGCAACAACAAGATAATTCTGGAAACTATACGAAGAATATCGGAACAGTCGCAGGGCAACCCAGTAACGGTACAGGCAACAAGTGCAGCCATCTGTAATCTGAACTCAGGAAAAGCAGCAGACCTGCAAGGCATACAAGCCGAGCACTTCAAGCTTGGAGGAATGATACTCGCAGGGGCTACTACAGTGGTGATCAACAGGATACTGGCAGCAGGCGAAATCCCAAAGGAGTTGAAGACTGGCTACAAGATCCCCATCCCCAAAAAGGGAAAGGATGCTCTGGAGATGACAAACCACAGAGGAATCACGATCACCCCAACACTTGGTAAAATTCTAGAGCACATCCTTCAGGAGGCCAGCAGACCCGGCCTGGGTGGAAATACGAGCAATCTCCAGTATGGATTTTCCAAGGGCAGTTCCCCAGCTATGTCAACACTGTGTCTCTCAGAAGCCCTGGCACATGCAAAAGATCACAAGCTGCCACTGTACACCGCAACGCTAGACGCACAGAAAGCGTTTGATGTAGTGGATCACACTCTACTCAAACTGAGGCTTCACCATGAAGGAGTTGACAGCCATAACTGGAAGTTGATAGACAGCCTCTACAACGACTGCGAAGAGGTGGTGACCTGGAGAGGCTCAAACAGCAGGCCCTACAAAGTCAGGCAGGGAGTGCGCCAAGGAGGAGTCTTGTCTACTTCCCTCTACAAGGAGTACATTAACCCCCTTCTGACTGATATGGAACGCTCTGGAGTAGGACTTATGATAGGAAGTGTATACCTCGGCATCCCAACCTGCGCCGATGATGTGCTTCTGCTTTCAGACTCGGACACCCAGCTTCAGGTGATGTTGGATTGCGCATATGAGTACTCAAGAGCAAACAACTATAAGCTGCACCCAAGCAAGAGCTCAGTGACGGATCTCCTTGGCAGACCAGCGAGATGTACAGAAAACCAGTGGTCTTTGGGTGATGACGAAATTTCAATAGTTGACACCTTTACGCACCTGGGGATGACCTGGGCTAGGGGAAGTCTCAGTCCGGACACCGCAGAGAAGATCTCGCTCGGGCGCAGGACTTCATACCTTCTTATAGGGAGAGGCATTCACGGAAGAGACGGTCTCAACCCGATAATTTCGGCACAAGTGATGAGATCTCAAATTCTACCAAGAATTACACATGGACTAGAAGCTACCGTTCTGAAGAAGAAGGAAATAACAGAAGTCGACAGGGCCTACAAGGAGCTGCTGCGTCAACACCAAAGTCTTCCGGAACGTGTTGCCACTGAATTCATCTACCTCACAACTGGCACAAACCCAGCTTCAACCTTCATAGAGTATAAGGCGCTTCTCCTTTTTGGTGCAATATGCAGACAACAAGACGGTCCATTGAAGAATCTCGCCATTAGACAACTCAGTCTCCCAGACAGCTCCAACAGTTGGTTCGTCAGTATAAGAAGGATTGCCATTGTCTACCAGATCGATCTGGTTAGCGCCTGGCACAGCCCCTGGTCGAAGCAGTCATGGAAGAGATACATCAAACAGGCAATTTTTGGCAAGAGCCACGCCGATCAACTACGAACCGCTGCAAAGAAAAGCTCCCTGAAGTGGCTGGATCTTGAGATGTGTAAAGCAGGCGCCCCACATCCGCTATGGAGAACAAGCATGTACAGTCTACAGGAGACGAGAAGAGCAGCTGTCAGGGCCAAGCTCCTCGCTGGAACATACATCCTCCAGGAATCATTAAAGAAATTTCAACGAAGCGAAAGCAGCGAATGTACTCTCTGTGACAAAGAGGTAGAAGACGTACAGCATTTTATGCTGAGATGCCCGACTCTGGAGACAGCTAGAAAACCGTGGAAATGCGAGTTGGACAGTGCCCTAGAGGATCTAGGAATCAGGCCAGATGACCCAGAAGATTGGTTGAGGATAGCCCTTAATGGCGGGAAGGGGGGGGTGCTCTCTGAGATTGACTCTGTGAGGCTGAACAAAATATGCAACAGCTTAGTTTTTAACCTGCACACGCTTAGAGAGAAGCTAATCACTAAGGATACAGTCTGATTTTATTTTACTTCATATATACATGAAGGTGGTTCCACAAGGGACGGATAGCCATACAAGAAGAAGAAGAAGGACCCAGCAGAACTGAGCTAGGCTGCTTCAAAAATGCATGTGAGCGAGGACCTGATTGGCAGCACCAGCAGTGAAATGTTGTAGCCTGCTCGCTAACGCTCGCAACTGATTTAGCAGGCTACTGTAGCCTGTTATGAAGGTCTTGGAAATGACTATGAATGTTGTCTGTACACAAGTTACACAAGTCTTGTCAACATAGTCCAGCAGAATATTCTGTTTGCCTCCAAGTCAATTGTCCTTCCCTGAAGGTGACTAAAAAGCCAAGTGTCATCCTGCGCAGAATGCAAATCGAGTTTGGCCCCTTCCTTGTTTTCCTAATTTGAGCAGATTGCCACAAGAATCACTAAATCGCCTTTTCCAAGATTGTCCTGAATTTGTTTTTAGTGATCCCAAACTGTTACCATAGTCTAGGGGCTGGAGGGCGGTTTGTGTGCCCGAGAGAGGGAAAGCAAAACTCTTCAGATTCATTAGCTATGATGTCTTGGCTTCAAAAAAATCTTGGGTAGACATCTGGGAGAATGGTACTTTTTCAGCAAATGAACTTTGAACATTACATGTCAACCTGTCGTCACGTCCACTTTTTTGCGGAAAAATTGGGACACGAAAAACTTGTTTTCACTATATCTCCGGCTCTAATCCACAGAAAATCATGATTTTGGTGTCCAGACATATGTTTCTTAAGGCAAGGAAACCAACTGCATCAATAGAAATATGGTCAGAGTCATATTTAAGGTGTATTTTTAGTTTTTATCGTCAACGGACAATATTTTTGAATACAGCAAAATTGTAAAAATTCTATAATAACACATTACATTCACATCAAGAAGACATATAATTATTTCAAAGGCTTTAGAGAAATTGATAGAGTAATATAATATCAAAATGAACTAAATATCACTGGAATTAACATTTTGTGTGAAATGAATCCTAAATATACATGCTCTTTATAGATACTTCGATCAACGAATTTCGCACAAATAATTAAGCTTCCCAAGACAATGTTAACCAACGGTTTCCAAGGCAAGCAAATGAATTGTAATTGTATAATGTGTTGCTCTTATGCATTGAGTCACATTTCAGAAATTTGCATTAGTGGAACAACAATGAAAATGTAAACATATCTTTCCGTGGGAAACCATACAAAAACCAAGGAACACAGTTTAATACTAGAATGAGCGCTCGGAGATCGCATACCTCAGCCTGCTTCAAATTAAGACTGAAGCTTAACAGAAGAAATCCTTTATCAATATTCAAGTAATCTATAGAACATTTAATTTTTTAAAAATTTATAGTATATATTTCTAAAGTGTTACCTTATCAGATAAACTGTTTTTCAAAGGGCTCATTGGAGCTATTAATGGATATGGCAGTCAATCAATATGAATCTATCTATCTATCTATATTCATTTAACTTCCTTTCTATCTGTTTATGTCTCTATCCATTTGTCTGGTTGTGTTAATATTTTTTGAAGAATTATTTGTCCTTTTTTCCTGCAAAGTATGATGAAGTAAAATGACCTTCAACTGATAGTATAGTTTCTATGCAATTGATATGTCCGATGAAAAAGATCTGAAGCCAAGATTAATTGGATAAACAGCCATTAAATGCATTTGATGATGATTACACTGACCAACGCCAATCAAGAAGCAATGACAATTTGTATAATTCTCTAATTAACAGATTCAATCAAGATTTACAATTGCTGAAGAGACGGAAGGCTATCTCTTGGTCTGCTAGTGCTATAATGATGTGTATATACTATTAAAGTGCATGTAGCACGGTAGAGGCCTAATTTCGAATTTCTTTAACTGTAGCCCCAAAAATTCTCCAATATTCACCAAAATTTAATCAGGTATTCTGTAGCACAAATGAACATATAGTGCCAAAGGAAATGTCAATCCATTGAGAATTGTTGACAGGAGTCGATTAACAAACACACAAACCCACAAGCAGAGATCTCAGAAAATGCCTACCCTTACAATACTCCGCCTGCAGGCTGAGTAATAATACAAATATTTCACCATGAAGATTCGATTATATACAGTGTATTACTAATTGACCTTGGTTAGCAACAGGGCTGCCTTGGTATTTTTTTAAATAAATAATTTTCTTTCTCACCAAAATTTCCTACCTACAAAAAACTCCATGCTTCGTCTGAAATCTAATGGTCGTCCCCTTACCAGTGGCAGATCCAGACAGGGTCATCTAGGGAGGGAGGGCCGAGAGCATTTTGCTTTCGTGAGGTTGCTTTTCAGCATATTCTCTTCAAAATGCTATTTTTCATCTCAGTGGTCTTGGGGGGGGGCCCCCTAGACCCCCTGGATCCACCACTGCTTACTGATCCTTACAGAGCCACAGACAGTGGCATATTCAGGGTGCGGGGTCTTGGACCATACTACTCTCCCTCAGCACAAAATGAACATACCCGTATGACCTTCGAAAACCATTTTTATCTGCCTAATATAGCTGTAATATTGGATAAGAATTATCAATCATGAATGGCTGACACACAATCCAAGAATTCATTAGCGAATTTAGCCCTTACTAGCCTTTGAATTATTTTAGAGGACTGGCCTTACATCTCCATGGAGAGAGGAAGAGAATGGCCATGCAGTCAGAAATTTTTTGAAGTGGAGTTGGAGAGGGGCAATTCCACAAAGTCCGATTTACAGATTTGACACTTTAGCAGCTTGTGTAGCCCTACCACCATACCTTAGCTATTTCATTGCTATCCAGGCATGAGGTCAGGTAATAGGGGTATCAGACAAGCCATCAACCAAAGCTCCAAGTGCAACAGGAGCTGAGCTACAAGGCAAAATGTTGTCGTTTCGGACGTACTCACACGATTTTGACGTAGCTCAGCTCCTGTTGCACTTATAGCTTTGGTTGGTGACTTATCTGATACCCCTATTACCTGGCCTCATCCCTATTTAACAGTGAAATAGCTGAGATATGATGGTAGGGCTACACAAGCTGCTAGAGTGCCAAATCTGTAAATCTGACTTTACGGAATTGCCCACAGGGTTATGAAGGGCACCTGTGATTTGCATGATGTGCGTGTCTCACTGAGGCGGCAATTGGTTTAAATTTTTATTAGTATTCCCCCCTGGACTCCGAATCTCCGATTTATAAGGCTGGGATGGCCAGTGTCCAGCCATTGCCTTAGCATTTGTAACACTGTCTGGAGGACCAGTGCTGGCCCTCACCCTTGGCTGTAGTTCATGGAAGCCAAACAAGTAAAGCTTACTCTTTGGCTAAAGCCCAAAACCTGAGGACATCCATGGTTTGGATGTATATATATATATATATATATGTATATATTTGTAGATTTATTGATGTATTTATATACCTAAGTAAGTTACATAAAGATATGCCTCCATCAGACATTATAATCAATTTTTTTTTTCACACAAAGTTATATATTCAATCGGTCATGATGCTGGGGATGGGCTTTGAAAGCTTCAAGAGCAGAGATTGAGATTAGGCCTAAAGCCTACCCTAGGGAGACTTAGGAGTGAGGGTATGAATTGAATGACAGGAGAAAAAGGCCCATTTAAGCATGTAACTCCCGAACAGAGGTCCACATTGGGGCTTTAGGGAGTAATGGGACTTACGGGAGTAAGCGGCACTTACTGGAGCTGTTCGAGTTATCAGGAGTTAGTGGCAGTAATGGGAACTTGACAGGAGTTGCCGGGAGTTAGTGGGAGTTATCAGGAGTTGCCAGGAGATGCCAGGAGTTACTGGGAGTTATAGGAGTTGGCAAGGCTAAACAGGAGTTGTGGGATTTACTGACAGTTACCAGGAGTTAGCAGGAGCGAGTGGGACTAAGCGGGAGTTGCAGGACGTCCAGGAGTTCTGGGAGTTACGTTTGTGCATGCTTAAATGGGGCCTAGAAAAGGACAGTTTATTGGGGGAGGGGAAGATCGAAATAAACTTCGATGTAAATACCTGTTTAGAGTTGGTGTAATAACTATTAAGATCAATGAACAGGGATAAATGCATGCATAGGCGTACATGAGGGCTGACGCTATTTTGCTGTGAAGTTTTAACATGGTACGGATGGGAACAGGGCATTGGAGCAGCCCTGATATTGGTCAAGATTTGCCCATCCTCGGTACCAGTCTGGCTGCGAGCCTGAGATTGGATTTGCCCTAATATCCAATCGGGAGGAGGGGGGGAGGGGCCACAGCCCCCAACAAGAATCCACGGATCCAAAAGCAGACCATGGCATTTCTGTAGGATACTCTATTTTCATGAAGAAATGAATTGTCACAGATACAAAAAGAAACATGATTTTTTCAAGTCCAGTTTTCCAAAACCTGAACCAGAAGCAATTGAATTTAAATAGAACTCTCCCCTTTTGATGGCCAAACCATTCCGGAGGGGGGGGAGGGGTGTGAGATAGTGTTATGCTTTGTTACAGAGCGGAGGTGGGGTAGAGCCGGAGCCGTCGACAAAAACCTCCGTCAACAGTTATTGCTGTTCAAAGTCAAGTCAAGTCAATGGATGAACCTGCACCGAACTGTACCATTGTGGCTCATTTGTGGGTTGCATTTTATCAAAGAATCCTTTCTTTTTTTTTTTAGAAATTTATCACATAAGCAAATGAACATTGTCAATGTCAAAAGTTGATTTCCCGTTTTTACAATGTTTTCTAATTCATCATTTAGTTGACTTAGCTGACTAAGTCAGCCAACTTAATGCAAAGTCAAGTCAAGTCACAGATGATGACTAAGTCAAGTCACTGAACATCAAGTCAGTCATCCTAGCATGACTTGACTGACTCCGGGGTCTAAGGGGGGGGGGGGTTTAAGACTGGATGTTACATAACACAATAAAATATTTTGAAACATGAAAAAAATTTAATCATAGCAACACTGTGGTCGTACAAAAATTGTGTTCTTGTTGTTTGTTGAATTTTTTGGAGCATGAGTTATAAGAAGACTTGTGTTACAGGCTGTTACAGGGGGAAGGGGGTGTTAAAAATGAGCTATTTTCGCATTATGTAATTTTTGCAACCCCAATGACACCTGCTAACTTTCACTTACTCTTGCTTACCCACACTAACTCCTGCTAACTCCCAGTGGCGTAACCAGAGGCGGGCCAGGGGGGCAATTTGAAATTAATTTTCCGATGCTGAACACCCTCACGCTTTACTGGATTCATTAGGACTGCCAGCAGGAAGCCTTATGTGACGAGCCAGATCATATTCTGTGCGACTCTGTGCATCAGATCCTGTTAAAACCATGCATTGTATGAATCTGTTGCTCTGTTGTTAACTTTACAATTTTGGCTTGTCTCCGTGGCTTATTTGGTGATTTTATTGAAAATGGACCTCTGCCATCATGCACAGTGACTATTTTTCGCCATTATCCTGCTGCTGTGATACATGTAGCAGCGGCAGCAAGTAGTGTTAACAGATTTATTCAAGAAAGGAAAGAAAGAAGGAAAGAAAGAGGGAGTAGAAAGGAAGGAAGGAAGGAAGGAAGGAAGGAAGGAAGGAAGGAAGGAAGGAAGGAAGGAAGGAAGGAAGGAAGGAAGGAAGGAAGGAAGGAAGGACAGTTCTAAGATAGACAGATATAGGACAGAGGATAGATAGATAGATAGATAGATAGATAGATAGATAGATAGATTTAGATAGATAGATAGATTTAGATAGATAGATAGACAGATAGATAGATTTAGATAGACAGACAGACAGATAGATAGATAGATAGATAGATAGATAGATAGATAGATAGATAGATAGATAGATAGATAGATAGATAGATAGGCCTATATCACATGACATTGCACTGCTTGCATTAATATTGCATATATTTCATCTAGTATACTTTTTAGCATACAGATTATGAAAATTACTCGTTCATGCGAGTTGACGGGAATGCCCCCCTCAAAGACCCCTTGCCCCCCTCTTGCCCCCCCCTCTGGAAAAAACCTGGTTATGCCACTGCTAACTCCTGTAACTCCTGCTACCTCTTACTAACTCCTAATAACTCCTAACTCCTGCTTACTCTCACTAACTCCTGCTGACTTTCACTAACTCCTGCAAACTCCCACTAACTCCAGCTAACTTCACTAATTCTGGCTAACTCCCATATCTCCTGCACTTCCGAAGTTTCCTGCTAGAGTGGAAATAAAAATTCAAAATAAAAAGATAAGGTTACTCTTTTTTTATCTTATATAGGCCTATATTTATTTGTCAGTCATCAGAATTTTAATTCATAACAATTTTTATAGTTTGCACAAGTTCACAAAAGTTTTTCTCTCAAATGTATTCTTAAAGACAAATCAACTGTTTTTGGCCCGGCTAGAGGGCCAACGATGATAATTCTGCTCGTGTATACAGCCATTATTGGATATAATAATTTCGTTATTGGCACTGAAGGTGAGCTAATAATGATTATTGGCTGAGACAGAGGGCTATAATTCAATATTGGCCCTGCTAGAGGACCAATGATGAATATGCTGGCCTTGATACAGGGTCATTTTTGGAGATAGCGGCATGGCTAAATGGTGACCGGAGTACCTGACTGTCCTGGTACTGGACAATACTTTGTAATATTTAAGGAAGAAATTATCATTTGCATGCTTGTATCCCAGGTGTCTTAGTATCTACCCCAAGTAGAAAAACGATTAGCAAGTGACTACCCCCCCCCCCACAAAAAAAACCAGAATGATGTTGAATCAGCCTGAACAGCGATCATCACGTTATTTGAAAAGGGCTTGTCTGGCTTTGTGGAAATATGCCTAAATAACCAATTTTGGGAATTATCCAGCCACCTTAAATAGGGTTATTTAACATTCCAAAGAATGAAAAGTCACTTGCTTGGATTTTTTCACACATAAGGGTGTTTGACATCTTCGATCATTCCTATTTCGATTATTTTGTTAGGACATGGCTCACAAACTTAGAAAATACACATCAAAGAAAATTATTTCTGAACAATCTAATGGCTTTTTTTTGGCAAAGTGAAGACTCTGAGTGTACTTTTGGCCATTCCAATAGGTTAATCATCCCAAAAAACGTATGTCTGGACACCAAAATCATGATTTTCTGTGGATTAGAGCCGGAGATATAGTGAAAACAAGTTTTTCGTGTCCCAATTTTTCCGCAAAAAAGTGGACGTGACGACAGGATGACATGGAATGTTCAAAGTTCATTTGCTGAAAAAGTACCAGTCTCCCAGATGTCTACCCAAGATTTTTTTGAAGCCAAGACAGCATAGCTAATGAATCTGAAGAGTTTTGTTTTCCCTCTTTCGGGCACACAAACCGCCCTCCAGCCCTAGACTACCATGGAAACCTAACAGGAATGTTGCCAATGAAATTGTCATCAAGACATAGATGCAGGAAGATGACATGCAGAGAGTTGCATCAGCCATGGAAGAATGTTTTAAAAATATGATACAAAGCAGTTAGAAAGAGAAGGCGATGGCATCATGGCGTTTTAATCGCATGTAATCTCACATGGAGAATTCTCATGAATATTCATGAAGCGACAAGCCCGGGACCGTGATCTGATGCAACACGACACCATATTCATGATTCCACTTCTAAAAACAGTTGCAAAACATTCGTTTGGAATTCCAAATTCATTGCTGCCTTTCTTCCAGTCTCTTTGAACAGAGCCTTTGCTTTGAAACAATGCAGCTCATTTGGTTACACAACTAAATTTCTAAATGTAATACTAATAGGCCAAAAGCTCTCAAGGAAGGCTACAAGGACTCCGAAATAGCGTATCTTCTTTACATCTCCCCCTAAACACGTAAACGCTCCTCATGAATATACCAATGGTATCGGTCTGCTGTACAAATTAGTGCTAATAGGTCCATACACCTGGGTACTTCAAAATTAAAGGGGCAAACACCATTGCAAACTACCAGAAAGACCAACATATAAAGAGAAGAAATATATACACTACTCCAGGATCAGTTGTACGAGACTGGAATGGTGTTTTCCAGCTTGCCGGAGGAGACAGGTCCATGAATTTGTAAGTCCAAATTGACTCCAAAATGACAAACGCGAAGCCCTCTTGACTGCATCAGGGCCACCACACTGCAGAGCCAGCCAGGACCTTGGATATCTCTTGACCCAAACACAGACCTCATACGGAGAGGCAGGAAGAGCAGGGCTGCATGATTGGGTCATTTAAATGCACATATTGATGGTCCTACTGTCACTGGGAGAGTGGAGAATACAGTGAATACTCCTGAGACTGTGTGACTGGTTGTGACTGAATCACTGGGACTGTGAGACTGAGTGAGAGACTGGGAGTGACAGTGAGACAGCTCATGAATCATGGAATCACTCCACATTTTGTGTATTCTGCCAGATTAAGAATGATGTCTCAGAGGCAGATTTGCTGCTGTGTCATTTTATAGATGGATGCAGGGCCCTGCAGATGGCGTTGTAACTGCGGAGGCAAAACATCTTGACAGCCGCTAATCTAGTTATGGTCTCTGATAAACAACTGCCACTTTTTCCTCTCTCCATAATTAGCCTATATTGCAGTCGCCTGTTGATGCTGTCAACCCCTCAGCCTCCCTGAAAGGATTGCTGCTCCAGATATGCAGTAAGGTTGTGAAGAGACAATATTGCATTGTGCCAGTCTGTCAGATCTATAGTTTGTGTGACAACTTTGTGGGTTTATTCAATAGACTCTATTATGTCTTACTATATTCCACAAGCGATCATACATGTTTGTTTACATCATTGAAGTTAAATAAATTGAATGCGGTGTAATCTTATAAGGAAAACATATTTTATCACTATAAAACAAGAGTAGGCACTTGTTTTCTAGAAACTTTCCCATGTTCTCATATTCTCAGATACATGTATACACGCTTCTGTGAAGGAGGAAGAAGAGAAAGAAGGAGAAGAAAGAAAGAAAGAAAGAAAGAAAGAAATATAAGGAGGAAGAGGAAAACAAGAAGAAAGAAGAAGAAGGAGAAAAAGGAGCAAGAGGAGGAGCATGAGACAAGGAGGGAGAAAAAGAAGGTCAAAAACTAAATCTGACACGATGCACATCTGAGAGGCACAATAATGTACTAGCATGACTGTGCTAACACCACTTTCAACATCAATCTACATGGCAACATGAATAAACATGAGCAGCATGACAGGCAGGCTTGCCAGGGACATGACTTCACATGTAGGGACATGTTGGATGCTTGTAACTTGGGGCTGGATCCTGGCATGCTATTTTAAGTCACTAAAGGCAGACTGACTACAGAGCAAGCATGCAGTTAAATAGAGCAACTTCAAAGCGAATTGTCACAGGTACCTTCCAAATCACTTGAAATCACTCAGTTGGGGACTTCAAAGGCTAAAATAATCACAAAGTACTGAAGGAAGATTGGCATTTTTAGGATTTAGTTTCCAATCCTTTTGAAGTCATTTTACATGCAGTCTGATGTAGGCTTTCTCATTTTTTGACGACACATGATCGCAAAAGTTGTATATGCAGTCCTGTACATTTCTCACTTGAGTAAACGACTTAATTAACTCAAGTGCAGATCACCTAGTGAGTGAGGATCGGTGAAGAGAGGGCGGCAAAGATCAAAGTGACGTCGTTGTTTACAAGTGATGACATCAAAGGACACCATCAGCTGCTGCAGCAGGAGGTCATCACGAAAGTGACTCTCGTGGTCTACTCTTCTAGGAGGCATATCATCTGACTCGATTGTTTATCCTCTCAGTAGAGAATACAAACAAGCTGCAACTGGAGACACCGAACGTGCAAACATCACTCATGTTACGTACGCAATTAAGACGTCATAACGCTTGAGACTCAAGAGTTATATGACGTCACAATTTAGTACATGACGTCATTTGTTAAACAGAGTTACCATACTGCACAGTGCATGGTTTTTATTGGTCAGATCATGATCTTGGCTATAGATTATAAATGGTCAGTATGCCATATAATGGTGACGTTTTCCAGCTCACTTACACAAAGATGGCCATTCATCTGCAAATGGTTGCAAAAAGTCCATTTATATTGAACATAGCTATTCAGCCTCGATTACATGGCCAGTAAACTAATCTGGCCTCATAATGCACTCAAGGTCAACTTACACTCTTTTTAAAAGTGCAATAAATGTCACCTACAATGTCTGTCTTTGTCAAGGTTGGTGTCCTATGCCTGTCTTTCTGTCTCTGGGTCAGCCTCAATAAATACAATGTATTGTGGCACCCCACTTTGAAATCGTTTTTCACAGAAGCTGATTCAACATTCTTGTGAACCTTATCATGCCACACTTCTCAGATTACAGTGCATGACTCACGTTCACCAAATTCTGGTGACAGCTTCAATTTAAAAACATTTTGTTTTCCTTCTCAATTTGGTTAAAAAATGGAAATGGTTTAACGGTTAAAACGTTCATGTAATGCCACAGTTTCTAAAAAAATAACCAAAATCAAATGTTTGCACGACATTCAGAAAGTTACTTAAATTCTAAAAAGTGCAAAAATAAATTGTCAACAAAAATGACAATTAGGCCTACACCTACAACTGGTGAGAAGTGCAAAATATGTATGGAAATATTCTATTCTCTTCAGAGAAGCCTAATTAAGACTTCATACCCCAATGAAAAGGATTCAAACGATTTCACACAGGATAAGAAGATAAGAAGATAAGTCAGGAATGTTCTTATCTTATCTTTAGCTGATCAAGGAACTGGCCAAACACTAGACATTGCTAGCCCTGGGGGGAGGGGAGGGGGCTGTGAAAATGCTCTTGTTTTATAAATGTAAATAGACTGACAGGTGTAATTGCGGAGTGATAAATTAGCTACTAACAAGATCATATGTAAATAAGGTTTTAAGTAATATCAAGTGGGTTATGTAATAAGAAACATGTCCCTGGTCGATAACTTAAGCCTTCATTTTATTTACTCTACGTGCCCATAAGTCATAGCTTGGATGAATAAGCTTATTCATCCAAGCTTATACGCCATATAGGGTACTTGTCAGGACTGAATAAATAGACATCAAAGGATAGATTATACACCAGACACACCCCTTTTCAAGCAGGTTGACTCAGAGAGATCAATGATCTAATTTGGGTTTCTATTATGATTTTATCTATATTTCAATCTATCAGATTTGCTGACTGGAGACTTCAATGCATTCTACACCAACCGAGTATTCAGCTGGGAAACCCCAGAAACAGGATTTGGGGTTTGTAAATTGAATTCCTCAAACTGTACACGACCTCTCTGTGCCTCTGACAAAGCCTTTGACAAAGACCAGCCAATTACCAATTTACAGAGCTAGTTATGGAGGAATCCACTTCACAATAAGCAACCGAGCATTCGAGTGGAACAGCCCATGCAGACCTACAAAACAACACACCTGGGCTGGTGGGCATCTAACATCACATGCAGAATAATAAGTCAAATTCTGAACAGGTTGTGAAATTCCTGCAAGACACAACTGGGTCAAAAACCTTATGCTGGTCCCACAGCAAAAATATTTACTAGAAATTTGAGTCAATAAAAATACAGACCACTATATGTTTTGTACACATATTTGGATCAACAAAAATGTGAAGGCAGCCCAAGTACACAATCACACATACTGAAGGCTGGATAATTTGCTCAATTTATCACTACAAAATATGTCCAAATACAAAGGCTAATCTCTACAACCAAGGCAACTTGTTCAATAAGAAAACTGAGAAGTTTTATCAGCCTTATGAAATTTGAGTCACCAACATGATTAGATCCCTCAGTCAGGTTGCCAACTCTTTGCTATTATACAGTTGATACCTAATTAGCAAACTAGAGCTACAGAGGTACTTAAACTGATCAGTTTAGAAATTGTGACAGTTTGATTTGCAGGTAGATTAGAGCATTAATCGACCATTAATGAGCTATAGCAACACTCCCCACTGACCAATCCAAGGAATTCCCATAAAAAATCCTGCCCATGACTCTCCCATGATGATAATATTGACCTCCTGTGGGGAGGGTTTAATTTGCTCAGTGGGAAATTGCTCTGGAATTAATTTAGAAATTTCTCAAGGTGTTAATTATTCTGTGCTGACCTGCATCACAATTTAACTTATCATTTACCTTTTACAGCCCAACTCAGCTCACATAATTTGATATGAATATTGAATAAGATGATCATGATTTTGGCCAACTAAGCTTCGATACAATTGTGTCAGACTGTGTGTCCACTTAGTCTGACTCACAAACTCACAATGAACCAAAACAGAGACCTTAAACAGTTATAACTTATCACAACAACAATTTCAACAAACTAAAACAGAAATAATTGGTGATAAGGTATATAAACCAAACAATGTAATTGGATCTATTCAATTATACTGTAGAAAGCAATGATATTATTAAAAGGAAATGTAGCACTCGTTAATGAGCAATTATCCAAGTCTTGGGCTGTTACAGTCTAATTTGTCTAGGCTATACCTGTATAGTCGACCTTACAATCTGTTGACAATTCGTACCCACCGCGCCCCACTGCTCATGTCGGCCAGGTAAGGAATCAGGGGCTGGAACCGCCAAAGGGGTCAAATGACATGTTTAAATTAATCAAATAACAAAATCAAAGTGTACTCACCCAGGAATTCTCCAGATAAACTCCTCCTAACTCTCAGTTGTATTGTTCGAGTTTTGATGCACTGCAAAAATAGGGCAAGATCATGACATCAGAAAAATACAGGTGTGCTATTTGAGATCTCAGGTAAACTCCTCCAAAAGTAGCTCAAATCATGGAAGACAGGCAACGGGTACTCCTCACATGTGCACAGAAACCAATTTAGGGTAAAATCCGATCAGTGTGAATGATTAAAAGAGAGTTACAACACAGCTCCTGAGAGATCAACCCGGCCGACCAGCGAGCCGCCCATACAATGAAGTATGCCAGAAATTCAAGATGGAGTTGCCAGGTCAGGGGTCAACCTGCCTACGTCACAACTCACAACAAACAAAACCACGTGGCTAGTGCTCTCAGCCTCAGGTACACATGTATGTGCAGCACAAGAAAACAACAATGAGACTGTCCCTTGGTGTTCAAAGTTTACTGACAAAAATGTATAACATAAAAGAATTAGCAAATTAGAGGAGCTCAAATGAAGATACAGTGGCAGTCAAATAGGCTGCAGTTAATGCCTCAATGGAAGATAAATACATTGGCTCAGATGAGCCTGCTGATCTGTGAGTTGTAGAAAAGAACAAGTGGCGTACCTGGTGGATGTGAGCAATGACTTCAGCATGGGTGGCGTCCTCTAGTGTGTGTCCATTCACTTCCACAATCTCATCCCCAATCTGCAAGTCTGTGTCTTCTGCTGGAGATCCTGAAAGGTAAGTCAAAAAGTTTTGTTAATAAGAAATAAGAACTTAGAGCAATTTAGGAGACTTAGATCTAAAGTCTCCAGTCAATTCAATGAATTCATCCACCTTTAATTTGGCATAAACAACAAGTTTGGCCTTGGTGATTACTTGTAGCCTGCATGCAGCTGAGGAATGTTTTTTGAGCAGAGGGCAAAAGTACCTTTGGTTTTCTAGAGGCAAAAGGACCTTTGGTTTTCTAGAGGGAAAAGGACCTTTGGTTTTCTTGAGGCAAAGGACCTTTGGTTTTCTCGATGGAAAAATGACCTTTGGTTTTCAAGAGGACAAAAGGACCTTTGGCTTACTTGAGGGCAAAAGGCCCTTTGGTTTTCAAGAGGACAAAAGGACCTTTGGCTTACTTGAGGGCAAAAGGACCTTTTGTTTTCTCAATGGAAAAATGACTTTTGGTTTTCTAGAGGGAAAAAGACTTTTGGTTTTCTTGATTGCAAAAGGACCTTCAGTTTTCAAGAGGACAAAAGGACCTTTGGTTTTCTAGAGGCAAAGGACCTTTGGTTTTCTCGGGTGCAGAACTGAAGGACCTTTTGCTTTTTTTGAGGGCAAAATGACCTTTGGTTTTGTCTAGGGCAAAAGGTCCTTTGCTTTTCTCAAGGGCAAAAGGACGTTTAGTTTTCTCTAGGGCAAAAGGACCTTTGGTTTTCTTGAGCACAAGAGGACATTTAGTTTTTTCAAAGGCAAAATGATCTTTGGTTTTCTTTTGATGAAATTTTCAATAGTCCTAGTTAGTCTATTGTGTTCTTAAGATGATGTCCTCCTCCTCCTCCTCCTCCTCCTCCTCCTCCTTCTCCTCCTCCTCCTCCTCCTCCTCCTCCTCCTCCTCCTCCTCCTCCTCCTCCTCCTCCTCCTCCTCCTTGTCCTCCTGCTCCTCCTGCTCCTCCTGCTCCTGCTCCTCCTCCTCCTCCTCCTCCCCCCCCTCCTCCTCCTCCTCCTCCTCCTCCTCCTCCTCCTCCTCCTCCTCCTCCTCCTCCTCCTCCTCCTCCTCAGAACTCCTTCTTCCTCCTTTCATTTTTCTTCCACAAGAGGCCCTTCTCCAGATGAATTTCCCTGTTGCTGGACCAAGGTGCCATCTTTAGGCCACAGGACGAAGTACAATGTTTGTGCTTGTCATCGCCATGAATTTATTATTTGATACAACATCAAGACAAATCACAAATACCAAAAGAACAACGAGCAATTGGTGCGGCTACATTTTATTACAATTGGTGGTGAAACAACAGTTGTACAATGATGGTGCACACTACAACACTTGTGAGGACTTGGTGACAGTGATTCAGAAGTGTGCCCCTTACCATAGAGACGGATTTTACCATCAGAAGTCTGAACAACTAGAATGAGGTATCCCTGCAGGTCCACCATCTTGGATTTTAACTCATCTTGCCTTCAAATCTGTAAAGGAATCAAATGAATAAATGTAAAATCATAGAAATCAGGAAAATAACAGAACATAACAACGCGACCTTCGCTTTGGCCTCCAAAAACCAATTAAGTTAACAAAGCAATTAGCCAAACAAGATTTTAAAGAAGCTCAAAGGAAATTCAAGGCAATGAGGCAAAAGTCCAAGGTTGCCTTCATAAATTCCTTGTTAATTGTCTGTAAAAAGAACTTCTTTGACTAATATGAAAAAGTCACAAAATTAGGAAATCTGAAGGGAAAGTAGTAGCAACATAACTTTACTAAAGGAAAAATGTAAGGTTTACAACT
This sequence comes from Platynereis dumerilii, assembly GCA_026936325.1. Classification (NCBI taxonomy): domain Eukaryota; kingdom Metazoa; phylum Annelida; class Polychaeta; order Phyllodocida; family Nereididae; genus Platynereis; species Platynereis dumerilii. Next base: position 1,917,061 of record JAPTHN010000007.1, read on the forward strand.
AAATTCTCAAGATGATGTACATGTATCAGAAAAAGCCTCCAGTGTAGCAAGCTTAATAGAATCCGCTTAATCCTATGTCATTGTTGGTCATTGTGAAGATCCTTTGTGCAATTTATACTGGATGGTCTATACACAACTCATTTTCTAGGACTTCAAAAGCATCCAATACATCATCAGTGTGAGACCTTGTACCAGAAATATCACTATGGTGTGAGTGTGTGTTTGACAAAGTGCAAACATGGTCCTGACAGGACTGATCCACTCATAGCCCTCATAGCTTGCCCCAATATATTGACTGCTTTCACAGGGTGTTGCAAACTTGGCCCTGAGACCCAGGCTGAGGGGCTTGCTCAAGCCTTGCTGGCCCTTACTCATGACCCCAGAAAATGCTAAGCTCCCTCCCCTCAGCTCTGTGTCCACAATTTTCCAACTGGTTTCATCTGCCATCCAGATTAATGGAACGGCTCAGTACTCCAACATAAACACTGATAAACTGCAATACACTTGGTTTGTAGCTCCAGGCCTATAGTGGGCCTACATACCTTACAACTGGTATAATTTCCATTTATATTTCGGAGAACTTTAAACAGAACATTATTTTCTGAATCAGTTATGGAACCCAGATCCTTCCACTGCTGGAGCTCTCGATGTTTTTACTAAATTGGTAATTTTCAAAGAGCTTACAAGTAATAACTCCTACTACTTGTTTTTTTGTTACAAGGCAGTCTTTGAAATACACCTGATGGTAGACCTTTCTGTATTTTTCAAACTGACTATAAATACAAGTATTGTATTGTATTGTCAATTGATAAAATACGTAGGCCTACCTTAATTTTAAATAAAAGTGCCCATAAGTGTACCAACCTAACATCTATCTTGTTTTCATCACCTTGTAAATTGTTTGTCACAACTCAAGCTTGTTTGTTGCACTGCGGATGGTACCATAGGATTTATTATTGTTTTTGGACTTCAGCAAATATTTCATCTTGGTATTTGAATGCTAATTCACTGATATTTAAAGTGATAGTCATATAATGAGCCTTCTTCTTCCACTTCAATACTTATTACAAAGGTTTTAGAATATACACAACATATCCACTTGGGTAAAGATTGGCATTTACCACGACAGAAGATATGGTGGCAAACTAAAAATAGACCAAGTTGTTCTCCTGAAACTGTTCTTCAGCAAAGGTGACCTTTCGATTGAAATAGAAGTTTGACCTTTAAGTGACCACAGTCCATAGATTGAGCTGTATGAGCCACAAGTCTGTGACTGTCAGTATGGCCCTGACCATTGGCCCTGACCAGTGGCTGTAACTGGCTATCTCACTGTGGACAGCCTCCCAAGGGAGCCAGGCCAAGCAAAGATGCAAATGCAGGATGGCCGTTTTCATTGATGTCACTCTCCATTGGTTAAAGCATGCATGCAATGAAGTGGATGGAATGGGCAATGGAAGGTCACTTCATAGATCTATATTTGTCTTTTTGAAACCAGTTAGGTCGTTGAAGTAGTTCATGCTTAGATTATTTCTTGTATTAAAAAAAAACAACCGACAACTAAAGAACAAGTGAATAGCATGGCAATATCTAGTCATATTTTAAAAATTAGAAAGTTGTACAACAGTTTGTTTTTTCCGTTTACTGTTGTTAAAAAAAGAATAAAAACTTTTCAGTGAGTGAGTCATGTCAAATGCATTTTCTTAGTAACAACTTGACGAACTCATTTCTGTGTGATTAGAGACCGGACCTCCAGTGACATCACTGAATTTTTCAAAATTCCCTGTTATAATCACTATTTGTTCCCTGGTATAGCTGTACGCAGTTTTATGCATTCAAAGAGTCTTTTAATACCAGAAAAACATTGTGCTGTCACTATGCAGTATAGACTGTAGAGCCATGAACCAAGAGCATACAACCAAACATACAACATAATTTGAAAACTACATATCACTTGTAATATGATGCTAGGCAACACAGGCCTTCCAAGCAACTCTTATTATTAACGATTATTTCACACTGCAACCTATATCATGCCAAAGGTTACCCGAAGATCAAGCTCTGGCGTTATATCAACACCATCTGACCTCAGAGTCACATATGAAGTCAGGTGGATGAAGCGTGTCACTGAGGGTGACAGGTCACATGATTAACCCCACTGATCACATGGTCCCTCGTGGTTCCTGCTGGACAAGAAATCAGAAATGAAAACATGATACTATGTAGCGACAAATGACGTGGGGCAACCAAGGGGCAACCAAGGCCAAATTGTGTTACTGCGTACCCACTATGGCCAGATTTCCAATGAGGAGGAGAATGATAACTGGCTTTGTATTATTTTAAGCTAGTACAAGGCATCCTAAAGTACACTAACGTACAAATTACATGTCAACTTTGGACTGTGTAATATTATCCTCCACATTTGTCACATCAAAATGCTTGTTTCATCACAAAATCATGGCTGTGATTAAAATCTGGCAAGTTTTCGTTCAATTAAATTATTGACAATAAGATTTTCACTTTCAAAATCATCATTTCCATTGTGTTGAGTCTGAAACATTTTGCATTGAATGAAGTTTTCTGTGGGAGCTGTGGGAGAAATTGTAATAACAAAAACAAATTTGCATTTTTGAAATAAAAATTAGTTGACATCTTGTCACCTACCAAGGCTGGCTGTGTGCTCCATTTTTGCCCAATTAATTCTTCAAATATTTGGAGATGGTTGGGACATTTTCTCTCCAGTTGCCTTGGAGAGAAATAGCATTCGACAAGGACACAAGCTTGCTTCACATGTTTTCCCATTGGCTTGCACATCATTTCACAAATAGTTGAAACAAGCCAAATAATTGCTCCATGCAGCAAATCAAGCTTGTGACACTGTAGCAAAATCTGGTTCTTCTGTGTACCTCAGGCTGGTCAGTGTTCTCTGTTCGGTGTCCAATTCAATTCTCTCTCTCAGCAGCACTTGAAATCCCCACTTGGCTTGGGCATGCTTCAGTGCCTCTCAGTGCCTCACAGAGCCTCCAGTGGTAGCCACTTGAACTAGGGCCAAACCACTGGGCTGTGCTGCCCACTGAACATGCCACACCCGCTACACTCTCCCCTTCTTTATGTGGCATTGAGTTGTGTGGTGAGTGCAGTGATACTCCGGGCAGCACACAGACAAATGGCACAGGATCTCAGTGGCACATGAAGCAGTGTTCCTTGCAGTCTTTATCCTTGGTCTTCTTTGAAGCCCTGGTTGATGGAATTAACAGGTGTCCAGCAAAGTCAGGGATACCCGATGGTCTGGCGGTGGAAGGAGTCAGTTGCAACTCAGGCCTCATCTTGATCTTCTGGATTGCGGGCACGTCAGGAGGCTTCAGTCTTCTCTCAGCTGTTCATGATGTGGCTATTGTCTATTGGTGATTGGCTATTTAAACTATTGTCTATTGAAGCAGTTCCTGAGAGGAACCAGATTGGGAGAACTATGAGTTCTTGATAAGTCTCAATCCCCATCTAGCCCACAGCTGCCGCATGCTCATGCACCAGTTACAAAGATAATACTGGGCAGATACCACACAGGCAGCCAGCCAGACTGAGGCTTGAAAGCTGAGCTTTGTGAGACTTATCTGGAAGGTGGTGGTCGGTCTACGTGGCAACCATGGACAAAGATGCGACCAACTATCTTTGTCCGTCCCCTTTTGGGCGGTTGCTCAGGAAGAGGCATCTGGTGTGAAGCCACACAGTTTGGTAGAAGTGGGCCTCTGCACCTTCTGCAGATGATTGGTCAGAATGACTCTGATGCCTCAGGTGTGAAGTTGTCGTTCTTGGATGCTCGTCTCCGGTCTCGGTTGTGTTTGCATCCATTCTGACGGTGACACTTGGAGAGACTCTGTTATGGACTCCACAATGTCCTCTTGAGAGGACTTGCATTCCACAACAGACTGGTCTATGCAGTATCATCTCAAATTGGATTGTGAGCTTCGCTCCACTTGTGTCATCTCCAATGTTGTGACGTTGTAGCCGGGGTTCACTTCCCTTGACCAGGTCCAGGAAATAGGCCAAGGTGATGAGAGGCCTCCAACATTCAGAGGCTCTAGGTGGTGGATCCTCGTCTGCAACGGACCAGGAATGGCTCGACTCAGCATGAAGCACAGTTGAGACTTTAGCACATTCTGGAGTGTTGATGGGATCCATGCAACACCTGTCGAAATGGGGATCACTGTTGTCTGTAACAGTTTTGTTTGGCACCAATGGTATGGATGACAGTGACCGAAGGGATGGCTTGAGTGAGCAGTGACAGCAAGGAGTTGAGTTGTCGTTTGGCACCAAAGTGATCGTCAACGGTGCCTCGAGGGATAGCTTGCAATCCAGCACTGGATCATCACAACTTCCACTGACATGTTCTCCCTCCCTCCTTAAATTTTGGCATTGGGCACATGTCTCTGGATCACGGTCAGGCTCATTGAAGACAGCTCTTTCCGAGGTGATGGAACCTGGTGGCAAGTTGATATCCTTTTGAGGTTTCCCTGTCAGAGGGGCCAAATCACTAACTGCCCTGGAGCTAACTCCTGGGCCTTCAGCATTGGCACCCACCAGACTATCAGGTACAGCATCCTGATGGTTGGATGGATGTGGCAGAACTTCAGAATCCAGAGGCCTTCTGCCAGTCTCCATGAGATCTTTTCTCAGGTAACCAGCAGTTGGCTCCACTCCTTCACAATCACCATGTACACTTTCCTGGTCGACTTGGTCCAATGATGTGTCTGGGACAGGTTGTGTGTAGATCCTTCCAGCAGCAGCGAACTGTGTGACATGACAATCTGTCACGCCCTGTGGTGCGGTGGCCGCGGATGAGGTAAAATAACCACCTGGCAATTTCCAAAGACAAATGCCATGAACACTGTCTTTACCATCAGATTCGTCCTTTAATGATTCCCTGGAATCCTCAGTTTTACACAGTTGTCTATCAACGGGAATTTTTGGTTGGTGTTGACAGCGACCAATACTCAGTTGACTTGCCGAAGCTGCCAGTGGTGGTGGATGACACTGTTCAGGTGCCGGTGGACGATGCAACCATGCGCTTGGTTGCTTGGGATATCCTGCACCACTCTCCATGGGACGTTGCCGGGAGTGGTATTGGCAATGACCTGATGGGGTCTTATTGTAGCGCTGCTGCAGAACATGGACAGACTGATGTCCCATAGAGGCCGGCTGTAGGTTACATCCTGAAGGCTGGCCATAGCCATACTTCCGTCTCTGATCATAGTCAGTTGGTTGTGGATGAACTCCTTGGTAGTGGATGTAGCTCTTGTAGTCCTTGGTCTCATGCTGCGGTTTTGCCATCCTTCCACTCAATGACATAGAGTCCACTGGAGGAATGTTTGCAGGTTGCCTGAAACCCTCCAACAGTTGCCTAGTTTTCGGGATTCCTGGTGATCCAGGCCTTAGGGATCTGTCCTCAGATGTTGGTTTGCCCAGATCTCCCTCACAGGGTGGCTGTATCCTTGGATCCTGCTGGTCCCGCTGAAATAGGGCTTCTGTCGGCCTTATTTCTGATGGTTGTGCAACCTGGTGTGAAGGTTGCTCCTGCTGAATAACCAGCTTTTGAGGAAGAACTTGTTGTTGCGGTCTAACCTGTTGATGCCCTGGGAGCTTCTCCTTGTCTAAAGCATTTAGCTCCTGTTGCCACCCTCCTTCTGTGACCTGCTTTTTCTCCTGATTTTCCGCTGGCCTAGTCCTTGATCCATGGCCTTCTACTTCTCTCCCCTGTCCTTGAAGTTCCATTCCGCAGGGGGATTCTTCATAATTGAACTGGAGAGGGCCCTGTGATGTTCGTTTGGGAACAATATCCAACGGAGCACGGCCTCCAGTCTGGGAAATTTCTTCTAAATGAAATTTGGACTGCTCTGCGTTCTTGGTTTCCTTGACCATCCCCACTTCAGGCATATCATAATCCCAACTCATTGAAGCCTTATGAATTGTTGAGGGGTCAGCAGCTGGCTGATTGGTGGATATCGGAGGACAGGTGGCTGACAGCGGGTTTCCAAGGGAAGTCTTGGGCGAAGCCTTACTCTCCTCTTGGACCCCCAACTGATCCACATCACCCCCGTCCTGAAGATCCTCCAGTCTTCCCGACTTGTCCGTCATTTCAGCAGCTTTGGAGTCCATCTGACCTGCGCTGTTCCCCGCATATATCCTGTTAGGAGGAAGGAGATCAGTGATCCCTTGGAAGTCAACTGGGGTGCGACGAGATGGTCCGGAGTTTATTGGCAGCCCCTCTGCACGCTGCATCGTTTTCAGCTCTTCGTCCGTGGTTGTGGAACCGTCATCTTGTCGTTCGTTGTACCACCTCTGCTGCTGTGTCTGCATCATATTTTCGAACCTCTCCATCATGCTGTCCATGCGAGCTCCTATCCGCGTTTCTAGCCTCTCTTGTCGGCGGTCTTGTTCGGCGAAAAGCCTAGCCACCCGCTGCTCGGTGTCCTGGCTCTGCTTGATGAGTCTGTGACACAAGTCTTCCATGGAGAGCCCGTTGGAATCAGCAGAATTTACAGTAGTGTTGTTACCACCTCCCTCAGCTCCTTGTTGTTCACCGTGGGGATGAGTAAGATCTGCCTTCGTTTGGTCAACCATGCCTCTCACATCTGGATCCTGTTGAGCAGTATGGTGTCTGGCTTCCTTAACTTTGGTATCAGAGTCCTTGGGAGCTTCATGTACGATGTCCTCCTGTCCCTCAGCTGCGGACTTGTCATCTCCATGGCCTCCTTGTCTCCAGGGTCCCATCTGCAGTGAAGTTCTCCCCTCGTGGTTCCAAGACTCCCACTGACTAGCCGGCACCTTAGATATAACCTCTAAGTTCTGCCAGGTCAAGGGTTCCTGCCCACGAAGTTGAATAATCTTCGCTGCTGTCACCGGTCCAATGTTCGGCAGAGTCCGCAGTTCCTGATCTGAGGCCGTATACAAATAAATTGTCTCCATTGTATTTCTGAAAAAGTCTAGCGTCTCAGATAAAAAGTGACGCCCGTTACTTTCCGTTTATGTATATGGCGGACCCGTAATGTATATTTGCTATATTATTACCGTAGATAGCTTGCCAATTCTACTACTCAGCTCTGGGGTACACCTAGCACAGCTTATTTCACCAAGTGCCTAACAACCCTGTCAACTGCCAACTGCCGTGTCGAAGCACAGTATCTACAATCAACAGAGTCTTCGAGCACCTTAATTCACAACTGTACTGGCAGCTCCCAAAAGCCTAACAGAAGATTGGTAGTTTCTCCCGCTAGTAATTTTTCGGCGAACCGACCCGCCGGGTAGAAAGTGTGAAAGTTAGTTCTTAACTAGATCTTAACTAGACACACAACAATGTACACAATTCACAACACAATAACTTATCAATACACGGACACTCGTAATTATATGTGTCCACTTAATTGGCTAAACAAGTAATTAATTTAAATTCAGACAATAACTTATGAATATATACAGACACTCGTAATTCTGTGTCCACTTACTTAACTTATCTGAATAATTAATAACTTAAGTAAATGACTCTTCCGGTTTCTGAAGAATGCACCAATTAGCTCACAATAGGTCAAGGAGTGCCACGCGCCACCAGCCAAAACTGGATATCATGTGCTCCCACTCGACCCACTGACAGCAATTTAGTTAAACCGAAGTCACTCAATTAAAATTAAATCATTAACTTAGGCTAAGTTAAGTTTTTAAAACTAAACTCAGTCACAGTTGAAGTTCTTCTAAAATATAGATAAACAGTCAACCGACCAACCAAGCAAGTTTGCCTAAGTAAAATTAATTCAATAACTTAAGTTAACTATAAGCTAAATATATACTTAAAACTAAGTTAAGTCTGCAAAGCAATAAGTAATAACTCGTCAGTGCCCAGGAGAAATGAAAATAAATTTCCTATTTCCCTGTACCACCAACAAGTTTTAATGCCAGTGCAAACTTGTACTAAGATAATATTAGATTAAAGTAGTAACTTAAGTACTTAAGTAAATATAAGGGTTACCAATGTTAAGTGGTAACTCAGTGTTCAAAGTGTGCTCCAACCAGATATACCTCTGAAGTATTCTTCTAAGATTCTCTGGTAATCACACCAAACACAAAATTAATTATCAAATTTAAATTTGAAATATGAAATATACTCACTGTCCTCAATAGATTTTAGAGGAAGTGAATTCTAAAGAAATTTTAAAATAGAACTCTAAGCTGTGAAGTGAAGTTTCCACACCTTCCAAAACAATGGCAAGTGTAAATCAACTTAACACCTCTAAGCTCTGAATTCTCACACCTAACCTATAGAAATTATCTGACACCTATGGAAGAGAATTGAACACCTATAGAATCAACTTACAATAGTTTCCTGTAAGTCAATTCACAATAATCGTAGTAAATTCTAAAATATTTGAGTGCTGTCACTCTTTCAATAATTTAGTATAAATAAATGCAATGAGAATTTGACTGTCACCTGTAGCACAATAAAACCTGACCTTCCGCAGCACAATCAAAATTGACCTTCCGCAGCACAGTTAATATTGAGCTTCTAGTGCCAACAGTCAAGTTTGCAAAATTCCACCAAAAATTAATCTACTAATATTTTGTAGAATATTATATATAATAATCAACTGGATACCTGCCTGAATCCACCAAAATAGGACTCCAACAATACCACCAGTTGACACTCAAAATTCTACCGCTAACAGTTAAATTATAATTTTAATATATTTACTTTAATATAAGCAGAATTCTATGCAATAGTATATCAACTGGATACCTGCTTGAATCCACAGAAATAGATCCCAACAGTCCCACCAGTTGACATGCACAATTCCACTCAGAATTTAAATTTCTAATAAATAGCACTGGCACAATATAATTATAAGCTGCCACACCACCAACAAGCAACAATTTATGCCAGTTAGCAGCAGCTCAACGTGTGTCAATACTGAAAGCTGTCAATATCAACAGATCAGCTGTCAAAATGTTAGACAGCCTAATTGTAGACAATGAATATGTTTACTAAATATTCACAAACCAGCCTGAAGCTCCACAAAAGTTTCAAGCTTGTGTCAGGAAATCCGGGCTCCAAATCCCACTTCTGACACCAATGTAGCAAAATCTGGTTCTTCCGTGTACCTCAGGCTGGTCAGTGTTCTCTGTTCGGTGTCCAATTCAATTCTCTCTCTCAGCAGCACTTGAAATCCCCACTTGGCTTGGGCATGCTTCAGTGCCTCTCAGTGCCTCACAGAGCCTCCAGTGGTAGCCACTCAGACTAGGGCCAAACCACTGGGCTGTGCTGCCCACTGAACATGCCACACCAGCTACAACACCGAAGTGTACCTCTGACAATTGCACATCATTTCCTTTTCTCACAGTTGTACCTCCTCTATAACAAACACTTAGGGGCCGACCAGATGATCTTTGGGGGGGGGGGCTATGGATATTTGGTGAAAAAAAAAGATTGTTTCCCACTTTACACTGAAAAAAAAAGTTTGTTCAGCACATGGAAATAAAAAAAAAAGTTTGTTTCCACCTGTAGCTAGGGTACCGTAATGTTAAAATTCCAATAAAAAAGTTTGTCGCGAATGCGCATGCGTAAAAAAATTGTTCGTCGACGCGTCGTGAATGAAAAAAAAAGTTCGTCCCGGGAGTAAAGTCCATAGCCCCCCCCAACTATCGTCTGGTCGGCCCCTTAGGACAAACCAATGTTCCTGCATGGCAAACTCATTCTGTGAGACTTGAGTTGGTCATATTATGTCTCTTCTGTTTCTTTTCGTAATTCAATTGTCACTTTTCGCTGGCCACTTGGGAATCAGATTCCGGGATCTGATTCTGTAACAAGAAACTGCCTCTGAAACAGGATCTCAAACCACTTGCAAAAACAGCAGGTTGATGTGAATATTTATTTTGAGGCAATTGGATTAAGACTGTGTGAAGTAAATCACATTTTCGTTGTTTGATTGTTGCTGTCTTTAACGCAAAGCTGGAAACAGTTACTACCTTCTTCCCTTCATTTGCAAAATATGTCGTACCAAGGGAAAGTTGCTTAAATATTTTGGGTTGAAAGGACATTCGAAATATTTAAAGGTATTTTAATCCCTTTCTTGCTTTATCTCGATGGTGATATATGTGGGAGGGTTATCTATTAATTTCTAGAGCTGCTGACATTTATGATTGAACTTCACCATTTTCATCTAACATAGTGAAACATCCATGTTACTGGAGTTCTTCGATTTCATTTGGTAATATATATAAACTGCACTAACATATTCAGCATGCAAAGCAGACATATCCTGCTATAGCCAACATAAACACTCTCAAAAGGAGATCACTCCGGGAAGATAAATGACATCATAAATGTCACTATGGTAACAACTTTTCATGTGTATGGTCATCTGGGGGGTAACAGGGCGTTCAAGTGGAAATCCTGCTGGTGAAGGAAGGTGATGAGGGCTCAGGGCTATGAGGTAGCCTGTCAGCACAGGTCACTGGTGAAGGTTTGGAATCTGGAGACTATGTGGCCAGGCCACTCTACTGGAAGGTTGAAAAGGATGGCTAAACCCCTCTCAAACAACTTTCAGTGTTGTTGGTAAGATATTATACTTTCTTGCTGCAGGGACAGTGGCTATGTGATCCAGATATCTACAGGCTGACACAACAATTTAAACTCAACAAACGACCCCTAAGGTGTCAAACAAGGAGGTGAAGTCATCGTCTAAACTGTTACAAGAATCTGTCATTTCTTGTGGCAATGTCCTGGATTATGAAAAATATATATGGCGGGACAACATTTTACTCATGTCTGAGAAATTTAAGTCTCACCTCTCTTATTGGTCAACTCTGGGTGGAAGGATGTTCCATATAAATTCCTTGTTATTGCTGTTATATATGTATATATATAAAGTCTAATACTGTAACATACTTCTGCACTTGAATGATCTTCAACTTAATATTCCAATGAGGATGGATCACCAACTCTATGGACTGCAGTAATGAGGTTCTGCTAGGTTCAGTGTCAGCTGCACATTGACAATCTCTATCATCTTTCCCCTCAACCCCTCAAGTCGTTTATTCGCATTTGCACCTCAGAGGAGCGGGCGGTATGCTCAATATCTTTGTAGTTTACGTATAAATCAAGGGTTACAGCAGTTTTCGAGCAGGCTTGGTCGGTTCACTGAGAAGACCACACAGATCATAAACCTTCAGATAGCCCAGACTAAAGCCATCAAGCAATTGACCAACTATTAAAGTCACATTAAAAGATCAGTCAAGATGCAGCAGCTAGTTGACCTTGGAGAGATTTCTTTGCTTTTAGGTTGCAAATGGTCAACTCTTAAGGTCAGCAGAGTAGTTTATGGGTCTTCCCAGATGTCAGGGTGGACATTAGCACATTTTCTGTGCCAGGGATCTTCTCAATAAACTGACCAAGCTTGCTCGAAAACTGCTGTATGAAAGTTTAATGTGCATGTGTAAGTTAATTTCAGTGGAAAGTTACCAGACAGTATACATGTACATCACACTTTTTACAACAGAAGTAGACAGTAAGTAAGTTATGAAAAGACATTTTAGTTCAGCAGACTCTTCCAGTAATAATCAAGGTGTTTTATGTGAATGTTCTGCACAGCAGGGCTGACCTATAAATGGGGTGACAAGTAAATTTCTCAGACAAGATCAAAATGACTGTCCTACTAATAGAAGGAATGACCTTCTGTCGTTTTCACTTAGTGGTTCATAAACAAGAAATGTCTGTGCTAATCTTGTCGCTAAAGTTTTGGTTCCAAGGAATATAGGGTCTTGTTATATATAATTCAGAACAAAAATGTCTCGATAGTCAGATTTTGTTGTAAATTAGAATGGGCCTAAAGAAGCCACCTTGTCTTACTCCGTGTTGAGCAATTAGCCAGTAACGCAGCAGTTTGCTTCAGGCCATCTACCGCTACCAGACAAGAACTTATTAATGCAGTAAAAACACATCTGCCATTTATTAAGTGCAAAGAGAATAAGCTGCCTGAAAATATGGTAGACTACTGATTGCCATAACCAGGAAAATAATACAGTTTGATTCAATATATGATATGACACAGTGACTTCAACATATATATGCTAACATTGAATAAGACTGATCATATCTTTAGACCATTGTAAGAGTCAACTATATAGAGTTTCATTGGGAAAATATAGCTTGGACCAACTTGCATTGTTGAAGAGTGTCATATTTTGGAACCACATAGTTTCTGTTTTATGAGAATGTTGTTGATCAGCGGCCTTGGGTGTCGCATAATCCCCATATTCCGAACCTTCACCAGTGACCCGTGCTGACAGCCTACCTCATTGCCCTGATCCCTTGTCACCTTCCCTCACCAGCAGGATTTCCACTTGAACGCCCTGTTACCATTGGTAGGTATGCTCCAGATGACCATCTAGTAGTTACCATAGAGACATTTATGATGTCATCAATCTCAGTGGTCTCTTTTTTTAGAGTTTTTATGTTGCATGGCTGGCTAAATGACGATGCAACACAAACTCCCAACTGCAGTAATGAAGTTCAATATAAGCCACTTGATAACTGCCTCTATCATTCCCCCCCCCCCTCATTCCCTGTATTTGCCTCATCTAATTTAAATACTGTGTATCCTTTTGGCCTTAGAGACATGGGAGGTACTGTATGCATTCACTTATTTTCATTAAAAAAAAAGAAAAGTTTAATCATCACTTGTCACTGGATTGAGTAGAAAGTTACACAAAATAATGTTGTCATTCTCTTTAAAAAAGAAGAAGAGATTACAGTGCTAATTCCAGTAAAGTGCCCTCCAGGGTACCTCCCACCTATCCAAGGTGCAAATGTAGATAAACGACTTGAGGGGCTGAGGGTAAAGATGATAGAGATTGTCAATGAGTAGCTGACACTGAACCAGGCAGGACCTCATTACTCCAGTCTTGTGTTGGTGCTCCATTCACATTGACACCCTGTGTGGGCTAAGTCATTGCTCAGTATGTTATGGAGAAAAAGACAACAGAGAGCAAGTCGGGAGTGAGACCATTGATCGCTGGCCTTGACCTTTGCCAGGAGGGTAACTTCATTATGGAGCCAATATCTCATCCCACATTGCTCTTTATGTCCCATGGTCAAGGGCAGTAGTTGTGGTTGACGTATTTTAATAGCGCAAGGTTGTGAAAACAGTCACTGCTTGTGGTGTCCCTCACAGATTTGTCTTGTCATCTTGTAGTAGTTTTATCTCTGCACACTTTGTGATTGAAATGTCACCTTTTACAAGCCACAACGGAGTAAATTTTTTATTAAGCTTCTTTATTTGCAATACATTTGCTTCATAGTTCTCTAGTCAGATGCTATACAAAAATGGGTTTATCACATTTCAGGCTAATATGTTGCTTATGGCAAGGGTTGCTATTCACAAAAATTGCTATAAGGCCTTGCATTAGTTATCGTGTTACATAAGAGGGATACTGAGACTCTTTGCATGACTGCAGTTCCACCTGACCTCAGAGTCACATATGAAGCTAGGAGGATGAAGCGTGTCACTGAGGGTGACAGGTCACATGATTAACCCAACTGATCACAGGGTCCTCGTGGTTCCTGCTTGACAAGCAATCAGAAATGAAACCACAGTACTATGCAACGACTAAATTTAATGAGATTTACTCCCCTGCTTGGTCAGATTTTCTGTAGTATGAGGTGGTAAATATAGACCTATAAATGTGTGATTTGGATGATTTGTTAATCTTAGCAAGGTTGACTGCTTGGAATTTCTTGGCAGTCGCCTTCCGGGGGATTGAAAATGAAAAAAAAAAAACAGAATGACTAAAAAATCCCCAATTTATTGAGAATCTTATGAGTTGACATCTTGTCGCTTGCCAAGGCTGGCTGTGTGTCACTAGGTTTTTGTCTAATTAAATCCTCAAACATTTGGAAGCTGGAGGAACATTTCAAGGTGATAGAAGGAGGCATGTAGCAAGGACATGGAGTTGCTCCACACTCTTCAATTGGCTTAAAAGATGGGACTCTTCTCTCTCTCCTAAACAAATCTGATTTAATGTTGGCTGCCAGTAAGAATCGTTGGTAGCACATGGTAGCAGTAAGTATTTAAAAGCGACATCTCTGGGCTGTAAACTAATAAATATATGAGCAGCCTTCTGGGAAATTAGAGACTTCATCTACATATTTAACATCCTTTAAATCCTTGTCCATGATAGAAGTCCCCTGTCTCTTTTGTGTATGAAAGAGAGCTAGGGACAAACAATTTGGAGATAGGGCACACCCATTGAATGGTCAAACCTCAGGCCACTGACCATACAGGGCTACGTATGCTTAATATTTGAAAAGATTTGACAAAATTTAATATGATGCTGAGTGCAGTAGTGTTACTTGATAAAGAATGCAATATGGCCTTCCTGAGCTTGCTACTATACACCCTGTGTTCAGGGAAAAAAGCAACTCCTGCATGGCGTGACTGCAGCAGTGACATCTGACCTCAGAGTCACATATGAAGTCAGGTGGATGAAGCGTGTCACTGAGGGTGACAGGTCACATGATTAACCTCACTGATCACATGGTCCCTCGTGGTTCCTGCTGGACAAGAAATCGGAAATGAAAACATGATACTATGCAGCGACAAATGAGGTGGGGCAACCAAGGCAAATTGTGTCAGAGAATATATCCACCTGCTATGGTCAGATATTCTGTGTATAGAGAGTTGTCAGTCACTTGATGAATGTATACGAGTCATCTTCTTATATTGTGAGTAAGCCAGTTGATGAATGTACTTTCTGTATATGCCTATAAGTGTATGGCTTAGATAATAGTTGCACATAATTCTGGCTGCTTAACTGTTCATATTTCCTTCACATATTTGAAATATGACATTTCTCAACTGACGTAACTGAGTCACAATAAATTTTGATCTTAATTGATACCAGTATCAGATTCAATCAACATGCTGGACAATTTGATATACAAACAAATACCACCTTTCCAAAAATTTCTGTAAATACAATCTTGGAATATTGTGTGACAACACAATCTTTCCTCCCTTGGAATTCCAATTTCTCGACATCTTGTTTTTGTCAACCTCAGGTGTAAGCCTAATTAAATCTCTACAGTGGAACTAATTACGAACAATTGTTCAAGCAGACCAGAAATGGCATAGCTCAAGGACATCCAGCTGCTCCACTTCTTTTTTCCAATGGCCTACATGTTTCTTCATTCATGCAATATATCTGTGTTGTGCATACCAATTAAAAGCTCCGACCAATAAAAACTTGTAATGCAAAAACATACATCTTTTAATTTATCCTTGCTCCTTAAATTAATTCTTGTGAGGGAATTCAGTTGTAAGCCTTCATTGAAGGCAAGAACATTGACTTACACTGCACAGCAGGAAGACAAAATGCTTGTAGGCCTATTTTCAAATGTTATGTTCTATGAGTAACAAAAACGATCAGGCAATCAGTTGCCCAAGTTAAATTTTGTTGGCGATGGAAAAATTCTTGTTAAAGTTTGTCATTATCTTTCTTTGCATGGCAATTTGTTTCTGCTTGTCTCAGAAAGCCAAAAAGCCATGTTTCAAATGTCAGATTGTGTATAGAATGTGCCATTGAGAAGCCAAAATTATTGCATGATTAGTGTAGATCATGTCTTCTTGCAAGGTTTGTGGGATGTTCTGTGGCACTTAAGTGTTTCAAAGACTATTGCAATGCATGTCTTCTATTTTTGGCCTCGACAGTCGACACTCTTTGTTGGCAATTTAGGAGGGGCTTAAGGGTCTAGGGGTGGGGTGACAAAATCTGTACGTGTGCTCATAAACAACAACTTCTGCGAACAAAAAGTGTAGCTATTAGCATTATGATAGTTTTCCATATTGCTTTGTAAAACTGCATACACCTCTGCTTAGCTAAATCAGTCCTGGATGTATTCCACAACTAAGAACCTTGGAATATATGAATGGGAGTTAATAAGACCTTGCCATTGTTGCAGTTGACTGAAAGTCATTCCATCAATATATATATATATTGTAGGGCAACACAATTGCTGAGACAATAAAATTGGGAATTAGGCTCATGCATTGCATGGTCAGCCCTCGGGCCACTGGGCACACTGGTTGACTGCTTAGTCCAATCCAATGGATTGCTACAAGCTTCGTTAGAAGTGTCGGAAGTGTTGATCACACCGCTCTCTCTGTTGCTGCAAAAACATCACCCTGGCTCTTGCCATTTCACGACTGGTTGCAAAAACACAATGTGGATGGCCTGGGCACTTCAGCCTGTCATTCCCAATGGCCTTCTCAAGTGGAAGCGCTTGACCACTTGATCTTATCACTTAGAAATCTCAGTCTGTTGGTTTACACTCTATTCAGGTTAAAAATGGCAGCAGCATGACCAGTTGACACAATTGAGCTTGAGAAGCATCAAAGATTCACTGAATTATAGCAACATAAGGTAGTCCTTTTGAAACAAAACTTAAGTGACTTGATTCGTATAGAAATTTATTGTTTATGAACCACAAGGTGAAACCGACAGAGGGTTATTCCTTCAATGTAGGAAGAATTTAGCAGGACAGCAATTTGATCTTGTCTAAGAAATTTACTTGTTACCCCCATTTATTGGTCAGCCCTGTGCGGGATTTTCACATAAAACTCCTTGGTTATTGCTCCAGGAGTCTCATAACTGAGATTTAATGCTCAGCTAAAGTGTCCTTCTATAACTTACTCAGTTGTGAAAAAGACGATACTGGAAAGTAACTTGCCACCGAAATTAACTGAACATCCTTAAACTAGAGAGTTGTGGAGTGTTCCGCCCACTTCTCTGAGGTGCAAATGCGGATAAATGACTTGAGAGGCTGAGGGGAAAGATGATAGAGATTGTCTTTGTGTAGCTGACACTGAACCAGACCTCATTACTGCTGTATATTGTTGGTGCTCCATCCTCATTGACACCCTGTAGGGACTAAGACATTGTGAAGTATATCATTGAGAAAAGGACAACATAGAGCAAGTCTGGAGTGACACCACTGATCGCTGGCCTTGACCTTTGCCAGGAGTGTCACTAGGCTCCATGCATTATGGACACCATATCTCATCCCATATTGCTCTTTATTGCTCTTTATGTCCTAAGGTCAAGGGTAGTGATTGTTGCATTTTAGCCATACAATGTTATAGTTAGTGACATCCAGTGACTGCAAAACCGGCTGTGCCAAGTGCGCCACTTTAATGGCAGCTACCATGACAAACCCCAAAAATTTCCATTTTATGGTAGACAACTGTTGTTTTTATGGCAGTTATTGTCGCTTTAACCGCAACTGTCATAAAAGTAATGGGAGCTGGTTTTACTCTGTGTATAAATGTATGTGATTGTTGTGATGCATGCCGAAGATTTTCCCAACCTATTAAATGGTCAAACCTCAGGCCACTCGTCACATAGGCATATAATTGTGAAAAGATTTGTTGTATTTTAATATGATGCTAGGTGCAGCAGTGTCACTTCACCAAGAATGCAATAAGGCCTTCCTGACCTTGCTATTATACTCCTCGTCCTGAGGGGGAAAAAGACTCATGGCGTGACTGCAATGCAGTGCCGTCTGACCTCAGAGTCACGTATGAAGTCAGGTGGATGAAATGTGTCACTGAGGGTGACAGGTCACATGATTAACCTTACTGATCACATGGTCCCTGCTGGACAGGAAATCGGAAATGAAAACATGATACTTTGTAGCGGCCAATGAGGTGGGACAAGCAAGGCCAAATTGTGTCAGAGAATATATCCACCTGATATGGTCAGAAATTCTGTGTAAAGAGAGTTGTCAGTCACTTGATGAATGTATACAAGCCATCTTTTTATATTGTGTGTAAGCCAGTTGATGAATGTACTGTATATATGCCTATAAGTGTGGATTAATAGTAGCCACATGTTCTGGCTGCTCAACTGTTCATATTTCCTTCACATATTTCTCAGCTGACGTAACCGGGTCACAATTGATTAAGATCTTTATTGATACCAGTGTCAGATTCAACATGTTTGACAACTGGAAATATACAGATAAATACCGAATTTCCAAAAATTTCTGTAAATACATACTTGGTAAATGGTAATATACTATTGTGTGACAGCACAATCTTTTCTCTCTTGGAATTCCAATTACTCGACATCTTGTTTTTGTCAACCCTGGGTGTTATATAATTAAATCCCTACAGTGGAACTAATTAAAAATAATTGTTCAGGCAGACCAGAAATGGCATAGCCCAAGGACATCCAAATGCTCCTCTTCTTGTTTCTGATGGCCTGCATACCTTTGTGGTGCGTACCAACTATAAGCTCCAACCAATTAACCTTATGATGCATTTATGTGCCATTGTTCATGGCAAGGATAATGACTTGCAAAGTAGAGCAAGAAGAAATGTTTCCTGTTTTACCAAATGTTAGTTACGACAAACGAAAATTATCAGTCTAAAGCCAATTTTGTTGGCGGTGGCAAAATTCTTGTCAACTTTTGTCATTATCTTTCTTTGCATGGCAATTTGTTGCTGCTTGTTTCGGAAAGCCAAGAAGCCATGTTTCAATTTGTTTCGAATGACTGATGGGAGATAAAGTTGTGCCGTTGTGAAGCCGTATCGCAAGATTATTGCAGAGCAAGTCTTCCTGGTTTGTGGGATGCAGAAGAACGAAGTGTTGGTTCACTCAGGGAGACACTTCTGATATCAGATGGATAAGGTTTTTGCATAACAGACAAAGGACAGGGCTACCACTCAGTCTCTTCTAAGCTTTGAGTCTGCCAGATTGACCTCAGATGCTCTGAGCATGCTCATTGAAACCATTAGGTGAACTATTTTTGTTGATATCTCATCGGATACATCCGATGGTCAAGGATTGGTATTTTTAGTTTGAGAATTGCAGTACGGCACCCAGAACAAAAACCTTGTTGCATTTGTTGAAAATGTCAGCATATATAAATATATTTATACAAATGTTCCAGCCTACTCTGCTTGTGGCTCTTCAGTGTGTCTTGACAATTGCATGTTCTTGTCCTCAGCAAATTTTCACTTTTTTCCAGACACTTTTTGCGACATGATTGGGTGATATTCTATGAAACTCTGGTTGAAACATGACCCAATCCATTTGCCAAAACAACAGACTGAGAATTATTTAATTTTGAGGCAATTTGATTACACAGCCAAAGATTTTGAAGTTACTACTGCTCAATCAAATATGCCAAAGTCTCAGAAAACCTTTGATGTCTAAGGGTCAAAATAGAGGTCATTCTTCAAGACTCAAGACGTTTTTAGCTTCTTGTGAAATAATTTAATGTTTCTTTATCCAATTTAAATTACACATCTCCAGTTTCGTGTGGAATTCTTTCATCTTCCACATCATGTCATCCCTATGAAGACTGCTTTGTATTGCAATTGTCCCACCATTGCTTTCCCATTTCCTCAATTGATCAGCTGAAAGGACATTATTGATTTGAAATAATATTTCTTTCTATAAAAAGATGTGAGGGTTGCATTGAGGGACCTTGCAGACTATACCAAAGCCCCAAAAAATTATATATGTGACGGGGTAACCATCAGTGACCCTGTGGGTCATGCATTCTACTGGAAACCACATTCCTTTATTGGAGACGGGCTAAGAGTGTGTGCCCACCAGCTGTCAGCAAGGATCATAGACGGAGTTACAGAGGTGTGGATTAAGTGACCCTTTGTCAAGGGGCAAGGGTGTCATCAAAATCTATACATGTGCTAATAAACAACAACTTCTGCGAAGAAAAAGTGTGTCTGCATTATGATAGTTTTCCATAGTGCTCAGTAAAACTGCATTCACCTCTGCTTAGCTAAATCAGTCCTGGATGTATTCCACAACTAAGAAGTAATGAAATTGGTTATAGGGTCTTGCCATTGTTGCAGTTGACTGAAAGTCCTCCCATCAATATATTGCAGGACAACACCATTCCTGGGATAATAAACTTGAGAATTGGGCTCATCCATTGAATGGTCAGCCCTCGGGCCACTGAGCACTCTGGTTGAGTGCTAAGTCCAATGCAGTGGATTGCTACACGCTTCGTTGGAAGTGTCTGAAGTGTTGATTACAGCGCCCTCTCCACTGCTGCAAAAACATCACTCTGGCTCTTGCCATTTCACAAATGGTTGCAAAAACACAATGTGGATGGCCTGGGCTCTTCAGCCTGTCATTGTTGATGGCCTTCTTAGTGGAAGCGCTTGACAGCTTGATCTTATTACTTAGTGACCTCACTGTCAATCTCTGTTGGTTTGCACTTTGTTCAGGTTACAGTAGACGAACGACGAGCACTTACATTCTGCTGCAATTGGGCCTCAATGACTTTACAACAAGTCCTATCAAATACATTGAAATGAGGTGTTAATTTGTCATTAGGCAACTTGTGACCTCATTGGAGAGTGGAGTGACACGTCAAATGGCTTGCCACAATAACATTGCAAGTATAGGCTATGATCTCACTGACTGCTTACACGTCATACAGTTTAACATGGCATGGATAGGGCTGTGACCTCACAGGGAACATTTTAGTCCAATTCTGTAAGCACTTGATGTTCGTCTACTGTAACAATGGCAGCAGCATGACAAATTGACCACAATAGAGTTTGAGAAACATCAAAGATTCACTGCTACCTCAACACTGCCATTTCACAACATAAAAACTCGAAAAAGGGTCCTTGGAGATCAATGACATCATAAATGTCTCTATGGTACAGTGCCGCCTGTAAGTATGTGAAACGCATGACATTGTGCCATTGCATCAATGCTAAACATCCTCAGCCTAACTGCTTGTGGAGGCATGAATTTTCATCGGATGAAAGGGAAACAAAGTGGGTCATAAAGGCCGATGTGTGAGGCAAGTGGGATAAAAATAGCAGCCCAGTTTCTTCGCTGTAGTCGGAGTTAGGTACGGGTCAAAGTCTTTGATAAGTAAGTGAACCACCCTTCCCTATCTTTTAACATTGGGCCTGCGTTTCACTTACTTATCAAAGACTTTGACCCATACCTAACTCCAACTACAGCAAAGAAAATTGGCTGCTATTTTAATCCCGCATGCCTTACATATCGGCCTTTATGAACCAAAATGTTTTCCTCTCATCGGATGAGAATTCGTCCCTCCAGAAGCATTTTGATTAAGGATGTTTAACATTGATGCAATGGCACAATATCATGCGTTTCACTTACTTACAGGCGGCACTGTAAGTTGGTAACTATAGAAGGTCATCTGGAGACTGGAGGGTAACCAATGGTAACAGAGTGTTCAAGTGGAAATCATGCTGGTGGGGGAAGCTGACAAGGGATCAGGGCAATGAGGTAGGCTGTCAGCATGGGTCACTGATGAAGGTTTGGAATCTGGGCATTATGTGGCACCAAAAGGCCGCTCATCAAAACATTTCATAAAACAGAAATTATGTGGTTCTAAGTGTAAGGGAAGCTTGGGAGAGTTGGGCCGCAGGGAGGGTTGGGCCACCCTGATTTTTGAGGAAACTAAACATTTTTTGAGAAAGCTGCCGCCACAAAAATTTTATAAAAGTAAAAATCTTTCAATGGATGTAACATTTCTAGTTAATTTGCTTGTCACGATCTTTAGGGAGAAGAAAATTCAAATTTAGATGAAAAACGGTAAAAACTGAGCCATGTTATGAGTTTTTAATTGCCTGTCAGACAACAAGGACTGAGAAAATTTTCTATAGCATGCTTGGTAGGCTTGACTATTCAGTTGTTATTAACATATTTTGGAAAATTATCAGACAACCGGTTTTGTCATAATTGGGATTTGGAGAAAAATGGTCGAATGGGGGAGAGTTGGGACAGTGCCAATACTCTCCCCGTATGTGTTGCATTTACCCAGATTTATTTTTATTAAGACAGAAGAACTTGTCTAGAGCAATTTTCAACAGAGATTGAATATTTTTAGGCCTTAATAATTATTCATGGTCTAATAAAATTAGATATCAGGAAATCTAGATGGGGAGAGTTGGGCCATCAGACCGAGGCTTAAGTCTGACAGCAAACTAGAGTTGCAAGAGGCCTCAATTCAGGATTAATGACTTCTATGACCACCACACTACAGGTTAAAAATATTATGGCCAAAAGTACAGCTTTACCGAACTGATATATTGCAATGGCCGAAGTCTCCCCCCTGATTGGCCCAAGTCTCCCACTTGATGGGGAGAGTTGGGCCAAATTTTTTCCAATTTTCATAGGCCTGTAGCTCATATGTTCTTGGGCAAATATCAATGCAAACCTAAACATATTTTTCTGAAATATTTCAAGATGCAACACATGCATTAAGCATGTTTATATAATCATTACTGTTAGCAGGAAGTGCAAGAATGTAAAAAGTGGCCCAACTCTCCCAAGCTTCCCCTAAGTTTGTCCAAGCTATATATTTCCAAAAAAACTCTATAGTGGACTCTTACAATGGTTTAAAGGTTAAATCTGTCCTATTCAATTTTTAGGATATGATGAAGTGACTGTGTCTTCTTGTATTCAACCACATCATATTCTTTTCTTGGGTCTGGCAGTGAGTCAGTCTACCATCTTTACACACAGCTGATTCTCACTGCACTTAAATAAATGGTAGATAATTGTGCTTTTACTGCATTAATAACTTGTCTGGTAGTGGTAGATGGCCTGACGCAAAGTGTAGTATTACAGGCAAATTGCTCCACAGGGAGTAAGACAAGGTGGCTTCCTTCAGCCCGTTCTTATTTACAACAGTCTGACAGGGAATTATAGCAAGACTAGGTAGTCCTTTCGAAATGAAATTAAGTGCTTGATTAGTGTAGACAATTTTCTTGTTTATGAACCACAAGGTGAAACCAAAAGAAGGTCATTCAATCAATTTAGGAAGAATTTAGTAGGACAGTCATTTTGATCTTGTCTGAGAAATTTACTTGTCACCCCATTTATAGGTCACTCTTGTGCCGAATTTTCACCTAAAATTCCTTGGTTATTGCTCTGAGAGTCTCATAACTGAGATTTAATGCTGAGCTAAAGTGTCCTTCTATAACTTACTCAGTTGTGAAAAAGACGATACTGGAAAGTAACTTGCCACCGAAATTAACTGAACATTAAACTTTCATAAAACTTGAAGTTTACATAAACTAGAGAGTTGTGGAGTGTTCCGCCCACTTCTCTGAGGTGCAAATGCGGATAAATGACTTGAGAGGCTGAGGGGAAAGATGATAGAGATTGTCTTTGTGTAGCTGACACTGAACCAGACCTCATTACTGCTGTATATTGTTGGTGCTCCATCCTCATTGACACCCTGTAGGGACTAAGACATTGTGAAGTATATCATTGAGAAAAGGACAACATAGAGCAAGTCTGGAGTGACACCACTGATCGCTGTATTTGCGAAGAGGGTAACTTCATTATGGAGCCCATATCTCATCCCATATTGCTCTTTATGTCCTTTGGTCAAGGGAAGTGATTGTGATTGTTGGATTTTAGCCACACAATGTTATTGCTCGTGCCATCCAGCGACATCCACTTTAAACACACTGTAAAACCAGCTTTGCTGGGTGCGCCTCTATAATGACAGCTACCATAAGAAACACAAAAATTGCCATTTTACAGTAGAAAACTTTTGTTTTTCTGGTAATTATGATCGCTTTAACCGCAACTGTCATAAAAGTAAGCGGAGCAGGTTTTACACCGTGCATACATGTGTGATTATTGTGATACATACTTGAGATTTGGCCAACCCATTAAATGGTCAAACGTGAGGCCACTCGTCATATAGGAACGCAATATATAATTGTGAAAAAAATTGTAGCATATTAATATGCTAGATGCAGCAGTGTCACTTCACCAAGAATGCTATAAGGCCTTCTTAACCTTGCTTCTTTTTACTCCCCGTGTTGGGGGGAAAAGGAGACTCCTGGCGTGTCTGCAGCAGTGCTATCTGACCTCAGAGTCACATATGAAGTCAGGTGGATGAAGCGTGTCACTGAGGGTGACAGGTCACATGATTAACCCCACTGATCACATGATCCCTTGTGGTTCCTGCTGGACCAGAAATCGGAAATGAAAACATGATACTATGCAGCGGCAAATGAGGGGGGGGCAACCAAGGACACATTGTGTCAGAGAATATATCCACCTACTATGGTCAGATATTCTGTGAATAGAGAGTTGTTAGTCACTTGATGAATATATACAAGCCGTCTTCTTATATTGTGGGTAAGCCAGTTAATGAATGTAATTGCTGTATGTTCCACTATAGGGGTATGGCTTAGATAATAGTTGCCACATGTTCTTGCTGCTCAACTGTTCATTTCCGTCACATATTTCTCAACTGATGTAACTGGGTCACAATTAATTAAGATCTTAATTGATACCAGTGTCAGATTCAACAATCAACATGTTGAACAATTTGGTATACAAACAAATACCACCTGTCCAAAAATTTCTGTAAATACAAATTTGGGAATATATTGTGTGACAGCACAATCTTTTCTCTCTTGGAATTCCAATTACTCGACATCTTGTTTTTGTCAACCCTGGGTGTTATATAATTAAATCCCTACAGTGGAACTAATTAAAAATAATTGTTCAGGCAGACCAGAAATGGCATAGCCCAAGGACATCCAAATGCTCCACTTTTTTTTGATGGCCTACTTCTCTTTTCATAGTGCGGTGCATACCAATTAAAAGCTCCGACCAATTAAGCTTATGATGCGTTGATGGACCATTGTTCAGGGCAAGGACAATGACTTGCAAAGTAGAGCAAGAAGAAAAGTTTCCTGTTTTATGTTAGTTCTACGACAAACAAAAATGATCAGTTTCAAACCAATTTTGTCCGTTATGGCAAAATTCTTGTCAACTTTTGTCATTATCTTTCTTTGCATGGCAATTTGTTGCTGCTTGTTTCGGAAAGCCAAGAAGCCATGTTTCAATTTGTTTCGAATGACTGATGGGAGATAAAGTTGTGCCGTTGTGAAGCCGTATCGCAAGATTATTGCAGAGCAAGTCTTCCTGGTTTGTGGGATGCAGAAGAACGAAGTGTTGGTTCACTCAGGGAGACACTTCTGATATCAGATGGATGAGGTTGTTGCATAACAAATAAAGGACAGGGACACCACTCATTCTCTGCTAAGCTTTGAGTCTGCGAGATTAACCTCAGATGCTCATCTAAACCGATAGGTGAACTATTTTTGTTATTTCACATCGGATACGTCCAATGGTCAAAGATTGGGATTTCCAGTTTGGGAATTGCATTATGGCACCCTGTGCAGAAAGACCTTGTTACATTTGTTGAAAATGTCAACATAATATATAATATATATTTATACAAATGTTCCAGCCTACTCTGCTTGTGGCACTTTAGTGTGTCTAAGATAATTGCATGTTCTTGTCCTAAGCACTCTTTGTATAGGCCTAATTAAATTGTCGAAAATATTCAATATTACTTATTCCAATTTAAATTGCACATCTCCTGTTTCATGTGGAATTCTTCCACTTTCTACATGTGGTCATCCCTAGGAAGACTGCTCTGTATCGCAATGGTCCCACCATTGCTTCCTTACTTGAACTACAAAGAAAATTTGAGAGATTCTAAAAAAATATTTCTTTCTCTGGAAGGAGATGTGAAGGTTGTGTTGAGGAACCTTGTAGAATCACGGAAGCTCTAAATATATAATATAATAGTTTTCGAAGTAACAGCCAGTATAACCCTCTGGGTCATGCATTGGACTGGAAACCACAGTGATTTAGGAGGGGCTACTATAAGGGTCTAGAGTTTGTGCTCACCAGCTGTTACTGAGGATCACAGACAGAGTCACAGAGGTGTGGATTAGATGACCCTTTGTCAAGGGTCGAGGGTGGCGTGACAGTGTCATCAAAATCTATACATGTGCTCATAAACAACAACTTCAAACAAAAGTGTATTAGCGTAATGATAGTTTTCAATAGGCCTATGAGTAAAACTGCATTCACCTCTGCATGCTTAACTTTCAGTCCTGGAATAATGTATTTCTCAACTACGAAGGAATGCACCAATAACAATGCAACCTTGTAATTTCTGGAGTTGACTGAAAGTCCTCCCATAGATATATTGCAAGGCAATGCCTTATCTTGGACAATG
Organism: Platynereis dumerilii; assembly: GCA_026936325.1. Lineage (NCBI taxonomy): Eukaryota > Metazoa > Annelida > Polychaeta > Phyllodocida > Nereididae > Platynereis > Platynereis dumerilii. The sequence goes on from JAPTHN010000007.1 coordinate 1,943,180, forward strand.
ACATGGGAATTCAGCTCATTCATTGTATTGTCAGCCCTCTGGCCACTGGGCACACAGGTTGACTGCTCAGTCCAATGCAGTGGATTGCTACGAGCCTCCATCTGAAGTGTTGATTACAGCGCCCTCTCCACTGCTGCAAAAACATCACTCTGGCTCTTGCCATGGCCTGGGTCCTTCAGCATGTCATTCCCAATGGCCTTCTTAAGTGGAAGCGCTTGACAGCTTGATCTTATTACTTAGTGACCTCACAGTCAATCTCTGTTGGTTTGCACTTTGTTCAGGTTAACGATGGCGGCAGCATGACGGATTGACCATTGTGGGAAGTGATCTGCTGCTCTCCAAACCAGAAGGCATACTTCAGTTACTTGTCACCACTGGTATGAGGCAGACTGCTTTCTTTCGATAGGTTTCAAACAATTGTCTATTTTTTCAGTAGCACAACTCACAACCTCCCTGCTTTTAACAGGCTTTAAAGTAATCATCTGTTATATTTATTTGCTAATTTAAATCAAATTATGCTAATTTAGACTGAATTTTGAAGCCACTCACGTTGAGTTTCTGACGTTCTGTAAAAATTATTTAAACTTCAAATTTGTTGTTGAAATTGCTGTCTTGTAATTTCTTTTTGTTTGCCCTAGAGAGAGCCAAAAAACTTTGATTAGATTTGTTTCAAATATTTATTGTCAGTTTGTGCCAATGTGAAGTGAATCCATGTGATGTTACTATTGCAAATCACATAATCCTGGGCTTAGAATTATGAGAGTTTCAGTCTTGACCAAACAGGGTCGTTTGATATTTAAGTGGAGTATGACATTGTTGCTATTTCTTGGACAATAACTTGGGAATTGGACATACCCATAGGCCACCAAGCCTTCAGACCATTGGGAGCTCTGGTGGTCTGACAAGTCCGATGTCGCAGATTTCTACAAGCCTCTATTTGGAAGTGTTGATTAAACCTCTCTCGTCATTGTTGCTAAAGCATCACCTTGGTTCTTGCCATTCCAGGAGTGGCTGCAAAATCACAATGTGTGTTACCTCTGTGACCTTCAGGATTGACAGTCATTCAGGAATAGTGCAGCATGGGAAGGCACTTGACACATCACATGACTTGTTGGTCACACTCACCGTCACACAGTCTGAAAGTCGATTCCCGTTCGTATTTTGGTGTGTACCTTTGAATTTAGCAATCTGGAGGACAGCACATGCTGATTGATGTTAGTAGAGATTCTTATTTCATTCTTATCCCTTCAATTCAATGTTGTGAGAAATGAAAATAATCAGACATGGCCATTTTTAACTTTCTTTCAAAGCCAGTTTGGCTGCAGCCAACAAGAAAAACTCTTGTCAACTTCTGTCATTATCTTTCTTGCATTGCAATTTGCTCCTGTTTGTCTTGGAAAGCCAAAAATCCATGTTTCAATTTGTTTCTAATATTGCCAGTTTGTCCGAATGTGCTGTGAAGCCATGTCGCGCGATTATTGCAAGGCGCATAATCCGAGCGCTTGGGAGGAGGGATGGAACTGAGGGAGGTGGTTCTCTCTCTGGATGATTCTGGGAGATGAAGACTGTCACTTGCAAACATGCAGTTGTTTATGCTTTAGCTGTAAATGTCTTGTGGACAAGGATACAGGATTGATGATGCCTAGTTCACCTTTTGGGAGCTTGACTTTTTCAAAATGATTTTTACAATCATACAAAAACCAAATTAACTCCACTATAGTATGGTCTTTAATTTCTCCTTAAATACTTCCGTTGAGACAAAAAAGCCAGCAATTATGAAGAGTTTCAAACTAGGCAAAATTGTATACCATTACGAAAGTATAATATCAAACGTCTGAGAGAGTCCATAATAATTTGGCATCAAATCTGTGGCACAATACGAGTACTTATTTCAGAACAAAACTCAATAAGATTCCTTGGGGAAAATACTAGTTATTGTACAATGGAGAAATATTTGTTCCAAAAAAGGTCATCTTGAGGAGTTGAGGGATAAAACTTCAAAAGGCAATGCCTTCTTGAGAGCCCCAGTTCTCCCTTTGAGTCTCAGCCCCATTTCCTGGAGATTTCCCTTCTTATCTTCCTTTGATTTTACACAAAGGGTCATCCCCCAGAAGGCTTAGCTGCAAACAAGTTTCCTTCCCCACCATTGCTTTGCCATTGCTTTGCCATTGTTTGGCCGTTTGCTTCCAGGTTTCCTCAATTATTTGCCTCAACGAAAACCTTTGAGCTTCAAACGCCTCCTGATCTCTTCTTCCAGTTTCTCTCGAAAAAAGATGTGATGATGTGGTCTGCAGGTGGACTCATTCTACAATGTACTCCTGACATTTTAACTAAACAGTTCTGTTCTGCGTTTGGTAGTTGGTATTTTTAACTAAGTACCTTGTCAGCATGCCTCGGGCCCTCGGCCGTCCAACGTTGGCCCAGCGTCAGTCCGATGTCAGTAGCATCGGACCAGCTTCGGGCCGACGTTGGACCGCCGAGGCACGCTGATAGGGTATCTTATATCATGAACCAGCTGGCATTATTTATACTTTTTTTACTCAATATAGGTTCAAGAAGTTTAGGGTTTTACGGAGGGTTTGAAGAGACACTGTATATGTTGTGAAGGTGACAGATGAAAATAAATGATTAATTAAATACGCTCTTCTTTGAAATGTCACTATGTCATCTTCTAATGTAATTAACTGACTTGCATCTGATTGCCAGAAAAGAATTGAACCGAAACTGACCCATAAATGTTTGTAGTTGTTGTGTTGTTTTGGAAGAGATGCTTAATCAGTAACACAATTGGCCTATTGGGATGTCAGATGATCTGTGTTTATTCAAAAATTGAGATGATCTGTGTTTACACAAAAATGCTTGCAAGGATTCTAGAAGCATCCCATATCCATGTGAAAAAACATCAGAAGGGAATGAGATATTTTTGTTGCTGGCTGCTATGCTTATGGCACTTCGGTGTGTCTAAGACAAGTGCATGTTCTTGTCCTCAGCATTCTTCGTATAGGCCTAATTAAATTGTCACTTTTTTCCAGACACTTTTTGCGACATGATTGGGTGATATTCTATGAAACTCTGGTTGAAACATGACCCAATCCATTTGCCAAAACAACAGACTGAGAATTATTTAATTTTGAGGCAATTTGATTACACATGCAACCAAAGAATTTACAGTTTACACTGCTCAATAAAAAAAAAAGGTCTAAAAAAAACATTCGATGTCTCAGGGTCAAACTGGAGGTTCTTCTTCAAGACTCAACACTCCAGAAGTTTTATTTTCTCATGAAAATATCCAATATTACTTTATCCAATTTCAATGACACATCTCCTGTTTCATGTGGAATTCTTTCACTTCTGCATTGGGTCATCGGTAAGAAGACTGCTCTGAGTTGCAATGGTCCTGCCATTGCTTCCTAATTAGATGAGCGGAAAGAATATTTGACAGATTCTAATAAAATATTTCTTTCTTGGGAAGGAGATTTGAGGGTTGTATTGAGGACCTTGTAGACTGCCGGAATCTCAAAGTATGTAATAATATAATAATATAATGCTTTTAGAAGTAACAACCAGTATAAACCTGTGGGTCATGCAGTGGACTAGAAACCATGCACAGTGATTTAGGAGGGGCCAAGGGTCTAGAGTGTGTGCTCACTGGTTGTCAGCAAGGATCATAGGCAGAGTCACAGAGGTGCGGATTCAGTGACCCTTTGTCAAGGGTCGAGGGTGGGGTGACAATGTCATCAAAATCTGTACATGTGCTCATAAACAACAACTTCCCCAAACAAAAAGTGTGTAAGCATAATGATAGTTTTCTATAGGCCTTAGAGTAAGACTGCATTCATCTCTGCATGCTTAACTTTAAGTCCTGGAATAATGTATTTCTCAGCTAAGAAGGAATGAATCAATAACAATGCGACCTTGTAATTTTCCAAGCTCTCTGAAATTCCTCCCATAGATATATTGCAGGCCATGCAGGACAATGCCATTCCTTGGACCAGGGGCGTATCTAGAAATGGCCTAAGGGGGGGCCATTACATAGGGTGAATACGGGGCGCTCCGCGGCGTTTCCTATCTCTTCCATGTTAATTTTGGGCCTGAGGGGGGGCCCATGGCACCAACTTGGACAATGACATGGGAATTCGGCTCATTCATTGAATGGTCAGCCCTCTGGCCACTGGGCACACAGGTTGACTGCTCAGTCCAATGCAGTGGATTGCTACAAGCCTCTGTCGGAAGTGTTGATTACATTGCTCTCTTCACTGCTGCAAAAAAACATCACTCTGGCTCTTGCCATTTCACGAGTGGTTGCAAAAACACAATGTGGATGGCCTGGGTCCTTCAGCCTGTCATTCCCAATGGCCTTCTTAGTGGAAGCGCTTGACAGCTTGATCTTATTACTTAGTGACCTCACTGTCAATCTCTGTTGGTTTGCACTTTGTTCAGGTTAACGATGGTGGCAGCATGACGGATTGACCGTTGTGGGAAGTGATCTGCTGCTCTCCAAACCAGAAGGCATACTTCAGTTACTTGTCACCACTGGTATGAGGCAAACTCCTGTCTTTCCATAAGTTTCAAACAATTTATTATTTTCAGTTACATAACTCACAACCTCCCTGCTTTTAACAGGCTTTAAAATTATCATCTTTAATATTAAATTTCTCAATTAAATAGACAGAATTTTGAAGGCACTCATGTTGAGTTTCTGACATTCTGTAAAAATTATTTAAACTTCAAATACTTGCTGTTGAAATTCCTGTCTTGTAATTTGCTTGCCTAAGAGAACCAAAAAAACTTTGATCAGATTTGTTTCAAATATTTATTGTCAGTAAGGGCCAATGTGACGTGAATCCATGTAATGTGCAAATCACCAGTCTGGTTAAAATGAGAACTGCATGCTGCTGCCATCTGGCACAGAAGTTAGTTTTGTATGCTGTAGCATTGCAGCTCCAAAGAAAAAGTTCCAATTACATGGCACATTCACAAAGTTTCTATTCAACATTGAGGTAAACCAGAGTAAGACTCGGCAATCACATTCCCTAAGGAAGTAGACAAGGCCATCACCATACTCAGAAACTGCCCTGGTTTCTTCCAGACAAAATTTTGTGAGCTCCCCACACTTACTTTATGCAGGCCTCTCGCAGAGCTCTCTGAATTGCACACTTGCCACCAGGTGGTAACACATGGCAGCATATTTTCTGTTCTGCTAAGGCTGGAAAAAGCAGTGGCAATGAAACGGCGGTCCACTTGTAGACAGACAAATCACGTAATCCTGGTGCTTACAATAAGGAAAGGAATGGAGAAATTCTTGCTATCTTAAGGCAAATGAAGATACACTTTTTGATGCTAGTGTCACTGCTGATCTTATCGTGCAAACTATGTTAAACCAATCGATAAAAATGTAATCAACGTACGAAATTTTATTTTAAGTAGAGCTTGATGGCCTACCAATTGAATGTTGCCCTTTATTTTCTATTTCTCATTCATTGGTCTATCACAAAAAATGACACCAAATGAAAGGATCTACTTAGAAGTTGCCTGACACATGATCGTTCTGGCATTGTCCCTCTGCGCTTCTCCCAATTTGTTTGGCTGAAAGGATAGTCGAGCGATGCAAAGATCTTTTGATCTCTTTTGTTACTTCGATGTCTTTTGGTGTGATCTGAAAAATAATCTCTCATTTTTTCAGCCTGTTTGGCAGAAACTTTCCTTTGAGACAAATTTGTTATGTATTCCAGATAAAAAGAATTTGTCCACGAAAACCCTCCAAAAGATACCAAATATTTAGTAACATCAGAAACTGTCACAAGTCATCAGTCATCCTTGACTTGAGTCGTTTTTAGCATAGATTTACAGATTAAAATCTCAAGTTTCAGTCACGACCAAGCAAGCAGGTCAGATGTAAATGGGGGAATGTCATTGTTGCTACGGTTGATTGAGAGGCCGTGCTGTCCATACATGCCAGTTCAGCCCTATTTCTTGGACAATAACTTGGAAATTGGACATACCCATTGACCATCAAGCCTTCAGACCATTGGGAGCTCTGGTGGACCGACAAGTCCGATGCCACAGATTACTACAAGCCTCCATTCGGAAGTGTTGATTAAACCTCTCTCGTCATTGCTGCTAAAGCATCACCTTGGTTCTTGCCATTCGAGGAATGGCTGCACAATCACAATGTGTGTGACTACTGTGACCTTCAGGATTGACGGTCATTCAGGAATATTGCAGCATGCGAAGGCACTTGACACATCACGTGACTTGGTGCTCTCACATTCTGACTGTCGATTCAAGTTCGTATTTTTAGTGTGCACTGTTTGAATTTAGCAATCTGGCGGACAGCACACGTTGAAGCTGTTGATCGATCTTTACAGAAGAGATACATATTTCGTTTTTAATGCATTAATTTCAATGTTGCAAATAATCGAGAAATGAAAAGAATCAGACGTGTTCATTTTCAATTTTCTTTTAAAGCCAGTTTGGCTGCAGCCAACAACAAAAATTCTTGTCAACTTTTGTCATTATCTTTCTTTGCATTGCAATTTGCTCTTGTTTGTCTTGGAAAACCAAAAATCCATGTTTCAATTTGTTTCTAATATTGCCAGTTTGTCCGAATGTGCTGTGAAGCCATGTTGCGTGATTATTGCAAGGCGCATAATCCAAACGCTTGGGAGGAGGGATGGAACTGAGGGAGATGTTTCATTTTCTCGATGATTCTGGGAGATAAAGACCGTCACTTGCAAAGATGCAGTTGTTGGTGCTTCTGCTTCAGCTATAAATGTCTTGTGGACGAGAGTGCAAGATTGATGATGCCTAGTTTACCTTTTGGGAGCTAGACTTGTTCAGAATGATTTTTACAATCATACAATCATGTCAGGCTTTTTTGTCAGCCCAGTTAGCTCAGTCAGTAGAGCACTCGCCTCACAAGCGAGGGACCGGGGTTCAATCAGGCTGGCCATAATGTCATTCCACGGCATTGTCGTTTGTATCAGACATTAATCGGAGGTGCCGTGGGCCCAGCTGTAAATAAATCTCTGACTTAGTCTGGTTACCCACGTTAAATGATGTCTACCTTTACCTTTAACCAAATTAACTCCACTAATAGTATGGTCTTTAGTGTCTCCTTGAATGCTTCTGTTCAGACAAAACAGCCAGCAAATATGAGGAGGGTCAAACCAGGCAAAATTGTATGCCATAATGCAGGTATAACACCAAACGTCTGAGAGAGTCAATAATAATTTGGCATCAAATTTGTGACTCAATACGAGTACTCAATACGAGTACTAAATAATACTCCTTAAATGGAAATATATTGGTTATTGTACAATGGAGAAATATTTGTTCCAAAAAAGTCATAATATGAAGGAGTTGAGGGATAAACTTTAAAAGGCAATGTCCTCTTGAGAGCCCCAGTTCTCCCATTGAGTCTTACCCCCCCATTTCCTGAAGATTTCCCTTCTGATCTTCCTTTGATTTTACACAAAGGGTCATCCCCCAGAAGGCTTAGCTGCAAACAAGTTCCCTTCCCCACCATTGCTTCGCCATTGTATGATCGTTTGCTTCCAGGTTTCCTCATTTATTTGCCTCAGTGAAAACCTTTGAGCTTCAAACGCCTCCTGATCTCTTCTTCCAGTTTCTCTCGAAAAGTAGATGTGATGAAGTGGTCTGCGAGTGGACTTATTCTACTCCTGACATTTTAAGTGAAGAGTTCTGTTCTGTGTTTGGTAGTTGGTATTTTTAACTAAGTATCTTCTATCATGAACCAATTGGCATTATTTATACTAATGCTCAATGTAGGTTCAAGAAGTTTTCAGGGTTGTACAGATGGTTCGAAGTGGCACCGTATGTGTTCTGAAGGTGACAGATGAAAATAAATTGTTAAATAAGCTCTTCTTTCAAACGTCACCTTGTCATCTTCTATTGTAGAATAACTGACTTGCATCTGATTGCCAGAAAAGAATTGAACCGAAACTGACCCATAAATGTTTTTTTTTGTTGTTGTGTTGTTTTGGAAGAGATGCTTGTAACACAATGCTTGTGATGTGAGATGATCTGTGTTTACACAAAAATGCTTGCAAGGATTCTAGAAGCATCCCATATCCATGTGAAAAAACATCAGAAGGGAATGAGATATTTTTGTTGCTGGCTGTAGTTGATGGAATGGTCAGACCTGGGACCACTTGGCACACCAGTTGACTGCTAAGTCCAATGCAGTGGATTGCTACAAGCCTCCATCCGAAGTGTTGATTACTCTCTGGTGCGGCAAAAACCCCACCTTGGCCCTTGCCATTTCACGAGTGGCTGCAAAAACACAGCAGCAGGACCTTGACTTCTCAGCTTCACATTCCTGAGCTGCCTACTGAAGTAGAGGTACTTTAAGTTGATCTTAGTACTTGGTAACCTCACATACACTGCTAGTAGAGTTTTTTCAGTTAAGGACCAGTTAAGACCACCTTAAGTGACTGTAACAGAGCTTATACCATTTGACACCTCTGTCAGCCAATCATGAGCCAGTATTTCACTGCAATAAAACGCATATTCCTTGTTGTCAAGTTATCCTCGCTGGATAAATCACATATTGCCTCTCCCTAGGTGAATAACCTATACTAATACCACCAAATCCCACCAAACCAGACCAATTGCTGAGGAACAATAGGTTTTAGAGAAACAGAGAACAACAAACAAACAATAGGATTGAATTTAAGTAATTTTGAATAATTCCATGCTTTGAATTACAACAAAATTTCAGAAATGCATAATCTTGTTTGCAATATGTTGTCAATGTGGCTAACCAGTGGCAGATCCAGATAGGGTGGTCTAGAGGGGGGAGGGGACTTTCAGGGGACCACGTAGACGTCATTTTGGCATTTACTGGCCTGCATTGCCCCATATTTTTTTTCAAATTGTTATTTCCATCTCATTGGTCGGGGGGGGGGGGGGGGGGGGGGCCTGGGGGTGGACAAGTAGGCTGATCCAAATTTCAATTTCAAGTTTGTGTCTGCTGGCAGGCTATTCTTGTTGACGATGCATAATTAATTTGCTTGGTACGTTTTGCCCCTCTAGTTATTGAAACTTACGCATTTCTGAGTAATAGAAGACAAATTAATGTTCGATATGTGTAGGCTAAATTCAATTAAGGTGACGACCACTTAATTTCTAGGGGTGGCGGGGTTGGAGTCAGGAAATTATTTATTTCAGGGTAACGGCCTCATTAATCATTATCTATTGCGATCTCGGAAAGTCATCAAATATTAATTCCAAAATCAAGCAACACTTTGTTAAGAAAAAACCCCACCAGAAAGATTATAGGACGTTTCATCGTTAGGACGTTTCACCGTCGGCAGTAGTGGGATGTTTCATCGCTGGTTTATAACAATGTTAGACAAGTAATAATTGCCTTGTAATACTTGATAAGCCATAATTAAACAAAAACATGGTCTGTTTTGCTACTCTATCTACATGATCTATGATTATCTAAGTTTTTTGTTACTTTGTAGCAAATAGACATAAAATTTTGTTATGTTTCATTTCACATGTTATCATGTAGCTAAATGTATGCAAAGACTTAGTAACAAGAAAACGTAACTAAATGAACAATGCGATCACTAGAATAATGAAGGATAACAATATTCACTAAAACAATCAACTAAGTGATACTTTTCAAGTACTTTAATAACTCAATAGTCAATAGTGAAATTAACTGGCGGTGAAACGTCTCACACTGCCGACGGTGAAACGTCCCAGCGGTGAAACGTCCTGCTACCACCAGAAATTATTTATTTCAATACTGCCCACGAAAGCTATGCAACAAGTTATTTTCAAAGGAACTCGAACCCCCCCCCTTCCCCTTGAGATAAAATGGTGGCCCTCTAAGAGTAAATTTGTCAAATAACCATTAAGTTGTTATACCATGGATGGAATTACATTGAGTTAAAGGGCCCAGATGTACATTTATAATAAACTACATACACAAATTTTAATGTTTGTGGTATGCAAAATAGTTTCAAATAAAATCATTTGATAGGCCTATTTCCCAGTAAATGTTATGCCAATACCAAATTGTGAAACAAAGCCAGTTCATATAAAATGATTTTATGCACACAGCATAATTATATTTATTACATGAGCACTATGCTAGAACGATGCTGATTGGCCAAAATCAGTCACATGATGACATCATAAAAAGTCATATTGCATGGTTCGAGTGCAATTTGAGATTGTTTCCAAAAATTTTTTTTTGTCTACAATTTTTTTTTCCGATTTTTTCATATTGCGCAAGTTAGAGCTACATTTTTATTGGAAAAATAAAATTCCTAACACTTTTTTTTTCAAATTTTATTTTTCGAAAAATTTTTTCAGAATGGAATGTTATATTGGAAGCATAGCGGTCATGTAGTAAAACAAATAGGGCATTTATCTTCGTAAATTCATATTGAACTCGGGCTGCGCCCTAGTTCAATATGATTTCCTCGTGCAGATAAATTTTCATATATATTGCACTCATATCATGCCGTATTTTTATAATATAATATATAAAAGCTTAAGGCATCTCATTCAAAGCATCAAGTGCAACTTAATTGTTTGATATTTTCAGTTACTTGTTATAACTACTTAAGCCATGCATGGTCTACTAATCTGTATCAACAACTAATTGGTCCTCTGAGGTCTAAGTCTATGGTCCCTGGTCCTTAACTGAAAAAACTCTTGTATGAGCTTAAGCAGACCTTGACCACATTAAGCCATTGCAATCTCCAGTAATCCATTTTATCCCTTTTGTCTTCAGCACAAACATTTGCATGCATTGACTAATATCCCGAAGTTATAACTTCAACATAACTTTAAAAAAAAAGCGTTTTGCTCACAACATTTCTGCTAACTCAAAGTGTCTCATGGGGGGTCAAAATAAAGGTTTGTAAATGAGAATTTCCTTCATGCTATCATGAAATGAACATATTAAAGATTCATAAATCAACAAGAACACATGTGATTTGTTGGTTTATCACCAAATTGCCACTCCATAAAGTAGGCAAGGTTTGAATTTTTGAAAAAAATGTTTATCAGAAAAAATGTCCATGTGAATACTGATTTAACCATTTTTGCAATGGAAATCCAGCCATCTTGTTGCATAGAACCCCAAAAGCAATACAAGACTTAAATTTCGATGAAATATGGCAGAAATTTATTTCCTACGATTTTTATGACAGAATTAAAGAAATTAATTATTCCTTACTCTCAAAGTTTATGTTTTAGAGTGTTTAGTAAGGTTTTAGTCTCAATAGACACATGATTGCCAAGATAAATAATGCTTAGGCATCATACTAACTCAAAGTCAAGTTTCGTTGCTGTATGATTTGAATTCATAGTGTTTCCTTTGAGTGAAAGACCATGTTCTAGAGAGAAAAATCACCGAAAATGGCCCAAAATGAAGGCTCAGAAAAAAAATCAGCTTGAATTGCTCCATAAACAAGGTATTTACACATTATCTTGTTTAGTCACTCTGTTATTTGCGAAAAATTGCAGTTATAATGATATCTACATAAAATAAGTGCCTTTTACTCTCAAGTTTGATTTTCTCATAATAGTGCAATTGAATAATCTAAAAACATATATCTTTATTTTCTATATTTATAAATACCCTTTTTAGGCATCCTGGTTAAATTATTTATTTTGGCCATGTTCTTTTCTTTAATGAATCCAGTGTTAAAAGACTTGAATCAGAGCAAAACTTATGATGTACTGGAGAGGACATTTTGTGACATAATGAATTTTAATTACTGAGAAAATGTATGTGCTTTGCCTGGGAATCTTTTCAACTTGCATTTGTCAAATTGATGTAGAGGCACACAATCGAGAAAAGAAAACACAAATAGCTTGTTTTTTCCTTCCGAATCCTGAGTGTTTTTTCCTCGTACTGGATAGGACACATTTTTTTGACATCATATTCAAGCCTCAAATTCCGAAAACAAGGTATAGATTCTGGAATGAAACTTTTTGATTTACCTGAGACATGTCTCCAGCTACAAAATTGACACAAACGGTAGATACAGTCTTTGATACTGATTCATAACAGCATATGCAGTAATAAATGGTTCATCGAAGACAAAATTATTGACACATGCTATTTTCTACATTTTGGGAGACAGCTCCTTTCGTATATAACTTATTCACATAAAACCTGTTGTATTTTATGCCCAAGACATAGGTCCAGACAGGCATCATTAACATGAATCACAACTGCCTCCATTTGCTTTTCTGTGTTGCCATGAAAAATATGCGAAACTGCCCGTGAGACACAAAAAGTGCAAAAATTGGTCATAAATCGCCTGCTGTATCAAAACTAAGTATTGTAGCAAGGTAAAATTTGGTACACATATACTTCAATGTAGTACAAGACTGACACCAAGACAAATTTCTGTGTACCTGTCATACTTTTCTCAGAGTAATTGCTTAAAGACAAAAAATCGGTCGAGTGCAAATACCGTAAAACTGCCAATAAACTGCTTGAGGATCCAGGCGTGAGGACCGACATCTTAAAGTTTTAATTTCTGTCTTTGACATTGTCGCAAGGAAATGCCAATTTATGAAACTTGTGATTATATATTCACTGTATGCAACACCGTTATTATTGTTGCAGTTGTGTAACCAGCCACATCAGCAACTGGCAACTGTATCTTTAATTGTTTGCTGGAAGACAGCATGTATTTCCCGCAGTGAGCGCCTGCTTGTTCCGCTGTCCCACTTCGTATCCCAATTGCAAGTACCAAGATTATGTGCTTTGCGATAATCACGCGACGTGGCTTCACATCACATTGCAACAAACTGCCAATATTTGAAACAAATCTGGTCAAGGAGTTTTGAGCTCTCCCAAGACAAACAGGAGCAAATTACCATGCAAAGAAAGATGCAAAGAAAGATAATGAGAAAAGTTGACAAGAATTTTTCTTGTTGGCTCAACAAAGGCTGCTTCTGATTGATCAGAAACAGAATTGCACATGTCTGATTCTTTGACATAGATAACCAAACAAAGACATCTCACAGTTCCATTTATGTGCAACCATTGCAACTTATTGCAGCATTAAAGTCAACACTGATGGTTCTTGAAATCTGTCGGCAAAGTTCAGATTGTATTAAAGAAAGGCGGTCGAAGGTTCCAGGTTGAAGTTTGAAGTTTTTGCACCATTTTTGTTGTGGAACTAACCAAGCTGATCAATAGCAACAATTGAGAAAGAGAGAGAGAGGTTTAATCAACACATGCGGTGAAGCCTTGTCTCAATCCACTGCTTTGGGTTTGGCAGTCAACTAGTGTGCCCAGTGGCCCGAGAAGTGGATGTTCCCATTCACCCCGTTTATCGCCCTGGGAATAGGGATGTCCCAGTCTCCTAAAATGTATTGATGGGAGGGGCTTTCAATCAACTGCAGCAAGCAAAGACAAGCCCACATTTCTATTGATACATTCGCTCTGTTGAATGCCTCCGGGATTGAAAGTTAGGCAGAAGTACCAATCTGTGAATGCACTCCAGTATATTTGGATTTTACAGAAAACTTGTTTCGCTGCAACTCTTGTTTGCAGAATTAAGTTGTTGTTTATGCGCGTCATAATTTTCTAGCCACAGGACAAGAGGTGGAAAGTCTCTTATTTGAGAATTTGTCACCAGGATAGAAAACATGATTGCCTTTGCTTTGATTAATCAAATTGCCTCATATAAAAAAAATAATGAAAATCAATCGAGGCTGTTTGTTGTTTTTGCAAATGGATTAGAGCCATAAGCACAGGCAGAGCCGCAGAGTGATGTCTTCTCTGCAGAAATTTTTCTTTCGTTTGCTGCTGGCTCAGGCGACAATTGAATTAAGAAGAGGGCAAAGGAGAGGACAACAAAAGACATGCAATAGTCCCTGACGGATTGAAATGCCAGGCATTAAGTTTGCCGGGGCATCCATGCCCTTTCATAGGTATGTTTCCTCTGCACTGGTATAAGCAAGGACAAACAGGAGGAAATACACAACTCAACTGAAGACAGAAAAATGTCTAAGACGACACTTTTTTTTTCGAATGACTGCAACTGTGGTGCTTTCGTAACTTGATCAGAATTAGCTGGGATGGTTACATTTGATCGTCTGACCAGCTGCAGTAAAATTTGGAGACTAACAATGGTGATTGGTGAATTGTAATAATATGATGATATTGTAATCTAATCAAGAATACTGCTAGGCAACTTCCAAAAAGGCGGACAAAAGGTACAGATACTTCACATGAAAGTGTGGCAAGAAAAGGAGATCTTTGAAAAGGAGATCAGGGGACCTTTGAAGTGCAAGGATTCTCTCTCAGGCAGGCAATTGAGGAAATAAGGAAGCAATGGCTCCACAATGGCAAGGCAATGGTGGGGAATGAAACTTGTTTGCAAAGCAGCCTCTAGGGGGTGACCTATTGTAAGAAGAAGGCAAAGAGAAGAGGAATGAGAATCCATAAAGAGGGTTTGAGAACAGAGAAGGACCATTATATTTGTGATATTGTCGTAAATTTTGTGATCTTTTATTTTTTTTATAAAAGTAGTTAAAAGCCACAATAATTATTCTTAGAGCCCAAAACGTTTCAGTTGTGTCGGTTTCCTGTTTCACTAGCAGATTTGATTGGTTTTTGTCCTTCATTATGCTGCAGAAACCGAATTACAGTAGAAGAACATCCAGTGCTTACAGAATTGGACTGAAATGTTCCTTGTGAGGTCATAACCCTGTCTATTCCATGTTATTCTTCATTACTCATACAAATTACATTAGTTATGTTCTTAAATATTAGGGATTTAAAAAAAAAGGGGGGAATAAGGGAATGTTTATTTCTATATATTGTACGATACGAGTGAGAATTCAATTACGAAGAGTGCAGAACAATAAAACAAAAAGACAAGAAAAAATAATCAAAATTCTGTAAATGTCTGTGAAGGGACACCACAAGTAATGACTGTCTTTATAACCATGCGCCATTAAAATACATCAACCACAACTACTGCCCTTGACCATGGGACATAAAGAGCAATATTGGATGAGATATCCACAATGGAGCCAAGTAAACCTCCTGGCAAAGGTCAAGGTCAGCGATCCGCGGTTTCACTCAACACTTGCTCCCTGTTGTCTTTTTTTCCATGATATATAGCAATGACTTAGCCCACACAGGGTGTCAATGTGGATGAAGATCCAACTCTAGGCATTGGCAATGAGGCCCTGCCTGGTACAGTGTCATTACACATTGACAACTCTATCACCTTCCCTAGTTCCTCGCTATCTCTCCAGTAGTTATCCTATTTCACACCTTATGAATGTGTGCTTCTTTTGCTATCTGGACATCTGATGAATGATCTTCCACGTGAAGCTGTCTACAAATAACATTTTCTGTGAAAGGAAACAATTTACGTGAAACCTCTTCCTGCAAATTGTGTTATGTTTGCTAAGCAGAAAAATATCGCACTGTGTAACTCCCCGTAAATCATGTTATGTTTGCTCAACATGTTTAAAAATAACTTCATACAAGGCAACCATAAGCAGGAGGACCTCTCCTCACTAAAAGTCTTGCTCAGTCCATAAAAGTGGCTTCTAGCTCCATTGATGGATAACTGTTGATGACACAACTCTGTACTTTAACACTATAACACTATAACAGTGTTCCCTTGTGTGCCATAGTGAACTATCTTGTCAGCTTAGTTCAGCCTCCATTTCACAAGGTGACAACCGTTCCCATGGTGACCACAATTTGTAGCGTCCTTCCTGAATTAGATGCCAGCAGAACCAGTTGTCAGACTGCTGTAAATAAGAATGGGCTGGACGTAGCACCTTGTCTGACTCCCTGTTGAGCAATTTTGGCTGACAGATTTTGCTCCAGGTCGGAAAAGTGCCACCTGCTACATACAATTGTGTGATCCATACTTGTATGACAATCTGTTGCTTGTAAATGTTGTACTACTGTGCATGTCCTGCAAAATATTTGGATAACCCAAAAGATTACGAATTCATTCTAGCTGTGAAAAGCATGTTTTTCAACAATAAGCTCCTTTGGAAGAATGGTGGCTTAACAAAGTTTAGTTGCTCAGATTTTCTGAAGCAAAACCATGTACTGCAGGGCATGTCACTAAAGGATGGAAGGGGCACCATCATCAGGCAACTTCCATTAATTGGCATTCCCATTAAGTAGGATGAGTGCAACATCATCACTTGGATTCAGCAGCAGTACCATCCATGTCGGGCCATTTATTTAGAAGATCAACCAACTCTATGAAACTGGTATAGGTCTACCTCACTGTGCAATTAGGAGCCTAGATGTTTGTTACTTTTTCAGGAAAGTAACACATTCCTAAACTTGTGAATAGATACTGTTGTCTGTTGCAGTGAAAAGGATTTGGTTTCTTTCCAAACGGAAAATAATTTTTTCTCAGAGTTTGAAAGAAGAAGACATTGGTATACATATTCTGAGGTATTTTATCTTATTGTATGCTTCACGCCTTCTATCAAGTCTAGGTCCAACTCAGAGTAAGATGTGACTCTAAGAAGTGACTGCATATTTAACCAAAGAAGTATGTGACTCTGACATGTTACTGTGTGATCTTAAAGAGATGGACAGTTGCTGCTTTCTGTGTTGATTTTATTTACTCTGCCAGACATGCAAGAAATGAAGCTCTGAGGATGTTGGATGGGCTACCAACTTGCTAGGACCCGCTGTTCTGACTTCAGAGTGGAATGCATGGGATGCATATGACTGCAGCACGCAAAGGAAACATTCATTAATTGTGCGAAGTTCAAGGAAAGATAAACAATGATCAAGATTTACTTAGCAAGTCGCTCTGAGTCAACCAACCTCCTAACATGTTCACAAGACAAGCTGTTGGGGCATTGGTGGAAGATAAATTGCCGCAACCTTCCTGTTTTTCCATAAGCATTCTGGCTGGATTGCAGTGAATGCCCCAAGCTACTGGAGTAAGACGTTGGTGGTTGCTAGTAGCAGCTCCTGATGGAGGAATATTCGGCCTTCATCAATCACAGATATTAGAGACAGAGCCAGTGGCAGCCATGAAAGGACCAATCTGGGAGAACAGCTTCTGCAAGGTCAAACGGCTTACCCAGCATCCTGCTTCATCTCATCACTGTCCGCATCTCTCCAGCATCCTTGGCTCCTTCAGAGTTTATGATGCCACATTTGGCTGGCTCTGCAGCTTCAATGGTGATGCATCTATCATCACTTTCCCCGTGTTTTAAATGTCATTAATTACAGTAAGCATTAAAGGTACATGATCAATTGAACAGAATTCAGAGAAATGAATGAATCAGATCAAATCTGGTTCATGAACTTGACCACATGTGGTCTTGCTGCCCTGGATAATGAGTTTATATTAATCTCATTATGTAAGCAACCATCATTATTGTTCACATGATATTTTTGACAACTGAATGACTGGATGTCACTATTTGTTGTCCAGCATACGGATGCCATGACATCCAGCATCAGGATTTCATCACTCTGCAGATTCACCGAGCTCATGCTCCTTTTTCTGTGTCAACTTACCTGGGTTTCCAGTTGGGTGCATGGAATGACTGTCAGTTGTTTTCACTTAATGTTTGCTCTTGACCATGGCCACTGTCCTTGGAACATATCGAGTAATATGGGATGAGATTATTGTCTCCATTATGCAGCCATGTTAACCCCTTGGTGAAGGTCAAGGCCAACTATCACTTGTATCCCTCCAGACTTGCTCCCTGTTGTCTTTTTTCCCATGACATGATATATAACTCAATGACTTAGCCGACACACTGTGTCAATGAGGATGGAGCACCAACACTAGACTGCAGCAATGAGTACAGTGTCAATACACATTGACAACTGTATCACCTTCAACAGTTCCCCTCTATCTCTCCAGTATGTTATCCTAGTTCACACCTCAGGAATGTGTGCTTCTTTTGCTATCTGGACATCTGATGAATGATCTTCCACATGAAGCTGTCTATAAATAACATTTTCTTTGAAAGGAAACAATTTATGTGAAACCTCTTCCTGCAAATTGTGTTATGTTTGCTCAACATAAAAACATCGCACAGTGCACCCTCAGCTGGATGACCTCTCCTCGCCATAAGTCTTCCTCAGCCAACAATAGTGACATTTAGCTCCATTGATGGATAACTGTTGATGACACAACTCAGTCGACAGTGTTTCCCTGTGTGCCACAGTGAACCATCTTGTCAGCTTAGTTCAGCCTCCATTTCACAAGGTGACAACTGTTCCCATGGTGGACCACAATTTGTAGCCTCCTTCCCGAATCAGATGCCAGCAGGACCAGTAGTCAGACTGCTGTAAATAAGAATGGGCTGGACGTAGCACCTTGTCTGACTCCCTGTTGAGCAATTTTGGCTGACAGATTTTGCTCCAGGTCGGAAAAGTGCCACCTGCTACATACAATTGTATGATACATCATCTGTGTGATAATAAGTTTTTTGTAACCATTGTACAACTGCAAACTTGTGTCTTGCCATTTATGTTGAAGATCAAGCAACTCTGTAAAACTGGTATAGGTCTACTTGTCTGTACAATTACACTGTAAATTTTGAATTTTGAGTTAGCCTAATTGATCGAGTGAGATGGTTGCACAATTCCTTTGAGCCAAGATAGCTTGTTGTTTGCAAGTTATAACAACATAAAGATTATCATAACTCAAAACAGCATGCTATCGTGGCTCAAACAAATTTTGCTACCGTCTCACTCAATCATTTGAGCTGACTCAGAATTTCAGAATTTACAGTGTAGGAGCTTAGATGTTTCTTACTTTCCCAAGAAAGTGACAAGTTCATAAACTTGTGAATAGATGCTGTTGTCTGTTGTGGTGTAAAGGATTTGATTTCTTTCTTTAGTAGAAGAAATTCTTACATATTCTGTAAATTTTTAATAGTATTGCATGCTTCATGCCCTGTATCAAGTCTGGGTCCAAGTCAAAGTCTGTAACCTGTAGCTGTGTGGCTCTAAGAAGTGACTGCAAATTTAGCCACGGAAATATGTGACTCTCACTTGCAAGTTTGACATCTCAAAGAAATAGGCTATCACTGCTTTCTGTTTTGGTTTTATTTACTCTGCCAGGCATGCAAGTAAAGAAATTGTGAGGATGCTGCATGGACTGCAACTTGCTGAGATCTTCTATTTTAACTTCAGAAAGGAATGCAGGTGATGCTTTGACTGCATAATGCAAGGGACACATGTATTAATTGTGCAAAGTACAGAGAAAGATAAACAGTGATCTGGAGTTATTTAGCAACTTGCTTCACGTCTACCAAGCGTCTACCTTGTGCACAGGACAAGCTGTTGAGGCATTTATGGGAGATAAATTAGCACCACATTTCTAAGTTTTCCATAAGCATTCTGGCTGGATTGCAGTGAATGCCCCAAGCTACTGGAGTAAGACGTTGGTGGTTGCTGGTAGCCACTCCTGATGGAGGAATATTCGTCCTTCATCAATCACAGATATTAGAGACAGAGCCAGTGGCAGCCATGAAAGGACCAATCTGGGAGAACAGCTTCTGCAAGGTCAAATGGCTTACCCAGCATCCTGCTTCATCCCATCACTGTCCGCATCACTCCTGCATCCTTGGCTCCTTCGGATTTTATGATGCTAGATTCAGCTTGTCCTACAATGGTAATGCATCTATCATCACTTTCCCCGTGTTTTAAATGTCATTAATTACAGTAAGCATTAAAGGTACATGATCAATTGAACAGAATTCAGAGAAATGAATGAATCAGATCAAATTTGCTTCTTGAACTTAAGTGTGGTCTCGCTGCTCTGAATCATGAGTTTTTAAAATCTCATTATGTAAGCAACCATCATTATTGTTCACATGATATTTTTGACAACTGAATGACTGGATGTCACTATTTGTTGTCCAGTGTATGAATTCCATGACATCCCACATAAGAATTTCATGACTGCAGATTGACTGAGCTCGTGCTCCTTTTTCCTCGTCAGCTCACCTGGTTTTCAAGTTGGGTGCATGGAATGACTGTCAGTAGTCTTCACTTATCGTTTGCCCTTGACCATGGCCACTGTCCTTGGGACATATCGAGCAATAATGCCAATATGGATGAGATTATTGTCTCCATAATGCAGCCAAGTTAACCCCTTGGTGAAGGTCAAGGCCAACAATCACTTGTATCCATCCAGACTTGCTCCCTGTTGTCTTTTTTTCCATGATATATGACTCAATGACTTAGCCCACACAGGGTGTCAATGTGGATGAAGCACCAACTCTAGGCTGCAGCAATGAGGCCCTGCCTGTTTCAGTATCACTACACATTGACAACTCTATCACCTTCCCCAGTTCCCCTCTATCTCTCCAGTAGTTTATCCTAGTTCACACCTCAGGAATGTGTGCTTCTTTTGCTATCTGGACATCTGATGAATGATCTTCCACATGAAGCTGTCTATAAATAACATTTTCTTTGAAAGGAAACAATTTATGTGAAATCTCTTCCTGCAAATTGTGTTATGTTTGCTCAACATAAAAAAAATCAGACAGTGCAAGTTGTGCAACCATCAATCGGAGGACCTTGACCTCTCCTCGCCATAAGTCTTCCTCAGCCAACAATAGTGACATTTAGCTCCATTGATGGATAACTGTTGATGACACAACTCTGTACTTTAACACTATAACACTATAACAGTGTTCCCTTGTGTGCCATAGTGAACCATCTTGTCAGCTTAGTTCAGCCTCCATTTCACAAGGTGACAACCGTTCCCATGATGACCACAATTTGTGGCCTCCTTCCTGAATCAGATGCCAGCAGAACCAGTTGTCAGACTGCTGTAAATAAGAATGGGCTGGACGTAGCACCTTGTCTGACTCCCTGTTGAGCAATTTTGGCTGACAGATTTTGCTCCAGGTCGGAAAAGTGCCACCTGCTACATACAATTGTGTGATCCATCCTCACAAGACAATTTGTTGCTTGTAAACATTGTCCCACTGTGTATGTCGTGTAAACTATTTCGATAACCCAAAAGATTGCAAATTCATTCTGGCTGTTGAAGTGTGTTTTTCAAAACAATAAGCTTCCCAGGAAGAATGGTGGCCTAACAAAGTTAAGTTGCTCAGATTTTCTGTGGCAAAACCATGTACTGCATTGCATACCATCAAAGGATGAAAGGGGCACCATAATCAGTCAGCTTTAATTTCCTTCCTATCAATTAGGATGGATGCAACATCCGATCATTGTCTCTAGGAGCACTAGCAGTAGGGCCGTCCATGTCCAGCCATTTATGTGGAATATCAACCAACTCTGTGAAACTGGTATAGGTCTACTTGTCTGTACAACTAGGAACTTAGATGTTTCTTACTTTTTCAGGAAAGTAACACGTTCTTAATTTTGTGAATAAATACTGTTGTCTGTTGCAGTGTAAAGGATTTGGTTTCTTTCGACATTGAAAAGATTTTTCTCTCAGAGTTTAAAAGTAGAAGAAATTCTTACATATTTGAGATTTTTTGTAAGTTTGGCATCTTAAAGAAACAAACTGTCGCTGCATTCTGTGTTGGTTTTATTTACTCTGCAAGGCATGCAAGTAAAGAAACTGTGAGGATGCTTGGTGGACAAACAACTTGCTTAGACCTTCTATTCTGACTTCAGAATGGAATGCAGGTGATGCATTTGACTGCAACATGCAAGAGACACATTTATTAATTGTGCAAAGTACAGAGAAAGATAAACAATGATCAGGATTTACTTAGCAACTCGCTCTGAGTCTACCAACATGCAGACGTGACAAGCTTTTCATGCAGTTTTGTAGGAAGATAAATTGCCACCACGTTCTTATTTTTCCATAAGCATATTGGCTGGATGGCAGTGAATGCCCCAAGGCTACTGGAGTAAAACGTTGGTGGTTGGTAGTAGTTGCTCATGATGGAGGAATATTCGGCCTTCATCAATCACAGATATTAGAGACAGAGCCAGTGGCAGCCATGAAAGGACCAATCTGGGAGAACAGCTTCTGCAAGGTCAAACGGCTTGCCCAGCATCCTGCTTCATCCCATCACTGTCCGCATCTCTCCAGCATCCTTGGTTCCTTCTGAGTTTATGATGCTACATTCAGCTTATCCTGCAGCTTTGCAATAATCTGACGACATGGCATCACATCACTTCGCAAATAACTGCCAATATTTGAAACAAATCTGATCAATGGGTTTTGAGTTCTCCAAGACACACAGGAGCAAATTACCATGCAAAGAAAGATAATGAGAAAAGTTGACAAGAATTTTTCTTGTTTGGCCACAACCGAGTTTGCTAAGGAAACTGATTGATAAGGAACAACCTGCACTCTGATTCTTTGACATTTTGAAGGAAACAGAATAATCAGATATTTAAAAAGGAGTTGTTGTTGAAACTGTGATCAAAGCCATCTTGATAACTGTAATCAAAGAAAAAACAGCTATTGTATGCAAAACATGAACATCAGATGGTTATGATGTGTGCAGGTAAAAGCTCCGATTCTGTTAAAGAATTGGGGGGGGGGGCGAAGATTTTCAACTTGAGGTTTACGTGTATGATGATTTTGCACCACTCTTTGTGTAGGACAAATCGAGCTAACCCACAGCAGCAATGGAGAGAGAGGTTTAATCAACACCTCTGATGAAGCCTTAAAAATGAGCAATCTACTGCTTCAAGCTTGTTGGTCAACCAGTGTGCCCAGTGGTCTGAGGGTGGAGGAGTGGATGTTTCCATCCACCTGTTTATTGCCCTGGGAATGGGGATGTCTCAATGCCCCACTATATATTGATGGGATGGGCTTTCAATCAACTGCAGCAAGCAAAGACATGCCCGCATTTCTTTTGATACATTCGCTGTGTTGAACGCCTCCAGGATTGAAAGTCAGGCAGAAGTAGCAACCTATGAATGCGGTCCAGGACATTCAAATTTTACAAAAGGCTTACTCTGCAGCAATTTCGACATTTTTGTTTGCAGAATTAAGTTGTTGTTTATGCGCGTCATAATTTTCTAGCCACAGGACAAGAGGTCCTTCATCCTCTCCTCTGACTGATTCCTGCTGAAAGCCAATGAGCACACATCCTAGACTCCTTCATGCCTCAGATTAGTGGTATTCATATTACGGTAGACGTCATCATTCACGGCAGTGATGTGTCCTGTCCTATTTATGAATTGTAACATTAATATGATATTATGTTCCTTTCAAGAATACCGCTGGCCAAGACCCCAACAGACGGAAAGATCAACATCATGTTAGCTCCTATTGCAATGAATTATTTGTACTTGAGATGTCGGAATAATAACTTATCAATCTCTTTATCCATCTATCTATCAATGACAGATCATTCCCTTCACATAGAAAAGTTTGGCAAGAAAAGGAGATCAGGAGACCTTTGAAGTGCTAGGTATTTTTCTTAGGCAGGCAATTGAGGAAATTGGGAAGCGATGGTTCTACAAAGGCAAAGCAGTGGTTGGGAAGAAAACCTGTTTGCCTCTTGGAGGTGACCTATTGTAAGGAGAAGAGAAGTCAGAAATCAAGAGAAAGTGTCTTTAGAACAGTGGACCCATCTATTTATGATATTCTAGTCCAACAAAAATGTTGCGGCCCCCTTTTTATTAAAGTAATTCACAGCCACAATAATTACTATTTGAGCCAAAAATCTTATAGTTGGGTTGGTTTTTCATTGGCAGATTTTATCCAATAATACTATATATATATATATTCTTTTATTGACATTAATAAATATCACAATTGATACATATGTCATTTGTATATACATGTTATAAGAAAGTTAAAATAAAGTGAGCGTATTGATACAAACATAAACACGAGTAATAGTATGCAAGATTAAAAGAAATACAAACTAGGTTCCAGCCACCCAAATAGTTAAAAAAAATATTGTAGGTATAAAACAACCATTAATATAGATCATAGACAATAAAATACAAACATCAATGATACTAGCTTACATATAGCCATTTTAACTTATTTAAGAAAATTATGATTGATTAAGATCTAAGCGACAGACATGCAAGTCATCAAATTATACATTAATTAACAATGCTTGATATTTCATATTTCAACGTTATATACTAAACATTCATTCAATTACATACATTGTTGCTTTAATATTGATAGTACTAATGAAGGTAATCATTATTTTCATAATTATCATGATTGTGAATTATGACCATGTGGATGTAGGAGATATGTTGCTTTAAATTTAAACATCAGCCTGAAGTAAAAATTTCCCTAGAGCATTTAGTAGGTCAGATTCCTTACTTTTCATTATTGATGTAAACTTGTCAGTGTCATTCAAAGGTAGAAAATTGTTGATAAGTTTAGCAGCTGTTGCGAACAGGTTTTCACGGAACAATTCATTAGCAGGGCATACTACAAGGCAATGGATTTCATCCTCCACCACATTTAATGAACACTTTTCACATATTCTGTTTGCTGCGGGAATCACTGGTTTTTGATGTCGGCCTGTTTCAATTCGTAAACTGTGGGAACTTGTCCTGAATCTGGCAATTTTAGTTAACACCTTGCGGTTTTGTTGCAGCCTGAGATATGGCTCTAATCTACAATCAGTCTTAAAAAGCTTATATGTTCTAAGTTTTGGTTGCTGTGTACTATCATTTATGCATATGAATAATTGTTCCTGTTCTATTTCATAAAGTTTCAATTTAACCGTTCTACAAATGCTGTCAATGTTAATGTTAGTATTGTTACTTGATTCATACTCAATGTTGCAGGTTCTTAAAATGTTTGTTACTTTACTGAACCAATTAGTTTCATTAGCTCTGTTCGTATGAGTATCTTTCTGAATTTGTAAACATCTTTAGCAGGCTACCATCTGGTGCATTTTCTAATCTCATCCAATAATTGATCATCCTAACTTTTTGTCTAACATGCAGTGGAAATCTACCAGTTTCACCATAAACAGCCAGAGAAGGTGTCTGTTTTCTTACGCCCAACATACGTTTTAGATAGCCAAGTTGCAGAACTTCTAATTCAGATACAGGTTTTTCACTAGTCCATATTTCACAGTTGTACTCAAGGATTGGTAGAACATAAGTATCAAACATTCGCAGAGATATACTTGGGTCAATGTGTCCTAGAACTTGCTTTGAATCACTTTGCAGGGCAAAAAGAGCTTTATGAGCTTGCACTGACAGGTATTCTGTCATCTTGCTGTGCACTTTACGTTTGTTAGTTAGCATATGGCCCAGATATTTGAAACTGTCCACTTTTTCTAGTTCCTCGCCATTGCAAAAGAAGGAGTCAGATGTTTTGGTACCAATTTGCATAACTTTGGTTTTACTGACATTTACTATTAGATGCCATTTTTTACAGAAATTGTGCACTGAATCTATGCTATTCTGTAGACACTTAGGGGAATCAGCAATAAGTACAATATCGTCAGCGTACAATATGTGTGTTAAGGTAAAGTTGTTCAATGTTATCCCATCTGATTTGTCAAGATACTGGGGAAGGTCAGACATAAATTCATTAAATAACTTTGGACTAAGAATTCCCCCTTGCAAGACCCCACATTGACTGTCAATTGCATTGCTAGTATTTCCACTCTGGTGAACCCTAGCTTTTGCCTTGTCAAACATACTTATAATAATTTTTAGCATTTTCTCCCCAATGTTTTGCTGCCTCAGTTTGAAATACAGAGCATTCCTGTTTATGTAGTCAAATGCTTTAGTAAAATCTATAAAACACATATACACAGGCTTTTTCTTAGCTTGTTGATAGCTTAAGACTGTATCCAAAATGAAAACACAGTCTGTGGTGCTGGCTCCTGGTGTGAAACCGAATTGACAAGGGTCATCAAGGTTCAGAGCCTCATTTTTGAAATACACCCGACTATTCAGGATTGAATCGAAGATTTTAGCCATAACAACATTTATAGTTATTTTTCGATAGTTATCTGGGTCTGCGCGGCTTCCCTTTTTGTGGAGGGCATTAATAAGACCTTCAGACCACTGAGAGGGATATTCCCCTTTATTAAAAATGTGATTGAACACAGCACAGAATGGTGCAACAAGTTTCTCACTGGCATATTTATAGAATTCTGCTGGTATCCCATCAATACCAGAAGCTTTATTATTTTTTAGTTTCCGGAAGTGCCTTGCAACTTCGTCCTCCGTTATTACATCATCACAGATCTGACTAGCAACTTCATTAAGGCACTTATATTGGGAGTTTTGAACTTCATTGATTGTATGAGTCATGCTTTCAATATCAAAGTAATCACGTTCAGGCGGAAAAGATTGTTGTTTAAAGTAGTTGTGAAAAGTATCTAAATCAGGGCTATCAATTTGGTTTTTTCCAATAGCTTTTAATTTATTCCAATATTTCCAGCAATCTGATTGATTTTTACCCATGAGTTTTTGCATTTCATCCCGATTTCTTTCCTGAAATTGTCTTTTTTTCTTTTGAGTTATTCGCTTATAATATTTCCTCCAGGGCCAGCTGGCGCTGGAGGACTGTTTTGCCACAGCCATTTTCCTGCGTGGCCCGTGATTTCCTGTTTTGCGTAGGTCAGCCTAATAAAGACAATGAAGTAAAAACTTGTTTTGTCCTTTTCTTTCTCTGTATAGCTTCCCAGCCTCTCAAACATGGTCTATTGATACATCCTCTGATGATGCATGTGCAGGTACTGCAAATTTGCATCCAAGTGTCCAAAAAAATCACAAAAAACGATTTTTTTGATGTGTCAAATTCGGCGACTTCGGCCATCTTCGGCTTTTATGCGGAGATTGCCGACACCTAATATAGGTTCCTATGACAACCCAGGGCCTGACAGTCAGTTGGCCCTGGCCTTGGAGGAGGGAGGATGTATTGCTGCATTACCTGAAGAATTTATGAATTCCACCCACCATTTGCCAAGGTAAGTGTTTTAAATCCACCTACAATCTTTTCTTTGGGTATGCTTCACTTTACATATATGGAAAACAATGCATTCGTGACGTCCCTTCATTGTTGCCAGGCAAGAAATGTTTACATGACGCCATTAACACATGACGACGATCTTATTTTGGTGACACAAAAAGTCGCAAATCTATCAAAACCAGCAAGTTTTGTTAAGTTTTTTGTACATTTTGTTGAAATAATGCTATGGAAAGCAATTGGCGGGGGTGTGGGGGCGGCAGCACGTTTACCACTGAAAAAACTATCGTTTTCACTTGCCAAATATGGTCATTTTCACGGCCCGCTATGGCTATAGTGAATTTTTCCAGGGGAATCTTTACATTGCAGTCTTGTAGACTTGTTTACGTCTGGCAAGATTTTGTGTGACGCTACAATGTAGCAAACCAGTGCAATGCTATGACGTCACGTCATGTCTATTTTAAAATTGCACAATAGCAATGACGTCACAAGAGTTTGCAAGAGATGACGTCACGTCACGTTTACAAGATGCTATAAATAGCTCATCAGAATATTGATCAATGACGCTACCTCCAGGTTGTTTTCTGGCAGTTCTGCAGCTGTCAGCTGGCAGGGCACTGCACTGCAGGTTGATGTAGCTTTGAACTCATGTTGGTTGTACTATGACTGTGTTACTTTCTGTGTTCAGGGCCTAAAGTGTATTTGTTTCCCCGGCTTTGACAACAGCCCTGACTGTGTTGAGTCTGTTGATGTTATGCCAGGGTACACAAAACAATTGTTTTGTCTGGAGTGCCAATGCTGCACCATTTGTGTCTAGGGGCAAATAAAGCCGCCAATTGAATGAATAATATGGATAAAAATAGACTACACTTTGTCTCATCTCACATGCAAACTGGTGTTTGGCCTGATTTCTCAGCATCTAAAAGTCTGACAGTAGTAGTACACATACTCACGGATAGAATAGCCATTTTGCAATTTGTTGATCACATTTTTGCGAAATTTTGGTGACGTTTTTAATCGAATTTTTTACCGTTTTCTGATGACGACAGTTCATTCACAGTTGTTTACATTATTGACGCTACCAAAACAATGGTCTAAATTGCCGTGACGTCACAAAAATGCACTGCAGTGCCACTCACGACTTAGTTCTACTAATGTTAATTATTTGCATTGCTCTAAGTTCATGCATTGCTTTTTCACAGCCTACAGAAAAAGCGCCAAATTCAAGTTCACATGCTAGATGAGACAAACTGTAGGCCTATTTTTTTTCTGTAACATTAATATTTTTATCTGGTTGATTTATGCAAATAGCAAGAACCATGGCGATTATAGGACCTTTCACCGCTGGGACCTTTCACCGCCGGCAGTAGCTTGACGTTTCACCGCCGATCTAAAACAATGTTCATCAAGTAATCATTGCTTTGTGCAAGCTTTGTGAAGCCAAGAAACATGCAGATATATTAAAGTATCAGTCACAGATAGCACTTGAAGGTTGATGTTGCTGCAAATTGTAATCGTCTCTGGCATTCTTTCATTGACATGACATTGACAAGCCTTGATGGTGGCAGCAATGTGAGCAGATGCAGGTGTATGAGGCCCATTTTTTCATCAGGAACGGTAATGAACCGGCGGTGAAACGTCCCACCACTGCTGGCGGTGAAACGTCCCAGCGGTGAAACGTCCTGCTATCACAATGACATGTGTAGATAAATTAGCGGCGTCAAGTGTATTTGTAGCAGCAATCGGAAATTTCTGTCTGACGGTCTTTCTATGCTTTGGCATCTAATTATATTAATGTGAGTAATTATTAGTGCAGCTGCACTGACAGTTTGTATGCATGGCGTGGCAGACAAAAACAACAAGCTTGTCAACAGCACAAAACATCACAAAAATGTGAAAAAGTTATCAAAGTGAAAAATGGCTAAGTATGTGTATTGCTACTTTAACAGACTTCACCTGTAAATTATAAGCAATCAGAACAATACCAGTTGATGGGACAAAGTTAAACTAGTGGATTCTGGCAATTTCTGCACACTAAAAATTGAGAGTTCTGCACCAGCAGTGAATGTGGGGCCTGCTAAATAATAGTCTTGGGGCCTTTGTAACTACAAATTTATAATAATACTCCACACATGCCAGACAGTTGCAGTACATGCCTTTGTTGACTTCTGTATTAAATGTAACACAATAATACATGTGTCATGGTAAAGTGAAGACTTCATTTGATCATTCATGACAAGTTGACAACTGCAGCACAAGGCAAGGCAAGCAGGCCTGACAGGAGCCAGCCTGTGATTTGTTGTTTAAAAGTGACAAATAGTACTGCTTGTCAATCATTTCCTGCCCCTCCCCAGTTGTAAATTTCTGTCTTTTCCTCAAGGTGTCAAAAATTAGGACAACATAGTGGCTTGTTACAAGGTGGCTTAGGCTTCTGGACGGCCAACAAGTTAACAAACATTTTAGGCCCTATGAAAGGATAAAGACTTCCCTATAGTCTAACATAATTATTATACTCGAAAGAAGAAGAATGTTGTTCAGAAACATACTGATGTAGAAGACAAATTCCAAATTGATTGGTGCTCAGGGGTGCCGCAAGGAAACGAGGATGGCAGGGTTGGCAGGGGGGTTGGTGAAAAAAGTTTAATGTAGCGGCAAGAATAACTTTGAGTATATACTTATGAATTTGTGCTTAAATTCAATGTAAATTAAGGCCAAATAAAGTTTTTCTTCTATGTAGACTTTACATAACACATGACTGTGGGCCTGCTTTAGTAACAGAGAATGATTATTGCCAGACTGGTCAATTTCTTGCATTGCATTGTTAGGGGCCGACCAAATGATAGTTGGAGGGGGGGGGGTTATGGCTTTACCCCGAGACAAACTTTTTTTGTCGCGAAGCATTGATGAACACATGTTTTTGCACGCAGACGCATACAAGATGTATCCTCGAAAATTTTAACATTACAGTACCCTAGCTACAGGTGGAAACAAACCTTTTTTTATCGCCAAAAAGCCATAGCCCCTCCCCCAAATATCATCTGGTGGGTCCCTTATTATTTGCCTTGATTAAATGATTAATTGCATAAATGAAAGAGTGTCAATTCTCAGACCCAGAATATATTGACAACACAAACATATATGTCGTTCTTTTTCTTTGAAACTTGTTTTTAGGTCTCATTCGCAACATATTAGATATTAATTTCCCTTTTCTGTTTTAGGTCGTAGCAGAGAGTCTGGGTGCTGGTGGAATGACCTTGGATATCGAAATTCCCCAATTTCACCGTCCGATTTGAAATGCTGGCATTTATATCAATATTGTGATGGTAAATAATAAATAAACAGCAATATGAATGCAACAAGATGTATCCTATGCCAAATAAAACATAGTGATATTTATATTGTATTGTATTAATGATTGTCATCTCTATCTAATCAGTAGCTATTAGCTAATCACAAGTTTCTGTTGTTTCTCTGTCAAGTATGTCTTCATGATGGACTCCTGACCATTTATCATTTGTACACCAGAGATGACATTACAGCAAATTTTGACAAAAAAAGATACTGCAACAGTTGTGATATTCGTCGTTTGTCTTGAGGCTCACACTGCATCTGACTTCCTGATATATCGCTTATTTGGCCTATAACTGATTTTCCCGACATATTCATGTACATGGCTCTGCATTTGTTCATTAATATAAAAGGATAGCTTTTGAATGGCAACTCTATTTATAATTAATTACAAATCTACTCTATATTGTACATACATGTATATCGTGACTGCTCTTTCAATAAAAGCTCATTAAAGAAAACATTTTTGCTCTTCAAGAAATGTATTGTTGCCATGATCTTGGGGCTCATATATGACCACTATGGTTTACAAGCCTGACAGCCTGAACGTTTATTGGCCTGCAAGAGTTCACATCGCTGACAGTTTATTAAATAACAATTTAAATTGCTCATCTTGAAGCATTTGGTTCTCATCCATGGACCAAGGTTATCAGCATTGATAGTTTTGGAAGTACATTGTAAGAAAATGCGAAATAAAGCATGTGATTTTCATAAAATCTAAATCTGAACTTTCTGATCTTGCTGTTTTCAATTTCATTGTTTTCTTATGTCTCTGACTCCGAGACTTTCAAGTGGGTGTTGTGTATGATTGTCTTCTCAAGTCCTGTCGATTCCTTCAAGCTTTCCATCTGAAGAACGTTTTATTGCTTCCAGCGTATCTGAACATGGATCTACTTGAAAGTAGATCATGGCGTGCTGATAGGCCTCACACATTTCTCATGTTCTTCAGATTTTGATATGATCGTCTCCAGCTTTATGACGTAACCTTTTCTGTGTTTGGAGAAAACACTTAATTGTGTACCTGGTTCATCTATGGCCGCCTGTACGCAGAAAATATGTATCTTTTTTTGTGCAAGGATGACAAAATAAGTTTCCCCAGCTCGGCTCACATATTCTCTCGTCGACTATCTAGCCCTGGAGGTGCGCATTCCATGCGCTGTCTAGTTTAGCATGCTACCATAATGAGTTTTATTATAATCTAGAGTTAAGTTATTTTGTTTGGCAAAGTCATTTAATGACTTCCTTATATTTTTGCACTCATTGTCAAACCATTTATTTGTAGGAAATGTGCTTTTTGCAGACTTTAAATTCTTTTTCTTAAATGTTGGCTGTATGCAATCTGTTATATAGTTGTATACAGTTTCAACTACCATGTCAGTGTTTCCATTGGACTCAATGTCACAGCCAAGCTTATACAGTGCGCTCTGGGCAGTTTCACTGTCAAAGTTGGATAGAAATTTTGCCATGGTCAAACACATATTTGAATATTTTTGAACTACTCCAAGAAGTTGTGGTAACAATGTCAGTTTTCAGTTTGGAGGGAAGATTAAAAGAGAAGATGAGTGGAGTATGGTCCGACTCTGTAAGTTTATCTGTTATGACAAACTCTTGAAGATGGCTATATGCAGATTCACTACAGAGTAAGTAGTCAACAACACTATGTCCATTTGATGTATGACATGTAAATTGGTCTGTTTTACTTTCATCAAACAGACCATTCATAATTCTAATACCACTAGCCTTGCATAAATTTATGAGATCTTTCCCAAAGGAATTTAACTTTTTATCTTTAGAAAATCTAAGTTTAGTCGACCAGATGGAGTGTGTGCTTTTTGTTGAAGCATTACTCGCCTGGTATAAATTCGAGAAATTAGGGTTTTTACCATTGACAGGTTCTTCAAAGTCCTTCAAATCACCAGTCCTGCAGTTGAAATCACCACAGATTGAAACAAATGGTGTTCTCTCAAGGAAACGGGCAAGGTCTTCCCTCAATTCATTCAAAACATCATATCCATATCTGCTATTCAAGTAAATCATGCTACCTTCAGGTAGCTACCTATGAATATTTCACAGTTTGATCCCTTGACTTTTAACCATATCACATGTTCATTGGCCTTTTCAATAGTTATGATTTTAGATTTGAACATATCTGACTTGATCATTACAGCTATCCCACCAGCGGGCCTCCTAGCTCTGGGATGTTTATACTTTCTTTGACAATGGAAATAGTGGTATCCCTGAAATTGCGGGTCATAGGTATCTAGTTTCATAGTTTCATACAAGAAAATTACATCATAAGATATTAGCATATTTCTAATCTCTTCTAACTCAATTTTTTGACCTATTCCCTGGATGTTCCATGACAGTACTTTAATATTATGCGATTCATTATTCATACTTGCGCTATAATTATTGGCAGCTTGTTTAAGGATGCATAACGGAACCTGATTAGGATCTACAGCTGCTGCGTTTGCATCTGAGTTAGCATTATCTTCACGACCAGAAATGTTTACAACATCAGAATCACAATCATTTTCATAATATTCATAATCAAAACTATTTTTAACTAAAGAATCACAATAATTTTGAGTTTCAGAATCACAAACATCTCCTATTACCACACAGTCATCAAAAGATAAATCGATTACAGTTTCAACATTGATACATTGAGAAAACACAGGATATTGACAGTTATGCATTGAAGAATGATCAGACAAAGAGTTCATAGTATTTACAGGGGAATGTTGTTGCTGGAACCTATTTACAGAAAAATCTTCTTTACAATACTAGATACACCAAAACAAAGTCTTTCCTTGGCTGTGCGGCTGAGGTGGATGTGGTCTCTCAGCTTGGCTCGCGCGTTGGGGACGAACTCTATCAGCCGCTCTGCAGAAACTTATATGTGTATATATGGCATGCAGAGAAGGACAACTTAATTTTTTCAGAATTAATGAGAATACCGAAATATGAAAGGAAATGCACACACAACATAAGTGGCCCATGTGCATTGAATTTAATTGGATGGAGCATTCTTGATTGTTTGCCTCACATTGTAAAAGAAGGCGAAACATGGAATGTCCTTGGTTGATGACTTACTTGAATAAGGATGTTCCAGTTACGTTTCAAAATTTAGATTAGAGAACATAAAAAGTCATATCTGAGGTCTTTACAATTGAACAGGATTAATTGGGATTTGAAAAAATGGAATAATGTTTTTTCATAATGTGAAGATGTAAAATTCTTGTATTGAATGTAATACTGATGTAGAGTTTGATCACAATAAAGGTTGGAAACTCGATACTATTGATAGCCAATGATTTTATCTTTTTTGGTCTTCTCAAAATTTACTAGATTTCCCACTCAAAGAATATCTAACGAATATCCTCTGACACAACTTGGTGTTGGTTGACCTACCTCATTTGTCGTTGCGTAGTATTGTTGTTTCATTTCTGATTTCCTGTTCAGCG
Source organism: Platynereis dumerilii (assembly GCA_026936325.1). Taxonomy (NCBI): domain Eukaryota; kingdom Metazoa; phylum Annelida; class Polychaeta; order Phyllodocida; family Nereididae; genus Platynereis; species Platynereis dumerilii. The sequence continues at coordinate 1,976,886 of JAPTHN010000007.1, forward strand.
GAACCACGAGGGAATATGTGATCAGAGGAGTCAATCATGTGACCCGCCACCCTAAGTGACACGCTTCATACACCTAATATCATATGTGACTCTGAGTGCTGAGGTAACATGTCCCTGTAGTCATTCAAAGAGTCTTAATATCGCTTTCAAGTGACACGATTGCTAACGCAAGGTGTTATTGCAATTTTTGTGAATAGCAACCATTGTCATGAGCATTATTATTAGCCTGAAACGTGATAAACCCCTTTTTTGTGTAGCATCTGACTACATACACTACCCTCCAAAAGTTTGAATACACCCGGAAAAGTGAGGTTTCTTATAAAAATACTTGATTTTGAATGCGATTTTTATTCTATACCTACATCACATAATATCACAACTCACATTAAGGCCATAAGTTATCTTTGTATTGTGATTTTAGGTAATTTTGGTACAAATTTTGATATTTTCTCGCAGCCGCGATTTTTGGTTTTTTATTAAAAATTGTTTCAGCCCAATTATCTTCTAGCATTTTTAAATTTAATCATTTTTAAGTATTTCCACAGTTGTAACAAGATCTTAACCTTGGTTTCAAACCACAAAAAGACTGTTTAAAAATTAGACTTCGTCCACTCAAAATTACAAATTTTAGATTATTTTGGGCCAACATGAACTATTATCATTCACTGTGTCTTCTAAAGTGAAAATTATTTTAGCTGAGTCGTTTCACCCTTGCTTTGACCCAAAAATAGCCAAAATAAGTATTTTTGTCTAATTTTCAAACGGCTATTTTCTGGTCTGAAACAACTGTTAAAATCATGTAAACAGGTGGAAACGTGTAAAAAATTATTACATTTCATAAAGCTGGAAGAAAACTGTGTTTTTACAGCTTTTCATAGAAAGTCATAATTTGAGATATTGATAACATTTTCTAAATTTATGCCAAAATAGCCTAAAACATAAAAAAAAAGACACCAAATAGCCTCAATGTGTGCTTACATAGCGTTTGGTATACGTATTCGATTAAAATGGTGTTGACGGTGATGTATTTTTGAAAGAAACATCACCTTTTCAGGTGTATTCAAACTTTTGGAGGGTAGTGTAACTATGTAGCAAATGTATTGCAAATTATAGAAGCTTGATCAAAAATTGATTCTTTTGTATTTTGTAAAAACAATAAAACAATAAGACAAGACAAAATAATCAAAAGTCTGTAAAAGGGACACCACAAGCAGTGACTGTGTTTATAACCTTGCGCTATTATTAAAATACATCAACCACAACCACTGCCCTTGACCATAGGGCATAAATAGCAGTATGGGATGAAATAATGAAGTTACCCTCCTGGGAAAGGTCAAGGCCAGCGATCATTGGTCTTACTCCAGACTTGGTCTCTATTGTCCTTTCCCTCCATGACATACTGCTCAATGGCTTAGTTCTCGCAGAGTGTCAATGAGGATGGAGCACCAACACTAGACTGCAGCAATGAGGAGCTGCCTTGCTCATAGTTGGCTACTCATTGACAATCTCTATCATCTATCCCCTCAACCCCTCAAGTTGTTTATCTGCATTTGCACCTTTGCTTGGAAAAGTGGGAGGTATACCCTGGTGAACATTTTGCTGGAATGTCTTCTTCCATTTCAAGAGAATGACAACACTATTTCATGCAACTTTCTACTCAATATATAATGACAACTGACAATTGATGATTAAACATCCATATTACAGGTAATTTCATTAACTAGTACGCGATTCGTGAGTTCTAAACCCACCAGATACATGGCATTTTTAGTTGATCTGATTGGTTCAGAAACAACAAAACGTCACAAATTGAAATTATCAAACGTAGTAAGTACTAGTTTAGCATTGATTCCTCACAGTCAAGTGTGAATGACAAGAATTGCATGGTAATGAAATCGCCTGTAAACGCTTGATGTATAATTATGAAGTTAAGTGAAGCATATCTCCTATGTCTCTTAGGCCAAAAGGATAAACAGTATTTAAATAGTATTTAAATAAGCCCGGCCAAAACAGGGAACGAACGAGGAGAATGATAGAGGCAGTTATCAAGTGTTTCAGTTGGCGACGTTCATCATGACGACATGTCAACAAATTCAGCAGATGTTTTTCTACTGACTTTATGAATTATTTCGGGTCTTGTAACATCAAAGTGTGTTGCCTAAAGCAGTTTAGACGTCGTGATCGTCTTCTGCTATGAATTGTGACAATTGGAGGCACTGAAAACAAAGAAATTTCAAGAATCGGCGGAGGCCTTTTTCTGGCACTTAGCAACCAATGCCATTTTGAACTTTGAAAGCCCAGTCAACAATTTTTCACAAGTCATCCACTTTCAAGAAGCCCTACAGTAGACAAAACAGCTGAAAACAATTTAAAGCCGGCAGCGTAGGGTGACTCCTCGCTACTTTCAGGGAGAATTTCATTCTCCCTGATTTTAAATAATCAAAAAAGTCATGGCTCTCCGGAGCTGCGCTATGTCCTAACGGACGGAAGGGCGTTACAGAAGAAGAAGAGTTATCAAGTGGCTTATAATATTGAACTTCATTATAGCTGTTCGAAGTAGTATTCCATCTTCATTCACACTAATGGTGGGCCGAGCCATAGCACCATGAGGAAAAAAAGTGACAATGGATTTGGAAAGCAAGTTTGGAGTAAGACCCCTGATTGTTCAGACGATCACTTCTGAACCTCCTTGTTTGACACCTTAGGGGACATTAAGAGCAATGTGGGATGAGATATTGTCTGCATTATGGGGCTTAGGTGCCCTCCTGGCAAAAGTCAAGGCCTACAATCAGTGGTCTCACTCCAGCCTTGCTCTGTGTTGTCCTTTTCCCTATGATAGTCTTCACAATCTCTTAGCCCACACAAGGTGCCAATGAAGATGGAGCAATAATTCCAGAGACTGCAGTGACAAGGCCCTTCTTGGTTCAGTGTTGGTTACTCATTGATTATCTTTTCATCTTTGTCCCTCTGTCCCTCTAGTAGTTTATCCTAGTTCACATCTCACGAATGTGCTTCTCTGTTGTTATCTGGTCATCTGAAGCATGAGCTTCCACATAAAGCTGTCTATAAATCACCTTGTTCTTTAAAAGGAGACAACGAACACTTTATGTGATGAATTTCCTGCAAATTATGTTATGTTTGCTCAACATGTTTAAAAATAACATCACGCGAAGCAACCATCTGCCAGATGACTCTCCTCACTGAGAGTCTTGCTGAGTCCATAATAGTGGCTTTTTGCTTCATTGATGGACTACTGTCGATGACACAACTCTGTAATAATACTCTATAACAGTGTTCCCCTGTGTACCATAGTGAACCGTCTTGTCAGCTTAGTTCAGCCTCCATTTCAGAAGGTGACAACCGTTCCCATGGTGACCACAATTTGTAGCGTCCTTCCTGAATTAGATGCCAGCAGAACCAGTTGTCAGACTGCTGTAAATAAGAATGGGCTGGACGTAGCACCTTGTCTGACTCCCTGTTGAGCAATTTTGGCTGACAGATTTTGCTCCAGGTCGGAAAAGTGCCACCTGCTACATACACTTGTATGAAACATCATCGGTGCGATAATAAGTTTTTTGTGTCTTGCCATTATGTTGAAGATCAAGCAACTCTGTGAAACTGGTATCTAGGTGTACTTGTCTGTACAATTAGGAGCTTAGATGTTTGTTACTTTTTTAGGAAAGTAACACATTCATAAACTTGTGAATAGATACTGTTGTCTGTTGCAGTGTAAAGGATTTGGTTTCTTTCCACATTAAAAAGATTCTTTTCCCAGAGTTTAAAAGCCGAAGAAATTCTTACATATTCTGAGATTTTTTATTGTATTGCATGCGTCATACCCTCTATCAAGTCTTGGTCCAAGTCGAAGTCTGTAACCTGTAGCTGTGTGGCTCTAAGAAGTGACTGCAAATTTAGCCTGGGAAATATGTGACTCTCACATGCAAGTTTGGCATCTTAAAGAAAAAGACTGTCACTGCTTTCTGTTTTGGTTTTATTTACTCTGCCAGGCATGCAAGTAAAGAAATTGTGAGGATGCTGGATGGACTGCAACTTGCTGAGATCTTCTATTTTAACTTCAGAAAGGAATGCAGGTGATGCATTGACTGCATAATGCAAGGGACACATGTATTAATTGTGCAATGTACAGAGAAAGATAAACAATGATCAGGATTTACAAAGCAACTTGCTTCAAGTCTACCAACCGTCTACCGTGTGCACAGGACAAGCTGTTGAGGCATTTATGGGAGATAAATTGCCACCACATTTCTAAGTTTTCCACAAGCATATTGGCTGGATGGCATTGAATGCCCCAAGGCTACTGGAGTAAAACGTTGCTGGTTGCTAGTAGCCTCTCCTGATGGAGGAATATTCGGCCTTCATCAATCACAGATATTACAGACAGTGCCAGTGGCAGCCATGAAAGGACCAATCTGGGAGAACAGCTTCTGCAAGGTCAAACGGCTTGCCCAGCATCCTGCTTCATCCCATCACTGTCCACATCTCTCCAGCATCCTTGGTTCCTTCTGAGTTTATGATGCTACATTCAGCTTATCCTGCAGCTTTGCAATAATCTGACGACATGGCATCACATCACTTCGCAAATAACTGCCAATATTTGAAACAAATCTGATCAATGGGTTTTGAGTTCTCCAAGACACACAGGAGCAAATTACCATGCAAAGAAAGATAATGAGAAAAGTTGACAAGAATTTTTCTTGTTTGGCCACAACCGAGTTTGCTAAGGAAACTGATTGATAAGGAACAACCTGCACTCTGATTCTTTGACATTTTGAAGGAAACAGAATAATCAGATATTTAAAAAGGAGTTGTTGTTGAAACTGTGATCAAAGCCATCTTGATAACTGTAATCAAAGAAAAAACAGCTATTGTATGCAAAACATGAACATCAGATGGTTATGATGTGTGCAGGTAAAAGCTCTGATTCTGTTAAAGAATTGGGGGGGGGGGCGAAGATTTTCAACTTGAGGTTTACGTGTATGATGATTTTGCACCACTCTTTGTGTAGGACAAATCGAGCTAACCCACAGCAGCAATGGAGAGAGAGGTTTAATCAACACCTCTGATGAAGCCTTAAAAATGAGCAATCTACTGCTTCAAGCTTGTTGGTCAACCAGTGTGCCCAGTGGTCTGAGGGTGGAGGAGTGGATGTTTCCATCCACCTGTTTATTGCCCTGGGAATGGGGATGTCTCAATGCCCCACTATATATTGATGGGATGGGCTTTCAATCAACTGCAGCAAGCAAAGACATGCCCGCATTTCTTTTGATACATTCGCTGTGTTGAACGCCTTCAGGATTGAAAGTCAGGCAGAAGTAGCAACCTATGAATGCGGTCCAGGACATTCAAATTTTACAAAAGGCTTACTCTGCAGCAATTTCGACATTTTTGTTTGCAGAAGTTGTTTTTTATGAGTGTCATAATTTTCTGGCCACAGGACAAGAGATCCTTAATCCTCACCTCTGACTGTGATCTCTGCTGAAAGCCAATGAGCACACATCCTAGACTCCTTCATGCCTCAGATTAGTGGTATTCATATTACGGTAGACGTCATCATTCACGGCAGTGATGTGTCCTGTCCTATTTATGAATTGTAACATTAATATGATATTATGTTCTTTTCAAGAATACCGCTGGCCAAGACCCCAACAGACGGAAAGATCAACATCATGGTAGCTCCTATTGCAATGAATTATTTGTACTTGAGATGTCGGAATAATAACTTATCAATCTCTTTATCCATCTATCTATCAATGACAGATCATTCCCTTCACATAGAAAAGTTTGGCAAGAAAAGGAGATCAGGAGACCTTTGAAGTGCTAGGTATTTTTCTTAGGCAGGCAATTGAGGAAATTGGGAAGCGATGGTTCTACAAAGGCAAAGCAGTGGTTGGGAAGAAAACCTGTTTGCCTCTTGGAGGTGACCTATTGTAAGGAGAAGAGAAGTCAGAAATCAAGAGAAAGTGTCTTTAGAACAGTGGACCCATCTATTTATGATATTCTAGTCCAACAAAAATGTTGCGGCCCCCTTTTTATTAAAGTAATTCACAGCCACAATAATTACTATTTGAGCCAAAAATCTTATAGTTGGGTTGGTTTTTCATTGGCAGATTTTATCCAATAATACTGCAGAAACTTATATGTGTATATATGGCATGCAGAGAAGGACAACTTAATTTTTTCAGAATTAATGAGAATACCGAAATATGAAAGGAAATGCACACACAACATAAGTGGCCCATGTGCATTGAATTTAATTGGATGGAGCATTCTTGATTGTTTGCCTCACATTGTAAAAGAAGGCGAAACATGGAATGTCCTTGGTTGATGACTTACTTGAATAAGGATGTTCCAGTTACGTTTCAAGATTTAGATTAGAGAACATAAAAAGTCATATCTGAGGTCTTTACAATTGAACAGGATTAATTGGGATTTGAAAAAATGGAATAATGTTTTTTCATAATGTGAAGATGTAAAATTCTTGTATTGAATGTAATACTGATGTAGAGTTTGATCACAATAAAGGTTGGAAACTCGATACTATTGATAGCCAATGATTTTATCTTTTTTGGTCTTCTCAAAATTTACTAGATTTCCCACTCAAAGAATATCTAACGAATATCCTCTGACACAACTTGGTGTTGGTTGACCTACCTCATTTGTCGTTGCGTAGTATCGTTGTTTCATTTCTGATTTCCTGTTCAGCGGAACCACGAGGGAATATGTGATCAGAGGAGTCAATCATGTGACCCGCCACCCTAAGTGACACGCTTCATACACCTAATATCATATGTGACTCTGAGTGCTGAGGTAACATGTCCCTGTAGTCATTCAAAGAGTCTTAATATCGCTTTCAAGTGACACGATTGCTAACGCAAGGTGTTATTGCAATTTTTGTGAATAGCAACCATTGTCATGAGCATTATTATTAGCCTGAAACGTGATAAACCCCTTTTTTGTGTAGCATCTGACTACATACACTACCCTCCAAAAGTTTGAATACACCCGGAAAAGTGAGGTTTCTTATAAAAATACTTGATTTTGAATGCGATTTTTATTCTATACCTACATCACATAATATCACAACTCACATTAAGGCCATAAGTTATCTTTGTATTGTGATTTTAGGTAATTTTGGTACAAATTTTGATATTTTCTCGCAGCCGCGATTTTTGGTTTTTTATTAAAAATTGTTTCAGCCCAATTATCTTCTAGCATTTTTAAATTTAATCATTTTTAAGTATTTCCACAGTTGTAACAAGATCTTAACCTTGGTTTCAAACCACAAAAAGACTGTTTAAAAATTAGACTTCGTCCACTCAAAATTACAAATTTTAGATTATTTTGGGCCAACATGAACTATTATCATTCACTGTGTCTTCTAAAGTGAAAATTATTTTAGCTGAGTCGTTTCACCCTTGCTTTGACCCAAAAATAGCCAAAATAAGTATTTTTGTCTAATTTTCAAACGGCTATTTTCTGGTCTGAAACAACTGTTAAAATCATGTAAACAGATGGAAACGTGTAAAAAATTATTAAATTTCATAAAGCTGGAAGAAAACTGTGTTTTTGCAGCTTTTCATAGAAAGTCATAATTTGATATATTGAGAAAATTATCTAAATTCATGCCAAAATAGCCTAAAACATAAAAAAAAAGACACCAAATAGCCTCAATGTGTGCTTACATAGCGTTTGGTATACGTATTCGATTAAAATGGTGTTAACGGTGATGTATTTTTGAAAGAAACATCACCTTTTCAGGTGTATTCAAACTTTTGGAGGGTAGTGTAACTATGTAGCAAATGTATTGCAAATTATAGAAGCTTGATCAAAAATTGATTCTTTTGTATTTTGTAAAAACAATAAAACAATAAGACAAGACAAAATAATCAAAAGTCTGTAAAAGGGACACCACAAGCAGTGACTGTGTTTATAACCTTGCGCTATTATTAAAATACATCAACCACAACCACTGCCCTTGACCATAGGGCATAAATAGCAGTATGGGATGAAATAATGAAGTTACCCTCCTGGGAAAGGTCAAGGCCAGCGATCATTGGTCTTACTCCAGACTTGGTCTCTATTGTCCTTTCCCCCCATGACATACTGCTCAATGGCTTAGTTCTCGCAGAGTGTCAATGAGGATGGAGCACCAACACTAGACTGCAGCAATGAGGAGCTGCCTTGCTCATAGTTGGCTACTCATTGACAATCTCTATCATCTATCCCCTCAGCCCCTCAAGTTGTTTATCTGCATTTGCACCTTTGCTTGGAAAAGTGGGAGGTATACCCTGGTGAACATTTTGCTGGAATGTCTTCTTCCATTTCAAGAGAATGACAACACTATTTCATGCAACTTTCTACTCAATATATAATGACAACTGACAATTGATGATTAAACATCCATATTACAGGTAATTTCATTAACTAGTACGCGATTCGTGAGTTCTAAACCCACCAGATACATGGCATTTTTAGTTGATCTGATTGGTTCAGAAACAACAAAACGTCACAAATTGAAATTATCAAACGTAGTAAGTACTGTTTTAGCATTGATTCCTCACAGTCAAGTGTGAATGACAAGAATTGCATGGTAATGAAATCGCCTGTAAACGCTTGATGTATAATTATGAAGTTAAGTGAAGCATATCTCCTATGTCTCTTAGGCCAAAAGGATAAACAGTATTTAAATAGTATTTAAATAAGCCCGGCCAAAACAGGGAACGAACGAGGAGAATGATAGAGGCAGTTATCAAGTGTTTCAGTTGGCGACGTTCATCATGACGACATGTCAACAAATTCAGCAGATGTTTTTCTACTGACTTTATGAATTATTTCGGGTCTTGTAACATCAAAGTGTGTTGCCTAAAGCAGTTTAGACGTCGTGATCGTCTTCTGCTATGAATTGTGACAATTGGAGGCACTGAAAACAAAGAAATTTCAAGAATCGGCGGAGGCCTTTTTCTGGCACTTAGCAACCAATGCCATTTTGAACTTTGAAAGCCCAGTCAACAATTTTTCACAAGTCATCCACTTTCAAGAAGCCCTACAGTAGACAAAACAGCTGAAAACAATTTAAAGCCGGCAGCGTAGGGTGACTCCTCGCTACTTTCAGGGAGAATTTCATTCTCCCTGATTTTAAATAATCAAAAAAGTCATGGCTCTCCGGAGCTGCGCTATGTCCTAACGGACGGAAGGGCGTTACAGAAGAAGAAGAGTTATCAAGTGGCTTATAATATTGAACTTCATTATAGCTGTTCGAAGTAGTATTCCATCTTCATTCACACTAATGGTGGGCCGAGCCATAGCACCATGAGGAAAAAAAGTGACAATGGATTTGGAAAGCAAGTTTGGAGTAAGACCCCTGATTGTTCAGACGATCACTTCTGAACCTCCTTGTTTGACACCTTAGGGGACATTAAGAGCAATGTGGGATGAGATATTGTCTGCATTATGGGGCTTAGGTGCCCTCCTGGCAAAAGTCAAGGCCTACAATCAGTGGTCTCACTCCAGCCTTGCTCTGTGTTGTCCTTTTCCCTATGATAGTCTTCACAATCTCTTAGCCCACACAAGGTGCCAATGAAGATGGAGCAATAATTCCAGAGACTGCAGTGACAAGGCCCTTCTTGGTTCAGTGTTGGTTACTCATTGATTATCTTTTCATCTTTGTCCCTCTGTCCCTCTAGTAGTTTATCCTAGTTCACATCTCACGAATGTGCTTCTCTGTTGTTATCTGGTCATCTGAAGCATGAGCTTCCACATAAAGCTGTCTATAAATCACCTTGTTCTTTAAAAGGAGACAACGAACACTTTATGTGATGAATTTCCTGCAAATTATGTTATGTTTGCTCAACATGTTTAAAAATAACATCACGCGAAGCAACCATCTGCCAGATGACTCTCCTCACTGAGAGTCTTGCTGAGTCCATAATAGTGGCTTTTTGCTTCATTGATGGACTACTGTCGATGACACAACTCTGTAATAATACTCTATAACAGTGTTCCCCTGTGTACCATAGTGAACCGTCTTGTCAGCTTAGTTCAGCCTCCATTTCAGAAGGTGACAACCGTTCCCATGGTGACCACAATTTGTAGCGTCCTTCCTGAATTAGATGCCAGCAGAACCAGTTGTCAGACTGCTGTAAATAAGAATGGGCTGGACGTAGCACCTTGTCTGACTCCCTGTTGAGCAATTTTGGCTGACAGATTTTGCTCCAGGTCGGAAAAGTGCCACCTGCTACATATACTTGTATGAAACATCATCGGTGCGATAATAAGTTTTTTGTGTCTTGCCATTATGTTGAAGATCAAGCAACTCTGTGAAACTGGTATCTAGGTGTACTTGTCTGTACAATTAGGAGCTTAGATGTTTGTTACTTTTTTAGGAAAGTAACACATTCATAAACTTGTGAATAGATACTGTTGTCTGTTGCAGTGTAAAGGATTTGGTTTCTTTCCACATTAAAAAGATTCTTTTCCCAGAGTTTAAAAGCCGAAGAAATTCTTACATATTCTGAGATTTTTTATTGTATTGCATGCGTCATACCCTCTATCAAGTCTTGGTCCAAGTCGAAGTCTGTAACCTGTAGCTGTGTGGCTCTAAGAAGTGACTGCAAATTTAGCCTGGGAAATATGTGACTCTCACATGCAAGTTTGGCATCTTAAAGAAAAAGACTGTCACTGCTTTCTGTTTTGGTTTTATTTACTCTGCCAGGCATGCAAGTAAAGAAATTGTGAGGATGCTGGATGGACTGCAACTTGCTGAGATCTTCTATTTTAACTTCAGAAAGGAATGCAGGTGATGCATTGACTGCATAATGCAAGGGACACATGTATTAATTGTGCAATGTACAGAGAAAGATAAACAATGATCAGGATTTACAAAGCAACTTGCTTCAAGTCTACCAACCGTCTACCGTGTGCACAGGACAAGCTGTTGAGGCATTTATGGGAGATAAATTGCCACCACATTTCTAAGTTTTCCACAAGCATATTGGCTGGATGGCATTGAATGCCCCAAGGCTACTGGAGTAAAACGTTGCTGGTTGCTAGTAGCCTCTCCTGATGGAGGAATATTCGGCCTTCATCAATCACAGATATTACAGACAGTGCCAGTGGCAGCCATGAAAGGACCAATCTGGGAGAACAGCTTCTGCAAGGTCAAACGGCTTGCCAAGCATCCTGCTTCAACCCATCACTGTCCGCATCACTCCAGCATCCTTGGCTCCTTCTGAGTTTATGATGCTACATTCAGCTTGTCCTACAATGGTAATGCATCTATCATCACTTTCCCCGTGTTTTAAATGTCATTAATTACAGTAAGCATTGAAGGTACATGGTTAATTGAACAGAATTCAAAGAAAGGAATTAATCAGATCAAATTTGGTTATGGACAACTCTATCACCTTCCCCAGTTCCCCTCTATCATCTCTCCAGTAGATTATCCTAGTTTACACCTCTGGAATGTGTGCTTCTTCTGTTATCTAGACATCTGATGCATGTGCTTCGACATGAAGCTGTCTACAATAACATTTACTTTGAAAGGAAACAATTTATGTGAAACCTCTTCCTGGAAATTGTGTTATGTTTGCTCAACATAAAAATACCGCACAGTGCAACCTCAGCTGGATGACCTCTCCTTGCCTTAGTCTTCCTCAGCCAACAATAGTGACATTTAGCTCCATTGATAGATAACTGTTGATGACACAACTCTGTGCTATAACAGTGTCCCCTTGTGTGCCATAGTGAACAAACTTGTCAACTCAGTTCAGCCTCCATTTCACAAGGTCACAACTGTTCCCATGGAGACCACAATTTGTAGCCTCCTTCCTGAATTAGATGCCAGCAGAACCAGTTGTCGGACTGTTGTAAATAGGAATGGGCTGGAAGTAGCACCTTGTCTGACTCCTTGTTGACCAATTCTGTCTGACAAACTGCTCCATGTCGGAAAAAGCCACCTGCTACATATAGAATAGTGTGATGCATCCTCACATGACAATTTGTTGCTTGTAAACATTTTACTACTGCGTATGTCAATATACTATGTCATGCAATCTATTTTGATAACCCAAAGATTACAAATTCATTCTGGCTGTGGAAAGCACATTTTCAAGAACACTAAGCTTCTTAGGAAAAATAATGGCCTAACGAAGTTTAGTTGCTCAGATTTTCTGAAGCAAAACCGTGTACTGCATGGCATACCATCAAAGGATGAAGGGGGTACCATCATTCGGCAACTTCCGTTAATTGGCATTGCCAAACAATAAGGATGGATGCAACATCCTCACTTGGATTCAGCAGCAGGGCGTTCCATGTCCAGCCATTTATGTGGAAGATCAAGCAACTCCGTGAAAATAGTATAGGTCTACTTGTCTGTACAATTAGGAGCTTAGATGTTTCTTACTTTTCAGGAAAGTAACATGTCTGTTGCAGTGTAAAGGATTTGGTTTCTTTCCACTTTGATTTTTTTCTCAGAGTTTAAAAAAAGGAGAGGAAATTCTTACATATTCTGAAATTTTTTATAGTATTGCATGCTTCATGCCCTGTATCAAGTCAGCGTCCAAGTCACAGTCTGTAACCTGTGACTCTAAGAAGTGACTGCAAATTTAGCCTCCGAAATATGTGACTCTCACATGTAAGTTTGGCATCTTAAAGAAATAGGCGATCACTGCTGTCTGTGTTGGTTTTATTTACTCTGCCAGGCATGCGAGTAAAGAAACTATGAGGATGTGGTATGAGCAAACAACTTGCTTAGAGTTAGACCTTCTATTCTAACTTCAGAAAGGAATGCAGGTGATGCATTTGACTGCAACATGCAAGAGACACATTTATTAATTGTGCAAAGTACAGAGAAAGATAAACAATGATCAGGATTTACTAGGCAACTCGCTCTGGGTCTACCGACCACCTAACATGTTTGCAGGACACGCTGTTGAGGTATTGGTGGAAGATAAATTGCCACCATGTTCCTATTTTTCCATAAGCATATTGGCTGGATCGCAGTGAATGCCCCGAGCCTACTGGAGTAAAACATTGATGGTTGCTAGTAGCAGCTCCTGATGGAGGAATATTCGGCCTTCATCAATCACAGATATTAGAGACAGAGCCAGTGGCAGCCATGAAAGGACCAATCTGGGAGAACAGCTTCTGCAAGGTCAAACGGCTTGCCCAGCATCCTGCTTCATCTCATCACTGTCCGCATCTCTCCAGCATCCTTGGCTCCTTCAGAGTTTATGATGCCACATTTGGCTGGCTCTGCAGCTTCAATGGTGATGCATCTATCATCACTTTCCCCGTGTTTTAAATGTCATTAATTACAGTAAGCATTAAAGGTACATGATCAATTGAACAGAATTCAGAGAAATGAATGAATCAGATCAAATCTGGTTCATGAACCTGACTATAAGTCTCGCTGCTCTGAATCATGAGTTTTTAAAATCTCATTATGTAAGCAACCATCATTATTGTTCACATGATATTTTTGACAACTGAATGACTGGATGTTGTAGTCTAGCGTATGAATTTCATGACATCCCAGATCAGGATTTCATCACTCTGCAGATTCACCGAGCTCATGCTCCTTTTTCTGTGTCAACTTACCTGGGTTTCCAGTTGGGTGCATGGAATGACTGTCAGTTGTTTTCACTTAATGTTTGCTCTTGACCATGGCCACTGTCCTTGAGTATATAGAGCAATATGGGATGAGATTATTGTCTCCATAATGCAGCCAAGTTAACCTCTTGGTGAAGATCAAGGCCAACAATCTCTTGTATCCCTCCAGACTTGCTCCCTGTTGTATTTTTTCCTATTATACATTACTCAATAACTTAGCCCACTAAGGGTGTCAATGTGGATGAAGCATCAACTCCAGGCTGCAGGAATGAGGCCCTGCCTGGTACAGTGTCACTACACATTGACAACTCTGTCACCTTTTCCAGTTCCTCTCTATCATCTCTCAATTTATGTGAAACCTCTTTCTGCTCAACATAAAAACATCGCTCACTGCAACCATCAGCCGGAGGACCTCTCCTCGCCATAAGTCTTCCTCAGCCAACAGTAGTGACATTTAGCTCCATTGATGGATAACTGTTGATGACACAACTCTGTGCTATAACACTATATAGGAGTGTTCCCTTGTGTGCCATAGTGAACCATCTTGTCAGCTTAGTTCAGCCTCCATTTCACAAGGTGACAACCGTTCCCATGGTGACCACAATTTGTAGCGTCCTTCCTGAATTAGATGCCAGCAGAACCAGTTGTCAGTCTGTTGTAAATAAGAATGGGCTGGAAGTAGAATCTTCTCTGACTCCCTGCTGAGCAATTTGGCTGACAGATTTTGCTTCAGGTCAAAAAAGAGGCACCTGCTGCTTATAATTATGTGATACATCCTCGTAGGACAATTTGTTGCTTGTAAACATTGCACTACTGCGTATGTCAATTTCCTATGTCATTCAATCTATTTCGATAACCCAAAATAATATTACAAATTCTGGCTGTGGAAAGCACATTTTCAAGAACACTAAGCTTCTTCTAAAGGAGGAATGGTTCCCTAACAAAGTTTACTTTTTCAGATTTTCTGTGGCAAAACCATATACTGCATGGCATACCATCAAAGGATGAAAGGGGCACCATAATCAGCCAACTTCTGTTAATTGGCATTGCCCATCAATTAGGATGGATGCAACATTGGCACATGGATTCAGCAGCAGGGCCATCAATGTCCAGCCATTTGTGTAGAAGATCAAGCTTCTCTGTGAAATTAGCATTTGTCTATACTAAATAGCTTACTTTCTTCTTTCCTTTCCAAAGAACAAAGAGCATTATCGGTATTATACTATTTAAGGTTGTGAATAGAAACTATTGTCTGAAAGCGTATCTTTAGTAAACGAGAAGAAATTCCAAAATTATAAACGGTGTTTTATTGTATTGCATGCTCTATCAAGTCTGGGTCCAAGTCAAAGTCTGTAACCTGTAGCTGTGTGGCTCTAAGAAGTGACTGCAAATTTAGCCACGGAAATATGTGACTCTCACTTGCAAGTTTGACATCTCAAAGAAACAGACTGTCACTGCTTTCTGTGTTGGTTTTATTTACTCTGCCGGGCATGCAAGTAAAGAAACTGTGAGGATGCTGGAAGGGCTACTAACTTGCTAAGAGTAAGACCCAACGACGGTCCCACCGTTCTGACTTCAGAATGGAATGCAGGTGATGCATGTGACTGCGACATGCCAGGGACACATTTATTAATTGTTTAAAGTTCAAGGAAAGATAAACAATGATCAGGATTTACTCAGCAACTTGCTCTGAGCCTGCCGACATGCAGACGTGACTAGCTTTTCATGCAGTTTTGGTGGAAGGTAAATTGCCACCATGTTCCTGTTTTTCCATAAGCATTCTGGCTGGATTGCAGTGAATGCCCCAAGCTACTGGAGTAAGACGTTGGTGGTTGCTGGTAGCCACTCCTGATGGAGGAATATTCGGCCTTCATCAATCACAGATATTAGAGACAGAGCCAGTGGCAGCCATGAAAGGACCAATCTGGGAGAACAGCTTCTGCAAGGTCAAATGGCTTACCCAGCATCCTGCTTCATCTCATCACTGTCCGCATCTCTCCAGCATCCTTGGCTCCTTCAGAGTTTATGATGCCACATTTGGCTGGCTCTGCAGCTTCAATGGTGATGCATCTATCACCCGGCCCCATGTTCTTAATGCAATTAACAACAGTTTACACCACATTAAGATTGGGCGAGTCCTGATGTAAAGCATTTTATTGTACTCCAGGGAGTGCTACGATAAAATTATAATGATATACGAGTTGCTCTAATGTCGATGTCTGCATCAACCATCTTTTTACAAAGAAGCATGTTTGAAATGATTTAAGACATTTTAAAATATTGAAGCTGTTACATACGTTTTTGACGTTGGTTTTTATCTTTTTTTTATTTTCTTTTTTTTTATTACGACAACGAAAATGTCATATCTGACACATTTGTCATGTATGCGTCTCTATGATACGATGTACACTGTATGCCCTCATATCTTCATATATGAAGTTCACCATTTCACCAACGTACCATAATATATTTCATTTATATTTGAAGCTTCTGGAGCTTATCCATAGTGAATGAGTTCCACAAGACAAAATTCATCTCACCATAGAGTTTTGTGCTGCCCTCCAAGGATTTGACCACGAGGATTGCGTAACCCTGCAGGTCCATGGCGTTGTCCGGTGGTCAGCTGGTTTATTGCTTGGGGAAAGTGGTCATTTGGTAGGAATATTGCTGAAAGAGAAAAAAAAGGAAATCAGAATCACAGGAATGATGGGAATGCCAACAGAAAAGCCTCTGCAAAGCTGCAGCGTAATAACTGGTTGAAGTTGCCAAGCGAACGTTCCAATGAATTTGAAAAGTTCTTTTTAGAATGAATTGTAATGAAGGCCATACTAATTAGGACATGTAATGAGTTTCAGTCTGTGGGACTAATGAGCAGATGGTTCCAGTGAAGTGAAAAAATTACAAAAAATAAGTCCACAAATGGCCCTGATTGGCTTTGTGTGTGGCTTATTTTGTTGATTTTAACAAGCAAAACTATCCCGGCAACTTTCAAGGACTCCCTTCATTTTATCGACTTTGTAATTTGTTTGATGAGTAGAAAGTGTATGTGACGGGCTATATAAGAGAGCTTGAATGGACCTGGGAGGCTATAATAATCGTCCAATTCATAACCTTAGATTTTGGAATTTGGAAAACAGCTTTAGATAGCGCAAAGAAAAAAGTGAAAGATACGATTTAGCAATCCATAAAAAGCTGACTTAGTCGGAGATCTACCATCTTTTGAATTGTAGATTAAGTGCTGCTGTTTCAGCTAATTGTATGCAAACTGCTCTGCCTTTTGCCTGTGTTTGTCTATGGTCCTGCAGCATACTAGAGTTGACGCTAGGCTTATCTTGCGTCTTATTTGGTATCTCTTGACTTATCTCCTGGTTTCTTTGCTCATCTCGGGACTTATCTCGCATCATCTTCATATATATAAGAACTGCAACACTCTCTGGGCAACCACACATGCGTCCGAAGATGAGCGAAAAACCAGGAGATGACTATCTGTCTCAGCAGCACTGATGCAGCACTCTCACAAGTTCTGCTTATGCCATCGGACATACTCTGCTGAAACAGATGGATGAGGATTAAAAGAAAGACTGTATTGATCAGCCAGATAGATGGCTTATGGCTGGTGTTGCGTCTTGAATGGCTAAGCAATCTCAGCTTACAGATCTGATCCAGGGTGATCGATATCAAGGAGGGTACAAGGCTGGTCCTGAATCACACCAATAATCCAAAAGGAAACCAGCTTATCGCTTCAGCTTAAATTCCCATAAAGTAACCACAATGATCCCCAAAGTCCAAAACGGCGACCTCTTTGGTCCTTTCTTATAATTTGTCACTTGGCTGTAATCAGTAAGCTGTAGTCATTGGGCTGCAGTCTTCAGGGAACTGTTGAAATATTCAAGCTGTGGATCACAAGCCTATCCAGACGATGCCACAAATTTAAATGTTTCAACTCAACCTTGAGCTGGAATATTTTAAGGTGACATCAGTCTGGGATCTAATTGAAGTCTCTCCTTCTTTTTGTGAGAACAATAAAGATGTTATTTCAATGGCATTGACTCAATTGGATGCACCTTCGAAGATCAAAAGCAGATCGAATAGTGAGGAAGGGCGGAAGAGAGAAGCTCAAAGAAGCAGAAAGAAGGAGGCAGAAAAGAATCAGAAACAAATAATCAGAAGCTATCGCACTGTCACAGTTAGAATGAGGCTTGTGTAGTCACATGTTTGCCGATGGTAACTTCTGTTCAAGAAGAAGAAAGGAAGGGAGACTGACAACACCAGGGGGAAGAGAATGGACCTGACATTGGATGGGTAAATGAGTTCTATCAAGAGGGCATATCAAGCAGGTCATGATAAATTGACCTTCTCTTGACCATCTTAATTTTAATCCTGAATCTGATCTTGCACATTTGGTGCCCTGAAGAAAGATCTTGAGGAGAAAGTTAGTTTCAAGAGTGCCATCAATTTCAGTGTTAGTGGTTTGGAAAATCTGGTCTTTTAAACTAATCCTACAGTTCCTATTACTTTTCTGAAACGGCTGTTACCAGAAATGTGTTCATATTTACTCTGCTGGTTGAATACAAGTGCGCTTGGCCTTGACAGATGTCTAGGATGGTCTGAATTTATCTCGGCTTAGTAAAGATTGCAGTTCATATTTCACAACCAATTTGCAGGACATGATTGATTTAAAGGTGATTTGCCAGTGTTTCAGCATCTATGAATCACTGGCTGAAAACCCATCATCTATGAGTTATGGGCTTCATTAAAATAGGACACCATATTTTAAAGGGGATTAATTGGAGGTCAACCTGGCTGCGATGGATGGCCTTTGGAATGTCAAGTATGGCTGCTCTCTGCACTATCGTATTGCAATGAAGAAAATGTGAAGGCGCATGTTGGCAACTCAGGAGTAATTCATGTTAAAAAGACCCAAGTCTGTACTTGTATTCGTTTAAACATTATTTTCTGTATGATGTCTACCGTCGTCTTTGCCTCCAGTCACACTCCTGAGTCGCTGCATCCCTTCACTTGGTTTCTCTCACACCATAATTTCCTGGTATTTACCTCAGGCTAACAAAAGATAGTCCTCTCCCATATTGCAGCCTATCAAAAGTGCCATCGATGCCATATTCTTGCACGTACAGCGCCTTATCTTCCGATTCCTCCCATCTGACTACACTTTCAGGAGAGAACTTTGCCTTCAACTCCGCCATTGAATCACAAGATCAAAACTTGTCATTCACTTCTATTTTTTCATGAAGCCAATTGAGGACTTTTTCTCGATCCACATTCCGTAATTCTCTGTCTTTTCAACCAACGCACTGGCCAGGCACCGCTGAACAAGATGACCCATCATGTTAATGTTTTGTGTAACGCCAGATTTGACAAGGTTTACAAACTTTGCAAGGATGCTACATCCATCACTTAAGAGGAGGAGGACTGACAACATGATAACATCCCTGCCTCAGCATACAGCTGCGACCACTGTATTTGGCAATTGATTAAATACAGTACCAAAAGTAGGATGAAAGATTCCTTGCTTAAATTTTCTACACTGATGCCTTTAAAGGGTCTTTTTGTTGTTGTTTTTTTCTGCCAAGTGAAGCCTAATCTTCCCTGGTAAGTTTTTTTATTTGAGGGTGTTCAAAATGGGAAATATGCTATTCTTCAATTGTGTTATATATATATAATTTTTCTTTTCGAATAAAATCCTGGTTTTATTTTAATCTGGCATTTTTGTGTCTAGCGGTCGGTCCAGACTCTAGCACAATTGCCACCCAAAAACAAGAAAAAAAGTGCTTCTCGTTATATTCATTTGTTGCGCAATGCTCCTTTGCTGTTTCATTTTTATATTACAACCATGATGACTTTTTTAAATATACTGACACGCACAGGTTGGGAGATATTGTTTGTCTCTTATTAATACTAATAGTGACAATAATAGCAAATCATTATCGTGACATCTTTTGACTAATGTAGACCTGTTACTATAATTCCTCAAGTCACCCGACGCATGCAGCGGAGATCAAATGCCACATCGAGAGAGGTCACAACCGTAAGGTTAAAGACCTAAAACGTCTACAAGTCTACAAGTCTACAAGTCTACAAGTGTTACTATGTAGTGTAAAATATCAGATTAAGAGAATTCTGAAACAATAAAAATTGCAAAAAGAGGATAATTATGTTATGCGTTCCTTGGAGCAGCAGGTGCTTGTACAGCGTAACCTCAAGAAGACATTTGTAATCAGACTACTTGAGCATTTATATGCAAAGGACAGAAGTTTTGTCGACATCTGCTTTGCTGCAGTAGCATGAGGTTGACAAGGCTGTTGCACTGTATCTTGCATCTCTGGGCCTCTTGGATTATCTTATATCTTGACTTATCTTGCATCAGCTTTATGTAAGAGCTGCAGCATTATTAGCAGGAAGAAATGGTTTGTGTAATGACTGAGATGATATTTTCTCTCTCGGCCTCACTGATGCACCACCATTACATGTTCTGTATATTCCATGCTGAAAACGATGAGGATTTAATCCTCATCTGTAATGAGCCAGAGATTGTATTGATCAGCCAGATAGATGGCTTATGGCTGGTGTTATGTCTTGAATGCCTAAGCAATCTCAGCTTATAGGTCTGATCCAAGGTAATCGATATCAAGAAGGGTACACGGCTGGCCCTGAATCACACCAATAATCCCAAAAGAAAACTGATTCATTGCTTCCGCTTAAGTTCCTTTAAAGTAACTGCAATGATCCCAAAGGAGTTTCAGATGATGGCCTCATCCGTTATGAGTAAAAATACTTCATTCACACCATATATCTTTATTTAGGTAGAAAATGCCTGACTAGGATTGAGTACTCGTGCTGATGGATAGCAATTGGGTTACGTCTCAACCCAGATGACATAATTTTCCAGACACTACATACTACATCATATTCCCTTGTAATTACATTCCTGGTGATTTAATAGATTAATTACACACTTCCATCACTTTTGACTCACTAATGGCACACAACTGAGACAAGAGACCGTTTCTTAATTAACAGATTATGAACATGTAATGAGAATATCTCCAAGACTGACATGTATAGTCCCAAAAGCTTTATTCTGAAGCTTTAGCAGGCAATGAGGTACTTGAGAGTTGCAGTTATTTGGGCTGCTTGTGAAGGAACTAATGAATCGACAGCAATCAGGGGCATTGTCAAAAGTTAGTGAAATATATATTTCTGTTCATATTTACACTTCATTGACAGCAAGTAAAAGACACGAACGATGATCCAAAATGAGTCCTGGTATTATGTTCTGCGATGTAGGACAGTTTGATAGAACCTGTCTGTTAGCAGCAAGAAAATTGCAATATATGATAGTCCCGGGCTGATAAACATATTGCATTGACTTAAAAGCAAGTTTGTTACAGAGAGAGAGAGAGAGAGAAAATTATTTTGTTCGTGAAAGGGCTCGTAGTTTACAATATCTCCACCAACTAAACACCAAGGGTAGCAAGTGGGTCACGAGTAAAAGGCGGTTAAACTTGGATCAGACCACGTCAGTTTGGGTCAGACTCAGCATATGATATAGGTAGTGAGGACAAAAGTCAGCACTAGAGTAGGAGCAGTCACAGAGAGATTACAGAATGTCAGTCAAGGGATAACGGAGGGTGAAGGTCAAAGGTCACAGGGTGTCATATCATACACTCTCCTATCCTCCTGTCAGATGCACAGAGTGTATGTCACATTGGTGTAAGCAAGTGCGTCTTCAGATACATGTTACAACTGTTTCAGTCTGTCTTGTCTCTGGACACTGGCAACCAAAATATAGCCTTTCAACTAAAAAAGAAACAGAAAGTTATTGATTTTTATTATCAAGAAAGATATCCCTCGAAGGACAGAACAGTATCTCCTCAATTCATGTCATGCATTCAACATTTATTTCACATATCTTCTCAACAAAGGTTTCCAACATTATGTAGGACCTTTGAAATCCTTGCTCAAATAGCTTAGATTCTTCTCACTCTAAGTAGTTAAAAGCATTTCGGAAGTTTATCCAAGCAAAGATAAGGCTCTTCAGATTAGCGACCAAATTTACAGTTTTCAAAAAGATTTCATCAAGATTAGTTACACCCAAGTTGAATTGAACATAAGCTGTTAAAAGCCCCCAGATAACTGCCTCCAAATATTCCAAAATCTGCCCCCAGGACAATATCATCAATGAATTATGTCTGCTAAATTCCATCAAAATCTATTTCAAAAACTTTCTCACAACTGGCAAACTTTAAAACTGAATGCTGTTGAAAATTTGACTGCTGAAAAGGTTGGTAATAAATTCCAGAATGAATTTGTGGATGAATCTTTTTTGGTTCACGTACCGCATATATGATTTAGTTTTTAGTTTGAGAGTTTTGCTACATCTTCACTGATAAATCTTTAGAAGGGTAACAAATTGAGGTTTAATTGGCTCTAATTCCTATATAAGCTCTTCATAACGATATCTTCATAACTATCTTTGCCTTCTTGAACACCTTGGTGCCCCCTTAGACCTTTACATTTTCTTCTTCTCTATAGTACTGTGGAGCTGGAGCAGGGGCAGCCACTTAACATTCAACCAGTGTCCACTTTGCCATCAAGGTTGACCTGCCATTAATTTTCCTTATTAATTGAGTGTCATATTTCTTGCTCAGTCCCATAACTCTTACATGATTAGGTTTTTCTTTGTGATTTATTCCCCTCCGTATTTGTCTTATCCTGCACATGAGCAGGGAAGCATGATATACTATTCTTTGCAAAGTTGGGTAGATTTCAGAACATCTGTGACCTCTTTCATAACTATGCAATCGCACATGTGGATATACAATGTAAACAGCTCCAGATAATTGGATTGTAAGATAATCTTTCAAGGTCTGAGTCATGCAGTTGATATTGCCCTTGAAACTGTCTTCCTAAAGGACACCAAATGTGGTAAGATCAGATTCAGGATTAAAGATTCACTGAGCGAAAATCAATTTTTCATGGCTTACTGGATATGCTCTTTCAAGGGAGGAAAAACAACAGACTACAATGAAATTAAATACTGATAACAACCAAAGCCTTTTGACCAGTTCATTCATCCACCCGCTGTTTCTCACTGTTGCTCTTCCTTCATCTGTCTCAACAGCAAGAAGTTGCCAAATTTGCTTAATTTGCTACTTGCATTAATTTTAGCAGCATAAATTTTTAAATTAAAAGACCTCATTTGGAAAATCAATATGACCAATGCACAGCTTCAAAGATAATGCACAAGTAGATTCAAATTAAGATTCAAATCCAGATCCATATATATTCATGTCTAGTAGGAGACCCTAATAAGGCCTAAATGGCCGCTGGCCCAGAGCCATCCAAAGGGAAAATATTTGAGAGGCAGAGTGGAAAAGCAGCACAGGCAATCAAAGAATAATCGTGAACGCAATGAAATACAGAAAATTTAACAATATTTTTTGAGCTAAGTGCAACACTTCTACCATTGTATTTCAGGATTCTCAATGCAGTAAGTAGTAAATATATTTTGCACAATTGCTGAACAGTATACTTGAATATGTTTCCTTTCAACATCATTTTCCGTCTTCATTATCGCCTGGAGTCACCCTCCTGTGAGTTGCTGCATCTCTCCACTTAGTTTCTGTCACACCACCATTTCCTTGTATTTGCCTCTGGCTAGCAGAAGATACTTCTCTCCCATATCGCAGCCTATCACAAGTGCCATTGATTCCCTTATTTTGACAACATTTCCACTTCGCTTGGGTTTCCTGGGTGTCTCAAGAAGAGAGCCATATAGTATGTCTTACCACATATTTTGCACCTGCAGCTTGATGATAACTATTGTGTTACCTGCGTTGTAAGACCCCCTGTTGTAAGACCGATTTACCTTTTGTGACTGCCTTCCTCCCGCACGAAGTAGTATTTTTAGTTCATTTTGCATCCCGAAGAGAGACCACACCCCTACGAGAGACCGCTTCATGCCCGCAGAAGGGGCGTTCTTATAATGTAGGGACCACTGTATCATAGTGGGTCTTGCCATGTATTCTGTAGAGCCACCATCAGCTGTGTGATTTCACTCCTTTTGATAATATTATGATAAAAAAGCCATTTCATAAAGTTACGGTAAGAACTCGTTTACTGTATGAATACAATTCTTAGTTATTTGTCTCAGCAGCCATTTCCAGACAGTTATGAACCAGACAACCCATCATGTCAATGTTTTGTGTAACAACAGATTTGACAAGCTTTGGGAACTTTGTAAGGATGCTACATCCATCACTTAAGAGGCGGAGGGCTGACAACATGACAGCATCCCTGCTTCAGAATACCGCCACAGACAGTGTCTTTGGCAATTGATTAAAGACAGTGTCAAATTTGAGAATGATGATTCCCCATTTTTAATTTTCCACACTGATACCTTCCAGTTTTATGTGCTGTTTTACTCAATATTTTGTTTTCAAGATATCATTTTGACAAATGAAGCCTAAATTTTCCACATAAAGACTCATCAGAAAGTGTCTTGGCATGCTGGTCTTTTAAAAATGTGTTCATCATATGGCATGTCATTTCAGCAATCAATAAGGATACCTTTTTTGCAAGACATTATGTGTTATCTCATGCAATAAGCCATGCAGACAAAAGCAAAAAGCAAGTTCATAGCAATTAATATCCACAGACCTGTGCAGCAACTTCAAGGAGACAAAGTGGTGTAATCAACTGTCTCAGCAATTGTATGCAAATGACATATTTTTCTGCCAGCATGAGATGACAAGAGGATTATCTGGTATCTCTTGTTTTTATTCCCCAACTTATCCTGAATCTCTGTGTTCATCTTGTGTCATTCTATCTTGGTATCCCTGATGCAGCAAACTCAGAGATGCTGCCATACTGGCAAACGGATGGATGATGATTAAGCCAAAGACTATTGATCAGCCAGATATTGGCTTAAGGCTGGTGTTGTGTCTTGAAAGGGAGATCCATATCAAGAAGGGTACGGGGCCGGCCAAATCACACCAATAATCCCAAAAGAAAACCAACTTATTGCTTCAGCTTAAATTCCCATAAAGTAACCACAGTGATCCCATTGGCGTCTGAGATGACACACTCATTCGATCTTCCTGGTAAATACTTCAAAGGGGGGTTCAGCAACAGCTGCTACTCAGTTCTAACCACTGAGGTGTTATCTACAGGGAACTATGGAGACATTCAAGTGGCAGATCACAAGCGAATCCATTTTGACTGGTACCAGGTATGAACAATCAGATGACACCACAAATGTCTACTGCTTAACTCTTCTGACTGAGGATTGGTTCATCCACATGATACAGTGGAAGCCTGCAGGTAATTCAATTTTTAGTGAGAAAATACCACTAACCCATGTAATTTTAAATTTTATAATCCTCCCAGAGCCTCACCAGTTAATGGCTCTCAATATTCAGTCAGTTTTAAAGTTTGCTGGTTGCCTTGAAGATACATTTTTTTGGAGAATTGATTTTGAAAGCATCTGAGACCTAAAATTTACCATGATAGTGCCCTTGGGACAAGTTTGGACTTATGGAATATTTGGAAGTGGCTGTTTATAGCTCAGGTTTTATCTAATTTGAGTGCAGTCAATCTTGATGAACATTTTGTAACCTCTGAATATGGTGATACTGTAAGAAATGTTGAAAGAATTTGTAAGAAGGCTAATCAACCTATGTATTTCTTGAGAAACTTGAAATTGAATACGCTTAAAGTAGATACAACTTTGAAGACTCTATTTTATTCTAGCATTATTCAGTCAGTTTTGACAATGTGCATAATATGCTATTTTGGTAACATTACAAAACGCAATCAGAACAGACTCGAAAAGATAAATAGGTCGGCTTTTAGACTTGGATGCATAAATTTGAAATCATTTGATGAACTGTACATAGACACTGCTATAAAAAAGGCTAAAAGATCCGAGTCATACTTTGTATAAATACTTTGAATATTTACCATCAGGAAGCACATTGCGCTCTGTGAGGTGTAACACAAATCGTTATTTGAAATCGTTCATGCCCAGTGTTATTCGGGCTCTTAACAGTTAATGCACCATGCACTGTATGAGTTGTATCGAGACAAGTTTCGCCATGCGATTAATAAAGTATATCTGTATCTGTATCTGTAAATTCTGTAACATTTGCTTTGATAAATTTGTGAATGACATCTTCAAAGTGCTTGTTATTTGGGACTGAATGATGGTTGTCAGTGGGAGTTGGAGGAATTTATTTTGAGCATATAATTGGCGAGATCATGTCGACATTGTATTCCATGGGACATGGTCAAAATTTATATCTAGCAATATATCATCCTTCAACCATATTACAGTATTGTGTAACATAAAATAGACTCTTGCAAAATGGAAATATTACATATTATGCAAGTTCAGACAATAAAAGACAGGTGAGCAAAGACACATTTTTATGTTTTATCTGGAGGAGCGTCATATCATACCAATGACAGAGACTTGCAGATTGTATCCATGGTAGCCACAAATCATGTCACCATGTAAGCCGCTGACAGGAGGCAAGAACCAGACGTGAGGCAAGACTCAGTGACCTCTGACCTCTAATAACTCTTGACTGATGTTTCATGATCTCTCCCTGGCCTTTCCGGCTCTGAAACTGACTTGGTCCTCTCCACTCGCCTTTTACACATGACTCACGTCATGTGTAAAAGGCAGGTGGACAGATTCAAATTTTTGTTCTGGGGTTTCCACTTTTGGAAAAGGCATTTTCTGTTCAATTCAAGCGTGCATTTGATGATAACCTTAAACTTAACTTTCCCAAGATCATTTTCTTGGGACACTAAATATGGTAAGATCACATCAAGGATTAAAGGGCCGGTTGAGTGGAGATCAATTTATCATAACCTGCTATGCCCTCTTCAAAGGAAGAAATATCACATGCCTGAACAGAGATGGAAAAGATTTGGGGGGGGGCAAGAGTGTGATAAGAAGTTGAGGTTAGCCCTTTGGCAGCTTCATTGACCCGCCCCATGTCAGTTCCATCCTGTTCCCCCAGGGGCTCCTGTCTCTCACTTTTGCTCCTTCCTTTCTTCTTCCTCAACAGAGGTCGCCACTGGCATTCAACATGTGACTTCACAAGCCTCACTCTGACTGCTACATCCTTCTTGCTCCTTTTCGGCTCCTTTCACCTCTTTTTTTCTGCCCTTTAGGCTGCAAAGTCTCTTGTCGATCTTAAGGCTTGCTTCGAAAAGAGATAATACTTTGTAGATGCCAACCTTAATGTCCTTACAAAAGTAGGAAAGATGGCACATCTTATCTTAAGTACTTACGAAGTCAAGCCCAAGGCTGCACTTAAATATTTGAATGAGCTTTGAAAGAATAACTGGCAAATCTCTTGGTGGAAGATTCGACATATTTTTGGACATCTGTTTGCTGGACAGTCCCAGATTTCAACTGTAGTCATTTGTGTGTGTAATCGGTGGCTTTAATATCTCTACGGTTCCCCGTGCCAAGATTGAACCTAAATAACTGAACATAAAAGCTCAGTGACTGTCCTTTGAAGTACTTACCAGGAAGATCCAATGAGTGTGTCATCTCTCTCTCAAACGCCAATGGTTACTTTATGAGTATAAATACTTCATTCACACCATTTTTCTTTATTCAGGGAAAAATGTATGATTAGGATTGAGTACTCATGCTGATGGATTGCAATTGGGTTAATGTCTCAACCCAGAGGAGATCATTCTTCGAGAGACTCCATACACATCATATTTCCTGGTAATTACATTCCTGGTGATTTAATTGATTAATTACATCGTTCCATCACTGTTGACTCACTAATGGCACACAACTGAGACAAGAGACTTGTTTCTTAATATGTAATGAGAATATCTCGAACACTGGTATGTAGTCCCAAAAGCTTTATTCTGAACCTTCAGCAAGCAATATGGTACTTGAGAGAGGCAGTTGTTTGGGCTGCTTGTGAAGGAACTACAGCAGTCAGGGGCATTGTCAAAAGTTAGTGAAATGTATTGTTCTGTTCATATTAACGCTTCATTGACGGCAACTGAAGACACGAACAGTGAGCCAAAAATCAGTCCTGATAAATGTTCTGCGATGTAGAACAATTTGACAGAACCTGTCTATTAGCAGCAAGAAAATTGCAATATGATAGTCCTGGGCTGATAAACATACTGCTTTGACTTAAAGCAAGTTTGTTACAGAGAAAGAGAGAGAGAGAGAGAAAATTATTTTGTTTGTGAATGCGCTCATAGTTTACAATATCTCCAGCAACTAAACACCAAGGGCACCAAGTGGGTCATGTGTAAAAGCAGTTGAACTTGGAGCAGACCAGGTCAGTTTAGGTCAGGCACAGCATAAAGGTAGTGAGGACAAAAGTCAGCACTAGAGTAGGAGCAGTCACAGAGAGATTACAGAATGTCAGTCAAGGGATAACGGAGGGTGAAGGTCAAAGGTCACAGGGTGTCATATCATACACTCTCCTATCCTCCTGTCAGATGCACAGAGTGTATGTCACATTGGTGTAAGCAAGTGCGTCTTCAGATACATGTTATAACTCTCTTGTGTCTCAACACTGGCGTCCAAAATATAGCCATTCGACTTTAAAAGAAGCAGAAAGTTATTGATTTTTATTATCAAGAAAGATATCCCTCGAAGGACAGAACAGTATCTCCTCAATTCATGTCATGCATTCAACATTTATTTCACATATCTTCTCAACAAAGGTTTCCAACATTATGTAGGACCTTTGAAATCCTTGCTCAAATAGCTTAGATTCTTCTCACTCTAAGTAGTTAAAAGCATTTCGGAAGTTTATCCAAGCAAAGATAAGGCTCTTCAGATTAGCGACCAAATTTACAGTTTTCAAAAAGATTTCATCAAGATTAGTTACACCCAAGTTGAATTGAACATAAGCTGTTAAAAGCCCCCAGATAACTGCCTCCAAATATTCCAAAATCTGCCCCCAGGACAATATCATCAATGAATTATGTCTGCTAAATTCCATCAAAATCTATTTCAAAAACTTTCTCACAACTGGCAAACTTTAAAACTGAATGCTGTTGAAAATTTGACTGCTGAAAAGGTTGGTAATAAATTCCAGAATGAATTTGTGGATGAATCTTTTTTGGTTCACGTACCGCATATATGATTTAGTTTTTAGTTTGAGAGTTTTGCTACATCTTCACTGATAAATCTTTAGAAGGGTAACAAATTGAGGTTTAATTGGCTCTAATTCCTATATAAGCTCTTCATAACGATATCTTCATAACTATCTTTGCCTTCTTGAACACCTTGGTGCCCCCTTAGACCTTTACATTTTCTTCTTCTCTATAGTACTGTGGAGCTGGAGCAGGGGCAGCCACTTAACATTCAACCAGTGTCCACTTTGCCATCAAGGTTGACCTGCCATTAATTTTCCTTATTAATTGAGTGTCATATTTCTTGCTCAGTCCCATAACTCTTACATGATTAGGTTTTTCTTTGTGATTTATTCCCCTCCGTATTTGTCTTATCCTGCACATGAGCTGGGAAGCATGATATACTATTCTTTGCAAAGTTGGGTAGATTTCAGAACATCTGTGACCTCTTTCATAACTATGCAATCGCACATGTGGATATACAATGTAAACAGCTCCAGATAATTGGATTGTAAGATAATCTTTCAAGGTATCAAGCAGTTGGTGTTGCCCTTGAAACTGTCTTCCTAAAGGACACCAAATGTGGTAAGATCAGATTCAGGATTAAAGATTCACTGAGCGAAAATCAATTTTTCATGGCTTACTGGATATGCTCTTTCAAGGGAGGAAAAACAGCAGACTACAATGAAATTAAATACTGATAACAACCAAAGCCTTTTGACCAGTTCATTCATCCACCCGCTGTTTCTCACTGTTGCTCTATCTTCATCTGTCTCAACAGCAAGAAGTTGCCAAATTTGCTTAATTTGCTACTTGCATTAATTTTAGCAATATAAATTTTTCGAAATTAAAATGCTGCATTTGGAAACCAATATGACCAATGCACAGCTTCAAAGATAATGCACAAGTAGATTCAAATTAAGATTCAAATCCAGATCCATATATATTCATGTCTAGTAGGAGACCCTAATAAGGCCTAAATGGCCGCTGGCCCAGAGCCATCCAAAGGGAAAATATTTGAGAGGCAGAGTGGAAAAGCAGCACAGGCAATCAAAGAATAATCGTGAACGCAATGAAATACAGAAAATTTAACAATAGGCAAAGTACAACACTTCCACCAATGTGTTTCAGGATTCTCAATGCAGTATGTAGTAAATATATTTTGCACAATTGCTGAACAGTATACTTGAATATGTTTCCTTTCAACATCATTTTCCGTCTTCATTATCGCCTGGAGTCACCCTCCTGTGAGTTGCTGCATCTCTCCACTTAGTTTCTGTCACACCACCATTTCCTTGTATTTGCCTCTGGCTAGCAGAAGATACTTCTCTCCCATATCGCAGCCTATCACAAGTGCCATTGATTCCCTTATTTTGACAACATTTCCACTTCGCTTGGGTTTCCTGGGTGTCTCAAGAAGAGAGCCATATAGTATGTCTTACCACATATTTTGCACCTGCAGCTTGATGATAACTATTGTGTTACCTGCGTTGTAAGACCCCCTGTTGTAAGACCGATTTACCTTTTGTGACTGCCTTCCTCCCGCACGAAGTAGTATTTTTAGTTCATTTTGCATCCCGAAGAGAGACCACACCCCTACGAGAGACCGCTTCATGCCCGCAGAAGGGGCGTTCTTATAATGTAGGGACCACTGTATCATAGTGGGTCTTGCCATGTATTCTGTAGAGCCACCATCAGCTGTGTGATTTCACTCCTTTTGATAATATTATGATAAAAAAGCCATTTCATAAAGTTACGGTAAGAACTCGTTTACTGTATGAATACAATTCTTAGTTATTTGTCTCAGCAGCCATTTCCAGACAGTTATGAACCAGACAACCCATCATGTCAATGTTTTGTGTAACAACAGATTTGACAAGCTTTGGGAACTTTGTAAGGATGCTACATCCATCACTTAAGAGGCGGAGGGCTGACAACATGACAGCATCCCTGCTTCAGAATACCGCCACAGACAGTGTCTTTGGCAATTGATTAAAGACAGTGTCAAATTTGAGAATGATGATTCCCCATTTTTAATTTTCCACACTGATACCTTCCAGTTTTATGTGCTGTTTTACTCAATATTTTGTTTTCAAGATATCATTTTGACAAATGAAGCCTAAATTTTCCACATAAAGACTCATCAGAAAGTGTCTTGGCATGCTGGTCTTTTAAAAATGTGTTCATCATATGGCATGTCATTTCAGCAATCAATAAGGATACCTTTTTTGCAAGACATTATGTGTTATCTCATGCAATAAGCCATGCAGACAAAAGCAAAAAGCAAGTTCATAGCAATTAATATCCACAGACCTGTGCAGCAACTTCAAGGAGACAAAGTGGTGTAATCAGCTGGCTCAGCAATTGTATGCAAATGACATATTTTTCTGCCAGCATGAGATGACAAGAGGATTATCTGGTATCTCTTGTTTTTATTCCCCAACTTATCCTGAATCTCTGTGTTCATCTTGTGTCATTCTATCTTGGTATCCCTGATGCAGCAAACTCAGAGATGCTGCCATACTGGCAAACGGATGGATGATGATTAAGCCAAAGACTATTGATCAGCCAGATATTGGCTTAAGGCTGGTGTTGTGTCTTGAATGGGAGATCCACATCAAGAAGGGTACGGGGCCGGCCAAATCACACCAATAATCCCAAAAGAAAACCAGCTTATCGCTTCAGCTTAAATTCCCATAAAGTAACCACAGTGATCCCATTGGCGTCTGAGATGACACACTCATTCGATCTTCCTGGTAAATACTTCAAAGGGGGGTTCAGCAACAGCTGCTACTCAGTTCTAACCACTGAGGTGTTATCTACAGGGAACTATGGAGACATTCAAGTGGCAGATCACAAGCGAATCCATTTTGACTGGTACCAGGTATGAACAATCAGATGACACCACAAATGTCTACTGCTTAACTCTTCTGACTGAGGATTGGTTCATCCACATGATACAGTGGAAGCCTGCAGGTAATTCAATTTTTAGTGAGAAAATACCACTAACCCATGTAATTTTAAATTTTATAATCCTCCCAGAGCCTCACCAGTTAATGGCTCTCAATATTCAGTCAGTTTTAAAGTTTGCTGGTTGCCTTGAAGATACACTTTTTTGGAGAATTGATTTTGAAAGCATCTGAGACCTAAAATTTACCATGATAGTGCCCTTGGGACAAGTTTTGGCTTATGGAATATTTGGAAGTGGCTGTTTATAGCTCAGGTTTTATCTAATTTAAAATTTATATCTAGCAATATATCATCCTTCAACCATATTACTGTATTGTGTAACATAAAATAGACTCTTGCAAAATGGAAATATTACATATTATGCAAGTTCAGACAATAAAAGACAGGTGAGCAAAGACACATTTTTATGTTTTATCTGGAGGAGCGTCATATCATACCAATGACAGAGACTTGCAGATTGTATCCATGGTAGCCACAAATCATGTCACCATGTAAGCCGCTGACAGGAGGCAAGAACCAGACGTGAGGCAAGACTCAGTGACCTCTGACCTCTAATAACTCTTGACTGATGTTTCATGATCTCTCCCTGGCCTTTCCGGCTCTGAAACTGACTTGGTCCTCTCCACTCGCCTTTTACACATGACTCACGTCATGTGTAAAAGGCAGGTGGACAGATTCAAATTTTTGTTCTGGGGTTACCATTTTGGGAAAAGACATTTTTTCTGTTCAATTCAAGCGTGCATTTGATGATAACCTTAAACCTAACTTTCTAAAGATATTTTTCTTGGGACACGAAATATGGTAAGATCACATCAAGGATTCAAGGGCCGATTGAGTGAAGATCAATTTATCATAACCTGCTTGATATGCCGTCTTCAAAGGAAGAAATATCACATGCCTGAACAGAGATGAAAAAGATTTGGGGGGGGGCAAGAGTGTGATAAGAAGTTGAGGTTAGCCCTTTGGCAGCTTCATTGACCCGCCCCATGTCTGTTCCATCCTGTTCCCCCAGGGGCTCCTGTCTCTCACTTTTGCTCCTTCCTTTCTTCTTCCTCAACAGAGGTCGCCACTGGCATTCAACATGTGACTTCACAGCAACTAAAATAAACTGCCCAACAAACAAGCCAAAAACTATTTATTATAGATCATTTAAAAATTATAACGAAAACTCCTATAAAAATGATCTAAATGCCGCTCCGTTTCATGTCTCGCAGATCTTTGATGACATTGATGATCAACTTTGGTATCATAATACTCTGTTGTCTGAAATTGTTGACCAACATGCACCAAGAAAACAGAAGACTATCAAATTTAATCAGTTGCCCTATATGAATGATAATCTAAGAAAGGCTATAAATGTCAAAGCAGCACTCAATAGGAAGTACCTAAAAATTAAAAGTCATCAAAATTGGATAAAGTATAAAAATCAGAGAAATTTGGTCAACAAATTAAAAAGAGAGTCGTTACAAATGTATTTTAAAGAAAAATGTAACACTGTGGGTAGCAATTCAAAACACTTTTGGGAAGTGGTGAAACCTTTCATGACTGACAAAGTAAAATCAAGTAATCACAATATCATGTTACATGAAAATGGATCTTTATTGAATGACCCTGTAGAAGTTGGTAATGCCTTTAACAAATATTATATCAATGTTACAAATGACATGAATGAGCCCCCTAGTGTTAAACAGATGTCAGCTGATGAGGTCATTGACCATTACAAGGACCACCCAAGTGTGAAGCTGATTACTGATCAAGTAAACAATGATCAACAATTCCATTTCAAACCAATACAAAACACGTTAACGGCTAACAAATTAAAAAACTTACACCCTAACAAAGCAAGTGGCTTCGACAATATTTCTCCCAAATTTTTAAAAGTTGCCTATGATACACTAGGTCACTCACTCACGCCAATTATTAACAATACTATAGTTGCACAAACATACCCAGACTACACTAAAATAGCAGAAGTAACACCTCTTTTTAAAAAATCAGATCAGCTGGCTAAAGAAAATTACAGACCCCTTAGTGTTCTTACCTCCACATCAAAAATATTTGAAGGCATATTATGTGATCAATTATTAGGTTTTATCTCAAGTCACTTATCTTCTGATCTTTCAGCATACCGTAAAAAGTACAGTTGTAATAATGTCCTTGTCAAATGTGTAGAAAATTGGCGAAAAGCATTAGATAGCAAACAACATGTCGGATGTGTATTAATCGATCTTTCTAAAGCCTTTGACTATCTTCCACATGGACTATTAATAGCCAAACTACATGCATATGGTGTGTCTGTGGAAGCATGTAAATTAATTATGAATTACTTGAAAAATAGAAAACAGACAGTTAAAATAGGTAACCACAGAAGTGAATGGTTAAATCTTAAAACAGGTGTCCCTCAGGGATCTCTTATGGGACCATTACTCTTCAACATTTTTATCAATGATTTCATATTTGATCTGAGAAAAATTTGTGATGTTTATAATTATGCAGATGACAATACTTTATCATATTCACATCATAACCCCTCGATTATCAAGCAAACTTTGGAAAGGGCTTCCAGGGAAGCCATCAAATGGTTTGATGTTAACTTTATGAAAGCAAACCCATCTAAATTTCAGGCTATCTGTATCAGCCGTGATGATATTCCCATTGAATTAGATATAGGTACCCATGTCATTAGAACTGAAAAAAATGTTAAATTATTAGGTGTCAATATTGATGACAAACTGGACTTTAACCAACACACTTCTGTTGTCTGCAAAAAAGCAGCGAGACAAATAAATGCCCTTCAGAGACTTTCTAAGTACTTAGACTATGAAAGTAAGTTAAGGATATATGAATCATTTGTAGCTTCTAACTTTGTTTACTGTTCAGTTGTTTATAACTCATTCACTATTAGCCAAGATAAGCAGATGGAAAAATTGAACAAACGAGCAATACGATTAGTTTGCAATGACTATGTTAACTCATTTCGCCACTTGTTGAATAGGACAGGCAAAAAGATGTTGTACGTATCTCGTAGGATAACATTAGTAGAATTTGTTTACAAAGTAATTCACAACATTTCGCCGCCTCTTGATAGCTCTTTCTTCAAAAGACAGGTAACAGGATATGACATGCGTGACAATCTCAAATTAACCAAACCATCTTTTAACTCCGTTAAATACGGCATGAAGTCAATTGCTTATCAGGGTCCTCATATTTGGAATCTCCTACCCACTGGCATAAAAAGTATAGAAGACTTTTCACAGTTCAAAAACTCAATTAGACAGAATGTTGCAAGTATATGTACATGTAATTGTGGAACTTGTATATTATGCACTGTTGATAATTTATAGTTGAACTGATACTACACTCAGCTGCTTCTGGATGCTTTTGCTGGGCTGTCAGGTTAGATTTCCCCTTCTGCCCCCCCGGGGCAGTAAACGTAATTTGGCGGTTTCCGTTATGCAGAGCATTCCAGGACAGCACTTTCATACTATTTTTAGCAATGATATAAATGATTATATTGAAGTAGTCTCCAATGTTTTGTATGCATATAAGCCAAGAAATGTTTATAATTTATGCAACTTATATTTTATGAAATTATCACCTTCATTTGCCTCATTTGTAAATAACTTCATTTTGTGTCTTATTCTGTTATTTTATCTGTCGGTAAAAAGCTTGTAAGCTTATGTTGTAATTGTTTGACTTATCACCACCGACTTTAAATAAAATTTTATCTTCTTCTTCTTCTTACAAGCCTCACTCTGACTGCTACATCCTTCTTGCTCCTTTTCGGCTCCTTTCACCTCTTTTTTTCTGCCCTTTAGGCTGCAAAGTCTCTTGTCGATCTTAAGGCTTGCTTCGAAAAGAGATAATACTTTGGAGATGTCAACCTTAATGTCCCTACAGAAGTAGGAAAGACGGCTCATCTTATCTTAAAAGTACTTATGAAGTCAAGCCCAAGGCTGCACTTAAATATTTGAATGAGCTTTGAAAGGATAGCTGGCGAATCTCTTGGTGGAAGATTCGACATATTTTTGGACATCTGTTTGCTGGACAGTCTCAGATTTCATCTGGAATCATTTATGTGTGTAATATGCTGCTTTAATATTTCTACAGTTCCGCATGCCCAGACTGAACCTAAATAACTGAACATAAAAGCTAAGTGACTGTCCTTTGAAGTACTTACCAGGAAGATCCAATGAGTGTGTCATCTCTCTCTCAAACGCCAATGGGATCATTGTGGTAACTTTATGGGAATTTAAGCTGAAGCCATAAGCTAGTTATCTTTTGGGATTATTGGTGTGATTCAGGACCAGCCTTGTACCCTCCTTGATATCGATCACCCTGGATCAGATCTATAAGCTGAGATTGCTTAGCCATTCAAGACACAACACCAGCCATAAGCCATCTATCTGGCTGATCAATACAGTCTTTGGCTTAATCCTCATCTGTTTCAGCATGGCTAAGTGGTAACACTAAGTGGACTATGCAGAACATGTTAGGGTGTCGCATCGGTGAGGCTGAGATAGATAGTATCACATGAATCACATCATACAAACCATTCCTTGCTAAGAATGCTGCAGTTCTTACGAAAGCTGCTGCAAGATAGTCCAGATACAAGACAAGCCAAGAGGCCAAGAGATACAAGATACAGTGCTGCTGCCTCGTCATCGCCACACTACCGCGGCATAAGCAGATGTCAGCAAAACTTCTGTCCTTTGCATACAAATGCTCAAGTTTCTGATTATAAAACATGTTTTTTTTAGGTTCGCAGCACTTGCTGGTTCAAGCAACACCTGAGATATCTGCTCTTTGTCATTCTCAGTTTAGCTCATTGTTTTAGATATTACTTTTAATCTGATATGTTACACAACACCATAACACGGTTGAAGGATGATATATTGCTAATTTTTAACACCTTCAAAGCCCTTAAGGTGACTCATGCATGGTAGTTTGATCATACAGATTTTTCTAAAATTTTGCACAGGTACTCTATGGGACCCATACATTCCAAAAATGAAAAACAAAAAAAATTCACCGACTCGTTTTGTTGCCATGGTAACAGCATGTTTGGCCTGATGACTGCTTAAAAGTCATAAATTGAGTTTTTGGTTATGTACCACAGAATAAAGCATTACATGAATTTGTCACACAAAAATGTCAGAAATGTCTTCCCATGGATGTAAACCAATATATTTGCCACAGATTTGAAGAAAAGGGTTAAAACACTTTATTCTATAGGAGCTCAAAGGGCACCAACACACTAATTAATTGCAGATTTTGCATGCATCAATTTTGGCAGTAATCAAATTTTAGGAAAACGATCATACAGATTTTTTTTAAAATTTGCATATATCATAAACAAGTTATTGTCAAACAAATGGCCAAAAATAAAAAAAATTCACCGAGTCGTTTTTTAACTGCAGTACCATGATTATGCCAATGTCAATTTAAAGAAATAAAGACAATTTTAGACACAAGTGACTGAAATTAGTTGAGAAAATTCTTTGGATACAGATGAGAAGCTGAAACTTTGAACTATAGATGTTACTGCATTCAATAGAAAAATAATTATGCTTCTAGCTGCATTAGATCTCATTTAAATAGCAAATTACTGGCTGCCATGCTGTTAAAAAAAAGAAAGCAGAAAATGGTGACGTCACAACTTTTTCAGGGCCTGCAGCAGTTGTGACGCAATGTTGCTAGGCAACCAGGCTGCTCAGAAGTATGTGCAGTGTACCACGGTTGAGTCACCTTAAGCTTTATTTCCTAGAAAAACTCTGTAAAAACACTACAAAGGCATCAGTGCGGAAAATTTAAGCAGGGCATCTTTATTCCTATTTTTGGCGCTGTCTTTAATCAATTGCTGGAGAAATTGGCTGCTGCTGTATTCTGAAGCAGGGATGCTGTCATGTTGTCAACCCTCTGCCTCTTTAAGTGATGGATGTAGCGTCCTTACAAAGTTTGCCAAGCACATTAAATCTGATGTTACACAAAACATTACATGATGGGTTGTCTGGTTCAGCGGTG
Source organism: Platynereis dumerilii (assembly GCA_026936325.1). Taxonomy (NCBI): domain Eukaryota; kingdom Metazoa; phylum Annelida; class Polychaeta; order Phyllodocida; family Nereididae; genus Platynereis; species Platynereis dumerilii. Next base: position 2,014,662 of record JAPTHN010000007.1, read on the forward strand.
GCTGGCCAGTGACGATAGTTACAAAGACAAATAATTCAGGAATGCGCATTGAGAAAAAGACCTTGGTATGGCTCTGTGGTTTGACAACTACAAATTCATTGTTTTCAAAGTGAAATTAAAATTTTTGAGAATGACATAGCTAGCAACCACTCTTCTGAATGTTCCACGCTCCAACTATGGGCACCTGATCATAAGTTACAGCTCTGTATATTATGTTCAAAGAATACGAGGCCAGACTTGGGTAGACTTGCAGAAATTACGCAATGTACGGCATTCACTTCTGAAATGCAGAATCTGGGAGAGATATAAATGCAGGGAACTTAGTCCAACGACATTTGGTTGTTCTCTTAAACAAAGTAAATTTTGCTTCTGCGTTTAGAGATAAACAATGTGTTGATTTTATTGAGTGTATGTGATAGACCAAAAGGCGACAAACAACCAAACACCAATGTAGAGAGATTGTAGACCAATATATACATGTTTTGAACATATTGCCTGCTGTCAGATTTTAAGTGAACCGGCAGTTTTGCTTGCAGAACCTGCTCTATTAGTATCGAAAGTTGCAGGATACTGCTGATAACATGCAACTTTTAGCAAAAAAGCAAAATAGTTACAAGACCTTCAGCAACTAAACACCAAGGTCAGCATTTGGGCCATGTGCAAAAGGCTGGTGGAGCAGACCAGGTCAGTTTGGGTCATGTGTAAAAGGCGGGTGGGTGGAGAGGACCAAATCAGCTTCGGAGCAGGACAAGTCAGGAGATCTTAGAACGTCAGTCAAGGGTAATCAGAGGTCAAAGGTCACAGAACTTCATGTGCTCGCACTCACCAGCATGGATATAAGATGACACAGGTAAAAGTTGATGCTTCTATGCAGTCTTACATAATATTATAACAGATTTTGTGAGAAAATGCCATGGCATATATCAATGTCAATGTTGGATCGGAAACATAATGCAGAACTTTTTATTGCATAATTTTCAAATCTTTAGTACAGGTGTGAAGCAGTAGCAACTATCATATTAGATAATGCGCTATTTCTTTTCCTTCCATTCTTCTTGAATGATCCAGTTATCAGTCATGCATGAGATATATCTATGTGATTATCAAATAATTATTCCTAAATATGAAAGTTTCTCTTTAACAAATTTCCACAACATATGATTCCAAATGCCATCTTAGTAAAATGTTGCTTTAAAATTCAGATTCCAAATCTCATTGGCTCGTCAAGGAGTTCTAAAACATTCCTCAAGGCAGAAAAATTGGGCTCCTCAAAATATTTATTCCCAATATACAATTTATCATTTCCTATACAATCTCATACAAATATCTATTAACTAAACTAAAGCTGTAAATGGCCCTTGAAGAACTACCTGATACAATTATTTCATTAACCAGACATCAATTTCGTCCCCAGGACTTCCTTCCTTCATCAGAGTAAAAACAGATGAGGAGGAAATAAACTCAGGACATAACTTATGAAATGAATATGAAATTCTAGGCGAAATAATTATTAAATGGAGCCTTTGTGAATATTTATCAAAGTTCTATGAGAAACTGATATTCTTTTGATGTAATATATTGAGTTATTTGATAACATAATGTAGAGGGGGGTTTCTTTCTTTTTCAGGAATAGGAATTGCCATGTAATTTAGGAGAAATGTCTTCTGTATCAGTGGCATGATTCTACTGGATGCAACTGAGTACCAATGTAGAGCAATATATATATATTATGTATTCATTTTGAGAATGCATAATAGATCTCACCTGCATCAACTGTAGTTTCAGTCTGCAGGACTAATAAGCAGATGAGTGCACTGAAGTGAAAAATTCACAAGAACGAAATCTACAGATGGCCCTGATTGGCTTCAAGTGTAGCTTATTGTGTTGATTTTAGCAAGCAAAACTATTCCAGCAACTTTCTAATGCTCCCCTCGACTTACCAATTTTGCAATGAGTTTAACAAGGAGAAAGTGTAAGTAATGGGCTATGTGGGAGAGCTTGGACTAGGAGGTGAGTATCTAACTTTTCAGGGATTGCCATGTGAATTCAGTAGAAATATCTTCTGCCTTCAGCAGTGGCATGATTCTATACTGTAAGCAACTAAGTACAAATGTAGAGCATACATGATCAGAATGCATAATATATTATAGATCAGGTTTTTTCTTGCCAGAACCCTTGTCAATTGGTACTGAGAAGGCTGCGATTAGATACTCTCTGATAACATACTGCCTTGCCTTAAAAGTTAGTTACAAGACCACCAGCAACTAAACACCAAGGGCAGCAAGTGGGTCATATGTAAAAGGTGGTTGGAGCAGACCAGGTTAGTTTGGGTCATGTGTAAAAGGCGGGTGGAGAGGACCAAGTCAGTTTCAGAGCAGGAAAGGTCAGGGAGAGATCATGAAACATCAGTGAAGAGTTATCAGAGGTCAGAGGTCATCGAGTCTTGCCTCACGTCTGGTTCTTACTTCCTGTCAGCTGCTTATTTTTGGTGACATGATGTGTGGGCGACCCCATACAGTCTGTATGTCTCTGTCATTGGTAGAATATGATGATTCCACAAATGAATCTTAAAATAGAGTCTTCGTTCACCTGTTTCGCAACCTCTGAACATCATTTTGCAGGAGTGGATATAGATTTTGATCGTGTCTCATGAAATACATGCTGTCACCAATTATATGCTCAAAATATATTCCCTCCTCTCCCACTGGCAATCATTATTCAGTCCAAAATAACAAGCATTTTATTTCTGACACATCTAGAGCATGATTTACAAATGTCTTACATTATATAATGGATCTTCACATTTACCAAGATATTATAGTTCAACGACTTTAATTTTTCAACATGATAAGACTAGGCCTCTGAGAGCCATAGAATTTAAGTTTCCAATTTTTTCAGCAACATAGATTACGCTAACATGAGATAAAGCCTAAGCCATCAACAGCCAGTTCCAATTATTCCAAAACCAAAAATTTATCCCCAAGGCACTATCATGAGCTCTCGGATGCTATTGAAATAAATTCTCCAAAAAAGTGTCCATGCAAAGCATGCAAAGCAAAGCAAACTTTGAAACTGGCTGAACACTGTGAGCAACTTAATCTGGAATGATTATAAATAATATAATCGAAAAAGTTATTGGTATTTTCTCACTTACAATTGAATTACCAAGATTCCATCACATCAATATTAGTTAAGCTATTTAAATGTTATATAAGCCTTTTTTTCCTATAAATTGAAGAAGAGAAAATTGAAATTTGAGAATTTTTGGAACCATCTCAGTGACTGTTAGCCTTTTAGAACGCCTCGTCTTAACAAAGACGACTTACAGATGCACTTGAACCTTTGTCTCTCTTCTTTTTTTTATGTAACAGCAGACAACTAACAATTCAACATCATCTAATCATCTATTCTGGGAGCAAGGCTTTCCCGCCAAAAACTTTCCTGAGATCTTAATTGTGGACACCAAAAGTGCTGGGATCGGACTGAGGATAAAAACGCTGAATGAGGACCAATTTATCATAACCTGCTTGAATGTCAGAAGAAAGATGTCATGGCTGAAAAAAGATGAAAAGGAGTTGGAGAAAGAGAGAGGTCGATAAGAAGTAGAGGTTAGCCCTTTGGCTGCTTCATTGGCCAGTCCCTTGTGAACCCTCCTGGTCTCCCAGGGCTGCCTAGTTGTCTCTTTCACTCCTTCCTTTCTTCTGCCACTACAGGGGTTATCAGTGCATTCAACACGGAACTAACCAAGGCTCACTGCAACAGCCTAACTGACTGTTTTTGTGTCTCTTTGTCTTTCTGCCAAACTCTCTTCCAAGTCTGATTGATCTGCTGCCGATTCAAATTGAGAGACTCTCTTAGGGGTTGATGCCTATACTATAGGAGTTTACTACTTTAATGGGCCTGAGAAATGCAGGAGGGTTGATTATAAATGTATGGCACTTGTTGTTTATAATATTTTAAACTTGTTTTAAGTCTAGAACAAAGCTGTGAAGTGTGTGAGATTAAGACAAGCATCCACTGTATCATTTGGATGGGCTAATCCTGAGCCAGAGGAGTTGGGCAGGACATTCAACACTATTGTGGTGACATTTGTGATGCCATCGGCTTGTTTCAAAGTCCCAGTACCAGTAGTCAAAATGGATTGGCTTGTGATCTGCCGCTTGGATGTCTCCACAGTTCTCTGCAGATTACAACCTAGTGATCAGAACCAGGCAGCGGATGTTTGAGAACTCCCCTTTGAAGTAGGCCTATTTCCTATGAGGATTGAATGCATCCGTCATCATCTCAGACACCAATGGGATCATTGTGGTTACTTGATGGGAACTTTTAAAAGCTGAGGCGATAAGCCAATGTTCTTTTGGGATTATTGGTGTGATTAAGGCCCAGCCTTATACCCTTGTTGATACCGATCACCCTGGATCAGATCTATAAGCTGAGATTGCTTAGCCATTGAAGACATAACGCCCGCCATAAGCCATCTATTTGGCTAATCAATAGAGTCTTTGGTTTAATCCTCATCAATCTGTTTCTGCATAGTTTGGCAGTAGGCTCGACAGTATCTTGTATGAGAGTGCTGTAGCAGGGATACCAAGAAAAAATCCCGTTCCTAGCAGCCCATTCTCATGCTGCTCTTTATGATATAAGATGAACAAAGAGATCCTGGATAAGTCAGGAGATAAAACACAAGAGATACCAGATAATCCTCTTGTCGTCTAATGTTGGCAGAAAATGACCCAATTTGCATACAACTAGTAGGACTGCAGATTACACCACTTTGTCTACTTTAAAGTTTCTGCACAGGCATTCAGATATTAATGGTTAGGAATCTGCTTTTCGCCACATGTTTTATAAATGGCTTGCATTAACAAATGGTATTCTTAATTATAACTGAAAATTTGTGCTGCATGATGAACACTTTTTTTACAAAGACCAGATTACCAAGATTCTTTCTTACTAAAGTTTGCATGAGGAAAATTTAGCCTTCATTTGTCAAGAAGGTATACATACATCTTGAAAACATAATCATGAGTAAAACAGCACATAAAAATGGAAGGTATCAGTATGGAAAATGTGGCATCTTCATTCTTAAATTTGGCACTGTCTTAAATCAATGGCCAAAGACATGGCTTCTGCTGTTTTCTGAAGCAGAGAAGTTGTCAGGATACTAAAAGAAACACATAATAATACAAACAGTGTGGGAATTAAAAAGGGCATTCATACATTAGTCTTTCAATCAATTTTGAAAGGCAGCTGTAGACAGACAGACAGCTAGACAGACAGACAGACAATTTGTTGATCTGATCATCCACCAATGCTGTATTCTGAGGCAGAGATATATTGTCATGTTGTCGGCCCTCCGCCTCTTAAGTGATGGATGCAGCATCCTTACAAAGTTCCCGAAGCTTGTCAAATCTGGTGTTATGCAAAATGTTAACATGATGGGTTGTCTGGTCCAGAGCTGTCCGGCAATGGCTGCTGACACTAGGAATTGAATGCAGACAGTAAAAGAGTTCTTGATATGACTTTATGAAGCCTTTATATATAACATATTGTCAAAAATAAAAAATTATCTGCTTAGGCATGACAATCACACATCTGAAAGTGGCTGTATACAAAGTACATGGTTTTTATATCTTAAGACATACTAAGGAAACCCAAGAAATATGGACGAGACAAGGGAATCAATGGCACTTGTGATACGCTGCAATATGGGAGAAGTATCTTGTGCTAGCCAGAGGCAAATACAAGGAAATGGTGGTGTGACAGAAACTAAGTGGAGAGATGCAGCAACTCACAGGAGGGTGCCTCCAGGCAAAAATGAGACAGACAATTATGTTAAAAAAAGAGAATCATATCCAAGTATTTTCGGTTCAGCAGTATAATGCTGCAGTGTCAGATTAATTACAATTGTGTTCAAGTTATGGCTTTCAGAATCCTGAAACACAGACAGGTTTTACATACATGTGTGTTATCTTCGAAGCAGTGAGTTGGTAACATCTAATCTTCAAATAAACTATCTTAATTTAAGAATCAGGTTCTACCATAAGTTATCTTCACTCAGTCACCTCTTAATCCTCAACCTGATCTTTCTACATTTGGCGTCCTCAAGAAATATCTCAAGAAGAAAGTTAGTTTCAAGGGGGCACCTGACGCATGATTGAGATCTGGAAAAATATTCTCACAATGCAGCTCATCTTCACTTGTGTTGCATTGCCAGTTGTCTGATTGCATTTTTTGTTGTTGACAAAATCACCTGTAGTCTTTCTAAAGAATAGTATCCCATGATGACCTGCCAATGTTGCAGGAATTGGACAAACATTTGAGGTGAATAAATCACCAAGAAAAAACCAAATTATGTCAGAGTTATGGGACTGAGCAAGAAATATGACACTCAATTAAAGAAAATTAATGGCAGGTCAACCTGGATGGCAAAGGGAACACTGCTGGAATGTCAAGTGGCTGCCCCTGCTCCACAGTTCTATAGAGAAGGAGGAAAGGTGAAGGTCTAAGCGGGGAGTATCTCAGGACGACAAAGAGTGTTATGGAAGTATCATTATGAAGAGCTTTGCTTATAATTATATAGGAACTACGGCCAATTGGACCTCAAGGCAGTCTTAGATGAATGCCTGATCTGATTCTCCCATAAAATACTTCAATCTGTTAGATGTTTTTGAACATAATGTAGGAATAAAGATTGCCTCTAATCAGGAAAAATATCTTCTGCGTCAGTTAAATGATTCTATATTGCAGGCAGCTAAATATGAATGCAGAGCGAAATATAATGTTTGGAAAGGAATATAGATTGCAGATCTGCCGCTTTTCATGGATAGGGTTGCTATAAGATACTCTCTGATAACATACTGCTTTGCCTTAAAAGCAAGTTAGTTACAAGACCACCAGAAACTAAACACCAAGGGCAGCAAGTGGGTCATGGTGTAAAAGGCGGTTGGAGCAGACCAAGTCAGTTTGGGTCATGTGTGAAAGGTGGGTGGAGAGGACCCAGTCAGTTTCAGAGCAGGAAAGGTCAGAGAGAGATCATGAAACATCGGTCAAGAGTCATCAGAGGTCAGAGGTCACTGAGGCTTACCTCACGTCTGTTTCATGCCTCGTGTCAGCAGCTTATTTCTAGTGAAATGATTTGCGGATAACACGGATAACAGTTTTTAGGTCTCTGTCATTGGTAGAAGATGATGTTCCTGTATCCATAAGACTTGTAGAATGTAGAATACATAATAATTGTCATTTTCAAGAATTGATATAAAATATATTAAGATATCACCATTTATATATCTGAAAATGTATTCTTCCAACTCCCACTAACAATCATTATTCAGTCCTGAATAACAAGCATTTGAAGATATCTTTCACACATCCTAAACATGCTTTACGAAATGTCTTACATTAGGCCTATACAGTCTATCTTGAAATTTACCAAATAGCTGACTGATTTTTGTTAAACAACTCAATATAGGCTGCTGAGATTAGCCTTAGAATATAATTGGTGATGTCATAATATGTTCTAGCCATAGAATTTGAAGTTACTAAAATTTTCAACAAGAACGATTACACCCAAATAAGATAAAGCCTGAGCAGCCACCTTCAAATATCCCTTAAGCCAAAAATTGTCCCCAGGCACTAAAATGAGCTCAGAGATCCTATCAAAATCAATTTTCACCTTCTCACCACAAGGCAATCAGCCAATTTTAAAACTGACTGAATACTGTGAACGACTTCACTGGTAAAGATCTGGAAGGATTATAAAATTCATGATTCAATAAGTTACTGGTATTTTCCCAATTACAATTGAATTACCTGCAAAACCTTTCATAATATCAATGTTAGACAAGCTATTTACATTTTTGCAAGAATTTTCCCCATAAATTGAAGAAGAGCAAATTGAAATCCATCTTGCAGAAATTTTTGAACCACCACAGTGACTGTTGGCTTTTTAGAATTCCCTAGTCTTAGAGACAGACAACTGAGAAGTGCACTTCTTTAACCTTCACATTTCTTAGGCCTACTCTTTTCTCAAGTTTTCTGAAATGACAGACAACTGACAATCCAGCATCATCCTATCATCTATTTTGGGAGAAAGGTTAACTGGCCACTTCACTTAATCGTGCTTCGTATTTCTTAGTCTTGTCACTCAAACATGGTTGTGGATTTCACCAGTGATTCACATATTTGTAAATATGCACTATTTTTTACATACCTGCCCTGCTACTAGATCATCGGGATGAATTAATCCTCAGCCAAAGAGGTAAGCAATAAGCAGTGTATGCAAGACATTTGTGGTGCCATCTGCTGTACTAAAAATATGGACTGGCTTGTGATCTGCCGCTTGAATGTCTTCACAGTTCTCTGCAGATTACAACTGGGCAGCTGCAGTTCCAAAACTCCATTTGAAATATTTCACAGGATGATCAAATGAATCTGTCATCTTGGATGCCAGTGGGATCATTGTGGCTACTTTATGGGAATTTAAGCTGAAGCGATAAGCTAGTTTTCTTTTGGGATCATTGGTGTGATTCAGGGCCAGCCTTGTACCCCTCATGATATCGATCACCCTGGATCCAATCTATAAGCAGCGATTGCTTACCCATTCAAGACATAACACCAGCCATAAGCCATTTATCAGGCTGATCAATATATTCTTTGGCTTAATCCTCATCCGGTTTTTCCATAGCTCTGCAGCAATGCTCGATGGCATCTTTGTATGAGAGTGCTGCATCTGGGTTTCCAAGATAGAAACCTATCTAATGAGTGAGCACTTGCAGCCCAGTCTTATGCCACTCTTGATGATACAAGACGGGCACAGAAATCTTGGAAGAGTTAGGAAATAAAAAATAAGAGATACCAGATAATCCTCTGGTCTTGTCATGCTTTAGTACCATATGCAAATGCTGGCTGAAAATGATGCCATTCGCATACAATTGCTGAGCCAGCTGATTACAACACTCTGTCTCCTTAAAGCTGCGGCTGCACAGGCCAGCAGATCTGTATTAGTTGTTTAGAATCTGCCTTTTACTTTTGTCTACTTGCATGATTGCATCAGGTTACAGTTAATGTGTTGCAAGAAAATAGGTGTCTTTGATGATTTACTGAAATGATATGCCTTATGATTAAAACTTTTTTTACGAGACCAGATTACTAAGATGTATTCTTCTGAAAGTCTTCTTGAGGAAAATTTAGGCTTCATTAGTCAAGAAGACATCTTACACATATCTCGGGTAAAACAGCTCAAAACTGGAAGGTATCATGTGGAAAATTAAAATTGAGGCAGCTTCATTCTTGAATTTGACACTGTCTATAATCAATTGCCAAAGACACTGGCTGACGCTGTATTCGGAAGCAGGGATATTGTCATGTTGTCAGCTCGCCGCCTCTTAAGTGATGGATGTAGCATCCTTACAAAGTTCCCAAAACTTGTCAAATCTGTTGTTACACAAAACATTGACATGATGGGTTTCCTGGTTCAGACTGTCTAAGAATGGGTGCAAAGAAAATCAAATTCAGGAATGGCAAAAAGACAGCAGGTAGATGACTCGCTTTATCTCCCGCATGTAGAAAATTACCAGCATAAGAGTGACAATCATGAAGTTTTAGGCAACTGTACAATACATGGTAAGACGACTAAGACGTACTATTGATCTTTTCTTGAGACATACCCATGCAGGAAACCAAAGACATGTGGAAATGTTGTCAAGATAAGAGAATCAATGGCACTTGTGATAGGCTGCAATATGAGAGAAGTATCTTTTGCTAGCCTGAGGCAAATACAAAGAAATGGTGGTGTGACAGAAACTAAGTGGAGAGATGCAGCAACTCACAGAATGGTGACTTCGGGCGATAATGCAGACAGAAAATGATGTTAAAAAGAATCACACCCCAGTATTTACTGTTCAGGTGTATAATGCTGCAGTGCAACTTTGCAATTATATACAATTATGGCATTCAGAATACTGAAACACGGATGAAGAATTTGTTAACATGTGCATTATCTTGGTAATATCTAATTTAAAAAAGCAGCATATATTTCAAAGAGAGGCCAAAGATGTTCTGAAGTCTGCTTGGATTTGTAAAAAATAGCCTCCAATGTTTTCCTACGCATGTGCTGAGTAACACAAATATTGAGGTGAATAAATCACAAAGAAAAACCTAATCATGTAAGAGTTATGGGACTGAGCAAGAAATATGACACCCAATTAAGGAAAATTAATGGCAGGTCAACCTTGATGGCAAAGGGGACGCTGCTGGAATGTCAAGCGGCTGCCTATGCTCCACTGTCCCATAGAGAAGGAGACAAGGTGAAGGTCTAAGCAGGGTATAGGGAGTACTCCAATAAGACAAGGATTGCTGTGGAAGTATCATTATGAAGAGCTTTGCTTAAAGGACTATAGCTAATTGAACCTCAATTGGCTTTTTCCATTTGTTAGTGAACATAGTGAATGCTTCACAAAACTATCAAATTGAAAACTGAATCATAAGTGGAAAAAGACCAGAAAATGCATTCGTAGTAAGTTTGAGATTATCATTATTGGCCTGTACTTCCAAGTTTTCAACATTATTTAGTCAGTTTTAAAAGTTTGCTGATTGTGAGAGACTTTTTGAAAACTGATTTTGATGGAATTTAACAGACATAATTCATGATGATATTGCCCTGAAGACAAGCTTCGCAATATTTAGAAGCAGTTATCCAGGGGCTGTTAACAGCTTATGTTTTCATTCAATTTGGGTGTAATTCATTTTTATGAAACTTTTTTTTTTGGAATCTGAAAGTTATGTTGCTAATCTGATGGGCCTAATGATTGCTTGGATGAATTTTTGAAATGCTTTGCAACATGTTTAGAGTAAGAAGAATCTAACCTATTCTAGCAGAACTTTAAAATTCCTTTTGACAGTGTGTTGAGATGCGTGAAAGAGGTGTTATATGCTTGACGTTTGGTAGAAATGATTCTGTCATTTGACGGATATGTTTCTTGTGTATCATAGGTGAGTTCATTTATTTGATTTAAAAAAATGATATTTCCTCTTTTTTTCCTAAATGGCTATATTTTGATCGCTGATTTTTTTGACACTAGACAGAAAGCACCATTGTAAGATGTATCTCTAGAAGCACTGGCTGATACCAATGAGACATGTGCACTGTGCATCTGACAGGAGGAGGGGAGTGTGTGAGATGACACTCTCTGACCTTTGACCTTTAACCTCTGATAACCTTTGACCGACGTTCCGTAATCTCTCTGTGACCACTCCCACTCTGAAGAAGAATTTGTCCTCTCTACCCGTATGCTATGCATGACCCAACTGACCTGGTCTGCTCCAACCGCCTTTTACACATGACCCACTTGCTGCACTTGGTGTTTAGTTTCTGGAGGTCTCACAACTAACTTGCTTTTAAGCCAAAGCAGTATGTTATCAGAGAGTATCTTATTGCAATATTCTTGCTGCTAATAGACCAGGTTTTGCAGGAAAATATATCAAATTGTCAAATATCGCAGAACATACATTGGGACTCATATTTAGCTCACTGCGCATGTCTTTTAGTTGCTGTCAAAGAAGCAAAAATATGAATGGAACCATCAGTTTTCTCAGACTTGGGTCAGTAACCCTGATTGCAGTCACTTCATTCTAAAGTTCCTTCATAAGCAAACAATTGCATGGAGTGCATCACTGACTATTTGCCTACAGTCAATGTGTATCAGACACTCAGACAGCCTAGAAATTCTACACCCCAACTCATACTGGAAATTGTCGTTGTCATCTTTAAATATCAAAATAGCAACAAGTTAAATTCCTTGCCACTAAAAAGCATAATCATCGGATTCAGAGATAATGCATTTACACGCTAGGATTCTGAGAATGGATTTAATTTCTGTATATTCTCAGTTATTTCAATTTTTAACGCTTCTGATTTTTTATTGGACACTATGTTCGATTTTTTTGCCTGGAGCTATAGGGCCAGATCATAATTTAACCTGTTTGAAGTGACAATGATTCCATCGTATTGTCAACACATTTACAATAACTCAAACTTTCTTGGTAACCCCATATCTGGGAGCTAATGCTTTGTTGTAACACCAGATTTGACAAGCTTTGGGAACTTTGTAAGGATGCTGCATCCATCACTTAAGAGGCGGATGGCTGGCAACATGACAACATCCCTGCTTCAGAATTCATCACTGGGAGATGATAAGGTTGACAAGTGCAGCTGTAAGTGGCTGTTGTTTTCACAATTGATGAAAATACAGTGTCAAATTTAGGATTGCACTCATAAATTTCCACACTGTTTTGTATGGTTCTTTGTTCTTTTAATTTGCTTAAATTTTCCGGAATGAAAGAGACAGGTCTAAACTTTCCTGGAAAGAATAAAGGAGGAGAAATAAATCTGAAGTATCAGAACATAGCCTTTGGGACTACATTGCAGTCTTGCGGATATTCTCATTACTTGTTCATAATCTGCATGGTAATTAAGGAGTCTCTTGCCTGCCATTAGTGAGTCAACAGTGATGGAACTGTGTAATTAATCAACTGTGTAACTGAGAATGTAATTACAAGGGAATATGATGTACTACACAGTCTCTCGAAATTTGATCTCATCTGGGTTAAGATGTAACCAATAGTAATCCATCAGCATGAGTAATCAATCCCAGTCAGACACTTTTCCAAAAATAAACAGTATAGTTAATGGCCTTCCTACAATACAATAATTATTAGAGCCTGTCTGTATCTCGAGTTTTGTCGCATATAGAGAGTGCTACGTTTTTCCAAGAATTATTACCACATGGCTTAAGAGGGCAATTAGCATGGATGTTATGTCTTCATTCTTTATGTAAGGTTTGCCAGGTTCTGGAGCAGATGTGAATGAGACACTTCAACATGGTATCAGTAGAAGATTTTCTGCCATCTCAGCAAGGCAAGATGATAAGATTTAGAAGAATTTAGGATTTTATGGATGATAAATACTTCACCCTTCATAAGGTGCATCAAATTCTAAGGATCATCAGAATAACATTCTGAAGCAAATTTCTCACTTCACGATGGCTTTTAAAATTTGAAATTGATATTTCAGTTTCCCCTCTATTAAAAAGCTATACCATTGAAGTTAAAACCATTTTGCAATATCACTTACCATTTTGCAATGTCGTTTTCCAAAGATTTTTGAAGCTGCAGAAACAAGACAGCCAAAAGAATAGATTTCATAGAAGGGGCAAAATCAGAGAGGCATAGGAATGGATGGAGAACAAGATACTTCCTAAAAGAAACTGAGAAGGCAATCACAACTGACATTTCTTATTATTTTTGGTTGCAAATGAATTGATCAGACTAATCATGGACCCAGCCTCTTTGATCAAAATGAACGATCATCGTCTTTTAAGCCTTCTATTTATTATAACTAAAAGGATGTTTTATTGATTATGGCAATACTACGATCAGAATGTAATTCTGTTTGACAAGTTGGATTACCCAAATCAATCTGCTGTCTTAAATTGTGATAGAGCAGGATAACTAATGTCAGAGTTTCCAAAAATCGATGTCTTGAAACTGCAATCAACTTTAAGGACAATCCCAAAGCCAGTTCTCATTTCTGAATCATTGTTCTTCAAACCACAAAAACAAGTCGGCAATTATTTTATTTTGACAACTAAGAAATAGGCTACTATCTTAGCACATTGTTACGTAACTATTTGAATTTGAATAAGTAATCCCCTAATCGCAGGTCAGTAATATGACCTCTATCATCAGTATGATTCTGACACAAGGCAATTGATATACACTATTCTGATAATCTCTGTTCCTATAGCATTTCAGGAGTCCCTTTGTCTCATTAGCTTTCCCTCAAGGTCTCATTAGTCAAATTATGTTAAATTGATAATTGAAATCTTGATCCTCTTTACTCAAATTAAACACATTTTCCATCAATTTAGTCTTACATTTGATTCAAGGTTTAGGATATTCATGGTTTGTGCAAAGTTAGATCTCACTCCATCGAGAAGGAAAGTGTTTGGCCTGTGTGTTTATTCTTGCTCATGAAAAGACCAAAGTTTACCAAAGATCTGTCTACATAATATCTTTAAAAGTTGCTTTGTTTTATGAAACTTTTTGGGAGTAGAAGCTTCAGAAGTCTACAACAGTATCATGTTCAATCTTGTTTCAGAAGCTGGTACTATAGCCAAGACCTTATTTAAGAAGTCTTGGAATACAAATGTTCTATTGTACTTTTTACTTTTTGTCCTCTTTACCGAGAATAATGGCAGGCAGCATCTAGTGATTGTATCTGAAGCACATAACTTTTTCAGCCTTCGGTTTTTTCCCTGTATTTTCGAACGACAGAGTGACACTGTGACAATGACATTCTGAGAGTTCTGAGCTGAGAAGAGGTCCAGAGGCCAAACAGGGAACAGGGAACTGATGAGATAACAATATGCTGCGAAGAAGGTGCCCTGGAACTTTATAAATATATATACCGACCAAAATGTGGCAAACAGTCTGTATTGGCAAAATGTAAACAGAGTGCGAGCTTTTTGAGTATTTTCTATTTCAGTTGACTTGTCCTGTCAATTATATATTGCGTGTGAGGCCTGCATTAAACCAGAGACTGACTTTGATGGTTAATGGATAAAAATTCCTACATTTACATTTACTAAGTCAAACACCCCATCCCTGGAGCCTTTTAAATCTGATCTGTCTTTACCCAGCTCCAGAATGAGCCCCATGGCACCACGTAAACAATCTAGATATTTTTATATTACCACCTTTGTGACAATCCATTACAACATCTATAGTTTGCAGTGTGATTCTTTGCAGGACTATAGATTTCTTGTCTGATGTGCACAAGCTTGCTTGCTTGTCCTGTTACTGGATATTCAGCTCAATATTAAACTCATGTGTAATATTGGTGTATCACCAAGCAGTTCTCAAAACAGATGTCCTCAGCATTTGACTTCATCCTCAGGGCTTTCAAAAAGCCATCATAAAGTTTGATCAGTTGTAGGAAATCAATATCGGTAATCTTGCGCAGTGCCTTGGCCAACTCTGTGCACCAAGGTATGAGAAACTGCTTTGTGGGAATCCCATCTTTGAAATGTAATTGCATCTGTTGTCATGAGTGAGTAATTGCTGCATTTACGGACAATTTGGAAGTCAAGGTTGAGTGGCATAGAAAAAATAGGAGATGAGGAGCCAATAACAACATACCAGACTCCTTGCCAGCATGGGCTCAATTCCCTGTTGGAATTTTCTGCAAAAGGAGCTGATGCTATTGCAATCTGCCTCCTCCATGATTGTCAGCCATCATGTCAAAACTCATGTTATTTGCACATGTTGCCCCCAAACCACTAATTAATCTGAGGATTTGAGTCAATAGTGCTGTTCAGGTTGCATGTTGTCATGGCAAATGAAGCTCAAGAGATATCAAGTGGCATTCCATCAGTTTGGTTTTCAGGAAGCGTGGACGGGATTTTCTAGTTGTTTGATATTATCCTGCCATTAATTTAAAGCAGATTTAATTTAGGTACCATTAATGAGCTAAAACATTGAAGCTTTTTGCTTAAATATTAGTAAATGGATACTACTGTTGAGGTCTGGGCTGCAGGAGTTATTTGCATACAGATATCAATATAACTACCTCATCCTGAGATAAGCCATAGCAAATCAAGTTTACTCAGTGTCAGAGATTCAATTGACGTGATTCTGGGTTTGTTCATTGCATGTTCCCAGGGTGCATGAGAAGACCTTTATTGAATTCAGCAAGACAAAATTCCCCCGTGATCATAATACTGTAACTCCTCACTTCTGCATAGCAAAGACTTGTTGGAATATACCTTGGAAACATTAGAAAGGACAGGCTATGGCGACTATACAAATACTACAACTTGGACTAACTATTGTAGATTCCCGGAGAAGCTATTAGCAATTAGGGTGATAGCGCCAAGGAAGGAGGAAACTTACTAACTTTGGCACACAAAATTATGAGACAGGAAAGAGTGTTGCATAAGGAGGGCAAAATATGTACTTTATATCCAGGCAACATTTTAGTATATAGTATATTTCTTTCTTTTTTTTCTTGATAAAGATCTTGATACATTCTGAGTGTCTTGACTGACATTAGAAAATCCATTATGATGTAAATATGAAACTAATCACTTGCAATGTAACTAACATAGGAAATATTAAGTACGAGGCAGTCTGCACTCAGGAAATTGTTATCTTAGCCGTGTTGTAAGAAATAACCTAGTTGCAAAATGTCTGAATTAAATTGGCAATTTACTCATATTCCATTCAGACACATTTATTCCAAAATGAGAAATAATGTAGCCAACCTGTGTCATACATGTATAGTATTGTATAGCTGCCTCTAATAAGTTCTCCAATTGGTGATGAAGCAATAGAAGATGCTCCAAGACCCATTACAGCATGCACGGCTAAAGAGGGTAATAAGCATGGATGTCATGCCCTCTTTTTTGATGAAAGGTTTGTAGTGCTCTGCAAGTGATATTCCTTGACGTTAATGAGGCACTTCAATATGATATATCAGAAGAACATGATCTTCAATGCTGTGCCAGCCTTTTAAAGATATTTTTCTGAGCCACATTTAAAAGGAACATTGACTAATTTGATAAATACACATGTGTGCTTTCCTACATTAATTAACCATTCTCGCTGCTGTAGTTTATATGGATGAGCAAAAAATAACTGGTCTGGGATTAACTACCAACATTTATAAAAGAA
Source organism: Platynereis dumerilii (assembly GCA_026936325.1). Lineage (NCBI taxonomy): Eukaryota > Metazoa > Annelida > Polychaeta > Phyllodocida > Nereididae > Platynereis > Platynereis dumerilii. Next base: position 2,031,393 of record JAPTHN010000007.1, read on the forward strand.
GCAGGAAATGATCTTCTCAGCAAACTGACAAATAATTAACGAGCTTATCAAGATTATGTCTGAACCAGTGGTCCTTATGATTTGCTGTATTTATATCAAATATTTTACACTGGAAACAACATAAATCATGTTGGCTTCTCTTTCTAAAAATTACCAGAAAATTAATAATGAGCTGGATATTAGAGGATGCAATGATGGATGAGAGTGAATATTTATAAAAGTTATTAAAAAAAACAAAAAAACATGGTAACATTTGTAGAAGGACATTTAATTTTTAAGGAAGACGCCACTGAAGAAATTATTTGTTTTCATTGTAATTTGAAAAATGCAATACCAAAGCAATTGCTAGATTCTCTTAAAACTGTTCTGGAGTCCCTTGTGTCTCACATGCAGAAAGATGACTCTGCTTCAAGGCTTTGTTAATCGAATTATGGCTTGTGGAGTAATTTGATCTTATCAAATCTACTTAATTTAAAAGACCTTAGAAAATTCAGTAATATCGGTTTAGTCTGATAACCAATTCAAGGATATTCATGCCAAGTTGTATTCATTGCCCCATATTACCTAACAATTAACCATTTGAAGTACAACTTTTGAACAATGAACAGGTTATGGAATCTTGTTCCTGAAAAGGCCAACATTTACCAAAAATGATCCTACATTAAAGAAAAATCTGGAGCTGCACAGCATGTCCAACTGCTCAGGGTAAGCAGTCCACAACATTATCATATGCACCCTGTTGCAGCAGCTGGCACTGGCACTGCAGCCAAGCTTTCTATCTTTTCTTGTCGTCAAGCAAATAAAGAAATAAGAGACAGCATACAATAATATCCCAGTCTTACTCTTTCTTGCTCTTAGAAGTGGCTTTTTTTTGCTTGATTGTTCACAGTGACAATGACATTCAGGGAGCTGAGAACTGAGAAGAAGTGGAGGCCAAACAGGGAACAAGGAAATGATGAGATAAAGATATGCTGCCAAGAAGGTTCCCGGGGAATTTCTGAATAGGTATCGACCAGAGTGTGGCAAACACTATTTCCATATGGAAGAAGGAAAGTGAATCATTGCACTCTCTGCAGTTATGTTCCACATTCTTGAATGCTGTTTGTGTTTAAGGCCGAAAAATGGTGGAAATTTTCAGTCTGGACACATTTCAACCCAACTATTGAATGGAATTATTTTCCTGTATCTTAATTTGAGGACGTAACAATGCTCTCCTGTATTGGCCTGAGGCCAATTGGGGACAGTACAGCATGCAACTTACATTGAGTCATAATATCCCATTACTATTACTATGCCTCCAGGAGGCCAACACAATTGTCAGAGTGACACCAATTCTCTGTCCTTCGAGCCTTGTAATTGCCATTTGCCAAAACCCAGCTCCAGAATGAGCCCCTTAAAGCCAAAAATTCAACCTTGGTGTTTCTCATTCCACCGTTTGTGACAGGCAATTTGAACATTCCATTATTTGGAATATTGAATAGTATTGATGCTCCTTCACAGTAACGCTGACACCACTTGTTTGCGCTTGAAAGCCAATAAGTTAACAAACTTTCTTCACATTTGACTTCCTGGTTTAATGGCATAGTATCCATTAATGTGGGCAGGAGTCTTAAGCAGTGCCTGAGAATGATGTCCGGAGTAATTGGCTTCATCCTCATGGGCTTTCAAGAGGCCATCGTAAAGTTTGATCACTGGTAGGGGACTAACCAAGATCAGCCTATCTTTACAAAGAATCACTGCACTTTGCCATGAAAGCTTGCATTCACTGATCGGCATGAAGAAATTCTGCACAGTGGAAATCCCATCTTGGAAATGTCATTCCATCTGGTATCGTGACTAAGCAATTGCTGCCTTTGCGAACAATTTAGAAACCAAGGTCATGGGCCACAGCAAAATAGGAGCCAATAACGAGGTCTGGGGCTCCTTTATTGGGCTCAATTGCTCGTCTGGAATCCTCCAACAAGCTTAGCTAATGCCATCACACAACCAGGGTACTCCAGCCTGTGGGCTGTGTTGGAATTCTTGTTTTACATCTAGATCTACATGAAAACACTACAAAGTCATCTTTAACTATTACACAGTGAGCTGTGCAGGAAGAAGAGAGAAAAATGAGTGATAGAAAAGAAGTAGATACAGGGTTTATTTGCACTTGTTGCCTGAAATAGATGTCATCTCAAGAATAGCGTCAATGTTTTCCAAGTTGTCATATCTGGAGAAACTCATGCTTGCAGGCCTTAACAATTGCTACAATAACACCAATACCTTGTCCGTAGAACCCTTTAATTGCCACGTGAAATGAGCCCCGTGCCATCACGAAGATGATAGATCACAATATATGGGTGTCTCCCTCTGCAACATTTGCGACAGCTAATAACAACGTGGGAATGCCCCTAATTTAGATAGGGATTAAATGCAGAAGTGCACTTTCCTGTGCTAGCAACATACAAGTCAACATTAGGCCTAATGTCCCGAGACCCAGGCATATTGGTGTAAAGTGAGTTGCAGTCCTTAGATTGATGTTCACAGTAATTGACTTTAACCTAATGGGCTTTCAAGAGGCCATCGAAGAGTTAGATCAGTTGTAGGGATGCTACTTGGGATCAATTTTATCTATATACAAGGAATCATTGCACAGGCCATGGCACGCACTGATCTTTAAGAATGCACTGCTTAGTTGAAATTTCATCTTGCGAATGTACTTACAACTGACCTGATAGACTAGTTGCTGCGTTTGTGGATGATTCAGAAGTGGAGATCATGGTCCACTGCAAAATAGGAGCATGAGGAGCCAATAACGAGGTCTGGGTCTCCTTATTTGGCTCAATTGCCTACTCATACAAGCAGAGCTAATGCCATCACATAGCTACATGTAGGCTAATTCATGATGGGAGCACGTTGAAATTCTTGTTATTTGTAAGTGTTGCCCTGAAATCACCCTAATCTAAAGAATTTGAGTCTATCTGTTGTCATGTCAAAAGATGTTCAGCTGATATTGAGTTGCATTCCATAAGCAAGTTGAAAAGTGTTGTCATGCCATGTGGCAAGTTGGAACGTTATTTACTTTTAAAGCTACAAATTGAGTTACAGGCAATAGCATGGAGATTGACAGTAATAAAATCTTCTTACTGAGTTAGGAAAAAAAGAAGCTCTTGGCATGGTCTTGGCATGGCTATGTATTTTTTGTCACTGCCTGGAACCGAAGTAAAACTTGATCCAATTCCATCTGCTCGTTCTCAGGGATAAATTGACTTGATTCTAGGTTTGCAAAAGGCGTTATCCCTCGATGCATAAGAGACCTTAACTGAATTCTCCAAAGAACTCTATGTAGAATCTGATCTCCTCATTGCTCTGGGACTCCAAAGTTTTTGGCATCAATACTTTGCAAATGTTGGGAGAGACCGAGGGACAGGATATGCAGTATACTATGCCTGGTCTAGAAGGCATTGTTGATACCAGGAAGGCAATTAGCAATTAGGATGATGCAGCAAAGAAGGAGAAGACTTCATAGCTTTGTAACACATGCTATCTGGGAGGAAGGTGGAAAGCGTCTTGTATAATAGGATAGGAAATTATGGGGAACTGGCAACATCTGGTGAACCAATATTTTCATATATTTTTGCTGGTATATATTATGATAATCAGACTGCCCCATGACTAGATATAGATGTGAGAATTACATACAATATATTAAAAACCTAGCTTTTTCTCTTTTCTGGTCTTCAAGGAAATAAATGAGAGACAGCGCACAATAACATCCCAATCTTACTCTTTCTCATGCTTAAGTGGCTTTTTGTAGCTCTTTATTTCACAGAGACAGAGTGACAATGACATTCAGAGGGCTGCGAACTGAAAGGAGGTCTAGAGGGCCAAACAAGCAGATGAGATAAAGATATGCTGCCAAGACGGTGCTCCTGGACTACCAGAATTATATTATGTATCGACCAGTATGTGGCAAACACCAGGTGACCCCTGATAAATCGAAAGAAGGAAAGTTTACCATTGTACTTGCTGCAGTTATGTTCTACACTAGTGGATGCTGTTCCTATGGCAAAAAAGTGGTTGATATTTTCAGTCTGGGCACAATGTCATTTCAACCAAAGACTTAGAATTCTGGAACCATGATTTCAGGACATACAAAAATGATCTCCTGAACTGAGCCTGAGGCCTAATCGGGCAAGTGCGGCATGCGGCCCAGATTCAGTCACCATATCCAAATACGCCTTAACATGCCTACACAATAGTCAGAGTGACACCGATTCTCCATCCTTCAAGCCTCTTGCAATTGCCTAAACCGTGCTCCAGAATGAGCCCTTTAGCACCACAAATACAATATTGGTGTCTCTCATTCCACCATTTGTGACAGCCAATTAGAACACTCTGTTGAACCTATTGATGTTCCTTCACTGTTATACAGAAGCTTACTTGTTTGCACTTGAAGGCCTATAATTTAATACACTTTCTTGACATTTGACTTCCTGGTTTAATGGCATAGTATCCATTAATGTCGGCAGGAGTCTTAAACCAGTGCCTGAGAATGATGTCTGGAGTAATTGGCTTCATCCTCTCGGGCTTTCAAGAGACCATCGTAAAGTTTGATCACTGGTAGGGGACTAACAAAGATCAGTCTTATCTTTATCGAGAATCATGGCACTTTGCCATGAAAGCTCGCTCTTCACTGATAGGCACGAAGAAATGCTGCACTGTGGAAATCACATCTCAGAAATGTAATTCCATCTGGTATCATGACTAAGCAATTGCTGCCTTTGCGAACAATTTAGAAGCCAAGGTCATGGGCCACAGCAAAATAGGAGCCAATAACGAGGTCTGCGGCTCCTTTATTGGGCTCAATTGCTCGTCTGGAATCCTCCAACAAGCTGAGTTAATGCCATCACATAACTGGGGTACTCCAGGCTGTGGGCTGTGTTGAAATTAATGTTCTACATCTAGATCTACATGAAAACAGTACAATGTCATCTTTAAATACAACGCCGTGGATTGTGCAGGATAGAGATAGAAAAAAGGAGTGATAGAAAAAAATGAGATACAGGGTTATTTGCGCTTGTTGCCTGAAATAGATTTCATCTCAACAAATGTTTTTCAAGTTGTCATATCCAAAGAAACTCATGGATGCAGGCCTGAACAATTGCTACAATAACACCAATACCTTGTAGATAGAACCCTTTAATGGTCATGTGGAATGAGCCTCTTTGCATCACAAAGATGATAGATCACAATATATGGGTCTCCCTATCAACATTTGTGACAGCTAATTGCAACATGGGAATTCCACTAATTTAGATAGGGACTAATATGCACAAGTTCACTTTCTTGTGCTAACAACTTACAAGTCAACATTTGGCCTAATGTCCCGAGTCCCAGGCATATTGGTGCAAAGTGAGTTGCAGTCCTTCAGATTGATGTTCACAGTAATTGACTCATGGGCTTTCAAGAGGCCATCGAAGAGTTAGATCAGTTGTAGGGATGCTACTTGGGATCAATTTTATCTATATACAAGGAATCATTGCACAGGCCATGGCACGCACTGATCTTTAAGAATATCCTGCTTTAAGAACCCATGTAATTGTAAATCTAGATCCAATTCAACCTACTCCTTCTCAGGGATAAATTGACTTGATTCTAGGTTTGCAAAAGGCGTTATCCCTCGATGCATAAGAGACCTTAACTGAATTCTCCAAAGAACTCTATGTAGAATCTGATCTCCTCATTGCTCTGGGACTCCAAAGTTTTTGGCATCAATACTTTGCAAATGTTGGGAGAGACCAAGGGACAGGATCTGCATTATATATATAGTATTCCTGGTCTAAAAGGCATTGTTGATACCAGGTAGGCAATTAGCAATTAGGTATGGTATTGCCAATGAAGCAGGAAGCTTCATAGAGCTCTGTGTAACACATGCTATCTGGGAGGAAGGTAGCGAGTTTCTTGTATATAATCATCCTCCCCACGCAAGCCCTGCTAAAATGGACAGGGCTTTCTGCTATTTCCAACCTCTTCTGTGATTGGCTGCTTATTTAGGTCATAAGCATTTTGCAGGCAGATTTAGTCAGATTATGGACACTAAGAGGATTACTGGCAACTAAGAAAAACAGTGTAAAACGAGCAAACTTTCAAACAGTTTCATTTGAGAACTGTGAAAATACATAATTCAATGGAATTTTCGGAACTGTGATAGCACCTTTCAACAATACGCAATTTCTCCATTTGTAACTGTGTGAAACAGAAGCAACAATTTCAAACTGTGGTCAGTTAATTAAGTATTCATGAATTAGCAAAGGGTATGGGCCATTTTGTCATGGTATGACTTGGGATGATGGTATATAATAGGAATTGCAATTATAGGGAAGTTGCAACATCTGGTGCACCTATATTTTTCTAACTATATTTTCGCCGATATAAAAATCTGACTCAGCCATTGACTAGACTGCATGAAAAAGAATCTGATACAATATATTAATAACTTAGTGAATTGCTGGCATTGCATGCAGCCAAGCTTTCTCTCTTTTCTTGCGTGCAGGGAAATAAATGAGAGATAGAGACAATGCACAATAATATCCCAGTCTTACTCTTTCTCATGCTTAGGTGGCTTTTGTTAGCTCTATATTTCACAGAGACACAGTGACAATGACATTCAGAAAGCTCAGAACTACGAAGAGGTCTGGAGGGCAAACAGGGAACAAGGTACTGAAGAGATAACAATATGCTGCCAAGAAGGTGCCAGAGGACTTCTTGAATATGATTCGACCAAAGTGTGGCAAACACCTCGTACATATGGAAAGAAGGAAAGCAAACCATTGCACTTGTTGCAGTTATATTCTACATTCATAGATGCTGTGCTTATGACAGAGAAGTGGGTGATTTTTCCAGTCTCGCCACACTACAACCGAAGAGAACAGAATTCTTTTCTGGAACCATGATTTCAGGACCTAAAAATGATCTCCTGAACTGAGCCAGAGGCCTAATTGCCACAAGTGCAGCATGCGGCCTGATTGAGTTACAATATCCCACTTCGCCTCAACCCTAAACGTGCCAACACAATAGTCAGAGTGACACCTATTCTCCATCCCTCAAGCCTTGTAATTTCTATTTGTCTAAACTGAGCTCCTGAATGAGACCTTTAGCACAACAAATACAATCTTTGTGTCTCTTCTTTCACCATTTGTGACAGTCAATTAGAATAGCTACTCTATTGTTGGGAAGTATTGATGTTCCTTCACCGGTTTGCACTGGAAGGTCCATAATTTAATACTTTCAACACATTTAACTTACATTAATGTGGGCAGGAGTCTTAAGCAGTGCCTGAGAATGATGTCCTTGAGTAATTGGCTTCATCCTAGCTCATGGGCTTTCAAGAGGCCATTGTAAAGTTTGATCACTGGTAGGGGACTAACCAAGATCAGTCTATCTACATCAAGAATCACTGCACTTTGCCATGAAAGCTTGCTTTTCACTGATCAGCACAAAGAAATTATACTCAGTGGAAATGTCATCTCAGAAAAGTAATTCCATCTGGTATCGTGACTAAGTAATTGCTGCCTTTGCAGACAATTTAAAAGCCAAGGTTGTTGGCCACAGCAAAATAGGAGCCAATAACGAGGTCTGGGGCTCCTTTACTGGGCTCAATTGTCCGTCTGGAATCCTCTAAAAAGCTGAACTAATGCCATCACACAACCAGGGTACTCCATGCTTTGGGTTGTGTTGAAATTCTTGTTTTACATCTGGATTTACATGAAACCACTACTAAATATTGGAAGGGACAGGCTATGCCGGCTATGTGCAATACTACTTTACCTGGACTAACTATTGTTGATTCCACGGGAAACACTTAGGAATTAGGGTTATACCATCCATAAAAGGAAGGAGGAAACATAATAACTTTGCCATATAGAATTAGATGATAACAAATAGTGTTGCATTAAAGGAGAGGCAACGTTTTAGTACATAGTATATTCCATATTTTTTTCTGTTATGATACATTCTGAGTCTCTTGACACCCATTAGAAAATCCATTATGATGTAACTATGTAATTATCACCCGCAATGTAATTAATAAAGGTAATGTTACATACTCGACAGTCTAATCTCAGGAAATTATTATCTATGCTGTAAGACATAACCCATTGCTAAATGTCTGAATGGGAAATTTATTCATATAACATCCAGACACATTTATTCCAAAATGAGAAATAATGTAGCCAACCTCTGTTATCCTTGTATACCACAAATACGTTTTCCATGCAATTGGCAATGACGCAACGGAAGAGGCTCCAAGACCCATTACTGCATGTATGTCAAGGCTAAAGATTCTAATTAGCATGGGTGTCGTGCCCTAATTTTTGATGGAAGGTTTGTAGCTCCCTGGAAGAGATATTCCTTGACGTTAATGAGACACTTCAATATGATTTATCAGAAGAACATGATCTTTGATTTGGCCAGCATTTTTAAGATCTTTTTCTGAGCCACATTTCAAAAGGAACATTGACTAATTTGATAAATACACATGTTTGATTTCCGAAACTAATCTATTAGCCATTCTAGCTGTTGTAGTTTGTATAGAAGAGCAAAAAAAAAAAACTAGTCTGGGATTAGCTTCCAACATTTATAAAAGAAGCAGGAAATGATCTTCTCAGCAAACTGACAAATAATTAACGAGCTTATCAAGATTATGTCTGAACCAGTGGTCCTTATGATTTGCTGTATTTATATCAAATATTTTACACTGGAAACAACATAAATCATGTTGGCTTCTCTTTCTAAAAATTACCAGAAAATTAATAATGAGCTGGATATTAGAGGATGCAATGATGGATGAGAGTGAATATTTATAAAAGTTATTAAAAAAAACATGGAGACATTTGTGGAAGGACAGCGATAAGAGCTTTGTTGTCCATATCATCATTAATTTTACTTGTTAAGGAAGACGCCACTGAAGAAATTATTTGTTTTCATTGTAATTTGAAAAATGCAATACCAAAATATGTAACCAAAGCAATTGCTAGATTCTCTTAAAACTGTTCTGGAGTCCCTTGTGTCTCACATGCAGAAAGATGACTCTGCTTCAAGGCTTTGTTAATCGAATTATGGCATTTGAAATAATTTGATCTTATCAAATCAACTTAATTCGAAGACCTTAGAAAATTCAGTAATATCGGTTTAGTCTGATAACCAATTCAAGGATATTCATGCCAAGTTGTATTCATTGCCCCATATTACCTAACAATTAACCATTTGAAGTACAACTTTTGAACAATGACCAGTTTGTTGAATCTTGTTCCTGAAAAGGGCAACATTTACCAAAAATGATCCTACCCCTATCAGCGTGCCTCGGCGGTCCAACGTTGGCCCGAAGCTGGTCCGATGCTACTGACATCGGACTGACGCTGGGCCGACGTTGGACCGCCGAAGCATGCTGACAGGGACATTAAAGAAAAATCTGGAGCTGCACAGCATGTCCAACTGCTCAGGGTAAGCAGTCCACAACATTATCATATATACATTTATGCAAACTTGTTGCAGCAGCTGGCACTGGAACTGTAGCCAAGCTTTCTATCTTTTCTTGTCTTCAGGCAAAGAAAGAAATAAGAGACAGCATACAATAATATCCCAGTCTTACTCTTTCTTGCTCTTAGAAGTGGCTTGTTTTGCCTCATGGTTCACATAGACAGAGTGACAATGAATCCAGAGAACTGAAAACTGCGAAGAGGTCTGGAGGCCAAACAGGGAACAAGGAATTGATGAGATAACAATATGCTGCCAAGAAGGCGCCCGAGGAATTCCTGAATAGGTATCGACCAAAATGTGGCAAACACTACTTCCATATGGAAGAAGGAAAGCGAACCATTGCACTTGCTGCAGTTATGTTCCACATTCGTGGATGCTGTCTGTGCTTAAGGCCGAAAAATGGTTGACATTTCCAGTCTCAACACATTTTAAGGACTGAATGGAATTCTTTTCCGGTATCTTAATTTGAGGACGTAACAATGCTCTCCTGTATTGGCCTGAGGCCAATTGGGGACAGTACAGCATGCAACTTACATTGAGTCATAATATCCCATTACTATTACTATGCCTCCAGGAGGCCAACACAATTGTCAGAGTGACACCAATTCTCTGTCCTTCGAGCCTTGTGATTGTCATTCGCCAAAACCCAGATTCAAAATGAGCCCCTTAATACCACAAATTAAACTTTGGTGTTTCTCATTCCACCATTTGTGACAGCCAATTAGAACACTTGATTGTTTGTAGGTATTGATGTTCCTTCATTGTTATACAGAAGCTCACTTGTTTGCACTTGAAGGCCTATAATTTAATACACTTTCTTCACATTTGACTTCCTGGTTTAATGCATAGTATCCATTAATGTGGGCAGGAGTCTTAAGCAGTGCCTGAGAATGATGTCCGGAGTAATTGGCTTCATCCTCATGGGCTTTCAAGAGGCCATCGTAAAGTTTGATCACTGGTAGGGGACTAACCAAGATCAGTCTATCTTTATCAAGAATCACTGCACTTTGCCATGAAAGCTTGCTCTTCACTGATCGGCATGATGAAGAAATGCTGCACAGTGGAAATCCCATCTTGGAAATGTCATTCCATCTGGAATCGTGACTAAGCAATTGCTGCCTTTGCGAACAATTTAGAAGCCAAGGTCATGGGCCACAGCAAAATAGGAGCCAATAACGAGGTCTGGGGCTCCTTTATTGGGCTCAATTGCTTGCCTGGAATCCTCCTACAAGCTCAGCTAATGCCATCACACAACCAGGGTACTCCATGCTCTGGGTTGTGTTGAAATTCTTGTTTTACATCTAGATCTACATGAAAGCATTACAAAGTCATCTTTATCTACTACACAGTGAGTTGTACAGGAAGAAGAGAGAAAAAATGAGTGATAGAAAAAAGGAGATACAGGGTTATTTGCACTTGTTGCCTGAAATAGATGTCATCTCAAGAAATGAGCCGATGTTTTTCAAGTTGTCATATCAAGAGAAGCTCAAGCATGCAGGCCTGAACAATTGTTACAATAACACCAATACCTTGTCCATAGAACCCTTTAATTGTCACGTGGAATGAGCCCCTTTGCATCACAAAGATGATAGATCACAATATATGGGGCTGCCTATCGCCATTTGTAACAGCTAATTACAACATGGGAATTCCACTAATTTAGACAGGGACTATTATGCACCAGTAAATTTACCTGTGCTAGCAACATACAAGTCAACATTAGGCCTAATGTCCCGAGACCCAGGCATATTGGTGTAAAGTGAGTTGCAGTCCTTAGATTGATGTTCACAGTAATTGACTTTAACCTAATGGGCTTTCAAGAGGCCATCGTAAAGTTTGACCAGTTGTAGGGATACTACTCGGGATCTATTTTGTCTGTCGATACAAGGAATCATTGCACATGCCATAGGAACCACAGATCTTTAAGAATTACCTGCTCAGTTGAACTTTCATCTTGGAAATGTACTAACATCTGACATAACATACTTATTGCTGCGTTTGTGGATGATTCAGAAGTGGAGATCATGGTCCACTGCAAAATAGGAGCATGAGGAGCCAATAACGAGGTCTGGGTCTCCTTATTTGGCTCAATTGCCTACTCATACAAGCAGAGCTAATGCCATCACATAGCTACATGTAGGCTAATTCATGATGGGAGCACGTTGAAATTCTTGTTATTTGTAAGTGTTGCCCTGAAACCACCATAATCTCAAGAATTGGAGTCAATATGTTGTCATGTCAAAAGATTTTCAGCTGATATTGAGTTGCATTCCATTAGCAAGTTAAAAGGATGAAAAGTGTTGTCATACAATGTGGCAATTTGAGAGCTTATTTACTTTTAAAGCTACAAACTGAGTTATCAAAACCAATAGCATTCAGATTGACTGTAAATACCACTTTTTGAGTTAGCAAAAAGCTCTTGATATTGCTATTTATTTTTGTCACTGCCTGGAACCGAAGTAAAACTTGATCCAATTCCATCTGCTCGTTCTCAGGGATAAATTGACTTGATTCTGGGTTTGCACAAGGCGTGTTCCCACGGTGCGTGAGCAGACCTTAACTGAATTCTCCAAAGTAAGAATTCCATATAGAATCTGATCTCATTGCTCTGGGACTCCAAAGTTTTTGGCATCAATACTTTGCAAATGTTGGGAGAGACCAAGGGACAGGATCTGCATTATATATATAGTATTCCTGGTCTAAAAGGCATTGTTGATACCAGAAAGGCAATTAGCAATTAGGATGATGCAGCAAGGAAGGAGGAAACTTCATAGCTGTGTAACACATGCTATCTGCGAGGAAGGTGGAAAGCGTCTTGTATAATAGGATAGGAAATTATGGGGAACTGGCAACATCTGGTGAACCAATATTTTCATATATTTTTGCTGGTATATATTATGATAATCAGACTGCCCCATGACTAGATATAGATGTGAGAATTACATACAATATATTAAAAACCTAGCTTTTTCTCTTTTCTGGTCTTCAAGGAAATAAATGAGAGACAGCGCACAATAACATCCCAATCTATCTTTTTCTCATACCTTAGTGGCTTTTGTTAGCTCTATATTTCACAGAGACACAGTGACAATGACATTCAGACAGTTGAGAATCTAGAGGCCAAACACCAAACAAGGAACTGACAAGATAACAATATGCTGCCAAGAAGGTGCCAGAAAACACTGTTAAGTCATCTTTGAATACTACGCAGTGAGTTGTGCAGGAAGAAGAGAGAAAAAAATGAGTGATAGAAAAATAGGAGATACAGGGTTATTTGAGATATATATTTTTCACTATTTGGCATGTACACAAATTTGTATACCTGCAAAAACGAACATATACATAAATTTGGCATTCGTGTAAGTGTGAAATATAACAATAACACCAATACCTTGTCCATAGAACCCTTTAATTGTCACGTGGAATGAGCCCCTTTACATCACAAAGATGATAGATCACAATATATGGGTGTCTCCCTATGCAATATTTGTGACAGCTAATTACAACGTGGGAATTACACTAATTTAGATAGGGACTATAATGACATAATGCACAAGTTCACTTTCCTGTGCTAGCAACTTACAAGTCAACATTTGGCCTAATGTCCCGAGTCCAAGGCATATTGGTGTAAAGTGAGTCTCAAGCAGTCCTTGAGATGGATGTCCAATGTCCACGGTAATTGACTTCAACCTCACGGGCTTTCAAGAGGCCATTGTAAAGTTTGATCAGTTGTAGGGATGCTACTCGGGATGTATTCTATCTATATCAGGAATCACTGCACCTCGGCTAGCTCAGTACTCTGATGCTCAAAAGAACTGTGCAATGAAAATCTTGGAAAACTGATTCCTCCTGCTGCCCTGACTGAGTAATTGCTTCCATTACTGACAATTTAGAAGCCAAAGTCATGGTCACAGCAAAAATAAGAGCCAATAACGAGGTATAGGGTTCCTTTATTGGGCTCAATTGCTTGCCTGGAATACTCCAACAAGCTGAGCTAATGCCATCACACAACTAGGCCACTTCATGATGACGGCAATGTTGAAATTCTTGTTACGTGTTGCCCTGAAACCACCATAATCTCAAGAATTAGAGTCAATATGTTGTCATGTCAAAAGGGTGTTCCAATAAAATAAAATTGAACTCCAGTTTATTCTGAAAATGAAAACATGGATGCCTGTCTTCAATGACAGGGTGGTTTCCAGGAAACAGACATGTCATCTTACCAGATTACTTTGAAAAGTACAAGCCAAGTACTGCAAACTAAGTGAGTTACAGAAGGCAATAGCATGGGAAATTGAGAGGCAGCAAAAACAGAAGCTCTAGGCATAGCTATAATTTTTTGTCACTGCCTTCAATTCCAGGTAAACCAAGATTCGATTTTCCCCTCTCCTATTCAGGATAAATTGACTTGATTCTGGATTTGCACAAGGCATGTTCCCACGGTGCGTGAGCAGACCTTAACTGAATTCTCCAAAGTAAGAATTCCATATAGAATCTGATGCTCCCATTGCTCTGCGACATCAATACCTTGCAAATATTGGGAGAGACCAAGGGACAGGACATGCAGTATACTATTCCTGGTCTGAAAGCTTTGTTGATACCAGGAAGGCAATTAGCAATTAGGTGCCAAGGAAGGAGGCAACTTCATAACTGTGCAACATATGCTATCTGGGACGAAGGTGGCAAGTGTCTTGTATATATTAGGAAAGGAAATTACACCTTACATATAGCGAAGTGGCAACTTCTGGTATCTATACTTTCTATATGTTTGCTTAACACATTTTGCACATTTATAAGATTCACTCTATAGCTAGATATTTTAAGACATCAAATATTTATGACTGCAACAATGTAGCAGCGATCCAGTGGAGGGAGATTGTGAAACAAATTGCCCAAAGGCAGCTTTCCCATCCACTTCTTCCCGTGAATTCCTTAAGCTATTCTTCTTTATAAATACAGTCTGCCTGTGTATTACCAACTTGGAATACAGACGTAGTCCACAGTAAGTTGCTTCATGAATATTTGACAGTTTTCATGCATGAAGAAAGATACCAAATATGGTTTCATTTCAGATTCTGTAGGAAATTGGTTATACTTATTCAATGCCAGTGAAGTGGCACCTGCCTTCAGATTTAATACACATTCAAAATAACCCCATAATCAGAATTGAGATTCTAAATAATTTAAGAGAAAAATAAAATCTAAATAATTCAATCAAGTTCTTTTCTAAAATGTGGTAGTTTGCCTGTGACAATAGACATTTTCACAGACACTCAAGTCAATAAATTAGTTTAGCAAGATTATTTGTAAAATCCCATACCGTAAGATTGTAGGCATAACCTGGAGAAGCTGACACTGGCTATTGAATTGTGGCATCCATTCCAGAACTCTACAAAAATAAACAAAAGCTTTTATTACATCAGGATAAAATTGGTAATAAAATATATGTTTTAATAACTGAAAATAGATTCATATTTCTCATTACTTCATTACCTGGAAAGAGAACCAATGTTCATTATAGTGAAGAGGCATTGTATTTTTCAAGTAAGATGAATGGTAGGTGACTCAAGTTTGTTAAAGTTGAGGTTTTGTGGATCATTTCATAAATACTCCACTGCATTAAAGAGACACTAAATGTGATGTATAGGCTTGTGGGTAAGAACATCATACACCAAAAGCCCTTTCCATTTTTTGGAGATACAAGCTCACTACTTTTGGCATTAGTGATGGATTTGCATCATGTTTCAGTTCAGCTCGGCTGACAAGGTGTATCATCCTGCATATCATTTGCATCCAAATTTTCAATCAGATCAACCCCCCATCTACCCCATTGTGATCTAGTATATAACTTTTATGTATCGTAATGATTCATAATAAAATAGCATCAACAAAACTTTTTTTTTTCACCATGACTCTGTCATCAGATATAAATGCTAGAAAGAAAGTATAAAGGAAGGCAGGGATTAGCATCTTTATGGTAATTTCTAGCCACTAAAATGTTTTCTTATTGTTCAGGAATGTCTTTGAAGCTTTAGATCTTCATGTTGACA
Source organism: Platynereis dumerilii (assembly GCA_026936325.1). NCBI lineage: Eukaryota > Metazoa > Annelida > Polychaeta > Phyllodocida > Nereididae > Platynereis > Platynereis dumerilii. The sequence continues at coordinate 2,046,962 of JAPTHN010000007.1, forward strand.
TGCAGGTAACATTGTTGCTTGATTGGAACAGTCAGTCAATTCAACATGACTAGCGAGGAAGTAGCTTAGGGTCAGAGAAGGTTAAAGCTGGAGCAGGTGTGTTGAGGCTTAGAATTGACGATTTACTGGTTGGAGGCCATTGACCAGTTTCAGCAAGGAGCAGTCGGTACACCGATCTTTTTTCATTTTCTCCATCCTGACAAATTTAGTGAAATATCTTTGCCACACAATCGCTACTGTAAGATGATAAAACTTACATGTATTTTGAAATCAGGATCTGATCAAACTGACCAAATGACGAACAAACATTGTTTCTGGGACGCGGAAAAAGTGACGATGGCAGATTGTGCAGATATCAAAGGCTCATTGTTTCCATTTCCTGTCAAAGTAGCCAATTTGTACACATTTGAAGGATAAAACAAACTCTTGGGGATCTTGAGGCTTTTGTATTTATCTACAGACATCAGCCCCAAAGGACACATGTGGCTGGCAAAGGAAACACTTTGCCTTGTTTTTGTTCCAGCACGATTTCCTGAAAACATACTCGACAAAAAGTGCAACAACAAATTGACCGCCAACACATGTTTCACTCACCAAACAAGGAAGGGAGGGCTTGGGTGATTTTTTATGTGAACAACTGTCATGAGGGAAATGAGCTCTATGACCTCCATTATTTCTAGCTTTTTAATACTGCATGTTTTATCTGCTTGAGTGATACAGGTCTAGAATAAGCATAATCAATCTACAGCGTTTGCCAGACTCTTTAACAGATGTGTTTCCAGCTCCTCGTTTCCAGACGAAGCAAAGCACGCCGAAATTATACCGATTTACAAGAAAAACAGTGCCTTAGACCGAAAGAACCATCGTCCGGTCAGTATATTAAGTAGTACCTCAAAGGTTCTGGAGAAAATCATGAATGCCCAACTAGAACACTGGCTACAGAGTATTTATGATGACTACCTGTCAGCCTTTCGCTCAGGTTACAGCTGCCAGCACGTTCTCTTGGGTCTGTGTGAAAGGTGGAGGGAAGCCAGAGAAAAGAAGCTACTACCTGGAATTCTCCTGGTTGACCTCAGCAAGGCATTTGATTGCCTATCCCACCCATTGATCACAGCGAAACTCAACGCATATGGGATGAATTATGACTCTGTCACTCTACTTACGGATTACTTAAGCAACAGGTCCCAACGTGTGAAGGTGAATGGGACATCTAGTGACAGTAAAAGAATAACAAAGGGAGTGCCACAAGGCTCGATACTGGGTCCCCAGATTTTTAATGTTTTTATAAACGATCTGCTGAAATATTTTGACCCGGGATTTATGTTCAATTACGCAGATGACAATACTGTTTTTACTGCTAAACGCACCAAGGAAGCTGTTGTCGCGGATTTAGCAACCAGCTCGGATACTATTGTTAACTGGTGCAGTTCAAATGAGATGGAGGCCAACCCCTCTAAGTTTCAGGCGATGGTCTCATCCAACACAGATCTGGAAATTACTGTGGACAATGCCAGAAATTCAATAATTAAAAGTGAACCTCATGTTAAACTCTTGGGGGTTTTTCTAGACGAAAAACTTAGCTTCGACAAGCACATTTCACATCTGGTAACCAAAGCTTCAAGACAATTAAACTGTCTAAAAAGGATCGCCTATCACTTTGACGTTAAGTTGAAACTATTGCTCTACAAATCATTTATTATATCAACTTTCAATTATTGCCCAGCGGTCTGGCACAATTGTGGAGCAACAAACACTAAAAAACTTGAGAAAGTTCAGATGCGTGCCCTTAAATTTGTTTACAATGACTACTCGGCCAGTTATGAAGATCTTTTGAACAGGGCAAAATTAACCACCCTTGCCCTGAGCCGCATCAAAGTCATAGCACTGGAAGTGTTTAAAGTTATAAATGGCCTGAGTCCGGCCTACCTGTCTGGTACTTTTCGTCAATCGACCAGCAAATATAACTTGAGGTCACAGACCAAAATTATACACAAGTGCAATAGGAGCACAAGAAATGGACTGGAATCCTTCCGCCATACTGGGGGTAAAATATGGAATGATCTCCCTGAAAACTTGAGAAGAGAGACTGACCAGAAGATTTTCCGGAAACTAATTAAAGTATGGACTGGTCCCACCTGCAGCTGTAGTTTCTGCACATAGACTCTCTGTATTTTTAAATGTGATTTTACTTCAAACATGGACAATTTTTATTCGATTTTAAAGACATTCCGGCAGCCTTGCCTTGTATTTTATATTTTACTAGTCAAATTTCTGTCATTTTACATACTTTGTTATTTGTTACCTAGATACTCGGTCCCAATAGCCAGTGGCTAATGTTTTGTATTATTGAAACTGAGTCTAAATAAATCTTTGTATCTTTGTATCTTTGTACATGTGGGGCTAAAACAAGTTTATCATGATAAAGTATATTCAATAATAGTGTTGTGATCCCACAGACACCACTCAATACGGCTTTCTGATTTGTATAGAGCCGCACTTGGTCATTCAGAAAATTATGCTGAATTATTAACTGACATTTAAAACCTTGCAGTTATTGTTTTACATACAAATGTGCTTTATCACTCCATGACGCATTGCTAGTATTCAAGCAGTGTTAGAACTAGCTGCTACCTTATTATCTTAATGCTAGGATAATCATAAGACCTTATCCGTAGGACATCACTAGAGTGGTAATGGACTTTGCCCTAGGGCATGGCTCTGATTGTGTTTGGCTCAATTTGAGCCCTTAGCTGCCACAGAAGAGTAAAGTAGTTACAGAGGACAAAAAATTAAGAAAAATTGCATCTCTGCTGTACTTAAAAAACAACTCTTTTCTATCTGCTTATGTATACATATGTATGGTTCTATGCGTGTTTGAACACATGTTACATCCAGGGACACATGTACAATATTCTTCACTGCCCTATTTCAGCCAAAATGCATACATCCCTGTAGCCATTTTTTTCATAAAGTGTTCATGCGCTACAAGAAATACAGTGCTGCCTGTTCAGGCAAAAGAATTAGGTCACGTCATGACCTTTCACAGGAAGTGTAATGGTCATGCGATGTGGACAATGTACCTTGGTAATTATCGACAAAGCTGTATCAAAGCACAAGAAATCAGAATGAGTTTTGTGTTCCACTCCCCTTGCAGACAAAAGCACGCGTCCAAAAAAGGTGTGTAAGCAGAATGATGAAAGACAGGTTTCGGTATCCATGGCTTTTTTAACTTCGCAAAAAAGTCTGTCACAATCCCCTTAATTTGTGGGCATACTCAAATAGAATAAAGAATGAAATAGACATTTGTGATATATCAGTTTTCAAGTATGACATATAAAACATTAAATCTGTCAGCAAACATACGTGTATCTATGCCATAAGAGTTTATTAGGGGGAAGTAATAATGACCTCTTTCTGTTGAGTAAAAGATAATGCCTCCAAGATGTGGGATTCTCACAATATCCCGATGGATCTTGGGCATTACCAACACAATAATTGAGTACCGGTATTAACTAAGAATCATGAAAACGGTTTGTCTTCCTTAAAGTTATTTGCAAAGAAACCCATTGACTCACCCAGATACAATTTCTTTATCTTGTTTGAAGTGCTTGCATTGCAGATCCTGAGAAAGTTATTAGCCTAAGAAATTACAGGGAATCTTGAGAAATTGCTTCATCAGAAATAATGAGGTGAAATAATGAGACAGTTCCATGTGAAACACAATGCTGTCTTTCAATGATTTGTTGTAATTTCCCCATACTTGAAATAAACCAACTGCTGTCTGATTTGCTGGGGGAAGACCTTGTTCAATTAAAACTCTGAGTCAAAATCTAACTTTCCATCTTTCCAATCATTCACAATTGAATCGTGGGGCATTACATGTAATTTAATTTTGGTAATGTATCATTACTGAACCATTGATTCAAAGCAACATTCTACAATGGAAGGAAAATATCAGTTGATACAGGTAGTATTTTATTTACATTAATTATGTTTAGTGAAGAAACAAATCAAGATGGAAATATATAGATATAGTAAGTGCAGCCCTCTGAGCTCCATTCTGGGCAGTCACAAGAATTGATTGATAAGATGAATGAGACTCATGTGGGGGATCTTTTACTTGCGCATCACAGATATTGATAGTACAAAGGCCTGTCAATTTGGCATTTCATCTAAACAACATCCAGATGGGAATTTGTCTTGAAGGTCAACTGAAAAGTTTTGAGCTAATAAGATTAAAAGCTCATGGCACCCACCTCTTCCTTCCCCAACAGGATTGTAACACAAAGAAGGTTATGCCTAAGTGCCTAAGTGCCACCTGTCCTGCAAGAGACAAGGCCTCACAAGTGTCCAACATGCAAACAATGAAACATATGATGCATCAGTTAGCTGATACAGCATAATAAATAAACATCATGGGAAAAAGAAAAACCACTGCCATAGATGACTTTCCAGTGTAACTGATGTGGCTGATAAAAAATGTGAAGTACTGCAATGTGTACCACATACATCTTGAATGGCCACATGGGGCGAGTTTGAACAATTAAGTTTACAATCTTGGCCCTATGTTAGTCACAGACACAAACACTGAATTTATGTTTCATATTTTAGTTGAATAGCTGTGTCCTAGGATAGCAATTGAAGCGATTTTAAGATTAATATGTAATGATAATAAAGTGCGCTTGAGCAAGCCTTCCTTGAAGCGCTATAAAATAAATAAAATTTAAAATTTTAAAGGAAATGTTATATATTAAATGTTGGATCAGACATAATAGGCTGAAAGAACCCAACCAGCCTCTGATGCCTCTTGTTTTTCACCCATACTTAGGCCTACTGACAGCCTGTTTAGATAATAAGTACGACAGACAATGTCATGTTGTATTGACATCTTGTATTTTAACTGTTTTGGTCATTTGACGTTAACAAAGGTAACATATGACGTGGCTGCTCTCTACTGTACATTAAAACGTCAACACACAGCCTTCAGCCAATGGTTTCCACTGTGCTTTAGTATGACATTCAAAGTATACAAGCTTTGGACTTATTGATCAACCGAATGAGTACCTGTATTCTAAGGTCGGCGTTATCGGGCACCAAGTTGTCCCGGTTCACACTTTCCCCGCCAGAGTGCACTCTGCACAAGGGAATCCCCAAACGAGGACCTTCCCAGGATCCTTTGCGGCGCTGATCTCCCAGATGGCGGCAGACGACCACAACAAAAACATCAAACGTATTCTATACTACTATCATGTAATTGCTCAAATAATTGCTCAGACATCCCCTATTCCTCCAGGAAGTGACACAATTGACGCTTTGTAAGTTTTCTCTGTAACCCAAGATGCAGGATGCTTCAGATACGGAGGATGCTCTGTCCATCACTCTTTGTCATGGGGAGGATGGGGTTGACAGCATCCCTGCTTCAGAATACAGCAACCGCTGATGATAAGATTCAGTCCTTGATGGAAACGTCTCATGCAATTGATTAAAAAGCAACTGCTGAATTGGAGAATGACAAACCCTCTTTTTAATTTTCTGCACTGGTGTCTTTAAGAAGTATTGATTTTGTCTGTTATGAAAAGACTAAGATAATTATTGAAGAATTATTCTGAAGAACTTATATCTGCAAGGACTAAGAGTTATACCAAAAGAATAAAGTTCAAAATATGCCTACAGGTTCTACAGGGAAATTGTATGGACTTATTTGATGACATGAACCTGCTTTGTCAGTACTTTAAAGAGAAACAGTTGCAATTTTTAGGATTCTATCACATATTTTACTTCAGCCTGGATGAAAAGCTGTCGCTCTATTGAATGTCATTTGGATATAATTTTCAATGAGACCAATCTGAATCAATTCTTTAGTCAGTTTTATGAAAAAAGTGTTCTGAAAAAATCGTATCAGATCTAATATTTATAGGAAATATTTCATGTGATTCGCCTAATTAATTATTTTAATAATAATTAGATAGATAGCATGAGTTCTGGAGTGTTTTTGCAGCCCAAGAAACCAGTGCAAAAAAAAAAAAAAATTCTGACAAGTTGGCCTGACAAACAATTGGCACATTTGGGACACCGCTTCAACCACTGGTCCTTAAGTTCTTTGTGTGAAGCAGTGAGCCTTGCAAATCAGAGTATACACTGGAGACACCATCAATCACAAACTTGGTCTCTCTTTGATCAGTCTCCCTGAAAATTGCCTGAGAAGAAATGAATTGGAATGAGATGGAATTATCCTGCGAAGACCAATATCCTTGAGACTTTTGGAGGATGAAAGTGACTTTTGTAAAAGTGGATCAGAAAAGTGTTGGGAAGATCTCTGATTGGTTTTAGTGCCCTCAACATTTGTGAGGCATCACTTCTCTTCACAGCAATGTTTTTTAATTTCCTATGAGAATCTCTAACTTGCCTTTTGAGTCCTTTCTAGTCCTTTCTCAATCAAGTTCAAGAGGACACCCTCTTAGATCTGGATAATTTCCTTATGAGCCACTTAAGTCAGATCTTTTCTGTTTCACCAAAGTCAAAGTAAAAAGAAAAGTCAATCCTGTAAGATTACTCAGATTTGTCTATACTTGGCCGTTTGAAGATCAATGGTAGCTGGTCATTAAGATTTAAAAAAAAGTTTTTGTGGATCCATCTTGTTGTATCTCATACTTCAGTTCCTTGGCAATCACTTGATGTTTCTGCTCAAAAGAAGGAAAGAGGTAATTTTAAAAAGAAATATCTCCTTTATAGCATATTTTTTGAAATCAGACGGTTTATACTGGCTCTTTAAGTACAATGTAAGGTCCAACTACATCACTCAGTGATCACCATGAGGCAGTGTCCACATGGCCTTGCAGCCTGTACTTTGGGTTGAGGTGACTTGACAGGCTAAGCCTGCATCCACTTCAGCTGCCAGTTTGGAGAGCTTGCAAACTTCAGCTCAGTCTCAATAAAGGGAAGCCCTGTCACTTTGCCTCATCAGAAAATAATTGAAGGAAGTGCTCTCCATTATCTTTATTGTGGTGACCTGTACAGTTGGAAACATTCTAAGCAAATTAATCATCTTGGTGGCTCCATATCATCTGGCTGTCTGTGGATCTTCCATATACCGTTCTACTTATGATGACATTATTGCATGTGATTGGACCAATTAATAATTAGACTATTAAATAGATCACAGGAGTAGAGATTGAGTAGTGCTTTTTGGTCAAGAAACCGATGTCTAATCAAATACATCTTATCATTCTCCGACATAACCTGAAAAAAAATTGGCACATTTGGAACGCTGTTTGAACCACTGGTCCTTATGATTGTCTGATTGTGAGTTCTTTGTGTTGAGCAGTGACTAGCAGTGAGCCTTGCAAATCAGAGTATACAATGGAGACACCATCAATCACAAACTTGGTCTCTCTTTGATCAATCTCCCTGAAAATTGCCTGAGAAGAAATGAATTGGAATGAGATGGAATTATCCCACAAAGACCAAAGTAAGAACAATATCCTTGAGACTTTTGGAGGATGAAAGTGACTTTGTAAAAGGGAATCAGAAAAGCGAAGGAAGATCACTGATTGGTTTTAGAGCCCTCAACGTTTGCAAGGGTTCACTTCACTTCACAGCAATGTTTTTAAATATCCTATGAGAATCTCTAACTTGCCCTTTCTAGTCCTTTCTCAATCAAGTTCAAGAGGAAGCCCTCCTAGATCTGGATGATTTCCTTATGAGCCACTTAAGTGAGATCTTGTCTGTTTCTCCTGTCTGATGACTCAGATTTGTCTATACTTGGCTGTTTGAAGATCAATGGTAGCTGGTCATTAAGATTGGAAAAAAAAGTTTTTGTGGATCCATCTTGTTCTATCTCATACTTCAGTTCCTTGGCTATCACTTGATGCTTCTGCTCAAAAGAAGGAAAGAGGTAATTTTAAAAGGAAATAATATCTCCTTTATAGAATATTTTTTTAAATCAGACGGTTTATACTGGCTCTTTAAGTAATCTTCAAAAGCGGCCCGGTGCAGTTAACTGAAATGTAAGGTCCAACTACATCACTCAGTGATCACCATGAGGCAGTGTCCACATGGCCTTGCAGCCTGTACTTTGGGTTGAGGTGACTTGACAGGCTAAGCCTGCATCCATTTCAGCTGCCAGTTTTGAGAGCTTGAAAACTTCAACTCCGTCTCAATAAAGGGAAGCCCTGTCACTTTGCCTCACCAGAAAATAATTGAAGGAAGTGCTCTCAAATATCTTTATTGTGGTGACCTGTACAGTTGGAAACATTCTAAGCAAATTAATCATCTTGGTGGCTCCATATCATCTGGCTGTCTGTGGATCTTCCATATGCAGTTCTACTTATGATGACATTATTACATGTGATTGGACCAATTAATTATTAGACTATTAAACAGGAGAGCTTTTGTAGCTAAAGGAACCTATGTAAAAACGCATACATCTCATCATTCACCAAAATGACAGCCTGACGAACAATTGTCACATTTTGCACTCTGTTTGAACCACTTTTTCTTATGATTCGCTGATTTGTGAGTTCTTTGTGCGAAGCAGTGAGCCTTGCAAATCAGAGTATACACTGGAGACACCATCAATCACAAACTTGGTCTCCCTTTGATCAGTCTTCCTGAAAATTGCCTGAGAAGAAATGAATTGGAATCAGATGTCGTTAATCTACAAAGACCAAAGTAAGAACAATATCCTTGCGACTTTTGGAGGATGAAAGTGACTTTGTAAAAGGGAATCAGAAAAGCGAAGGAGGATCACTGATTGGTTTTAGTGCCCTCAACGTTTGCAAGGGTTCACTTCACTTCACAGCAATGTCTTTTAATTTCCTCTGAGAATCTCTGATTTGCCTTTTAAAACATTACTAGTCCTTTCTCAATTATTTTCTAAAGGATGCCCTCTCTGTCTGGATAATTTCCTTATGAGCCACTGAAGTGAGATCTTGTCTGTTTCTACTGTCTGATTACTCAGATTTGTCTATACTTGGCTGTTTGAAGATCAATGGTAGCTGGTCATTAAGATTTAAAAAAAAAAAAGTTTTTGTGGATCCATCTTGTTGTATCTCATAGCGGCAGTAGCCTTAGTGTGGGTCTCCAAAGACCGTATATATGTAATTATTTTGGAACTATTTCATGTTGTATCTCTCTGTGGACAAATAAATGAATATTGTCTGTTTGTCTGTTTGTCTGTCAGTCTGTCATACTTCAGTTCCTTGGTTATCACTTGATGCTTTTGCTCAAAAGAAGGAAAGAGGTAATTTTAAATAGAAATATCTCCTTTATAGAATATTTTTTTAAATCAGACGGTTTATACTGGCTCTTTAAGTAATCTTCAAAAGCGGCCCGGTACAGTTCACTGAAATGTAAGGTCCAACTACATTACTCAGTGATAACCGTGAGGCCTTGCAGCCTGTACTTTGGGTTGAGGTGACTTGACAGGCTAAGCCTTCATCAACTCAGCTGCCGGTTTGTAGAGCTTGAAAACATCAGCTCAGTCTCAATAAAGGGAAGCCCTGTCACTTTTCCTCACCAGAAAATAATGGAAGGAAGTGTCCTCCATTATCTTTATTGAAGCGACCTGTACAGTTGGTAACATTCTAAGCAAATTAATCATCTTGGTAGCTCTATATCATCTGGCTTTCTGTGAATCTTCCATGCACAGTTCTACTTATGATGACATTATTGCATGTGATTGGACCAATTAATTATTAGACTATTAAATAGATCACAGGAGTAGAGATTGAGTAGTGCTTTGTAGCTCAAGGAACCAATGTAAAATCAAATACATCTTATCATTCTCCAAAATGACAGCCTGTCGAACAATTGGCACATTAGGGACTTTGTTTGAACCTGCTGGTCCTTATGATTTTCTGATTGTGAGTTCTTTGTATGAAGCAGTGAGACTTGCAAATCAGAGAATACGCTGGAGACACCATCAATCACAAGTTGGTCTCTCTTTGATCAATCTTCTGAAAATTGCCTGAGAAGAAATGAATTGGAATGAGATGGAATTATCCTACAAAGACCAAAGGAAGAGCAATATCCTTGAGACTTTTGGAGGATGAAAGTGACTTTGTAAAAGGGAATCAGAAAAGTGATGGGAAGATCACTGATTGGTTTTAGTGTCCTTAACATTTCTGAGGCATCACTTCTCTTCACAGCAATGTTTTTTAAAATTTTCTATGAGAATCTCTGACTTGCCTTTTAATTCCTTTCTAGTCTCAATTATGTTCTAGAAGAAGCCGTCAATGTCTGGATAGTGTTTTTATTAGCAGTTCAAGAGTGGCCTTTCCTATCAGACTCAGATTTATCTATGAGGCTGTTTCCTCAACTCTATTTGAAAATCAGGGTAAGCTCTTAAACATCTTCTTGTGTCTCTGATTTTTGGACATTATAAGCAGGAACTAATTCAGCTTGCAGAAGAAAACATCAAGCAGATGTGGAGCAAGGGCTTCAAGTTTGTCAATGTTAAAACTGGAACAGGTGTGTTCTACTGAGCATGATGGCCTATTGGACTACAACCCTCAGACCATCCAAGCAGTTCACACTAGCACTAGACGCCTGCCTCCTCCCCTCCCTAGCACACAGCTTATTCATGGGGTCTTAGGGAAGTTTATTAAAAATTAACTTATTCCAATTATTTAACATACTTATTGGTTTGATTGCTATGCAAGGTCCCCCTTTTAAATCGTCCAAAACCATATCAATATGCATGTAAAGTATAGCAATGTTGTTAGTGAGCTATATTCTTGAGAATAAGTTTGGTTCTAACATGGAGTGAGGTCACAACCAGATTGCAATAGTCAAACCCAATGCCCTGTCCCTTGAGCCTTTTAAATGTCACGTGCCTCAACCCCGCTCTAGAATGAGCCCCTTCACACTACAAAGACAACCTTGGTTTCTGTCTTTCCACTATTTGTGACAGCCAACTACAACACTCCATAATTTCAGACAGGGCTATTGATTCGCCCAAGTTTCATGCCAAATACACATTTGTTCAATTCCTGTGCTTACAGCATGCATTTAGCTTAATTTTTCACCCTCAGGAGTATTACTGTTTATCCTTAAAGTTGACTGGTGTCTTATGCGCTCCCTGAGATTGATGTCCTCAGTAAGTGACTTCATCCTCAAGGGCTTTCAGGAGGCCATCATAGAGTTTGATCAGTTGTAGGGATAGCACTCGGGATCTATTATATTTATATCAGAATCATTGCACATTGACTCGGAGGAGGCAATGAAGAGGTCTGACCTCCGTTATTTGGCTCAATTGCCTGCTACTACAAGCTCAGCTAATGCCATCACATAACTAGGCTACTTCATGCTGTTGGCAATCTTGAGATTCTTGTTGTAAGGACACGGCGCCCTAAAGCCAACATGATCTTGAACATTTCAGTCAAGAAAGTTGTCATGTCAAAAAGATGTTCAAATGATATCAAATTGAACTCCATCAGTTTATTCTGAGGATGAAAACATGGATATCTCCAGTGAAAGAGTGTTTTCTAGGAAACAGATGTGTCACATGCATCTTAGTAGATTACTTTTAAAAGTACAAGCCAAGTACTACAGACTAAGTGAGTTTTAGATCCAATAGCATTGGCTGTGTAAATGACTTTCATTAGCAAAAACAGAAGCTCTTGGCATAGCTATATATTTTTTCACTGCCTTGGAACCCCAGCAAAAGTAGATACAACTCCAACTCCTTCTCCGGGATATATTGACTTGATTCCGGGTTTCCATGAGGCGTGTTCCCACGGTGCTTGAGCAGATCTTAATTGAATTCTCCTAAGTAAGAACTCCATATAATCTGATGCTCTCATCGCTCTTTGACATCAATACCTTGCAAATATTGGGAGAGACCATGGGACAGGACATGCAGTATACTATTCCTGGTCAAAAAGCGTTGTTGCAATTTCAATTAGGTGTGGTATTGCCAAGGAAGCAGGAAACTTCATAACTTTGTGACACATGCTATCTGGGACGAAGGTGGCAAGTGTCTTGTTTACATTAGGAAAGGAAATACACTTCACAAATAGCGAAGTTGCAACTTCTAGTGTATCTATATTTTCTATATGGTCGCTTTATACATATTGCACATAAGATTCACTCTATAGCTAGATATTTAAAAGACATCAAATATTTATGACTGCAACAATGTAGCAGTGATCCAGTGGAGGGAGATGGTGAAACAAATTGCCCAAAGGCAGCTTTCCCATCCACTTCTTCCCATGAATTCCTTAAGCTATTCTCCTTATATAAGCACAGTCTGCTGGTGTATTACCAACTGGGAGTACAGACGCAATGGGCGGGTTTGTCTAGTGGTAACGTGCTGGACTGCCAATCGCTGGGTCCAGGGTTCAAATCCAGCTCTTGCCGGGTCACCTGAGCCTATGTTGGATGGCTGTTTCAATCATCCTTTGCCTCATTGCCTTGTCCTTCTCCTGTCCTAATTAGCACACCAAGTGCAGAAAAAAAAACCAGGATGTAAAGCCCCAGATCATCCATCATCATGTGGGAAATGGGTCATACTCATTCAATGCCGGTGAGGAGGCACCTGCCTCAGGTTTAATACGCATTAAAAATTATCTTATCACATCATCAGAATTGAGATGACACAAAATCTAAATAATTCAAGGGACACTCAAGTTTAGCAAGATTATGTGTATGATCCCATCATGTAAGTTTGTAAGCATAAACACTAACCTGGAGAAGCTGACTCTGTCTATTGAATTCTGACATCCATTCCAAAATTCTAAAAAATAAACAAAAGCTTTTATTACATCAGAATATAATTGATGGAACAAACAAAATATATGTTTGAATAAGAATAACTTAAAGTAGATCCATATTTCTAATTACTTCATTATCTGGCAAGCGAATCAATGTTCATCATATTATAGAGGCATTGTGTTTTGTTCGCAAGTTGGATGAATGGCAGGTGATCGAAGTAAGTTAAAGTTGTGATTAAGTGGATCATTTCATAAATACGTTACAACATTAAAGAGACACTAAATGTGATGTATATGCTTGTGGGTAAGAACAGTATACACCAAAAGCCCTTTCCATTTTACGGGGATACAAGCTCACTTCTTTCGGCATTAGTGATGGATTTGCATCATGTTTCAGTTCAGCTTGGCTGACAAGGTGTCTCTATGCTGTATATCATTTGCATCCAAATTTTCAATCAGATCAACGCCCCATCTACCCCATTGTGATCTAGTATATTGCCTTTATGTATCGTAATGATTCATTATAAAATAGCATCAACAAAAATTCTTTCTTTTCACTGTGACTCCGTCATTAGATATATGCTTATAAGGAAGTATAATGGTAGGCAGGAATTAGCATCTTTATGGTAATGTTTTTATTCACTAAAGTGTGTATCTTATAGTTCAGGAATGTCTTTGAAGCTTTAGATCTTCATGTTGACATGCAGGGTACATTCCTGCTTGGATTGGAACAGTCAGTCAAGTCAGCACGTCTAGCAAGGAAGTAGCTTTGGGTCAGAGAAGGTTAAAGCTGGAGCAGGTGTTTTGGGGCTTAGAATTGACGATTTACTGGTTGGAGGCCATTGACCAGTTACAACAAGGGACAGTTCCTTGGCAAACAGATCTCTTGCTTGAACTTTCTCCCATAAGACAAATTTGTAAAACATATCCTGACTTGTCACAAGCCACTACTGCAAGATATGTAAGATATTAGTATTTTGAAATGTGGATTTTATCAAAGAGACCACAATACATTGTTTGCCAATTAGATGATATGAATTATATAATTTTCTTTGTATAATGGTAGACTCTGATTCATCAACAAATGACACCAAGAAACCAGAACCACATTGTGATGATATCAAAAACATAATTATGGTTTCCATTTATAATCAAAGCAACACATCTGTATAGTATAAACAAAATCTTGGGGATCTTGGAGCTTTGGTATATCTACAGATGATATTAGCCCCAAATGACATATGTGGCTGGCAAAGGAACACTTTGCCTTGTTTTTGTACCAGTAGGATTTCCTGAACACATACTCAACAAAAAGCGCAACAACAAATTGACCGCCAACACATGTTTCACTCATAAAAAAGGAATGGAGGGCTGGGGAGATGCTTTATGTGTTCCATACAGTAGAACCACTATATATGAAAGATATCTTGAAAACATTAGTTCTACAAAATGGAATTTGAACATTCATTGTGTTATTACTTCTTGTATTTAAGTTATTGGTTTCACATGCCATGACAATCGCATTACATAAGTTATCAGGTGCGTTACCATATATACAGTTATACATCTGTGTCGCTAGAAAATAGTTACTACAGGGGAACAAGAAGTGCAACAAAATGATCATGTGGTCAGTTGTTCAAGTGGTCTTGTGACAAGCAATTTTTCTATGCACCAGTGAGCACTAAGTGCAAATATTTCCGAAGCTGAAGACAGCACTCTTATTTAATCCATAAGTTTTTTTTTGTAATTGGAACAACCATTAAGTCTCAGAGGGGAGGGGGGCTTGGAATTTATTATTATTATTTTTTTAATGAAAAGGTGAAAAGTTTATTTAGTATTCTTTATGGACTACTTGAAATAAAATAATTATGAGGAGGAGATTTTGCTCCCCAAATATTATTTATCTGTCCCTCCCCAAAACTCTGCCTAAGCAAAACCTCTGTGAGTAATTGAATGAATGAATGATGCAGTAAATAAATAAATAAATTCAATTGATCTCTCTGTCTCAACTACAGACAATGGAAAATGCCACAATGGACTTTAAATCTTGTATTTTTTAACTCTGGTACATGCAAATTAGGGGAGGTGTCATGGCAATCAGACGGAAGATGGTTGTAAGTGCTTTCCAAGATAGTTCCATCGGTTGACCTGCCAAGATCTGGGATCAAACCTTGGACCCATAGATTGGAAGCCCATATATATAGCACCGCCAACTGAGCTAGCCCCCTACATACAGGGCAAGAGGAGGAGGTTATTCAATTACATTTTAAAGAGAATATTTTTTCCATGTAAAATTAACTACCATTTGGCAAGACATATGCACAAAGTTATTGTGTACAAACATTTGGATATGGGATTGTACCATTTTCTCATTCTCGTGTTCAGTAATTATTTATTTCAAGCATGCAATGTATTGTTCTGAATCAAACAACGCCCTTTTAAGAAATAACCCCCCCCCCCCCAGTTCACAATGAGTGTCTAGTGTATGTAATGTGCAATCCAAATAAGTTTCACTTGTTGATGACAGTTGCTGCAAAGCACAACATAATTATTAGATTATTGTAGAAGAGGGTGTTGTTTCACAGAAACAGGAATAATCCTGAAGTGTGATACTCAGAATTTGCTCAGTCAAGTATGAAAATTTGTGATGTGGCAAAGCTACTTGAACACCAAACACATTGTCATTTCGTTGCACTTCTTATTCCCCTGTAGTAATTCGCTGAGAAACACTTTGCCATTTAAGTTGCTTGACAAGATCTTCAACTCTTACATTTATAATATCAAAATTGCCACAAATAATCCTGGCTGCTCTGTTTTGTAACCTTTGTATTGTATTAATATTGACATTACTGCAGCCCCATACTGTACAAGCATAATCAAATATGGGCTGAACGTAGGACATATAAGTTAAGATTAGAACAGATTTTGGTTCAATATGTCTGAGTCTACATAACCATGACAACTTTACAGATATTCTTTTTACTAATTCATTTACGTGAACATCAAACGTCAACCGATCGTCTACCATAACGCCGAGATACTTTTGTACATTTAACATTTTCTAACCTAGCACCATTGAGATTTATAATAAAGTCATCATTGAGTTGAGAATTTGTAATTAACAAAGCATTGGATTTATTGACATTGAGAACTAACTTATTTGTTTTATACCACTGACTAACATGAGTTAGAATATCATTTAGTTCATCATTTACATTGGCAACATTATCACTACTGGTGTGGATAACTGTATCGTCTGCATACATTGTACATTGACCATTATTAATATGCATTGGCAAGTCATTAACAAAAAGAACAAATAAGAGGGGTCCTAAGGTAGAACCCTGCGGTACCCCAATAGTAATATCTAGAAATTGCGATAGCTTATTATAATTAACACACTGTACTGGCTCCTGTCACTAAGTAGTTAAGAGAGAGAGCCATGTAAGGGATCTTTTACTTTTTATGCACTGACATTGATTGTACACAGGTCTGTCAATTTGACATCACATCTGAACAACATCCAGATGGGATTTTGTCCTGAAGGTCCACTGAAAAGTGTTGAGCTAATAAGATTAGAAGCTAATGGCACCCACTTCTTCCTTCCCCAACAGGATTGTAACACAAAGAAGGTTATGCCTAAGTGCCTATGTGCCACCTGCAAGAGATAAGGCCTCACAAGTATCCAACATGCAAACAATGGAAATTTGATGCAAGCTGAGTTAGCTTACAAAGCAGGGTAAACATCCTGTGAAAATGAAAATGACTTACCGGGATCACTTTCAAATGTAACTGATGCGGCTATTAACACTGATCCTAAAGGTGTGGGGAATTGCAATGTGTGCGAGATGCATATATATAGTGTAACCACATGTGGTGAGTATGAACAAATGTCCATCAAATTCCAATTTAGCCTATTTGTTAGTCACAGAACCAAACACTGAATCAATGTCTCAAGCTTTAATCGAGTGGCTGTGTCTCAGATATAATAAGCACAAAGAGACCAACCGGCCTCTTGTGCCTCTTGTGCTACACTCAGTACATACTGACAGCCTTCAGCCAAAGGTTTCACTGTTCTTCCTAACATTGACATGGAAAGTTTTGGATAGGCTGTAATCAGGGCAATAGATAAACACAACAATAACTTCTGCTTGAGAAGCTTTGATGCTATCTGTATCTAATTTATTTTCACAAATAGATAAGTTTGAGCTTTTGACAATAAATGACACAATAATGTAATATCTCATCCTATACAATATGGCACTGGGTTCTAATGGATTATACTGTTAGCCAAATTCTACACTGCTCTTATTTACTTGCTCATTATTTCCCCAGGCATCCCAGGATGCATCAGGAAGTCATCTGATTAATGCCTTGTAAGTTTTCTCTGTAACCCAAGATGCAGGATGCTTCAGATACGGAGGATGCTCTGTCCATCAGTCTTTGTCATGAGGAGGATGTGGTTGACAGCATCCCTGCTTCAGAATACATCTGTAGATGATACGATTCAGTCTTTGATGGCACTGTGTACCATGCAATTGATTAAAAGGCAACCGCTGAATTGGAGAATGAAGATGACTCTTTTTTATTATTTTGTGAAAGGATAAAGACTGAAGGACTATGTCTGAAGAACGCATATCTATCTGTAAGGACTCGATTAGTTCTACTAAAATAATAACATTTGAAATATGCCGACCGGGAAATAGTGTATTTGATATCATAAGCCTGCCTTGTAGGTAAAAGAGAGACAGCTTAGTTCGTAAATGTCTGGAAACTGTCACCCTATTGAAGGAGCTGTCTTTGGATGCTCAATAATTAGTTTTATTGATGATGACATTGCATTTTATTCGCCAGTGAAAAAAGATGTTTAATCATTCTCTGAAATGACAGCCTGACAAACAATTGGCACATTTGGGCCTTTGTTTGAACCACTGGTCCTTATGATTTGCTGATTGTGAGTTCTTTGTGTGAAGCAGTGAGCCTTGCAAATCAGGGTATACACTGGAGACACCATCAATCACAAACTTGGTCTCTCTTTGATCAATCTCCCTGAAAATTGCCTGAGAAGAAATGAATTGGAATGAGATGGAATTATCCTACAAAGACCAAAGGAAGAACAATATCCTGGAGACTTTTGGAGGATGAAAGTGACTTTGTAAAAGGGAATCGGAAAGTGATGGGAAGATCACTGATTGGTTTTAGAGCCCTCAACGTTTGCAAGGGTTCACTTCACTTCACAGCAATGTTTTTAAATTTCCTATGAGAATCTCTAACTTGCCTTTTGAGTCCTTTCTAGTCCTTTCTCCATCAAGTTCAAGAGAAAGCCCTCTCTGTCTGGATAATTTCCTTATGAGCCACTGAAGTGAGATCTTGTCTGTTTCTCCTGTCAGACAACTCCGATTATCTCCTTGGCTGTTTGAAAATCAATGGTAGCATGGTCATTAAAATTGGAAAAAACATTTTTGTGGATCCATTTTGTTGTATCTCATACCCCAGTTCCTTGGCAATCACTTGATACTTTCGCTCAAAAGAAGGAAATAGGTAATTTTAAAAAGAAATATCTTCTTTATAGCATATTTTTTGAAATCAGGCTGTTTATACTGGCTCTTTAAGTACAATAATCTTCAAAAACAGCCCCGTTGCATTTACAGTTGTGCTTGAAAATTAATGAACCCATATGCTGGCACAATTAATCATTAGACTATTTTAAAATGGATCACAGGAATAGAGATTGAGTAGTACTTTAATAGCCAAAGGAACCAATGTAAAAAAATACATCTAATCATTCTCTGAAATGACAGCCTGACAAACAATTGGCACATTTGGGACTTTGTTTGAACCACTGGTCCTTATGATTTGCTGATTGTGAGTTCTTTGTGTGAAGCAGTGAGCCTTGCAAATCAGAGAATACGCTGGAGACACCATCAATCACAAGTTGGTCTCTCTTTGATCAATCTCCCTGAAAATTGCCTGAGAAGAAATGAATTGGAATGAGATGGAATTACTCTACAAAGACCAAAGTAAGAGGGATATAATCGAGACTTTTGGAGGATGAAACTGACTTTGTAAAAGGGAATAAGAAAAGTGATGGGAAGATCACTGATTAGTTTTAGTGCCCTCAACAGTTGCAAGGGTGCACTTCACTTCACAGCAATGTCTTTTAATTTCCTCTGAGAATCTCGTTTGAGTCCTTTTCTGGTCCTTTCTCTATCACGTTCTAGAGAAATTAGATAATTTCTTTATAAGCAGTTGAAGAGGGCCTTGTCTGTTTTTCCTTTTAGAAGCGTCAGATTTGTCTACTTGGCTGTTTGTCAGTTGTTTTTTGAAAAGTGGTTTCTGTGGGTCCATCTTGTTGTATCTCATGCTTTTGGAACATAACACATGACTTATTCTGGCTTCAGGAGAGTATACCAAACACATTCGCCACACGGAACAAGGAAGCGGGTTCAGGTTTTTTATGATTATGATCATCTGCCTGGAGTAGGTGTGTTCCACTGAGCATTGATTACCTATTTTATCACAACCCTTAGACCATTCAAGCAGTGCAGACCAGCACCTGCTTCCTCCCACACTTCCAGCCTCTCTTTAAGCTCCCTAGCACATAGTCTTTAGATGTGGTCTCAACAAAGTTTATTCAGAAATTGACTGAATCTTTTATTCACAGACTTATAATGGTTTGCCTGTTCCTGGTGTTCTAGTGCCCTCATTCAAAACCAAATCTACATGCGTTAAAAGTGTATGGAAATATTTAAGTGAGTTATACTCCACCCAGACAGTTTTCTATTGTCTTTTGCCATGGTATAACCAACAGATTTGTTAGTTATACCACTGTTGGGGATTAAGTTAGCTTGTTGTACTACTTTTTCAGAAAACAATGCACCTAAAAATGATAGCAAAGTCACAAAATTCACTTAAAAATATTTCGGGAGTCATATATGGAGTATCAGTCGCTTATACAACTCATTTTCAGTGTATAACTAACATTTCAGGGGTTATTTACCTCAGGCTAAAGCCCTCGGTAAATGATTACCTGAAATGTTAGTTATACACCTCAAATTCGTTGTATAACCTATACTTATATATTAGAAATATACATAGAGAAATAAAGGCAGGTCATCCTGGGCACTTGTGGACAGCGGAGGTCAGTGAAATAACCTTTGTCTGAAATGATGCAGTCTGACCTTTTACCTTTTTGTTTTGATGACTCTATCACTGACCTTTAGATCTCCTCATGACCTTCTTTCAAATTCAAATTCAAATTCAAACTATTTTATTTATCCTCGATTAAAATGTAGCATAATTGCTATTCTTTGCTCCAAACTGACCTGGTCCACTCTACTCACTTTCTGCACCTGACCTTCTGGCCTAGCTTGGAGGTTGCATAACTGACCTGTCAATGGAATACCCTCTGGTAATGTCATACAATTGAAATCCACCGTAGAAATAATCCTATACACTGATCTTCAGTTTGGTGGATTTTGATTTTTGCACTGTGCAGTCACTCTTATTAATTGGTCCACTACAAACTACTATTATGAAAAGGAAATGCTAATATTTGACAATCTAACTATTCTGTAACTGCAGAATTTGCCATCCATGTGCTCCTTTGAGAAAACACCCAATGGGTATGTTTGCCTGGAATTCTAGCTACAACAATAGCACTAATTGCAGCCAATCCACGACTTTCTATGTCAACATGAAGTATCCACAAGGAGAGGTCAAGGGGACTCCTTTGGAACCATCCAGAAGTCTCCACAACTTGGAAGGCTACCAAGCCAAGTATTGAACAAGCAAATAGAATATTTTTTCGGATAAGACTACACAGTCTTCTTCTCTTACTTGCCGTATTACTGAGAGAGTTTATCTGTCAGCTGCTCATCTGCTGTCTTACTTAGTTACTAAACGTCTGTTCTTTACTTTTGCAAGCCTGGCCTTGTACATATTACTTGAGGATCTACAGAATAGCATATGCATAGACATTTTATACCGGCAAATAGGTGAAACAATAAATTCTTATGTAAAAAAGACAATAGGTATATAAGTCTACATGTAAAAGTTAAGGTGATTACCTGGTGCAAAGCAGACCTCTCATATGGCAGTGTCAGAGCATCTGAAACATCAACAAAGATATTGGTAAGTGATCAAGATTCAGGCTTTTCAGAAGGCACCGCAAGGATTCTGCCAGTGATGAGAGGGATGTTAAAATACATTCATGTTGCCATATGTATTTTACAGTGTCATATAACCACTTTAAAAGGTTTGAATTTGACATGTGGTTGTTTTCCCACTCCCACTCAGAATCTCCTAAACTTGTGCCCAAGGTAGACCATCTTGCAGACGAGTTCAGGGTCAGGTTATAATAGCAAAACCAAACAACAAGGAAACATTTACCCTCAAGGCAGTTAGACTTAGAAGCTCTAATTTTGGATAGAAGACTAGTTACAGTACTGCTATAGTAAATTGAACCCAATGTGACTGGCAAGCTTGCAGTTCTCAGATGAAATCTCATAAAATAGAATATGACACTTTCAAAATTGCCTCCACTATTAGTTATCATGAATGATCCAAAAGGACTGATGGCGCTGTTCAAACTCAGCTTATATGTTCATTCAAGGTGCATCTGTTGCACATTCCACCTCATTGTACTGCTATGACCAATATTTTGAGCCACATGAAAAAATAATTCACAGTATTTTTCTCTACCAGAAGAAAACTGTGCTCCATGACTAATTCTAATCAGTAAAATATTTTACACCCTAAAGAGGCCCCCATCATTGTTCATTATTGAATGCGAAATGTGTCCTCCCCCTACATGTGGCACAATAAAACACATTTATAGTCCAGTAGAACCTTGAGGTAACCGTACCACCGAGAGGGGGCAGCTATTTTATTGTCATTCTTGGATAAGTGGAATATGGTGATTCCAAATCTGGTATTCTCTAGTTTCTCAACCTTGAGCATTTTTAGATATTTTGGTTTCCATAGCAACCATTTTGGTAATTTGGATATCATACTTACAAACACTTATTTGTCCATAACTTTGTTAATTATGATTGGAAATATGTCATTTTTACATAAATTGTTGTTTGGAATAATGTCTCTCCAAAATGAGTTAAATTAAGCAGATTGCACTTTTTACGAAGTTGCCATGGCAACAGATAACGCAAAAACATTGCAATTTTTGAAAATAGACGTCAGAAAGTTGTCTTCTACGGCAATATTATAGGGTAAAGGCAGAAAATTAACATTGACAAAAGAAGGCAACTCTATGAAAAAATGTATCATTAAGAAAAAATTGGAAACCCAACAGTAAATAAAGTTGCCATGGTAACCAACATCCCAAATAGCAATTTTTCTAAAAATACTGATAAATACTAAAATTGTCTATGTCTTGACAAGTATTGTTGGAAACTACTTCAAACTTGGTATCATTATGTATTATTCACTCAGATTCATTTTATGTTTATTTTTGGTTGCCGTGACGATTGTCATAATAATTGAAACTTCAAACAATATCAGCTAATTGAACCTGGATCTGTAGAAGATAAAATGAAATTTATCATACTTAGATGATGCTGATAACAATAAATTTTGATACCAGATGAAAGGAAATATTCCCAATAGTTGAAGAAGGTATTTGTTTCTGAATTTTGCATAGAGAACACAGCATTTCCATGGCGACAAGTCTGAAAGAAAAGGCATGATCTCCCAGAAATACCTTTAAAAGTGAATATCATTTGATGTATGCACACTAGAAACACCGTTTTAGTGTCTAAATATATGTTTTCAGGCATGCCGGTTTCAATGAAGCCATGGCCATATTTGTAGGGGTCACCCTCATTTGCATATTAAACTTTCCTCATACGAAATTAACAAAATTTTCATTATAGATGTCAAATTTTTCAATATTCACAATCAAAACTTAAAAGATTGAAAATATAAAAAACATTGACATATGAAATTTTCAATTTCCATGCAGTACTGTCAATAGTGTCGTTCTATGGTTACAATTTACAAACTAAGATGTCACCATGGCAACCAAACAAAGTTTGATAAATCATGCTCCTAAAATGTCAGGTTTTCCTAGTTTGAAAAGGTTGTATATGCATGACTTAAAAAAGAAGAGGTAGATAACTGCAGATATAGTCAAAAACAAATTTATGTTGAATTACTAGTCAGTGAGTAGTCACTTAATTTAGAAACTAAGAATAGACCTCTCCTAATAAATTGTTGCAGCATCTCAAGCTATATAAATATTAGATTTGAGATATGAATATTCAATAATGAATATTCAATAATCGGTCAGTCTTTACTATAAAATTTGTGAGCTGGTCCAAAATAGATCTTCTTAGCTTCATCTAAGCTGGAATGGAATCAGTATTCCAATCTTACAATCAAGAAATAAGGTTATCCTTATTCTCCCCTTATCCTTATATACACAGAAGGTGCCACATCCAATTGTATTTAGAGGTTCAACAAAGCTGTTGAAGACTTGAAGTCATTGGTAAATGGTAATTTTAGGTCATAATTTTTTTTTTTAGGTAGGACCAATATCAATAAATTTTCCAGTATATTAATTTCTGAAAGCAGATGCATGTTTCACAAGTTAAGAATAATCCATCAGAAATAACAAGCCTCTTACGGTAGATAATAGTCTAGTCTTAAAAGTCACAAGTGACGGAGTCCAGAAAAATCTCAATCTGGTTTGGGCTGTGCACTTGGCGACACTCTCATCAAGGCCATATTGTAAGTCAAGAAGATGAGGCTGACACATATCTGACCTTTTTGTTCAACCAGACTCCCGTTTTATCCCAGATAAATGAGTTTTAAATTGTAATAAGACAGAATATTTGTCATTTAAGAGAGGAATGATGGTAATTTGACCATGCATGATGGCATCATTTAAACAAGAAAGGGGCAAGAAAAAAAGTCTGGAGCAAGACTTCTCCAAACCCTGTGTCTCACCTAATCTTCTGACAGTCAATTATACAGGCCTTTCATCATCAAGTTCATTGACAGTAAGTCCATCATATATTGTATGTGAAAATAATTTTCAAAGGCTTCCTCACACCATAATGGTCATAGCCAACTGGCAACAAGTGATCTCTTTAACATGTTTAAAACTTTTTGGCTTAGCAATGGGCCGACATAACAATGGTAAGATCAGGAAGCATGTCAAAATAATATCCAAGACATAATCAATATTAACACAAGGCTATGAATCTGGACTCATCCATTATCAATTTCAAAAAGACAGAAGTTCTGGAAACATACATGACATTGTGAATCAGAAATTTATTGAATTCCATGAAAGCAGTGAAGCCCATAGTCAAACACACCTGGCACAAGTGAACTCTTTTTACTGCTACAATGGATATGCCTTAAAAAGCAATCTGATGCTATTGCAATTGGTGCTACACGTCTGGTGGATACATACAAGGGGGTCTCCATCAGTTTTGTCCAACTTTCCATAACTTTTGTTTGAATTAATGCAGACACATGATATTTATGCAAGTAGCCTTCAAGAAATAATATCATGGAAATAATAATAAATGCTTAATTTGTTGCCATCGAAACCGGAAGTCATGAAACATGGCCCAGGTTTTGTAGGATCACTTAAAATAACTTTGAAACCACACAGTGCTGGTGTCTTGACATATTGTAATGAAGTATATTAATTTTTTTTTTTTTGAAACATAAATACCTATTTGTGACATCATGTATAACAATGGAAACATAGGTATTATTTTGATATCTCATACAATTTACCATCACTCATTTAGTTCCTTCAATTTTTCATGAGATGTGCAGATTTTCTTACATTGATGGCAAAAAGCAATCACAGGCCTAGATCTTTAATTCATTATTATTTTTAACCAGCAGAGAGAGTACAGGTCTTCTCAGAAATACATACAAGGAAGTTAGTAATAATAATTTAACCTTTTCAAGATGGTACAAGCGTTTCCTTAATGAAAATGACACAATCTGAAGAATATGAAAAATAAGAGGAAATGTTTGACAGTCTCCAAGTCATTAGTTTAGGAAGTTGTGAAAAGGTGAAGATTGTTTTTAATATGTTTCCTAACCTACATCACTTGAAATAATGACACATTTAACAGATTTACTGAATATGTGACTGTAAACATGCCCTGGGTAGCATTGCATGACTTTTGGTTTCCATGGCAACAATGCAAACATTCATTTTGCTCTCTATGATATGATTTTTTCAGGATTATTTGCAAACTAACTCAATATTA
This sequence comes from Platynereis dumerilii, assembly GCA_026936325.1. Taxonomy (NCBI): domain Eukaryota; kingdom Metazoa; phylum Annelida; class Polychaeta; order Phyllodocida; family Nereididae; genus Platynereis; species Platynereis dumerilii. The sequence continues at coordinate 2,071,932 of JAPTHN010000007.1, forward strand.
TCTGATTGTGTGTTGTTTGAGTTGAATCTTGATAAATAATTTCACTTCAACGGAGCGACAAGAGTCGCTGCCAGAGAGATGCATGGCTGGGAGAGATTCTGCAGCAGTTCTATCCATTATAGGTGTTATAATTGACCAACCAAGTTTCTTGATAAGAAGTCAGTTGTTATCAATCAGAAAAAGTTGTTCAAAAAATTTTAACATTTTAGAAGAGTGAAATCACTGATATTATTTGGTAAATGGGTCATTCCACAGAAACACTGCACTAAGAGTCAGTTTTAAAAATTGTACTAAAAACTAAAAAAAATGTCCATCTTATTATTAACTGCAACTCCTGCACAACACTTCAGCAAAGCCTTCAGTGATTAAGTCAGACACGCCCACAAAGCTGACCAATGAACAGGCCTTCAAGCATGTTATGCAAATGAGTCGATTTCGCCGATTTAAGCAATTCTGTAACTCGTACAGCTATACTTCTTACAGCAATAGAGATTTCTCTCCGAGAACTTTTTAAAACAATGGTAGGTGTTAGGTCTCTGAGGAGTCAATAGTTTTTACGCAAATCGCCGTTAAAGTTTTGAAGTGGAGAGAAATGCTGCACGTCGATTTGCAGAGACGCTTGTGACGCAAATCTATCATAATGTGCAGTTCCTGAGGGATTTGTCTAGTGTAGATTCTCTGGGTGCTGCACAATTGAATTACTCAAATTTTTCAGTCTAATAAATAGACAAAACAAGTGTCTCAAATGTTCTCACTAAGCTTCAAGAACTGCATTTGCTGTCTTAACATATTATTATGTGATTTCAGAAACAATTGTAGCAGGGACAGTAAGAGTCGGGACATACATAGTGAAGAGTTTTCTGCCATGAATGACCTCTGCATAACATGATACAAATACTGAAAAATCACATTTTTTCTATTTGTTACCTTGTGATATTTGCTAGCTTCTCTCATCATTATTCACTATTTTAGAGAAATAAGAAAAGAAGCCAGTTGCTTTGAAGGAAGAGTAAATTTGTATAGCACTAACAGCATTAATTATAATACACAATATGATTTGTGAATAAACTTCCTGAAGTGGGAAGCTTCACAAACGTTTTCATGAAATAGGATGGCTTCCCATTGGATATGACTGGTCACTTGGTAGAAATTTGTGTATCAACCTCTCCAGCATATCTACAAATTGTTTCTTTGATATCATAAATTAAACCTTCGGAAACTAAGATTGTTTAAAATAAGCCACACAGGTATTCTGAAAGCATGATTTGAAAACAAATGTTTTGTTGCCATGGTGATACATGTATCTTGGTTTGTAAATAGCAACCAAGGATGGGCGCTATTTACAGTATCAAATTGAAATTGAGAATTGCATCTGTCAATGTATTTTTTTAAAGAGATTTTTAAGTCTTCATTGTGTATTTAAAGAATAACCTTAAATATAGAAAATATTGTTACTTCCGTGTGAGGACAATTGAATATGCAAATGAGGGTGACCCCCTACAAATATGGCCATGGCTTCATTGAAACCGGCATGCCTGAAAACATATATTTAGACACTAAAACGGTGTTTCTAGTGTGCATACATCAAATGATATTCACTTTTAAAGGTATTTCTGGGAGATCATGCCTTTTCTTTCAGACTTGTCGCCATGGAAATGCTGTGTTCTCTATGCAAAATTCAGAAACAAATACCTTCTTCAACTCTTGGGAATATTTCCTATTGTCTGGCATCAAAATTTATTGTTATCAGCATCATCTAAGTATGATAAGTTTCATCTTATTTTCAACCGGTCCAGGTTCAATTAGCTGATATTGTGTGAAGTAACATTTGTTATGACAATCGCTATGGCAACCAAAAATACACATAAATCAATCCGAGCAAATAATACATAATGATACCAAGTTTGAAGTAGTTTCCAACAATACTTGTCAAGATATAGACAATTTTAATATTCATCAGTATATTTAGAAAAATTGCTATTTGGGATGTTGGTTGCCATGGCAACTTTATTTACTGTTGGGTTTCTAATTTTTCTTAATGATATATTTTGTTATAGAGTTGACTTTTTTTGTCAATCTTAATTTTCTGCCTTTACCTTACAATATTGCCACAGAGAACAACTTTCTGAAGTGTGTTTTTAAAATTGCGATGTTTTTGAGTTATCTGTTGCCATGGCAACTTCGTAAAAAGTGCAATCCGGTTAATTTCACTCATTTTGGAGAGACATTATTCGAAACAAGAATTTGTGTAAAAATGACATATTTCCAATCATAATTAACAAAGTTATGGATGTATAAGTGTTTATAAGTATGATATCCAAATCACCAAAATGGTTGCTATGGAAACCAAAATATCTAAAAATGCTCAAGGTTGAGAAACTAGAGAATATAAGATTTGGAATCACCATATTCCACTTATCCAAGAACAACAATAAAATAGCTGCCCCCTCTCGGTGGTACGGTTACCCCCTATTTTGCCCAAGTTCTACTGGACTATTAGTAATCTCCTTAATGATGCAATCCTATTGAAAAGAAGGAGTTGGTGCAATGAGCTTCTCATCTTATTAAAAGCTTACAGTTGCTTTTCATCTGACGGATAAACGGTTCTTAATCTTGCTTAGTGTCATTTCATTATCTTATTTGAACAATATGAGTGTCTATTGGCCTTGCATTTCACATAATATTCAAATCTTATTGTACTATATATAAGGGGAGCAATGTAATGAAAATGAGCCTAAGAATGAGTTGTCCTCTTTGTGATGATAAACGCGAATGTTCCATTGCAAAACAGATAATGTGTTCAGCATTATGCTGTGGCCTTGAATTTCAGATACAATTTTGCCAAGTATATACCCAGGCTACACTAATTAACCAACTCCATTCTCTTGACCACAAAATCCTTTTTGTCTTGGTAGCAGTGGTCCACTGGTCCAATGCTCAGGTTTTATTCATCCATTGACAGACGACATTGTGGGACAAGTTCTTGGGATTGACTTTTGGCTGGGCAGAATATTAATGAGGTCAGGTCATGACCTTGACAGGAAGTGGCATATCGGTCACATGGTATCAGTGTAACCAATCAGGGCAGATCAAATAATATTCATGGGTTATTCAGTACATTGTATATAAATGGACTGGTCATTCACGCAATATTGGTTATTATGATCCATAAGAGAATTACATTTTGCTACAACATTTTCGTCGTAAAATAAACCGACCATCATATTAACACTGACACAAATTGGTCATTTTAAGTGTATTCATCATGTTTGACAAGTATCTACATTTTGTGCAAGCAAATAGGTGCTTGTGTGATATATTTATAATATTGCAAACTAACAAATTCTTATTTTGACAAAAAATTATGAATATATGTGGAAAAGAGGAAAACTAACTCACTATTAATATTTATGTCAACGAGCCTCAAAATAGAAAACTACTATAGCCTAGGAGTTTGCAGCTATGCAGTTTCACAATAATTTATGAATCAGATTCAGATATGCAGAAAAGAATTAGGTCAGGCCATAACCTTTTCTCCGAAGGTGGAGTGGTAATGTGGTGTTACTGTAATCAAAGGCTTGGTGTTCTCAGCATAAAGGTATGTAATGGAAGCATGAGACTTGCTGAATGATTGCTACATATCATGCTTGGTATTTTCCCGGGGTCTGGGTTAGTTGGTCTTCAGAGCTTTGTGACAGGATGCTGTCACAAAGATATAACACAGAAATTGCCTTTTTGGCTTGGTATTACAAAGAAGCTTAGGATATAAGATACTAACCTAAGCGACTGAGTAGAACTTTCGCACAGACATGTTAAACTGCTCATCAATCTTAGTCCTCTGCGGCCACTTTTCTGTTCTGTGGCTGCTAAGAGCCTAAATTAAGCTAAACACAATCAGGGCCATGTCCTGAGGCAACATCCATTAACACTTGAGAGACAAGGTCTGAGTGACAAGGTCTGGGGATTACCCATCTTGCAGCTTGCATTGACATTGCTGAAGCAGGAGAAACACTTCATGTTATCACTTGTATTCTTGTAATGTGAGGGAGTCTAACCTATTCAGCGAAAATATTCAAAGATAACAACTATAAAATACATTGAAAAGTCCTGTTTCCTTACTTGATTGCCTTGTGATCAATTAGTCTAATCAAATGCAATGATGTCATCATCAATAAAACTTTTATGACGATCTACAGAATGCCACATGATTAATTTTGACAAGGAGGATAACGTCTGTAACAAATCATTTGAAGCTTCAATTTTTGAAGAGGCTTTATCTGATCAATGTCACCAGTTTTTAAATGGAAAAAGGCAATGAGGCTCCTCATCCATTCAATTAGCTGTGTCCTTCAGTGATATGATTTCTTGTGAAAGATTTTTGATGTGGCTTAAAAAAATAATGTCAGAAGGCTGGTGTTTCCTTTTCTCAGTGCTGTTTTAAGGCTGTTAAAAAATGCATGGAAGGCATTGGAAGCATTAAAATATTGTCACACAGTGACAAAGGGATCTGCCATATGCAACACTACATGCATATCGATCCACTTAATAAATTTGTGCTTATAAATCTCTTCATATTTGCAACAAGTGTTGTTTAAACACACTATAAGTGGCTGCAACTGTAAACTGGTCACCACACTGCAATAAAGATAATAGAAAGGCATTTCTTCAAGCCAGACACAGTGACAGGGCTTTCCTGACTGAGACAGAGTTGAAGTTTGCAAGCTCTCCAAACTGGCAGCTGAAATGGATGCAGGCTTAGCATGTCAATTCATCTCAACCCAAAGTGTAGGGCAATGTGGCCAAAAGCACAGGCATTCACCTGGACTGACTGACTGTATATTCTGTTTGAGATTACATAATGATATTTATAATGAATATCAATTGAATGATACAGGAGTGTGCATAGCAGTCAGTATTCAAGGCCCATAGAAGTGGATTGAAAGAACATAATTACCATAGAGAATAGCAAAATCTGACATGTTGTTACTTTCCCACTCAGCATATCATGTACATGTGTGCCCAAGTCAGACAATTTGACACACAAGGTCAGGGTCATGTTATAATTGGAAAACCAAATCACGAAAAAAAAAAAACACTTGCCCTCTTTGGCTGTAGAAATCAAGCCTGTCTTGCGACGTTATCTTTCAGTTCTCTTGAACTATGATGAGGTAAGATTTAAATAAGTTTGAGATGTATGAAATTTAAATGCACTTTTACTTTTAATGCACAGGTCTGTAGCTGCTAAAAGGACCGATGGTATGGTTCAAACTCATCATGTGTGTTCATTCAAGATGCATCTGTTACACATTGTACAACATTGCTTTGCTATGATCAATATTCGAGCAGCACCAAATACATTGAAAATCATGAAAATCATGGCAATTTTGTTTTAATCAGAAGAAAGTCATGCCTAATGGCAATTCCTATCTTGCAAATCATTCAGAAGAGGTCTCCTAATCATTGTTCATTATTGAATGTTGATTCAGGCAATGTGTATGGCAATGTGTATCCTGACCCTGCAGGTGGCAGAATAAAACACTTTTGGAAATCTTCTTATTTTTGCAATCCTATTGAAAAGAAAGATGTTGGTGCCATGAGCTTCTGATCTTATTAAAAGCTTAGAGATGCTTCACATCTGATGGATAAATGGTTCTTGATCTCATTTGGTTTGATTTAATTATCTGCTTATTCCATTGAAATGCAAATGTTCATCTCATGAACAAAGATTGTGGAGCAATGACAGTAAAGCATCTCAAAATAAGATCTTTTGATGGCTTTGTTATGAGAATGTGCTTGAGAATGAGATTTCCTCTCATTGTGATGATAAACTGAGTGTTCCATTGCAAAATATATAATATGCTCATCTTTATGCCGTCTCCCGGAATTGTAGATACATTTTTACCAAATATATGTCCAGGCTGCTCTTATAAGGCAACTCCATTCATTTGACTGCAAAGTCCTCCTTGTCTTGGTCACAGTGGTCCACTGGTCAAATGCCCAGGTTTTTTTCATCCATCGACAGAATATTAATAAGGTCACTGATCAGGTCAAGGCCTTGACAGGAAGTGGCATATCGGTCACATGGTATCAGTGCAACCAATCGGGGAGATCTGATCATTTTTTTTTTTTTTTGAATGACATGGTCTTTATTTTTCCCAAATAACATTTACAGTCAAAAAAATATGATATTGGAGGCCATCGAACCCACAAAGAGTTATGTGAGGGCTCACCAAATTAAAATGGATGAAAATGAGATGAGTGACGAGATCTTCAAATAAGCTTTAAAAGACATGAGCACCATCTATTCTCATATTATAGAAAGACAAGCAATTCCTTTTTTGATGAAAGTCACAGGGTCATTCATCGGTTATTCAGTACGTAGTGCATAATGGACTGGTCACGGACTCTATTTTTGTTATTATTATACATAAGAGATAGACATCTTGAAACAATATTTCCATCACGAAATAAACACCCTCTCTTATACTAAAGTGGTCAATTGTCATTTAAAGTGTATACAGTGGTACCTGCATTTAAGATTTTCTGTTGTACGACCGACTTGCCTTATGTGACCGCCTTATTTTATCGTAAAAGGTGGCATTTTGCAAATATTAAGGAAAACCACCTCATCTTTTCAACTGGCCACAGAAAATCAAAAATGGTTAATTATTTGAAGTACGAGGAAATTACAGCAAATCATTCGAGTATGGCATTGTGTTTCACATGGAACTGCCCCATTATTTCATCTCATTATTTCTGATGAAACCATTTCTCAAGCTTCCTTGCATTTTTTTCATGCTAATAAATTTTATGGAATTTGTATTGAACACATTATCACAAGCCTCAGAATTATATTTGATGGAATCCAGTGGTTTCTGAGGAATTATTTTGTAAAGACAAACTGCTTTTCGGGCTCATATAGTTGATGCGAAAAGATAGTTCTTTATAGTGTCAAACATCTGTCAGGATTCCGCCCGAATCTCACATGTTGGACCGAATATTCACCATTGATTTTTCCAAACTTTGCATCTTTATTCACTTATTTAGGTTGACTTAATATTTTCAAGAACTAAACAATATATTTATCAAATCTAAATCAGATTCAGATAGGCAGAAAAGAATTAGGTCAGGTCATAGCCTTTTGACAGAAAGTGGCGTGGTAATGTGATGCTACTGTGGCCGATCAGAGCCTTGGTATTCTCAGCATGAAATATAATGAAGCATGAGAAATATGAGACTACCTGAATAATTGCCACATATCATGCTTGGTATTTTTCCTGGGGTCTGGATTAGTTGGTCTTCTGAGCTGTGTGGTAGGATGCTGTCAAAACCAGATGTCCCAAAAAGAAATGTCTCGAATAAAATCACAAAGACATGACAGAAATAGCCTCTTTGGCTCAGCATTAAACTGAAGCCCAGGATACATGATGCTTAACTAAATGATTGTGAAGGATTCCCAAAACAGACACGTTTAACTGCTCTTAAATCTTTGTCTTCTGTGGCCAGTTACCTGTTCTGTGGCAGCTAAGAGCCTAAATTAAGCCAAGCACAATCAGAGCGATGTCTTGGGGCAACATCCATTACCACCCAAGTGACAAGGTCTGAGTGACAAGGTCTTAGGGTTACCCTAGCGTAAAGGCACATCTTGCGGCTTGCATTGACATAACTAAAGCACTAGAAACACTTCATGATATCACTTGTATTCTTGTAAAGCAAGGGATGAAAGCAATTCAAAACTCATTCATGTAATCAGTTAAATAATATTTTCTGAAATAATTTGTCTGTAAGGCGTTATGTGAGAGTTTGGTAGGTCTAACCTATTCTGTGAAAAGATTCAAAGATAACATTAAAAATTTTGAGTGCCATGTCCGAACTTGATTCCCTAACCAAATGCAATGATGCCATCATCAATAAAACTTTATGAAGATCTATAGACTTCCACATTATTCATTTTGACAAGAAGGATAATATCTTTGACAGATCATTTGAAGCTTCAATTTTTCAAGAGCCTTTATCTGATCAATGTCACCAATTTTAAAATGGAAAAAAGCATTTAGGCTCCTCATCCATTCAATTAGCTGTGTCCTTCAGTGATCTGATTTTTTGTCAAAGATTTTTGATATGGCTTATCAAAAATAATTCCTGAGGGCCTGAAGTTTCCTTTCTCAGTGCTGTTATAGAGCTGTAAGAAAATGGACAAACCCTCTGAATTGCAATAGCAGCCAAGCATTCTACCAGAGTCAAAGAAAATGTAAATATGCAGATACATGCCTTAAAGGTAAGGCTGATATAGATTTTCTACGACATAGATTGATACAATTGCAAATTGTATTTAGGTTGACACAGAACATGCATTGAAGCATTACATTCAAGAATGATGAGTATCTACATTCGGTTGCTTGCAGACATCAGTGACCTCACAAGAAGCCCTATTGATTACATTGAAATGAAGCGTCAACTTGTCATTTGGCAACTTGTGACCTCATGGATACTCAGTTGTTAACTTGTATTGATAGCATTGAATGTATAGGATATGACCTCACAAATTGCTTGTGAGTTATAGAGAATGGCATGGATAGGGATATGACCTCACAAGGAAAATTATCGCCAACTTCTGGAAGTGCGCGACATTCCTCGACTGTCATATCTTGTCTTACGGTACCAAATGTCCCTGCTATGCGACACTTTAAATGATATGCACATTGGTTTACACAATAAATTGGAGCTTATGTCATCGAATTTGCAACAAGAGTTGTTTAAACACAGCACAAGAGACTGTAAAATATAAATAGGTCATCAAATTGTAATAAAGAAAATAGAAAGGCATTTCTTCAAGCCAGACACAGTGACAGGGCTCTCCTGACTGAGACAGAGTTGAAGTTTGCAAGCTCCGAAAACTAATAGCTGAAATGGATGTAGGCTTAGCATGTCAGTTCACCTCAACCCAAAGTGCAGGGCCTTGTTGCACAGCGAATATATTGTTATGTTGTGGACCTGGTGTTTGAAATATAGCAGCCATTTGCAAATTACAGTATTTAAGGGCATTTAAAATTGGAAGAACGTAATAATAATAGAGGATAACAATACAGACTTTTCAATAAAGTAAAAATTCTCCCCCAATGACTCATTGACTCAGGATTATGGAAGAACTGAAAAATAAAGGCAAATGAATCACTGCACAGAAAATTGAAAAAGAGGCATCCTCATTCTTGTATCAATTGCACGGGAAACAGTGCTGTCAAACAGTGATTCTTATCATCGGCTGCTGTATTCTGAAGCACAGATGCTGTTATAGCAATTTAATACGACGAAATACATACAAGATAATACAGATTCCAAATACACAAGTGTCCAAATCGATGTCTCGGTTGCTTCTGCCAGCGGCGCCCTGCGCATGCGCAAGGGGCGCCGCTGGCGCCTCTGGCGGCGGCCTGGTGGCGGGAAAGGTCTGTTTCCCACACTCTCCCCCCTAATGTTTCTGAGGAATTGGTGACTCGATGACCAATTAACATCATCTTCCGGTTCCTTAGATGGCTCCCCAATGGACATCATCTTCAAATCCAGGCTTGAAGGGTTCTCCACTAGACATCATCTTCCCATACAGGCTTGGATGGTTCTCCATTAGACGTCATCTTCCTATCCAGGCTTGGGTGGTTCTCCACTAAACATCATCTTCCTATCCAGGCTTGGGTGGTTCTCCATTAGACATCATCTTCCGATTCCTTTGATGGCCCTCCAATGGACATCATATTCAAATCCAGGCTTGGAGGGTTCTCCATTGGACCTCATTTTCATTCATCGTCAAGGCCACAACCTGCTAGCACCAGGCCGCATAACACCCATAGGACAGGCCTGCCGGCAGTTGCATGACAAATATATCCTCTTCTTCACAATTTGGCACATATCTTGAGAAGCGAGACACTTGGACAGACATGAACGAAAGACAACACCAGCCAACCCGAAACAACTGAATCCTCCTACTATCTACCGACCAGAGCTGTGACACCAACAGAAGCAACAATATGGAACAACGATACATGCCACCTAATTCAACCCCTGTATTTACAAATCCAGTATGTACACCCAATTCTAAACACAATCAACATAACCACACAAATGGTAACACACACTCACATAGTCGACATTCACCATTCGATCAGACCATGGGCTCCAGGGCACCCGGCATACGAAGGGAAAGCCCACCTGCAACACACGGTCACCGGGTGGACGCCCGTTCAATACCCCTAGCTGTACCCCAAGAACCATGGCCGCCCAGGGCGCCCTGCCAGGCAGAGCCAACCGCGATGCCCGGGCCGCGCCATTGGCGCGGGCAGGGGACCGCTAGTCTCCGCCTACCTGCCTGGGGCAATCCACCGGGGAAAGCCAGAGATGGTCAACTTGCTCCGAGTTTGTGTAACAAGAATCTGAGGATTCAATACCGAGGTTCACCAATTCGCAATCAATCACATTTCCGCAGTGTTAAGCGCTTGTCGGTCGGTTACCCGTTGAAAACATACAATTCAGAGGGGAAGTTGGCAATATAACCCCTTCAACCGAGGCACATATGCGCAAACCGCACCACGCAACCATGCCACCTGTTTCGCTTGCAGAAGAGTAACGGTACTGTTTCACCTGTCTACATGGAGGGAGGAATGAACGGCGGATCGGAAATTTACTTTACACCTAGTACTCATGCACCTGGGAGGGAGGGCTTACAGTAGTACTTGTAACTGATTTACCATACTTGTGAAAGAGGCAAGCCCTCTTCTGGACCCTACACCCAGCTCCTGCATCGCACCACGGCTACCACCAGGAGACTGACTCACACAAGCCGGCCAAGCCCGGCGCCAGACGCACACCAGGCCAGCCGGCGGCCACGGAACCCCATCGACCCAAGGTCCGCCGCACAGCCCCGAGAAGTCCCTTAGCAATTCAGTGTCATTGGGATTCCCCCACTACAGATAGAATGCTATTTACTGACACATTGAGTTATCGTCACCCCATTACCCACTGTAACTTCGCTGTCTCAATCCGTCTGTAAAGGAACCACCGTCAAGTTCGCATTCAGCTCCGAGGATCGACACTCCCGAGTATTACTCATTCTCTCAGTCACATGACCCGGCGTGAACCTCGGCGTGAACCTCGGGTCATAACCATAACACCCAGATAACGGACGACAGCAGAGGCCCCCCAGCCCTGGGTGTTACATCCGCCGACCCAAGAGTGGCAGAGTCAATCTCCGCCGACCCAAGGGTGGCAGAGTCATCAGCGGAAGGCCGTCTGCGTCATCACCGAAACTAGGTATTAGGCAAGTATGAGCACCGCACCCTGCCCATGGAAGAAGGAAGCGGCCTATGATCACATGATCTGTCTCCGTTACTGGTGACCATCCGAGTCAAGGACACGGCGCCTGTGTCCTTGTTCTCACTCCACCATCCCATGACCATCGTGATCACGGTGGCCAGGGGCAACAACCCCGGAAGAGCCAAAGCTCACCCAGGGCCAGACCTCCCCGGCACTTCCGTGAATGTCGGCCATTAGGATTGCGGAGCGTCACCGAGCAATGGTGTCCCGAAAGAGCCGAAGCATCCTCAGAGACAACATACCCGGCCCCTCCGCGCAGGAGCAAACAACCAGTCTCTGGCTCGGCCATTAGGATTGCGGAGCGTCACCGAGCAATGGTGTCCCGGAAGAGCCGAAGCGTCCTCAGAGACAACATACCCGGCCCCTCCCCCCCCATCAAATTTTGACAGGAAAAGGACCACACTCCACACAGAAATATCCCCTAGTACTATTGTGGTTCTGATGTTGATAAGCAGCCAGAGAGATGGCCTAATTAAATCTTATAAACACTAAAATTTCGGATTGCATGAACAGAATGGTGCAAAAACTCCCAACAAAATAGTCTTTACGGCAGAGTAACAGAATACTGAGAATGACCGCATCAAGCCAGTATGAAAACAAATATAAGATGGAAACAAGCATAGACCAGGATTGGGGTGAAAAACAACAAAATGTGACAGGAAAAGGGGGCGGCCACTCTACGCACAGAAACTATCTTAACAGACATACCCAGAATGTTCACATAACTTCTTCAAATTGCCACCAGTCCAGAAAGACTCACACAAATACTTAGTCACATGATACATAAAATAATGCATAACCCAACATAAAATAACGCATAACCAAACATCGGCAAAGAATATATACCCCCAACACACAGCAACAACAAAGAAAACCCACACCCCAATGCATCCATCAAAATCCCAGGAGTATACATATGTGTACGCATGGTGGTTTGCGGTCAGGCTGTGGTCTAACAGTACGACCGCACTGGAGCCCGTCCCATTATTTTATTCAGAGCCGTTTCCTCCTGCACTGCATTTAGTGCATCGGCAACCGTGGCCGGATGAGTGCGGGCTACCTCCCGTGCAACAGCACTATCCCTGGTCCCCCGCAGGAACGCCTCCGTTGCCACCTTATCTCGGAAAGGTGGATCAACCTCCTCATACGCAATAGCGGCTGCCTTTTGTACCCGATCCGCAAAATCTTCGATCCGCTCATCGGTGCGTTGTCGCATATCGTTCATTTCCCCCCTGACTACATCAGCCCGATCCGGGGCGCCAAAGCGTTTGCGCAACCGGTCCCGTAACCTGACATAATTCTGAGTTACATCATTTGGTAGGGTCATCATGTGATCCACTATCTTTCCACACAAACAGTTCTTAAACTGGTTCAGCTTTTCAGCTTCATCCCACCCAAACATAGTTGCCAATGATTCAAATTGGTATACAAATGCCTCATAACGGCCTTCCTGCCCGGAATATTCCGGCATCTTAGGTTTGGGCCAGTCGGGACCCCGCGGTCGATGAGGATACCGCGGTCCCATACCATGATCGCCTCGCGGAGGTTCCAGCGGATCTAGGGATTCCCGCCTGTCCTCAATACCTGTATTCCGGGGCGGGCACAATTGGCCTCCTCTCATCTGCATGGCCCTTCCAGGAGCTACAGGAAGTGTCTTCGGTTGCGGTAAATTATGGCCCGATCGCCGACCGTCATTCTCTTGTGATGACGGCATCTCCCCCTGGGCATAATTACCACCTTGATCCCATCTTCCCTCGCCAGACCCGGGTATCCACCCGCGTTGGGTGCAGATGTCCCAAACTGACCGGGAACTGTCTCATCCGGGGCACAGCCACCTGGTGCCTGGCCCCGGCCAACATAACTCTGTTTCCAGTCTGCCGGATTTGGAGGAGGAGAATATCCGAAGCCCCCCGTAGGTTGACCATCTCGCGAAGAGGGATTATAATAATCGGAGCATTCATGGCTAAGGGCCCCGTTATGTAAATGTCTATCTTCCACTCGCACATTCTGTCCATGATGAGCACTTGCGGCGTTGTTATACAAGATCACGGCCGGGTTATGAATGGATCCCGATGGACCGCGGGTTGGACCTGATGGATCATGAAATGACCCCATTGGATTAAGAGCAGATCCGGGTGGACCGCGGATGCGGCCCGATGGATCATAAAGCAAACCCGCTGGGTTATGAGTGGATCCTGATGGACCATAAGTGTGGCCCGCTGGATCATGAAATGACCCCGTTGGGTTATGAGTGGATCCGGAGGGATCGTGGGTGCGGCCCGATGGATCATGAAATGACCCCTCCTGGTTATGAATGGATGCGGCTGGACCGTGAATGCGGCCCGAGGGATCATGAAGCAAACCCGCTGGGTCATGAGCGGCTCCGGATGGACCGTGGGAGCGGCACAATGGATCAGGAAAGGACCCCGCCGGGTTATGAGTGGATCCGGCTGAGACATAATTCATCCCTCCCGCGGGTCCCCCCAACCCAACAACATTGACATGGGTGCCCGGGAAATGGTCCTGCTGATTGTCACACGGCGATCTCCCATCTATCTGAACATCCCCCCATCGACTCATTCCATTGGCCTCCCCCATGGCCCGCTGCTGCGGTATCCCCCCTGTACCCCTTGTCCCTTTCTCGGTATTGGGATCAACAACAGGTTGTGGGCCGTATGGCCGCGGGATCTGATTGACTAGGAAAGATGATGGGCCGCCTGTTCGTCTACATTCTTCCTGCAATTCCTTAACCCCTGCGGGTGTAAATGCCCCACGTCTCTGATTAAAGCTAGCTTGCGTAGGCTGCGCGTTTCCCGATACACCCCCAAAAATTTGACGACGTGACATACGCACCCCTGGTGCAGAGTTCGCAGATAAGGGGGCTAAACACTCCTGACTCCGCGAACCCATCCCGATCTCGGTTTTCACTGGAATAGGCGGAGCGTTAACACGAGTACTTCTCTCCACTTTAACAGTGGTGGATGTTAGTGGATAAGATTGTGGTTCTTCTATGCGGCTTGGCCGCAATAACTCAAAGTTGGAGACACCGGTTAGTTCAGCCACCTGTGATTGGGCCTCAGTCATCCACGCAGGCCGATTACGTGAAGGACTGACCGGTCCGGGCAGGGTATAGCTAGAGTGCCCAGGATGTGGAGGTAATTTGTCCCTGCCGAGTTCGGAAATTGGAATGGTCTCACCCGTTTCAGATCGATGGTGGGATAATGACCGCGTACCAGGAGGTACTCCCCCAGTTACTGCAAAAGACTCCGCATAATGAGTGTCTTCCGCGGGACCGATGGAGAAAGTGCCGGCATTAGGTGGAGTTACAGATCTTAAGCCACAGCCCCTCACTGGAGACGGACCCTTCGTTAAAATAGAGGACCCTCTGGCCACCGGAGTTGTTGGATTAAAAGTTACCCGGGGGAGATTTGATTCGCCCTCACCTCTGGCCATTTCTGGCTGCTCAGGGGGCCGGTCCATAGCGAATGAACTATCAACCCTTGGTGAACTATCCACCCTTCGTGAACTATCCACCCTTTGTGACCTATCCATACCGGGCCCCCCCATGGCCCCAGGGTGATTCCTGGCGGCTGATTGCGGCACTGGATCCCCACTAGTACCACCTTGGTAAACTCCTGTGGATGGCAAACAATTCAAGATGGCACCAAAGAGAGCCTGCCGGTGGGCTTCTGCCCGATCCTTTCCAAGAATTAAATCCTCCCCCGGTCGGTCTCCCCTAACTTCCTCCGAAGCTTCTACAGCTTCCTCCGAAGCTTCTACAACTTCCTCACCACCGCGATGAGGCGAGTCCCTTCCATCGGACTGATTCGCATCAGGCTCTGCAAAAGCCAAGCCCAAGTTACTGGCCCGATCATCAATATATCTCTCGTTATCAGATAAGGACTCCCCTGAGACACCTGCTGCAGTTTGCAGGTCCACGGGATTAGGTGGTAATGATGAGGCAGTCAGACCTTCCCCCGACCTAGCTCCAGCCTCGGACTGCTGTGATCGCGTGGACCGATGTGATCGGCCTGACCCGGGGGTACCCCTGTGACTCCTACTTAAGGACAACCGTTTTACCTGCTCTGACAGCTGACCGAGGGCATGATCAACTTTATTCATAGATTGTCTCAGTTCTCCTTTTACCGCGCCTACCTCTTTACGCATCGCGGTATGTGCCTCATTTACAAAAAGCTCCAATTGAGTCTTCTGATATAAAACAAACCGCTCTGTCTCGTTGGCCTTTTCCAACGCCCGCTGGGCCATATGCGTACGCGAGACTCCACCTGAACTAACGACGGACTGGCCATCGTGTTCATCGGATGAATCTCCAGCACTAGATCTTTCCATAACCAACGACTCTCTATATTCTGATGCCGACATGTGATTGGATTCATTCTCAACCGTGTAACTATGATCCCTGGTCGCCCCAAACAATAAGAACTCTCTTTCAGGGGACCCGAAACCAATGATCCCTTGGGCATGTAAAGAATCCCAGTGCCCCCCCTGTGGGATGTACCGATTCAAGAGCTCCAAGGTCAACACGCCATGCGTTTCACGTGTCCGGATTATCATCTCGGCGCGCGCCGGTCCAACTAGCGGTATCTCGCGCAGCTGATCCCGGGATGCCGTTTGCAAATTAGTTGGCGCCATGATAATTCAAGGGCGAAGCCGTGCCCCGCAAACCACCACACCACTACAAGTTAAATAAGTCAAGTCGCTGAAGTCAAGTCGCTAAAGTCAAATTGCTAAAGCCAAGTCGCTAAAGCAAGTCACTGAAGGTAAGTCACTCCAAGTCACGGTGCTACGGGCAATACATTCAACGCACATATACAATTCAACGTCCTGCAATCCCAGACATGTAACCCAAGTCAGGTCAGAATTGAATTTCCTGACCTGAATTCCATGGCCTGAGCTACAAAACTTGAGTCACAATACACAAACTCAAATATCAGCAAACCATGCAGGCCCACCCCCTCCAAAAATATGGAAGGACCAAAGTAAGGCACTGTCAAACTGAAATCTATGAAAAAAACGAAGTTCAACAATACATATACACTAAGCTACAGAAAATAACCTGAGAAGCAATAAACTGAGAAGACAAATGACTGACACGAAAATTTCAATATTTCATCACATGCACTCACAGCTGCATGGGCGCCATGATGGAAAAAAAATCCAGCATGTTCAGATTCTGTCCAAAAACAAGTCACAGAAAAACGACAGTTGCACAAAAGTTCCAGTCGCTATACCCTTGGGACTTCCCACGAACGGAGAGGACAACCAAGCAAACAAAATGACACCACAATTGACCAGTGTCAGTGATCAGAAAGTACTAATAAATCGTTCGCCAAACGAATTAATTCAGCGAAAATCGCTCGGCCGCCATGACAGGCAGAAAAGCAAAATTATTTCCAGCGAAAAACGAGTCAAGTTTCTCGCCAAAAAACGCCAGGAAACGCCCGAAAAACCAGGCAATAACGTTCAGGCAGTCCTATAGAACGTCCTGAACAGCTCCATAGGTTCTGACACCAAATATAGCAATTTAATACGACGAAATACATACAAGATAATACAGATTCCAAATACACAAGTGTCCAAATCGATGTCTCGGTTGCTTCTGCCAGCGGCGCCCTGCGCATGCGCAAGGGGCGCCGCTGGCGCCTCTGGCGGCGGCCTGGTGGCGGGAAAGGTCTGTTTCCCACACTGTCAACCACATCCTCCTCATGACAAAGAGTGATGGACAGAGCATCCTCCGCATCTTTGCTATCTTGCATCTTGTGTTACAGTGAACACTTGCAAGCATCAATCAGGTGACTTCCTGGTGGAGCAGGGGATGCCTCAGCAAATATTTGAGCAATTACACAGTTCAGTGAAAAGTATTACCATGAGACTTAAAGAATTCCTTTGTTAATAAGCTGAAGCAACAATAAAAGAAGAAAGTAAAGGCTATGTAAACAGTAGAAAGAAGACCGTTTCTTTTCCAAGACAGTGCTATTTTAAGCTCAAACAATGGCCTTGATTACAGAAAACCCACAAATATTCATGTACCAATGACAGTCCACAAGCAGTCGACAACAGCAGCTCCACAGGCTTCCTTCCCATCATCCGCCAATTAGGAGACCCCAGAACCGGGTAGCCTGCTAACTGCCGAGTATTGGCAGAGCAAACAGAATATTTTTCTCATCAGACTTCATCTTTTAAAAAAGAGCATTTACTGGGCAAGCTGGTCTGTCGGCTGTCTACAGACTGTCACTTTTTTTTGGTAAGCCTTTCTCTCATCTGGTGTTGATTGATTTTGTTCCAATGCATTATGAAAATGCAATTTTCATAACTTTATCCCAACTTAAAAACTCCCTAATTTGACCTTGAAAAAGAAAATTGTGTTGCACGTGTAATGAAATATGATGTGATAAAATAATTTCTGAAAAGAAACTTCAGAAGTTTTCATGCCTAAGAATACCACTGTCTCTGCAGCATGTATATTACATGGAACACCATAAAAGGTTTGAACTTCACATCATGTGGTTGCTTTCCCACTCTGCATCCCCTGTACATGTACCCAAGGCAATATATCTCGCAGACAAGTTCAGGTTCAAGTCTATCACAAAACCAAACTGGAAAGACCTCTTATCTCAATGCTGTCAGTGACTCCATTGTGTAATGGAAGAGTGTCAGAAGAGCATTCACTGCACATGTGGCCTCATTTAACCTGTGAAGCTCAAATTCATCTGTTTGGTTCATTCAAGACACATCTATACCACATTGAAAACATTTGAATCTGTATTAACCATTTTTTGAACAACGACAATTACATACAAGTTAGGGTGCAAATAATTTGATCTTGCAATGTGTGGCATTGCACAGCTGGTGGCAAAATAAAACATTTTCTGTAATCATCTTGCAATCTCGGAGTTAAAATCCCATCAAGAAGAAGGACTTTGGTGCTGTTAGCCTCTGATCTCATTAATAGCTGACAGTTGCTTTTCACTTGTTTGGTGTCAAATGTATGATTCCTTCTCCAACTTTGAAAGGTTTCACCATTTCAACAAAACATATTTTAATTGAGTTACACTGCAACTTTGCACAGTTTGCAATAAAGTCATTACCTATTCAATCTCTAGAGAATTAAGGACTTTAAGGCACATGTTCATAACAGAATGTGTGATGTTTACTTGTCTGGTATTGTTTGAAAATATAAAGCGTAATTGATGGAATAACCATGAATGTTGCCTCTAAGCAAATGAAATACCAAGGCAATGAATTGAACAATCTTGGCCTGCCCCTTTGACCAAGTAGCCCACGTGATCCTTTGTCTTGGAAGCAGCAGTCCAATGCAAGGGTAGTATTCACCTATGACAGATGACATTGTAGGGCAAGTGCCTAGGATTGACTCTTGGCAGGGCAGTAGGGTGTGTCAATTTTTAATTTTTATGCAAATTCAAAAAGCACTAGTGCCTAAAAGGTGCATTTTGACCGGGAGAATCCAAATCTGTTCTCAAAATGGCGATATGACAATTCTTACCTACTTCAATTTTGGTTCAAAGTTTCAATGTTTTTTTCGTTTTTGACCATTTTCGCCAATCCGCGGTTCTCTATAACTTTGTCAGTATTTGTCATACAGAATTTTAACTGCCATGGTTGGAGAGCTCTCAAAAAGAGCTACATTTTGCATACCAACATCAAAAGTCTAGGACAATATCTTGACTCGCATTGGTCCTTTGGCTTGCACTTTTTAGAAATTAAAGTGTTGCAGACAGTCTAATCCTGTTAAAAAAAAGCTTTTTAATTTTTTTCACTGATAATGTCAGTGATTCACATTCTAAGGTTCCAGAATGACCAAATATAAAAACTTTTTGATTTTTACCATGATAGTGCCTGGCTTGTGAGTGATGAAGTTTTAATGTTAAAGTTAGTTGTAAACTCATAAAATGTGAGATGGTGTCTGTTGCATTGCATATCATATCTTCGTCAGAATTTATTGCAGGGCAACATGAGTGGTACCATATGAAAGAAAATACTCTTAGAATTCTCCTGGTACAAGTCATGTTGTCCTATATTTATTTTGTATGAAGTTAAAATATAACGGCCCCTCCCTGATTTATTTCAATAGTTCTTACGAAATGTAGCATTAAAACTTCCAAGCTCAGAAAGTGGGATTTTCAATGGTCAAAAATTTAAAAAATATTTTATTTGCTTATTCTGGAACTTGGAGAATGAAAAATCACAGAAATTATCAGTGAAAAAAATCTAAAAGCCTTTTTTAACAGGATTAGGCTGTCTGCAACACTTTCATTTCTGAAAAGTGTAGGCTGAAGAGCCAATGGGAGTCAAGATATCATCCTAGACCATTAATGTTGGTATGCAAAATGTAGGTATTTTTGAGAGCTTTCCAACCATGGCAGTTAGAATTCTGTATGACAAATACTGACAAAGTTATAGAGAACCGCGGATTGGCGAATATGGTCAAAAACGAAGAAAACATTGAAACTTTGAACCAAAATTGAAGTAGGTAAGAATCGTCGTATCACAATTTTGAGAACAGATTTGGATTCCCCAGGTCAAAACGCACCTTTTAGGCACTAGTGCTTTTTAAATTTGCATAAAAATTTAAAATTGACACACCCTACTGGGCAGAATGTTGATGAGATTGGGTCATGACCTTGACAGGAAGAGCCATATCAGTCACATGTTGTGATTGCAATGAATCAAGGAAGAGATAATTATATTCATACAACAGCAATGACGGACATAGTCATATATTTACCCTCCAAATTAATTAATGAAATTTTGTAGAACTTGGCTTTCCAGCTCAAGCCAAGCATCTGATGGCTTCCCAAAGAAATTTATTGAGAAAGACAAACAGCTTTTGAGGTACTTGGTTAATGCTGAAGATCTATGATGATCCCATAAGAACCCCAGGTCTCAACGGGAATCATTTGTTATTCAGACAAACCCTACATAATCCTGTGATTCACCAATAGTTGTCAGAGCAAACTCTGTCTAAAATTCATGCTTTTTGTAAAAACAATTGACAGGCAAGCAGAAAAAGCCAATTCAGTTTCTGTCTTCTGTCCTTCTGACAGTTTATTCTGTGTAAGACACTTCCTTTTGGAAGTTTGGTTGTGACTGCTTCCTATCTCCAGCAAGGTTATTATGAAACTTGTCTCATTTGATATTTCTCACGCTCTGATATCTCTCTTCCTGAGAATACCAAGTGAAAATCCATGGTCCATCTAAATTGCCAATCTGGAATCAGGGTTTCACTAAGAGAGCTATTCTACAAGAAATCACGAAGAGGCATTCGGAAATAGACATGTTTAACGGTTCTGGTCTTCAGTCCTTAATGTTTCCCACACTGACACTTTGTGGCTCTCTAGCAGCTAAGTGCCTAAGCACAATAAGAGCCATGCCCCAGGCAACATCCATTAACAGTTGAAGGAAGAGGTCTGAGTGACAAGGTCTGAGGATTAGCAAGCATTAAAGCACATCTTGCAGCTTTTTTTGGCACGTAGCTACTGAACGAAAGGGATATCCACAACAAATCCATGTTCATCAGTTAAAAATACAGTATCTGTAAGAAATTAATTGTGTGTGAGACAATGAAGATATAATTTCTAAATAAGAAGCTTGAGATACAAATATGAAACAGACTCAAAGTATTGTGACATCTCAATTACATTTCACTGTGACGAGACTGTCTTTTAGTCCCTGATTGCTCTCTCTCAGACATTCACTATGGGCACATAAAACATATGATATGAAAGCCAGGAGTGATGATCACAGGGTCAAAAGAGCCCATTATCTTTATTACTTCCCTTCCCATAAAATATCTCCCAAGCCACCTAGCTGCTTTTATGAGCCCAACATGTGTTGACAGTGCCTTTTCGAATACCAATTCAGCTTATCCTGTTGGCACATAAAGGACGAAAATTGTTGCTTTACAATCAAAGTTTGACTAAAGTTCCAAAGATATGGTTCTTTAAGTTTCAGAGGCTCTCTTCTTTAACCATGGTCTTTTCATTCAAGTAAGAGAGTTAGCTACAATTATATGCTTCACAAAGGAACTAGTGCAGAAAATTAAAAAGAGTCTTCTTCACTCTCCCATTCAGCAGTTGCCTTTTAATCAATTTCATGAGACACAATGCCGTCAAAGACTGAATCTTATCATCGGCGGTTGCTGTATTCTGAAGCAGGGATGCTGTCAACCCCATCCTGCCCATGACAAAGAGTGATGGACAGAGCATCCTCTATACCTCTAGCATCCTCCGTATCTGAAGCATCCTGTATATAGTGTTACAGAGAAAACTTTCAAGGCACCAATCAGATAACTTCATGTTGCAGCGCGGCAACCCTGAGCAAACATGTAAGCAGTTATATGACAGTAATGTAATAGCATCCAGTGATGGGCTTAATTATCCATTAACTAATGTTTTCATGCTCAGTGAAAAGTAGTTGTGTGCAATCGTTTGGACAAATAGAATGAGGCAATATGAAAAATTTGTCATTCAATCAAGTGTCGAGAATATGAAAAGCACATGCCAATTTTATAAAAAAAGAAAACCCAACTGCGTCAGCCAATCTCTAAATTGCCAATCTCCAAATATCTTAAATAGTCAAAAAGACTTGATTTAGATATTGGCAAAGAAAAAACCATGCCCATCTCTGCAATTATCGCTCATTACATTTCTTTTCGGACCACTTAGAACATTAACAAACAGTTAAATAATGAAATGCGGGTCGCGGTTGCGGGATGCGGGATCGCGGAATTCCGATTTTTTTTCTAGAATTAGGCCTTTGGAGTGCCTGTCTGGATTTCTTTATTTGAAGCACTTCTAGTAATGGTAGAGCCGAAATTTTTTCACTGTTAGATTTGTCTTGGACAGATGTGTTCAGTTTGCCTGGTTATAGATTCGTAGCAATATAAAAAAATTTGCAGATTTTTTATGCTGGCTGCTTGAACTTTAGGACAAGATTTGTTATAGTACAGTATTGGCTCTGCAGCCAGCATACTATACTGGTTGCCCCATACGGAAAAGTGTCAACCGGTTTGGTCCCCACCATTTAGTAATATCAGCTAGAGCATTACAAAATATCTTATGATCACAAATACTTAATATTGTTGCATTGATGTAAAAGTACCCCTGCCACTCATTAATTGACCAATTGGTGTAGATACAATTGTTGCAGGACCTGAAATAATTGGGGGTGAGTTGTAACAATTGGGGGTGAATAGTAATGAGAGCAGTTTGTTCTATTTATAGGTCCAATTTCTGGGTTGCACATCCTTGGGGTGATTAACAGACTGTTAGTGACTTACAGTTAGTGACTAACTGGCAGTTAAAGACTAACAAACAGTAGTGAATCAACAACAGTTAGTGCTTACTAACAGGAAGTGACTAACAACAGTGACTTACTAACAGTAGTGACCAACTGATGAACAACAGTTAGGGACAAAATGACTAACAGTCAGGGACTAGCAGTTAGTAACTTACTAACAGTTACTTGCTAACAGTTAAGGACTAGCTGACTTACATGACTAACTAACAGTTAGTGACTGACTAACAGTGACTGACTAACAGTGACTGACTAACAGTGACTGACTAACAGTGACTGACTAACAGTGACTGACTAACAGTGACTGACTAACAGTTAGTGACTGACTAACAGTTAGTGACTGACTAACTGTTAGTAACCAACTAACAGTTAGTGATTGGTGACTGACTAATAGTTGGTGACTGAACAACAGTTGGTGACTGAACAACAGTTGGTGACTGAACAACAGTTGGTGACTGACTAACAGTTAGTGACTAACAGTTAGTCAATTAGCGACTAATTAACAGTTTTTGACTAACTAACAGTTTTTGACTAACTAACAGTTTTCTGACTGACAGTTTTTAACTAACAGTTTTTTACTAACTAACAGTTTTTGACTAACTAACCATTTTTTTACAGTTTTTTGACTACCAACAGTTCTGACAACAAAAAGTTTTTGACTAACTAACAGTTTTGACTGACAAACAGTTTTTGACTGACAAACAGTTTTTGACTACTAACAGTTTTTGAATTACTAACCATTTTGACTTACAGTTTTTGACTACTAACAGTTTTTGACTACAAATATTTTGACTAACTAACAGTTTTGATTGAATCACAGTTTTTGACTACTAACAGTTTTGACTTACTAACCGTTTTGACTTACAAACAGGTTTAAGACTAACTAACAGTTTTTGACTGACTAACAGTTTTTGACCATTAACAGTTTCGACTACTAACAGTTGTGACTAACTAACACTTTCTCACTAACTAAGAGTTTTTGACTAACTAACAGTTTTTGACTAACTTACAGTTTTTGACTAACTAACAGTTTTTAACTAACAGTTTTTGACTAACTAACAGTTTTTGACTACTAACAGTTTTGACTACAAATAGTTTGACTAACTAACAGTTTTTGACTAACTAACAGTTTTTGATTGAATTACAGTTTTTGACTCCTAACAGTTTTGACTAACTAACCATTTTGACTTACAAAGAGTTTTTGACTACTAACATTTTTTTGACTACAAACAGTTTTATACGAACTAACAGTTTTGGACTGACTAACAGTTTTTGACTAATTAACAGTTTTGACAACTAACACTTTCTCACTAACTAACAGTTTTGCCTTACTAACAGTTTTTGACTAACTAACAGTTTTTGACTAACAGTTTTTGACTAACAAACAGTGTGTGACTAAATAACATATTTTGTGACTAACAAATAGTAACTACCAAAACAACGGACTAAATGACTAACAGGTAGTGACAAACTGATGAACAACAGTAAGGGATGCCTGATTAACAGTTAGGGATTGACAGTCATATATAGTGACTTACTAATTAATAGTGAGTCATATTATAGCTTCTTATACTATATCATGGGTTCATCTGTAGTTTCTCTTATACCATATTTTAAAATTCTTTTGGCAAAACATACTCTTATTGTAAAGTTTGAAATCGTAATCACTACAGCCAGCATATATCTTTTTTCAAAAAGATTTTCTTGTTATAGGAGTTAGTGAGTTGGGCTGGGTTTTCATTTGAAGCACTTCTAAAAATGATAGAAACGAAATTTTTGCACCAATATATGCGTCTTGGAGAGACTTGTTTAAGTTCGTAGTTTGGAAAATGTTGAAATATTCGTTAAAAGTAAAATTGAAAATTAATAAATCTGTGCAATTTTGATTAATTCCACGACCTGCTTAAAAGTAAGAATCCGAGCTAGGTGGTCATCTGTGGTGTATATGTGGGTGATGAGCAATCAGACTCAAACAAGAAACCAGAAAGAAACATATAATCTCTTTTTTTTTAGTTCATTCATTTAATTTATTTACCAAAAGAGTATAGGACCCAATCCACAGAAATGTGGACAAACTAATGAAATATTAAAATATAAGTAATTGTATTGAAACCGGTGTTAAATGATAGATAAAAACCTATATTTCGGACTTCGGGCAGTTTTAATCAATTTCGAGTATGGGATCCCCCGTTTTTGAGCCAACATTGTACATGACATCACACCAAAATCTGAACAACAGCAAAAGGGGATCGATACATCATTTTTCACAAAGGATAACTAAAGTTATTTTCACTTCTCATGGTCACTCAGCATATCATTTTGTACAAAATGACAATATTTATAATTTTTAAATATTTTTCTCAACCGTGTCATGGAGTATAATGAGTTATTCCCACTTCAAAAAGGGTCCTGGATGAGTTATAGTCATGTCATTCCGTCACAATAATAACCTTATTATTGTTGTCATGTATAGCATGTATAGTTTAGAGATGTATAAAAGTTAAATTCTACAATGAGACCACAGCAGAAAAATATTTTGGCTGGTTTCCTTTAAGTTTGTGGTCCATTCGTCTTCCTAGCTACCCTGTACGGAATGACATTTTGGCTGTGACGGAATGACACAAAATGTGACGGTATGACACCATAGCTGAAAATGATAGGCCTGCTGTGGTCCATATCTCCCATGGCCATGTGTATGATTTAATATTGCTCCAGCAAACTATTTCTGAAATGTCTGATTCGAAATTTAATGAATAAAGCTGACAGCAAATACAACTCAATTTGTGTGACGGAATGACATATTCTATCATATCATTCTGCCAAAATGTTAACCTCTTTTTTGCTGTTCTGTGAAGTATGCAAAACTTGGGGGTGCATCAAAGCTAAATTCTACAATGAGGCAAAAGTAGAAAAGTATTCTTTCTCGTTTTTTCAAATTTGTGGTCAATTAGTATGCCTAGCTACAACAAATGAGATGCCATTATGGCCGTGACGGAATGACGCAATACTAAACAGAGTAATTGAAAAACTACTGTATATGTAAAACATAATTGCAAATTCCACTAATGATGACATAAATGAAACCTCCTATGATATATTGTTTGATAATGAAATACATTTATGAGGTTGGTGGAACAGATTTGAGCAATAAACAGATAACAAAATTTCACATTTTTGACTATTGACTGAGCAGAATTGACACCAAAATTTTGTGGTCACTCCACAACATGTAATAGTAGTTAGTACATGTGTATGTATTGCATTGGAATCTTAATAGTTGTAATTGCAATTGAATTACTTATTTTGTCCCTTTGCAAGTGCAAAGTTATTCCTATTAATATTTGTCTGGTCAAGCCACAATTACCTGATGGGTCATGGCAACTGTCATTCCGTCACAGTGCCTCTGGCTGGTGTACATCTTGATACCAACACAAAAACTGTTGAAAAGTTCACAATTTTTGATTGACAGACAAGCTCACATTATAGACTTTGTAAAATGTACAAATCTATGTGGTAAAAACAGGTATTGGAAGAATATGTGCAACAAATTCAAATAAAATACATATTTTCTTTCACTGTCATTCCGTCACAGCAGCAGATACATTTCAAACCTATTGCAAGATATACACATTTTTATATTGTTTGAATTTTAACTTCGGAATATGTTCCACTATAGCTAATCTACAAGTATACCAAGTTTGGTGTGTGTCACAAGAATATTAGATGCAATAACATAAAATATATACATGTTTTTATTTGTATTATTGGTCCTGTCATTCCGTCACAAATTCGACCTGGCAACTGTCATTCCGTCACACTACCTCTGGTGGGTATATCTCATTGCTCTAACACAGAAACTATTGAAACTTCACAATTTGTGAATGAAAGACAAGCTAATAATATGTGCTTTGAAAATGAACCAAAATGTATGGTAAAAACACATAAGATAAGCAGTAAAAATTAATTATTTGAGATGATGAAATTCTAATGTCCATTTCACTGTCATTCCGTCACGGCAGTGAATACGCATCATATATATTTTACAGCCCTTTATATGATTTTGCATTCAGGAGAAACATTAACTATCAAGTGTGTCTCAACAAAATATGCATATTTATCAGCGCTCCTTCACATTATCTTTGTGCTTTTAAAGGAAGAAGATACAAATGATGTTCATTTTTGTCATTCCGTCACCATGGACTTCATGATAATTATAGGTGGGAGGGTTAGCGAAGTTGGCAGAATACTGGTTATCAAATTGGCCTGTCAAACGTTTATACCACTTGTTTAATTTTATAATACTTTTTTGTAAATCGATGTCCCCATACCAGCGCCTTCTTCATGAGTAGAGGCCTGCATGGATTCTAAAATTCAGACATTTTCAAACAAGTACTAAAGATGCATCAATCATGAATATATATCAGTCTCTTCAATCAGTTAATCACTCAATTTTGAATTTTGTAAAGAATTTATATTCTTATTCCGATTTTTAGAGATTTTCCTGCAACAGTTATGACAATAAATGAAAAAATTCTCGAAAAATTTCTTTTCAAGCTACGGCGATGAAACTAACCTCTAAAAATAGCTATTTTCAAGCCGAATTTAATGGTAAAAACATCAAGTCTGTATCTTTGCTAGAAGTCACGCAAATCGCAAAAAACCGAATCCCGCATTTTCGGGATTTCCGCTGCTGTGCCCCGCATTTTAATATCGAAAGTGGGCGATAATTGCAGGAATGGGCACGGTTTAACTATTTGTTAATGTTCTAGGTGGCCCGAAAAGATATTTAGAGATGGGAAAATTTTGCCAATAGGAACAATAGTGTGCCAATAGTTAAATAACTTATTGCACCTTTTGGCAAAGTATGCCAATAGTTACAATAAATTTGCCAATAGTTAGAATAGCAAATTGCTCCTTTGGGCAAAGTTGTAAGATTTTGCCAAAAGGAGAAATAATTTGCCAATAGTTGAAATAATTTGCCAATAGGAGAAATAGCCATACCCGATTGTAAAATTGGGCACGATTTAGAGATTGTCTGCAGCACCAACTGCCACAATGGAAAGCAGACTGCTTCTTTTCCAAGAGAGGGTTATTTTTAGATTCAACAATGGCCCTGATTACAGCAAATCCATAGATCTCCATGTCACCAATGGAAAGTCCACAAGCGTAGCTGGAAGAGACTTCCATCCCAAGTTCCCATCATCTGCCAGTTAGGAGTCCCCTGAGCCCAGTAGCCTGCTAACAGCTGAGTATTGACTGAACAAACAATGCTAATGCCATGGCTACATCTAAATATAGAACACCTTTAAAGGTCTGAACTTGAAAAGTGGTTGCCCTCCCAATCAGCATCTCCTGTACATGTGCTGATCATATTAAAAACTTACAGAACTTTGTTTTTCATCCATTGACTTGTTTGGTGGAGAATGTATGATTTCCTTTTCCGACTTAGGAAAGGTTTTATCATTTCATAAAACATCAAAAGATTTTTTAAATTAAGTAACACTACTACTTTGCACAGTTCTCAAGTCTGCGCTGAACATTATCAACATAAACTCATTACTTACTTAGTCAATTGCATCTTCTATTAAGGAAGCTTTGTCTGAAAATATAAAGCGTAATTCATAGCATAACCATGAATGTTGCCTCTAAGCAAATGAAATACCAAGGCAATGAATTGAACAATCTTGGCCTGCCCCTTTGACCAAGTAGCCCACGTGATCCTTTGCCTTGGAAGCAGTACTCCAATGCAAGGGTAGTATTCACCTGTGACAGATAACATTGTAGGGCAATTGCCAAGGATTGACTCTTGGCTGGGCAGAATGTTGATGAGATTGGGTCATGACCTTGACAGGAAGAGACATATCAGTCACATGTTGTGATTGCAATGAATCAAGGAAGAGATAATTATATTCATACAATGGCATTGAGGGACATTGTCATAAATTTACTCTCTAAATAAAAAATAAAAAGACATTATATATGACAAAGAGTGATGTAAAGTAGCATGCTGTGTATCTGAACATCCCGTGTCTTGTGTTATATAGAAAACTGACACCAATCTGAAGACTTCCTGGTTGGTGGGATGCCTGAGCAAGCATGCGAAAAGTTACATGAGAGTAATGTAGAAAATAGCGTATAACATATAGGCCTATATTCAGTGGGTTCAGTGAGTATAATTAATATGCGACACAGAGAATTCCTTTCTTTATAATTTCAATCAACCATTGAAGATTAAACTAAATTGCTCATGATACAGTGGACAGCAGATCTTTTTTCCCATACAGGCCTAATTCCAGCGACAACAATAGCCCTGATTACAGAAATCCACAAATCTCCATGTCACCAAATGAGTCTGCAAAGAATCCACAAGAGTGGCTCCACAAGAGTAGCTTCAAGAGAGTAGCTCCAAGAGACTTCCGTCCCAAGTTCCCATCATCCGCCAATTAGGAGTCCCCAGAGCCCAGTAGCCTGCTAACTGCCAAGTATTGACTGAGTAAACAGAATATTTTTTCTTATCAGACTCTATCCTGGCAATCAGTGTAACATCTTGCTCCATCTCTTACTTAATACTTTCGCAGAGGAAGGTGGTCTGTCAGCTACTTGCTGCTGTAGGAAAGACTCAAATTGTTTCATGTCTAAGAATACCATTGCTTCTGCTACATGTATGTACATACAATTTTCTAATTATCTGCCTACCATTTCAATTATGCAAAACAATAGTTTATCGTCTGTTGATTTTCTATCGTTGGTCAATAAACTTGAACTTGAACTTTAAATCTAAATATAGAACACCTTTAAAAGCTTTGAACCTGACATGTGGTTGCTTTCCCACTCAGCATCTCCTGCATATGTGCCCAAGGCAGACCATCTTGCAGACAAGTTCAGGGACATGGCAATAACAAATACTGGTGAGACCTCTTTACTCAATACTGTAATTTGCTCCTACGTAATAGATGATCATTTACTGCAGCATGCGGTCTCATTATACAGTGAAGCTTGCAGTTCTGGCAATGTGATTTTGTTATCATATTTCAAAATATCCTCATTTGTTTAGTCAAGATTCATCTAAAGCATGCTAAAATTATTGAGGGTGTAAATTTGGCCTTATGCAGCAGATGACGAAATAATAACAATATGGAGTAATCTTCTTAATGTTGAAATCCAATTGAAAAGAAGGACGATGGCGCCATTAGCCTCTGATCTCATTTACAGGTTATTTCTTTTTTTATCCATTGATTTGTTGGTTTAAGGCTGTATGGTTTCCTTATCATATTTTTAAATAGTTTCATTATGTCAATCCATATCAGCAACAAGATTTTACAAAGAGTCCACAAACGAAGTTCCAATAGAGTGGCTCCATTTTTCTGAATGACCATAGATTTGTAGAGATTCAGAAATAGACATGTTGAACTGTTCTGATCCTCAGCATTTCTTGTCTATAAGGACACTTGGCAGTTCTCCAGCAGCTGAGAGCTTTTCACTGTGCACTAACGAGGGGGGTACCCTCGCCATCAGGGTGGCCATTACAGCTGCTGATTCGTGATTTCAAAGTGAAATTGCTTAAAATTTAGGAGGAGTGAGGTCTTCCAATTTTTAAGATAGGTTAAAGGGCTTGTGGAATGAATCATTGTCAAGTGCCAGACTTTATAACTTGCAAGATGAAGTGAGTTATTCATGAAACTAGAAATCATCCGAGGCGAGGGTACCACAAAAATTAAAAAATGGTAGGGCGAGGGTACCAGCATTTTGGCGAGGGTACCAGCACATTTTGGCGAGGGTACCAACAGAATTGGCGAGGGTACCAACAGAATTGGCGAGGGTACTGCAAGATTTGGGCGAGGGTCACTTCCGGTTGGCGAGGGTACCCACCAAAAAGAAAGTGGCGAGGGTAACGCAATCCGAGACAATCTGAGTAAACAGTCTTGGAAGAAAAGGCAGTGAATCAAAGTAACCAATCAGGAATCCCAATCAAGAAAACAATTGCTATACCCTGTCAATATTGGTCACATTCACGAAACATAGGACAGAACATTTTAAAATATCATTAGCCCTGAGAATAATCATATACAGACCAGGTATTACATTTTATATTTCTATGTCAAAAAAACCATTTAAGCACTTTTGGGGTCTCTGATCTGAAAATTTTATCAATTTTTGTTTTATGGCATGTAAACTGCATACTTAAAGGTTTACAAGTAAATGAATTGGAATCTGAAGTCGGAATCAGGGAAGACTTGATGAGAATAAAGCTAGTTTTTCCCATGAAAAAATAAGTCACCCAAAACACCCTTGTCCTAAGCAGTACCATCTGCAGTGAGATTTTCTACAATTTTAACCCCCACCCTTTGAGAAAGCATACGAAACTGCACATGATGAACCAGGAAGCATCAGCAGCCATCAAAAGCTATGTATGCCAGGTTACTTTGAATAATTAAACATGTTTAATTTTTTCCTGTTGATGTTTTTGGGTTAATTAATACAAGATAATACAGCATCCCCAGTAAATGAGTACACCCTAGCGACATATTGGCTAATTTGCTTATGAGTCAGAACCTAACTTAATTTATCCAACTTAACCAGCATATGATATCCCCTGGACCAAAGAAAATGTGTTTGTAAAATTTCAATGGTGCAGACTAACGTATTTGTAAGTTGTGAGTGTTTAAAAATAACTGTGCTGCAAAATAAGTGAGTACACCTTATACAAAATATACATGGGAGTGATCTAAAAATTTGTAAGTTTTACATGATAACATCATGGAAATTGTGTACAAAGTGTGTCATTGTAAAATAGATCACATCCAGTGGCGTATTTAGGGGTGCTATTGGGCCATGGCCCCACCCCCTCAGGCCAAAAATTAACATGGAAGAGATAGGAAAAGCTGCTGAATGCCCTGTATTCACCCCATATAATGGCCCCCTTCCCCTCAGGCCATTTCTAGATACGCCCCTGATCAAATCAACTTTATGTTAAAAAAAAAGCTGGGAATTCCAATGACCACTGTAGATGCTGCGGAGTGGCAAACATTTCCAGAGGTAGTCATCCCAAATCAGCAATGCTATTTCAATGGAGAGAGATATTCCTTTGCATCACAATATGATGCACTCTCTGCCACTCATAATGAGGCAGTAGAAATTGGTTGTCCTTTGCTATAAACTTAGTGGATGTGATACAATTTACACTGACAATGCCATTTTTCAAAATAAAAATTTTCAATGCCACTTATATGCAATAGGTCTGGGCTATATCATATCATGAACTTGGTGGATTTTTTAGAGGCGATGCATCAGCCCATCGCTGATATAGTCTTAGTGATTCTATATATAGCCACTCGCCTCTGTATAGATGGCCACAGGCCTCCCGACAGGAGGCTTTTTCTAAGATTCAAGAATCAGTCTGTGAAACTTCGTCATCAGAACTGATGGCCAGCGGCGTAGTAAAATGCGGGCGGGCCAAACTCGCGGAACGGCGGGATTTCGCGGATTCGCAGGTGCGGGACGGCACGCTTTTTGCGGGATCGGCGTAAAAAACATTCAGATGAGGTCTAATTTGCTGAACAAGCTGATTTTGCTTTAAAAATCGCCTCTATTTTTTTTTGAAAAAATGTTCTTGTTTACTTGAGTATGGAGCTCTGAGCAAATTAATCCAGGAGTCGCAGGGGGATACTGTACATAGATACACAATATCTGTGCATAGTGTAAACAAAATGCATAATAGCACGCATCGTCTGCATTTAATAGCAAGCAGTTGTACCATGCCAATTCCCCTTTATTTTTACAATAATTCAACCAATTGGTCAATTGACCTATGAAGTTTCAAAACTACAGGTATTTCGTCAGGGCTCCCCATCCAAAATTAAAAGTACTGACCAATAGTACCATGCAAAGTTTGTTGCTTTTATCAATCCTGCAACGATTCAGCTAAAAATTGTCCCTAAGCCACTGGACTAACCCAACCTACTACAGAGACTATTAGAAAGTACATGTAACTTTATTTTGTTCACTTGATTTTACAGTGCTATTCATATAGGTAAACGTTTTCTTGCATAACAATTGGGAATGCAGTGCTATTCATATAGGTAAACATTTTCCTGTATAACAGTGTAGATACCCTAAAATGACGTAGGTATCATTTTTACAGCCAATTACAAGATCGCCTAGGCCGTTCTTATCCAATCAAATATCCTGAAAATATGGTGTCCTCTGGCCATCGACATTTAAGTTTTGCTTGAATGATGAATCTAATAAACTGACAAATAAAACAGCCAAATTCCCTATTCACCATGCAGAGATGTCAGAGTGAATTTTAAATGATTATGATAGGACTTTTAAAAAGGTTTATGTTAACAGGACAGGCAGGGACCACTGTTATTAGGCAAAGAGCAGTCCTTCTTTCATAGAGAGATAGATAGATAGATAGATAGATAGACAGATCTATCATGTAAATCTAACTTCACCTTTACTTTTGTTACAAATCAATATCTGTTACAGTCAAGTCAGGTGGTACCCTCGCCATGACATTTATTGGAAATGGTGTTACCCTCGAGAGGCATTTGCGGTTACCCTCGCCCTGTCGATGTATTTCAAATGCAAAATCTAATAATTCTGTGACCTATTACATGTGAAATGCGCGTCCAATGGTTAGTTTAACATTAAAACTACATGCTTGCTAAATATAGGCTTTACATTTGATGAAATAACCTCAGGATGATATAAAACAACTTTGAATCGAGTGTTGTAATGGCTGCCCTGATGACGAGGGTACCCCCTTCGTTAGTGCACAGTGCCTTTGCACAATCAGAGCCATGCCCGAGGGCAACAACCATTAACACTTGAGGGATGAAGTCTGAGTGACAAGGACTGAGGATTAACCAAAAATTAGAGGGCATCTTGCAGCTTGTTTTGACGAGTGGCTACTGAACACTTAGTGTAGAAAGAGATACAATGTATATGCAACAAGTCAATGCGCATTGAACTTTTTAAATTTTTTAAATACAATGTCTTCCAGAAATTAATTGTGTGTCAGACAATGAAGATAACCAATTTAACCAATTTCTGAATTAGGAATGGAAACTGGAATAATAATTAAGAAACAGATACAACATTACTCTGAACACTGAGTTATCACAAAAAAATATTGTTTAGTTGTCATAACACAGTCTTAGTCTCAGATTGCTCTTTCTTTTTAAATGACCTTCACCATGGCAATATAAAACAGGGTAAGCTTGGAGTAGTGATCACAAGGTCAAAAGACCTCATTATCTTTATTACTTATTTTCCCATAAAATATCTCCCAAACCACCCTGCTGCTTTTATGAGCCCAACATGTGTTGGAAGCCACCTTGTTGAATACCAATTCAGCTTATCCTGTTGGCACATAACATAGCCAAATTGTTTCCTTACAAAAAAGTTCTTAAGATAGGCCTATAGTTCTTTTTAAAAGTTTCAGAGGCACTCTTCTTTCATCATGGCCTTTTCACTAAAGTAAGGGAACTAGCAAGAGTATAATGCTTCACAGAGGAACGAGTACAGAAAATTAAAAAAGAGGTGTCTTCATTCTCCAATTCAGTAGTCGCCTTTTAATCAATTGCATGAGACACAGTGTCATCAAAGACTGAATCTTATCAACAGCGGCTGCTGTATTCTGAGGCAGGGATGCTGTCAATCACATCCTCCACATGACAAAGAGTGATGGACAGAACACCCTCTATACCTCTAGCATCCTCCGTATCTGCAGCATCCTGCCTCTTGTGTTACAGGGGAAACTTCCAAGGCATCAATCAGATGACTTCCTGGTTGGCCTGATGGTTGAGCGAATATGTGAACAGTTACACAAGAGCTATGTAGAATACTTCACATATACTCAATGGGTTCAGTAGAAAGCAAATTGTTTGCTTCCCAAGACTGGGCTATTTTTCGCTTTAACAATAGCCCTGATTACGGTAAATCCTCATATCTCCATGTCAACAACAACAGTCTGCAAGGAGTCCACAAGAGTTGCTCAACAAGAGTATCTCCACTTCCCATCAACCGCCAATTACAAGTCCCCAGAGCCCAGGAGCCTGCTAACTGCCAGGTATTGACTGAGCAAACAGAATATTTTTTTCCTCAGCAATCAATTTACTTTCTTGTTTTTTCCTTACTCAATACTTTTACCAGGAAGATGTTCTCATGGCTGTCTTCCGGCATAAAAGAATTTCTTTTGTAAGCTATGGACTACTGTAGTACGGTGAGTATCCTTTAATCTGGTAAATAGATGTACTTATATATAATTATGTTTAGTAGAGATTCATTGACCTATCTTTTCCTTCTGTTCAGAAGGAGTAATGGAAACATTGAGTCTCTCAAAATCTTCACTTATGCCCTTGTGAGATGCATCTCTGCCACATTAAAACACTCTCTGGCTGAGACATATATTTCTGACTGCTGTAGACACCAGTGGTGATGGAATCACAAGAACATTTTTGCACCTGAAAAGGATTAACACATCTGCAAGAAATATTACACCTGCTATATAAACAATGACCACCTTGACAATGTGATAACAAAAAGCATTCATTTTCTGTCGCAGGTGGTGGCATACCTCTACGCTTTTTAGTGATCGCGTCTGTGTTTCATAATCTCATGACGAATTAAGGAAGCAGGTGCAATCAGCCCCTGATCTTATTAAATGCTTACAGCAAGTTTTTTCGGCATTCATTAATTTTTTGCATAAAAATGCTGATTTTCATCTGAAATAGTGCAGATTTCACACGCA
Source organism: Platynereis dumerilii (assembly GCA_026936325.1). Lineage (NCBI taxonomy): Eukaryota > Metazoa > Annelida > Polychaeta > Phyllodocida > Nereididae > Platynereis > Platynereis dumerilii. The sequence goes on from JAPTHN010000007.1 coordinate 2,107,390, forward strand.
ATGTTCATAAAATTGTAGCAGTTTCAATGATATATAAATCGAAGAATTAACTGCATAAAAGCTCAAACTATCTCGAAGCATCCAAAGAAGCATTAAGATAGCGCTGAGTTAATCTCAGAGGCCCACAAAACAGAGTTGTTGAAGAAATGCTTCTTGAGACCACTATGTCCTTCATCTTTGTAGCTGCCCAGGTCCAATGCAAGGGTTGTATCCAGCCATTGATGGATGACATTGCTGGGCAAGTACCAAGGATTGATTCTTTGCTGGCCAGAATGTTAATGAGGTCAGGTCAAGACCTTTGTGGGAAGTGGCATATCAGTCATGTGGTATGATTGTAACCAATCAAAGAAAAGGAAATTTTATCGTCATAGAGTAGTTTTGGAACATGACTATTGATATGACTTTTTATTCAGATTTCAGATTTTTTCAGATTTCAGATTTTTTATTTTCTCTCAGAGCAAAATATTAACATACATATGAAGATAAAAAAGACAAAAAAAACTCCAAGATGGGTGACCCCTTTAAGAGGCTAGCGTCACTCATAAACATTATCCCTTGGAAGAAACGGTCCTTGACTGCTTCAGTCTCAACCTTTGTCACGAAAAAACATCAGAATCACAAGGTTCTTACATGTAATTCCCATTTGTCAAACTGCATGTATTTTTGTTTTACCAAAAAACCTCTTTTTAGTCATGTTATCTCAAGTCCCGGGCTAGACCCTAAGATTTTTGTTGTCGGCATTAGATATAAGACAAGTAATCCTTTGATGTCATTGCAATCTGCCACTTCAATTTTCTTTATTTCCCTACAGATTCCACCATAAGGAGATTATAAAACTGAGATGTTGGCTGGTGGCAGCAGCTGCAGAAATTTAAATATGATATTCTTGTGTACTACTTTCTTAAGGAACTTGATCTGTCTCAAACTCCCCAAGCCTCTTGTGTTCTTGTACTTCTTTTGTTATATTTTGATTCAATCAACTGTCTTACATCAACAGTACAGCCATGGCCGTAAGTTTATGCTCAGTTGCTATGCTTCACGATGGGGCTATCATTGTGACCAATCATAGCATAGCAAATACTTGCTAAATCCTGACCATATTGTCATGCGTTATAACTTGTACACAGTGCATGTGTTCTGATAGAAATTGTAGTATTAAATGACATTCCATATAGTTCCGGTGAGGCAAAATACTGAATTTGCTTAAATATAAGCATGAAATCAACTCTGATGCTATGTATTATTTGCCTGATGGTAATAGTCACCGAAGTGTCTGGATGTGGGTACACATCTAATAAAACATTCATGACAAAATTACAATTAAATACATGGCTGAATTGTTGGTTCATCGGAGTTTACCCATATTATTTTTTTCTTCAAATATAATGAATTTCTAGGTAGTTGCAGGAAGATACAGCACTTCTTTTCTTAAAGAAATTTGTGTTAAATACTTCCCATAGATGTGGAATTTAATGAAACAAATTAAATTTTTTGAGAAGAAATCAGTTTTACTACTTTTTTCACACTTGAGAAATTCACCATTTTTCTACTTATAAACGCCTCTAGCAAACCCCGGTGAACCAACAGTAAAGCTGCATATTTCATTGTGATTTTGTCATGAATGTTTAATTTGGTGTGTGCCCAAGACATCCAGAGACTGTCTTGACTATAACTACCATGCAAGTGACGTAGCATCAGATCTGATTGTATGTTTAAAATTAATTTAATTTAGTATTTTGTCTCACAGTTATTATGTAACTTTGTTCCAGTCACCATTTTTAATCAGAACCCCTGATACTGTATACAGACTATAAACCCTGACAATTTGGTGAAGATTGAGCAAGTATTTGTTGTGTTATGATTGCCCACAATGATAGCCCTATAGTGAAGCATAGCAACTGAGCATAAACTTACGGCCATGGCTGTAGATCTTGGAAGGTATGGTTAGTTTGTATCGAAACATCATTTCCATTGTGCATAAGAAAGTACAAAATTATTTTTCCGTTCAAGCACAATTTGACATGAACGATCAAAATGTGTGTCGTTAGTTTATGCACAGTGTATATTTCAAACACTAGGTGCGAGTGACGTAGCTAGAACTAACATTTTAGGGTGATTTTTCGAATGATCAGTAACAAAAAGAAAAAGAAGTAGACCAAAATCTTTCATACGCAGAGCTGTTTATAACTTAATTAGCAAGTTCTACACATCCAGTCTTCAAATTATCCAGTTTCTTCATGAGTAATTTATTTGATGAAGACATTCAGAAAACATCTGTCTGGTGATTCTCTTGAGACTAAGGAAGTAAATTTATCAAAAAATATTTTAAAGGTGTAGAATGGATCTGAAACAGCATGGGGGTAAATAAATGCAAAGTAAGTTACATTGATGGGGGAGGTCTTGCTACAGGTTTCAGAGACTTTTACCATATGGTTAACATTTCCCACATTGTAGTTAAGGTATTTCTGAATGATCCTCCCATTTCTGACTTAAAAGGAATTTGGCATCTCATTCTGTATTTAATTTCTTTTCCAGTAATCTTCAGGCAGACTGATCAAAGAGAGACCAGCCTTGTGATTGATGGTGTCTCCAGTGTATACTCCAATCAGCATGGCTCACTACTTTCTGTTTAGAAGTCAGATCCCTTTCCTGCACTTCTGCAATTTCCAAGTTGTCATTTGGCAGAAAGACTTATATTTCTTTGATCCATTTTCCAGTGGTGCTTTTATACCTGTATCTTTAACAACATCTTAATATTAGTTAGTTTTCATCTGTTTCTAAATTGGTCATTGTATAGGCAATCAACTCCTTATTATCACCTGTGTGTCAATGCCAATCCACCAAAAACAATGATGCCACAATGCATTTCCACCAAACAATCTAATTCATTTAAGCAACGAGGTTTGGTTTGCAGATACGGCCACTCTTTGACACAGCTATTGCCATCAAACAACCACAAATGGATTAAACAGGCTTCAATCAGAACCTGCTTTGAATGACAACCCCTTAATCCCAAGAAATTCAATTTTATCTTAAGAAGTTTTTATTACATCAATGGGTGCTTATTGTGATCAATCAATTGACATACAGTAAAACTATCTTGCTAAATTATTCATTTGATCCATGCTTCATCATATCATGCCAGGCCCCTGTATTGTGATACAACAAATAAGCGATTGAGTGCACAAGGTTTTTGTGTGTGATCACATTCTTGTATTAGGATTTCAGTTTGTCGTGGTGTCTTGTCTGCAACAGTTTTCTGAGAATGCTTGAGCCACTTACATTTCTGCAAGGACTTTGCCAAGAGCTCTGGGGGATTCCCCCTTTTGACCCACATTGACAGGGATCTGTGTTGACTGAGACATATGTCAAGCTAGAATTTCTGCAAGGCATCTAAATAGGAGATATCTGTAGTACGCCTTGGGCATATAGAAGAAGAATGAGGGTGTCAGGAGAAAATATATAGAGACGCTTCACACTTGAGCCGCAAATTACCACAAGTGAGACTTGGAAAAAAGGAAGTAAAATATTTGATTGAATTACATACAGACTTCGTTTCATTGGAATTCAGAATCTTAGACATTTAAATGCATTAATTTTGATGGAAAGAATTGCTTTCAAATATTCAATGAATCTAGGTGGTCTTATTCATTTCCCAGTATGGCATGACAGAAACGTATTTGAAAACTGGATGGTGCCATAGAGATTCTAATTAAAATATTAATATTCATGAAAGAACACAGCATTGGGCTGAGTATAGGCAGATGGGTGAAGACGGAAGAGACTACCATATTGTATAATAATCAAGAGGATCGCCCAGGGAATTCACTTGAATAAGTAAGAAATGGGAACTTCTGAAGTCATGCAGAAAAATTGTCTTCGGGCAGTATGTCTCACCAACTTCTACAACTAACTGGACTGTAGCTGAATAATTGGGGTCATGAATATTTCAAGTCTTGTATGATACAGCTGCAAGGAGAACCTGATATATCTAGTGCAACAGCGACTAAAGCGGCCATATGTCCACAGATATAATTTATCACAACACTATTTCTTTCTGTTTATGCCAGAAAACTTAGTTACCCAGTTACTGCAGCAGAGAGTGTGTAGCACAACTACCGAGTAACCTCCCTTTCCTGAGGCATATCTTCTTAATTGCTTTTCCAATGCCCAATAATCCTTCTTACTCAATCTTAGACCAAGAAGAGTAAGCCTGACACTTTCCCCTTCCTGTACCTCATGTCAGGCCGTACTTACTCGGTCCTTGACTTCGATGTGGCCACCAACAACCCACCGAGAGTCAGATTCTGATTTGGACAGAAAATGCTAATCTGGTAGAATTCAATTAAGGTCTTTTCACGCAGCGGAGAGGCAGGCAATCCAGCCACTTGGTAAACCCTAAGGAGGAGTAAATTGGTTCTAGCTTGCTTGAGCTCAAAGACAGTTTAATTGAAGTTAGCTGATTCTGTTGCAATTAGTTAATCAGTCAGTGGTGCCTCGCAGATTAAGTGACCTCTGTGTCCTTCATCTTTGTAGCAATAGTCCAATGACATAGTTTTCTTAAATATTTTGCTCTCAACATCTTTCTCAGTCGCCTTAGAGAGGAAACCCCTGTTTATGTTTAAATGCATGAAATATGACATCCCCTACCTCCATTTTCTTTATTTCCCTGAAGATTATACTATCACAAAGGAGATTACAAAACGTGCATATGGGCCAGTGACAGCTGCTGCAAAAATTTAAATATGATACTCTTGTGTACTACTTGCGCCAGAAACTTGAACTGACTCCATCTCCCCAGGCGTCTTATGTTCTTGAACTCCTTTTTAATTTTTTTTATTCAATCAGACACCCTACATCAGCAGTAGATGTTGGAAAGTATAGTTACTTTGTATTCAAACTTACTTACCATTGTGAATACAGCAAAGAACAAACACATATCCCATGCAAAATTTAACTTGAATGGACAAAATATATATGGTTAGTTTAGTTACGATAATATATATAAAAGCAACACCGGAGGCAATTAGCAGATGGGCGAACTGATAAAGAGTATGTGTCAGAGTTGAAGCAAGAAGAGAAATTTTTGGACAGACTGTATGGATGAATTGCACTAACATCGGGCATACACAGGCTTCTGCATAACTTGTTTAACAAGTTCTTCACATCTCAATAAAAATCCATACTTCAATGTTTCAATCGAATGTGGAGTACTTCAGTTAATGAGGACAACCAGGAAACGTCTGGTGAGCCTCCTTAGGCTAAAAAAGAGATATTATCTAAAATCTGTTTATTAGAGACATTCACATTTTCTTTGAAGGAAATTAATGGATCTAAAACTGGGGGAATTAAATGTGAAGGAGTGGACCAAAGTTGAAAAGATGGGAGAAATCTTGCAACAGGTATAAAGGCTTTCCCATAAGCTAACATTTTCCACAAACAAAAAGGGGGGGGGGGAAACAATATGGGAGTTGAGGCATTTTTGAGTTAGCCTCCAAAAGCCTCACAGATTTTCTGCTGATTTTGTCCTTAAAAGGAATTTGGCATCTCATTCTGTATTTAATTTCTTTTCCGGTAATCTTCAGGAAGACTGATCAAAGAGAGACCAACTTTGTGATTGATGGTGTCTCCAGTGTATACTCCAATCAGCATGGCTCACTGCTTTCTGCTTAGAAGTCAGATCCCTTTCCTGCACTTCCGCATTGTCAAGTTGTCATTTGGCAGAAAGACTTACATTTCTTTGACCCATTTTCCAGTGGTACTCTTCCGTAATCTTTTACAATAACATAATATAAGTTAGTATTCCGTTTTTTGATTTTGGTTCTTGTGCAGGCAATCAACTCCTTGTTATCGCATGTGTGTTCATGGCAATCAACCAGAACACAATGATGCTGCAATGCATTTCCACTGAACAATCTCATTCATTTAAGCAATGAGGTTTGGTTTGGAGATACGGCCACTCTTTGAACAGCTATTGCTATCAAACAACCGCAAATGGATTAAACAGGCTTCAATCAGAACCTGCTTTTAATTACAACTCCTTGATGCAGAGAGAATACCCGTTTATAATAAAATGATAGATATCAAGTTTCTATTAAATCAATGGGTGCTTAATGTGCAACAGAAATCCATTAACTTGGCTAAGCAGAAAAACTCTAAATGCCTTAATTACAAAAGGTGTATGAAAAAGTATTCTTGCTGTATTTAACAAGAATGCAGTTTTTACAGCTGCTTGCAGCCTGTATTACAGGTGGAATTTTCGGTAAGCCTCTGACCATATTGGAAGTCATACTATTTCACCTATCGCCTTGAAACTTAGAATACAGTCTCAATATAATTTTATCTTGCTTCTATCAACTTTTGGTAAACTTCTGTGACATTAAAATTTTTATTTACGAAACTAAAATGTTCATTTTTGGCGGGAGTTTCAAATGATCAGCTGCAGTGAAACCAGCACCAACAGCAGCAGCCAGATCCAGTGTTTGCAGATTCAATAGAAAGAATGAATTATGAAGGAAGGAAAAAAGGAAGGAAAAAAGGAAGGAAAAAAGGAAGGAAAAAAGGAAGGAAAAAAGGAAGGAAAAAAGGAAGGAAAAAAGGAAGGAAAAAAGAAAGGAAAAAAGGAAGGAAAAAAGGAAGGAAAGTATAGGAAGGAAAAAAGGGAGGGAGGAAGGCAGGGAGGGAGTATATACATGTAGATAGATAGATAGATAGATAGATAAATGAATAGATGGATAGATAGATAGATAGATAGATAGATAGATAGATAGATAGATAGATTGATAGATTGATAGATAGATACATTAGATAGATAGATTGATAGATAGATACTAAGTCTATCTACAAGCAGCTGTTAAAGTGCTTGCACGTTATTTTTTTAAATATGATCACATTCTTGTGTTTGGGATCTCAATTTATCTTGGTGTCTTGAGCTTGAGCCACTTACATTTCAGCAAGGACTTTACCGAGAGCTCAAGGGGATTCCCGATTTCGACCCACATTCACAGGAACCTGTGTTGACTGAGACATAGGCTATGTGAAGCTAGAATTTCTGCAAGGGATCCAAACAGGAGATGTCTGTAGTACGCCTTGCGCATATGGAAGAAGAATGATGGTGTCAGGAGAAATCTATTCAGACGCTTCACACTTTAGCAGCTAATTACCACAATTGAGACTTTGAAACCAGGAAGTGAAAGAACCTGATTAAATTACATACGGAATTTATTTGATGGAATTCAGAATCTGAGAGGTTTAAATGCATTAACTTTGAAGGCAAGAATTTTAAATATTAAATGAATCTAGCTGGCCTTATCTTATTCATTTCCCAATATGGCATGACAGAATCGTATTTAAACCTGCTTTTAATTACAACCCCTTGATCCAAGAGAATGTCATTTTATATTGACAGACCTTGGCCTCTCTCAATGAAATAACAGTTCTCATGTTTCTATTATTATAATATCAATGGGTGCCTAATGAGATCTATTGGTCTAAAACTATCTTGCTAAACTGCCATTTTGATCAATGCTACATCATGTCCTGCTTGTCCTCTCTTTTGGAATATAGTAAATAACCAACTGAGCTACAAATTTCAGCATCTCTCACCCATAGTTTCCAGTAAATGTAGACAGTGGGAATCAAGCAATATTTGAGGGATAAAATTAAATAGGGTACCCAAAAAATATTTTCCTTGAGAGAAAAAACGCCAGGAAGTTCCATTAAAATTCACTGGAAATAGTTAAGCTTGTAAAACATAATAAGAGTGCACAAGGGCTTCTGTGTGTGATCACATTCATGTGTTTGGAGCTAAATTTGTCTTGGCATCTGCCGCCTTGTTGTATTGGACTATTTTCTGAGAATGCTTGAGCCACTTCTATTTCTGCAAGGACTTTGCCAAGAGCTCAAGGGGATTCCCCCTTTTGACCCACATTGACAGGGATCTGTGTTTACTGAGACATATGTGAATCTAGAATTTCAGCAAGGCATCTAAATAGGAGATATCTGTAGTACGCCTTGGGCATATAGAAGAAGAATGAGGGTGTCGCAGAAATCTATCGAGATACTTCACACTTGAGTCACAAATTACCTCATCTAGGACTTAAATAAGGCATCAAAAGAACCTGATTGAATTACATACAGACTTTATTTCATCCAAATTCAGAATATGAGAGGATTAAATGCATTAACTTTGAAGGCAAAAATGTCATTTAAAATATTCAATGAATCTAGCTGGTTTTACTCATTTCCCAGTATGGCATGAAAAAAACATATTTTAAATCTAGACGATGCCATTGAGATTATAATTAAAGTGTTAAATACTGATGAAAGAAAACAGCACTGGGCTGTGTATATGTAGAAGGGTGAAGACTGAAGAGACAATACTGTATAACAATCAGGAGGGTAGCCTGTGAAATTCACTTGAATAAGTAAGAAATGGGAACTTCTGAAGTCATGCAGAAAAATTGTTGTCAGGCAGTATGTCTCACCAACTTAATACTTACTTGGACCCTGACTTCGATGAGGCTACCAACAACATACCGAGAGTCAGATTCTGATCCGGACGGAAAATGCTAATCAGGTAGAATTCAATTAAGGTCTCCTCAAGCAGTGGAGAGGCAGGCAATCCTGCCACTTGGTAAACCCTAAGTGAATTGGTTCTAGCTTTCTTGAGCTTAAAGACAGTTTAATTGCAGTAGCTGTTTCTGTTGCAATTAGTTAATCAGCATTATGAAGTCAGTGGTGCGTCTACAGACACAGCTCTGCTTGCAGATTAAGCAACTTGGCCCACTGACCATGTTGACCACTGTTTCCTCAATCTTTGTAGCAATCTATAGTCCAATGAAATGGTTTTTAAAAAACTGCATTTTTCTTCTTTTGCTCTCAACATCTTTCTCATTCGTTTCAGAGAGGAAACTCCTGTTTCTGGTCAAATGCATGAAAAATTAAAGAAGTACCCATATATATACTGCAGTTGCAACAAGAAAGGAAACAGCAATCTTTTGATGTCATCTCAATCTGCCACCTCCATTTTCTTTATTTCCCATAAGATTACACAACAAAGGAGATTACAGCAGAGACATATTGGCTGGTTGCAGCTGCTGTGGAATTTAAATATGATATTCTTGTGTTCTACTTATTCCAGAAACTTCATCTGTCTTCAACTCCCCAAGCTTCTCATGTTCTTGTTCTTCCTTTGCCATATTTTGATTCAGTCAGCTGCCTTATGTCAACAGTACATGTCGGGAAGTATGGTTAGTTTGTATAGAAACATGCTTCCGCTATGCGCAACAAAGCAAGGGCGTAGATCCTGGGGGGGGGGGGGGGGGGATGGGGGGGATGCATCCCCCCTAGGATGAACCTGGGGGGATGATCATATGATCATCCCCCCCAGAATTTCAAAGTATACTACTAGGTTTTGCCAATTATCAGTCATATTTAGCAATTTCTCTCCTGATACCAATTGCCTCTTATGCGGAAAATACAAATTTAAGAACTAACCGTCAATAATCTAAAATATATTGGCTTTTGGGTCATTAAGTGGTCCCTGAAATCCAGCACTGCGCGACTTTCGACCAATTAGGCTTCACGTGAACTTTGCGTTTGCCGAAATCATCCCCCTACAAAAATGAAAAATCTACGCCCCTGCAACAAAGAATGAACACATTTTTCCCTACCCTTACAAAACTTTACTCGAAAGGACAAAATGTATGTTAGTTTAGTTAATACATATCAGCAAAACAAGATATACAGATAAGGTAACAGGAAAAGGCCTTATATATGTCTGAGGTGGAGCTGGAACTGACATTTCTTCTTTATAACTCAATGATCCCATTCCATATGGAGCACTTATGTCTGGTGAACCTCCTGAGGTTTTAAAAGAAAGATAAATATTATCAAAAATCTGTTTATTAGAGACAGTCACATTCTCTTTAAAGGTGATGAATTGTTCTTAATCTTAGGGTAATTAAAGGAAACTGCAGACCAAAGGAAGTTAATAAGACTATGTATTTTTTGAAACAGTTTTGTGTTTCCTTGGGCTAGCATTCTCCAAATTGAAACTCACATAAAAACACATTGAAGTTAAGATATTTTTGCATTAACAACAGAAGTCATAAGGCTTTTCCTCTTTTTTCTGCCTTAAACGAAATTTGGCATCTCATTATAAATTTTATCTCGTATCCAGTGATTTTAAAGAAGACTAATCAAAGAGAGAAAAAGTTTGTGATTGACGGTGTCTCCAGTGTATACTCTGATCAGCATGGCTCACTGCTTCACACTTAGAACTCACAATCAGCAAATCATAAGGACCACCGATTTTAAGGTCCTTTGTCTGCACTTCTATGTTGTCAAGTTGTCAGGTTGCAGAAAGAATTACATTCCTTTAAAAGACTTTTATATTTCTATTCTTCTACAATAACAGCAATATAATGTTTCAATTGTTTTTTCATTTGGTCTGGCACAGGTTGGACGTCCTTAAAGGCCTCAACATCACATGTGAGTCCTAAGTCTCACACCTCCTTACACCTGACTCTGGTTTGTTTTGGTATAATTCCCCTGCCCTTTGCCAAGTCAGGTTCTGGGATCTCAACACTTTGTAATTCACCAGACAATTTGTTACATTTTTTCTCTTGTAATTTTATATGTAATAGACTATCAATTCCTTGTTAACAAAAAAATGATGCTCCATTGCATTTCCATAATACAATCTCGCAAACTTAAGAAATGCGGTTTGGTTTGCAGATAAGACCACCCTTTGAACAGCTATTGCTATCAAACAACCACAAATGGATTAAACAGGCTTCAATCAGAACCTGCTTTGAGTAACGACCCCTTGATCCAAAGAGAATGCAATTTTATCTGAATAGATTTAGGCCTCTATTTACAAAATGATAGATGACATATTTCTATTATATCAATGGTAGCTTAATGTGCAACAGAAATCCATTACAGATGACCAAAGGACGTAATGTGAATTTTTTTCTAGGACATTTTATCCTATGGGGGAAAAGTGATGTCATAAGTTTTCTGATGTCATTTTCCCCCATGGAATACATGTCCCAGAAAAAAAATTCACATTGAGTCCTTATGTCTACAAATATGAAGTCATCTAACTTGGCTAAGCAGAAAAACTCTAAATGCCTTAATTACAAAAGGTGTATGAAAAAATTAATGTATTTGCTGGATTTCACAAGAATGACCAGTAAAGACTTTTCTGTATATGATCACATTCTTGTGTTAGGGATCTCAATTTGTCTTGGTGTCTTGTCTGCGACAGTTTTCTGAGAATGCTTGAGCCACTTAAATTTCTGCAAGGACTTTGCTAAGAGCTCTAGGGGATCCCCCTTTTGACCCACATTGACAGGAACCTGTGTTGACTGAGACATAGGCTATGTGAAGCTAGAATTTCTGCAAGGGATCCAGATAGAAAAATATCTGTAGTACGCCTTGGGCACATGGAGAAGAATGATGATGTCAGGAGAACTCTATTCAGATGCTTCACACTTTAGTCGCTAATTACCACAATTGAGACTTTGAAAAGAAAGTAAAAGAATTTGATTGAATTACATACGGGATTTATTTGATTAAATTCAGAATCTGAGAGGTTTAAATGCATTAACTTTGAAGGCAAGAATTTTAAATATTAAATGAATCTAGCTGGCCTTATCTTATTCATTTCCCAATATGGCATGACAGAATCGTATTTAAAAACTGGATGGTGCCACTGTGCTTATAGGTAAAGTGTTAAATATTCATGAAAGAACACAGCATTGGGCTGAGTATGTGTATGTAGATGAATGAAGAAACTACCATACTGTATGTCAGGAAGATAGCTAAGGGAATTCACTTGAATAAGTGAAGATTTGGAGACTCTGAAGTTATGCAAAAAATTGTCTTCATGCAATTTGTCTCACCAACTTCTATAATTAACTGGACTGTGGCTGAATTGTTGGGGTCATGAATATTTCAAGCCTTGTATCATAGTAGAACACAATATTTATAGCTACACAGAGAATCTGATATATCTAGCCTCAAGCAAAAACAGGAATTATTAGTGCAACAGGGACTGAAGCAGCCATATATCTACGGACATAATTTATCATAACACTGTTTCTTCCTTATTATGCTAGACACTTAGTTATACCTACCTGCTGCAGAGAGTGTGTAGAACAGCTATCAGGCCTAACTCTCATCCTTTCCCCGGGGCATATCTTCTAAATTGCTTTCCCGTAACCAATAATGTCTTTTATACTAAGAAGAGTAAGCCTCATAATTTTACCTTCACATACTACTGTCGGGTAATCCTCGCGCAGAACTTGACATGGATGTGGCCTCCAACAGCCTACCAATTCTGATCCGGATGGACCATGCTAATCTGGTTGAATTCAATTAAGGTCTTCTCACGCAAAGGGGAGGCAGGCAATCAAGTCACTTGGTAAACCCTAAGGAGGAGTAACTGAATTGAATCTAGTTTATTGGGCTGAAAGGTAATGCTACTCAAATCAATTACTGCAGTTTAATTGTAGTAAGCTGTTTCTATTCCTGGGCATGGCGATTCTAAAATATCCCAAATCAGCAATTATTCAGTCATGGCACCAAAGAAACCCATATTTGCAGTGTTCAGATTTTTCTTGTAGATGAGTGGCTGGGTAAAGTGCAACAATTCATTCATGATATGGATGCAGTTGATCTCTGGTAGTTTGTTTGCCCAAATACAGTCATGATTGCTTAAAAAAATCTTATATTGGGATAAGGTCTGTGTCCTTTAATGATCAAGAATAAAAAAGTGAAGTCTTGCCAGTTATTAAGATCAGCCTGTGTGTAAGCAGTATAGCTTAATTGGACGAGTGAATGGTTGAGTTCATAAAAGCACAGAATCTACAACGCGTAATTGATTGTCACAAATGGTGGAAAGAGAGACACCGAGATTGTCTTTGTGGTGCCAAGGGGCTCATTCTGGAGCTGGGGGTTAGACAGATGGCATTTAAAAGGCTCTAGGGACAGGGTATTGGTGTCAGGGTTGGGTTCAAATACAGATAAAAGTATTTAAATACAAATACAAATACTTTCAATCTTTCTAAATACAAATACAAATACAAATACACCTGAGCTCAAAAGTATTTAAATACAAATACAAATACTTTCAATTCTTTCAAATACAAATACAAATACAAGTACTCAAATTTTGAAAGTATTTAAATACAAATACAAATATATTTGCAAATATATTTGAAAATACTTTCAATAATTCTGTCTTGGAACTTCAAACTTGTCTTTTTGAATTGTTTCCAATCTTACACCGGCTAGTGTTTATAAATACAATAAACTGTTATGGGTCTATATGTTATATACAGTTTTAACAAGTATAAGAATAGTTATTAAATTTTCAGAATTTTAGTAAATAAATATTTTTACATGTTTAAAATCATAATAATGATTTTAAACATGTAAAAATATTTATTTATCTTACTGTTAGTTGATTAAATATGGTATTCTGCATATCAATAGATGAATATTGATTTATCTATGACTATTTCAGAAAAAAAAAACCCAGTCATTTCAGGTGAAATACAAAATGTTCACTGATTCACAATGATTTTCACTTCCCTTGGTGATGATTGCAATCGCTTTCGAATAAAAACAACAGAATATACAGATGCTCATTCAGACACATTGGCTTGGTACTGTTGTCTATTCACATTTGTGCTTTGTACTTAGGTGAAGCTGACTTTAACTAAAATACAATATCTATTTTCAGTACCAGGAATTCGTTGAATGCTTAAATGGGACAATTTGTGAAAAATAAAGCAAAATAAAAAATTAATATGAAATGGAGAAATAGGTGTTTTGTTCATTTAAAAACATTTTTCGTTAGCTAAAAATAAGTCAATACTGGAAATAGGCCTTTAACCTTGCTGAAATACAGTTTCAGTCAGATGCAGAACATATCTATGCCACAAAAAGCCATCATGCTTTCACTGAGGGCTGCTTGGATAATGATCTTATATCAAATTAAAGAAATTCAATTAACATTTATAAATAGATATTTCGGCTTCAGTTAATTTCTACTCCACTGTTGACAGCCCTCTCAATTATAAAATATACATAAATAAAACCTGCATTTTTTTTATTCAACAGGAAGGCATTGTAATTTAGAGGATGTTCCGTGATAGTGAGGCTATAACATAATGAATAATAAACATAAACATCTGGAAAACTTCTCTTTTTTTTAGTTTTCTTTTTTCTTGCAATTTGACTTTTAATTATAAATAATGATGTAAACATTAATATTATTATAAATGCAAAATAATATGAACTTTATATAACTGCTAGATGTGTGTGATTAATGTCCAAACAATAGTACCCCTATATAATTGCAATGCACCATTGCTCACAATAGACAATGCATGGCCTGTGCCTGTGTTTAAATAGCAATTAAGACAATAGCCAGTGTCAGAATAGCAGTTAACATTCAAAATGTGTGATAGTTATGTCTTTCATACTATTAGACAATAAAAAATGGAAATTTACCTGTAACTATTAGATAAATGTAATTTTTTTTTGTCAAAGAAAATATATTTAGTATACAGGTAAGTGAGATGTATACACAATTACTACCACAGGTAAATGTGTATTAAATTAATTAGAGAAAAAATTTCATTTTAACATGCAAACAATTATAATTCATGATTTTTCATACAGGGTATATTTCACTTGTATCTTGTGTTCTACAAATATTTAAAATTGGAAGATTGGATAGGGCAGAAGCTGAGTTGATTTTCACTTGTGCAGTACATTGGATTCTTGAGCTATTGTTAACTTCTTCAAACCTAACAACACAGAGACAGTGATGATCTCTATACATATATGTTTGTGTATAGACCACAAACTAAGCACTTCAGAGGAAACTAAGATGATAATCATTAAAATGCTACTCTTTCAAAAATAATATTTAAACTAAATATATTATAGTAATCCAAAATTTCAAAATGATTGTATAAAGATAGACACATTAGTTATATCCATCTTTGAAGTTAAGGAATTCATACTTTTTTATCCATTTATAGACCTTGTATTTGAAAAAAGTATTTGTAAATACCAAATACTTTGATCCAAATACAAATACAAATACAAATACTTTTGAAATCAGCCAAAAGTATTTAAATACAAATACAAATACTTTGCAAAGTATTTAAATAAAAATACAAATACTTTCAAATTTCCAAAAAAAGTATTTAAATACAAATACAAATACAGTATTTACAAATACAAATACAAATATATTCGTATTTGGACCCAACCCTGGTTGGTGTCACTCTGGCAATTGTGTAGACCTCATGGCACGAGAAAACCTTAATATGATTGAATTACAAGACAAGGGTTCCCTTCCAGATCAGAATCTGATGCTCTGTAAGTTCTTAGTGACCACGTCAAAGTCCAGTTTTGCCTCAGGATTGCCCAGCATTTAGGACAATGGAATTCTAAAATATATGGCATATTCTTCCCAGACATGAAAGCATCTGTTATAACGAGAAAGCAATTAAGGCATATATATCTTCAAGAAAAGGAGAGAATTAATAGCTTTCTCACACTCTCTGCAGCAGCAGGAAATTATCAAAGTGGCTTGTATAATTAAGAAACAAATTGTATACGTTATGTAATTACATATTCCTGGAGAAATGGCAACATAAGAATCTGGGTAAGCTCACCGAGGTCTGTGGAAATCCAGGTAGTTTACCTTTGCCAGGCAAGAGAAGGAAACCACACTAGGCAACCACACATGTATGTATTCCTCAAAAGCAACAGTACATCTGATTCTACTTTTTAAGTCGTCTTTACTGCTTGGGAACTGGTAAGCCCCTGTGATCAAAATTCCCCATTGATAGAATCCTCTCTTTATTCAAATTGTCATTGTGCCGCTGCACCCACTGGTCCTTATGATTTGCCGATTGCTAGGTCTTTTTGAGGTCCTTTCGCGTGAATCAGTGAGGCAAATTTGAAGTATACGCTGGAGACACCATCAATCACGAAGTGGATCTCCCTTTAATTTGTCTCCTTGAAATCGCATACACAAAAGGAGATTATCCTTTCGGAACCTTTCCAGTCTGGTTCAGGTTAAAAATTAAACATCTTGAAAACTTCTGAAAGGACAGACAATAGCTTTAATTGTAGGAGAGAATCCTGAAAGAAAAGGTTAGGCCCATTGTGAAATTAAGCAAGCATAATAGACTGAGCAATAAACGGACGCTTGTCTGCTAACTCGTGTTTCTAGGGTCCCTTGTGCCTCACCAGACAGATGCACCTTCAAGGCTTATTGCACTCTGGTGGATAATTTGAAGTTTAGCTTTTCTCAATTATAATTAAAAGGATTTTACACACTAAACTCGCCATGACATTATAGCAGATGACATTCTTTTCTTCATGTTATATTGATTTTTTTTTTCATTTGCATCAACTACTTTTTCAGACCTTAGCAATGAAAAGGAGAATCATTTTCAAGGTTTTGACAATTGGTGCAAAAAGTGTCTTCGTGCTCCATAATTCTATCTCTCGCAGTGTCATAATTAGAGAAGAAATGTCATGTACAGAAATCTGAGATGAAAACTTACTCATGGACATATTTATAGATTAAAATTTTTGGCTGATTATTCATAACAACATAATTCCCCTTGCAAGAAACCATGAATGTCATGATGATGACCTAGGTTGTTATGGGTGACCACTGACCAGGTTGACCCTTCTGATGCCATAACACATCCAAATTGAGGGCAATTGACCTCATAAGGAGCCAATGTCATCCAATCTTGGTATCTGGGCCAAATTGCTTGTCTTTCCCATAATTAACACCACCCTTCCATATAATTTCAATCAATCAACAGAGAGAGGTAATAAAAACCACCAATACCCAGTTGAAATAACATAGATTAATGGTGTTAATTTAGGCAAAGACATGCTGATGTGGCTAGATCAGACACAATTTTGAGATGACATCTATTTCGTATGAGGGTTGTCGCTGGACTAGGACATGTC
Organism: Platynereis dumerilii; assembly: GCA_026936325.1. NCBI lineage: Eukaryota > Metazoa > Annelida > Polychaeta > Phyllodocida > Nereididae > Platynereis > Platynereis dumerilii. The sequence continues at coordinate 2,124,418 of JAPTHN010000007.1, forward strand.
ATTACATCAGAAAGGACAACCTGGGAAATGTACGTTCACAAAATTTGTAGTTTGTTGCAATGTGACTTTAAAAATGTAATTGTATATATCAACAATGTGGCTACTTTCGAGAATTTATAATTTGAGGATGTCAAGATAATGATCACTAAGATATCATTACTATACCCTATCAAACTTCCATCTAACTGATTACATGCTTGTATGTTAGAAGTATCAGGATGCAGAATACATATTATGCTAATGCAAATTCAATGTAAGTGACTGATCCATAAAATCACTTCAGATTTGTAATATCTCCTCCCAAGAAAAGGTTGATATCCTTCGCTTTCTGCAATTTTGTGATTTCCAGAACATTGATCAAGGAGAGACCAACTTGTGATTGATGGTGTATCCAGTGTATTCTCTGATTTGCAAGGCTCGCTGCTTCACACAAAGAACTCCCAATCAGCAAATCATAAGGACCAGCGGGTTCAGCCGCATCCTCAACTCGCTTCCTTTCAGTAAAGATGTTATAACTTTTGAAACAATAATTGGCAATTGACAATGGATTATGTCCTTTCTTATCGGACACCAGTTTGTCCAACAATAATGAAATGATAATTAAGAAAATTACTTGATAGGCCCAACTATTTCATTGTTTGTGTCCCCCTCCCCATTTCATACAAACACTCTAAAATTCCTACAGTTTCTCCTCATGTGGCATTACATGTTGTTTTTTTGTCTTTGGGTTGACATTGTCTTCTTGGATGAAAGTAAAAACATGCCTACCTCATTGTTTGATGACGACTCATTGAAGAGCCTCAGCGAATCAGACACAGAGAAAATGTTTGGCTGTCATAGAACTGCTTTGTAACAGTAACTGAGTAAGGTCTTTTTGTAATCCAGGTTTAAAAAAAAAAAAGTTTTATAAAATTTTTGCTGGATAGTTTAAAAAAATATTGGTTTTTAGGTGTGTAATCCATTGGTGTGTAGATAAAACCATCGATAAATACGTATGGGTGGTCTCATTTAGTAGTCCATTACCCATTAAAAGCGTCGGAAGTGAAGTCGGTGGTTAGTTTTTAATATCCCAGAATCCATCAGAATGTTTTAAGAAGGCCTGGTTTTATTTGTGGATACATGCATTCCAGATAATGCCACATAACAATCCATAATTATTATAATAACTGTTCTTCAAATCACATTGTGCATACTTTAAACAATGGTCTCAATAAAAATCCAGCCTTCAAATTATCCCATTCCATATGGAGTTCTTTGATCAATGAAGACATCCAGGAAACGTCTGTCTATTGAGTCTACTGAGACTTAATAAAGAGATGTTACAAAAAAATCTGTTTGTTAGATACATTCACATACATTTATTGAAACTGATGGACGGATCTGAGACTAGGAGTAATTAAATGCAGAGTTAGACTAAAGGAAGGCAAGACAAACGGGGACGTCTTGCAACCGGTTTGGATGAGTTTTCCACAAGCTAAGATTTCCCAGATAAAAAACACATGAAGCTAGCATACTTGATCCTGGCTCAGGCAATCAATTCCTTGTTACCATCTCTAGGATTATTTCACTCCATCACAAAATGCCAAAAATGCTACACTAATTTCCATAATACAATGTCATTCTCTTTGAACAGCTATTGCTATCAAACAACCACAAATGGATTAAACAGGCTTCAATCAGAACCTGCTTTGAATTACAATCTCTTGATCCAAAGAGAATGCCATTTTATGTTAACACACCTTGGCCTCTGGTTTCTATTATATCAATGGGTGATTAACGTGTTTCATCAATTGACATAAAACTTGCAAAGCTGGAACTTGATCTTTTTAGTTGTGTCCTGGCAGTCCCCTGTTTTGTGATATAGGAAATAGCCGAGTGAGTACCCAAGGGTTCTGTGTGTGATCACATTCTTGTGTTAGGGATCTCAGTTTGTCTTGGTTTCTTGTTTGCAACAGTTTTCTGAGATGCTTGAGCCACATAGATTTTTGCAAGTTCTATGCCAAGAGCGGTAGGGGATTCCCCTATTTGACCCACATTGACAGGGATCTGTGTTGACTGAGACATATGTGAAGCTAGAATTTCTGCAAGGCATCTAAAATAGGAGATATCTGTAGTATGCCTTGGGCTCATAGAGAAGATTGAGGGTGTCAGGAGAAATCTATTCCGATGCTTCACACTTGAGGCGCAAATTACCACAATTGAGAGTTTGAAAAAGGAAGTAAAAGAACTTGATTAAATCACCTTCGGAATTGAGAATCTGAGAGGTTTAAATGCATAAATTTTGATGGAAAGAATGTCTTTAAAATATTCAATGAATCTAGCTAGCCTTATTAATTTCCCAATATGGCATGACAGAAACTTATTTGAAAACTGGATGGTACTCTTGTTCTCATTAGCAAAGTGTTAAAATATTCATGGAAGAACAGCATTGGGCTGAATATATAGCATAGGGAATTCACTTGAGTAAGTAAGGAATGGGAACCTCTGAATTCATGCAGAAAAATTCCAGGCAATTTGTCTCACCAACATCTATAACTAACTTGACTGCAGCTGAATTGTTAGGGTTATAAATATTTCAAACTGTGTATGATAGGCCAATATTGCTGTAAGAAGAATCTGATACATCTAGCCTTGACAAAACATGGAATTGTTTGTTAAACAGGGCCTGAATCAGTCATACGATATCCCATGGATATAATTTATCATAACACTATTTCTTCCTTATCATGCCAGACACCATTATACCTCCCTGCTGCAGAGAGTGTGTAGCACAGCTATTAGGTCCAACTCTCATCCTTTCCCCGGGACATATCTTCTTAATTGCTTTCCCATGACCAATTATGCCTTTCAGACTAAGAAGAGTAAGGCTCATATTTTTGCCTTCACATACTACATCTGTGGGGTGATCCTCATCCAGAAGTTGACTTCGATGTGGCCACCAAAAACCTACCGAGAATCAGATTCTGATCTGGACGGAAAATGCTGATCAGGTAGAATTCAATTAAGGTCTTCTCTCGCAATGGAGTGACAGGCAATCCAGTCACTTGGTAAACCCTAAGAGGGGCAACTGAATTTGATCTAGTTTATTGGGCTGCTAGACCATGCTACTTAAAACACTTACTGCAGCTTAATCAGTTAATTGTCGTTAGCCATTTCTATTGCTGGTAATTAGTGAATCAGAATTATGAAGTCAGTGGTATGACCTTTCAAGAATCAAAAGTAGGCTAGCTATCATCTCTATAGAGATGCACTAGGGCCTATCTTTCCTTGAAAACACAACACACCATAGCTTCCAAGCGATCCATCCTCCACGTCTCTATATCCACAGCAATCATCCTCACAATCCGATTAAATCTAGCTCTTCAGTCAACTTGAACATTAGCAATTTACGTATCTTGTACAGATTTTGTAGATTAGTCGAGAACGTGTAACAATTCATGATATGGATGCAGTTGAACTCTGGCAGTTACGGTGCTCAAATACTGTCTTAAAATCCAACACTGGGATGAGCTATATGATTCCTTTAATTTTCAAGTAGGTGTATAAAAGTGGTCTTGTCAGCTAAGTAAAATTAGCCTGTGTGTAAGCAGTATGGCCATGTCAATAAAATCACAGACCTTGCAACTTGTAATTGATTGTCACAAATGGCGGAAAGAGAGAGATTGTCTTTGTGGTGCCAAGGGGCTCATTCTGGAGCTGGGGGTTAGACAGATGGCATTTAAAAGGCTCCAGGATCAGGGTGTTGGTGTCACTCTGGCAACTGTGTAGACCGCATGGCACGAGAAAACCTTAATATGATTGAATTACAAGACAAGGGTTCCCTTCCAGATCAGAATCTGATGCTCTGTAAGTTCTTAGTGACCACGTCAAAGTCCAGTTTTGCCTCAGGATTGCCCAGCATTTAGGACAATGGAATTCTGAAATATATGACATACATTTCCCCCGGCATGAAGACATCGGATATAACAAGGAAGTGATATGAGCATTTTACCATGCACCAAGAAAAGTAGGGGCCTTAGTGAAGTTTTTCAGGATAAGGGAACTAAGGTGGTTACTAAGACATTAAACACCCACTTATGAGCTACTTAGGTACTAACACTAGTAGCCATGGCCCCTTAAATGGGTCCTTACAGCACATTTGGCTACTTATGACAACTGTAAGGCACCAAAGAATCCACTAACAGCCAGACATAGGTACTTATGGGTACTTATGTTAGTTCCATCCACTTGCAGAGCATGAAGTCTACTAAGAATGTCCCCTTAGAAGGATTACAGAAGTGAGAATGCCTAAGGTGAAAATCATTTGTTTGACAAACTTAGCAGATTTCATTTCGCATTGGTTCATCAAGCCTATACTGAGGAAAACACACCAGTTAACTGACTTGCATTGTTTTACCAATACATGCATAATCTCAATAGAACTGACAAATCAATAAGCGAAGCAGCAAACCCACGACTGCACAGTTTTGTTGCTGGAACAATGTGATGGAGCATGTTCCATAAATTTTTCTGTAAGAAAATACCTTGATATATATATACATGCCAAAGTTTCAGATATGTACTATCAAACTGTTTATTGGAAGGATGTTGGATGAGGGGGTTGGGGTCTAGACTAAAACAGATTTTATTTCATTTCCAGTGCCTCTAAATCAATAATTTTGGTTTGAATTGAATAAAATTATCAATGAGATTGATAACCTTCCAAAACAAAAAAAAATTAAATTGTATTGTAAATGCTGCAAGCATTCCAGAATTACTCAAATTCTTACTGGGGGAGATTGGGGCAAGTTGTTACTTTTATAAACCATCGTTAACTAAATCAGGCAGATGATTCCCTAATTTGATACATGAAGCTAGTGTTGGAGGTTCGAGACCTGCCTCCATTGATGGTCATATTCTGATGGCCTGGGCCTTGGCTCAGTCTCAGCTGCACCAGACAAAAATGTCATTTTTAATTGTCAAAATTCTGTACTCAAAATTTATAGATAAAATTTGACATACAATTGGCCAGTGCTGAATTAGCAACATTAATGTCTCCTGCTCCTTATAATTTAACATGTTTAACTGATATGTTGTCAGAATTGGGAGTAACACTTAAGCTGTAACTTGAGTGAGATTGTCCCCAAACCAATATTCGAGTCACTGGTGGCATGATATGATACATTTAGACAACCAATAAATTGTGTCAATATAAGATACTATAACAAACCAGTTATATGCTGCAAATATTATATGAATGATTGAAATATGAAAAAAAAGGTAAAATACAATGTAAGTTTAAAAAAAAAGGAACAACCAACCTGACTAATCCAATGATAAACCTTACAGCAACACAGGGTTCAGATGTGCAACCTAGAACTCTTTGTAAAGGTCCACCATTATCCCTAATTGTTGTGTCCCATTGTTTTAATTGCTTTACAATAGTGTTGGGTGGTTGTCATATTTTTTGTTTGGTTCGGCTTTCGGTTGTTTCTGACCCAAAAACCGAGGTTTTGGTTGCGGTTTCTGTTGCAGACAAATCCACGTGGTCCGTAATGTGCCCGACACGATTTTGCGATCCGCGGTTCAGCACCCGATCCGAAAAATCGTTTTTCGGACCGGAAATTCAATGCATGAACATGGCACTCGTCTGGGAGAGTGAACAGATTGACATTTTGTGGATTACTTCGTTGTTTTCTCAATAAAATTATGTATTATAATAACCGAAACACTCGGTTGTAAGATTGAACTTTGGTTAGAGTTTCAGTTGAAGTGGAGAAACCGAAACCGATCGAATCGAAATTACGGGAACCGGCACAACACTACTTCACAAGGAAGTTTTTTAAAATAGAAAATTACCCCAAGGCAAAGATGACACAACTTACCTAAGTCTCCCCTACTTTTTTTTTCAGTAAAAATTTGAATAATACACAACTGCACATGTACCAGGCCCCACTGACAGATGTTAGAAATATCCGTTCCAAAATATTTATGTTAATGTACATGTTTGAAGAAGGAGAATGCATACACCAAATTCATGGTGTTAACAGAAGGCCTCGGTTTAACAATGCATATTTTATGGTCTTATATGTATCAATTAATTTTGATTTTATGCGTAATTTAAAAGCTTTGCCGATGGTTTAAATACTCATATTTGCTGTAAACCTTGTCATATTGCATTGTCATTGTGGGTTTGCTCAAGCACAGTCTATGCTTGCACACAATCTGGTCTTTGTTTATTTCACACATTAGGATATTGATATTTAATCTCAATATTATGACAAACACAGAAACTTCGCAATGAAATTATATAAAACTGAGTAAAACAGTTCTGTAATCCCTCTAAGGAACCTCCACCAAGCATAAGGGGCCTTAGTGTCTTAGTAGCCAGCTAAGTTCCCTTATCCTGAAAAACTTCATTAGATGTGCTTCACACTCTCTGTAGCAGGAAATTATCAAAGTGGCTTGTATAATTAAGAAACAAATTGTATACGTTATGTAATTACATATTCCTGGAGAAATGGCAACATAAGAATCTGGGTAAGCTCACCGAGGTCTGTGGAAATCCAGGTAGTTTACCTTTGCCAGCTAAGAGAAGGAAACCACACTATGCAAACACACATGTATGTATTCCTCAAAAGCAACAGTACATCTGATTCTACTTTTTAAGTCGTCTTTACTGCTTGGGAACTGGTAAGCCCCTGTGATCAAAATTCCCCATTGATAGAATCCTCTCTTTATTCAAATTGTCATTGTGCCGCTGCACCACTGGTCCTTATGATTTGCTGATTGCGAGGTCTTTTTGAGGTCTTTTTGAGGTCTTTTTGTGAATCAGTGAGGCAAATTTGAAGTATACGCTGGAGACACCATCAATCACAAAGTTGTTCTGTCTTTAATTTGTCTCCTTGAAATCGCAGACACAAAAGGAGATCAGCCTTTCCAGTCTGTTTCACGTAAAAAATTAAACATCTCGAAAACTTCTGAAGATTTCTAAAAGGACAGATGCTCCTTTAAGGCTTATTGCACTCTGTTGGATAATTTGAAGTCTAGCTTTTCTCAATTATCATTGAAAGGATTTTACACAGTAAAGTCGCCATGAAATTACAGCTGATGACATTCTTATCTTCATGTTATATTGATTTTTTTTCATTTGCATCTACCACTTTTTCTGACCTTAGCAATGAAAAGGAGAATCATTTTCAAGGTTTTGACAATTGGTGCAAAAAGTGTCTTCGTGCCCCATAATTCTATCTCTTGCAGTGTCATATAATCGGATAAGAAAAGTCTGGTACAGAAATCTGAGATGACAACTTGTGATACTTACTGATGGTCTTATTTATAGATTTTAATTTTGGCTGATTATTCATAACAACATAATTCCCCTTGCAAGAAACCATGAATGTCATGATGATGACCTAGGTTGTTATGGGTGACCACTGACCAGGTTGACCCTTCTGATGCCATAACACATCCAAATTGAGGGCAATTGACCTCATAAGGAGCCAATGTCATCCAATCTTGGTATCTGGGCCAAATTGCTTGTCTTTCCCATAATTAACACCACCCTTCCATATAATTTCAATCAATCAACAGAGTCAGCGAGGTAATAAAAACCACCATTACCCAGTTGAAATGATATAGATCAATGGTGCTAATTTAGGCAAAGACATGCTGATGTGACTAGATGAGATACCATTTTGAGATGACATAGATTTCGAATGAGGGTTGTGGCTCTTGTTTAGGACATGTCATTGCATCGGAAAGGACAACGTGGAATTATGAGTTGAAATTTTGAGACAATAATATAGCTTATAGATACAATATCTTCTTTTTGTCATCAAACAGCTTTCAGCTACAATATAGATGTGAACAAAATTGTAAATTACTTGGTAGGCCCATTACATCTATTTCATTCTTTGTATCCCCTCTCAATCTTGCACTTTATAATTCCTACAGTTCCTGCTTATGTGGCATCACATGTTGCCTTTTTGTCATTGGGCTTACATTGTCTTCTTGGATGAAAGTAAAAACATGCCTGCTTCATTGTTTGATGAAAAGCATCAGCGAATCAGACAGAGAGAAAATGTTTGGTTGTCCTTCTTTTTCAAGAATGTAGGATCTGAAATATCAATATCAAACACCACAGTTTATGGCATGAGCAAAACCAGAAGAGCAAATAATCCCAAATCAATCATTTCAAAAGGCTAGCAAGGCTTCATCAAAGCAAATTTTTAAGAGAGATATTTCATTCAAGTTGGCAACTTGTGATACAAGCTGAAATGAAACATAATACAGAATCCATACTGTCCCTCAAAATCCATAGTCATTCAATGTATTAGAACACTTGTAGACTCCCATCTTTTAAGCAGACCCATGTTCAATTCTTACTGTAGTTAAGTGTCTCCGCCTGAACTCAGCAAACCTTACATCAAACATGAGCGCCTGCCCCCGATGCTAATTGCCCTCTCAAGAAACTTATCTCTAGGCAAGGAATATAATTGTAAGTTCAAATGAGTTCTGGTTTGAAAAAGCAAAGGGGGCCTGGTTTTATTTGTGGATACATGCATTCCTCGTAATGCCATACATATAACAATCCACTTAATATACTGTAATAACGTTTCTGCAGATCACATCGATTGACATGTTTACATGTATACTTTAAACAATGAATATGAATAATATAAGTTTATATGGTAAATCTCTGACAGAAAATTGATTATTTCTATACACTGCATTCCTTCCAATATTTCAGCAACAAATTGTGGAGAGATGAAGGAAGCGGTGTTTATCAATTGCATGTCAAATCATCCTTTATTGGTAAAAGCGCATAAATCCAATTCCTCAGTACGACCTTTCATTCTCCTACTGAAAATTTTTGGATAAAACTAATTCTTGTACATCCCACAGATCATAACACATGCAGAGCATTGTCATGAACAATTTAATGGAAGAGAGGCTTGAAAGGGCACATGGATTGAATGGCAATGTTTCAATCAACCAGGTATTGAAGGGACAGAGACTTTTCCAAACTTGTAGCATTTGGTTCCCCGCCCTGGCAGAGGCAAACTAATAGGATTTACTGAGGACCTTGGCAAGCTCTCTTAACTGCCAGTTGAATTGGTTGCCAGCTTAGCCTGTCATACTAACCCAAGTACGGGTGGTGTCACCTTACAGTAATGTAGTTGGCTATAAATTGTTGGCATCACACCAGAACCTAAGCAGCTAGCCAGTAAATATTTAACAGTTCTGGACCTTGAGGGTAACATGAATATTGACTAACTAAAAGGAGGTTAGCTTTACTCTTTTATAGCCACACGACTATTGGTTTACAGCCAAAATGGATGAAAAGCTTGGCCTGTCACACTAAGTCTCCCTAAAATACAGGTTGTGTCACCTGCCAGTAAAATAGTAGACTCTATGTTTTGGGGTGGCAAGAACTAGTTTTCATAGATCACTGCATTCATTATGCAACTATTGAGTAACTAAAAGCTGGTTTGCTTAACTGCTTTATGGTCCTGGACCTGTACCAGTCAGGTGCATATTGGTTTACAACCTAACAATCATTGACCCTGTCCCACCGCAAGGTATAATCAACTGGCAATTGCTTGGACCTGCTAGGCTGCTAAGCTAGAGAATGCAACCCTCGTCTCCTCATCTCATTGGCCAGAAAATAGCCCCCTCCCTTCCTTTGAGCAACTGGGCCTGTGCAATTATGAGGCATTCGGGCCGCTGTGTGAACCCCTGGATGGAATGCCCCACTGACCATTGGTCAAGCTCACGCCAGTCAGTCGATATTAACAAATTGAGTGGAAGCCAGGGCAATGCATGCAATAGAATTAGTTATGTCCTTCCAGTTCATGGAGCTAAACATATCTGATACCTGTTAACTGAATTTAAAATCCTGTGAATCTTACTTTATGAACCAAGAAATCAATCGTATGTCAGAATCAGGTTCTGAATTAGGCGATAAATAAATCAGCTACGTGGTGAAATTAGAAGCTCAGCTTGTTGGAGTATTCCAGGCAAGCAATTGAGCCCAATAAAGGAGACTATTTCATTCTTGTCCTGATAAATAAAATCAATTGTACAATTCTCGCTCAAAATGTGGCATGCTGACTCTTTTTCTAAAGGGGATTCTGACTACCCTCAGTAAATCACATCATGAAAGATTTTTTGACTGTCATAGAACTGCTTTGTTTTTTTTGTGGAATGTAGGATCTGCAATATCAATATCAAACATAACGGTTTATGGTATGAGTGAAGGACAAGAGCAAAGAATCCCAAAATAAACAATATCTATATAAAATTTTTTATATTTTATGGCATGAGCAAAACCAAAAGACCAAAAGTGCAAACAATTCCAAATCAACAATGTCAATAGGAATACAAGGCTTCATCAAAGCTGAATTTTAAAGGAGATATTTCATTCAATGAGGGAACTTGTTAAATAAGCTCAACTGCAACGTGATAGGGATTCATATTACCCTCAAAAGCCTTCCAAAGCGTTATTATACAAGTACAAGTACCCATCATTCTAGCAGACTCATGTTCTGCCTGTATATCATATCAAGTATCCCATTACCATGGTTAAGTGTCTCCTCCTGAACTCAGCAAACCTTACATCAAAAATTAGGGCTCAACACCCATGCTAATTGCCCTCTCAAGAAACTTGTCAATAAGCATCTTATGAGATCAACATGAACGACTTCCAATATGAAAGATTGGTTTTTATGAATGTAAAAAAAATTCTTTACATAAATTAAATGTTATTGAAGAAGCAGGCAAACTGAGTAATCTACATTTTTGTTTATTAAGATTCCACAAATTACATTCATGACCATACCATCAAAATACTATAATGTATGATACATTAGTTCATAATAAATCTCTGACATACTATTGATTATTTCTATTTGCACCACATTTCCATTCAATATTTCAGCAGCAAAGTGTTGACAGATCAGGGAAATGGAATTACTCAATTGCATGATGAATCTGCCTTTATTGGTAAAAGTGCATTATCCAAATTCCTCGGGATGACCTTTAATGCTCTTGCTGAAAATTATTGGATAAAGCTAATCCTTGTATATCCACAGATCATAACATGCACAGAGCATTGTCATAAACAATTTAATGGAAGAGAGACTTGAAAGGGTACATGGATTGAATGGCAATGTTTCAATCAAACAGGTATTCAATTAAAGGGACAGAGACCTTTCCCAAACTTGTAGCGTATGGTTCCCTGCCCTGGCAGAGGCAAACTACAGGATTTCCTGAGGACCTTGGCAAGCTCTCTTAACTGCCAGTTGAATTGGTTGCCAGCTTAGCCTGTCATACTAACTCTGTCCCAAGTACAGGTGGTGTCACCTTATAGTAATGTAGTTGACTACAAATTTCTTGCGTCACATCAGAAACTAAGAAGCCCAGCCAGTAAACGTTTAACAGTTCTGGACCTTGAGGTAACATGAATATTGAGTAATTGAAAAGAGGTCAGCTTTACTCTTTTATAGCCACATGACTATTGGTTTACTGCCTAAATGGATGAAAAGCTTGGCCTGTCACACTAACTCTCCCTCAAATACAGGTTGTGTCACCTGCCAGAATGTAGTAGACTATACGATGCGGGGTGGAAAGAAGTAGTTTTCATAGATCACTGCATTCATTACGTAACTATTGAGTAACTAAAAGCTGGTTAGCTTAACTACTTTATGGTCCTGGACCTGTAGTCCTGTACCAGTCAGATGCATATTGGTTTACAACCTAACAATCATTGACCCTGTCCCACTGCAAGGCATAATCAACTGACAATTGCTTGGACTTGCTAGGCTGCTAAGCTAGAGAATACAACCCTCTTCCCCTCATCTCATTGGCCAGAAAATTGCCCCCTTCCTTCCTTTGACCAACTGGGCCTGTGCAATTATGAGGCACCCGGGCAGTTCTTTGAACCCCTGGATGGACTGCCCCACTGACCATTGCTCAAGCTCACGCCAGTCAGTCGATATTAGCAAATTGGGCGGAAGCTATTGTAATGTATCTGATAGAATTAGTGATTTCTTTCTTGTTCATGGAGCTGAATATATCTGATGCCTGTTCATTGAATGCAATATCCAGTAAATCTTATTTAATGAAGCAAGAATTCCATTTTGCCTTAGAATCCGGTTCTAAATAAATCAATGTATGCTTCTATCTAAACATGAGAATTGTAGGCGACATGCAAAGGTATAGTTAGAGAGATGCAGATTTGCGCCATTCTGAAGGAATGTGGTAGAGACCAACTAGAAAAAGGCTAGAATTGAGCCCTGTATGTATAAAGGACACCGAGTTTGTTATTAGCTCGGAATGGCTCCTGTTGCTCCGATTTGTCTCTGGATGACAACCTTCGCTTTTTTGTTGTGGTGTTATCTAGGCCATGAATGAGGGGAAGAGACACAATTATTCAAAATTTGTCTATAAGGGGCCAAAATATCTGTTCTGTACCTAATAACGAAGACACTCAGCAATTAAAAACATGATAGGGGTGTTGACTTGCCAACAGCTGGGATTTAATCCCACATCTCCATAATCCACAAGACTAGCTGACATCCTGAGGAAGGGTCTTTGATGTATCATATACAGCTGTTCTATCTCTTGGCCAAGTGCTGTTTCAGCTGCTTTTTGTGCTCTCCTTCATTGTCTCTATGCTCAACAACTGCCTTCTTGTTCGTGCACATCACTTAGAATGGTCCTTGACTCAACCATGAGAAACCAAACATGTGGAATGGTTTGCTCTATTCTACCCACACTAAGTGGTCCAATCTCAAGGCTACATGATGGGAGTATGTTATATAAAGACGGACTAGAAATTTCCTTAAGAAAATATATAAAGAAATATTTTAAGACAAAGAAAATATTAAATGCATATCCTCTTGAGTTAATTTGCTACACACCAGTTGCCAAACCCTGAAAACTTTTTTGCTGATGGACAGAAAGCCCTTGTGATATCATACCACTTATCTCTGTGATGCGTAGGCTGCTGTCAATATTGACACATTTTAAAGCTTCTAGCACAAAACAGACTTGTCTGAGAGCACTTAGAAAAGAGTAAATGGAAATAAAGCTGGGAAAATAGATGTGCCTTGTGGTATTCTTTGTGCCAACACTTTCCGAACTCCTGGGTGCCAGTTGTTCAAGCCTTAACCCATGTGTCTATACTGCATGACGAAACACACCTCAATCCCACCTCAATCAATTTCATTGATTCATCAGATCCAGACTTCTGCAACCAGACAACTATGATGGCACTTTTCATGCAGATAAAGTATTTTTCATAGTCTGACCAAAAGTACTACAGGAACAGCATGGTTGTTACAAACTCCTGGTGTGATTCATAAATCATCTTGTTTCACAAAGGTGTTTGTAGCCATTACTTCACGAGCTAGCTTGAAAAATTTGATATTGCATCAAATCTTACCTTGTAGGACAAAATTATATTTTTGTAACTATTTTCTTTTTTGCATCATTAAGAAATGGAAGTACTGCATTGGAAATGGAATGCTAGCTTATAGAAAGGAAAGAGCAAACAGGAAACTCCTCCTATCCAGGTTCGATGTTTGATCAGACACTAAAATCCAGAAAGAACTTCTGAAGAGAAATGTACTTTTAAAGGGTTTTGTCTGGAGTCCTGACTGATAAGGCACTGTTATACCAAGAAAGCAATTTGGGTATATACCATCAAGAAAAGGAAGTGCTACACACTCTCTAGCTGCAGCAGGAAATCATTAAATTATCTTGCATAATAAGGAAAGAAATTGTATAAATTATGTAATTACATTTTCTGGGAGAACTAACAGAATACGATTCTCACATACTTAGAAAGCTTGCCAAGGTACTGAATAAAATCCAGGTGAGAGAAGGAAACCAAACAAAGCAACAATACAGGTGCCAAATTAGTTGACAATACATGTTTTTGCAAAGCTATGGCACATCTGATTCTATTTTAAGTTGTCTCTGCTACTGGGGGAAATGGTAAGTCCTTGTGATCAAAATTCCCCATTGATAGAATCCTCTCTTTATTCAAAATGTCATTATGCTGCTGCACTCACTGGTCCTTATGATTTGCTGATAGCAAGGTCTTTTCGAGAATCAGTGAGACAAATTTGAGGCATACACTGGAGACACCATCAATCACAAAGTTGGTCTCTCTTTAATTTGTCTCCTTGAAATCACAGACAGAAAAAGATAAACCTTTTCCAGTCTGGTCCAGGTAAAAAATTAAACATCTTGAACGCTTCTGAAGATTTCCAAAAGGACAGACGAGAGCTTTAATTTTAAGAGAGAACGCTGAAAGAAAATGTTAGGCCCATTATGAAATTTAAAAGCAAACCATAATGCAATGAGCAATAAACAGATACTCTTCTGCTAACTCGTGTTTCAGGGGGTCCCTTGTGCCTCACCAGACGGATGCTTCTTCAAGGCTTGTTGTACTCTGCGGGATAATTTGAAGTCTATAGATGCTCTCAATTATAATTGAAATGATTTTACACACCAATTAGGTACCTGCCATTAAGTTTTTGAAATGGAATGACATAAGATGACATTCTTTCTGCATTTTTTAGGGATGTTTTTAAAAAATTATATCTCTGAGCCCTGTCAGCGTGCCTCGGCGGTCCGGCGTCGGCCCAGCGTCGGTCCGATGTCAGCAGCATTGGACCGGCTTTGGGACGACGTTGGGCCGGCGAGGCACGCTAGAAGGGAGCTTTGAAAAGCAGTATTAGGGGGGGGGGACTTAATCCTACTTTTGTATGTATACCGGCTCAAAATGTGCCATTAGGTGAGTTATGAACATAAAAAAAAAAATTGAAAATCGGAGCACCGCTACCCCCCCTTGACATAGGCCTTGAAGTTTTCAGGATATATTACGCTTCCGCAAAGTCGCGGTTTGCGATATCTTCGGCCCTATTACAGATAGAAGAATGAGGATAACATATTTGGATTCTCTGGAAAATTTCCTTCAAAATGAATACCAGGAAGCTATATATCCGATAAACTAAAGGCGATGCCATTCCAAACAATTTTTAATGTCAAACGCTTCTGGCATTGCATGATATTTCATAAGCAAACGTTACCAATTATGTACATTTTTTTTTCAGACAGGACTCTTGCCAAGAGTCTTGGTCTTAAAGAATAAATTGATTTTAAATATTTTGTGCTTAATATACCTTTAGGAATGGAAATAATAATTTACTTAGTATTTCTTTTTTACTGTGAATGTTAAGGTCGGCGTGCCATACATAAAGCATGTATGGCACTGAAACAAAGACAAGTAAGAATGACATAAACTGTAATAAGCTTCCTTTGTATGATTGAAGGGTCCTGACTTATTTATTCCTTCTGGCTCACAAGAAAATTGGTCTAAGACTCTCAAGTACACAACACTTTGATATTCCAGAAATCATTGAAATACTAGTATAATTAGTTGTATTGTGCCATTCATAAATTTTAATTTTTTGAGGCCAAATGCTTCCACGCAAAGAAAAATCTCACATGGACTATGTACAATAATAAAATAATGCTAATGTATATACTGCACTAAATAGATGCCATGGATAATTATTAATATAAGGTAATCATGCAAAATTAGGTCAAAATTTCATCTACATGGGTAGAAGGAATTACACAAATCATATATAAAACTTTATATATATTATACTTCCAAGAGAGATCCATAATGATTTATTTATTACTAAGGTTTCAGTACCAACTGCCCATTCATATGTCATGAAAGATTAGTAACATAAATTGACTAGGTAATTCCATTCATTGATATTTAACTATTTACTTGATTTTGGATGATTGATTTGAAGCTTTAGTTTAGAGATTTCTGAGTGACAGAGTCTATTAAATATAATCATTTTGCAAAATGGACAGCCTACTTAAATTACTAGTCCTAATTTCTGGGCAAGGAATGTCTGATCTCACTGCAAACACAAGCATCAATTTTCAGACATCCAAATTTCCTGTTTATTGAATATCGATATTTATAGTATCCACATTACCAGGGCTCTATTACCTGGTCTACTCTGTCAGAATGTAAGTCTCAATCAGAGTAGGCAATAATATCTTGCTCATGCATGGATGGCTTGATCTTGAAATAGCTATGCTGTCATTCACATGAATATTATGCTATAAATAAGTTTTGGAACATATAATTTCTCGTAACTTCAATATTCCTGAACCGATTGCCTGACATTGCAGTATATTCTAATTTTATAATACTTCCAGATTATTAAATTAATTGCAGGATAATAATTATCAAAATTGTGATAGGCTATTTTCTGTTAGCCTACCTCAAAGAATTCATTTCTATGAATTGCATAAAATCATTATGAGTGTAGGTGAATGAATCAGCAATAAGGTGTTGTGCGAATAAAACCAATAGTATTTCTGAATATAGCAATGACAAGTTTTTCAAATTGTTAAACCATAAAATATGTTCAGACACCAAAAGGAGATTGAAAAACAGTTGTGCTTGGTATTAGATATTTCACTGAAACATTTGGACTTTCTAATTTATCAAGGTTGCCTGAACTTCATCGAGTTAAGTTGAAGGTGCTACTCGCTGCAATTTACAGTAACATTTCCTAATAACTGTGACAGCAAATATCATAGTAGACCCATCATGTTGGTACTCATTTTAAAGCTCTTGACAAGAGGAATCCAATGGTACTATTTGTTTTGTCATATGTTTAATAGTCACCAAACGCGGTAGACGTAAACGTTATCGTGAGCGTTTTAAATCACCAAAACTTCAAGGCATATGTCAAGGGGGGTAGCACTTGTCAGATTTTCAAAAAAATGGGTTTTTTGTTAATGGGGGACCCAATGGCACAAATTGGGCTGGTATACATATTGAATTTCCCAAAAAAGCAAATTAAGTCCCCCCCCTAGCAGTATGTTATTCAATACTGCTTTGACAGTTGGTGCAAAATAGAGTCTTCCTGCTCCACAATTCTATCTTTCTCAGTGTCATAATAGTGGAAAAAATGTCATATAGAAATCTGAGACTACAACTTGTGTTAACACATGTGTAGCAGAAGCTCATATTTATATGAGTTTTCAAATTATTGTTGAACATTCAAGATGACAGAATGTCACACTGGCATTTAGTGGAACAGAAAAAAAAACATTCAAGAACAATGAGTTCACATGGCAATTAACTATGAACATCACAGTGATGAACTATGGGCTGCCCTAGGTGGCCAGGTTGACTCTTCCGATGCCATTTATAACACATCCTAATTGAGGGCAATATCATCCAATCTTGGTATCTATGCAAAATTGCTTGCCTTTGCCATAATTAACACCACCCTTCCATGTAATTTTAATCAATCAATAAAGACAGAGAGGTAATAAAACCACCATTATCCAGTTGAAATGATACAGATTAATGGTGCTAATTTAGGCAAAGACATGCTGATGTGGCTGGCTTAGATACCATTTTGAGATGACATCGATTTTGTATGAGTGTCGTGGCTCTTGATTAGGACATGTCATTGCATCAGAAAGGACAACCTGGGATATGTAGGTTCATTATATTAGTAATTTGTTGCAATGTGACTTTAAAAATGTAATTGCATGTATTGACAATGTGGTTACTTCGAGTATTTACAATTTGAGGATGTCAAGATAATGATCACTAAGATACCTTTATTATAACTATAAAACTGACATCAAACTGATTACATGCTTGTATGTGAGAAGTAGCAGGATGCATAATACATAATATGCAAATGCAAATTTCAATGTAAGTGACTGATCTATAAAATCACTTCAGATTTGTAATATTTCCAGCCAAGAAAAGGTTGATTTCCTTTTCTTTCTGCAATTTTGTGATTTCCAGAAGATTGTTCAAAGAGAGACCAACTTGTGATTGATGGTGTCTCTAGTGTATACTCCAATACTCCGATTTGCAAGGCTCACTGCTTCACTCAAGGAACTCCCAATCAGCAAATCATAAGGACCAGTGGGTTCAGCTGCATCCTCAACTTTCTTCCTTTCAGCGAGGTTGTTATACCATTTCGTTCTTATTACTATCTTTTTTAGATGACGCTCCATTGTTTGTATTACAGGTTTCAAATAACAATTTTTGATTCTTAAATTTAAGGCAAGTGCATAGCTTATAGACACAATTAGACACAATATTTTCTCTTTGTCATCAAACAGCTTTCAGCTACAATATAGATGTGAACAAATAACTTTTGAAACAATAATGAAACGATAATCCAGGAAATTACTTGGTTAGCCCAACTATTTCATTGTAAAGTGTCCCCCTCCCCATTTCATATACTTCATAATTTCTACAATTTCAGCTCATCTGGCATCACATGTTGCTGTTTTGTCTCTGGGTTTGTATTGTCTTTTTGGATGTAAAAACCTTGCCTGTCCCAATGTTTGATGACAAGCCTCAGCAAACCAGACCGAGAGAAAAATGTTCGGCTGTCATAGAATTGCTTTGTTGTTCTTCTTTTTCAAGAATGTAGGATCTGAAATATCAATATCAAACATCCCAGTTTATGGCATGAGCAAAACCAGAAGAGCAAAGAATCCCTAATCAATAATTTCAAAAGGCTAGCGTGGCTTCATCAAAGCTTAATTTTTAAGAGAGATATTTCATTGATTGTGAAAAAAGCTCAACTGAAACGTGGTATGGATTCAAATTACCACTGAAGAGCAATGCCTTCAAGCTCCAAAGCATTATGAGAAAAGTTCCCATCATACAAGGAGACTAGTGTTCAGCCTTTAGATCTTATCTAGTATCCTATAACTGTAGTTTAAAAGTGTCTCCTCCTGAACTCAGCAAACCTTACATCAAAAATGAGGTCTCGACACCCATGCTAATTGCCCTCTCAAGAAACTTGTCAATAAGCAAGGCAGATTGCTGTTACATGAACGATTTCCAACACGACGGAGCTAAGGAAACCTGGTTCAAAAATGAATTCCTTCTCAAAAAACAATACCAATTAACTTTATTCTTTATAATAACTGTTATGCAGATCACGTAGATCTACATACTTTAAACACTGAATATATGTACATATATGCAAGTTTATATGGAAAAATCTCTTGAGAGATTATCGATGATTTCTATGCACCACATTTCTGTTCAATATTTCAGCAACAGATTGTGGAGAGATGAGGGAAGCAGTATTACTGAATTGCATGTTAAATCTGCCTTTGTTGGTAAAAGGGATTTCTCCCAATTCCTCGAGATGACCTTTCATACTCCAGCTGAAAATTATTGGATAAAACTAATCCTTATACATCCCACAGATCATAACACGCACAGAGCATTGTCATAAACAATTTAATGGAAGATAGTTTTGAAAGGGAACATGGATTGAATGGCAATGTTTCAATCAAACAGGTATTCAATTAAAGGGACAGAGACCTTTCCCAAACTTGTAGTGTATGGTTCCCTGCCCTGGCAGAGGCAAACTAATAGGATTTACTGAGGACCTTGGCAAGCTCTCTTAACTGCCAGTTGAATTGGTTGCCAGCTTAGCCTGTCATACTAACTCTGTCCCAAGTACAGGTGGTGTCACCTTACAGTAATGTAGTTGACTATCAATAAGAAGCTAGCCAGTAAATATTTAACAGTTCTGGACCTTGAGGGTAACATGAATATTGAGTAACTCTTTTATAGCCACAATGCCACATGACTATTGGTTTACAGCCAAAATGGATGAAAAGCTTGGCCTGTCACACTAAGTCTCCCTCAAATACAGGTTTTGTCACCTGCCAGTAATATAGTAGACTCCGTTGCAGGGTGGCAAGGACTGGTTTTCATATAGATCACTGCATTCATAATGCAACTATTGAGTAACTAAAAGCTGGTTAGCTACTTTATGGTCCTGGTCCTGTACCAGTCAGACGCATATTGGTTTACAACCTAACAATCATTGACCCTGTCCCACTGCAAGGCATAATCAACTGACAATTGCTTGGACTTGCTAGGCTGCTAAGCTAGAGAATACAACCCTCGTCCCCTCATCTCATTGGCCAGAAAATTGCCCTCTTCCTTCCTTTGAGCAACTGGGCCTGAGCAGTTATGAGGCACTTGGGCAGCACTGTGAACCCCTGGATGGACTGCCCCACTGACCATTGGTCAAACTCACCACAGTCTGTCGATATTAGCACATTGAGCGGAAGCCAGGGCAATGTATACAATAGAATTAGTTATATCCTTCCAGTTCATCGAGCGAAACATATCCGATACCTGTTTACTGAATATAAAATCCTGTGAATCTTACTTTATGAACCAAGAAATCAATCGTATGTCAGAATCAGGTTCTGAATTAGGCGATAAATAAATCAGCTACGTGGTGAAATTAGAAGCTCAGCCTGTTGTAGAATTCCAGGCAAGCAATTGAGCCCAATAAAGGAGACTATTTCATTCTTGTCCTGATAAATAAAATCAATTGTACAATTCTCGCTCAAAATGTGGCATGCTGACTCTTTTTCTAAAGGGGATTCTGACTACCCTCAGGAAATCACATCATGAAAGATTTTTTGACTGTCATAGAACTGCTTTGTTTTTTTTGTGGAATGTAGGATCTGCAATATCAATATCAAACATAACGGTTTATGGTATGAGTGAAGGACAAGAGCAAAGAATCCCAAAATAAACAATATCTATATAAATTTTTTTATATTTTATGGCATGAGCAAAACCAAAAGACCAAAAGTGCAAACAATTCCAAATCAACAATGTCAATAGGAATACAAGGCTTCATCAAAGCTGAATTTTAAAGGAGATATTTCATTCAATGAGGGAACTTGTTAAATAAGCTCAACTGCAACGTGATAGGGATTCATATTACTTCTCAAAGGCAATGACTTCCAAAGCATTACGTCACAAGTACAAGTACTCATCATTGAAGGAGACTCATGTTCTGCCTGTATATCATATCAAGTATCCCATTACCATGGTTAAGTGTCTGTTCCTGAACTCAGCAAACCTTACATCAAAAATTAGGTCTCAACACCCATGCTAATTGCCTTCTCAAGAAACTTATCAATAAGCATCTTATGAGATCAACATGAACGACTTCCAATATGAAAGATTGGTTTTTATGAATGTAAAAAAAATTCTTTACATAAATTAAATGTTATTGAAGAAGCAGGCAAACTGAGTAATCTACATTTTTGTTTAGTTAAGATTCCACAAACTACATTCATGACCATACCATCAAAATACTACAATGTATGATACATTAGTTCATAATAAATCTCTGACATACTATTGATTATTTCTATTTGCACCACATTTCCATTCAATATTTCAGCAGCAAAGTGTTGACAGATCAGGGAAATGGAATTACTCAATTGCATGATGAACTGCCTTTATTGGTAAAAGTGCATTATCCCAATTCCTCGGGATGACCTTTAATGCTCCAGCTGAAAATTATTGGATATAACTAATCCTTGTACATCCCACATATCATAACATGCACAGAGCATTGTCAATCAACCATGTTTTCAATTGAAGGGACAGAGTCCTTTTCAAACTTGTAGTGTATGGTTCCCTGCCCTGGCAAAGGCAATCCTGAGGACCTTGGCAAGCTCTCTTAACTGCCAGTTGAATTGGTTGCCAGCTTAGCCTGTCATACTAACTCTGTCCCAAGTACAGGTGGTGTCACCTTATAGTAATGTAGTTGACTACAAATTTCTTGCGTCACATCAGAAACTAAGAAGACTAGCCAGTAAACGTTTAACAGTTCTGGACCTTGCGGTAACATGAATATTGAGTAATTGAAATGAGGTTAGCTTTACTCTTTTATAGCCACATGACTATCGGTTTACAGCCTAAATGGATGAAAAGCTTGGCCTGTCACACTAACTCTCCCTCAAATACAGGTTGTGTCACCTGCCAGAATGTAGTAGACTATACGATGCGGGTGGAAAGAAGTAGTTTTCATAGATCACTGCATTCATTACGTAACTATTGAGTAACTAAAAGCTGGTTAGCTTAACTACTTTATGGTCCTGGACCTGTACCAGTCAGATGCATATTGGTTTACAACCTAACAATTATTGCAATGACCCTGTCCCACCGCAAGGTATAATCAACTGGCAATTGCTTGGACTTGCTAGGCTGCTAAGCTAGAGAATGCAACCCTCGTCCCCTCATCTCATTGGCCAGAAAATTGCCCCCTTCCTTCCTTTGACCAACTGGGCCTGTGCAGTTACGAGGCACTGGGGTAGGACTGTGAACCCCTGGATAGACTGCCCCACTGACCATTGGTAAAACTCACACCAGTCAGTCGATATTAGCGAATTGAGCGGCAGTCGGGGCAATTTATGCAATAGAATCAGTTATATCCTTCCAGTTCATGGAGCTAAACACATCCAACACCTGTTTACTAAATGTAAAATCCTGTGAATCCTACTTTATGAACCAAGAATTCCATCGTATATAAAAATCAGGTTCTGTATTAGGCGATAGCTACATCCGCTCCATGGTGACATTAATAGCTCAGCCTGTTGGAGGATTCCAGGCAAATAATTGAGCCCAATAAAGGAGACTAAATCATGCTAGTTTTGATTCATCAATTGTACAATTCTTGCTTATAATGTGGCATGCTGACTCTTTTTCTAAAGGGAATTCTACCATCAGTAAATCACATCATGAAAGAGGTTTTGACTGTCACAGAATTGCCTTTTTTCTATTGTGGAATGTATGATCTGCAATATCAATATCAAACATCACGGTTTATGGCATGAGCGAAGAACAAGAGTAAAGAATCCCAAAATAAACAATATCAATATAAAAAATCACATTTTATGGCATGAGCAAAACCAAATGAGCAAACAATTCCAAATCAAAAATTTCAACAGGCATACATGGCTTCATCAAAGCTGAATTTTACGGGAAATATTTCATCAACAAGGGAACTTGTGAATAAGCTGAGCTGAAATGCAATAGGGATTCATATTACCCCTCAAAAGCAATGCCTTCCAGAGCATTACGATGCAAGTACAAGTACCCATCATTGAAGCAGACTCATGTTCTGCCTGTATATCATATCAAGTATCCCATTACCATGGTTAAGTGTCTGTTC
This sequence comes from Platynereis dumerilii, assembly GCA_026936325.1. Lineage (NCBI taxonomy): Eukaryota > Metazoa > Annelida > Polychaeta > Phyllodocida > Nereididae > Platynereis > Platynereis dumerilii. Next base: position 2,147,496 of record JAPTHN010000007.1, read on the forward strand.
CTGAACTCAGCAAACCTTACATCAAAAATTAGGTCTCGACACCCATGCTAATTGCCCTCTCAAGAAACTTAGCAATAAGCATCTTATGAGATCAACATGAATGACATCAATTATGAAAGATTGGTTTTATGGATGTAACAATAAATTGCCACCTTATTAAAAAATACCTTATCACATTTGTTGAGAATGGCCATGTCCCAGACCAATCAGATGCAAGTAAGTTGCTGAGTATGGTAATTAGAAAACAGAAGAGGCTGGTCTTTGAGACTCTATGACTGCCCAGTTGTTTCCCCTAAGCCAGTAGGTTCTTTTGTTCAGAGATAACTCCTCCCGTGGGAATGTCTCAAAAGTGACTGATTACAGGCCATCCAATCAAAATGTGTTGATTTCAAATTTTCCCATGGATTAAGAAAATATGTTATTCTTTACAGTCTTGCCTGAGTCTATTTCCCTGGGTGTAAATTCCTTCCATAATGTCATTAAAAAAGCGGGCAAACTGAGTAATCTACGTTTTTGTCTAATTAAGATTCTACAAATCACATTCCTGAATATGCCATCAAAATACTTTAAACAATGTACTGTTATATAAGTAAGTAAGTAAGTAAGTAAGTAAGAATTTATTGACCATATTCAAAACGTATGTACAGTAATATTTACAGTTCCATTACAATTGAGCTATATACACATGGCAGGCTGACGCCAATGCAGGCGTATGTGCCTTTATCAATTTCACAACTTAACACATCACAGTAAATAAAAGTACACAGTGAAGCATTATCCATTTGGTAAGAAGTCAATTATAATCTTATATGTCAACAAAATAAATCAAGTAAGTGCATTGCTTTAGTTACATATATATATATATACAACAGAATATAATAATATACATCTACAAGCTAATGGAGCTGCCCAGGGTGACCTCACATTGCAGGGCTGCCAAATCACGTTTACCACCCCTTAGGGTGGATGGGGAAATCTGACAAGACAGCCCAGCGAGGCCCCCTGTGGCAGCTGTGTAGCATCTGTTCTTTGTTAGGTTTTACTAAAATATTTGTATATACACTACTCATGCCTGTTGGCCCTAAGAGAGAGAAAAATATTAAACTAAGTGGAAATTATTCATAAAATAAACTTTTAATCTTTTCTTATATGTTTGAGTGCTACAGTTTGTGTCAACACAGGGACTAATCTTATTCCAATATTTTACACCTTGAAATTTGATTGATTTTTCATATAGATGGGTCTTGCAGCGAGGCACATAGAAGCTATTTGATTGACGGGTTTGTCTCGGGACAACATTAAAATTAAATGTGAACATGTCATTGAAGATTTTGGGTAAAAGGCCTTTTGAAAACTTATGTAGAAAAATCATTATACGCTGGATATAAACATGTGAAAATTTTAGAATATTTAAATCTTTGAAGATTGGTTCAGTATGATCACAATACCCAGATGATGATATTATTCGCACAGCTTTCTTTTGCAATTTGATAAGCAATGATAAATGACACATTGCAGCACTTCCCCAGACCTCGATACAATATAGGAGATGTGGATATATCATAGAATAGTACAATATTTTTAAAGTACACTTTGGAAGAATTTTCCTTGCTTTGCACAGGATCCCAATTCCCTTTGATACCTTATTCTTTATGTGCTGAATATGCTTGTTCCAGGGTCAAGTATTACTCCAATAAATTTGGTTTGTTCTGCCTTTTCTATGTTATGGCCATTTATCAGCAGTTCAGGTGTAGAGGCTAAGCGATGGCTGTTAGATCTGAAAATCATGTACTGAGTTTTGGATAAGTTTAGAGACAACTTGTTGGTGTTCAACCAATTTACAATTTTTGACATTTCATTGTTCATGATTCGAACTGTACTTTCAACTGAATTTCCAGACACAAAAATATTAGTATCATCAGCAAATAATATGGGTAATAATATTTTTGATACATTCACAATGTCATTTATATAAAGCAAAAAGAGCAAGGGCCCTAGGATTGATCCTTGTGGGACACCGCACTTTATCACTTTTCTGTCAGACATTATATTATCAAAGGATACAAACTGTTCTCTGGAACTTAAATAGTCCTTTAGCCATGCAAAAGCACTGCCTCTTATCCCATACTTATCAAGCTTCTGTAGAAGAATGTTGTGATCAACCGTGTCAAATGCCTTTTTAAAATCAAGAAAGACACCAATGACAAAATCGCCATTGTCCATAGCTGATAATATTTTGTCAACTAAAACAATTAAGGCCATGTTGGTATTATGCCCTTCACGGAAACCAAATTGATATTTATATAATATATTATGTTTCTTGATGAATGAAAAAATTCGGTCATACATGATTCTTTCTAATACTTTAGAAAAAACAGGAAGTATAGATACAGGCCTATAGTTACTGATATTCATTGCATCACCTGATTTGTATAAGGGAATCACTTTCGCAGTTTTCATTTTGTTTGGAAAAAATCCCTGTGAGAGTGAACAATTTATCAAATGTGTGAGGGGCTGGAGATATATGGGATAAGTTTTCTTAATGATATCAGAGTGAATGTCATCAAAACCTGAACTGGCATTTCTCAAAAGTGTAATGACTTTCTGGACTTCAGCTGAGTCAGCAGGATTTACAAACATAGATTCAGGGTTACGCTGTTCTATGTATGAGAGTGGATCAGTGATTGTTGTAGGAATTTTCTTTGCAAGATCCGGGCCTATATTTATAAAAAAGGAATTGAAAGCATTAGCAATATTGTCTTTTTTAGTCTCTATTTTGTTGCCAATGTTAAATTGACAAGGTTTGCAGACTCTTTTGTTTTTACTGATCACATCTTTGACAACAGCCCACATTTTTCTCGAATTGCTTTGATTTGTTTTCAATAGATCATGTATATGCCTCCTTTCAGTTTGTTTCATAAGGTTTCCTAACTTCCTCTTGTATGTTTTGTACTCCTGTAACTTTTCATCAGAGGGATTTTTCAGATAATCAATGTACATTCTATTCTTCACTTTAATAGATGTTTTGATGCCATCTGACAACCACAACTTTCTTGTGTTGTATCCTGCTTTGAAGGTTTTAATTGGAAACGACTGATTGAATGCATTAACAAACAGATCATAAAATTTATCAAAAGGTTTTTGTCCATTTTCTTCATCAGTTATTTCATTCCAGTTAACATTTGTGAGTTAACTGCTAAATTTCTCCTGGTTTTTTTCTGAGTAGAATCTCTTTTTGATAAAGTCATTGGACTTATTTAGCTTTTTTTTACAATGAACTGAAAATATGGGGAGGTGATCAGAAATATGTGTGAATAATATACCAGATATTATATCAGAATTTACAATTTCATTGTAATATAAATTGTCTATCAGGGAAGAAGAACTGGCAGTAATTCTGGTTGGCTTCGTTATGAGGGGAAACATTGATGAGGCATAAAGAGACTCTATAAACTGTGAAGTTGCTTCATGATTGCATTCTAATAAGTTAATATTAAAGTCTCCCAATAAATAGATATATTTGTTTTCTTTATTCAACGTATGCAAGACTTTAACCATTTCATCATCAAATAATTCAATATTTCTGTTTGGTGGTCTGTAGACCAACCCAATGATTAAGTTTTTATCCATTCCAATATCTTTTTTCATCACTTCAACAAATAGCGTCTCCATATCATCAGACATCACACATAGTTCATCTCGGACCACAACAGATATATTCTGATTGATAAAAAGCGACACTCCTCCACCCCTCTTTTTATCCCTGTAGCGATAAAAATGTTGATAATTGTCAATAGAATAGCAATCTGCTGTATCAGAACTCAACCACGTTTCTGTCAATCCAATTACAGTGAAGTTGATATCTATGTTCTCAAGATAACATACAAGAGAAGAAAGATTTTTTGGTAGACTCCGTATATTCAGATGCATGATAGAGAAACAGCTACTGTCTATTCCTAGAGAATTGAATTTCTTATTAAAGGAGTGTTCTAAATAGTAGTCACAATGTGATGTAGTTGTAATGTATGTGGTATCATTAAAATATTGAAGGTCAGGATCAGTATCATAGATTGGCAGATGTGATTTCTCACTATTTAATTCAAAGGGATTAAATTCTAAGTTATTCAATTCAGTAAAGGAAAGTGTATTTCTCAGGAAATTCCAACCTTCTGCAATTGCATTAATGAATTCTGAATCATCAGATATGTGGTTGAATGGCAATTCATCCTGTAAGCATAATGTGCATATCCAATTGTCTGATTCCCTGTTAATGTAAATTGAATCAGCAGAATTTACATTATACAAACACTTAAGATGCACTCCGGCTTTACAAGCACTACAATAAAGAACTTTGGAGTGACTCAAAATTGCATGGTTACAAACATAGCAATTACAAATCATTGGAGGTACAGGCAATATGTATCATTGCAACCTGTAATATAGAATAAAATTGAGTACATGTACACGGAAAAAGTAGATACAATAGTCCTCAAAAACACGTGATATCGAGTGGCAATAAGAGTTGTCATTACTGGAATTGATCTCTAAGTGACATCAGTAGTTCTCCAAGCTTGTTTTTTCCCTGCCAGCCGACTAGAGTATCTGCCTTTCCCAATCCAACACCAGTCCCCCAGAACTTGTCAGAAGGACTAGCTTCAACTAGAGTCTTATTTCCGGTAGCCAGTAGGTATTGTTTCAATTTTTCATTCTGCTGAAATTTCTCCTGGAGCGCCTTGGTCATCACACTAATCTCTTCTGGATTCCATTTCTTGTGATCAACTTTAATATGCCGTCCAATCCATTTACACTCAGCGGTGATGTGGCATCTCTAATCTTCTGTCGGGACACTTCTTCTTTGGCGAAGTCTGCTTTTTTAGCGAAGAGGTATTCCTCTACCCATCTGAATGTCTCCTGTCCTATTTTAAAGGGTGATGGGTGAAAGTTGGAGAGAGGGCATAGAGATCCAAAGAAAGCAAAAACAGAGTCAGATTGCTCTGTTGTAACATAATCAGGGTTCAAACTCTGAGGCAGTCTATGTAGAGTTTTGTGGTCATAGACATTTCGAGCATTGCTCTCCTTGTCTATCACATGTAGCTTGTCATTGACCAGGTAGGCAGTCAGGTCTTGCTTCCATGCAGTCCGCATAATTGGAATGAGAGTCTTTCTTCTTTCATTTGTCTCTTTACAAAAATCTTCTCTCAGGTGCTTGTCAGTTCCCTTCAGTTTGGTTTTGCTCTCCCAAATTTTCCTGCGGTCACTGTTGGAGAGTAGCTCAATGAAGATAGCCCTGTGACGATCCGAGGAACCAGCGCCAGATGCAGTACTTGGCAAAATACCCAGCCTGTGACAGCGAACAATTTTTATTTGCTTGGCATTATTTATCTTTAGTGTCTTTTCAAGGAAATTGTGGACCTTCTTGAGGCAGTCATCTTGAGACTCCTTCTCGCCAGCTGCAGCTTCTGGGATGCCCTGGATAATCAGATTGTTCTTCCTTGAGTTATTGTCTATTGCAATGATCCTCTCATGCAGTTCATCATATTTCAGAGAAAGTTCATTGTACTTTCGATCAGAACTGGTCAGAGTGTCACTGATATCATTCAGTTTCTTATTCATGTCAACCACTGTTGTATTCATAGAATCACTGGATGAGCTGCACTCTTCCAGGGACTTGCGAAATTCAGACATTTCTTCTTTCATGGCATTAACAGATTTGACTAATTGGTTAAGGGTATTTGACAACTCTGTTTGAGCAGTTTTAAGCTCCTGATAACCAGGCATTGTGAAAATCGAGAAAGACACAAATTGGCAAGACAGAATAATTTACAAAAATTAAAAGAACAATAAATGAATGAGAATGAGCTTAGTAACAGCCAGTTACTACATTTACAGGTAAAGTGTTGGTAAATGAATGAAAAAAAAAAAAAATTATTGGATCACTTATGGATCATAACAGTGTACTGTGATGATCAAACCATTTCACACAAAGAACTGTAATAATCTAACAGTTACGGTGTAAGACAATGTCACACTTCGCTATGTGTAACACACAGGCTATTGTTCTAGGTGTGAAATGTGTCAAGTTAAACTGTCAGTCCTGACAATTATATGAACTATATATAACAACTTGTATGAACAATAATTTAATAAATAAATAAATATACTAGAAAAGATAATGCTTCACTTCAAACACAAGATAGCACCAGTTCCCCCAGCCAGTTGAAAACAAGTAATAAAACTAATGAATCAACACATACAATCATACATCTATATACAATCAGAAAATCAAATAATTCGTACAAAGTCAATGAGAAAATAAGAGAAATCAATCCAATCAATAAAAAAAAACTGTGAGGTGTAAGTCAAAACTAATACAGTTGACAACACAATTCACGAAGAATACAACTTTAAAAATGTGCCTTGTAGGCCTATGCAATGTGTATAGGTATGCAATGTATAGATATTCAATGTACAGGTGAGGGAGAGCTGTCAGGAGAGCAGTTGGCTACGAAAAAAACACCAAAAACGTCCGTTTTTCAAATTTGAGCAGCTTTGGAGAAACCCAAACTTAAAGATAATAATAACAATGTACTTACATTTCTTGCAGACAATAATAAAATGCTTCAAAATTTGGTAAAGTCCAGAAATAAGCACTTATTGCAGAGCTCTCTCACACTCCTGCCAGCTCACCTGACGCCATCTTGGTGTTACTCCTGAGTATATATATGATATGTTGGTTTATAATAATATATCTCTGACATACTATTGATTATTTCTATTTGCACCACATTTCTGTTCAATATTTCAGCAGCAAAGTGTTGACAGATCAGGAAATGGAACTACTCAATTGCATGATGAATCTGCCTTTATTGGTGAAAGCGCATTATGCCAATTCCTCTGAATGGCCTTTAATGCGCCTGCTGAAAATTATTGGATAAAACTAATCCTTGTACATCCCACAGATCACAACATGCACAGAGCATTGTCATAAACAATTTAATTGAAGAGGGGCTTGAAAGAGCACGTGGATTGAATGGCAATGTTTCAATCAACTAGGTATTCAATTGAAGGGAGAGAGACCTTTTCCGAACTCGTAGTGTATGGTTCCCTGCCCTGGCAAAGGCAAACTAACATTATTTCCTTAGGACCTTGGCAAGCTCTCTTAACTGCCAGTTGAATTGGTTGCCAGCTTAGCCTGTCATACTAACCCAAGTACGGGTGGTGTCACCTTACAGTAATGTAGTTGGCTATAAATTGTTGGCATCACACCAGAACCTAAGCAGCTAGCCAGTAAATATTTAACAGTTCTGGACCTTGAGGGTAACATGAATATTGAGTAACTAAAAGGAGGTTAGCTTCACTCTTTTATAGCCACATGACTATTGGTTTACAACCTAAATGGATGGAAAGCCTAGCCTGTAACACTTACTCTCTCTCAAATACAGGCTGTGTCACCTGCCAATAATGTAGTAGACTCTACGTTGCGGGGTGGCAAGAACTAGTTTTCATAGATCACTGCATTCACTATGCAACTATTGAGTAACTAAAAGCTGGTTAGCTTAACTACACCATGGTTCTGGGCCTGTACCAGTCTGACGCATATTGGTTTACAGCCTAACAATCATTGACCTGTCCCACTGCAAGGTATAATCAACTGGCAATTGCTTGGACTTGCTATGCAGCTAAGCTAGAGAATACAACCCTAGTCCCCTCATGCCATTGGCCAGAAAAATGGCCCCTTTCCGTCATTCGACCAACTGGGCCTGTGCAATTATGAGGCACCCGGGCAGTTCTTTGAACCCCTGGATGGACTGCCCCACTGACCATTGCTCAAGCTCACGCCAGTCAGTCGATATTAGCAAATTGGGCGGAAGCTATTGCGGTGTATCTGATAGAATTAGTGACTTCTTTCTAGTTCATGGGGCTAAATATATCAGATGCCTGTTTATTGAATGTTATATCCAGTAAATCTTATTTAATGAAGGAAGAATTCCGTTTTGCCTCAGAATCCGGTTCTATATAAATCAATGTATGGTTCTATCTAAACATGAGAATTGAAGGCGACATGCAACGGTATAGTTAGAGAGATGCAGATTTGCACCACTCTGAAGGAATATGGTAGAGACCAACTTGAAAAAGGCTAGAATGGCTCCTATTGCCCCGATTTGTCTCTGGATGACAACCTTCGCCTTTTTGTTGCGGTGTTATCTAGGCCATGAATGAGCGGAAGAGAGACACTTATTCAAAATTTGGCTATAAGGGGCCCAAATATCTGTTCTGTACCTATTACCGAAGACACTCAGCAATTAAAACCATGATAGGGATGTTGACTTGCCAACAGCTTGGATTATTCCCAAACCTCAATCCACAAGACAAGCAGTCATCCTGAAGAAGGGTCTTTGATGTATCATATACAATCTGTTCTATCTCTTGGCCAAGTGTTGTCTCAGCTGCCTTTTGTGCTCTCCTTCATTGTCTCTATGCTCAACAACTGCCTTCATCACTTAGAATGCTCCTTGACTCAACCATGAGCTACCAAACACATGGAATAGTTTGCTCTATTCTACCCACACTAAGTGGTCCAATCTCAAGCCTACATGATGGGAGTATGTTATATAAAGACTGACTAGAAATTTCCTTGAGAAAATATAGAAAGAAATATTTGAAGATGAAAAGAAGATTAATAGTATATTTTTCCTGGAGTAAATTGGAATACACCAGCTGCCAAACCATGAAGAATGTTTTTACTGATGGACAGAATGACTGTGTGATATCATAACGCAGATGATTTGAGAATGAGAACAAAGTCTGAATGCTGATCTGGCAAGTCTCTGACAAATCCAAGCCTTTAGACAAGAATTCACACAACTTATCTAGAGCTGTGATGCGTAGGCTGTTGTCAATATCGACACATTTCAAAGCTTCTGGCACAAAACAGACTTGTCTGGGAGCATTATGAAAAGAGTCGATGGAAGTAAAGCTGGGACAATAGATGTGTCTTGTGGTCTTCTTTGTGCCAACACTTTCCAAACACTTGGGTGCCAGTTGTGCAAACCTTGACCCAATTGTCTATACTGCATGACGAAACACACCTCAATCCCACCTCAATCAATTTCATTGATTTATCAGATCCAGACTTCTGCAGCCAGACAACTATGATGGCACTTTTCATGCAGATGAGGTACTTTTCTAACTCAAAAAGTACTGCTGCAACTGAATGGTTGTTACAAACTCCTGGTGTGATTTATAAATCATCTTGCTTCACAAAGGTGTTTGTAGCCATAACTTCACGAGCTAGCTTGAAAAATTTGATATTGCATCAAATCTTACCATGTAAGACAAAAGTATATTTTTGTAACTATTTTCTTTTTTGCATCATTAAGAAATGGAAGTACTGCATGGGAAATGGAATGCTAGCTCATGGAAAGGAAAGAGCAAACAGGAAACTCCTCCAGGTTTGATGTTTGATCAGATACTAAAATCCAGAAAGAACTCCTGAAGAGAAATGTACTTTTAAAGGGTTTTGTCTGGAGTCCTAAGTGAAATTGGTCCAATTAGGCTGACTGTGCCGTATCCAGTACAGTGGATTATGTGTCCCTATATGTAGCATGAGGCAACCATAATTGAATTTCTATCAGGAATGAATTCCTTCTATCGTCTGGGTAACCAAATTGATGTGTGTTGGTAGGACAAATTACACCAGATATATGGGTATATATTTGGAACCAGATTATGCAACATATTCTGTCAAGAGAAAAAGAAGTCAGTAGCAGTGACAGGAAGGCAATTAGTCTCAGTCACTCAGCCACTGAGGAAAGGAAACCTCTAGATAACAGCACAGCATAATCATGCCAATGAATATGTGCCGGGAAAGTTACTCAGTCAGTAGCGACTAGCACAGAAAGAGTTGAATTTCACATCTGTTGGATCTATGCTTGAGGCGAAGTATCAATGGTTTTTCTTCATAACGTTTTAGAATCCTGTAGTCCAGATTTCTAAATCAGGGTTCATAAGCACACAAAAGTAAAGTTGACAACCATTGTTTGAAAACATCCTTGAATCATGCTCCATAATTTAAAATATCCAAATATAGAATTTTGATGAAAAGTACTATAGCTATGGTTATATTACCCACAAATGTGAATTGTCTCTACTTCGAAGGGACATATCAATTTTCTTTATAACTTGAACGAGGGTAAGTTTGTAAATTAAACTGCTTGGATGCATTTCTTGCACTGTTCCACTTCATAGTTCTTCCATTTCCCTCAAAACATTCAGGAAAGAATGTCATGTTTTTTCAACAACTTAATGGCAAGTAATTGGCTTGTAAAATCTGAATTGATGAGAACCTGACTTCAAATTATCCCACTGAGTGCAAAGAGCCTAGAAGAAGCATCTGTCTCAAGTCAAGTCAAGTCAAGTCAAGTAAATTTTATTTTACGTCGGTATTACAGGCAAAACAACAAACACAAGCACAAGGCTTTTGGACCGACCAACATATATGAGACAGAGAAAACATAATACATGTAGAGGATAGTACAAATAAATATATAAATTAAATAAATTATGATAACAATAAAAACAGGATAAACATGCAGACAGGTTTATGATAAATTAGAAACAAGCAGCACCAAGAGTAAGAACTTATAGCTATGTTAAAAACTTAGCACTATGTACAAGCATAAATAAAGACTTAAAAACTAAAAAGAACATGCATAATAGTCTTAATACACTAGATTAGTTTCTACACATGGCACATCTGCAAGATTTACCATTCCATTGCCGGATCATGTTATTAAAGGTGTTAATATTTGTGATAGTACGGAGGTGATCCGGCAAGGAGTTCCAAACGCTAGATGCTAGATACCTAAAGCTACTTGAGCCATACCTGACAGTTTTGGTGCGAGGTACTTCCAGGATTTTGCTGTATCTGAAAGCATATACACTTCGTTTTTCAGCAATAAAATCATTTAGGTAGGCTGGTCCAATTCCATTTAATATTTTAAAAGTTTCAATTGCTACTAGTCGGAGCCTCTGCACCTCGAGGGTGCTGGACTTCATTTTTGAGAGGAGTTCTTCGTACGAGGATTCAAAATCTTGGAATACAAAGCGCAACGCTCTATAATTTACCTTCTCTAACTTTTGGGTGTTGCTTTTTGAGCAAAAATGCCATACTAGTGGGCAGAAGTTGAAATTTGATAGAATGAAGGCATGGTAAACAGATTTTCTGCCTTCTAGAGTAAGATGTTTGGCAATTCGGCCAAGTGCATTCGATTGTCTGGATGCACGTAAGCACACTGATTTTATGTGTGCGTCAAAATTTAGTTGTGAATCTATCTGAACACCCAAAAGCTTCACAGTCTCTTCAGTATCTACTGTGATGTTACCAACTCGGAAATTTAGACCATTGTAATGACACTTTCTTCCTATGGCGATGGCCTGAAATTTGTTAGGGTTTTTGTCTGGTGAGGCACAAGGGACCCTAGAAACATGGGTTGTCAGAAGAACATCTGTTTATTGCTCACTGCATTGTGCTTTGCTTCATTTCATAATGAGACCAACATTTTTCTTTCAAGATGTTTCATTTTACCCTGTTCAGGATGGAAAAGGTTGATCTCGTTTTTCTGTCTCAGATTTCACGAAGAGAGACAAACCTTGTGATTAATGATGTTTCCAGCAAATACTTCAATTTGCAAGACTTACCACCTTACAAAAAAACAATCAGCAAATCTTAAGGATCACTGATAACAGTGGCACTGTCATGTCAGTGACATGGTCCCAGAAGGGAGGACATCGCTCGCAGTTTACTAATTTCCGATATATTTTCTCATACTTTCAGATCGCATGAAAAAGAAATTGGGACAGAATCTTAACATTTATTCAACCATTAAAATTGCTTCAAAGGCATGTTGATTATTTGTCTCTCATAGAATTGCTTTGTTCTTTCGTAGGATCTGAAATATCAATATCAAACATCCCAGTTTATGGCATGCGCAAGCCAGAAGAACAAACAATTCCAAATCAACAATGTCAATAGGAATACAAGGCTTCATCAAAGCTGAATTTTAAAGAAGACATTTCATTCAATGAGGGACCTTGTGAAATAAGCTCAACTGCAACATGATAGGGACTCATATTACCCCTCAAAGAATTGCCTTCCAGAGCATTACGACAAATTTAAAGTACAAGTACCCGTCATTGAAGCAGACTCATGTTCTGCCTGTATATCATATCAAGTATCCCATTACCGTAGTTAAGCATCTCCTCCTGAACTCAGCAAACCTTACATCAAAAATGAGGGCTCGACACCCTTGCTAATTGCCCTCTCAAGAAACTTATCAATAACTAACGTTCGGAGAGCACTGTAAGAAAGAACAAATTCCAACCTATAACGCCTAAGAAAGATTCGTTTTAGGGATGAACAAAGTAAATTCCTCCTCAAAATGCCATTTTCATAAGAAGTAGACCTACTAACTAATCTACAGTATTTTGTTGAGTTTCAGCAAATTAAATTGGTGACAATATTATCTAGATGCTTTAAGCAATATGTATGTAATATCGATATTATCGATAATTTCTTGACATTATTTCTGTTCAATATTTTAGTGACAAAGTGTGGAGAGATGAGGGAAGCAATATTAGTAGTACTCAATTGCATGATGAACTGCCTTTATTGGTAAAAGCGCATCATCCCAATTCCTCTGGATGACCTTTAAATGCTCCTGCTCAAAATTACTTGACAAAATAAATCCTTTTATGACCCACAGATAATGATCAGCTAAGGGAATTGTCATAAACAGTATAACGGAAAAGAGAAGCTTGAAAGGGAACATTGATTGAATGGCAATGATTTCATCAAGGGGGAATTGTATCAAGGGGACAGAGACCTTTGCCACAGCAGCAAAGTATACATGTAGTTTCTTTCCCTGGAAGAGGCAGACTTACTGTTATGTGTTTCCAAAAAGCATTGACAAGCTCTCTTAACTGCCAGCTCAAATTGTTACCAGCTTAGCCTAAATACAACCTCTGTTCCAAGTACAGGTGGTGTCACCTCATAGTAATGTAGGTAGTAGACTTTATATTCAGTCAAATCAACCACCAATTAACGGGTCTAGCCAGTTCTGGACTGTAAGAGTAACATGAATATCGGTTAACAGCCCTATAATTATAGACCCTGTCAGCCTATACCGAGTTATGGGACAGGCAGACCCTGTCAGCCTGTCCTATAACTCGGTAGTAGCAACCTGCAATTGCTGTGATGCAGTTTGGCAAGGGAATTCAGCCTATCCAATGCGCTTTTCACATCCCCTCATTTCATTTGCCAGACAATTACCCCATTCCTTCCTGTGAGAAACTTTGCCGGGCAATTATGAGGCACTCAGCTGGTTCTGGCCAAGTCCTCAATGAATTGCCCCACTGACCATTGGTCAAGCTGAGTTAGCTGACCCCAGTCAGTCGATATAAGTAAATTGGGTGGACAGCAGGGTTAGGCATGCCATAGAATTAGTTATATCCTATCCATGGAGCCCAACATATCAGATTTGTTAGATGCAAATGCTAATGCACACCTGTAGTGGACCTTTACTTTAGAGGCACAATGGTTACTGGTTGATATACTGTCTGTACTTAATTGCTTCGGTTTAGACTTCAGTTTGGAAAGCAGCTCATCTTGCTCATAGTATGATCAATGAGCTAATAAATTGTTTTGCTCTCATCAGATCATATCTGCAGGAGTATTTCCATAAAACAACAAGACTGAAGTACAGAAATTATACTCCACAAAGACAGTTTTCTATTGTCTTTTGCCGTGGTATAACCAACAGATTTGTCAGTTATACCACTTTTAGGGATTAAGTTAGCCTGTTGTGCTACTTTTTCTGCAAAGAACGCACCTAAGGATGACAACAAAGTAACAAAATTCAGTTACAAATCCTTCAAGAGTCATATACAGTATAAATTTCTAAATGTGGCTCAACTTACAGTACAAATTTCTAAAAGTGGCTCGTCATTTAAAATCTAGCCTTAGCTATCCATCCATAGCCATTCAAAGCTAAACTAAGCTACCCTTATCCATAGCTAGCCATAGCTATCCACAATTACTATTGTTTAAACAAGGGGTAAAGAGATTCCAGTGTATACAAAAGAATAGAAATGGATAGCTATGGATAGATATGGATAAGACTAGTAGTGAATAGCTATAGACAGCTAAGTTGAGCAACATTTAGAAATTTGTACTGCATCTATCTATAGCTATTCATTACTAGTCTAGCTTTGAATGGATATGGATAGACAGCTAAGGCTAGATTTTAAATGACGAGCCACTTTTAGAAATTTGTACTGTATTACATTTCAGGGGTTATTTACCTTGGACTAAAGCCCTCGGTACATAACCACCTAAAACCTTAGTTACACAGAGGTCTCAAACTCGTTGTATAACCTATACTTATTCTATAGATCTACCTAAGACTGAGACGTTGTCCAAAGCAGTAGAGAGAATAGGAAATGCTTTTGGTTGCTCCATATCCTTCCCCTGTCTGGCAGCTGCAGGCAACTGACAGGAAAATTTTTGGCTAGGAGTCTGCAGGACATAATCAAGTTCTCCTAACTGGTAGCAGAAATGGATGTAAAGCTTGCCCTGTCACATTAACTCAGTCCCAAATAGAGGTTGCATCAACTGATGGTAATGTAGTAGACCCTGAATTGTCAAGGCCAGTGAGAACTAGCTTTTATAGATCACTGCCATCATCATACGACTATTGAGTAACTAAAAGCAGGTAAGCTTAATCTATTTCATGGCCCTGGACCTATACGAGTCAAATGAATATTGGGTTACAACCTAACGACTATTGACCCTGTCTCACTGCAAAGTAACTGACAATTGCTTGAACCTGCTATATGCAGCTAAGTTAGAGAATTCAATGTCCATACTCTGGGCTTTTCAACGTCTCCTCATCTCATTGGCCAGAAAATAGCCCCCTCCCTTCCTTTGAGCAACTGGGCCTGTGAAATTACGAGGCACTCGGGCAGCTGTGTGAAACCCTGGATAGACTGCCCACTGACCATTGGTCAAGCTCACACCAGTCGGTCGATATTAGCAAATTGAGCGGAAGCCAGGACAATGCATGCAATAGAATGAGTTATATCCTTCCTGTTCGTAGAGCTAAACATATCCGATACCAGTTAAGTGAATTTAAAATCCTGTGACACTTCATGACCCATGAATTCCAGTGTCCATCAAAATCAGGGACTGAATTAATTCAGGTCCTGATTCTGAAAGTTCGATCTAAACCTTGGAATTGCTACATGTATGTGGCAAACTGCAGTAACATGACCAAAACAGAAACACCATGGTTTGGATGTTGACTTATCAACGGCTTGGATTATTCCCACAGCTCCAGAATCCACAAAAGAAGCAGAAAACCAATGAGGGGTCTTTGCAGTGACATATATACCTAGCTCTCATGCTTCCACTTGTATTTGGTCACCTGTATTGATGTCTCAGCTGCTTTTCATGCTCGCCTTCACTCGTCTATGCTCGCCAACTGCCATCTTGTCATCAGTCAGGATTGACCCTACTCAACCATAAGAAACTCCATCTCTGGAAACAGCTGGCTATTTCCCATCCATGACAATATATCTGGATCCATCCATTGATCACCTGAAGTGGTGTTAATAGGCGGTCTCGAGCAGGGGGGGCACCCTCTATACTAACTGCATATCTAGCCAGAGTTGAAAAGTTCATATTGGGGGGCACCTGGGGGGGCACAGGTACAATTCGGGGGGGGGCGCATATACCCCCCCCCCCACAATATGTAGAGAAATATCAATCTGTTGTAAATCACAAATAAATCATAAACCATTCTGTGACAATTCCAATGTCTCACTCAAGCAGTCATTGATTCACATCAACCACAGTGACCAATTCTGATATAATCTGAATACTTATTTATATATATTTATATATACGAGTCTCTGCCAAATCCGAACCTGTAGTCGTCGAGCAGAAAAAAGTTAGTCTGTGTTTTATTGCTGCTAGAATCCAAGCAGCGTGGCTCTATGATGTGCAGGCTGGTGTCAATTTTGACAGCATCGCAATGCTTCTGGTAGAAAACAGACTTGTCTTAAAGTCCTTTGAACAAAGTCAATGGACTCAATGGGCATAGAGCTGGACAATAGATTTGCAGTGCTCTTTGTGCCAACACTTTCCAAACACTTGGTTGACAGAACTTTGGTTAAGCCTTGTACCAAGTGTATACACTACACAATGAAACACATAACCATGTTTGCTGAATCAATGGCATTGATTTTTCAGACCCCTGAACTTTGATTTCTACTGCTAGACTAACATTGCCCTTTTCATGAAAATCAGATAATCTTCCTTTTTCAATCAAATTTCAAGTACAGCAACTGTCTGGTTGGTGCCAATTCCTCATGTTAAATAATCTCCTTGCCCAAGCCTGGTGTTTGAGCTTTAAAAAACAACTTATTTTGTAACTAAAATGTATTTTCTTTTCTTGCATCATGCATGCATTAAGATAGAAAAGAGTACAGTACAAATCCATAGCTATCCACAATTACTATCGTTTAAACAAGGGGTAAAGAGCTTTCAGTGTATACAAAAGCATACAAATGGATACAGTGCCGCCTGTAAGTAAGTGAAGCGCATGAAATGGTGACATTGCATCAATGCTAAGCATTCTCAGCAAAACTGCTTGTGGACACATGAATTCTCATCCGGTGAGAGGAAAACATATTGGGTCATAAAGAGCCGATATGTGAGGCATGTGGGAAAAACAATGGCAGCCAATATTATTTGCTGTATTTTGAGTTAGGTATGGGTCAAAGTCTTTGATAAGTAAGCGAAACACAGGCCCAATGTTATTTAATAGGGAAGGGTGGTTCACTTACTTATCAAATACTTTGACCCATACCTAACTCCGACTACAGCAGAGAAAATTGGCTGCCTTTGTTATCCCACATGCCTCACATATCGGCCTTTATGACCCAATATTTTTTCCTCTCATCAGATGAGAATTCATGCTTCCACAAGCAGTTTGGTTGAGGATGTTTAGCATTGATGCAATGGCACAATATCATGCGTCTCACTTACAGGCGGCACTGTAGAATAGCTAAAGACAGCTGAGTTGAGCCACATTTAGAAATTTGTAATGTATATACTCCTGTCTTTTCATCACCTGCTTCATACCAAGTACGTTGTTAACTCAGTTTGTTTGGACAATTAAATACAGGAGGACTCATGAAGAGAAACACACTTTTAAAGGGCTTTACCTGGAGTTACAAGTAAAATTGGTTCAATTTGGCTTATTATGATGTGTTGAGTGCACTGGCTTATAAATTTGTCGTGTATCTAGCTTGAGACGATCGTAGTTGAATTTCTACCAGGATGAACTTCCTTCTGCCTTTTTGGAACACATTGATGTGTGTTGGTAGCAGAAATAATACCTGGTATATATGGGTATATTTTTGGAACCAGATTATGCAACATATTCTGTCAAGAGAAAAAAAAAATTCAGTAGCAGTGACTGAAAGCAATTAGTCTCAGTCACTCAGCCACTGAGGAAAGGGGAACTCTCGATAACAGCACAGCATAATTATGCCAATGAATATGTGCTGGGAAAGTTACTCAGTGACAAGCAACTAGTACAGACAGAGAGGAATGATACACATCAGTGGCATCTGTGCTTGAGGTGAAGTATCAATGGTTTTTTGGCTGACTGCCTCGACACACACAATTTTTAACTAATACACATCCATCATATCATGTATATCATCCTCTACCAAATTGGGCCCAAGTTGGAAGAATGATAACTTTCAGATTAAAAGGCCTACCATTGAAACCACAAAACATTCTCAATGTCCTCATGCTCCTATTCTAATGGTGTTGAAGAATTTGGCGTTAAAAATTAGCGATTAGTTAGTTACAACACCAATGGAATCACTTTCTTTCTTCTTAACTTTTTTGAATCCTGCTGTTCCAAATCAAGGTTCTTAAGCACAAATAATGCTGACAACCATGGTTTGAAAATATCTTTGAATCGTGCATAATAACTCAAAATATCCTTACCATGGAATTTTGATGAAAAATAATTTATCCTTTTTGTTACTTGACCCACAAATGTGAAATATCTCTGCCTTGAAGGGATTTTTCTCATTTGTTTTTAAAAAGAAAGAGGGTAATTTAATTGGTAAATTAAACTATTTAGATGCCAGGGCATTTCTATCACTGTTCCATTTCACTGTTCTTCCATTTCCCTCATAACATTCAGGAAAGAATGTCATGTTTTTTCAACAACTTAATGGCAAGTAATTGGCCTGTAAAATCTGAATTGATGAGAACCTGACTTCAAATTATCCCACAGAGTGCAATGAGCCTAGAAGGAGCATCGGTCTGGTGAGGCACAAAGGACCCTAGAAACATGGCTTATCTGACAAGCATCTGTTTATTGTCCAGTGCATTATGCTTTACTTCATTTTGTAATAAGATTAACATTTTTCTTTTTGGCATTCACTCCAAAAAGTAAAATTTCTTGTTTGTCTTTCAGAAACAGTCTTTTGTTTTAAAGATGTTTCATTTTTGGGCCATTCTCAAATTTCGGGACAACGGGTATAGGAAAATTGTCCTGTAACGGAGGGGACAATGTGGTAACGGAGGGGAATTTTGATGTAAAAAACCAACTGTAGGAACAGCAACAAAAGGAAAATGATAAAAGATTGATGTAACTATTATTTTCAGAAGTATTTCATCTCGTATCAGTAGATTTTTTGGTCCAAATGTCGATTTCTTGCTCATGATCTGGTAACGGAGGGGACGGTAACGGAGGGGATGGTAACGGAGGGGAACAATTTTTTGCTTTTCGCTCATTACTGCTTTTTATTTTGGAGATTAGACAAAATAATTGCAGAATATTAAAACCTGCCACCCTCAGCAACATATACATGAAATCGCTCTGTAAAATTATCTTTCGTAAGCTTGGAAATGAAGGAAACGGAGGGGACATTTTAGTGGGACAAAAAACATTTTTTATGAACATTATGTCATAATTTATTGAATACATGTTTTATGAAGTCTGCAAGGCAGTGGTACTATGGCGCACATGCGTCTGATGATATTCAGTGAAAAAAGCTCATAAAAAACAATAACGAACAGAGCTATGGCAAGTAACGGAGGGGACAAAAAAATTGACATAAATTAGTGACACGACTATTGTATCAATTTAATCAATGAAATTATACCCAAAAAAAATTGAATATGAACTAAATATAAATTCAAGTCTATATTCACATGAATCGTGCAAAGAAACTTTGAAAATAATGGTATAGTAGGAGGAAAATGAACACTTGATTTTGGCATGTCAGGTCCAGTGACAGGGAAAAACCATTGATTTTGCACGGATTTCTGGACATAATGCATTAAAAAAAGTCTAATGAATGACTTTTTGCTCCAAATGCAGTGGTTCTAAGTAGAAATATGAGTAACAGATGCAGAGTGACGCTTCAGATATTTATCGCATTCATATTAATGTCAGGGAGCTAGAGTGATGCAAATTGTCCCGAAATTTGAGAATGACCCTTTTACCCTTTTCAGACTGGAAAAGGCTGATCGCATTAAATTTGTATGTCTCTGATTTCATGGAGACCGGTCAGAGAGAGACAAACTTTTTGGTTAATGAGCTTCCTGATGAATAGCTCAATTTGCAAGGCTTACCACCTTACACAAAGAACTAACAATCGGCAAATCATAAGGATCACTGATACTATTGGCACTGCGGACATGCTTATGGAAGGGAAGATATCATTTGCAGTTTAATTTTTGATATATCTTCTCATTCTAAACTAATTTTATGAAACAAATAACAATTCAATTTTCATTGCCAGTAAAACTGTTTTCAGACAGAATCTTAACATATACAACTGTTCAAATTGCTTCAAAGGCATGTTGATTATTTGTCTCTCACAGAATTGCTTTGTTCTTTTTTGTAGAATGTGGAATCTGAAATATCAACAAAAAAAAAGAACGTAGCTCATTGAATGAGCAAAACCAGAAGAGCAAACAATCCCAAATCAACAATTTCAATAGGAAAACATGGCTTCATCAAAGCTGAATTTTAAGGGAGAGATTTCATTCAATGAGGGAACTTGTGAATAAGCTGAGCTGAAATGTGATAGGGATTCATATTACCCCTCAAAAGCAATGCCTTCCAGAGCATTACGATGCAAGTACAAGTACCCATCATTGAAGCAGACTCATGTTCTGCCTGTATATCCTATCAAGTATCCCATTACTGTAGTTAAGTGTCTCCTCCTGAACTCAGCAAACCTTACATCAAAAATGAGGGCTCAACACCAATGCTAATTGCCCTCTCAAGAAACTTATCAATAACTAACCTTCGGAGATCACTGTAAACATGAACGTCTTCCAACCTAAAAGGGCTAAGAAAGATTTGTTTTAGGGATGAACAAAATAAATTCCTCCTCAAAATGCCATTATCGTAAGAAGTAGACCTACTAATTAATCTACAGAACTTGGTTGAGTTTCAGCAAATTAAATTGGTGAAAATATAGATGCTTTAAGCAATATGTATGTAATATCGATATTATCGGTAATTTCATGACATTATTTCTGTTCAATATTTTAGTGACAGAGTGTGGTTTGTTGTGTATTAATAGACCTCTCAAAAGCTTTTGACAGTTTACCGCATGGGCTTTTAATAGCAAAATTACATGCCTATGGTGTCTCGTTAGAAGCCTGCTCTTTCATTATGAGTTATTTAAAGAACCGAAGACAAGCCGTAAAGTTAGGGAATACAAGAAGTGAATGGTTAAATTTAAAAACAGGTGTCCCACAGGGGTCAATCATGGGTCCTCTTCTATTTAACATCTTTATCAATGATTTCATATTTGAGCTCAAGAAAACATGTGATGTGTACAATTATGCTGATGATAACACCTTATCATATTCTCATAGGGATAAATTTAAGGTTAAAGACACACTTGAGAAAGCTGCTGAAACAGCTATCACTTGGTTCCAAGCAAATTATATGAAGGCTAACCCTTCAAAGTTTCAAGCAATATGCTTCAGCAGAAACAACAGTGAAATTGAATTCAAGGTGGATGATAACACTATCAAATCAGAAAGCATAGTGAAACTGTTAGGCATACATATAGACAACAAGTTAAACTTTAATCATCATTTATCATTAATCTGCAAAAAAGCTGCTCGGCAAATTAATGCACTGCAGCGATTATGTAAATATGTTGATTATGAAGGACGACTTAGGATCTATGAGGCATTTGTAGCTTCAAATTTTGTATATTGTTCAATTGCCTATCAAACTTACTCCCTCGGACAAGATAGGAAAATTGAAAAACTCAATGAAAGAGCCTTAAGACTGGTTTGCAATGATTATGAGAGCACATATAATGAACTGTTAATAAAAACAGGTAAAAAGATGCTGCATGTAACTTGTAAAAATAACTTGGTTGAATTTGTATTCAAGGTAGTTAATGGGCTTGCGCCACCATTGGAAAGGTCGTTCTTTGAGAAGCAAATTTTAATCAATGTGAATGTGGAACATGTTTATTATGTCTGAGAAATTCTCTGTGATAAGTAAATGTTTCAAGAAGTAAAAATATGCATAACTACAGATATACTTCATTCATCTCTCATTTGTATATAACTTCGCTGATTCACCTTGTTCTGTTATTTTAACTTTGTCGGTAAAAAGCTTGTAGCTTGTGTTTATTGTTTTGTTTTGTCACCACCGACGTTAAATAAAGTTTTATCTTATCTATCTTATCTTATCTTTAGAGATGAGGGAAGCAATATTACTCAATTGCATGTTTAATCTGCCTTTATTGGTAAAAGTGCATTATCCCAATTCCTCTGAATGACCTTTAATGCCCCTGCGGAAAATTACTTGACAAAATAAATCCTTTTATGACCCACAGATAATGATCAGCAAAGGGAATTGTCATAAACAGTATAACGGAAAAGAGAAGCTTGAAGGGAACATTGATTGAATGGCAATGATTTCATCAATGTGGAATTGTATCAAGGGAATAGAGACCTTTGCCACAGCTGCAAAGTATACATGTAGTTTCTTTCCCTGGAAGAGGCAGACTTACTGTTATGTGTTTCCAAAAAGCATTGACAAGCTCTCTTAACTGCCAGCTCAAATTGTTACCAGCTTAGCCTCTCATACAACCTCTGTTCCAAGTACAGGTGGTGTCACCTCATAGTAATGTAGGTAGTAGACTTTATATTCAGTCAAATCAACCACCAATTAACGGGTCTAGCCAGTTCTGGACTGTAAGAGTAACATGAATATCGGTTAACAGCCCTATAATTATAGACCCTGTCAGGCTATACCGAGTTATGGGACAGGCAGACACTGTCAGCCTGTCCCATAACTCGGTATAGAAGCAACCTACAATTGTTGCAATGCAGTTTAGCAAGGGAATCCAGCCTACTCTATGAGCTTTTCAATATCCCATAATTTCATTTGCCAGACAATTACCTCTTCCTTTTTCTGAGAGCAACTGTGCTGGGCAATAATGAGGCCCTCAGCTGGTTCTGGCCAAGTCCTCAATGAATTGCCCCACTGACCATTGGTCAAGCTGAGTTAGCTGACCCCAGTCAGTCGATATTAGTAAATTGGGTGGACAGCAGGGTTAGGCATGTCATAGAATTAGTTATATCCTTCCAATTCATGGAGCTAAACATATCAGATACCTGTTAAATGCAAATGCAAATAAACCCCTGTAGTGGGCCACTTCTTTAAGAGGCACAATGGTTGCTGGTAGATATACTGTCTGTACTTAATTGCTTCGGTTTACACTAGCAATTGTGCAACGTACGAATTACGTACGTAAAACGTACGTAAAACGTACGTAAATTTTACGTACGAAACTCACAAGAAAGAGCCGATCCGTAGTTCGTACGTACATTTTCGTACGAATTTCGTACGAATTTCGTACGTATTTCGCATAGGCACTTTTCGTACGAATTTCATACGTTATATCTATTATTTTAGGCATTGGAATTTAGCTTATTAATCAGGTCTATTGCATTTAGAAATTTTGTAATTTATGGTGGGTAGAACAACACAGTGGTATGAAATTAAAATATTTATTGGTACAATTAGGCTGATACAGTATACAGGTATAAATTCAAAGAAATTAATTTGGCTTCAATTGCAATTGTCCTTTTTTTCCCAGAATTTTTTTTTTTTTTTCTTCGTTTTCAGCCATAATTATTGCGATAAATACTGTTTATTTTGTATTTGAGTCAATAGTCCATTTTTTCAATAATTTTTCTTCTGCTTCTCAATATTTTATTCCAACGTGTCAGTGTCACCCAGCTTCAGACGAACGTTGTAAAACAAATCCAAAATGTCTTGCTGAGCATGGCTTGTCCCACAACATGGGGCAGCAGACATTCATTATTATGCTGTCTCTGAAAAATGGATTATTGAAATAATATTATATTAAGTCTAGATACAAATTAGTCACGGGGCTTAACGGACGAAAAAATGTACTTACTTTTACAAGATTATAACCCCTATCTAGCACAAAGGTCCCATGTGCAAATTAAATGGCCAGGGATGCACATGTAATAGGAAAACTCAATGGTAGGCCTATGACACAAGAATCGTTTCAAAAATTATTTGTGTAATATTAGTGATGTTATAGTCAAAACCGGGAGTACTTACTTCCAAGAGTAACTGTTTGACATTTACGCTATGTACCTCTTATATTATATCAGTTAGGCCTACCTGAACATGTAATTTCAGTTAAACTATGATCTGTGTAAGTAAGTTGAAGTGAACATAGTTAATGCTTACCAAAAGCACAGGGAAGACTTCTCGAATGGCAACCAGAGAGTTGTCTCTCTTAATTAGGGAGTGGCTGACCTTGTCTTGTGAAAAAGAGCTGAAATCAAAAAGAACAAATATTATGCGTGGTGTATCACAGTAGACGGAGTACTCCAGGCTTACCAAATGAGCCTGCTGTTCACAAGACAAATTTTATAAAGGAATATTATGAGATTTGAAGTAACATTTTCGAAGGACCCTTTTGAAAACGGACGTGTTCATAAAGAAGTAATTTAAAATATTATAGCCCATGAATGAATTCGCTGTTATTGCAAAAATAAAATTGGACAGAAAGTATTAAAACTATGAAGTGATGCAAAAATTGTTCATTGGCAGCTTTAAAAAAAAAGAATTACCCTCACCAAATAAATTTGGTAATCCAATATGGTGTATTTTGATTAGTCAAAATTGATTGGTTGCACAATTAGGTCCCAAACGTATGTACATCATACAGTCCCAACAATTCATCGTCACTCTGCTCCAGGCACTGCCCGCACTGCAAACAGAAAAACACGGACATTAGGCAGAGAATGGTAGAATGTTATTATGTCTACTCAAGTTTGCAAAGTACTGATAAAATTTCCAACTTCATCTCTCAAACTTTAAGTCGACATGATAACTGAATTTTTAAAGTGTTTCTTAAAACAGCCCTTGAAAAACTTTTTTTTGGTGATATGCTACTTCAGAGCCGATATCCCACAAGGGCCAGTGAAGTTCAGGCAAAAAACCGTGTGATTCACAGCATATAAGAATCTGACGTTGTCATGGAAACAAGGGGGGGGTGAAGTGATGACGATACAATGTTTTGAGGCTCAGGTTAGTCGTAGTGGTAGCTAGTAGGGCTCTATATCGTTGCCGACATTCGATACGATACGTATCATCGATACACTTGATCGATAAACGATTCGTACCGTCGGTTCGCAAATTGGGGCTGATCAGCATTTTAGAAATACGCAACCACGCAAACCAAATTTTAGGCCCGGAAAGTCGCATCTCGCATCAGAGCGGACGTCAAGATGACGCAGTGCTCGAGTTCATTTCATGAATTTGTGGAGATTTTCTGTCAAATCTCAGCAATAAAACAACTTTTTGAGCTTGATATAGCGTTATTGAACCGAACGGAAAGTGCTGCTTTGAAAACCGGTTCGGGAACCGACCAGACTGTACCGGTACGGCCGGTATTTATCGAACCAGTGTAGACCCCTAGTAGCTAGGGATATTCTTGGGGCCATTCAAATAAAATAGTGCCTCTTGAAAAGTTGAAATTATTAATAGTTTTGAGAGGAGGTCTATTAATTTTTGATTGTGGGATATTAATAAAACATAAATATCAATTCATGTCATGTCTGCTGCAGAATAAACAATCATCCTATGGACTTGTACTGTAGGCTATTCCCCTGCGACATGACATTCATTAGGTTCATTGCTGTGAACCACACTCTCATTAAGTTCTATCATAGTGCCACTGAGAGTCTGAGATGAAACAATATTAAACTGAATTTTACAACATTAATGCTTACCAAAAGTGTATGGAAGACGTGAGGCTTCTGGAATGGCGACCATATAGATATATATCTCTTATTCAGGGAAGGGCATTCCTTTTCCTTGCAATGAAGACCTGAAATCCAAAATAAAATTACTTCCAGCTGTATTACTGTTTACTATAAGAGCTGTGTTGGTGGCAATAAATCTGTTTTTTTAAAAGCCCAGTTAATCTGTTTTTAAAATCAGTTAAAAATCCAATTAAAAACAGAAATGTCTTGTAATTGCCAAATATGCATAAATAACATCCAATTCAACAGAAACCAACACAAGAAAAGTAAGGGAATACCATGGTTTCGAAAAATATTGATTATTATAAATCTCATTTTTGAGAATCATGAGATTTCAGGGCTCGCAAATGGGGATTCGGAAATGGGGATTTACATAATAAATAAGGGCTATGTGACACCTCTCAATATTAGGGCTGGACATCGTTCAATGTTTAACATTATGATATGTCACGATAAATTTGTAATGATGTATACACAATATTAATCGCCATGATTGAGTAGCGTCAATCATGCAAAATATCAAGTTTCTGATGTAAAATTAAATGCTGTCAATAACTTTAATAGTTCTTCAATCAAAATATATTATTAAATTTCCTGAAGAAGCGACGAACATTGCTGTGCTATTCGTGTTGCAAAAAAGTTGTGGCGCCAGTCCCACCATGCAATAGAGCTGGATCGATTAATCGATATATCGCGATATATCGGTTCACGGACTTATCGTGATAATCGTTTTACATATTGTCGTGACATCACGATAATTGCATATGCCAAAAGTTGTTGTTTTTCGTGAAATTCGACCAATTTTTGGGCAAAAAATTACAATTTGTGTAGCAAGAACTATACTTTTTGACAGGATTTATGTCACAAACTTTGCATTTTGCATGGCTGAAGCTGATCAATTATCACGATAAATAACGTGCATCATTACAAATTTATCGTGATATTATCGTATCATACAAAATTGAACGATGTCCAGGACTACCATGCAATGCGCCACCATAACATCGAAGTGCAGATAAAATTCTGAAATTGCTTTAGTACCTTTCTGTGCATGTTTGCAGCTGCAGATTGAGCATTTAGTTTCCCTTTTCAGCCTCGAAATTTGTGTTCCTTACAACGAAGTAAGACATATGGCTTCCTTCAGTTCCCTGAAATACAAAATACAAATCAGTAAGCCTATATTAAAATCGGAATAACATCTATAGGCTAAGTTAAACTTTTATGGAGCTTTTGCGTCTTGATACCTCTTCAAAAATTGTCTCCATCCACCCATTTAAGTCATGACTTAATTTAATGATATAAATTAATCTTAGCTAAATTGAGGAATTGAGGGTGTTGTCACACTAAGCGGGTGACAATTTAACAACCGGGGGGAGGGGACGGTGTAGTGCTGGACATCGTTAGATTTTTAACGATACAATATTATCACGATAAATTTTTTATGATACACGATATATATCGCGACAATTGAGCAGCGTTAATCATAGTAAATGCGAAGTTTCTGACATAAATGCCGTCAAAAGTGTAGTTCTTGCTACAAAAATTGTCATTTTTGCCATAAAAATTGGTCAAATTTCACGAAAAACAACAACTTTTGTCTTATGCAGTTATGGTGATGTCATGATAACATGTGAACGATTATCACGATGAGTCTGTGAACCGATATATCGCGATATATCGATTATTGATCCAGCTCTTGGCCCTGGGGGGGGGGGGAGCTTGGAGTTTCCATTGGTGGAAATTATTTATTTCATGGAGTCACGCAAACGGAAGTATTAATCATTTATTCAAGTGCACAAAGTCCCCGAATTTTCTTTCCAAAATCAAGCAACTCCTTCTTAAGAAATATCTTTTGCAGAAATTATTTATTGCAAGCCTGAGTCAACCCAAAACAAATTTATTTATTTCACGAAAACTGAGTAAAAAACTATCAATTAAAAAAAAACCCCTGGATATTAATAAATGGCTGCCCCCTAAATCATAAAGCACCCCAGCTGAAGGTGGGAGCGCCTTTTTAAAATTTTCATGCTGAACAAATACCATACTGAAGCCAGTGAAGGGGTTGTACACGGGTAAAATCAACATGATGACATGGCGACATGGCCCTTGTTAAAAAGTAACATTGCGACACAGGCCCTCTTAAAAATCGACTGACACTAACAAACGACATTTTAAGTATTTCCTTATCATTCTATAAATAGATAAAAAGTGACAAGAGACATCTGTTTACCTTTTAATATTGACACTTGACAATCCATCTTTTTTTAAGGACCCATGACCATGTACCCCACTGAAATTCTCAAATTTCGACACGATAGTTGAATTTGACCCTCACCAACCTGCCTGGCCGCTGGCAAGTGATCAAATCAGTCCAGCAAGTTGTTGACATTTTGGCCTACACAATAAACGAATTGTACTGCAGGTGAAGCACTTGTCAAATAGCACTTGAGAGCCCCCCAATGTACATGTCAAATTCAACTGTCATGTCGAAATCAGAAGTCGTCAGTGGTAGCTTTAAACTGAATTTAATCATAAATTTGAGCAACAGTAGAGCTATTGATCAGTTGAGTATTTTCTGAAGCACTAACCTTTTGAGTATTGTGGTTTTGCCGATGATTGTTTTGTAGACGCAACAATAAATTCTCCAAACATTTTTGATGAGCTTTCCTGCCTGTCACTCCACCCAAGATCAACATTCCAATGACGTCACAAGCACCTTGCCTATTGTGATGTCATCAACAGTCACCTTGGTGACCAGTCACTGGTGACGTCATGCCATCTGGTGGTAATGTCTTCACAGAAGAAAACACAACAACAAAAATGAAGAAGCAGAAGACAGCCAATAATGCAATATTGCTGGGCTCCATGTTCATTCATCAGAGTCATCACAAGCTGGAATTAGTTGGGAGGACTACATGCAAACAAAATCAGTGATATCTCCTTGGAAGGTAGCTGGTAAGTAAAGTTTTTTGTACCAGTATGTGATGGGACTACTAAATTTTCAAGTCATGAAAATTTCCAAGCTTGCGACAAGTTGTGTGTATTTTAATCAGATTCAGAAACATTACTAACCAGTGTGGCCTGGACTGTGCTAGCCCCAGTAAACTGGCTACTCTTCTGATGGCTTGTTGGCTGACCAGTCTCACCAGATGATCTATAGCTCAGTTTGGGGGGGGGGGGGGGGGGCTATGGACTTTTGGGGTAAAAAAAAGTTTGTTTCCCACTTGACACTGAAAAAAAAAGTTTGTTCAGCCCATAGAAATAAAAAAAAAAGTTTGTTTCCACCTCTAGAGCTGGAGTACCGTAATGTTAAAATTCCGATAAAAAGCTTGTTGAGAGTCCGCATGCGGGAAAAAAAATTCGTCAACGCACTGCGGAGGAAAAAAAGTGTGTCCTGGGAGTAATCCATACTTCATCGCTACCCCAACAGTCGTCTGGTCGGCCCCTTGCTGTACGGGCAGGAGCTAGGATTGTGGGGGCTGGCAGGATGTCAATTTCAGTTATGAATACCTACTTTTAACTAAAATGGATAATTAAGAAGACAGTTAGAATTAGAACTGATAATTAATACCCTGGTAGGCCTATCTATAGACATTTGCCCAGGGGGTCAGAGCACAGTGGGTTTTAACCAGCGCTTTGGAGTCGGAGTCGGGAGTTGGAGTCGTGGAGTCGGAGGTTTTTGGGTGGAGTCGGAGTCGAACTTTGATTTTCAGGTGGAGTCGGAGTCAAAAATTAATTTGGTGACTCCTGACTCCTTAAAAATAATTGATATAATTTACAAAAATCCAGTTACAACAGCGTGAAATGTATCTTGAATTTTAAGCAAAACTTCCTGAACAAGTATTCAAGAACAAAAGCCAATGGAAAATTTGTGGAAGTGCATTTTGGCCCTGTTAATAATGAAATATTTGCGTGAAATAATGCTGATAAGCGGAGGCGGGAGTCTGAGTCGGAATTTAGGAGACCTAAGGAGTCGGAGTCGGAGTCGCTTTTCAGAAAGCAGAAGGAGTCGGGATTCTGAGTCGGTTCACTTACTACCCGACTTCAAAGCCCTGGTTTTAACCACCATCAAGTTAGAAAAAATTCTAGTAATGGCATGGCTCCTGCTGGATATGGTCCGCAAGGACATGTATGCAGATTACATAACTGAAAATGGGAAAATAATCTATTGGGAAATTTGTGAGAAAAATGTTTACTGTGTGGCAGTTTGTCACATTGCCAAATGGCTGCAACATAAAAATTCATTTTTTTCTCACAAATTTCCCAACAAATTTTTTTCCCGTTTTCGATTATGTAATTGCAACCCCCGTCACCGTCACTAAAATGCATGTTATTGTGTACCATATCCAGCAGGTGTCATTCCTTTAGAATCTTTCTAACTTGACGGTGGTTAAAATCAACTGTGAGAGGCTCTGCAATTTAGCCCCCCCCCCGGCAAAACGACCGCCCGTACACCTATGTTTATATTATGTATATTAAAAATATAAATGCCTTGCCGAGGCCAAGGCAAACGAGGGGGGCAGCCAGGCAAGGTAGATCAACATAGTTTCATGACCAAGGAGTAGCAGCCTGAAGTGATAACATGAAGTAAAGCTATAAGAATTATGTCACTGGAAGCAACTATTTTCCAATTTAAAAAAAGCTACTGTGGCTAGACTAACTTATAAATCAAATCTGTGGATCCATGAATAATTTGTCTCGCTTGAGATAATAAAATGTCAAAGAAGAAAATTAAATCAAGATATAAAAAAATATTTTGCTCCCTTGAGTTATTTGAGAAAAGTTAATTTCACATAGTGGTCCCACCCTCATGGAAGATGTCGGGGAAAATAATAATTTTTTTGATTCAGAAACATGTATACTTTGGCCAAAAAGTGGTGGGGCAAATGCCCCACCTGCCCCATCTACACTGAGGCCACTGAGCAAAACTTGAGTGGAGTATCCAGCTACATAAACTCTAAACAGGTTCTCTCAACCAATAGCAGTCACTCATTCACGCATGTATCAATCTAAAGACAAATTTATCTTTTGAATTTGTTAGAAATTGGGATTGACAGTTAAAAAGGGTTCCGGTACTGAGATAAATTTCCCATGAATATCACTTTATTGATCATGCAATGATAGTTATGGATTTTCAAATGTCACATTTTTTTTATTCCAGGTTGAGTGACCACATTGAACAAGGATCTAACTTCAGAAGAGATGGATGGATGGATGATTATGTCCAGGACGTATTTATGCACTTGGTAGCCTAATTAGAACAGGAGGAAGACACAGCAATGATGCAAAGGATGATTGAGGCAGCCTTCCCAACAAACACAATTATGTTTAAATTACGTTTATAAACGGTCGAAAATCCGTTGAAAAACCGTTTTTTCACTACGTTTAAATTATGTTCAATCGGATGGTCCAAAAAACATGATTTTAACGTTTTACACAAACGGTCAGAATTATGTCATGCCAATGTTTCCAAAAACTGTTTTTCGATAGCGTCAAATAATCAGCAAAATCATGTTTTCATGAAACGGTTTTCCAAAAACCTTTTTTTAACGTTATTTTGATGTTTTCTCCAACGGTTATAATTTATCATATATTTCCTGTTTATTTGACATTTTAATACACTGATAGAGGGAACATTTATTTAACGTATTTGAAAAATCTTTTTAGAATGCTTTCTATGCATGCTTTTATAACATTACTTGTGGAATGGTTATATTACGTTATGAAAAAACCGTTATTTGACGTATTTGGAGAATGGTTTCACTACGTGATGGGGAAACCGTTATTTTTACGTTTTGATGAAACCTTTTTTCAACGTTTTTGGGAAACGTTTTTATGACGTTGTGGGAAAACCATTTTTCAACAATTATATTGAAATGTTCTTTCAATATTGGAGGAGGAATGCCTTTATTATGGTTTGGGGTGTTGGGGTCCAGGGGTAAATATTCGTTTGTTGTTGTTTTTGTTATTTTCCATGCATCTTGAGGGTCTTGTGTCAATGCTGGCCTCATCATGTTCTTCCACTGCAAAGAAAGTATTTGCTATCAGTCATTCACTAGTTATAAGGGAATAAGGCAAACATGTAACAAGCTGTACATAAGATTGATCAGAAAGATAAGATCAGCCAGGAAAGATCAATTTGAGAGTTTTCATACATGTAGATTAGATAACATAGATAGAAGAGTGACAGATGGATGGATAGATGGATAGATAGATAGATAGATAGATAGATACATACATACATACATACATACATACATACATACATACATACATACATACATACATACATACATTCATACATACATACATACATACATACATACATACATACATACATACATGAATAGGTGATAGATAGATAGATAGTTAGATGGATAGAATGAAAGATAGATGGGTAGATAGGCAGATAGGCAGATAGATAGATAGATAGATAGATAGATAGATAGATAGATAGATAGATAGATAGATAGATAGATAGATAGATAGATTTAAGTCACAAAGCCTGAAATTGAATGAAAATCTTCCAGTGCATTGAAAATGTCTATATTAAAGTGCAAAGTATACCAAGCTACAATAAGTTTAATCCAACTGTAGTCAAATCCATCTTTGTAAGTTCATTCATTTCATCCTTGGAAGTTCATTCATTTGATTTTGACTAAATTTCACCAATATACATAAATATTTCTTGTAAATGATTAAGGGAAAACAGGGTTTTTATCCCAGATAGATAGATAGATAGATAGATAGATAGATAGATAGATAGATAGATAGATAGATAGATACACTTTGATTAATTTGTAGGTAGCATAAGCAAGATTATACTTAATACCTGGGAGCTGCAGCCAAGAATTCCTCAAGTGATTGACTGTGTATCTGCAGGAAAATTCTGGAAGAACAAGTGAATGTTAAAATACAATGTGTGTTCTTCACATATTTCAAAATATTACCACCAAAATAATGTAATGCATCTTTCTTAATTGATAGGAAATATATATCAATTAACTCACCTATGAGTCTTCAGTATGATGTTGCTTGGACAAAATCTGGATACTTCTGAATTCTATCAACTCTAGTACATGTGCATTCAGCCATGGAGGTTGTAAATTGAGTTTCTTGCATAAATTATAGGGGGCAATTAGGGGGTAATTAGCTCCAGAAATGTAATGTGACTCTGCTTTATTACAATGAGCAAACTATATTGTAAAATAAATTCTTGTATATTTATATCTGTGTATTTGAATCTAAAATTAGCATTGCATTTTAGTTAATAGAATTTGAAAAAAAGGGCACTCAGCATGCTTAGATGTTGGAATATCATTTGGAATATGCTACACAAGGTCATAATTATAGCATGCCTATATTATGATATTGTGCTACATGTAGATCCATACAATTAGTAAATTTGACCTATCTATCTAGTTATCTATCTAGTTATCTATCTAGTTATCTATCTAGTTATCTATCTAGTTATGTATTTAGTTATACATTTAGTTATACATTTAGTTATATATAATACCTAGTTATCTGGTTGTTAGTTATCCAGTTATTTATCCAGTCATCTATCCAGTTATCTATCTATCTATCTATCTATCTATCTATCTATCTATCTATCTATCTATCTATCTATCTATCTATCTGTCTAGCTGTCTGCCTATTGTCTGTTAGTTAGTTAGTTAAATAGTTTGATTTGTCTAAAACTGTCTATGTATTGAACACATTACAATGACTCCAATGGAAATGAAAGATTGGGCCTTCTCTACATAGAACAAAGAGGATAATTAGTCTATGTTCCGTCTATCTATCTATCTATCTATCTATCTATCTATCTATCTATCTATCTATCTATCTATCTATCTATCTATCTATCTATCCAATCTATCTATCTAATCTATCTATCTAATCTATCCATCTAATCTATCTTTCTATCTGTCTACTTCTAGGACGCATGATATTGCATGGTCATTTTAACATGTGAAAGATTGGACGGACCTGAGAGGAAACACCATGTTTTCAGTGCTGCTGCAGCCACAAGTGACAAAATGTTGTGTTTTTCAATTTTAGTAAAAAATTCATTGCACAGCAACGGAGGCAGATAGGAAGATGATTTTTGGGGCAAAAGATGCGCATATCAATTGGCTAAGTGGATATTAGGTTCCTGTCCTAGTTGTGTGTATTTTTTTCTTCAGAATAAAGCATTAAGTGGCTGAAAAACGTCATTTTTCCGATTTTGTGTGTGACTTTTTTGTGTTGAGAGGGCCTAAAGTCTACAAATTTTGAGGAACACAATTTTAACAAAACCCATCATCGAGTATATCATCTGTGGATTCCAAAAGTGTGAACCATTTTTTTGTAGGTAAAATAGTTGTTGATTGATAACGAGATACATACATTTTAACATGCAAGTGAAAAGAAACACAACTCGACTGACTCAGGATAGTTGAATATGTCATCATGTAAAACAGAGTAACACAGGAAACGCACGACATGCTCAGACATTTCTGAGTCTATGCTTTTGATTTAAAAACTTTATGTTATGACAACCTCATGCGGCGCTTCAACCAAACACCTTTGCTTTCCACATATTACCAACATAAGAATAATGTATTTTCCATGTTGCAAAAAAACGTTTTCAAATAACGTATTTTTAACGTTTTCATTATACATATTAGAAACGTTAAACAATGAAGTTAAAAGTTTAACATTGTCGTTCAGTTTCAAAATTCTGTTGAAAAATGTTTTTTTCAAATGTTTTCAAATTGATCATTTATAATGTTTTAATGACACTTTTCAATATATGTTCTGAAACAGTCTTGGAAAAATGTTTCTGTGACCATATTGTCAAATGAACAAGTTTCATTAATCGTTTTACATATTTTCAAGACATGGGAATAATGTTTTTTCCATGTTAAAGAAATATGTTTTTAAATAGCATATTTCTAACATTTTCTTGAAACATTTTAGAAATGTTAAAAAATGAAGTTAATGTTGCCAATCAGCTTAGAAATTCAATTGAAAAACGTTTTATCTTAACATTTTGAATTGGATCATTGATCACGTTTTAAAGACATTTTTATGTTAATGTTCAGAAACACTATTGAAAGAAACCTTTTTTCAATGCTAAAGTTAGATGTTACATCGTCATTAAAACTTTACCAACATCCATAGTGTCAGAATAATGTATTTTATGCATTATACAAACTTATTTTCAGGCAACTTATTTTCAACATTTTCATTAAACGTTTTTTCCACGTTACAGAAATACGTTTTCAAAAAACATATTTCTAACATTTTCTTGAAACATTTTTTCAATGCTAAAGTCAGATGTTAAATCGACATTAAAACTTTACCAGCATTCATAATGTCAGAATAATGTATTTTATGCATTACAGAAACTCATTTTCAGGTAACATATTTTCAACATTTTCATTAAACGTTTCCTCCATGTTAAAGAAATACGTTTTCAAAAAACATATTTCTAACATTTTCTTGAAACATTTTTTCAATGCTAAAGTCAGATGTTAAATCGACATTAAAACTTTACCAACATTCATAATGTCAGAATAATGTATTTTATGCATTACAGAAACTCATTTTCAGGTAACGTATTTTCAACATTTTCATTAAACGTTTTTTCCACGTTACAGAAATACGTTTTCAAAAAACATATTTCTAACATTTTCTTGAAACATTTTTTCAATGCTAAAGTCAGATGTTAAATCGACATTAAAACTTTACCAACATTCATAATGTCAGAATAATGTATTTTATGCATTACAGAAACACATTTTCAGGTGACATATTTTAAACATTTTCATTAAACGTTTTTTCCACGTTACAGAAATACGTTTTCAAAAAACATATTTCTAACATTTTCTTGAAACATTTTTTCATTGCTAAAGTCAGATGTTAAATCAACATTAAAACTTTACCAACATTCATAATGTCAGAATAATGTATTTTATGCATTACAGAAACATATTTTCAGGGAACGTATTCTCAACATTTTCATTAAACGTTAAAAATATGTTAAACTTTAACGGTTGGAATAACACGTTTTTCAATAACATTGAAATTTGGTTAAAAAAACGTTATCAAATAACGGTTTGAGCACCGACCGCTATAAAACCGTTGAAAAACCGTTTGTGTTTGCTGGGTTCCAACATAGGCCCAGGTGACCCAACAAGAGCTGGATTCGAACCCTGGATCCAGCGATTGGCTGCCTAGCACGCTACCACTAGACCAATCCTCCCCCCTACTTCAGGAAATCAGAACTTAATATGAACAAACTTGTGTAATATCATGAACATTGGGATTTACCAGCAGTGAAGTTCTGGCAAAAATCCATGTGATTCACACCATATGGTTCATCGTGGTGAACCACATGCATCTCATTATCTGACGTTATTATGTAAACAATGGGCAGTGAAATGATGACGTCACAATGTTTTGAGGCTGTGATTGGTGGGTGTGGTTGCTAGGGATCTTTTTGTGGCCATTCAAACAAAATGGTGCCTTTTGAAATTATTAATCATTTTTACTGGAGGTCTGTTTTTATTGTGGGGTATAAATAAAACTTAATGGGAGTGTGGTTCACAGCAATGAACTTCACTCATGTCAGGTCTGCTGCAGAATAAACACTCGTCCTTCGGACTCGTGTTGTATTCTTCCGCGACCTGACATTCATGAGGTTCATTGCTGTGAACCACACTCCCATTAAGTTTTATTATAGGCCTCAGATCGGATTTTCAAGTATTTCCTCAATCAGTTTATTTGTGGATATATTTATGATGTGTTTAATTGTATTATTTACATGTACATGCTTGCTGTTCTTTGTGATTATCAGTACCTACCAAGAATTGACTTCTACACAAATTCAACGAATGAACTGTCAGTTTAATTCTAACATTAATTGAATAATGATTATATTTTTGAAAGCCTTCTTAAAGTAACAAGGTCAGTCGGTTGGACGAAAAAAATCAGCTGTAATGGTTTTTGTGTCAACGAAGTAACATCATGGGTATGTAAATCAGTTGTTTCAGTAGGTCCGAGAAGGTAAGAATCAGTAAACTATTGTTTTGTCTGGCCTAACGGGCAATAACCCTCTGATCATCGGTCATGTCAGCCACACCGTGCTTGTTATAGGGCTATAATGATACAATACAATGTATCTAAGGTTACAAAATAAAGAAATGAAAAAAACAAAGCTCTGTCTTCGAATGATTTTTTCTAGATTTCAGTATATTTTCAGTCAGTTACTTTGGCCCTTTCTGTGCAGTGGTTACTGGGGTGGGCTTAAGTTTAGACGTACCTGGAAAAACTAAAAAAACTCAGCAAACAAAGCAAATCATAGTCCAAAGATCAGTAATTAATGTGTAGAATCTAATGTTTATTTGCTTGTCAAAAAAAGTCATGGTTTTCGCCTGAATTTGATTGAAACGGAGTCACTTCCAAACTTTGAGGAAGGCCCATAGTCCTACTGGCCTATTTCTATTGAGAATGTCGTAAAATATCAGAATTTTTCTAAGTTTAGAAAACGTATGGTTTTCGTACGTAATTCATACGATTTTCATGCGTAAAATTAACGTATGAATTACGTACGTCAGCACGTATGAAATTCGTACGAAAATCTACGTACGTTTCACGTACGAATTTCGTACGTGAAAACGGGCTATTTACGTACGAAATACGCATAAAAGAGCTTTCGTACGTTTTACGTACGCTGCACAATTGGCCATGTAGACTTCAGTTTGGAAAGCAGCTCATCTTGCTCATAGTATGATCAATGAGCAGGGCCGTATTAGCGCATTTCTGGGCCCGGGGCAAACTGTTTCTAGTGGGCCCCCCTTGCGCACCAAAAACGCTCTAAATTCTGAAAAGTACATTCGCGCGCCAGTTACCCGATGCACTTTCTTTACTGTCGCAACTGTTTTCAGCTTCTTCATGGGCCCCCCTGAGGTCATGGGCCCGGGGCAACTGCCCCGTTTGCCCATAGGTTAATACGGCCCTGTCAATGAGCTAATAAATTGTTTTGCTCTGGTCAGATCATATCTGCAGGAGTATTTCCATAAAACAACATGACTGTGAAGTACAGGAATCATTCCATAGATCTACTAAGACTGAGATGTTGTCCACAGCAGCAGATAAAATAGGAAGTACTTTTGGTTGCCCCATATCTTGCCCTGTCTGGCAGCTCCAGCCAAACTGACAGGAATTTCTTTGGCTAGGACTATTGACCCTGTCCCACCGTAAGGTAACTGACAATTGCTTGGACCTGCTATGCAGCTAAGCTAAAGAATTCAATGCCCGTACTGTGGGGCTTTTCAACGTCCCCTCGTCTCATTGGCCAGAAAATTGCCCCCTTCCTTCCTTTGACCAACTGGGCCTGCGCAATTACGGGGCACTCGGGCAGCTGTGTGAACCCCTGGATAGACTGCCCCACTGACCATTGGTCAAGCTCACACCAGTCAGTCGATATTAGCAAATTGAGCGGAAGCCAGGGCAGCTTATGAGATAGAATTAGTTAAATCCTTCCAGTTCATGGAGCTAAACATATCTGATATAAATCTTGAAGGCCACTTGATTTATTTATTGGAACCTGTCAGGTATGGAATTACAGATAGACTGTCTAGTTAAGAAAGTAGTACAATGTAAATTTATTTGAAAATTAACAAAAAAAAAGGAACTGGTTTCGATCTACTTAGTATATCTATAAACATATATTGTTAAACAATAGACAATGGTCACCTGAGTCACGGCTAAATGAAGTGAAGGCCACAACAGAGAATTCTCATCTGGGCGCGCCACTGGAAATTTATCATTAAACATTCTGTTTAATTCCAATGTTTTGATGAACCATTGATTCACATCAAATACTGATTCAGATCAATCTGAATGATGAGTCTCTGCCCAATCCAAACCTTTAGGCGAGTGGAAAAAAAGTTTGCCTTCTGTGTTTTATTGTTGTTTGAAACTAAGCAGCTTGGCTCTGTGATGTGTAGGTTGGTGTCAATATTGACAGCATTACAAAGCTTTACAAAGCTTGAGGCACAAAACAGACTTGTCTGAGAGTCCTTTGAACAGAGTCAGTGGGAATAGAGCTGGGACAATAGATGTGCCTTGCAGTACTTCTTGTGCCATCACTTTCCAAACACTTGGTTGACAGAACTTTGGTTAAACCTTGAACCAAGTGTATGCACTACACAATGAAACACATAACCATGATGTTTGCTGAATCAATGGCATTGATTTTTCAGATCCCTGAACTTTGATTTGTACTGGGCTAACATTGCAATTTCCATGCTGCCAAATCCTCGAGTGATTTGATCTCCTTGCCCCAACCTGGTGTTTGTAGCGAGGATTGAGCTTTAAAAAATAATCTTTTTTTTGGTATTTTCTTTTCTTTTATCATGTTGTCATGGGATTGTCGTATGCTGGCATTTTAGGCATTGAGAAAGAAATATTAGGCAGGTAAATACTCCTGTCTTTTCGTCACCTGCTTCATGCCAAGTACAGGGTTAACTTGTTTTATTGGATGCTTTAATACAGGAGAGCTTACAAAGAAAAATGTACTTTTAAATGGCTTGCTTTGCCTGGAGTTCTAAGTGAAATAGGTGCTTACACTCCTGTATTCAGTGCACTGGGTTATAAATTTGTCCCTATACCTAGCTTGAGACGATCGTAGTTGAATTTCTATCAGGATGAACTTCCTTCTGCCTTTTTGGAACACATTGATGTGTGTTGGTAGCAGAAATAATACCTGGTATATATGGGTATATTTTTGGAACCAGATTATGCAACATATTCTCTCAAGAGAAAAAAGTCAGTAGCAGTGACAGGAAAGCAATTAGTCTCAGTCACTCAGCCACTGAGGAAAGGGGAACTCTCGATAACAGCACAGCATAATCATGCCAATGAATATGTGCCGGGAAAGTTACTCAGTGACTGGCGACCAGCACAGCAAGAGAATGACATATATTGATCAGTTGGATTTATGATTGAGATTAAGTATAAACCAGTTTTGGCTGACACACATTACTATTAATTTGCCAAATCTACACATCCTC
The DNA here is from genome assembly GCA_026936325.1 of Platynereis dumerilii. NCBI lineage: Eukaryota > Metazoa > Annelida > Polychaeta > Phyllodocida > Nereididae > Platynereis > Platynereis dumerilii. The sequence goes on from JAPTHN010000007.1 coordinate 2,187,006, forward strand.
TGCCATGCTAGTTGAGAATCATCCTGACACGTGTAATTCAACAGTAAAGGTTTTGCAGCTTCAATGGAAGGAATATTTAAGAAACAACGGTTGCTTGGAAGCAGGAGCTGATGACAAGTGGAACAACATGCATGCCAGCAGCTTGATGTAGGGTCTGGTTGTGTGATGGCATTAGTTAAGCATGTTGGAGGATTCAAGTCAAACAATTGAGCCCAGGAAAGGAACCCTAGACCCCGTTATTGGCTCCTATTCTGTTGTGGCCTGTGACCTTGGCTTTTAAATTATCCATAGCCTCAGATGGAATCACATTCTCAAGATAGTATTATCACTGCATAGATTTCCATGGAGATCAATGTTTGAATCTGGCCATAACCACGGTGCTGTGATTCTTGATAGGATAAAACTGATCCCTACTAGTGATCAAATCTTGAGATGGCCTCTGAAAACCTATGGGAATATATAGCCTATTACTCGGGACTCAATTTTCAAGCCTTGCGGATGGCATTTAAGGCACCAGGGAATCTAGAATTATGTAAAAGTATACCACAATATATAATTCAAGTGAGCAGTGTATGAAATCACTGCCATTGCCAAGACCTTTCATGTGATTGGTTGTCATAAAACGGAGGAAAGAGTTGTATTTGTAATGCCATCTGGCACTGTTGCAGCTGTGATAGGAAATGTTGGTAGTACTCCTTAAAATTGGCAACATTTTCTTTACACATGATTCACAGTTGGTTATAACATGCCCAGTGAGTGTACATCGCAACAAAACATAAAACATTGATGTTCTTTCACCTGTGAATGGCATTGATTTGTCGGATCCCAGTTACTTCTAATGCCAGACTAACATCATATTTTTTAACACATGTAAAACTAATCTTTCTTTCTCAGTAAAACTGTCTGGTTGCTACCAACATTTCATGTGATTTAGCTCATTGCCTCAGGCAAGTAGAACTTAAAACAAAACTCACAATGACTAGCATGCAAGGAAGAACAGAAATTTGCAAAGCCTGCAAGTAATTAAACAATCTATTTTTCATCACAAATGCTTCTTTGCTCTCTTACGTATAGATTCTCTTTCAATACTTAAGTCGGGTTGTGAATAAAATGGATTAGCAATGCACTCTGGAGATTTTAATTGCAATTCCAGCAATGGGAAAAGTATTTGGAGTGAAGGCAGATGCCACAAGTAAATCTTTTCATGGCCTCCGTCACACGAAATTCTGGATTTATTCGATTGAATAAACATAATATTATTTATCCTGGTGCATGCAATTTCCTTGCATGCTTTGCAAGACATTTCTTTGCAAGGTACTGTCAATCATTGTATTGCGCTGTTATACAAGCAGTTTTGGTTCCTTACTGCTTGAAAACACACACTGCTTTCAACAACAAGCAGTGATGCGGTTACAAGTATGCAGAATTATCTTACGGAACATCAGATTCAGATGTCTTGGAGATTCAATTATGGTCTGCCCACGCAATGTGGGTAGACAAATCTAGTAAATTTAATAATGGCAGAGTAAACCCAATTGGTTATTTTATTCTGGAATGGAAGACCGTTCTCTCTTTATCACTGCTTTTTAGTTGTTTGTACTTGCAAGTTGCATTTTTCAGTCTTTTAAAATCACTCAGTCATAGCTTCAGATGGAATCACATACTCACGACTGTATTATAACTGTAATCCTTGATAGAATACTGGGCCGTAGGCTTGATTGAATCCTAGGGGGGCAGAGACATTTGCGGAGACATGCGGACCCCGGAAAACCCTGAAAAATTTGAAATTTTTACATGTCATATATACCTTTCTTGGCCAAATCCCCCCACCCTGCCCCCCTGCAGGCTACGGCCCTGGGGTAACACTGATCCCTATGAGAGATCGAAACCAAAGATGGCCTGTGAAAATCTGTGGGGATAGAGCCAATTACTGTGGATCATATCCTCTATCTTCCTTTCTATCTTTCGTAAGGCCATGGTTAAAATCTACTTGAAGAATAGCCATCACAGAATCTGGAATTCAACAACAGAAAGTGGATGCCAATCATGATGGTTACTTCTAGTTAGGTGGTTGGTAGGCACATGAAAGTGTTTTTGTATGATTCAAGTGGGCAACACAAAGCAGAAAAGAAATAATATATAAATGCAACTGCTTATTTCAATGGGTGCGAGGTTCATGGATGGAATAATTCCCAGTAAAGAGAATCAGAGAGAACTTCAGACAGAGCAGACAACCTGATAAGAGGCCCTTGATGCAACATATGCCTTTCGAGCTTCTCCTCATGTTTCCTCTTGTGTTGTCTCGGCCGCCTTTCATGCTCTCCTCCATCCCCTTGGTGACTGACTGCAGGTGACTGGCTTCCTTCTTGTCTTTGCAAGTCACCCGCTATGGTCCTCCACTGCCAACTGTAAAAAATCTACTCCAAAGCAGCTGGCCATTTCCCACTCACAATGATTTATCTGGCTCCATTGAATTTGATCTGCTGTGTTACTTACTGATTGCTTCGAGTCTTCAAGGCCACATGATTGGAGTCTGTCAGACAAGGATGGTCTAGAAATGTTAACATCTGTGAATCCTGATAAAAATGTCCCAAGATTCAGTCTCACCTTATAATGCTCAACTCAAAGAAATTTTCAAAATATACTTGCCATATAATGAGAATTTGATCAATGGGGTTATCTTTTTGGAGGCTACTGTATCACTCTTAAAGTACCTCATGAATAATTCTCTGTATCTTCCAGTATCTCATTCTGGCAAAGATTCAGATAAACAAGAAAGAACAAATCTCTATGCTTATCTAACAAGGCTGGCCAAGCCCAAAGCTCCTGTCAAGCTGAAAAAGATCTGAGAAGTCCTTTTTTTTTTAAATCCTAATAACTTAGCTCTTTGTGGCTGGTGGATTTTCAATATTGACCACAATACAAGGCTTTTGGCACAAAACAGACTTATCTCTGAAATCTTTGGATTAAGTCAACTGGAAAATGGCCTGGACAACCAAAGCGCCCTGTGGTATTCCTTTTGCCAATACTCTCTGTATCAAACTTGAACGACAGTTGGTTAACACTTGACCCAAGTGCACTTATATTGAGACAAAAGACGAAACATTGATGTGCTTTCTATCTACGGCATTGATATATCAGATACTTATTGAATTCTCTACTTTACCAACATTGCACTTTCTAAGCAATGAAGTAATAATTCTTTCTCTGTCCACTGACGTACAGCTGCAACTATCTCTATTCCGGGTAAGGACTTCATGCTGAGGCAGACTTGGTACTTACGTTGAATGCAAAATCATTCTTTGCCATGCAAGTAACTCATTGAATTAACTGCAGGTCTTCTGTCATACAAATTGAAATAAACTACAAACTCATTAGAATCTAAAAACTAATCTCGCAAAGGCACTGCCAAAATATCGAGCTTGAGCCAAGCAGAAAAGGATTAGTTTTTTTAAAGGAATCCAAACAGCTTAGTTCTGAGAAGTGTTGGAGGACATCCAATATTGACTGGCTCACGAAGCCTTTCACACAAAACAGACTGTAAGGGATTCTGCCAAAGTCAATGGAGATAGACCTGGGACAATGACTGTGCCCTGCAGGACAGCTTGTAGACAATTTTGTGTTACTGAGGTGACAATTGATGGGCACTTGGTGAACACTGGCAAACACTTTGTGGACAGTTGGTGGGCATTTTTTTGATGGTTGTTCGAGTTCATAATACTGCTAACTGTACTCCTGAAAATTAATCTAACATGTGAATAAAAATGTCATCCGTTTGCTCTCCTGTATAATAATATCTGAGGCATCAGCACTTGTTGGCCAGGGGTCGCAGGGAGCATACAGGTCTGTGTTGTAAGCCTTTGTCAATTTAATAAAATATATGACAGCAGAAGTATTGGAATATCTGAGTACAAAAAAATTAAGCAGACTATGCTGGGAAAGAACATTTACTGAAGTACAAACAGAATATTTTTAGGTGTGTCGGTATGCGGAAAAGGAAAAAGGGAGAGTCACAATGACTCAAGCCAACACAATTCATGCCTCCCTCACTAGATCTGCTGTGGAATCATTGCCCAACATGAATAATAGAGTATACTAAGTCTAGGGTTACCTCTGTCAGGCATGAGGTACTGACACAGAAAACAGAATACCACTCTCGTGATTTAAAAACAATCAGCTACTTTCCTGACAAATATTCTTGAGCATATGGTGTGCTGAACTATGGATTAGTATCAACCACACAAAAAATATTCAGACCTTCTCCAATAATTGTAGGGCATTCTTTAGCACAGACAAAATATATGAGGCTATTATAATTGCTGTACCTACGGAGTATCAGCTGATCTGGTGGAAGTAAAAATAGAATACCTGCCTTGCAGAATTCAATTACAGTGCACTCACGCAATGTAGAGCATGTAATCCAATGAACTTAATACTGTGCCTAAGCCTGATTGGATTCCTTTACTTAGGACACAACAACAAGGCCACTTAACACAATATGTCCTCATATCAAATCCTTTGTATTTAAGGTCAAAAATGGATTAAGACATCCAAAATTCGTTGGAAGGTAACTTGAATCCCTTTTATTTCAATAAAATTGTTTTTAGACTGATGGGATTTTAGAAATTCCCAAGTTAATCTTCTATTTGAAATATCCTTGGATGATGCCTGAATGATTGGGGCTTCACATCCAAGGGTTTATGTACTTGGTAGACTAATTCGGATGAAATATCCTTGGAACATCTTCACCAGGAATTCTCTTTTCCCTCTCTATCTCTTGCAAGACTAGAATATTCCACTAGAAGAGGGAATATGTTTTAACTACAAAAAAGAAGATTTAAAAAAGATGTGAGGAAATATGCATTCCCGAATAGGATAGTCAATAGCTGGAACAGCCTGCCAAATTCTGCCGTAGAAGTGGATAGATAGATAGATATGGTAAGTGCAGCCCTCTAAGCCCAGTTCTGGGCGCTCACGAGGGTTGATTGATGAGGTGAGAGAGAGAGCAGGAGTCCTCAACATGTTACACATTTACCCCATGCGAGGGATCTTTTACTTGCCCAGCACAGACACTGATACAAGGGGCCGCCAATTTAACGTCTCATCCGAACGACATCCAGCTGGGATTTTGCTCATAAAGGTCCACTGAAAATTTCGGGTTCCCCAACCAGGAGTAGAACCCATGCAGGCAAAGACCTTCAGCGGAGCAGGCGGGAACCTTAACCACTACACCACCCAGCTGCACTGGACACTGTGGATAAGTTCAAGAACGCCCTCGATAAGCACTGGAGAAATCACCCGGCCAAATATAATGCTGACGAAAGGATCCAACTTTATTACCAATGAGATGGGCTGCTTTAGCAGCCTCCACCATAGACTTCAACAAAAAAAATAGTTAACTGGGAATATAAAAATTAAAGGGTAGCTTGAGCAGCCCACTTCAGCAGAGCCTTCAGTGAATAGATCAGCCACGCCCACAAAGATAGCCAATGAACAGGCCTTCACACATGTTATGCAAATGAGGGTGATTCGCTGTTTCGCACACTTCTGTAAGGGTTACGTGTGTAATTCTTACATGGGTAGATAGATCTCTTTGAGACCTTTAAAATGATAGGTCATACGTCTCTGAGGAGTTAGTAGTTGCTTCGCAAAATGCCGGTAAAGTTTTGAAGTGGAGAGAAATCCTAGGCGCTGATTGGCTGTGACGCTCTGACGCAAAATCTTATGATAATATGCGGAAATGGAAGGATTCGTCTAGGGTAGATTCTCTGGGTGGAGCAGCCCTATACTGAGCGATCTAGACAAAAGATGGGCTATTCTGGTGAACATTTCATGAGAATGAGGAGGTTAAGGGTGGCTTGAGCAACCCAAGTCAAAATTGCCTCGATGAGCATATCTATATAAAGTATAAGTGAAGTAATTGAGATACGGAATCGCGAGCTAAGTAGGAAATAATTTTGAGAAGGGGTAGCTTGAGCAGCCTCGGACCATATATATAGTTGGTGAATTATTGACACATCGGATGGTGCCTTATGTACTAAAAATTGTGGGCGAGCTTGAGCATGCCTAAATCACTAGTACCGAGTCAGAAATTTTCCTGTCTACTAAAGTGTAAATAATGTATATAGTGTAAATAATGTATATATATTCAGTGCACTATGAGGCATGCTTGAGCATACCTCCTAACACCTCATCCCATCATCATTATTTACACATCGGGATAACAACCGTATCAAAGATCTGGTCATAGAGGTTTTTTTCTAACCTGCGACCAGTATTTACTAATTACTTATTACTAATACAACAACGTACCAGAGCAGTAAATTAGGGTGTGTCAATTTTAGATTTTTATGCAAATTCAAAATCACTATTGTCTAAAATGTGCGTTTTGACCCTGAGAATCCAAATCTGTTCTCGAAATGGTGATACGACAATTCTTACCTACTTCAATTTTGGTTCAAAGTTTCAATATATTTTCCTTTTCGACCATTTTCGCCAATCCGCGGTTCTCTATAACTTTGTCAATATGTATGGGTCAAAATTTGAAAACGGTGAAATTTCAGTCAGGCAAAAAGTTGATTTGAAATCAGGTTTAAAAGAGCTCCTTTCGATTTATTTTGCTAGGTAAAACAACCACCTTTCATTGTACTTTGATGTCCAAGGGTCAGGATGTACAGTTTTTATGTGCAGTGGAGGTAATTACCAGGGTACTGCTTTTAGGCGTCATTAACATCACACTGTAAAAACCCCCTATATTTCTCAAAATTAGCACAATCATACCATCTGCACTAATGCGGAGGTAGTTGGAGGTACAGACAGAACAATCATATAATAAAAAGAGTACTGCTATATGGCTGACTGCAATCACAATCAAAATAAATGGCAAATAATTACATTTTTCATTTTTTCTACACTTCCATTAAGTTTTTCTTTCACACTAATTGATTTCAGCACACCAAACTCTATTTTGTTACTAAATTGTACACATGCCAAATGATTCCTGCGAAAAAAGATCCTGTGTAACACTTTTTAAACTTCAAATCAAGCAATAAACACCCCAAAATTAGCTATTTTTGACCTGTGAATCGTGACGTTAATGACAAAATATGACGCTTGTGACACTAATGGCTGGTAAATTACTCCTGAGCCTCTTACTTGTGCATATAAGTTAGTAATATATCATAACTACCAAAATTATTGGAAAAATGTAAGAAATTTTATTGTTTTTATATGAGTGCTGCACCCATGAAGCTTACTGAAGTGGTATACTGCTGCAACTGTGCAAATAAATCAGGACTTCCAAAATGCATGTGACGTCACATTTGCCAATGACTAGTGTCACTTACATTGGGATTTTAGAGTGATAGCGCCAAAACTGCCATTAGAATCACACATAGTTTATTAAAACCATGTTCGTTAATGACATGTGACGTTAATGACAATTTTAAACAAATATTTCCTTGAACCAGTGAATACATTATGTGATGCCAATCTTGGCTTACATTAAGACTTGTGTACACCAAAGCAAGTTCCACAGTGATTTTTGTCCAGATATACATTGCCAAAATTAGCCAGGAGGGTGTTTGTTAATGACAAATCAAGGTAGGACAACTGACATTTTGGTATAAATAGTGTAATTATCTATATTCTGTGCAGTTTATGGACTTGCAGTTGATTCAGTCAGCTGCTAGGGTTCCTAGAGATCATCAAAATTCAAGTGGCATAAAAAAATGTTTGTCGGTTGATTTTTTATGAGAAAAATCACTGGGTGTGACGTTAATGACATGAGATTGGAGACAAAGACACAAGAGCCCCCTGTTGTTGGGTAACAATATCAGTCAAGCCACTGGTTTTAGAATTTGAAAGGGTGTTGGTCAAGGTTCAATTTGAGGCAGAATTGAGGTGGATTAAGGTGACAACTTAAACTATTTGAGGTGATTTGTGAAGGAAAATGCTAGTGGAGACAGGCCATTTTCAGGTGGGGAGGGCACTTTCATTCAATTTTTGGAAGGGATAAAAGTTGTCTGCCACACATTTTCTGTGCCAAATTTTTTGCTGATATGTTACTCTAAAACAAATGACCACCACGAACCCTGCATGTACATTCATGTCCGTGTGAATTGCTCTAAGACACTGGAGACAAGAATTTCAGCTTTACCAAATTTTGACCCGTATCATACAGCATTCTAATTGCCATGGTTGGAATGATCTCAAAAAGACCTTCATTTTGCATACCAACATCAATGGTCTAGGATGATATCTTGACTCTCATTGGCCCTTCAGTCGGCACTTTTTAGAATGAAAATGAAGCGGATTGTCTAATCCTGTTAAAAAATGGCTTTGGAATTTTTTTCAATTATAATTGCAGTGATTCACATAATCCAAGTTCCAAAATGACCAAATACTAAAAACTTTTCGATTTTTCCCATGGCAGTGCCTGGCTTGACTGATGAAGTTTTTTAAAATGTTAATGTTAGTTGAAAAATCGTAAAATGTGAGATGGGGTCTGTTGCATTTCATATCATATCTTTGTCAGAATTTATTGCAGGGCAACATGAGTGGTACCACATGAAAGAAAATACTCTTAGCATTCTCATGGTACCAATGATGTTGTCCTATATTCAATTCTTATGAAGTTAAAATATGAAATATAACAGCCCCTCCATGATTTGTTTCAATAATTCCGACAAAATTTTGCTTTAAACCTTCCAAGCTCATAAAACAGGATTTCCCATGACCAAAAATTTAAAAAATATTTGATTTGCTTATTTTGGAACTTGGAGAATGTGAATCACTGCAATTATCAGTGAAAAGATTTGAACGTCATTTTTTAATAGAATTAGACATATTTTTGCTGTCCTACATAATTAATACCTGGAGCATCACACAATCTGGTTTTTACCTCACCGCACTTGTTAGCTATACTTGTAGGTCACAGGGAACACACACAGGTCTGTGTTGTAAGCCTTTGTCAATTTAATAAAATATATGACAGCAGAAGTATTGGAATATCTGAGTACAAAAAAATTAAGCAGACTATGCTGGGAAAGAACATTTACTGAAGTACAAACAGAATATTTTTAGGTGTGTCGGTATGCGGAAAAGGAAAAAGGGAGAGTCACAATGACTCAAGCCAACAATATTCGCCACCTACCTCACTAGACCTGCCGTGGTATCGTTACCCAACATGAATAATAGAGTATGCTAACTCTAGGGTTGCCTCAACCAGGCATGAGGTGCTGGTGCATAAAACACAATAACACTCCCATGAATTGTAAGATAATCAGCTACTTTCCAGACAAATATATTCTTGAGCATATAGTGTGCTGAACTATGAACAAGTGTCATCCATTTACAGTTTGATGTAGTACACTATATTATAGATTGTCAGTTGTCAGCTAGATATTCTAGATCTAACTTTCCCGAAAAATTGTTGGGTATTCTTTGGTGCACTAACAGACAACTCCATGAGGCTATCCTAAATACTGCACTTACAGAACATCAGCTGATCAGATTGGAACTTTGAAAAGAACTCCTGCCTGATAGAATTCAATTACAGTCCGCTCACGCAATATAGAACATGTAATCTAGTGAACTGAATACTGCAGCATAAGCCTAATTGGATTGATTTTAGGAACCCAAGGCAAAGCCACCTAAAACAATGTGTCCTCATGTCAAATCCTTTGTATTTAAACCTCAAAATGGATTACAACACCCACATTCGTCAATAAGAAAACAAATCCCTTTTATTACATTATAACTGTTGCTACACTCATGGAATTTTACATGAAATTCTTGAGCTGATCTTTTATCTAAAATATCCTTGGAACATCTTCACCAGGAATTCTTGAGAAAATGGTGGTTTTATAGCAGCAAGGCCAGATTACAACAGCAAACTGCAGGGAGCAGCACACAGAAGAGTAGCTAAGTTGTGTGATGGAATTAGCTGAGCTTGTTGGAGGATTCCAGGCAAGCAATTGAGCCCAATAAAGGAGGTCCAGACCTCGTTATTGGCTCCTCATGCTCCTATTTTGCTGTGGATTATGACCTTGACTTCCAAATTGACAATGAAAGAAGCAAGTATACTCAGTCACACAAAGCCATCTTTTCAAAAGATGGCATAACATTGAAATATAAACCTCACCGTTCCGAAAACCAAAGAACCAGATTTATAAAAAATGGATCTCCGTGCACAGTTTTAAAATAGCCTTCGAAACCCAAACAAGTTGTCACCTACAATAATTTATTCTGGTTAGGAAACATGGCCATGGTATGAAATTATATCTGGTGTGCCTATAATTTTGCCCAAGGGACATCTATTTGTGGCAATGGTAATTAATGGCGGTCTAGAACATCACAGCATGGACAGAAATTGCATGAGATATTTGGGATTCACCTTTCTCACAGATGGGGTCATTTCCATTGCTCCTGAATCCAAGAGACTTGCAGCAAGTCTGATAGGAGCTCTTTGAAGTAATGTTTTCCTCTCATGCTTTGGTTTGTACTATTGCAGCTGCCTCCTATGCGCTCCTTTAGTTTCTTCATGCCCACTGACTGGGCAACAACAACAAAATTCTCCAAAGCCACTGGACTTTTCACACAATGAAGTTTAGTGACTGGGCCACTAATTTGCATTATAGATAAATCCCAGACTTTGAGTAGTAGTAGTAGTAGTAGTTTATTTAGCCAATGTGAAATTGGAATACAATGTGCTGCATCAAGAGTATAGCCATACAAGAACAATTATCATACAGAGAAACAAAAAATTAAAAAGGTAAATTAAACATTTCAGAGATTATTACAAATATAAAAGTCATTTCAAATTTGATCTGTTAAAGACACGCACAGCAGATGGATAAAAGCTATTGGTAAAACGCTTGTTACCATAGAAAGTTCTTAGACGTTTACCAGATCTTAAAAATGTAAATAGTTCATTTGCTGGGTGATTTTCATCACGAATAATGAGGAGTGCCCTATTGAGGGCTCTTCGTTCGAATAGAGTTTGTAGCGGTGGTAATGTAGCATTTATGATCTTCTCTGCCTGTCTGATGATTGAATGGAGTTTCTTCAGATCTTCTTTGGAAGTAGCCTCGAACCAAACTGTAATTGATCTTGTGAGAATACTCTCAATGATTGCCCGATAAAAGCAGATGAGGACATCCTGATGTACTTGAAAGGTGTTTAGAGTTCTTAGAAAATATAGTCTTTGTCGGGCTTTCTTTGCAATGTCATTAACATTGGTATGCCATTTGAGATTTTCTTCCAAATAGGTACCAAGGAACTTGAAATCAGCTACCTGCATTACAGGTTGGTCATTTATAGTCAGTGGTTCTTTACAATTTTGCTGTTTCCTGAAGTCGATCACGATTTCCTTTGTTTTGGACACATTAAGTTCAAGATTATTGTTTGCACACCACCTGACTGAAGAAGCAATCTGGTCTCTGTAGTGTGTTTCGTTATTATTGAAGATAAAGCCGCATATGGTGGTGTCGTCTGCAAATTTAACTATGTGTGTGTCACTATCCGTGGTTATAAAGTCAGATGTGAAGATGGAGTAAAGGGCAGGGGATAGGACACAACCTTGGGGAGCACCAGTTGACAGAGTTATAGTTGATGATAACAAGTTATTGATCCTTACTGTTTGACTGCGATTAATAAGGAAATCTAATATCCAGTCACACAATGTGGCAGGAAAGTTCAGGTTTGTAAGTAGCTTATGATGCAATTTGGCAGGGATGATGGTATTAAATGCTGAGCTAAAGTCTATAAAAAGTATCCTAGCATATGTTGATGGTAGTTCCAAATGTTGAAGGACTTTGTGCAAGCACAGTGATATGGCGTCTTCTACAGACCTGTTCTTTCTGTAGGCAAACTGATTTGGATCAAATCCAGCTGGAAGTATGGATTTGATAAATTTTAACACAATTCTCTCGAGTGATTTCATAGGCACAGCGGTTAGGGCTACTGGTCTGTAGTCATTTAAACTGGTGATGGAGTTTTTCTTCGGAACTGGAACAATTGTGGCTTGCTTGAATGATTTAGGGATTCTCCGTATTTTTAGTGAGTCATTGAATATTTTTGTAAATACACCTGCTAGTTGTACAGAGCAGCTCTTTAGTAAGCGTGGCGATAGTCCGTCCGGGCCTGGGGCTTTCCTTTCCTTCAACCTGCTAAATTGCTTCTTGACATCATTCTCATTGATCACAAATGGGGGTTCAGCTTCGCCTGAAACTGAGTATGCAGGTTGGGTTGAGTTGTCTCGATCAAACCGGGCATAAAAAGTGTTAAGCTGATCGGGTAAACTTGGATCTGTGCACTGAATTGCTTTCTTTGGGCCTCTGTAGCTTGTTATGAGGGACAGGGAGGACCAAACCTGTTGTGAATCGTTTGAATTAAAAAGGGCCTCCAATTTGGTCTTGTAGTCTGCCTTGGCTTGTCTGACGGCACTATTCCATTGAGTTTTAGCAATTCTGAATGTTACTGGATCGGTGTCCTTGTTTTTGTAAGCCTGATCCTTCACTTTTAGTGCTCTGTTCAAATTTGAGTTGAACCATGCTTTTTTGTTTGGGTAGATTGTCACTGTTTTCTTGGGTAAACAAACATCTTCACAAAATTTAATATAATCAGTAACTGTTTCCGTGTATAGATCCAGATTGTTTTCATAATAAAAAGTATCCCAGTCTGTATATTCAAAACATCCACAAAGTTTATCAATGGCCTCCTTGGTCCAGATTTTGACAGTTTTTTTTCTCTGGTTTAGATCTCTTAAGCATCTGTTTATAAGCAATCACTTATGGGTGAGGGTCATGTCTTTTGAAAGGAGTAGTCTGTAAGGCTTGTAAGTTATCAATATTCAAACTACATAATAAGTAGAATATTTTTATTTACCAGCATTGCAAAAAAGAATAATGATCACGTTTGATAACAAAAAGTTTGCTAACAACGCTAGCTGTACTTGTGCCCATTTTGCCCAGCATCCCCAGCAAGGACGCTCAACGAGAAAAGTGTCGATGGTGCAAATACTTTTTCTACGCATGCATTGTATCACTCTTTTAATATTTCTGTTTCATTCTGTACTATCTCATTCCGACAAACTATTAAGATAAACAAGAAAGTAGTCTGGGTGATTATCTTACCTGTCGCTGCCAAGTTCAAACTTCCTGCCAAGCCAAAAAAAGGATTATGAAGTCTTCATGTTCTTTATTTTTCAAATCCACACGGCTTGTCGAGCAACGACTTTGATGCAAAAAGGGCTAACTCTGAAGGCCTTGAATAATGTCAATTGGATATGGCCGGCACAGGAGAGACGCTCTGTGGTACACCTTTAGCCAAAACTTTTTAAATCTGACATTTGGTAAACACTTGACCCAAATGCACACATTGCAACAAAGCACAAAACACTGAAAAGCCAATCTTTGCCACTGATCTGTCAGTTCCTGATTCGATTTCTATATACTTGACCAACATCACACTTCCTATTTAACAAAGTAACTTTCTTTCTCTTTTCGAATGAAGGAGAGAAATTGTCTAGAGTATTTATACATTAGCCTGATTGGTCTTTGTCATGTAAGTATTCGATTTCAAAAAATCAACTGCTGGTCTTCTACCATTAGCCATTTAATTAAGATAAACTACAAAACACTTGCCTCACAAAGGCTGTGCCCAAGTATCGTGCTCTAGCCAAGAGGAAAAAAGATTTGTCTTTTTTAAAGGAATCCAAACAGCTCAGCTCTGTTATGTGTTGGAGGACATCCAATATTGCCTTTCACACAAAACAGACTGTGCGGGTTTCTTCAAAGTCAATAGGGATAGAGATGGGACAATAACTGTGCCCTGCAGGACTCCTTTTCAACAATTTGGAGATACTGACTGACAAGTAGTTGACAATTAGTTGACACTTGGTGGACACTTGGTTGACATTTACTTGACAGCTTAGCCAATTAATATGAGTACTGGTGACATCAATAACAGAAAAGTAGATATTAAATGTTTAATTAAAAAATCTTCTTTCGCTTGCTGCCAAACTTAAAGCTCAGCATCCATCCGGTTGCTAGAAACAGCAGATTCTAACTTTATTTATTTTATTGTTCTCGGCATATTAATCTTAGGGAACATACTTGTGTGGCAAGCCTTTGTTAATAATATGATGACTGTTGTGTTAGAATATCTGAGTCCACAACACAAATGAAGATTATGTGGGGAAAGAGCATTATTTCGAAGACCAGCAGATGTATATTTGGAGTGGTAGGAAAATGTGAAGAAAGTCTCCATGACTCCAGGCAACTCTTTTCACCACCTCCCTCACTAGACCTGCTGTGGAATCATTGCCCAACATGAATAATTGAGTATGCTAAATCTAAGGGTTAATTCTTTCAGGCATACTGTGCTGGTGCACAAAACAAAATACTACTCGTTTGCTTTGTAAATCAAACAGGTACTCTACTGACAAATATTCTTGAATATATGGATAGAGTCTTTGTCGTCTAAACAGAGTGTACCATTATATTCAGGCTTTCCAAATAATTGCAGGGCATTCCTTGCTACCCTAAATACATGCACTTACAGAACATCAGCTGATCAAATTGGAAGTTTGAAGATAATTCCTGCCTCCAAGAATTCAATTACGATCTCCTCATGCAATGTAAAGCATGTAAGCCAGTGAACTGAACACTGATGTAAGCCTAATTGGATTTATTTTACTTAGGACCATAAGACAAAGCCACTTAAAATAATGTGTCCTCATATAAAATCCTTTGTATTTTAAAAACCTCAAAATAGATTGCAACACCCAACAATCATTGGAAGGAAACAAATCCCTTTTATTTCATTATATCTGTTTTAAGAGTGATGGAATTTTACATGAAATACTTAAGCCGATCAGTTATTTGAAAAATCCTTGGAACATCTTCACCAAGAATTCTCGAGAAGATAGTGGATTTAACGCAGCAAGGCAAATTGCAACACAGCAGAGTCGCAAAGAGTAGCCAGGTTGTGTGATGACATTAGCTCTGCATGTCTGAGGAATCAAGGCATGCAATTGAGCCCAATAAAGGAGCCCCAGACCACGTTATTGGCTCCTCATGCTATGATTTGCTGTGGACCATTCATTACCTTGACTTCTAAATTGACCATGAAAGAAGTAATTATACTCATTGACAACACCATATGCCATAACAAATACAGAATTCCACGGTTTCAGCGCCTAAAACCAAAAAAACCAGGTTTACCAAAATATAGATATTTATATAGTGAATGGCCTATGAAATCCAAAAAGAAGTTGTCACTTGTTGTATTCACAGAAATGATTTATGAATTAAACAACGTTAATCGAAATCTTGTACCATTGGTCAAATTGAGAAATTTTCCAAATTCTCCCAATATTGTGACTTGTTAAAGAAGTTAAAATTCAGCTCAGTAATTCTGATTAAGTGGTTGTTTGTTTGTTTGTTTGTTTGTGTTTTACGCCTCTGCAGCACCTTAGTGGGCTATATCGAGGCAGGCGATCGCCGTATGATGATTAGATGAGAAGACTGTGAGTCTGGCACATACCCTATTAATTCAGGGATGCCCAGGGTCTTTCAGTTGCCCCAGCATAGAATACTGAATACAACCCGCCTCCATTTAACGTCCAGTGGGTTCGGACTAAAGTGAGTTCCCGGATGAGATTTGAACGCACGCCCTCAAATCCAATTGACAAGCGCACTTACCAATTAGGCCACGGGGGAACGCTCTGATTAAGTGGTATGAAACCGTACTGTGCCTATAATTTCGCCCTTGGGATCCCTATTTTTGGTGATGGTAATTTAAAATGGCAGTCCATAACATCACAGCATGGACAGAAATTGCTTTGGTTTATTTTGGATCCACCTTTCTCACAGATGGGTCATTCCCACCACTCCTGAATCCAAGAGACTAGCAACCAGACTGATAAGAGGTCTTTGAAGAAATATGTTTCCCTCTCATGCTATGCAAGTAGGGGAGACCGGGGCTAGTTGAATCGCGGGGTTAGTTGAATATTCGCTCTTATTCCCTGGGGTTGAATTTTTTTACCCAAATTTGACTTCTGGTAGATTATTTATTCATCAAGGCATGACATCACTTCCTACATGAGCCATATTTCGAATTGTGTACTTCACTAGGCTATTAAGTTGATTTTTGTGCTCCTGAAGTAAATATTTTGAGTTAAAATAATTTTGACCTGTATGCTATTTGAACTATTTAATGCAACATTTTTTATGATAAGTTGGAAGCCTTTGGTATTACAAATCAACAGGCAAAGACATTTTTTGGTAAGCCTTTGATTAAAGTGCTATAATGGGTGACCTAAACCACATGGTGAGTTGGGGTTAGTTGAATCATTTTTCGTGGGGTTAGTTGAAACGCTGAAGCAATGCTATGCATGGTCTCCTTATTAACAGCAATGTAAATAATCGTGACTGCATTGTATAGTTTAACCTATTGGTGTTTTTTGCTGAAATAACATACATCAGAAAAAAGGAAATATGATGAGTGCCTGCTGAAATACTCAGACGGCCCCTTGAAGAAGCCTTTATTGCTAAACGATAATGTTGAACAGTAGCCCAAAAGTGTTATATTCTTCAGGCAACAATATATTATTTGTTTATACAATATCAGTGTCTTAAAGCAGAAAAAGAGAGGCTTTTGCACTGGTCATTTCAATAACCAAGTTATTACCAGCAGCCAAACCGGCCATTTGCTGACATTGCAATGAAGCGTTCACACCTTAATACAATGCAGGAAAGAGACAGCATCCAAAAAGCCATTTCTCCATTGACTTATCTCCTAACAAAGATCTTTCTTCTCAGTTAACATCACTGTCTGAATTACTTTTCATACTGCACAACCATCTCATTATTTCCGAAGATTTCAAAATTTTCTTTCAAGTTTGATATTGCTGCTTGTTATACGTTTTGCATTAAATTCTGAAATACATAATTCCTAATGTTAAACCTAATTGCAATTTAGGAATCATGTGTTGTATTATAAATGTTTACTGAACAAATTTTATCAGTAAATATGATTTTTGCTAGTTTATTCTCAATGATTCAACTAACCCCATACTGTGTTTCAACTAACCCCGGCCCGGGGATAGTTGAAACACTTGGTCTCGCGATACTTTCAAGCTCATAGTGAGAAGTTGTCAATATCTTAAACAAAGTTGTTCCATGGAATGTTGAGGTGAATACTGTAGCTAGCACTTGCTAAAATATTGTACCTGTATCTACTACCAGAAGCTCAGTAGAACGCGACAAAAAATTAGCGATTCAACTAACCCCGGTCTCCCCTACTGTTGCAGCTGCCTCCTACACCCTCCTATAGTTTCCTCAAGCCGACTGACTTGCTTCTTGTATCTACATATCACCCATAATGTTCCTGACTGCCAAGGACAAAAAAAGCACTCCCAGGCATCTGGACTTTCCCCACAATGAGCTGTGTTGCCTTTGCCATTGATATGCATTACAGATGTATCCAAGAACTTCAGGGAGTTGTTCAGAGAGTTTTTAGACACCTTTTATCAATGTTCATAAGGTGTAATAAGTAGCATGTCTATTGACCATCCTAGTGAACGTTTGGCATAGATTGTGGCATTGCAAAAAGAATAACAATCACATCTGATCCCCAAAAGTTAACAATGATACATGCCCTTGTGCTCAATGAGCATCTTGCTCAGCAAACCCTACAATGGGGTAAACTTGGAAAGCTCGAGTTTATGCAAATAATTTTACAATCCATTTGTAGGACTTTTAAAGCTAAGTACCTCATGAATAATTTTTTTGTGATTTCAGAATATCATTCTTAGTGATGCAGACTGGACCGCCTTGGACCCGTCCGGTCCCAGGTCCAGCCCTGGAACACCAAAATACCGGACTACCTACAAAAAACCGGTTCATGTCATGAAGAGTATCGCATGAATTTTGTCATCTCTAAAAATGAAATTTATGTCATATAGCTTGTTTTCATCCTCATTTTATAATAATTTTTGAAATGCCGATGGACCGCTTCTGGACCGGTCCAGTAACAAAATCGGACCACCTCACCCTGGACCAGACCTGGACCGGACCACATTTGTAAATACCGGAACACCCTCTGAAAGTTGGTCTGGTCTGCATCACTAATCGTTCTGACAAAAACATTTCAGAAAAATAAGATGGAAGTCCTGATGCTTATCGCACAAGTCACTGCCAAGCCCAAAGCTCCTGTCAAGCAGGAAAAGGATCTGAAGTACTTCTGTTCTTTTATTTTTAAATCCAAACAGCTTGGCAAACCTTCAATATTGAATGCTTCTCAAGGATTTTAGCACAAAAAGGGCTTAACTCTGAACGCTTTGAATAAAGTCAATGGGATATGGCCGGCACAGGAGAGGCACTCTGTGGTACACCTTTAGCCAAAACGTTTTCAGCCTGACATTTGGTTGACACTTGACTTGACCCAAATGCACACATTGCAACAAAGCACAAAACACTGAAAAGCCAATCTTTGCCACTGATCTGTCAGTTCCTAATTTCTTTTCCTTACTAGACCAACATCACACTTCCTATTTAACAAAGTAACTTTCTTTCTCTTTTCGAATGAAGGAGAGAAATTGTCTAGAGTATTTATACATTAGCCTGATTGGTCTTTGTCATGTAAGTATTCGATTTCAAAAAATCAACTGCTGGTCTTCTACCATTAGCCATTTAATTAAGATAAACTACAAAACACTTGCCTCACAAAGGCTGTGCCCAAGTATCGTGCTCTAGCCAAGAGGAAAAAAGATTTGTCTTTTTTTTAAAGGAATCCAAACAGCTTAGCTCTGTGATGTGTTGGAGGACATCCAATATTGACTGGCTCACGAAGCCTTTCACACAAAACAGACTGTGAGGGGTTTCTTCAAAGTCAATGGAGATAGACCTGGGACAATGACTGTGCCCTGCAGGACACCTTTTCAACAATTTGGAGATACTGACTGACAAGTAGTTGACAATTAGTTGACGCTTGGCGGACACTTTGTTGATATTTTCTTGATAGCTTAGACAATTAATGTGACAATACCTTCATTTACAAAAAAGTATGCTGCTAAACTTTTAAAAAGCACATCATCCAACTGGTTGTTAGAAAGAGCAGATTCTGACATGACTTATATTATAGTTCTCAGCATTTGATAAGTATAAATCTTAGAGAACATACTTATGTTGCAAGCCTTTGTTAATTGACGATATGAGGACTGTTGTGTTAGAATGTCTGAGTGCACAGCACAAGTGCAGGTGATGCAGCGAAAGTGCATTATATTAATTGAAGACCAGCAGAAGCATGTTTTGGAGTGGTGGCTTTCAGAACAGGAAAAAGTGAGAGAGAGAGTCACAATGACTCCAGGCAACTCTTTTCACCACCTCCCTCACTAGACCTGCTGTGGAATCATTGCCCAACATGAATAATTGAGTATGCTAAATCTAAGGGTTAATTCTTTCAGGCATACTGTGCTGGTGCACAAAACAAAATACTACTCGTTTGCTTTGTAAATCAAACAGGTACTCTACTGACAAATATTCTTGAATATATGGATGGGCACCATGTGCTGAACTGTAAGTGTCATCCATTTAACCATTTTTGATTAATTTGTATAGTCACTTTAGTCAGTCATCAGTATCATGTTTTGAGAGTCGAAACATGGTATACCATAATAATAATAATAATAATAATAATATGGATTTATAAAACGCTTATTTCGGTAAACTGCTCATCAGCGCTTTCAGATCAATTAAATGTAGGAATTCTGAAACAAAAGTATTTTTAGATTCTTCTTGAAGCTTTCTAATGTCTGTGTAGTTTTCACTTTTTCAGGCAAATTGTTCCATAGCTTTGGTGCTGCATAGGAAAATGCCCGATCTTCAAACTTATTTTTGTTGCATGGGGCAGGTTCTGCTAAGAGTAGCTTGTATATATTCAGGCTTTCCAAATAATTGCCGGCATTCTATGCTACTATACCCTAAATACATGCACTTACAGAACATCAGCTGATCAAATTGGAAGTTTGAAGATAATTCCTGCCTCCAAGAATTCAATTACGATCTCCTCATGCAATGTAAAGCATGTAAGCCAGTGAACTGAACACTGATGTAAGCCTAATTGGATTTATTTTACTTAGGACCATAAGACAAAGCCACTTAAAATAATGTGTCCTCATATAAAATCCTTTGTATTTTAAAAACCTCAAAATAGATTGCAACACCCAACAATCATTGGAAGGAAACAAATCCCTTTTATTTCATTATATCTGTTTTAAGAGTGATGGAATTTAACATGAAATTCTTAATCCGATCTCTTGTTTGAAACATCCTTGGCACATCTTTAACAGGAATTCTTGAGTCGATTGGTGGATTTAAGGCAACAAGGCCGAAAACAACACAACAGAGCCACAAAGGGTAGCAAGGTTGTGTGATGACATTAGCTCTGCATGTCTGAGGAATCAAGGCATGCAATTGAGCCCAATAAAGGAGCCCCAGACCACGTTATTGGCTCCTCATGTTCCTATTTTTTAGGTGGACCATTGCTTTGACTTCTAAATTGACCAGTCAATGGCCTATGAAACCCAAAAAGAAGTTGCCACTAGTTGTGTTCACAGCAGGCATTGATGAATAAAATAGTGTCAATTAGACAGTGAATTTTAGATATAGCAAAGGTACAAAAATTAATATTCTTATCAAGATGCATTGTCGAACTGAAAATGCTTGCCACAACGGTTATATGGTGGGTGTCTCCATCATGCCATTTGTCTTATTGAGAAATTTGCCAAACTCTCCCAATATTATGACTAGCTCTAGAAGTTAAAATTTAGTTTAAAATAGTAATCCTGATTATGGTATGAAATTGTACTGCGCGTATAATTTGGCCCTTGGTATCACTATTTTTGGCCATGGTAATTAATGGCAGTATAGAACATCACAGCATGGACAGAAATTGCATGGGTTATTTGGGATTCACCTTTCTCACAGATGGGGTCATTTCCATTGCTCCTGAATCCAAGAGACTTGCAGCCCGTCTGATAAGAGCTCTTTGAAGTAATGTTTCCCTCTCATGCTTTGGTAAGTATTATCGCAGCTGCCTCCAATGCCCTCCCACAGTTTCCTCAAGCCAACCTACTGGCTTCTTGTATCTACATATCACACATAATGTTCCTGACTGTCAATGACAAAAAGAACACTCCCAGGCAGCTGGAATTTTCCCACAACGACCTAGGTTGCCTGTTTCACTGATATGAATTACAGAAGGATTGAAAATCAAGATGGCCAAGCGTCTTTTGCGCAGAGCATTTTTTAAGGATTTTCGACTGGGAGACTGACGGAACTTCTTATAGTGTTGTGATGCGTCACATGTATAGATAAGCCAGATATATTTATAATAATGAAGTTTGCAAAAGGAGGTTTGAACTGTTGAACAGACTGCCAATTTAAAACTTGGGCCTATTTTCACCAAAACGAGTTTGATAAATTTTAATTTTTAAAAATTGGGAATCAGATAGATGACCTAAGCAGAAGTATAGTTGTAAAGACGGTCAATAATCTATTTGAAATGGAAAGAAGAAGCCTTGCTTTAAATGCTCCAATAACTACAAATTATGACAACCAAATGTGATATTAATGATATCTCAGGGAAAGTTGGTCTCCCAGTGATACCAATTTGGCAATGACTGGGAGACCAAATCTGTCCACTTGGAGACCACTTGGTCTCCCAGTTACCATGTTAAAAAATGCACTGCTTTTGCGATGAATTGTGCGCAAAGTTTATCTGAACATGTTCATCGATTTTTCAATATTCCGGCTGTAAAATAAATAGTATTCATCTATTGACCAGCCAAGTGTACGTTTTTGACAGTTGTGAAAAAGAACAATGGTGAAAATGTGCAGATCGACAACAAAAAGTTAGGTAGCACTGTATTAAGCACTTCTTCCATTCAGTGTTTCAGCAGGTTGTTTCCTAAATAAAACTCATCTTACTTTTGACATGCGCTGTAGGACAGAATCAGAATAAATTCTACATAAATAGTCTGAAAAATATATCAACCAGAGTCAAACTTTTAACAGGGAAGCAGAAGAACGCTTGGCCTTTTTCTACGAACATCCACACAATTTGGCTCTGCGATGTGTTGCAGGACATCCAATAATGACAACAGTGCCTTGCTCGGATGCCATTAAGTTTGTTGACACTTGTTTGAGTCATTGTTGATACCCCGTTCAAGCGACATTAAATTGACATTATGTCTGTATTTATTGCAAAATAAATCAATATGAATGGGAACATTGCTGGAGAAAGTGGGGCACATTGTGGTACACCTTGTTCCAGTTCTCAGCACTAGCCATTGCATGACAGGGCAAGGAACATAAGTGCACTAGATTCGTGGCAATGTAGCATTAATTTGCCAGATCTACACACGCTTACAGTCAGTGTGGATAGTGGAACCATAACAGTGCCCTGAGGTAAACCTTTTTGCCAAGATAAGATTAGCACTTCGGGTACTTGGCAGGAATTTTGTTAGTCGACACTGCATTTTAAAAAGCTTGGTTAGTACTTCATTGAGCCCACATTAAATTTACAGCATCTTTACATATATCATAATAAATCAAAGAGAATGGGGGTATAACTAAAGAAAAGGACACATTGTACAAATAAAACTTAAAGTGAATGGGGATATGGCTGAGGAGAATGGAGCATAGTGTGGTACACCATGTCCTCATTTGGAGCATTGGTTTGCAGATCCATAGCACACTTTTACAGTTAGAGCTAATATCAGCTTTGAAAATTAGTTTAAAAAATGTAAAAGCCTTGAAAGTTGAAGAAACAATGACTTGTCTTAATTATATAAATTGTAGTGTAACAGTTACTATTCGCATGCATCTTGCTCCACATGAGGTACTTACAGCAAATGCCTGGCTGCCAGCAACACTCATAGTGTAGGTTGTGCGATTTATTCTGTGGTGTGAAGCAGGTGTTGTAGTGCAGCATCCACAGCAACACAGTAAGCGCAATGTATGACAGCCCAAAATAGGAAATGCAAAACACGCTTTCCGATCCACCAGCTCAAATGCAAATGGCTTGAAATAACAGGTTTGCATCATGTATGCAGATGCCACACTCTTCTGAATGAATGCAAACAGAAATAGCATTCAAAGATTGTCTCTAAACACGAATCCTATTGAAGTCACAATTGATTCTGTCTATCACTGGCAACAAATATTATCTAAATGGAAATTTAATCCTTCTATCTATACCCAAATAAAATGTAAGTGAAATTGGACAGGACATCATGATTATTTAGATATTATTCAGATCATACAGAAGTGACATGTAATTCTGCCTGGCATTCTTAAAAAACTATAAACTGAACAATACATCCGCTAAATAAAAGTATCAACCTTAAACATGAAGTAAAGTTTTTATAAAACATCCAAACAGGAAATCTCTGTGATGTGTTGGAGGAAATCCAATATTGACTGTTTTGGCACAAAAATGGCTGTGAGGACTGAGGGGCTTAAACTTGCTTTGAGGTCCATCTATGCTAAGAATTAATCATTTACAACACTGGAATTTGTCAATCAAAATTAGAAAATGCAAATAAACACTTTCAGATTCACCAGATCTAATGCAAATGGAATGAATTGACAATGACTACAGTCAGAAACAGAATTCAAAGATAGTCTCCAACCAGGAATCCTATTGAAGTGACAATTTACTTCTCTGGCAACCCCGAGAAACACTATTGAAATGGATATTCAATCTATATAAATCACTCCAGATAAAATGTAAGTGAATATGCCATCATGATCATTCAGTTATTATTCAGATCTTGTTGGACATTTGAATCTGCCTGGCATTATACGTTATATAACCGGCATTAACCGCGCTTCTCTTTTCATACCTTCCTTGGTATTAATAAGCATATGTATATTCTCAATAAACTGAATTGAACAATATCGCCACCGACGTTACAAAGTAAAACCTTGAGTGAAGCAGAAGATAATTTACTTCTCTCTTTTTTTTAAATAGCTCAGCTCTATGATGTGTTGGAGGACATCTAATAGTGACTGTCTTACCAAGTTTTGGAACAAAAATGGTTGGGCGGGTTTGAAAAAAGTAGTTGTGAACAGAGATGGGACAATAACAGTGCCTGGAGGTCCACCTTTGCTGAGACAAGATTAACACTAGGGGTACTTTCATGACATTATATTTTATATTTTTTCACACCTGATTAAAGCTTAGCTGATGATCCATGAGGTCAGCATTAAATTAATGGTATATCAGTATAGGCCTTTATTTTCAGATAAATCAAAGTGAATGGGAATATAGCTGGAGAAAATGGGCAAATTGTGGTACACCAATACCATGTACAGTTCTCGGTACTAGCCATTGCATGACAGAGCAAGAACATTGATGTGCTCAATTTGGGGCATTGATTTGCACAGATACACAGCACACTTGTACTGTTACACAAACTTTGCACTTGATGTCAGCACTAAAATTAACCAAAAAAATACAAAAATAAAGGCCATATAATGGTATGATAATAACATATAAGTAGTATATTCTTCCTCAACATGTAGTACCTGGCAAGTGCCTGGCTGCCAGCAATACCTCATGTGATTTATCCTGCGGCGTTAAGCAGGTGTTTATAAAGTAGAATTCACAGACAGGACTGTTCAAAGTAAGCACAATGTATGACAGCCCAAAATAGAAGCGAAATGCAAAACACACTTTGAGATCCACAGCTCAAATGCAAATGGATTGAAAATAACACGTTCGAATCATATATCCAGATGCCACACTTTTCTGAATGAATGAAACCAGAAATAGAATTCAAAGATTGTCTCTAAACACGAATCCTATTGAAGTCACAATTTATTCTGCCTGGCAACCTCAACCAGTGAACATATATATATAGATAAATACAATTAAAATTAAAATTGATCAATATATATCTGTGTATTAATAAGATGTATAAGTAAGTATGACATCATCATCATTAGGTTATTCAAACCAGTAGTTCGTTGAATCTTGCACCTCTATAAAACATTCATAAGCGCAAGTTATAAACAGTATGCATAATCATTTTTTTATAATAAAGAAATGTATGCAGACTTACCTGGATATTGTCCTTGGAGCTGGTATATATGCAGTCCAGTGTAAGACAGTAAATCCAAAGTCACTTATCACAGTCAGTCAGGTATTCCAAAAGTCACAGTATACTATTCCAATGAGAGGGTAGTGCAGCTGTGGTGCTTCACCAAGGTATCCTGTGTCCGACCACCACTTGGCTGTCCACTCAATTGTGAGCCAATTCCGCCGTCCTCACATCAGGCATAGAGGGCAGCACGTGTACTAGTGTTACCCCTACTTCCGTTCCTCTGAATAAGGCTGGATGGTGTGGCCATGGAGACGCGGCGATCCATCGCTATGGCAACCGAAGATGCTTAAAGGGGCCAACGCAGAAGGGTGGTTCAGTTGCAGGAGGAGGAGGGGGGAGACGGCTGCACTGCTTTGTATGGCTTTCTGCAGCTTTGTGTGGCTGGCATAGTACATCCAGACAAGTATTAAGCACTGCATTATTGATACCTTTACTATGCCAGACCCAGACCCAGACTTATTTATAGGCAGAAAGACAAAAAATTATCACACAGAATGAATATTGATCACAACATATCTCCCTTTTGTGGCTACTTCTCTGGGGGCTATATCAGCAATCGGGCGGGCTATAACAAATTGGTCTGCCATTTCAGACTAGATGCACCATAGGCATAGTAATCAATTATCAACTATACTGTGGTGCTGTACTACCCCGGAAATTGAGCAGAAAAATCTACCCTATTGAATTTAGAGAAAAGCGGTGCTTGCACAGACCGAATTCAGTACCCCCAGTCTGTCTTGCGCTTCTGCATTTTACTTAGCCCGGCATCTAGAGTGTTGTCCCAATTGGTTGAGTGCAAACATACAACCGGCAGAGGTGTTTGCCCAGCCCAATAGCTATGAGCCAAATCAAATAAATGTACCCCGAAAACACCTCGCTGCCTTCACCTTGAGCAAAAATCTGATGGATGGCCATCCTTGGCAAATGTTCATCACTCCAGCAATCAATGAAGTGCATTTTATTTGGATGCCAAACAGGAACTCTTTTTTCTGAATGATAATTGATTGCTACCATGAAAGGCTCATTGAATTTGAAAATCATCGAGTTTCCTTCACAAACTGCATGTTTGCCTTGGTAGGCTACAGTTGCGGCTGTTTCTGCAAAGCATTCTTGGGCAGATGGCAATGCCATCTGCAATAAACACAACTTTTGTTTTTGGCATCTACTGTTTGTTGTCTGCCTTCAAGACTAAAAACTTGCTTACAAGTCTAAGGTATGTAAATTAGTTCTGAGAGTTTCCTTACTGCTATTACTGCTACACCATCTGCTGCTGATCAGCCTGTTCCCTTGGTTCTGTGAAATCAATGCCCAGAATGGCAATAACTCAAGAGGGACACTCTGTTGCCTCATGGCTCCACCTCGTGTTAATGCAGAAGCCAAGACAGCTTGGCGGAAGTTCCCATGTAAAGGCAGTTGCTGCATGGTGCTGTTAGTTTTAAGTGTTCACATCACAACTTCCTTTCAATTTAGAATACCGCAAAACAAAAAATTCAAATTTTGACAGCGCGCTGATAGGTTTTTAATCTGATCTCCAAATGCTTAAATTTCAACGGATACCACATATATGCAGTGTAGTGGAACAAACCTTTAGTGACGTCATCAACACGTGGGGGGAATCCCTCATCTCTTCCTCCCATGATGCTGAATCCGAAACGGAGATCTCCCTCTTCCAGAAGGATCTTCTTCAGCATTACGATGTGCTGGTTCTTCTGGAAACAAAGCAAAAACATTTTATTAGTCAGTATTCTTTCATAGAATTTTGTTAGAAGTGAACACACGCTGAAAAAAAGGTTTGGGTAAAACAGACAAAAGGAACGTTAGTTGGTGTCTGTCCGAATTTTGTGTATATTAGACAAGATGTTTTTAATTCTTAAAGAGACAACGCAATTGTCAATCCTTATCAATTTGTCTTGTGTGATTTGATCAATGAAATGTCAGTAACAAGCAACCAAATTTTGGACGGACACCTGCTTACGTTCGTTTTATCTATTTCACTCATACTCATTTTTTTTTTTCAGCGCAGAATGTAGACATTTTGGTATTCTGATACAGGATAGAAACTCCTTTACCTGGATGACAAGAAACTTTGTTTAGGACTTTTATTAGGTGAAAAAGTGACAGTATCAAAATGGTGGCATAGCCCTTCCCGGTAAATGCTACATGACATTTCAGATGGGTTTCCTTATCTCAGGGCAGACAGAATCTGAAAGTCTCTGTAAAAGTGGCATGTGCTTTCTGGAGTATTTCTTCAACAATAATTTTCCCTCCAAAGTCTACAGGCCTCTTCGTTGGAATTAACCTATATAGTTCATCAACCAGGGGAGAGTAATATGTGATTTATCACCAAGTGTGATGAGCACATATTCCCGATTCCGTGGAAAATAACCGGCTCATACCATGAGACAAACACTCTGACAGTCAGACATGAGACAACAAATAGACAGCAAATAATTATTGCCCTGAAATACTGGTGTGTGATTGGCTGACAGAGGTATCGAATCGTATAAATAAGCTAATTACTTGTTTGTTGGTTCAGTTTTAAAAAGTACACTGAAAGACAAAAGTTATGCATATGTTGTGAGGGCAAGATATTGGAGGGGTATGGTCAATACGATGGTTCCATGGTGAAAGACACAAAACAGGGTCACAAGCAATAAATCACTGAACCGGGAAACATTTTCGTTTTTAAAAATGGCTGACAAAGGGGAATTTTCAGAAAACACAGTTTTTGCTGTTGACCCATACCATTTGCAGGTATGTGGTTTCATGTGAGCTTAAATGAATCATTAAACATTCAAGCATACCATGTTTTTGCAACTGAATTCAACACGTCCCCAGTTACAGAATATGAATAGCATAAAAATACTGAAATGGCGCAGATCTGAAAACCCAGCTTAAGGCTGTAGAGTGTGAGTCTGTGAGATGTTTATCTGTCAAGTGTATCAAAGATTGCTGCCTGTTACAGGGAGGTAGGGTAGACAAGGAATAAACAAAGAGGTGTTGGACCCAGAAAAACAACCAGAACTCAAGATACCCTCCATTGTAAAGAAGGCATGTTTCTGGATGTTGTAGGGGATGCTACAAATGAGAGGACATCTCAACCTTCGAATGAACCCTAAGACCACAATCTTTAGACTTTATGGTGTATTTTATGTAAAGCTTGTGTTGGGCAGAACCTTGTATTGAGTACACACATGCGGTTCTTGAATGCACAACATATGCATAACTTTGTCTTGCAGTGTATGTGATCATAATAGGCCAAAATGCGCTTCATCCACAGGCACACCCCAACATTAGTCAAATGATAAGTCTGCCCTTATACACACTGCTCAAGCTGTCAGTATTATTGGAGAGTGTCTGTGCTTCATCAGCCAGTTCATTTACCAATTCAGGTGAAGAGAAGATGCCCTAGAATCACATACTTATTGTTACTGTTGTAACTGCCAAAATATTTAGGCCTATATACAGTTGTTCACGTTTGTTCTTTCTGCATTGGCTGCCCAATGGACATGACAGCGAATCTCGAAACCGCATTTGTGCATCTCGGCTGACAGAGACAAGTATAAAGTGTGCTGCTACAAGTAGCCCATGCTATAATTATTAAATGTCAGGCTGGCCCAAGCACATCTATCTAAATAAAGTTGTAAGGCCAGCGGCACATTCAGCAGGTGGGGTCCCACCTCTTGCCTCATCAAAATCACCCCATTTTCATCTCCTTCCCATTCACACACCCCAATATGCCTCAAAACATTATAACTTGCCATATCCACATATAAACCAACTCACACATACCACCCTAATTCCTCATTCCAGCCCCCTCCCCCAATCTGGATCTGCCTCTGGCTGCCCTCACTGATACGTTGTCCAAGGAATACAACATCCCTGACAATCCTCCTGATATCTTTTATACTCATTCCCTCTTTTTTCATACATGCCTTTCTGATGAACACACTCCCAAATCAATACATGATGTCCCTTTCCCTTCGATTCAACTGTCCATGGATTGATAGCATGAGCAATACCACAACAACCATGCCATTCCCTTCGTAATTATACTTCCGGTCTGAAGAGTTTGTTGTGATCAAGGAGGATCCAGAATTTCGCGCCGTTTTGTGTATTACATTCACGGCAACCAGACTGCACAAAACGACTCTGACAGCCTGATAGATGCCCATTTCTTTTCTTCCATGATATTAGGCTGTATATCTGCCTTC
Organism: Platynereis dumerilii; assembly: GCA_026936325.1. Taxonomy (NCBI): domain Eukaryota; kingdom Metazoa; phylum Annelida; class Polychaeta; order Phyllodocida; family Nereididae; genus Platynereis; species Platynereis dumerilii. The sequence goes on from JAPTHN010000007.1 coordinate 2,216,397, forward strand.
AATTGGCAATTGCTGCTTTCTTCAAGTCGATTGAATTGTTCACACAGTGCACCTCACAATAGTATTAATTGGTAAATATTGAAGACACTGATGGCAATTAGCAATGTGTCACTTTCTCAAATGTAATTTACCTTCACACCTATCCACAATGTCAAGACATGTAAAGACATAATTACGTTTTTATGTACAAGTTGAATACCTTTTTAGTCCTCTGTTCTTTTAATACTCTTTTATTTCACATTTTTACAACACAAATGTACATCTTTTGATGTTTATGTGAATAAACAATTTATGGATAGATAGATCGATAGATAGATAGATAGATAGATGGATAGATAGATAGATAGATAGATAGATAGATAGATAGATAGATAGATAGATAGATAGATAGATAGATAGATAGATAGATAGATACATACATACATACATAGATACATAGATACATAGATACATAGATAGACAGCTACATAGATATACAGATAGCCAGTTAGACAGATAGACATATTGACAGATAGCTGGATAGCCAGCAACATAGATAAATATATAGTAAGATAGATAGTTAGACAGTTAGTTACATCCATAGATGGACACACACACAGACACACAGATAGATAGATAGATAGATAGATAGTACATAGATACACAGGTCGATAGATACATAGATAGATAGATAGACCGACAGAACATTTTGCAAACTGACTCTCTCACAGGGCCGCCATTTTTTCGCACTTCTGTCACAATACGCAGTTTCCTCAATATATATATTGAACACTCACAATTCCAAAATTCTTCCCTGCCTTCAACACCACACTGCAGTAATGTCGTAGCATTTCCTGCCCACATCACTGTGTCTCTCACCCACCTAACAGCACCCCCCCCCCCCTAGGGTGTTTCAGGTGCCCCCAACATGTTCCGATCCAGCTTGACCTTGGTCTGGTATTGCAGTTTATATAGTAAAAGTCACATGAGAAATTTTGGGCCATTCTGTAAATACTTACCTTTACCAGAATTCACTTGAAGTTTATAATGTAATTCCCCATTGGCGAACATGCAAATTCTAAAGATATTTCAAAAACCAATGAAGAAATCAATATTTTTTTCTCAATCCACAGGTCCTGAGTAAGTTTTGGGAGGGAAATTCAAATCTGGTGTTATTTTTTGTATAACCCCTTTTGCCAAGCTACCAGAAGCTGTCAAATTTGTGAAAATCTGCATAAAACGGCAGAATTTTAGGAAATTCAACACTTCCTAGCGCATCAGGAAGACCTGCTATAAAATAGATGATGCCAGATTTGAATTGCCCTCCCAAAACTTTCTCTGAAACCATGGATTGAGGAAAAATATCTATTCCTTCATTGATTTTTGCAATATCTTCAGGATTTGCAAGTTCGCCAATGGGGAATTACATTATAAACTTCAAGTGAATTCTGGTAAAGTTAAGTATTTATAGAATGGGCCAAAATTTTACATGTGACTTCTACTATATAAACTGCAATACCAGACCAAGGTAAAGCAGGATCGGGAAATATTGGGGGCACCTGAAACACCCTACCCCCCCCACCCAAATTACAATTGCAATCCTCCTTCTTTATTCATTTATCACTGGGTAATTCTAGTGGTACATACTCTTCTATGATGAACGACAGACAAATCTGGATGCCAAGCAATATGCCAACGTAATACATCCCCAGAGGCTAGATGGATATGACATTTAGACTTCAAGGCCCAATTTAACAGAGGGCTGAAAATTTGGCAGGAGATGAAGCTCTCAGGACATCATTAGACCTACCAAGGGCAGACATGGATTGAAGGAAACAACACAAATTGAAGACAAATTGAAGAAAAGTTTTCAGCTAAACTTCTCATGCCTCACTTCTCTTGGTAAAGGGTGCACTTGGAGCAAGATCACAGGGACTGTTTGGAAGTTATATTTGTTAAACATTTGCTGAAATGTGAAGCAAAGAGAGTATAAAGAGGCAGATCACACACAAAGTAAATGGCATCCCAAATAGAGGCATTTTGACTGACAAACCCATCACCCACCACCCTATTAAGAGGCTAAAATCGAGTAAAAAAATCAGAGAGAAAAAATCTGATTCTCTTGAGAAAATCCCAATTTCTCAATCGATAAATTTCATTACAAATTATTGATCGCAGCCATTTTTTGTAACCTAACCCAGTTGCAGCCTGATTAATGCAGTTTGGCGCCAGGGTGATTAGGTCATAAGCAGCAAGGCCACAAATATGACACTTAAAGGATAAATAGTGAAGCGATACTGTAATGTATGCTGTTTCTAGTTCGAAAGTTTGTAATTAATCTCAGAGGAGGCTGAGTAGGTTTCCACAAGATTGGAAACGGTATTTAGAGGCGTTCGGTGCCAAGGACAGAGGAGCTGTGAATCTGATGAAGTAAATTGAGGGAAGAAATTGGAAGGTCTTCTGCTACTGGAGATATCGAACAATATGCCAAACAATGCCAGACCATACAAGCAGCCTCTTACCCTGATTGGACGAAGGATTCTCCTCTTGATGACGTCAGACAAACTTCTGTAATACGTTTCCGTAGTAACGGAGGTCTCCCCACCCTGTGCTGAACCGGAAGTGATGTTTGCTCTGTCTTCATCTGACCCTACGAGTCTCTCCTCTTCACTCTTTTTCCTTTTCTCCTGTCTGTTCATCTGTCTCTTCTCTTGTGAGTCTCGTCTATTCTGTTGATCCTCCTCCCTCGTCATGACTCTGTTGTTGTCTCTCGTCATGACTCTGTTGTTGTTGACCAAATCTTCTTTTTCGCGCCTCTCCTTGGTTGCTATGGCATCCGCCATGTTGGCCAGAGTTCTGGAAAAGTCGTCTGCTTCATTGTTATTGCGCTCTCCAGTCGACGAGGAAGCAGAATGCCTGAACCTTTCATTAGTGACGTCATAGAAGCACTGATTCTTGAGTGATTGTTTCCCGGAGGTTTTCCCTTCAATTGTTTCTTCAATTGGAGGCAACGAGAAACTCCTTCCCCTTTCTTCCGCTTGGAAGGGATTCAAATTGAAGATGCCATTACGTAATTTAGAACGTCTGGTTTTACGGTAGGGCACTTGGATGCGCTCTCCACTCCTTTGTCCCTGAAATAAACAGGAGAAACTACTTTAACGCAAGTGATAAGTCAAACAGTGAGTAATGGAACTGAGATTTTGTGGTGATGTTTGTCAGCTGTGAGACCTACACAATTCAACTGCTGCTAACAAATGCCAACTGTAAAAAACAACACTTCTGATTAAACTGTAAATCCAAAACAATAGATTGAAAATTAACAGATTATAATTATCCGCTGAAAACACCATTAGTGAAATAACACAGACTGATTTGTCAGCTCAGTATAGGTTATTTACCAAAGGAGAGGGAATATAGCAATGGAGGGATTTAGCCCGAGGTTTGATAAACATATTTCCTGGTCCCATGGTGAATAACCAGCTTATACCATGAGACAAACACTCTAACAGTTAAACATGAAACGATAAGTGGACAACAAAGAATACAAGAATTATCGTGAATACTGGCATGTGATTGGCTGACAGAGGTGTCAAATGGTTTAATGCTGCGAAGTGTGAAAAAATTACCATTATAAGCAAAGAACAAATAGATATGGCAATACATTTGTACCACCGAGCATAAAGCTGTATAATTATCATCTTATGAAGGGTAAAACAATGTAGTTAGTACCAGTGTATATAATTGTTCTATTTTTGCAGAATCACTGTGTTCACTTGACTTTCTGTGTATTATGCTACAACAAGTTTCACATTGTGACTAAATAAAGTCAGTATCTTATCTTATAAGAGGCATGAAGTCATGGTTAACACTTTTTATAATCATTTAGAAAATAGCAAATTTCTAAATAAATAGAAAACATAATAATTGTACCAAGTTATGTCATTCCAGTATGTCCTATGTATGTTATATCATATGGAGACAATTTGCAATGACAATATTCCCAGCATCGCTGTGCAAATAAGAGGGTCATCCGCGAGTGAATGTTACAGAATATGAGACCGAGTCAATGAGATAAAATGTACTGTAGATCCAAGTGCTATAGATTATAAGTGCTGACCATAAGCTGAGAAGTCAATGGAGATACTGAGCTGTATACTGGCCGCTTACCTGAACATCCATAGTAGTTAAGATGAGTAGTCAGAATGGGTAGATAGAGGTTGTCCAAGTGAGAAATCACAGAGCAATGAGTAGAGGCAGGCTGGCTGGCAATGTGGACTGCCTCATGATCATATAGTGTCAGCCATCAACTGATGGGCCCTCTCACTTGTCTGGTTGTCTCTCATGCAGCAGCTTTTTAATCCAATCAACTGACGAGCTTCAATGTTTATCAAGTTGTAACACCACAGCCCACAGGGGGGAGGGGGATGGGCCTGCAGCTCTCCATGTGAAATATAAACTATATTATTAAACAAAACAGGTCCTGTGAAAACAGGGGGGAGTTCGGGGGGGGGGGGGGGGTTAATTGTGAGCTCAACAGGCCAAATGTGGATGCCGATCATTGATATCCATTCGCATCCGAAAACATCGAAATTTCATTTCAACCTGATGGAAAGTCAACAGACCTGCAGACTTTTGATTAAAAAACTGGGTCATTTTGCAACATTATTTGTCTGTTTCCTGTTATCAATTGGTTTTTCTTGTCCGTTTACTTTTTCGTTCTTACCGCGTGCAATGCATTGTCTTGTTTTGTCTTTTAGAGTTCCTCATGAGTCATCACGTTAATGATATTTTCATTTCATCATTTTCTTGCCATGATTTCTGTGAATCAATTGAAATATTGTTTTTATTGCACATTTGTTTTGTTTTTGTTTGTCTCAATATTTTGAGAAGATTCGCCAATGCATCACACCCATCTTTTAATCACAAAACTAAATCATGCAAAATTCGTTAGGAATTTCGGCATTATCAATTTTAGTGCAGTGGTGCATGGGCCATGGAAATGAATCTCTCGGCTTCCCTGGTTTTTCTTGTTGCTGATTAGGTCCATGATTTCCAATGTCCTTTTCGTTCCAAAATGGATCACCAATATTGAATGAAGGGAATTAAATGTTATTGTGAAATCAAATAATAAATGTGCAAGACCTGCATTTAGAACCAATATTTTTTAAATCTGAATACGATTCATAGTGCTTTTTGGCCTCAACTGTAATACAACTTTAATGCCTTTACACTATAGAGACAAACGTTGAGAAAACAGCACTTTATGCGCTCATGGAGTAAAGTCATGTATCACAATAGACATCCCTTACTTCACACGGAAAGTAACAATTATTTCTGTGGATGCTTTTTCGTGACACTATTCTGTTGGAAGCTATTCGGTTAGACAAACAGGCAGATCCATAGGTGTCCAAATAGCGTCTCATGGTTAGACACTATTTGGAAACTCTTTGCATTTGTCTGTTTGTCTACTACACAAGAGGGTGCTCTATGTAAATTGCAGAGTAGCACAGGAAGCACCCTCTCCCGCATATTCAACTAGAATTTGTGTCGCAAGCGGAACACATGCGAGTTCACCATGCTTATGTTGTTTTGCTTTGATGTGTTGATTCTTGGGAAAATGGTGTCGAATTTGGGGCCTAGATTTTTCTACATGATCGGAGAAATATAACAAGACGATAAACTTAGCAGTGGTACGACCAGGGGGGGCACTGCCCCTTCCCCCCGAACTTCAGATACTGATGGTTGCAAAAAGTGGAAAAATGGAATAAACAACTTAATGAAGTAAAGAAGAAAGTACAAGCGGCTTACAATACAATTATGCCTATAGCAGGAAGCCCAGATATTAAAGGTATTAAGATGAGAACGGTGTGGCAGGTGGTAAAGGCCTGCATAATACCAATTGCCACATATGCATGGGAAGCAGTAACCACTACGAAGAAGTAACACGAAAACCTAAAAAGGACCATTGACAGCGTCATAAAAAGAGTAATCTGCACACCCTGATTTACCCCATGGGAACTGCTTAACATGGAGACAGGACTGTTGGAGATAAACACAAACTCACCGGTCGCAATAGGATAATGTACACACACAGAAAAGGGTAAATCCAGTAACACCTGTGCAGCTACATCTGCATCCATTACATGAAGTGTTTGCTTTTTACCTGGGAGTCTGGGACTGGTGGGGTTTTTTACTCTTTGCGGCTTTCAGAGCGGCTACGCCCTCGTCCAGCGGCTTTATCCTTTTTGGGACTCATAGTGTGAAATGGAAAAAAAGAAGAAAATGAGGTTTGAGTTTAAAAAGTGGTGGGGGTAATTGAGGGTAAGTGACGAAATGAGGTGGTGGAAGTGAGCGGAAGTGAAAAATAGAAGTTTAAGGCAAAAAAGTGATGGGGGAAAGTGAGGGAAAGTGAAAAAATTGAGTGGTAGAAGTGAGTGGAGGTGAAAAAATGAAGTTTTGAGGTGAAAAGGTGTTGGGGGTAAGTGGGGGTAAGTGAGGGTAAGTGAGGGTAAGGGAGGGAAAGTGAGGTATAGTGAGGGAATTGAGTGATAGAAGGAAGAGGAGATGAGAAAATGAGGTTTTAAGTGAGAAACTGTGGGGGTAGATCGGGGCAAGTGGGGGTAGGAGAGAGGATTGAGTGATAGAGGTAAATGGAGGGAAAAAATGGGAGTTTGAAGTGAAAAAAGTGATGGGGGTAGGTGAGGGTAATTGAGGAGGACTTATCGGGGGAGTTGGAGGGAGTGGAATTTTTTTTGACTTGTTTGATTCGCTACAACGTTTGCGTTGTCTTTTTTCATCTTCCACTAGTTGGAAGTCATCAGTGTCCATGGATGATTCGCTAGGGTCAATACGGGATATCTGCTCATATGACCATGAGTGCAGTGAATTTGCATAGCTCATTGTCTAGAATACCAGCAAAGGTGTGGGCACGGGAAGTATTGGGGGAAGAATGACGGCTATCTGGGGGGCTTGGAGCTCGAGAGGGAGTTTTCAGAGGAGGGAGATTTAAAACGTTTTTGTCCCCACAACTTAATTTTTCCATTTCCTGTTGACATAAGAAGCCCTTGATGACGACTAATGGGACCTCGTCCCTCAGCCACAAAAATTGAAGTAAATATGAATAATAGGAAGAGGAAGGGGAGAAGGGGAAGAAAGGAAGGATAGTGGAATGTGATGAGGGGATAGATGAGGTTATAAGAGGGATAGGTAGATGAGGAAAGGGAAATTTGAAATGGAGAAATGTGATTGGATGTTGGGATGTAGGCCTATACTGCACTAAGTGTAGCGGTGAAATCACGATGTGCAAAGGGCGTTTTTAGGGCATAAATTCAACAATTTGAGAAAATAAAAAATAACCAGTTTGTAGAGAATGAAATTGCGAACAAAATGAGCCTACTTAAAGGTTTCTACGATTATTAGAAGTGGTATCAAATTACAGCAAAGTTGAAGGTGATGATCGAAAAGTTGAAATGAAGGGGAGAACCTAAAAGCCGGGACAAGGGCCCTGGACGATACGGGGCGGCCGGGACGAACTAATTGCCGGGACAGAGTTCCGGGACAGTAAATTTAATGAGTTTTAGCTGAGAGAGGAACAACCACTTGAGGTACAGTTCTAAACGGCAGACCACTTTTTAGAAAGCTGAGGTCATGTTCTATCTCCAGAGAAACTTTAATTCTCAATATTCATGTTCGTTTTAAAAATATTCAACCTTATTTGTCATTGAGTTTGAATTTATGCAATTATTTTTTTTCTAAAAACAAAAAATTAGGCCTAGATTACAGCCCTGTGTGAGTTGCCTGTCTATATTATTTTGTATCTATAGATCTATCAATCTATAGATCTCTCTATATCTGCTATATCTGTCTATCTATCTATCTATCTATCTATCTATCTATCTATCTATCTATCTATCTATCTATCTATCTATCTATCTATCTAAAATTGTTATCATTATGACTTTCTTCTTCAATTTCAAGGAATAGCTTTACATTTTTTACTCAAGCATTGGAAAATAAGTGCCAATGTGGACAAATTCTTGAACAAGGACTGATTGGAATAGTCACACTCAGTCACACAGTAGTAGCCATAAAATGGTAACAGTCACAAACAGTCACAGATGCAACATTTTGATAGTCACTGATGGTTACCATTTGTACTATCAGTTGGCGTTCTATATTTAGGTAATTTGTAACAATTTTGGCTTAAAAATTATATGAGCTGAAGCAGGAAACAGCAAGGTATTTTTTGGTACCCATATTGCATTGGTTCTGTGACATTCATATTGAAGTTTTTAAAAATATCATAGACTGCATGATAGTCTGATACATTTAAAGTGGGATATAAAAGAGAGCAAAATTCCAGCAGAGGTACTAGGCCTACAGGTATTTTTCAGAAGTACGCTAGAGCCAATCATTTTTAAATTCATTTCAGGTCTTTTTTAACACTGAAGAACCAAATAAAATTAATAAATTTTATAATCTGACATTCAGACTTTATTTAATGCCAAGTTTCATCAATGCCAGAGGTGGGGAAATTATTCATATTTGATGTTTAAGATGTCATGTTTTTTTCACCTTTGCTATATAATTTTTTATGCAACTTGGTGAAAAAGTGTTATATTTTCATGGAAAAACGTCTGTCATGCTTATTCTTGCATTCACATCGATAGGTAATCATCTCAGCTTTCCAAAAAGTGGTCTGCCATTTTTGTACATGTATCAAATAGCTATTTAACTGTAACAAATTTTAGTCAGCAAGGGCTGTCCCGGAACTCTGTCACGGCAATTAGTCCGTCCCGGCCGTCCCGGGCACTTGTCCCGGGTTTTAGGTTCCCCCGAAATGAAGAAAGAAGTGATTTGCGGTAAAAAGACGTTACTGCACGAGCGAAAATAAAGGGTCTTAATGATAAGTCGGTGTCGAAATGATGGTTTTATTACTTCAGGGAGGTTCTAAACTGCATTGTGTGAAAATTTGGTGAACATCTGATGATTCTAAGTGGCTGAAATGAGCTTGTAAAGATTCACACCTTTTCCGAAAAATAGACCAGCATCACCACTGTACAATTTCTTTTTTCAACGAATTCTCGGCAATGAATAAAGATATCTCAATAAAAAAACGAATACATATGGTTTAAGGATTTGGGATTCTAAAGAGCCTAAAATTATAATTTTAGCCCCATTAGAAGTGTCCAAAAAACGATCGCAACTGTTTCGGCCAATCAGAGGGCAGTAAAACAATAACAACAATATTTCTATTTCCTGTTTTGCCGTGATTTTGTTGAAACTAAAAACTTAAATTGTAATTAAACAAGACACAAAAGACACACAAAAAAGCAAGACGCCTCAAGTTAGCCAATTCTTCATTAATTTCTTGAAAAAGAAACTTTGATAAGTGCTTCCTTGACTCTCACAAACGATCCAAAATTTCTGACTACCCCTTATTTAACTGGTTCGCTCACAAATGCGAGTGAACTCGCAAATAACCAAAGACAATAACCAGAAGATAGTAGAACAGTGGGCAGGTGGACAAAGCCCGGGGGGGGGGGACACTACCATTGAAGTCATACTCTATGTGCCACTCAAAAAATAGAGTTTTAAAAAAAAATTCCTGATCATTGGATATTTTTCTGAGCCCACGAGAGCCTGGCCATGCATGGGGTACAGTTCGCCATCACACACTTGTTTTAGAGGTGCTTGCTTGCTTGCAAGCGGCATCTCTATTGTGGGAGGAAGGCTCTGAAACTTATGACAACTGCCTTGGTCATGCTGTTTCATCTCTGTCATTAAAACTTTGCATACAGTCTCAATAGAATTTTATCTTGCATTGATAAACTTTTGGTGTCTTTCTGAGATGAAGAGATTAATAAAGAAAACAAACAGGCTGAGTTTCTGCAGGTCAAAGGTCAATCACCAAAAGTAGGTCACAGACCAGATACCCTCCAGCAGGTCTTAGTGACAAATACCTTTGTGCAGGTCTCACACGCCAGATACTCTTGTGCAGGTGACAGGCAAAGGGGTAGATACAATCATGGGCAGTCTATCTACAAGCATCTCTTAAAGTGCTTGCACGTTATTTTTGGTTTTTGCCTTTAAAATCGCAATCATGCATTGTCTAATTTGCATTGAACTTTCCTGAATTAAGTGTCATTCTTAATTGCAACTTACTTTTCACAACTTTTTGGTGACCTTTCTCATTTAGGTCAATATAAGGCCGTTATAATAACCTCACCATAGGGTAGAAATTTCAGAATGCCTGCCATCCACGTCCTCACCAATTTGCCGATACCATTTGTGTGTATTCAGTGAATCCTCGCTTAAATTGCAGTAGTACCACCTCCAAAATAATGTGTGAACTGAGGAAATCCCAACTTTTGGATGTGTGACCTTTGTCCCCCGAAGGGGGGGGGGGCACTTGGCCGAATTTTGACGGTGTGCTGCGCAGCTCAGATGGTGAAATTCACTGCTGGCCTATTTTTTGTGGTATTTGGGTACTTGATGTGAAGTATCCCAAATGTCTGCCAGATGTCTCTGATCATTGAAGTTCATTGTTTTATCTTCCCTCTGGTGTGAGATAGAAAATCCGAGACCAAAAGGAAACAACAAATGCAGCAAGTTGTAGTTTTCTTCTTGATTGTTTTCCCATTTCGAAATTATAAATAGTAGATAAAACAGCTGTAGCGTGTACTATTTTTCACAGACTTTGATCGAGAGGATCATTTCGCCGTGGAAATAGTACACTTTGTAATCCCGGGTGGGCTTCTTACTATATGTTTGTCTACACCTATGCTCGGCTAAAAAGGGCTCTTCAAGGGGTCATTTTCCCTAGCTAAGGGTCCTAAAATGAGGTCCGAAATTCCCTAGACATGGTCCATCATTTCTACAATCCAAAATTTCGCAATAAAATCACTTTCGAAAGGCCGTATATAGCGATAAAAACTTTATCAATTTGTAGAAATTATTGAAATAATTACTTTTAAATGAACTTCAATTTATTTACAGAAAATGTATGCCTCTTCGAGGGTTAAGGGTCCTCTTTTTGGGCTCACGGCACTCCGTTACTGGGTCTGGGTGCTAGACGCTCAGCGGAGAACCACCGTAATTCTTTGCAAGATCGAAGCATTAGTTTCAAAACTTTCAATAGCAATTTAATTTGAGGAGACTATAATGCTGCTTGTTTTTATGTTTTCTCTTTAGTTTGGTGACCCAGTCCCATCCGGAAACAGTTGATCAATGAACTACAACCTTGGTTGAGAGAGAGAAAGAGGTATCCAGGCACTAGCCACCAGATCTTATCACCTCCAATAGGCCTAATCCTTCATTCTTTTTAAAACAGACTGTTGCAACAACAACTTCATCAATTACAGCGGGTCAATTTGTTTTGGGGAAGGAGTGGACTGTTGCATTGTGAAAATGGAACTTTATGAGTCATGCTTATGATCTGTCATGATCATTCCAGGAGACTTACATTACATGTTGGTGTCTTACAAAAAAAAGGATCATGACTCTGATTCTCAAATTAAAATCTGTTGTGATAAATCAAGTTGATTACGACTAATCGAACAGCCTCTACGGTCTCCATACTAAGGGTTTGGTCATGACTACTTCTCCAGCTATGAGTTTCACAAAGAAATAGTCTCATCAGATCATCCAAAAATTTGGTGGACTCAATGCTTCAAATACTCTTAACGGTTGTTTATCAAGTTTAGATGCTTTGAAATAGAGCTTATTCTGTGAAATTAAAAATGAATTTCGAGTTCAGAACATAGTGATATATCATTCTAAACTGAAACTGTGAAAAATAGTTTTGATAGTTTTAAAAGACCTCGAGTATATGCCCTTTGTGACTTTTTCACTTGCCATTGCAGTCTCCTCTTCCTGACCGAAGTAAGTTCAAGTGACTGAAGTAATTTGACACCCAGACTGAGATAAAACTGCACAAGGACCGAGGACAGACTGACCAACAATGGCCCACATCTGTCCACACCCTGAGTAGCCTGACACCCAGACTGAAGGTCACAGGGGCAACTTTGGGTCAAAGCACTTCTAAAAACAACCAAAGGCAGATTATAGTCTGCCTTTGAAACAACTGATCGGTGACAACTGTGTCCTGTTTGTTACATTTATCTATAATTTTAAATAGTGACTTTAAAATGACCCTTTTTCCATCATATATTACATTCAATTTCTATTTACATACCATGATAAATTATAACAAGGATTTTATTAGTGCCAATATCAAAGAAGGTTGTCAGTGATTTTCCAGCATCCATGATTTGTCTGCTAATTTTGCCAGTTAATAAATGATTTATATTCACCTCAAAATTGCAAAATGTTTTGGGACAGAGAAGGCAGTTTTCACTGTTTGTGAAATTGCACTTTGTGTGCGAGTCAAGATGGCACTTTTGGCATGGGAATGATGAGTCTTTTGATTAGTCATAACAGGTCGAAGCCTGATAGTCTAGTCTCACTGGTCATTAAGATATTCAAAGGTGCCTTGCTCTGACAGAGCCTGCAAACTCCATCTGGACAGAAAATCATATATAAACAGGGCTCATTTTGTAGCCCCTACAGACATCTAGAGGGTCTATAGGTAGCCGGTTAAGGGTTCTCTGAGACGTCTGTAAGGGCTAATTTTATTGGATATCTAGACCGTCTGTAGCTGTTCTGTTTAGGGTCCACTGAGACGTCTGTAAGGGCTAATTTGTTTTGATATCCAGACGGTCTGTAGGCAACAGATACATCAGTGCTACAGACTACAATCTAGACCCTAATTAACTATTTTCTGTGGTCTAGAGATGCCTCCATATTATGATTTTCAGTGATTTGTCTGGATGTCATGGGTTTTCATTATTTGGAGACGTCTGTAAAGGTTCTAATATGGCATAGTATAGACTGTCTGTTATACATAGAGTTTCGAGCATTCCAGACGTCTTTAATTGCTTTGAAATGAACCTCTAATGACATATGACCATATTTGGAATATGATTTTTAGACTGTCTAGATTGGCCAAATATTGTCCATTAACAGACGTCTCGAGAGGTAACAAAAGTGATGGCTGTAGACACTCTAGACGTCTGTAGAACCCCTGTTTTGGGTCCTGTTTATAGCTGCAGAAAATAGGTCATTTTGAACTCGACCAATCAGAGAAGTTCTTACTATTTTAAACTTTGTGAGAAATTCTCTGATTGGCTGATTCTTCAAGTGACCTCTTTTCTGTCCAGGTGAAGTTAGCAGGCCCAGTGTAGCATGGCACCTTGGAATGCACTAATAACAAATAAACAAAAGACTCTTGTTAGGCTTTGGCCTGTGGTCATAATCAGCATGATGTGTCATAACAGGTATAAGAATCAAATTCATAACCATGTTGGTCAGACACCAACACACAACACGAGTCTCTGAAATAAAACTAAATAAGTATAGGTTATTCACCTAGGGAGAGGCAATATGTGATTTATCCAGCGAGGGCCTTAGCCCGAGCTGTGATAAACACATATTGTCGATCCCGCGGTGAATAACTGGCTTATACCATAAGACAAAACTGAAACTTGTCATTTGTTGCTGTTGTTTTTTCACAGCTTCGCTTATTATTCTCCCGTGGGAGGATAACTGGACAACAAGGAATATGGGTTTTATTGCAGTGAAATACTGGCTCATGATTGGCTGACAGAGGTGTCGAATGGTATAACTATTGTAAGTAATCGTATGATCATGATAAATCATCAGTACGAAGACTCACAAAGTGCAATTTTCACACTATAGAACCGTTCGCTCTTTCCACATAAATTTTTATCAGCTGTAAAAACCAACATTTAAGCTTCAAGAACCAATTGGGCCTTTATGCGTATAGAATTCCATGATCTATAGATCTATACATTTTTGGTCAATATGCACAATAAAATGAAGTAAAAGTCTGGCCCATGTAATGAAATAACAGACCATATTTTTTATACATTTTATTGACATCACTCAATACAATGGTCAATTAAATTCTGGTAACTCTCAAATGCAATCTTATTCACACAAAATGGATTCATCTGCAAAAAAATTTATAACCCTTGAATATCTTTGCGGTGATTGAAAAGCAAATAATGAATGATTAAATGATTGAAATTTCACATGGTCACCATATCTATTGCTCGGTTTAGTGCATGACAGACTATAGCAACCTCTTTATGAATGTTTTGTTTAGTTTCTTCTGAGATAGCGGTTGGTTCTTCTTGTCCAGAAATTTCTTGCGAACAGAGAGCGTCGTTGATGCCGGGGAAAATGTCGATAAAATTACAGTTTTTGCTCTGTGGGGTGAAGAACACGTGTCTGAAAAGAAAATTTATTTAAGCGTTATGATGTGATCAATTTTAGATTAATAGCATAACAAAATAGAGATATATATACTTGTATTAGTCTCAATGATGGTAACTTTAAACACGATGATAAGGTTCTAAAACAGATCTAAACTCCTGGGCAAAAAAATGGACCTTTTAGAATTTCATATTGCTTCAATGCACACAATGAAGTTTCATTTCCTGCCAATCAACCAAAAGCACCACTATCTTGGTGCTTTCCTTTTGACTTTTGACGCTTTTTGAATAAATTCACTAAGTGCTGGTCAATGTTTGTCAAATGTTCTGACAATGCCAAAAGTACTGACCAGGCTTTGCCCAAAGCACCGACCATCAGTCAGTACCCAAAGCAATGACTAATCTTTGCCGAAAGTGAAAATTTGTTTCCATGGCGCTCATTCTTGCATATATTAAAGAACTCACAAATCCCCTGATCCTCCAAATGTGACAAATTGGAGACCTGTGAGTCTTTTTATACAACATGTATACATTTTTAATTATCACTACAGCAGTTACGAAGTACTGTGGCATCTGTAGCAATGATAAATGTTTCGCAGTTTGGTTCAGTATGATATGCCAAGAAACTCACCTATGAATGGAATACTTGTCTTTCTGTGCAATATTATCGATGAAAGCCCTTTCTAGTAACATCAGCTGGTCATTGACTTGTCTCTGCTGATAAGGGCTGAAATGTAGAAATTTTAATAGGAAAAATACAAGCAGTTTGTTGTGTGAGACTGGTGATGGTATTCCATGGATAGATTCATTACCTTGATATTTTAGAATTCTCCAATCTGCCACTGAAGGCATCCAGGGCATACGTGAAGTTGAACACACAGTATTCCAATTGTTCTATAAGAAAACAAATAAAGCTAAATATCAATATTGGTGCAGAACATAGGTTTCTTTTTAATTGCATGTATATATGTATATAATGGACATAGAAACAAAAAGATGATGATTGATACAGAATTAGAATGGTTGCTTACTCATCAAATGGCGGCCATCTTCAAATTTGGCGAGTCTCTTCATTACGTAGTTGGATTCAAAGGTCTTGAATGAATCATGGACTGTTTTTCCATAATTACTAACATCCAAAGGCAGAATGAAGGAATCTCCCAAATGGTAAATGAGGCCTGTGAATAATTCCGCCATGATGCCATGGTAGACAAATCCAGGATCCACGTGGTTCGCGACATAATCGAAGGTGTCGTACTGAGTGTGGTACGCAGGGTAAAGAGGCTGAAATGAGGAATTAAAAATTTTAATTAACTGAGGACAATTAGAAACATGAATAACGGTTGACAGAAGTAAGTAAAGCACTGCACCTTGGATCCTGAGAGGTAAATATCAGTGGATGGAATACCGGCCAAGAAGAAGAACGCTGCAAAGTCACTGTTGGCTGTGAGATGACCGACTCTGAAACAGAGCAACCGAATATATTGTAAAATGATGGTTAGGAACTTGCATGTGAAATATGAATTACACATACATGCAAATAATTGATAGAAAATGGTAAAAAAAACTGCTACTATAATCAAGAAAAAGGCGCAAAACTTACTTTGGTTCTCGTACACTGTTGGACTGGGAGCGGGTGTAGTTCTTCCAGGCGTTGTACATTGAAGGAAAATAGGGATGAGAAACCTGAGGGTAAGAAAAATTCAAAGAGGTGTTAATATTTTACGTTTGCATTGAGATTATATAACAATATCTTGCCATGTCTTATAGAGCTGTATTTACCTGCTTTGTGACTTCCACAATGAGAGGAGCCAGTAAAGGACTGGCTCTAGCTTCAAGGTGTGTGTGTCCCACCACCACTATATCCAGGTTGAGATAGGAAACCGCCTTGTGTGTCAGAATGCCAAATCGTTCCTGAGAAGAGGAGGCATACGAGATGAAAATTAAAGGTAAAATTACTAATTCAAAATAACGCTAAAGACAACAAACATTTTTTGCACCAATAATCGTGCTACTTGCGACACCACCTCTAGTTCCGAATCTGTTTTACCTTCAGTTCCCTAATGGCACGACAAGTGAGAACTACCATGTTGAATTTGTATATAAAATTGAGCTCATGTATCTAATTACACATACGGGTATTAGGCCAGTTAGTACTTTTTAAATTTTATATATTGTCGTACTGTCAAATTATTTCCTCTGTATTATAATTATCAAAATTCAATAATAAAATTGTAAACCGACTTCTGAATAAATAACTAATTTAATGACTGGTAAACCCAAAGTGAAACTAGTCTATACCAGGGTTGACATTACTCCTACCCCTGACATCGAAGGTCAAATTGCCCACAGAGACATGACTCTTACCTGAACCCATTCAGTGGAGCCCAACAAGCCGAACTCCTCTCCTCCCCAACTCGCAAAGATGAGCGTCCGTCTCGGTCTCCAACCTTTAACAGTTCTACATCTAAAAATTACGTAATCTGAGACAATGCTTATTAATGGATATACTTTATCTGACATGCATCATATCCTTGCGCTTACCCAACTTGAGCTGCTTTGCGATTGCAGCACTCGTCTCCAACATTACGGCGGTTCCTCCTCCCGGGTCCATAGCCCCAGTGCCCCAGGCATCCCGATGACCGCCCATGATAACCAGGCGATCTGAAGAATAGAATAGCAACTGATGAAATGTAACAACTAGTATACAAGACATTGCTTGTCTGCCAGGCGAAGTAATGAATGATTATTTCAAGTGTAAATCGCAACATACCGGGTTCTTGCCGTCCCATGACCATCCCGAAGGCATTGTATATTCTGCGTTTCTCAAGTTTGTTGTTGATTTCTACTCTGATTTTCCTTAAAATGAAATGAAAAGATTATCATGACTTGGGAATATTCACCAATATTTATGTACACATATAATAGGCCCATAGCCTCTTCTACGATGTCAAAGTTGTCAGTTCTTACAAAAATACAGAATCTAATATTTTCAATATTTAACTATTTGTAATGAGTGAATAAGTCAACTGTTCTAAAGATTATCAACTGACCTGTTTTCTTTCATGATGCCTCCAAGACGGTGATGCTTGTTTGAGAGTCCGGTAGCTGAGAAGTAACTGTTGTAGGTCCACGATTCCGGTAAGATGGGGGATTCCTCGGCTACATGCTTAAGGAGATCATCAGCCACAGCGTAGGAGATGGGTTGCACAGGCAAAGGGCACATGGTCTTTCTTGCTTCCGATAGGGGCTCTCGAAAGGCAAAATCTGACAAATAGTTAACAAAAATAGTTTTATGTATGCTTCCACTGGCTTCCAGATATGACTGACAACTTGTGACAAGTACAACTATATCAACAGACAGACTGAGTGCAGTTTAAAAGTAAGTCAAACCGGTGATGTTTTGTCATGCGTGAGCATTATTTTTGTGATGTTTTACCATTGGCTGAATGGTAACATCCCTATAACCGAACTGCTTGTAGACACATGGTTCTCAATCAGTAACACGAAATGAATGTGGATATTTTAGGTATTTCTAAGACAAATGGCTGCCATGTTTATTTGCTGTACAGCTACTCAGAGTTACATATGGGTCAAAGCTTTTGATAAGTTAGTGAAAACCAAGCCAATGTAATTTCTATTGGGGGTTCACTTACTAATAAAGATCTTGACCTATATATGTAACTGTTTGTAGAGCAGAAAATTGGCAGC
The DNA here is from genome assembly GCA_026936325.1 of Platynereis dumerilii. NCBI lineage: Eukaryota > Metazoa > Annelida > Polychaeta > Phyllodocida > Nereididae > Platynereis > Platynereis dumerilii. Next base: position 2,234,384 of record JAPTHN010000007.1, read on the forward strand.
ATTTGAAAACCATGTACATGCCTCAAATATCCTACTTTATAAGTATGTTTTCATTTCATCGGATGAAGGTCCATGCTTCTTCAAGCAGTTTCGTTGAGGATGTACAGCATTGACCCAAAGGCAAAACATCAGCCTTGTCACTTATTTTCAAGCAGCAGTGGCAGCATTTGCCAAACAATGCAATATAAATATTTTCATTTTTGTGTTCTCCAGATCAAAATCGTATATCTATAGGAAAAATACGTACTACTTACCTTTGGAAGGATATCCAGGAGTCAAGGAATCCCCAAACTGGTTGCTGAGAGCATCTCTCCTAACGCCATCTTTTGGCAACCACCAATTCTTGGGGAACACGTCGCTGAACCCTTGTGGTGAGCTGAGGTGCGGGTCAGGAAAAGTCAAAATGGCCGCCGCACCTGCTTCTTTGGCATATTTTGCCTATTGAAGAAAAAAGAAGATATATCAGGTAAATTTGACAAGACTGCAATATTTTGTTTGGTACAGAGAATATTGTTAGTTTTCTTACTTTCTCAAAGAGGGAGCCGTAACCGTGCTTGATGAGTAAGATCTTCCCTCTGACGTCAATTGAGTTATTATGCAATACGAAGTAATCGGCTGCATTGCCATGATTTGCATAGACCAGTTCACCCTGGAAAACAAAGGATATATTTCATTCCATGCCTAAAGGAATGATAATGCCAAAAAGGTACATATTTTTCAGGCATTAGCATGCACTCATATTAGCCGAATGCTTCAAAAAGTATGAACTGCCAAAGTAAAATCTCACCTCTGAGACGGAATTCTCACAGTACGCTGCATAAGGAGGAGTGTGGGGCGTGAAGTCTGGAATATTAAAAGTTCGGTCATCCTCCTGCTCCCAAGGCGCTTCGTAAACCACCTCATTGTTCTCCGACAAGATCTGAACCTGAAATGAGAAATGTTTCAGGTCTGTAAACAAGATCAGTAAAAACACAGACTACAGAGAGTGGAAAGTGTCTCCCGACAGAACCACTGACCACAACACACCTTACAAGTTACAAACTGACACAACAAATCCTTTTTGAGGCTCTCTGTATCTTTGGTGAGCTTTTCAGATATTTTTCACTTGCTTCAACACAAATCTACCAAAATACAGGAATAGCCCATTTTGTCTCATGTTATGTTAGCCATTAATAACACCTCCTTGAGATATTGATATTAAACTATTTTGACCCGAAATGTCTAGAAACATTCCTTAGACATTCAAGTATGTTATAAGTTATAATGTCTTCGATGACATCTTATCTTACTTCTGTATTCTTGTATAATTGTTTTACATACGCTGTTAGGGTGAGATCTATTGCCAGGGTAGGACAACAAGACCTCATAAGACTCCACCCCAGCTGTGTCCAACCCTTGGCTCTTCCATATCTGTTCAATTGCTCTTGCTTGCAGTTCATCTGCTGGGGTTCCTGCTAGCCTGGGCATTGCTGTCATCCACCTTCAAGAGAGAAAGAAGAAAAAGTAATATTGGTTCATTGAATAAATGCAATTGTCTTGTTTAGCAGTGTTATTACATGCAAAGTTGTATAAATTAAGTTGGCAGACAAGAGAAAGAGAAAAATGTCTACTTTTACATTTATTTTACTTGTTGTTTGTAGATCTACTCCAAAGCATAGCTTACTCAAAAGCAATGATTCTGAAGTTGAACGATAATATGATCATATATTATGTAGTAACAGGCAGAGAGCAAAATGATTGATAAATAAGAAAGAGCGCATCCTGAACTTGGCTCTCACACAGGTAATGTATTAGAGTTACATGTCTTTTTGAAAAAGTAATGTTTTTGGAAAAATGAGACAAACTGTGAACATAAGAGTCAGTTGTGAGAAGTCAGCATGTGTGGGATACACAAATAGAATGTTGACACAATGTTACAACAGAGCCTTTACAAAATACTTTACAAAAGACTCTGAAATTGGAGAAACAGACATGACAATTAGGGTGGAGTGAAAAAAGTCAAAATGTGAAATTCAAAAAACAGCCCCTCCAAAAACTTGTCAAATATAGTTAAATAAGTATTTATGACCATTTTGGGTGGTTGCTGTCATTTCTGTGACAGCTACCCTGGGCATTTTGAAATCACCTTTTTCTATGTTTCGCGAGACCTCAAAAATGCTGTTTTTGGCCATAAAATGGGTTCTAAATGAGATAGGGACATAATTTAAACAGCTGAAAATAAGTAAATAACCATACCAAACATATTAGAAAACAAAAAATCAAGAAACACTTGCTTTGCATGATGTAACTATTGAAATAACATGATTTTTGCCATTTTTTACGCTGTTTTTGTTATAAAAATGATGTTTTTGTCATATTATTGATTCTAAATGAGCTAGAGACATGATTTAAAGAGCTGTACATATGTGTAAGACCATGCCAATCACAGTGGACAATATTGTGTGTGAGAAACATATGCATAAATAATGTAATATTGAGATATTATGATTTTTCTTACTTTTTTGTATTCTATAAATTATTTGAATTTTGTTTTTGTCATAGAATGAGTTCTAAATGAGCTAGAGACATAATTGAAAGAGCTGTGTGGAGGTTTTATACAATTCTGGACATGATAAATAACTTTTAATATGAAAAAAGACATCATCCCAAATGCTGTATTAAAATAATGAGACGCATCATGAGAATTCTGTGAGACAAGTATTTTTTAGCGCATGAAATTATAATATTTGTCATAAATTGGATTGCAAAAAAGCTAGGAACATGATTTCAAGAGCAATATATATTTTATGGATCTTAAATATGATAAATAATAATGTATGTGATATAGTTGTCATAACTGTTCTGTTGCAAAATGGGGATAACATGAGTTTTTCTACTCTGCCAAAACGTTTTTTAAGGTTTTCTGTCATATTGACAATTAGGTATTAAGTACCATTATTATTTCAACCTGGTTCCTTTTTATTTATCTTCCAAAAGTCCAATAAGCATCAGGCTGGTATGCAGACATTACAGAGAGGGTAGGACTTGCATTTGTGCTGAAGGAAACATCATTCATATTTTCAATTTAAAGCAGGACTGACGCAGGACTGCTCCCGACTGTTGTAGTACTGAGTCTCTAAACTATACCATAGATATATATCATGCTGCCATAACTGAGCAGCTATATTATGTTTATGTCTTTGGGAGATAAAGACATAAAAACCAGGCTAAAAAAATAATGCTATATAATATATGGTTGTCCCTATTTGGAGTTAGTTCTCAAACATTTCGGGAACTAAAAAAGATAAAAAGAAATCATGTTATCCTCATTTTGCAATAGATATGACATCTATGTCACATACAATATTATCTATCATGTTCAGAATTGTCCAAGAGATATTTATTGCTCTTTAAATCATGTCTTTGGCTTATTTGGAACCCAATTTATGACAAGTATTATAATTTCATGCGCCAAAAAGAACTTGTCTCACAAATTTCACATTATTTGTCTCTTTTTCAATATAACATTTGGAGTGACATTTATTTTCATATTCAAACTTATTTATCATGTTCAACATGCTATAAAACAGGTGTAAAGCTCTTTAAATCATGTCCCTAGGTCATTTAGAACCCATTTTATGATAAAAACAAAATTCTAATAATTTAAATAATGCAAAAAAGTAAGAAAAATCATAATATCTCAATATTATATCATATGCAGCACATGACTCTCAGTCAGAATATTGTCCATTGTACTTGGCATGGTCTTACACATATGTGCAGCTCTTTAAATCATGTCTCTAGCTCATTTAGAATCAATAATATGACAAAAACATCATTTCGGGAACAAAAACAGTGCAAAAAACATGTTATTTCAATATTAAATCATGCTAAGCAAGTGTTTCTTGATTTTTCATTTTCTAATATGCTTAGTATGCGTATTTACTTATTATCAGCTATTTAAATTATGTCTCTATCTCATTTATAACCCATTTTCAGGCAAAAAAACAGCATTTTTGATGTCTCGCGAAACATAGAAAAAGGTGATTTCAAAATTCCCAGGGTAGCTGTCACAGATATGACAGCAACTACCCAAAATGGTCATAAATACTTATTTAACTATATTTGACAAGTTTTTGGAGGGGCTGTTTTTTTAATTTCACATTTTGACTTTTTTCACTCCACCCTAATGACAATATGGACAATCGATTTGTGGCAGTTTTCAGCCTTTTGCAAGTAGTTACAACAAAGGAGTTGGATAAACCCATTACAGTGGATAATGGGATCATGTCTTGAAGAAGATGAAGAAAATGAGACTGTGATTTTTGTTGACTTTTATTGTTGACCTAGGGGGCTGCCATTTAATAATCGGGGGGGGGGGTGCTTGGAGTTTTCCTCAGCAGGAAATTATTTATTTCAAGGTAATGGTAGCCGTAATTATTTATTTCAAGCGCACAAAGTCCCCGAATATTCATTCCTAAATCAAGCATCACCTTCTTAAGAAAACCCCAACCAGAAATTATTTGTTTCAAGACTGCCCAGAAAGAATTTATTCATTTCAGCAAAACTGAGCAAGAAATTATTTATTTAAAAAAAAACTCCAAGCCCCCCCCCCCCTTGAGAAGAATTGTTGACCCCCTTACTTGAGATTCTCTTCAATTGATTTGCGGCTGATGTGTTTCTTCAGCTGCTGAGAGATCAAAGGGTCCACGTCCTGTTTCCAGTCATCGCTGATTGAAGTGTTATGCAACAAGATCTCTGATTGGTTCTCCGCCTTAATCCCTGCTGTGAACCAACCAATCAGGAAGCCGATCACAGCCGCCAGGCAAACAGCAACAATGAATCCAATCCATAAAAAGACAACATTTTGTGCTCTGAAACAAAGACAAAAGGAATTTCTTGTATATGATAAATATATAAATATAATAAATTAAATTAATTCTTATTGTGAGTGAGTGGGTGAGTGAGTGAGTTAGTGAGTTGGCGTTTTACACCCCATCAGCAGATGATCATTGTGAATTCAAGCTTACTTCGGCTACATATAAAGCGCCGTTCACATATTGGCGATTTCTAATTGACACTGGTGTACGTCAGGGCCAGAGTGAAATCGCCAGCAGCAGTGAGCATTCAACCATGACAGCATGTATCCACTTGGCGTCCTGCTCACGTCCACACTGCGACACACAGCGCTGCCTCTCATCACTGCTGTGACGTCACAAGAAGGCCTGATATCACTTCAGCCTCATTGTCGCAATGAGACACAGACTGTCCCCAAGGCGACGCACACAAGGTGGGAATCAGAGATGTGGTTACTTGGCGACATGATTTATAACACTGAGCGCACGTGGACTCGATGCAGGCAGGACGGTGACTTGACGGCAACTGGACGTATGTTTCCATGGTGACACATACAAGTCTCATTATATTCGCACGTCGTGTACCCATGTACATTGAGCTGCATGTATGATGTATTTGCGTATAGTCAGTGTCCAGTAAAAGATATTCCTGACGCAGCCCTGTCACCCAGTAAAATTCGACCTGCCAAATTTTTTTTCCTGACCCAGCGACTCTGTGACGTCTGTTTCACGCTTCATTAGGCAGCGTCCACCCTACGTAATGCTGCGTCCGCTCTTGAGTCTGGTCTGCCTGCAGTCTGTGTCAAGCCCCTATGCTTGACGCAGACCACTGTCATATCCCCAAGGTGTGAACGGGGCTTAAAGCCAGAAAGTGGCATAGGCCTAAGGCTTGCATTCTTAGATGATGCAAACACTGCGGGCAATTTTAGGCCTTGCAGTTTTGGGACAATAATCTGTACACACTGAAGACTTCAAATGTTCAAAGATCACTTTCTTCTCTGCACTCCGAACACACTTTGGCACTTTCAGTTGCATCGGACCTGCAGATCCAAACACTGTAAAATTTGAAGTTTGAGTCAGCTTAAATGATTGAGTGAGATGGTTGCACAATTTCTTTAAGCTAACACAGTTTGCTGTTTTCAGCAAAGTTAATCTGTATGTTATCATAACTTGAAACAACAAGCTGAGCTAAGCTAAGCTAGCTGACTCAAAATTTCCAATTTTGCAGTGAAAGAATAAGACTTAGTGAAAATATTTAAAGACAACGTAACTTTAAGCCAGTGCATGCATTGGATTGCATGCTACCACAGCACAGAGACAATTTCCACCAAAAAGGGGTGCAGGGGTCATCCAGAGTGGGACGTCTTACCACCATAGGGTCTTTGTTTCAAGTTGGCACTTGTAAATCTGAATGCATCATGCAAGTGAGTCACTGGACGATGGAATTGGGAGGATGCTGTGTCTCAAACCAGTGTGTAATTCACAGGGAAAGAAATATTTCCTTTTCACATTTTCATCACAATTCAGTGTCACTTTTGGATCTTGAGTAGGTGGTCGATAAACAGTTCCATATGCATGACAGATTGTATCCAGTGCACTGCTGGTTTTCTTCTATTTTTCTTTTTCATTAAAATACAATTCGAACAACTTGGAATGAAAAACGTCTTTCAGCCACACACAAATCACGTGCTGGGCGAGACTTTATTCCTCTGGGCTACGTGAGCATGTCATGACCATGCAAGACTTCTACATTGTCATGCTGTTCACTTTTTTTAAATAAAAGGGTGGACTATTAAATGTGTGACAAATGGAGTCAAAATGTTCTTTTTATTCCCTGAAGAGTTCGTCAAAACAGACGAGGGTCAGGCTGACACCATGCATGTTTTCCTCGAGAACAGAAAACAACTTTATTGCCATGTGATACCACTTTCTCCAGACTGCTGAAAATTAATCCAGATTTGCACCCAACTTCAGCCTGGTCTCACAAGTGCCATCTTCAACTGTTTAGCTTCAAGTGCAGCAATTGCACTTCTCTGACTTCTGACAACTTTTTCTGCCATTTTTCTTTAGATATCTGCTTTATTAGTGTCAAAAAATGATACCCAATCACAGATCAAATCTAGAGTTACGTCCAAAACGTCGTGTCTACTTTAATGTGATGTCAAGAGATTTAACTTCATAGAAGTAGCAGAATATTAAGATGTGTGAAGTCAGATTATTTTGCATTGAAAACAGGTTTTTCCAATAAAGTTATGAGACATCTGAATCAGCAAAATGGGTCCCTATCCAAAGACAATTGATTTATTCATCTGAAAACATCCGTATTTATTCTCACAAAGAATGTAGCCATTTGTTTGAGTATGACCAAAAAAGATAGAAAAACATATTATACATAACACAATTCCAGCAAATGCCACCCATACAAATGGTTGGACTGTAAACATGTTGTAGTTTGTGTAAATTTCCAAAATCCCAATGCATTTACCTAATTTTTATTAAGCGCATGGATAGTCCATGTAATGTGGAAATTTTATTTTTTGGGGGAAATCACAATGATTCATTACTCAGTATTAAAACGTGTGTCCAACTTGATGTCATTGATGTTCCTTTTTGCACTGCAGAGTAATTTAGCATATATTTCTGAAAACAGGAAAATGCCACTAATGTAACATATTTAACAATTGCTGGAAATGAATATTATCTCTTCATTAAAAAACTAAAGATTGAAGGACACATATTGAATCAATTGATGGATTTTGATAGATAATTGATGAACTGTGTTTTATCATTAAAGTAACCCTTTAATCTCATCTTCCCGAAGTGCCCATGGATAAATGGCGTGTCTGTTCGAAGTCGCATGAGGAAGGTCTCAGGTCTGGTGGGACTCCGTATAGAGAGTTGGAGTGCTCTTGGTCAATGTTAGCAAATTTCAATTTCAAGTAGGTACTAATTTTTGTGTTGGGTATTCGTTGAAAACCTTTGATTAGCCATTTCAATGACATCTCATATATTCAATTACTATTCAATAATAGGCCTACAGTCCTTGACGGAAAGTGCAAGAAAGTTAGATATCCATCTAAACTCCAGGGAGCAGGTCAAGTCAGTGTGACTGCACTAAGGTTGGCCCAAATATTTTCTGTAAATAGCTTTAATCTCGCAACATCCAGTTTTATCTTAATCTTGCCCCAGTCCTGGACTCCTGCACAATTTATTTCCATTCCTAACATTTCCCAGCCAGACATCAACCAGTAGGCCTCACTTACAAGTGCCCATGCACTTTAGTTACATGATCTTGTTTACATGCAGTTGCAATCAGATTATCCTGGGAGATTGCCCTAATTCTGAGCTTGAATACACAGTACACACACATCTACAAATCACCTTCTTCAGCAGCAATTTCTAGGGATGACGAAAATGTTTGTTTCTAAAGCCCTTGTGTGATAAATCACATATTCCCTCTCCTGTGGTGAAGAACCTGTACATAAACTGAAATAAGTTATCCCCTCTTCAGGAGCCTGTGGTATGAAGTCCTGGAGGAAAAATATCTGGATGACACATGAAAACCGTTCTAAATTCAGTATTTTTTTCAACAAATCAGGTCAATTATGGGTCTTGACTGACCCATTTCATAATGAATAAACAGCAGGAGGTCAGACAACAGAGTTCACAGATCTGTCAAAACGTCTTTTGCATGGATGTCTGGATGCCAGGCCTGCTTGCATTGCTTAGCTACCCATCTCATAACTGTTTTGGCACTCACTCTGGAATTTCAGCAGCTGTGGATGTGGCAGTCTTGCAATGGACTTGAAATGGGCACCCAGATTCTGATGGATGTTGTGTCCGTCTTGATCATGGGTTGTGACTGCAGGTCTACCTGGCTTTAGAAGGTCCTTTATTCAGCCTGTTGGACCAAACTTGGTCATTAGCTTGCCGATGCTGGCTGGAAACAGCCCCTCTGACGTGCAACCTCCTTCTGGGACATGCCAGCCACCAGCATCCCAACTGCTGAGCCTCATTGCTCAATGGAGATTTTACCCAATGGCAGTCTGTTGGCGTATCCCAACTCAGAAAAGATCAGGGAACTTTTCTCAGTGCTTTTTGTGTAGTTAAGGTCAACTGATCTTAAGGATTAGCCTATTTGCTGTATTTCATGACAAGCATTATACCCGTGAAGCCAGCCTTAGCCAGGCCATGAAGTTGGTGGGGGGGGGGGGCTGTTTTCAGGAGAGTATTATGATTTTGATAAGATTGAAGCACCAAACCTGGCTAAGGACATTGTAGGCAGTTGTAAGAAGATGCTTGCAAAGTTTCATGGCTGGGAAATCAGTAGTTTGGTTGGAGTAGCGTAAGGGGTCCATGAATTAATAGTATGATGATGTACCAGAGCAGAGGCAATGACCCATGACAAGAATACGTGAACATGACTGATTGGTAATTTTTAATGTCTAGAACATTGAACACATAATAAGTTTGAAGAATTTTTTTCTTTAAATTATTTCAAATTGGAAAGTGATAACTTATTTTTGTCCTTCAGTTTATATGATGAAAGCCATGTGAAATTTGGGTTCAAAACTAACTATCTGACAGTACCTGTGTGTTAATCACTTGGTGCTGAGGCAATTACTGTTTAAAAAGCATGTGCATAAGAATAATAAGATTAAAACAAGCGCGAACACTTATTTTATGCAATTTCGACGAGATAAGGGATGCAATTGTAGCATGAATGGACCTCAAATACTTTGGTAAGTTTTCTTAAGAGTACAAACGGTAGAGCATGCACAAATTGAATACAAAATATTTTCCAAGGACAAGATATAGAACAAAAGTGGAAAACATGGATGATACAGGATTCCAGGGACGGCATGGGACACACACTGGATTGTCAGCTGGATTGTGGGGTTATAACAATAAGTGGGGTGCTGTGCAATTGGACCAATATATCGGACAATCCTCCACAGTGCAGAATGGCCACATGTGCGGAATGACATGTGCTCTATGCATGCTGTGATTTACCAGGCAGTTGTAAACCCATTCAGAGTAATTGTCCCATCAATTATTGCCTCGTAATTTGGCTATCCAGTGATTGGTCGTCCAATTAGGGAAAGTTCCACCACAGACATTTGGTCACCTTTATTATTTAAGCTGCTGATGATCCATCTGCTCAAGGAAATTGTGGAAAGCCATTGGAGATTTTAAAACAGAAAAGCCATGGGAATCTGAACGGTTTGGGGTTCTGCAGCAGTCACAGAGTAAGGTCTCTATCATCTCTATGCACCACTCTTGATATAAATACGTCCGCAAGCTTGTAGGACATTTTTGTAATTTGGAAACCAAGAATGAAGTTACTTTTCACAATTATTATTGATGTCATTTGATCATGTTAGACCCTGGCTTTTGGTATTCCATTGTGAAATGATTTCATAATTTTCTATAGTCTTTATTTGGTTATGCTTACAAGGAGTTTTCAGCCAAATCACAACTCACAAAGCATTCGTCAGTTCGTCCGTTTCACAGCTCAGGTGTTACAAACTGGTCAACTGAATCTGAGCTGATGAAGGCGTATGGGCCCAAGTAGCTATTGCTACTCCTACCACTGTATAAACTACAATAATAAAGGGCAAAAGTATGACAAGGTTGAAAGCTTCTGGTAAGTTATTCACCACGGGTGAAAGGATGAATGCATGGATATGTGATTTATTGCCCGAGGGCTTTAGCCCAAGTTGTGATAAACACATATACCCGATCCCATGGTGAATAACCGGCTTATACCATGAAACAAACAGTCAAATAGTCAAACATGAGACGATAAGTGCATGAACAACAAAGAATATGGGATTTATTGCAGTGAAACAGGCTTACCATTGGCGGACACAGGTGTCAAATGCTATAAGATACAACAATTATAGAGTAATCAAGAGGATGAAATCGCCTTACATGCAGGTGAAAACAATTCATGTAGCTGTGACAGGTACAGCATTTATCACAACTGAAAGATATGTTTCCATAACTGAATTATGGTTTGATGAGATAGTTTTTGGAAAGTTGAAAAAATATAAAAGCATTTTTCATTTTATCAATACTTTTCTTTGATGAAAAAAAAAAACGATTTCCAGAGATACAATTTACATGGTAATTTAAATTTGATATCTGGAAATTTTGGTCATTCTTATCCTCTACCAGGAACTTGGTTCTGGAAGCGTTGTTTGATCCTCAAATTTCCACTTTCTGGATCACTCTTGAGTCTTGACAAAAGCATGCACTTCACAAAATGTCGTTCTGTGGAGGGAAAATGGTTTTCCCAACAAAAACTTTCCAAGTGCTGTAAGCAGCTAAGTGAGGCCTCTCAATTGGAATTTATAGACCTGTTTGTAACATTTCTGTGGCGTAAATAAATCTTTAAAAGTAAGTTAATAGCATACATGTTTATCCTTGACCGAGAATGCATGTTTTCACATCTTTGACCCTTCGAAGCAGAGTTCACAGAAGCAAGCAAAAGAACTAGATGAGTTAGGATGACACAAGTGGAACATGAACTGACATCCTGACATACAGAGGTATCTAAGAATAGCCACATCCAGTGGAACTCACCCTCTGAATCCAGTGTGGTCCTTGGAGACCGTCCCATTGCTCTCCTTGGCAGGAATATCCAGTTTAGATTCCGGATTCACTGGATCCCCTTCTGAGCTGTCCATGGTGTGGGTCCCAATTGACAATTCAATGGAAAACAATGGTAGCTGATAGCCAGGCTGGTCACAAATCAAAGTCTGAACTGCCACAATCGAGTACTAGTTGTGTGTTCATGAGATCAGGGTTAAATGACACAACCTAATACTGGTATTAGCCTAGTCTATTAAAAGAAGATCATAATCCACTGCACTTTGATAAGCAATCATGACGTGTTGATATATATGTTAATTGCTAATTCCTTGGTGTGAAGCAAATGGCAAGAAGCCTGCTGCATGTCATATCATCACTGACATCACAAAAATCCCAGTAAGAGTGTTTCCAGATCAAGTGTCCTGGGCCTCCTGTTGCTTCTGTGTGGCATGGGATGGAAGTCATGGAACCCTCCTTCTCACCCTGCCCCTGCACCCCCCCCCCCCACTGTCGCCAAGCAACGGTCACAGGGCAAGAGCCCTGCAGCCTCCCCATTGGCTGATTCACATCACTTCATGAGTTGCAACCAGTAATAATCCTAGTGCTTTTGGTGTCAAAAAAAAAATAGCAATACTTCTTTGGGTTGTAATAAAAATGTAAAAATTCACAAATTTATGATATTTTAAAAGAAAAAGCAATGCCAAAAGTTCACAAAAGAATTTCTGCATCTCAATACAATGGCATTTGGTGATGTTGACAAGACACTGGTAACTGTCATGGTTGTACATGCACATGCCTAGGACCTTACAGCTGGGCAAGTACATTAGGCTGAGGTCATCAATACAGGGGCACTCCATGATCTGTTATACCAATTATCTGTTATGCAGCAGGCGCCCAGCTGGCTGGCAGACTGTCAGCTAGGATGTTCCCAGCTGACAAAGTTGTCAGCTGGGAACCAATTTTTGGCATCAAACCGATGAAATTTGCAGTCAGGTAATGAGAAAACAGTTGAGGTGACTGGCTGGGGAAAAAATTATTTATATCAGCTGACTGGGAGGTGCTGAATGATGCTTGGGCTGGCTGGCAACCCAGCTGGCAGCATAACAGATATTTTCTCCCAGTTGCATAAAAAAATGAATCTAAGAGTCACAAATGATGTGCTACCAAGAGCTTACACTGATATTGGCATAATGATAACACACTGTGGTGAGGTGCCCCTGTCAATAGTGTCACTTCAGGCCCTATCAGGCCTATCTTTTACATTCGTCAGTGGAGACACGTCAGTTAGGGTGCATCTAACCCCCTTACATTGTTGGATCACCTCTGACTTTTTTTTGGGGGTGAGGTTTGGTGTCCTGAATAAAACCCTCAAATTTCATTGAAATCCATTAAGGTCTAGGGGTGGCTGATTGCAATTGAAAATTATGCAATATTTATGTTTTTTGATCATTAAAATAATCCGCGGTTCTCCGTAACTTGGTCAATATTGGAGATACATCAAAAATAATAATTTCTTTAGAAAGCCCTCATCATGAGCTTCAAAATGAATACCAACAGCCTATGTTTTCTGGCATTTTAAGCAGTGGTAGTCACCGTTTTCAAACAAGAAATGAGGCTTTTTCTGATGATTCTATGCTAGGCTATACCGAATTTCGACAAAGTTAACTGATCAGAGCCCAACCTTCCCAAAAGATGTGGATGGAGCCCAGAAGACTTCCTGCGAAATTTCAGGTCAATTGAAGATGTCCTTATGCTGGTTCACTCCCTACTTTTGATTTTACATTAAAAAAGTGGCCATTTTCAGGATTTTATGGCTGTATCTCAACAACCTTTCTACATAGAGAGCTGCAAATACACTTAAAATGTGCAGAGTGGTCATATTTGGTATGGGCCATGTGCCCTTTTAACTTTTAGGTACCATCTCTGTTGTTATACTTTGAAAACTGGTTCGAGGAAATCTTGGAAGTAATGTGAAATTCTAATCCCAATGCCGCAACAAGAAACACTAAGAAATTCCTTTGCATCTCTCTCTTTGCATGCAGGCTAGGCCTAAATGTGTCCTTTGGTAATATATTTGGACTTCAAAAAGTCATTGAAGTCATCCCAGTGATAAAAGATGACAGAGCATTATTTGGTAATAGCCTAGATTGGAGCTATATTTTTTGTTAGAAATTACACATACACGAGTGCAAGAAATCACACATACACGAATTGCCCATTTGTGGATGTGGCATTTCTAACACTTTTCTGACTCGTGAATGAGTCAAATATATCACCATCAGGTCGTGTACATGATATATATTACATATACAAGACTGGTTGTGTATATGAAAGAAGTTGCACATACAAGAGTTGTAGTGTACATGGCTTATATGATACATACACGACTGTTAGTGTATATGTCTGATCTAACACATACACGTCCTATTCTTGTATGTGCATGATATCACACATACAGGACTTGTGAATGTGTGCTATCTTACACATTATGCTATCAAAGTTTTGAGCAACCTCAGGCGATGGTGCTGGTAAATGAAACAGGAGGTATGCATTGATTTATTGAAGAAAAGACTAATATATATGCATTTAAAAGAGTTATATTGGTTTGTTTTATTGTACAATTTTTTTCATCTGTTTATAATATAATTGGAGATTCTCACATTGACTGTAAGAGTCAGAGACTAAGTTAATCACATACACCAGTGTTAGAAATGCCATTTAGATGAGTGACTGCAATGAAGAGTACGGAGTGTTATGTCACATAAAGAGTGTTAGATAATACACATAGACGAGTCTGATGTATATGCAAGATATTTCATATACAAGAGTGTTAGATAATACACATGGACGAGTCTGATGTATATATGCAAGATATTTCATATACAAGAGTGTTAGATAATACACATAGACGAGTCTGATGTATATGAAAGATATTTCACATACAAGAGTGTTAAATAATACACATACACGAGTTCAGTGCTCGTGAATGTGTGTGATTTTACACATTCACGAATTTGTGTATGTGCAATTTCTAACAAAAAATATATATGCAGATTGTGTATCCTTCCGCCAGGAAGGATTAACAGGTTTGACATGATCTGCCACTGATGGAACACTTGGAAGGTTCAGTAATAATTCCATAGCTATTGAAAACTTTCAAACAAAGACAATGTTCATGTGACAGCTGTGGATCTTTTCTCCAATTAAATATTCACATACATGTACAGCATAAAAAATGTATTCTGCATGTCTATTTTATCCTCAATAGCATTTCAATAAATTTGCCATACCCAAATCAAAATCAATTCTTGTGTCGCTGACACAAAAGGGTTCCTAACAGCATCTTCTCTGTTAACTTCAGCAGCTCATAGGCCTACAGTTGCCATTCTCTTATTGTGAGCAGCAGATTCATTGCTTTGTGTTCTTCTCCAACACTATAGCCAGAAACAGCATCCAGCAATTTAAAGCCAAATGCTAACATGTCTGAAATTTTTCCTGTGGTTTATGGTAACCCAGATGAGGTGGGAAATTCATCCTCGTCAATATGCAGTCCAACATATTTTGTGGTTGTGGTTACAGAATCACTAGCATGTGTAATTATGAGACCAGCAGCTTTTGTTTCCATCTCCCTTTCATTGAATTCCATAGTATCTTCATAAATGTATTGTTGTGAATCAGGCACATCGTTATCATTATAATCAATTTCTTGAATAGTGTGCCCATTGGCATTGCCCACTTGTGGCTGAACATGGCTTTACCACAGCAGTTTCTCATCAATGGCATGTCTATATTTGCAAGCTGTGGTTGAGGAAAGATGGTCTGGTGCACATTCAGATAGAATAGTCAAGACTGTCCTAGATTATTGTCTCTCATAATATAAAATTCTTTCAAATCTCAGTCTCAAGAGATGAGTTTATTTTGTTATTTTTCAATGAATATTCACCCAAAATGCCATATTTCAATAACCATTGAACCTGCAGAATTGGAATTGATGCTAAAATGTCAAGAATATTCATTTTTGTATTCAATGTCAATACATTCATATGACCTAAAGTCAATAGTTTTCATATTTTTATGGAAAATACAATTTTTGACATCTAAGTAGACGCGGTTTGACATTTAAGCCTGTAGCAGCTGGAATAATCCTTGAAATTCGGTTTGGTATTATTTTCCTTTTTTCTCGAGATAACAAGCATGCTTTAAGAGGGTCCCCACAAATTTCCATGATAATAATCCCTCTACCTGTTGACAAAATATAAGGATTTTTGGCGTTTTCGTAGCTTTTTAGAGTCTGCAATCTTCAAATGAAATCAGCCACCCCTAGGCAACCTTCAAAATGGATGAAATTTGGCAGAATTATTCCTTTCTATGAACCTCACCACCAAAAAAAAGTCAGAAGGGATGTGACAAAATTTTGCATTTTGAGGGGGATCAGATGCACCCTAACGTCAGTGCTTTTTGCTTTGCTTTTGTTGTGCCAATATACTACGGATCAGCTGGGGCAGCTCAACCTCCATCTTTGTGGAGGGAGCTGCACTTTTTTGGTGACTGCGGTATGATAATGCTATGAGAAAACTGGGAGTCTGGCACATACCCTATTAATTCAGGGATATCCAGTGTCTTTCAGTTGCCCCGGCAGAGAACGCTGAATACAACCAGCCTCCATTTACTGTCCCATGGGCTCGGACCAAATTGAGTTCCAGGAGTGGGAGTCGAACCCACGACCTCAGAGCCCGACTGGTAGCGCAAACAAGCACCTTAAACCATTAGGCCACGGAGAACAGTGGTGATCAGTGATTGTGCATGAGTCTTTCACCGCCTTGTGCTGATAACATGCCAAGTAGATCTATAGGGTATAATTTGGCTTTTGTGATCACTTGCATTTCCCCGGCTGTAACAAAGTGCAACTGGTCCTTGCACCTCATTTATCTCATGCTCCTGGCCAAGCATTGACCTTTTCTGTGCCAAAATACAGTACCTCAGAATATCTTCTATAGCTGTACTGGTGCAAGATCAAAAGCACACCTTAAATTGTCTCCTCACCCGTCTCTGTCTGTCCTATAAATTGCTCCTGTTGAATCAGATCAGTGAAAAAAATCATACACATACCGGAGACTCTCCATCCAGGCCTATAAATCTTGAAATTCGGACTTTCCAGCTCAAAAAATATGTGTGCGGAAAATACAGGACGTTGCCTGAATGCAAACCCGGGGACTCAAAGCTCTATCGCCAACTGATGGCCCATTCTCACGGCGAGAACCGGAGAACTTTTTACATCTGTGGGGCAGCTTAAGATGATTTCTAGGACAAAAATGGCTAACTCGGCGAAACACAACGATGATATGATTAATTAGAGGCTATAACGGCGGAACAAGATCATAAATCAGCAGAATAATATCATAAATCGGCAGAATAAGCCAAAAAAAAAAACGTCGGCGGGATGTCAAAAATCGTTAAAAAAGCATCCAAATTGCCAGGAAAATCCCAGCCCGCCGATGCCAAAAGACCTCCGTAAGGTGCCATGAGAACTAGGCATTACTCTTCCGAAACTGGTCCGGACTTGCCTGCAGTCCCACCGTAGTAGTCTGAGCCTTGCAGTGCCCCTTGTTGATTCTCATAGATTTAGATTAGAGAATATGGGTCAATCCTTTTTAACCAAAAAGAAAAGATACACTGCAAAAAATTCCCGTTAAATTTTACAGTTAAATTAACTGGCAACTTTGTTCCAGGTCTAAGAACTGTAAAAGTACTAATAAACCTGAACAGGACAATGAACCGTAAAATGCAGATTGTACATTGAACTGTAATTTTGCAGATTCAACAAAGTGATATTGCGGTATAATGTACATATATAAAACAGTTTATTTAAAGTATATTTTACAGTTATATCAACTGTCAATCATAGAATGTAAAGAATGCAAGGAGCAGTATAATCTACTGTAAAAATATGGATAGTATGTGTTATTCTTACTTATTGCACAAGTGTGAAACAACAGACTAAGCATGTGATTTAACTGTCGCATAGCTGTAGGGATGTACCCAAGCTGGAATCAGCTGAGAGAGTGAGAGAGCCACTGACTCCAGGCTCAGTCTTGCTCATCTCTTGCTTGACAGCAGGGAAGTAAGTCCATCAATTATACCCAGCAATTAATTTGCACACATTTGCTCACCAACCATAAAGTAAAATTGATGGATATTTTCCAAGAGAACCAGGTGTCAAGTTTATCGAAGTATGTTGTATTGATGCAGACTGCACCTGGGTTATTTTGGTTTTAATAGTGTCATTCTTTAGATCACATCATAAGACTAACACAAATGTCAATGTCATATATAAATATAACAACTTTTGCATAATGACAGCATCTTTAAGATCATATGAATGAGGATGTTCCCTTACCTTCAGATAAGTTATAAATTAAGTTTGATTAACAGCTGTGAAAAGCATATGTTATAGATGGCACCACATGTTCCGTGGTTGAAGTCCATGCAATCTCTTGTTTATAGTTCCTAATCTGACGAGGTGTATTGATTGTTTGGCCAATTCAAATGTTTTGTCTGCATATTACAAGTTGCCAGTAAATTAACGGTTTAAGTAATTGTTCATTAACGTGAACTGAATGTTAAATGACATGTTGCAGTAAATTTATCTTGGAGCCATTTTGTAACTGACAAAGAACTGTAAATTCACAGACAAAGTCTGTTTTAAAAAAAAACTGATAAAATAACAATAAATTTACGGTTCTTTTAGCCAGAAAAACACGGCCATTTCTTACAGTGTACAAAGTAAAAATCAGAAGAAGAAAGACATGTTGCCCTGAGTAAATCAGTCTGGGTTAAATGGAAAAAAGAAAATGAATAGGATAAAACAATTCTTGGTTGTAAAAGGATATTATCTGTCTCCTGTTAGCAATTGTACTTGTTGAACCAACATTAAAATGAGTTTGAATGACAGGAGAATGAACAACGCTAAATTATGGAAATACCAATTCCAACAAAAAGCAAAACTGATGAGTTCAACAGGCAGGTCATTTTGGTATGTTCAAGTGTAAAAATTTACTTACTCATACTCACAGAAAAATTTCTTGCACAAGGTTCTTTCTTGAACCACAGATCCATTAGGAACCGAAAGGTACTTGCATGGGGTTCTTCAAGATTCTGTATGAAAAGGCTGGCAGATCCAATGTATTAGCATAAGGTTCCATCAAAACAGATAACCCTGTATTATAAGTTCTTTTGATCTATACCATTTGCAGTGTAGGCCTATTTTGGGGCATTGAAAGCAGGTTCAAGTTGCAGCCATGTAAGATTCTTCAGTGTTCTGGAATGTTATAAAAACCAATATTCATTTTATAAAGCCAATTCCAGAAAGACCAGTTTTGAGCAAATAATTAATTCTTGAGAAGTCAAGTTTGGGAAAAGGAAACGGGCATTTCCCAATGTGGATTAAATGCATAAAAAATGCTGACTTTCGTTGAGAGAATGTCTCATCATCAACTCATACACTGTGTACATCCTGAAGCACTTGGTCATTACTTTTGATTAGTGACAATAGAGATGATGATGATTAAAAAGTAGAACTATTATATATATATGATTGGCTCAGATAAAGGTGACATGCACACACACAGTGACACACTGCCTCACATTCACAGAATGAGACTTTGAGGTCTACTGCATGGGAAGTTTCTTTTTGTCAGAATGATTTTGGCAAATAATTCTGTCTCATATAGGTCTATATATATATGTGGTGATATGGGATAGTGATATATATCCTGTCAATCAGCAGCTTCTTTCCCACCCTTCACCCATATACCATCCATTATGACAGCTGTCCCAATGTGTCATTGAAACTTTCAGCCTCTGTCTTGAGTCTCTGTCTTTCTCAGGTCACCATGGTTACTAGGGTTACTGTACAGATATATATTGGTTTCAGAAGTGACAGAGGCTTTGTGTGGATTGTGTCTGTCAGTTTCAAGTCTGTAAATCATCAAAAGGGAGACAAAAAAATGTCACACTTGACCTTGAGAGAAGGAAACACGACCTTGGGAAGGAATCTCCCAAAGATACCCCTAGATTCCTGTCTGTCACGTGACCAAGGTCAATGTCATAGAAGGTCAGGCAATGCCAAACATGCTTAACAACAAAGAAGAATTAAGCTGAGTTTAGTGAATCAACTTGTGAGATGAAAAGTAGTCATTATAAGATCCTTCTTTATCAAGCTCCCTCTCTTTTTTAATGACAAGAACGTGGCAATCATAAATGGCAGATGCAAATGAAAATGTTTGTCACTTTGAAGTTTCATGACATTGGAATGTCTATACAAGTCAATTAAATGCTCGTTTTCATAAGAGATGTATTCAATTCATGCACAAAAGTGATTAATCTGCAGAATCTACACAGGGAATACATCATCCAGTTATATAAATAATGGAAATTAATTACATAACACGAACCTGACCGAAGATTGGGACAGAGAGTGAAGTATTGTGGCATTCCCTGACATTCACTCATTTCTGTCTATATCAAATGTTGCATATTCACTGATTCTTTTATATGTCAAATGTTGCATATTCAATCATTCGTGTCAAATATTGCACATTCACTATTTCATGCAGGTGTCAAATGTTGCAAATTCACTCATTCATTATAAATCTGTTAAATGTTGCACATTCACTCATTCATTACTCATATGTTTCATTATTTGGCATGTTCATGAACTTGTGGAGGTGTAAAAACAAGCATGTACGAAGTTGTGGACATGAAAAAACGAGCGTAGATGCTCGTGTACATGTTATAACTAACGCTCGTGAATGTGCTTGATTATTCATTCGTGTATCTGCTTACACTAACATTCGTGGAAGTGCTGTGTCATTCATGTATATATTTTTCATTATTTGGATGACAAATACAGCACATACTGTGTCATACAGGAATGTTAGCTTTTACATAGACGAGTAGCCTACTTGACATGCTCGGTTTTGTATGTCCACAAATTTGTTCATGCTCGTTTTTATACACTTAAACACATTCGATGGTGTAATATGTGTATGTCCCAAATATTGAAAATTATAAACATGATACACGAGCTTTAGAAAATGCACATACACGATTGTCAGAAAATGCACATGCATGAGTGTTTAAAAAGGAACATACATGAGTGTTAGAAAATGCACATATATGAGAGTCAGAAAATGCACATGTATGAGTGTTAAAAAATGCACATACATGAGTGTCAGAAATCCCACATACATGAGTGTCAGAAAATGCACATGCACAAGTGTTTAAAAATGCACATACATGACTCTTAGAAAATCCGCTTAAACGAGTGTTTGGATACACATATAGGGTACATGAGTGTTTTCAAATCAATGACATGCTAATTATTATCGCCCATGCTATACTATGCATAGGGCGATTATGCTTTAGTGCTGAAATCTACTGAAGGGGTGAAACAACCAATGCTGTGGCCTCAACCAGCCCACTCTGGAAGTTCTTATCATATGCATAACACATTGATACCATTGTAGATGTGCACAGCGGATCGTATTTTCAGTTTAATTCAATATTAGAAAATTTACTATTATCAGTTTTAGAGGCTATCAAGGTCCAGAAAGCCTGCATTGTGGTGGCCATTTTCCCTTCCACAGGGTGAGTTTTAGTACACAGAATGGCCACTGCAAGCACTCAGATACATTACACAAGAGGGCAGCACCTGGACATAGAGCACACCATACTTAAAGACAAATCCAACTACCTAACGTCGATAAACAAGAAGGATAGCAAAACCCTCGAGTCAATCATCAACTCAGAGGAAAACAACAGCTGGACACAAAACCTCAAAGGAATCCAAAAGGACAAGTTCAAAACATACACCATTGACAACAAATCCTCGCAACATATGGTAAACAAAATCACTTATAAGATATGGAATGAAACATTATCACAAGCAGGACTAGAAAAATCTAAGGTAAAATTCCTGCTTGACAACAGAAAGGGAACGACAAACCGAGGAAAATCCTATATAAACCAACTAAACAGGATGCAAGCAAGCGCCATCTTTAAAGCAAGGACAAGGATGATCCCTGTAAAAAGTAACTTTAAAAACAAATACCCCAACACAGACTGCAGATTCTGCAAAAACTGCACAGAAACACAACAACATATACTCGAAGAATGCACCTCCATAGACAGAACAAAAGCCCCAATAACAACAACAAACGAGATCTTCACAGAGGAAATTGAAACCCTTAAAAAGACAAGCGAAAAATTAATCAAAATCACAAACCACCTCAATGAAACAAACTAGAACAAACACACGTACAATCGCCTCTACTAGAGACGGTAACCCACCTGATGTGGGCAAGTACACAAAGAAGAAGAAGAAGACCTGCAAGTCCTTTGCCAGTTCCTCCCTTTGCACCACAATTCTATTTCTGGGAAACTCAGCAATTCCTGCATCTCAGTATAGTTCATGCATCTTTCCAACTAATTTTACAGGTATCTATTTCATATTATTCTATTCTCTTCCCTCCAATCTACGGGCAACTTACTATATAAATCTGTTTTATATTTATGTAAATAAAATACTGGTTATAATATACACTAATGTAAACAAAAGATAGACATATAGATAGATAGATAGATAGATAGATAGATAGATAGATAGATGCATGGATAGACGGATTGGCAGACAGATAGGATAGATGGATGGGATATACAGTAGGATAGGATAGATGGATAGTATAAACGGATAGTATAAACAGACAGGATAGATAGATAGATAGATGGAGGAATGGATTGACAGATGGATTGATGGATATATGGGTTGACAGACGGACAGGATAGACGGATGGGATAAACAGATAGGATAAACGGATAGGATAAACAGATGGGATAAACAGGTAGGATAAACGGGATAAACGGATAGGATATACGGATGGGATAAACGGATAGGATAAACGGATGGGATAAATGAACGGGATAAACGGATAGGATAAACGGATAGGATAAATAGAAACGTAGATAGATAGATGAATGAATGGATTGACGGATGGATTGAATGATAGATGGACGGATGGATTGACAGATTGACAGACAGATAGGATAGATGGATAGAATAGATGGCTGGGATAAACAGATAGGATAGATGGATAGTATAAACGGATAGGATAAACAGACAGGATAGATAGATAGATAGATGGAGGAATGGATTGACGGATGGCTTAATGGATAGATGGGTTGACAGACGGATAGGATAGACAGATAGGATAAACGGATAGGATAAACAGGTAGGATAAACGGGATAAACAGATAGGATAAACGGATGGGATAAACAGGTAGGATAAACGGGATAAACGGATAGGATAAACGGATGGGATAAACAGCTGGGATAAACAGATGGGATAAACAAATGGGATAAACGGATAGGATAAATGGATAGGATACACGGATAGGATAAACGGATAGGATAAACGAATAGGATAATGGGTAGGATAAACGGATAGGATAAACGGATAGGATAAACGGATAGGATAACAGATAGGATAAACGGATAGGATAAACAGATAGGATAAACGGATAGGATAACAGATAGGATAAACAGATAGGATAAACGGATAGGATAAACAGATAAGATAAACAGATAGGATAAACAGGATAAATGGGATGAACCAATGCTATGGGGTACTGGATAAACGGATAGGATAAACGGATAGGATAAACGGATAGAATAACGGATAGGATTAATGGATAGGATAAACGGGATAAACAGGATAATGGGTAGGATAAACCGATAGGATAAACGGATGGGATAAATGGATAGGATAAATGGATGGGATAAAGGGATAGGATAAATGGATGGGATAAAGGGATAGGATAAATGGATAGGATGAATGGATAGGATAAACAGATAGGATAAACGGATAGGATAAACGGATAGGATAAACAGATAGGATAAACAGATAGGATAATAGATAGGATAAACGGATAGGATAAATGGGATAAACGGGATGACGGATTGGATAAATGGATATGTTAAACGGATAGGGTCAACGGATAGGGTAATGGATAGGATAAATGGAAAGGATAAACGGATAGGATAAACTGATGGGATAAACGGATAGGATAAACAGATAGGATAAACAAATAGGATAAATAGATAAGATAAACTGGATAAATGGGATGAACCAGTACATATGGGGTACTGGATAAACGGATAGGATAAACGGATAGGATAAACAGATAGGATAAATAGATAGGATAAACGGATAGGATAAATGGGATAAACAGGATAACGGGTAGGATACACGGATAGGATAAACGGATAGGATAAACAGATATGATAAACGGAGAGGATAAATGGACAGGATAAATGGATAGGATAAACGAACGGGATAAACTGGCTAACGGATAGGATAAACATAGGATAAAACATGCGGGGCATGGGCGATGCTGTGCCATTATATGTGCTTGTTTTCTGCACATGTGTGGTGCAAATCTAAAATCCTGAATTCGATAAACAAGGCTTAAGAAACACAAGAAATGGTTGCAGACTTGTAGTTGAATTAGGCTACTAGGTACGGGCAAGTGCTATTACTTAGAAATTCCACAATCGTGATATTTAATTTGTTTTAGCTGAAAAGAAAATACTATTTTGCTTGTGAGTGACAGGTAAATATATCAATTAGGATTATTGTGAGAACAATGGTGCCATTCGCTTTCTTCCCAACAGAGGGCCTACATGCATTCACAGAAAGGCAAGTGCTGTCACCTATTGAAACACATATTCCCATGGTTTGCAGATCAGACATACTGTTCACAGTGATATTTGGAAGCAAAGAAACTTGTGACACCTATTCACAGAAAAAAAACCACGAAAATGGTTGTGTTGGTATATCAAAATCGTGAGTCATTTGGTTCCAAGTGGAACCCTTCAGTTCTATGTTGCACATATTCATAAGTTGTTTTGGGAGTTTTGCTCATTCAGGGCTCAGTAAGCACTTTTAAGTTAGTTTTGATAATAACATAGTTCTATAGAATACTTAATCACACTCTTGCAGAAGTTATCAATTTCAAACGGAAATCCGCTGACATTCCATATTTATGAAATCATGGTAAAGATAAAAAAATCCTCTTTTCTTTTAATAATCTTTTTCAGAAAAATCTCTACTTAAATCATATCGGGGGGGGGGGGGGGGCTTGGATTTTTCCTTGACTGAAGTGATTTATTTCATGGCGACCCTTTTTTTTTTAGCTTGCAATGTCAAATAATCCTTAATATATATTTCAAAACTGTCTGTGAATAATTTTTTTTTTTTTTTTTTTTTTTTCAAATATATTTTAGAAGGATAGCCAGTTCAGCATTTGCTGTTTTTCAACCGGGTCCTTCATCATTAACAATGATAAAATCAATTTTCACAAATATATGTAACAATATTTTTAAATATCACTAACAACATAAAATCAACTAAAAGCATAAAATAACATACATATCACAGACATTCATAACAACTAGACATGAGCTGCATTTTTAATATGGTGCTTCAACATTCTCTTGAACTGTTCTAGGTCATTGCATTCTTTAAGGTTACTTGGTAAATTATTCCATGACCTAGCTCCTCTGTAGATAAACATTTTCTTATGTGACTCATTTTCAGGAATGGGTAGATAAAGATCCATATTATGTTTCCTTGTTCTTTTTTCTTTAATTTCGATTTCCATTATAATGTTATTTGTTAGATAATGAGGAGCTAAGCCATGGATGCACTTAAAAATTAATAAGGTTTGGAAATATTCATATCGCTCTTTCACATTCATCCATCCAAGTCTTTTCACTAAATTTATACCCCGACACTGTATGTAATCAAAATTCTTTTCTATTATTCTTGCACAGTAATTTTGTAGTCTTTGTACTTTATTGGTGTTAGTTAAATTTTTACATCCCCAGACCGAAATTGCATAATCTATGCTTGGTTGAATGGTAGAATTGTAAATTTTGATGAGTATGTCTTTTGGAAGTGTCTTGCTTAATCTCGCAAATTTAGATACTTTGTAATATAAAGATTTACATAATCTGTTAACATAGTTGTTCCATGTTAGAGCATCATCTATTTCCAAACCTAAATAGTTCATAGATTTTACATTTTGGACAGTACAATCATTAATTGAAATACTTAATCCATCATCATTCATTCTCATTTTTGGTCCAATCAACATAGAACAGCATTTATCTTCATTCACAACAATATTGTTCTTTCTATACCAATTTGAAATTTCATTTACACATTGTTGTAATTTGACATTTGCTTCTAATAAATCATTACCTGTACAATAAACTAAAGTATCGTCAAATAATTAATTTGTTTTTCACCAACTCAGGCTAAAAATAATCTATTAAAAAAGTCCCCCTGGTTGTCAAATGGTTGCCCCCTTTCAATATTGGCAAAGGTGACATAATTGTTACATGAGTTTTTGAGAGACTTTGGGACAAGCAATTATATGGAGTATAAAATCATATTTCAATAGGCGGATCAGGGCTCCCCCCCCCCCCCTTTGTCAGATAAAACCTTCATATTTCCATTTGGAAAAAAATATTTTTAGAGACTCCAGTGTTATGAGTATTGCCCCCCCCCCTTTCAAAATAACCTGGATCCACCACTGTTTTCGGTTGTGGTTCTTGCCTTGGAGTCTTCAAAATTCCTTCCTGTAAAAAAAATTAAATTATCAAAGTCACATTATTCAAGCAGGGTTTCAAAGCAAACCCTGAAGGAGGAAAGCATCTTGGGATAAGAAACAAATCACTAAATTAGCAATAAATAGTAATATGATGATTGGCACGTAGATTTTTATAGACTTGCCTTAAAAGGAAGTGTAAAACATTAGTTTCAAGGGCGCCCGTTTGGGGCACCACCATCGCTTGGAACCAGACCATCACAATTGTCACGCACACACCTGGGAGAAAGTTGCCTGCCATAAGGGACACATTTTTGATTGGAAATTAGAATTTAATTGCAAAAAGATGTTGGCAGTAGCACTGAGGAGGGTTTCGGCGCAAGCAGGCGGATTTACTGTGCTCAAAAGAAACATGGCCTTTTCAACCGTGGGACCCCCAAGAGTCAGGATTTCTTTGGTGGTAAGTTTAATTCTCATTCGCAAAATACTTTGGCCAGTGAGCTTCCTTTCCTGCCAACAACTTCTGAAATGTATATTGGTAAAAAAACTTGAAGTAACTTTTGATAATAAGTTGTTCCTTTTTTGTGCAAATGTTCAATGATTTTTCCTTTCCATTAAAAGAATTAACTCTTTATCATAAACACATAGGCCTAATTCAGCACAAATTCAACACACTCATTGCTGGAAACCAACATGATAAAATTGATTTGACGGCACACTTTCTGTTTCCATAAAACTGCATGCAGATAATTTAGTACCATCCTGATGCGCAACTACTTCTTATTAAAAGTAGGTCTATATATCTTCTATATTTTTGCAACTACCAGGTTGATAGATTACAAACAACTTTTAAAAATAAAAATTTAACGTTCCCATCAACATTCCCGCCCTTCCCTTTGCTTCAACATTGCTTTTAACATTGCTTATTCTTGGAGCGAATCCTCTCCCACCAGACAATGCAGAGCTGCCAGACTTGAACAAACAACTCTTTTACTTTTTCGCTGCAGCAATCGATTTCAGGGCCGCTTTCCTCACTCTCTGGAGCCTTTCGAACTCTTTTCTCTGATAAAATGATTAAAATCCAACAACAACAATTAACTTGATGACAAGATTAACGGCTGTAATAGCTGGAGATAAGATAATCAACTTGGCAAAAAAAAAAAAAAGGCAAGGGAAATAGGGTGTCCATCAAGTTGGAAGTGGCAGGCTTCCTTTTCTTCCATTAAGAGGCCGGGGTCCTGATCAACTTCCTTTAGTCAGACGTTATTTTAAAAAAATTACAAATTCTTAAATAAAAAACCTTAACCAGCAATTCCTGTTAAAAATTGATCATTAGCTAGAAGCTAAACCTGCTTTCGCCTTTATTGGCTTGGAACTCGTTTTCCAGTTCTTGATGCATTCTTTACAGCTGTTTCCCTATTTACGGGGAAAGGAGAGGATCATTTTGCCAAAACAAAAACAATTTTGGACTTTGGTCTAGTGTGGGTTATGATGATGATGTGTCATTATCAAACCAAACTTGTTGGTGACAGATGATAGATGATAATTTTAGTGACAAACAAAAGGATTTTGTATCTGATTCTTCTAAAATCGATTAATATGACATCATATACGCCTATAGCCTAAGTTATATATTTTTTTATAATCGTTCTCTTCTTCCCCATAAGGAGTGAACATGTTGCAATCAGGGGCGTATTTCGAAATGGCCCCGAGGGGTAGGGAGGATATATTACTTCATGCGATCGAATAAGTCATGCACTATAGGCTTCCTATCTTCCAAATGTTAATTTTGGGCCTGAGGAGAGGCATGGCCCAGTGCCCCCCCCCAATAAATACGACACTGCAATAGCAAATTGAGCATTCAATGCTCTTGGGAAAAAAAACACGTAGCAATATCACAAACAACTGATAAGCAAATTGGTCAATTGCAAAACATATCCCCTGCACATTACAAGAGTTTGAACAGACCTATATCCTTATCTCTGTCTGCAGGGTAATCTATTAGAATGGCAGCATGCTGCCAGCAATGCCCAGCATCCAGGCAAGGCTGTTCTGGCTGCTGAGGCAACCATCAGTAGACCAGCATCCCATGGAATGGTTCGTCACGTAGTCCCACCCACACACACCTCTAGCGATGTTAGATCAGCTGTTAGATGGGTCATTATCCTGGGACACTAATATGTATGGATCGATAGTGAAAAGATAAATTTATGAATCGTTTTTCAACCCTCTCTATAGGCATACCAGCATACTGCATTGATTGTTAAAACCATACTCTCTCAGTCTGACCAGCTTGGCTGCTGATATTGACAAGGACAGGGAAAAGGCACAGAGTTTCACAGATTCCCACAGATTCACTTAATATTGATTGTGTGTAAGCTATCCCAACAAGTTTTTTGTGGCTTGAGCTTCGCATGGGATCACTGTGCCCTCGGGAGAATGGCAAAATCAAGCAGAAAAGCAAGGCAAGCTGCCCAATACCTCGTTTATTACTGCCTCCAATATACAGGCCAGATTCCCAGATAACATCTAGTATGATACTTCATAGCAGTCTATAGATCTAGGTTAATAAATCAGCAAACATAAAAAATGCAATGTGATTTCAAAAAGATAACATCCACCGGGCTGGCCAAAGCTATAAACAATGGAATATTGTAAAGAAAGTCATCTTATCTTAACTGTATGTGGCTAAAAGTTTCTCATATAATTTTGTAAACTCCCTTTATTCCATTCAAATTTTCAACAAAAAAAAGCCAGTGACATTACAGCTTGTGAAATATAATTTGAACTTTAAAGCTGAACCAACAGAACTTTATAGTCATTGGAAAATGAGTGATTACCAAAAACGTGTCAAAATCTTTTCAAAATCTTTCTTGATCCATAGGTGTACGGCGCGCGCGATTTTTGGGGGGCGAGCGACATTTGCCCGAATTTCACGATCTAAATTTATAAACATTTTAAAATTAAATTTCCTGGAAATCATTAATCTTCTGTAGTTTTTATTTAATCATCCTCCCAAATTGTTTAGCCTTTTTGCCCGAATCTTACTGTTTCGATCGCCCCCCCTTCCCCCCCCCCCTCCGATACGCCTATGTCTTGATCACTCATATTCAGTAAGTGAGATCGTATCATATGTCTCACAATGGCAAATTTACCTTTTATTTCAATGTAAAAGATACCTTTGACATGTAGTGACATTAATAATGTCGATCCCCATCAGCCAAATGTTATTAATTGCATTTCCCCCACTGTAAGATGAAGAGGATTAGAGAATCAACGTTGACTCAATGAGGCATGATAATAAACTTTCACTGATGCTCGATTCCAAATTTATAAGTCAGATATTTCGAAAAAAAAAACTCTAATGAGCAAAAGTGACAACCCATAATCATCTCATCCTAACATTAAATTCCTGGTATACTAATATAATATTGCATTGACTAGACTGTGCAACAGGATCTATGTCCTATAGCAATATAATATTGGGCCATATAAAGGCCAATTCACCTGTAAAACAAGTTGAGCTTATACTGTCATTCATATCAAGTCTCTAAAAAATATGCTACTTTAAAAAATAAGCTGTTGTTGACACATGTACATCATCGATTAGCATCACTCTATATGCCTAGGCATGCATCAACAAAAAAAAAGGTCAGGTTAGATAGTTTGAGATACCATTTGATTAAGATCCTTATTTATGATTGTTAAAATCTCTGAGCAGCAGGACTAAATTGCAAACTTTGTAGGCCTATCTTGGTTAAAAGTTTTTGAGTTTAGTAAAGTTCTGTATAAAATACTAGAAAAACCCGCAGGGTCATATTCAATTTTAGGGGCCGACCATAAATAGTGGGGGAGGGGGCAATTGATTTTACCGGCAAGACAAATTTATTTTTTGTTTGTGAAGCGTCAAGAAACAATTTTTTGCACAAACATTTTTATCGCAATTTTAACATTACGGTACCCATTAAGCAAAATAAATAGCACCAAGCACATATTGACATAAATGCTTGTTTAATTATTTTAACAATAAATATATAAATGTTCAGGTCTCTTAAAATTCTCTTCTTTTTATTTTTCAGGAGAAGTTTGCCCATGGAGCAGCAATATTCGTTGCCTGCACAGCACCAATGGCTTACATCATGACCAATGTGAAGCACTACAGAGGAAAGGAAGAGGAGTAATCAATCAAATGACAATTAATTACCTCCAGTGCATTAAGATCTCATCACGGACTCAAGTTGAACTAATATGTGAATTTAAAACACTCGTTTCTGCTCTGTGATAGAGGAAACAAAAGAATGGCAACCCCAAAGTATAATAAAGAAAATGTCTATTTATAATTGGAAGATTGTTTCTTGTGGAATTGAGGTTGATTAACTTGATTTTCATCCAGTATTAAGTCATTCTTCTTCAATTCTTTTGCATTTATTTCATTTTAGCAATTGTAAAAGCATTTTGTTGTAAGTTTAAGATTCCAATCAACACGAAAGCAGACGACAGAGTTAAAACTGCTTGCAGAGGGCAGCACTTTCCGGCAGTTGCCACCAGAGGAATCAACTGCAACTTTCTTGGAGCTGGAAGGACGACTTTTTGGCATTCTCATTTTTGCAGACAGCTTATCCTTCTAATTTCGAAATGAATGCAGTCCTCAGGAACCGATTGACAAGACTTGCTGTCCAGGGCAGTCTTGTGTCCCGCAGAACTATCTCCCATGCTGGGCCAGTTGTCGCCCCACCAAGAAATCGAATTCCTTTGGCTGTAAGTACTCATTTTCTTCAACAGAAATTTTACATATTTCACAAATTTGGTGGTAAAAACGTTAAAACATATTTAGAAGTATTAACACGACAATTATTATGAGTAAAATTGACATGATTTATGATTATTTTGGGAGACCATGTGGTTGTCAATAAACACATGTTTTGGTCACGTAGGCCACAGTTCATAATGGTTAAAGGACATTTACTCACTGGGGCAGTCTGTTCAAATAAGACTTCTTATTTTGAAAATAACTTTAGCATTCACACAGTCATACTATAAGCTTATTTTTGCAAATAAACACTAAAAATAAAAGATCTATGTTAATTTTTGCCCAGGTACTTTAAAAGAGAGAGAATGACATTGTCTGTAGCAACCCACAGAAGTCATGACCGACATTGTAACAGATTGGCTTGGTCTGAATGAAAAAAAAACAAAAAAGAAAGACAGAAAAGAAAAAGGAAAGGTATATCACTGACCCCAATCATTAGTTCACTTTGGTCGACTTTTAAAAGTTGTTTTTAAAAATAGCACGTTTAATTTCACCTTTACATTGAAAATCAGCAAAAAAAATTATTGATAAGACACTTGGAAATTCAATCAATGATGGACATTAATCACTTTTAATAATCAGGTGATTCAAGAGGCCTGCTATTAAAGTCTCGCCTCTATCTAATCTGCATCTTGTTTGGTCTAGAGCAGAAAAAGTTGCTGGGAAAAAGAAAACTCATCTAGTTGTTTAAACAGTAAAGATAGCTGCATGGGAGGCCCAGGGAGGGAGCGCCATATTGCGCTCTTTATTTGGCCCCCTCCATCTATGTAGGTCAGACAATACACATAAATATCACTTTTTTCTGGTCCCTTGTTCTAAGCCAGGTAGAGCAATACATGTTGATATGGATTCTAGCCATGCTTTGGTATTGACAGCATGATGCAGCATTTTGACAGTACAGGGCAGGAAGTTTTGCTCAAAACAAAACACATTTTATTGCTCCAACCATGCTAAAGCAGTGCCCATAATTCATGGCCTTGGCCAGGCTATGACATCAAATTGTTTCAATTTATTAGCGTCCTGTAGGTGACTGAATAAAAGAGTTAAAACAAAAACAAAAGCAACTGCTTTCAATTTCTAAATGATTCATCTCAAACGATTTGGTCCAGCATCGACAATTTTGTACACTTAGTACATTACACCAAAATACAGAAGTTCATAAAGATACCTACTCAATAGCGACTCAAGAATTTTCATGATTCCCTAATTTGCATGGGTTGACTGGGGCAAGCCAGCAAGCAATCTAGCTTGTATCAGCAGGGAACATAATCCAACCAATTAGGTGATAATCAGACCAATTAGTACAATCTTGGCTCACCAAATTGAGCCCATTTCTTATGTCACTGATTTGTTAGGTCCGGAGGAGGTTTGGTTTTTTTAAATAATAATTTCTAGTTCAGTTTTGCTGAAATAACTATAAATTCGTTCTAAACAGTCTTGAAATAATTAGTTTCTGGTGGGGGTAGTTCTTAACATGGTGCTGTTTGATTTAAAAGCAAAATTTTAGGATGACAAATGCTCAAAGCAAAAAATTATGAATTTATGATTGGCGTTACTGTAATAAATAAAAGCTCGAAGACCCGATCCCCCCTCAAAAATTTAATGTCCACCCCGCCCCCCTCATGCTTTTTATTAAAACGTCATATAGGCCTAATCAATTTTAAAGTAAAGTATATTTATTACAATTTGAGTCAACATAAAGTTATGATTTATATCTGCAGCATCACAAGTTTTTATCACTTGAGTCAATTTCGGGAACTTGCAACATCTGAACAGCTGATCAGACCAAATTTTATACTTTAATAAAACACAGCCAAACCAGACACCACAATGGCCAATGGCCCATGGGTCACATGGGTGTTATGCCATCTCCTGCATTATTTCTTGAAGCAATGACACATGCATGAATGAAGATGCGTTAGGGTCACCTTGCCACACTTCAGCCAGACTCTCTTAATGGAGTTGTACCCGCCTTGATGGTCTTGGTATGTAAATACTGGAGTGCACCCCAATCAGCACTCCACCAGCCAACCAACAAAATCATTTGTTTATTTTGAGATGCGATGAAACAAGAAGGTCTTGTACCGCATCTGACATGTGTGAAAACAATGTCTTATTATTTCTTGCTGCTCTTCCCTTGTCTGGTTTTGCTCGTCCGAACTTTCCTTGTCCCATTCTGCTTGTCTGATATTTTCTTTGAATATGTCATGCCTGACCTTTCCATTTCTGATTTGCTTGTCTGACCTTTCCTTATCTGATGCTACTTGTCTAATCTTTCTTTGTCTGAATCTGCTTCTCTCATGTCTTCTTGTCTGACTCTGCTTGTCTGATCTTTCCTTGCCTGAATATTTCTTGTCTGATTTTCCTTGTCTGATAATATTTAGTCATACTGATCTTTCCTTGTCTGATTTTCCTTGTCTGATTTTCCTTGTCTAATTTTTGCTTGTCTGATTTCCTCTTCTGATCATTTCTTGTCTGATCTTTCCTTGCCTGAATATTTCTTGTCTGATTTGAAGTGCTTTCCTTGTTTTGCTGGTCTGAATATTTCTTGTCTTATTTTTCCTTGTCTGATGATTGCTAGTCTGATCTGTTCTTGTCTGATTTTTCCTTGTCTGCATGATTATTGCTTGTCTGATCTTTCCTTGCCTTAATATAATCTTGTCTGATTTTCCTTGTCTGATATCGCTGGTCCGCATATTTCTTGTCAGATATTTACCCTCGGCCATGTTCTCATGGCCTGGGTATTGCCGAGTGCAGCGTTGTCCGTCCGTCAGTCTGTCTGTCTAGCTGTCCGTCCATCTGCCTGTCAACCATCCTTGTGTACAAGATAACTCAATCTGTATTGATCCAAGGATCACCAAAATAATAAGGATTATTATCACAGTAAGACCTTGGATGAGTTCTGACTTGAGTGACCTTGACTTATTTCTGTGACCTTGGTGGCCATATTTGTGAAAATCTTGTGTATGAGATAACTCAATTCGTGTTGATCCTAGGATCACCAAACTATGAGGGATTGTTTATTGGTGTAACACCTTGAAGGAGTTCTGACATGAGTGACCTTGACCTATTTCTCTGACCTTGGTGGCCATATTTGTGAAAAGCATGTGTGCATGATAACTAAATTTGTATAAATTTATCCTTGGATCACTATCAGGGATTGTATACACTGTAAGACCTTGAAGGAAGTCAAACTTGAGTAACCTTTATTTTTGTGACCTTGGTGGCCTTACATAATAACTTAATATGTACTGAAAGACAACAGTATCTGGCCGAGGGTGGCACTTGCATCAGCAGGTATTTTTCCTTGTCTGATTATTGCTTGCCTGATCTTTCCTTGTCTGAATATTTCTTGCCTGATTTTCCTTGTCCGATTATTGCTTGTCTGGTCTCTCCTTGTCTGAAAATATCTTGTCTGATTTTTCCTTGTCTGGTTATTATTGCTTGTCTGATCTTTCCTTGCCTAAATATTTTTTGTCTTATATTTCCTTGTCATATTATTGCTAGCCTGATCCAGGGGCCTTGTTTTGTTCCAAATCATTGGGGGGAACAACTCGAATAAGTGCTCGATTCAGTAGCTGAATACAAGACGCATCATTTTTCATTGCATTTCTGCAAAACCTAAAAAGATGTCTCAGGAAAGTGTGAAGGTTTGAGAACCTTCTTGTTTTTTGGCCAATCACAACACACAACACAAATGAAAGCAATCAAACGAGGAACGCCGTAAGTGCTGCCTCTTGCCAAATGATTTAATCCAATTTCATTTCAAGCCTTATCAATAATGGTATACATGTAAATCTCTAAATTTTTTATGAATCTTAACTCTTCAATGAATATCTAGATGATGTTAGAATAAAGTATTTCATTTTGACTTTTGCTTGAAAGTTGAATTTTGAATCAGATAATCTAACATTGTTACACTATCAAAACTATGACCTTTTCTAGAATATGAGGTGACATTGTAACCTTCTTTCAGGAAATGTAAAATTTAACAAAACAGAAAAAACATGATATCAGTCTTCCTAAAATATAAGTTCTTACAAAAAATTACAAATAACAGTCATGACTAGTCAAGAGTCAATAAATCCAATGTTTAAACTTGTAATATTTAAAATTTTTCAAAATTTGCAGCCTGAAATTATGCATTTCAAGTCTAGCTCTGTATTATGGTGGACCGCAACCATATTTTAAGAGCTGACAGGAGATACAAGCGAGAGCCTGAGCACTGAGAGCAGCTCTTCAATATTCAGAAACATCTTCCTTACTATTATTGTTGCCTGACAAAACTCTCATAAAAGCAACTCATATTTTTAATAAATAAGGGCATACACATGCTAATATCATAATAATGAGATGAATCACAAGACAAGTGACATTAAATTTAAATATTGGAATCTTTGTCACGCAACTGTAATACTGCTCACCCTAAAAGTTGGATTTAAACACAAGGACATTCATGATTTAGTTCTATATATCATGCTTGGTTGATGAGTAATTCTGTGTCATTTCAGAAAATTTAAGAAAATTTACCCACTCGACCGATTCAGAATACCTTGATAATTTGCCAGAATCAAAATTTCTTATCAGAAAGCACAAATCCCAAGATCTTTTTTCCCCTGTATTTCACCAGAATTACTTTTTATTTATATATTTTCTTGATTATATCACTATTTTAATTTATTAGTCTTTTTTCAAATGTTAAAATAACTTACCTTTGCTTTACTATTGCTATTATAAATGTATTTTATTTTTTCTAATGATAACTGAGGTAATTACGACACGGGCTGACCAGCCCTTGTAATTTTCCGCAAGTATGAAATATCTGATACTTGAAAATAAAATCTACCTACCATATTCTGATATCTTAAATAGGTTTCTGAAAACAATTCATGAAGTCCAGAATTTGAAGGCATGTATAACTCAATTAGTGTAAAACCTCGAGACTTGCACTTTGGGAACACATTTTTAATGTAGCCCAAGTATAATTGTTTCAGCCACCAAAGTGCATTTGCCTCCATTTCAAAGGTTGTTGAAAAAAATCAGACAATTGCAAAAACTTCTGATGATGCCTGTTTCAAATAGAAACAAACAATTTTTGAAAATCTAAGTAGATATAACACCAAAAGATGCAAACTTCAAATTTTTTCTATGAGAACATTTGATGTTGTTCTTTTAGGTCAGTGGTTTCACTTTCATGTTTTTGATATGGGCGACTATACCTTGAAAAAGCTGGTCAGTTTTTTTTAGAAAAATATTTGTGTGGTTAGCTTGAAACCACAGGCAATGATCACATGCTTTGCCCTTATTCTGTTGTATTAGACTTTTTTTTTTATTATTACGACAACGAAAATGTCACATCTGACACATTTATACAAAGGTGTATGTATCAAGTGCCCCCTATGGGAAAATGACGACCGTTGTGTGTGGTTATATTTGCGGAAGTTGCTATAAATAGTATTCTTGGGATATCCCATGGCCACCAGGCCTGTTTTGTGGTGGCTGAGAAACAGGCTATAGTTTGCTCACCAAAGGGCAGACTGAGGTTCCAATTTAGTCAAGAGATGGCTTTGTGGTCTCCTAAATTCTGATTGCTTGTCTAAGGGAATTCACTTGTGATGTATGCAGATATGGGTGCAGTGGTGCACACATAGGTAAGATTGGCTAAACAAGGTTTAATGCGAGTCTAAATGCAGTGTAGTGGGTGAAAATCATCTCTAAGTGAAGCTGAGAGACTATTATCTCGCAGAACCTGCAAGAATGTTGTGAAAGGCTGCTCCTTGAGCAATTTTAATCAATTTTCTATATTTGCAATCCACCAGGTGGCACTGGAACCATACACCTCTTCTCTATCTCTAGAACTGCTAAGCCATTGTGAAATCAGCTTGTGTTGAAACTGTCCACATGTCACAGCAAAGATCCTTTGACTATGATATTAAATCGCCACTTGTTATATATATCGACTGAGAAATTTAGGGAGAAAAATGTGAATACGCTGCAATTTTCCATTTTTTTCGACAACCTGTAAAATGGAGGCATATGCAGTGCTGAGGTGGCTGAAAAAATGTTACATATAACTCTTCGGCTACATTAAAAACATGATGCCTAATCGCAAATATCTTCTCTACACTGATTGAGTTACATGCCTTCAAATTTTGGACTTCAAACAATTTGACAAAAATCTCAAATTCTTCTTGAATTTTTTTCGGAGAAACTTTTCAAAATGTCACTGTATTACTTGTGATTTGTGATTTGTGGTGTAAAACCTTGATTTTGGGAAATTTTCAATGCATTCTGAATTGGTCGAGAGGGAGCCATTTGTTGAATTGACACAGAATTACCCTGATGCAAAAAGGCACTGTGAAATTTATAATTATAAGAAAAATCAGCTGGACATCTCCATGAGCGGCTTGACTTCACATTCAAGCAGGTTACAGCAGGTACCCAGTCGGACTCAACAACAAGTCAGGTCGCCCGGACTACAGGTTACAAGGAAAACAGTTGTGAGCACAGAACATATATAATGCTTAGTGCTTATACTGGGCTATAAAATACATTTTTCTAAAAATCTGAGAAAAAAATCCAGGAGACAGACCAATCCCCTTTCAAATTTAATATATGTGATGATTTTGGCCTTTGTCGAACTGTCAGTCCTTTCAATTTTTTAATTGTAGCCAGCCTGAAACACTTCAACATTATAAATTTGTTTTTTCTTTTCAGGAAAAATTAGGCCTTGGTGCCCTGATAATGGTCTGCATCAATTTTCCAATTGGCTACGTTCTCTGCAACATCAAGGCATACAGGAACAAAGGAGAAGCCCCAGAGTCATAATGACGTCACAATCAAGAAGAAGGACCAGAGGAGTTCAGCAGAAAATTGCAATTAAAAATGAAAAACTGTAACATCTCATTAAACCAAAAACAGTCAAATATATCTATGTTTTATTATCCATGTCTTGGAATTTTTATTCACCTTTAAAAATAAGTTATCAATGTCATGTAGCAATTTTACAGTCGAGGAAATTCATATCACAGGGAATCTGAATAAATCTGTCATTTATTCAGCCAGCACTGACTCTGCTGAGTGTATTGCAATACTGAAAACACAAGATTAAGTACCTGTGTGGCAAACAACCAAGATGTAGCAAGTTTGAAAAAGTGTTTATGTACAATTATCACAAGTTCAAATATCACATCCAATCACATATAATGCAAGTCTATTTATAGAGAATGGGGTAGAGGAGAGTAAAGAGTTCTTCTCTGCCAAGGATCTTCATGTGGGTGGCGCCATCTATCTCATGGTAAGAGAAATTCCCAGGCACGTGCATACGCTGGCATCCTTTTCTGATCTTTCCTTTTCTGATTATTGCTTGTCTGATCTTTCCTTGATAGAATAATTCTTGTCTGATTTTCCCTTGTCTGCTAGCAACATGTCTGATCTGTCCTTTTCTGATTATTGCTTGTATGATCTTTCCTTTTCCAAATATTTCTTGTCTGATCTTTCCTTGTCTGAATATTTCTTATCTGATTTTGCCTTGTCTGAGCATTGCTTGCCTGATCCTTCCTTCTGAATATTTCTTGTCTGATCTCCCTTGTCTAATTGATATTTGTCTGATTTTGTCTGAATATTCGTCTGATCTCCTTGTCTGAATAGGCCTTTTTCTTCTCTGATCATTCCTTCTCTGTTTTTTTTTTATATGTTTCCTTGCCTCGGCTTTGCTTGTCCTCTAATATGTGTCTAATCTCTTTTGTTGTGATCACTCTTCTTGCCTTCCTTGTCTTATCGTTTATTGTCTGATTATTTTCTGTCTTACCATCTCATGTTATGCATGTAATTTGTCTTCATTTATTATCATCCCTATCTGAATATGTCTTGCCTTGTCATTTCTTGTCTGATAATCTTTATTGTTCCGTCATCCAACTTTCTTTTTCAATTTATTTAATTATCACACTTGCACAACTAATTATTTAGGTACACAAAAACTGATGAAATAGATGGTGGACCTGAAAAAGCATTGCATGGTGGACCTGTAGGCCTACAGGGTATTATGTGAAAAAAAAAAAACCTCTCTTGACTTGAGGAGTTCAAGTCTGTAAAGTCACCGGGTTCATCAACAGACCTTTCAATATAGTATATCCAACAGATTTCGATTCCGGTAGACACCGCTTCTGGTACTAGTTTTCTTAGTATTTCCCAATCAATAGGCCCAATGCCAAATGCTGTGGAAATAATATATTCGATATTTACGGTATTATATCGATACAGTATCGATTGGGACAACTTTTCCGATGCATCGATTTTATATAAATGGCCGTATCGATATATTCGATGATGGTCCTAATCCACAACCTTAAGTGATTCCCATGCCAAATTTCACAAGTGAAATACGAAGGTCACAGTGAACAATTCAGTTCTTGTAAAGAAATAAAACCTTCACTCTACATCCAGATTGAGGCTAACGCTTAGACTGGGCTATACAGTACATTAGGAGACAGACCTATATCCCCACTCAAATTAAAAATATGTGGATGATTTTGGCCTTTGTCGAACTGTCAGTCCTTTCAATTTTTTAATTGTAGCCAGCCTGAAACACTTCAACATTATAAATTTGTTTTTTCTTTTCAGGAAAAATTAGGCCTTGGTGCCCTGATAATGGTCTGCATCAATTTTCCAATTGGCTACGTTCTCTGCAACATCAAGGCATACAGGAACAAAGGAGAAGCCCCAGAGTCATAATGACGTCACAATCAAGAAGAAGGACCAGAGGAGTGCAGCAGATAATTGAAATGAAAAATGAAAAACTGTAACATCTCATTAAACCAACTAAACAAAAACAGTCAAATATATCTTATGTTTTATTATCCATGTCTTGGAATTTTTATTCACCTTTAAAAATAAGTTATCAATGTCATGTAGCAATTTTACAGTCGAGGAAATTCATATCACAGGGAATCTGAATAAATCTGTCATTTATTCAGCCAGCACTGACTCTGCTGAGTGTATTGCAATACTGAAAACACAAGATTAAGTACCTGTGTGGCAAACAACCAAGATGTAGCAAGTTTGAAAAAGTGTTTATGTACAATTATCACAAGTTCAAATATCACATCAAATCACATATAATGCAAGTCTATTTATAGAGAATGGGGTAGAGGAGAGCAAAGAGTTCTTCTCTGCCAAGGATCTTCATGTGGGTGGCGCCATCTATCTCATGGTAAGAGAAATTCCCAGGCACGTGCATCCGCTGGCATCCTCTTAAACTTCTGAGATTGACCGTTCCATCTCCATCGCTGTAGAGGGTCTTCGGGAACTTCTGTTGGTCAAACTCTTTGTTGTACACAAACTGGGCTTCCGTTGGATGTCCTTTGGACGTAATGCAGTGGAAGGGAACTCCGGGATGTTTCAAGGCGTAAGCCGGGTCGAGGTAGTACTTGTACATGTCATTACCAACAGAAAAGTCCACATCCTTCATGAAGTCCTCGACATCATAAACCGTGTAATTCCTCTTTGGCGTAAAAACAAAAGCATCTCTGGAGGTCCACTCTGCCCCTGGCTTGGGCAGCATGAGCATGTTGTTTTCCTGAGTTCTCTGCTCATGGCGGATCACAGACGGATCCACAGTGGGAATTCCAAAGTTCATTCCGGAAGCGAAGAGTTGGAATTCTATGGCGGAACCTTCCCAGGGTGCACCTGTCGTTACAAAAGAGTGAATGTACTTGTCCTTCCACTCTTGGCTCTGGCCATTCAAGAAATACAAGCCAAAGAGACTGCCCAAGCTGTGGGCAAACAGAGTGACCCTCTTATTGTAGTTGACCGTGTAAGTGTCTTCTATCAACTTCTGGAGGTCTTTGAAATATTCCTCCTGAGAATGGGGAGCGTATCTCCAGTCGTAAGGAGCTGCGACGACAGACTCGCCCCGTTCATAACCCCAAGACACCAAACCTGCAAGGCAAACAAAAGAAGATGATATTATTAATTAGTTCAGTCAGCATGTAGCCAGGGAAAATTATTCACAAGAGGACGCTGGAGTATTATACCATCTCCAATTATTTTGCAATCAGAGGCCCCTGGTGTTACAAAGAATTGAGAATGTAAAACAATGTAAAATGAGTAACTGTCCTGAAGGTAAATCTCCCATGCTTTTACCAGTTACTGATCTGGTGAGGCTAGTTTAGTGGGCCCATCCCCCTCCTACACCATTGAAAAGGAAATAACACTTTGAAGACAATATGAGAAACTCCTACTAGGCTAGACTACCCTGTCTGTGTCCAACCCTGGGTAAATTTACCATCACTAGCATAGTACCCGTGAAACGGGAATAACAAAAGGATGATGGATAAATGGTGATTGAAGAAAATATACATTTTGTGATGAGCTGAGAAAGATAGCATTCAGGAACGAGACGTTGAGATGAAACAGTGAAATGGAATAGGAAACATTGAATATCAAGGGCCAGTGATCGACAGTGGCCCATCCCTCCCTCTTGGGAGTCCAGGGAGAATCATCAAGCAACCACCACCATTGGAGAATAGCTTATTAATAGTGGTGCATAAATGAGTAATAAATGCACCAGTGTAGGCCTAATATGAATAGTTTGAGAAACCAGACCCACGTATGGTTGTTGTATGGCATGAAATAATGTTGCTTGCAAATTTGTGGTCGTGGGCAATGAGTAGTTTGGGAGGAGTAGCGTAAAGCATCCATGAATTAAGGGTATGAAATATCAAGGGCCAGTGATCGACAGTGGCCCATCCCTCCCTCTTGGGAGTCCAGGGAGAATCATCAAGCAACCACCACCATTGGAGAATAGCTTATTAATAGTGGTGCATAAATGAGTAATAAATGCACCAGTGTAGGCCTAATATGAATAGTTTGAGAAACCAGACCCACGTATGGTTGTTGTATGGCATGAAATAATGTTGCTTGCAAATTTGTGGTTGTGGGCAATGAGTAGTTTGGGAGGAGTAGCGTAAAGCATCCATGAATTAAGGGTATGATGAAATATCAAGGGCCAGTGATCGACAGTGGCCCATCCCTCCCTCTTGGGAGTCCAGGGAGAGTCATCAAGCAACCACCACCATTGGAGAATAGCTTATTAATAGTGGTGCATAAATGAGTAATAAATGCACCAGTGTAGGCCTAATATGAATAGTTTGAGAAACCAGACCCACGTATGGTTGTTGTATGGCATGAAATAATGTTGCTTGCAAATTTGTGGTCGTGGGCAATGAGTAGTTTGGGAGGAGTAGCGTAAAGCATCCATGAATTAAGGGTATGAAATATCAAGGGCCAGTGATCGACAGTGGCCCATCCCTCCCTCTTGGGAGTCCAGGGAGAATCATCAAGCAACCACCACCATTGGAGAATCTAATCATAATAATAGTCATAGCAGGAATCTCATCTCACTCATAAGGCTTTTTTCTCTCAACCCATAAGACCTTCAATTACACTTCTAAGCCTGTCAATTCATCTGAAGTTCCCGATAGGGCAACTTTTACCTATCAACATTCATTATTTCCATAGTTACACAAATTTATCTTGGGAATTTCACCAAAAAACACGTTTTTTCACTTGAATATATCCTACCTGTATATTTATCTGCCACAGCAAGGCCTGTAATGCATTTAATATTATAGGCCATTCAATTCCCCATCTTTCGATATGCTGACTGACCTTCTATGGCCAATATAACTACCCAGTTACCACATATTCCTATATTGGGAGTTTCTCAAAAACCACATTTTACACATACAAATCTGGGCGCTATATATTTCTCTGCCACATCAAGGCCAGTAATACATATCATATTGCAAGCCACTCAATTCCGCATCTTTTGCCACACTCATTCAACTTCTATGTCCAATATAACTACCCAGTTTCCATAAAATTATGTTGCGTCATGCATTTCGAAAACATTTCATTTTCCAACAACTCCACTCTCTCAGTGTTTGTAGTGCTGTAGAACCCGTTGTTACTTCATCTAATTGAAAGCTGACTGGAACCTGCAAATAACAGCTGGCTTCACATTACTCGAACCTGGGAAGAACCTGGGTCTCGCTGCATTTTTGAGAAGCAATAAACCCTAACGGGTGAACAGCTAGTAGCTTATTAATAGTGGTGCATAAATGAGTAATAAATGCACCAGTGTAGGCCTAATATGAATAGTTTGAGAAACCAGACCCACTTATGGTTGTTGTATGGCATGAAATAATGTTGCTTGCAAATTTGTGGTCGTGGGCAATGAGTAGTTTGGGAGGAGTAGCGTAAAGCATCCATGAATTAAGGGTATGATTGAACCTGGCAGCTCCAGGGAGCAACACAGCCCATACATGTATATAATTTTGTAACTATTTTTACTCGCTCCTTTGTACGATTGGCGGAACCACTGGCGAAGTTCTAAGATTTTGTTAAACGTCTAAAATCTGCAATCGCTGGTGGGAACCAAGAGATACTGAACAAAGACCAGTGTTGGACAGAAATCATGGTCCCACAACCACATGTATGGAATTTACAAGAATATTGGTGCAATCTACTGACCTGTTGTTCGAGACAGGTGATTACAACAAACCGTCAATGCCAAACAATGCTAAACAAGATAATCCAGCTTGCCATTTTGTAACAGGCCCCCTTGAAACACTGTCAATACACAAGAATGTGTGGCAGAGCCAGGGACAAATTTCCTGAGAATTAATAATTGGAACATTTGAGCATCCATTTATCCTCTTGGAATTGTTCATGGACTATAACTATATTGCATGAGAAATCTCTTAAATAGAATGACTAATAGGGCAAATCGGAGGACGCTAATTTACAAGACAAGGCAAAACAAATTCTCCTATGGCCATGTCAACACACAATTTTTTGCCAACTCACATCAAAACCATGCAGGTATTTTATCATATATCAAAGATATTTCATTTGCAACGGTTTAGTCCACAGTGACTACAAACACAGTTCTTAGTTTTCTATAGCTGACAGCAATTTAATTATAATATAAATTGACCTTTTCTGAAACATGTGCTTTCTCCAAGCCAATGTTTTGATCAAACAGGAAGTCACGTACAAACAGTACATTGCTGCCATGTTGATGCACCATGAGAAATTCTGGTTGGAGAGAAGTGAAGAGTTTCGCTCCCAAATGGGACAGGATCAGGGCCATACAAAACACACTTTTGTCCGTTTTCCTACGACTGCGGCTACCCTCGGGTCGGAAGAGTTTCACTAGACTTCTGACAATTTAAATGCTTTAATAATCAATTCTTACAAATACGCCTGATGGCATTGCAACTTACGTTCCACGAAGGGAGCTGCATATCGGGCAATTCCCAGTGTTCGGGCAGCCCAAGAAGGGTCGAGGTATTCCACGGTGGCAGTGACCCCCCATCCTGGCACCCTGGTCTCTACCCCTGGAGTGTTGCAGCTTTTTCCAGTCTTGGGGTCATAGATCAACTTGATGTTGTCACTCCAGCAGTCCATGTCACCTGTGAAAATATGAACAATTCAGAGTAAATAATAATTTGATTATACACTAAATTCAAGAAATATTTTCAGAATTTGAAAAAAAAACACACTCTCCTTAGTGGTGCAGATTCACAAAAATTTTAGTGCATTAGGAAGGCGGTTACATAAGACAATCAGTCTCATTACTTAGAATTTACACATCAATAACCAAAAAAAATCAACTCTTCACTTATGTTCTTTATTTCACACATCCACTTTTTTGTCAAAACCAATTATACTATTTTTGAGCCAGTGTCAACTTTAACAAGTATCGTAGTGCCAAAATCATTCAAGTGTGTCCATGT
Source organism: Platynereis dumerilii (assembly GCA_026936325.1). NCBI lineage: Eukaryota > Metazoa > Annelida > Polychaeta > Phyllodocida > Nereididae > Platynereis > Platynereis dumerilii. Next base: position 2,279,098 of record JAPTHN010000007.1, read on the forward strand.
CGTGTTTTCCTCTCTAGCATTGTTTGTCACATTTAGTTTTGTTGAAAATATGACCATAGGACCTCATCCAAATCTCAAATAAAAAGGCTTGGTGTCTTTTGAAAGCTTACCGCATATAGCCCAAGGACTACAAGAAGCTGAAAAAATAGCTCTGCAACTATATTTCTGAAACTTACAGATCACTTTGTAGATATGCGGTCTGTAAATTCTAAAATGCAACAAGAGAAATTTTGTATCACTTACGGTGTTCAAAACTATTTCAATTAAATTATCATTGATATGACAGTCTTCTCGGAAGTTCTGTGAACATTTTGAAAACAAAATATTGAACAGAATGCCAACGTTTTGGGTCACAAACACATTATTATTGCAACTTACGTTCCACAAGTTATAATTGCTGCCCTCAAATATATGCAAAATTTCACGATAGCGAATGGGTGCTTGCATGATTACCCTGCAAAGACGCTGACTGAACAGATATTCCAATGAAATGTTTAAAATCGATACTTCTCTTTCGATGTCAATAGACTAAGTCCTAAAATCTTCTAAAAATTAACAGCAGGCAGAGTGGATGGCCAGCACTTTAATTCTTGTTGGTTAATTGAGTTACATAAAAAAATTGTCATGCTTTTTTTAATGGCTTCTAGGGCGATATATAGCACTTGAGCTTTCAAATGACACCCTACTTTTTGATTTGAGATTTAGATAAGGTCCTACGGTCATATTTTACCATAAAAACATTACCGGTAATATGATAAACAATCCCAGACAGGTAAACAGGAAAAGGTCACACTTGAATGACTTTGGCACTAAGGTACTTGTTGAGATGCTGGGTTAAATATGGTGTAATTGGTTTGGAAAAAAAAACATCTGATATGAATGAAGTGTTAGTTTCTCTTGTTAGTGGGTGTGACGAACAGCATACAATAATACAAGATTGAAACATCATCCTCTTTCAAGCAGGGACGGACGCAGGGGGGGATGGGGGGGATGCATCCCCCCCCACCAGACCAAAATTTATATATTTTTACATGTTAATTTTATCCGCGTGCAGTCGCGTTATGTCGCGAATTATGCGTTCCGCGACACGATAGCCTGATAGACCCCCCCACCGGAATTTTCTGGATCCCCCCCTGCTTTCAAGATATACCACAGTTAGCATCTTATGCATATTATATGTAGACTTTTGTTGACAAGTAAATACCAGGAAAAGATACAAGTGACAATTTGTGTCATACATTTGCCTTGATGTCAGTACACTTGAAGGGTCTGATAACATTATAACAATTGTAACAACATTAACAAGGAGTCAGATGGTGGACTGATAGGCCTAGTCTCATCAAAACACTTAGCACGCATCAGATTGTATCACTCTATGATCACAAGGGGACAAAATGGGCATATCTTGGAAAAAAAAAAGGTTGGTTGTCACAAATAACAATGAACTTCTTCAAAGGACAACTTCCAAACTTTTATATAAGTTATCAATATGTATTGTTAATTGAAACAGATGTGTGAACAATCAAATGATCACATGTGTAGCCATATACACACATGACAAAAACACAGGGTTCATCCTCGATAGATAAGAAAGATAAGTTACATCATGGCATTACCTCAAAGGTATTTATCAATGGACACACATGGAGCTAGTGTGCACATGGAACTCAGCCCAGGGAGTAAAGGACAGCTATCATCCTTAGGGAAATACTGCACTGTCAACAGGACATTCTTTTCAATAAATCAAGATGCAATGAAGCATTATTGTCACAATCTATGATGATTTATGTTGCAGTTGAACTATTCATGATTTATTTTACTTCAAATTTGATTTTACAATAAAAATGAATACAATCTTAAATTTAGTGAGTCCTCACACATGAGGCCAGTGTCAAATGAATGCTGCTAACAATATCTATGCAATAAAAGGTAAGAAATGAAGTCTAATTTTAAAAGTGGTGCAGGTGTACCATAGGTAAAAGGTAATATAATACAACAAAGAAAGACCCACCTGCCAGTAGCTGCCACACATCCAGCCACACCCTGTTCCAGGGGACCTTCTTGGGGCAGTGGGGGAAGGCTACTTCTGTCCTGTCAATCTTAGCCTCCAGTTGGGATGCCCCTGTCCCAGGTAGAAAGACAAGGGGACTCCCAGCTTGTTTCATCCTATTCTGCTCATCATCCTTGCTGGGCCAGAAGAATCCATGGGCAGAGCAGCTGAGAAGCAGCAGAGAGGCCACCACCAAGCAGAACCGCATCTTGATCCGCCAGTTGCTGCTTCCTTGTACCCTTGTGTGTCCAGCCAGGCACTTAAAGGCATTTGAAAGAGGAGGACATTGTCTCTCTGACAACATCTGATCTTATCAACAGAGAATCAATGACTGGTGAACCTTCAGACTTCGACTCCATGCAGCATATCAGTATTACGACATCAAGGTTTAGCATGGTAGCAAACATTTCAATGTACAGTGTATCTGTTTGAGGTAGCAAGAACTGCTAGAGCTGGTGAAAGGTCACTGGTGCTATCTTACAACTTCTTTTTGTGAATGCCAAGTACCCAGTACTCCCAGCATGGAAGAGATAAGTCTGCTATTGATCAATTACTGCAATAATCAGCTCCATGCCTATTGTCTAATATCTTAAAATAATTATAAAATGTTAAAATCCTCAGCCAGCATGCTATCAGTTGATCAGTTGACAAAGTGTACCTTAAAGTTACTCCCAACAGAAAGTCCAACAGACTGCAGATCAGAGATTGAAGTACTTAAGATGATCCTTGTCTAAATCAGGCCAAGAACTGTTTTTAACAGTGTCTCTCTAATACAACAAGAAACAAACACACAAACATATCACATTCACATTAATCCATTCTTTAAATCAAGTAGATCAACCAATGAGATTCCAGTGCAATGCATCCGTTCATGAAAGTATAGTGGCTCATTCATTGCATAGGGGATGAACCTCCACCATATTGAGGGTCATTAATTAGGCCAATTATAGTTTTATCAAAGAAGTGTGGCCATGTCACATCAAAAATACAACCGAGTATATTATTGCACGAAAATAATGGCAGCAATTGCATCCCAATAACTTGCACACGACAGCACACAGTCCAGGAGCCCAGGTTCTGATAGTCAAAATGCATTAATTAACGATGGAAAGAACGTGTATTGCAAATAATATGCACCATTAACTTTTGGTAGGCTAGTTCAGAACAAATGTTGGACAATTTCACATTATTCCATCATGCCCTTATAACTGGCCTACTGACACAGATACAGTAGGCCTAATAGAATTGGAGCAATTTAGGCTGCTGACCCCTTTGCTGGTCTGTCAAAGTCCGTTCATTCACCAATTATTGGCAGAATGACAAAATGGCAATGATCTGACATAATCAAAATAGATTGCAAAGTATACTGGTCCAATAACATATACATGTATAAAGTTTTAATTGACATCTGAATATAGCAAACTAGCCTGCCTGTATTGCCTATACGTAGAACCAGCCAACTTGCCAAACAAACTAACTTCAACCAGCCAACTTCAACTGGCTTAACAAACTAACTTGCTTGTGTTGTCTATAGGTAGCACTTGCGAACCATCCAACTTGCCAAACAAACTAACTCCAATCAGCCAACTTGCCTAACAAACTAACTTGCTTGTGTTGCCCTTACGTAGCACTTGCGAACCACCTACTTGCCAAACAAACTAACTTGAACCAGCCAACTTGCATAACAAACTGATTTGAACAAGCCAAATTGCCATACAAACTTAAATACTTGAACCAGCCAATTGCCTAACAAACCAATTTGATTGTCTTGCCTATGAGCAGCACTTGCGAACCAGCCAAACAAACTGACTTGAACCAGCCAACTTGCCTCACAAACTATAACCTACTTATGTTGCCTATATGTAGCACTTGCGAGCCAGCCAACTTGCCAAACAAACTAACTTGAACCAGCCAACTTGCCTAAGAAACTTGCTTGTGTTGCTTATAAATAGCACTTGCACACAAGCCAGCTTGCAAGACAAACTGAGTTGAACCAGCCATTAGCCTTACTAATAAACTTGCTTGTGTTGCCATCCTGCCTGGCATACCAACTTGCTTGTTGCCTTTACGTAGCACTTTTGAATCAAGCCAACCTCCCTGATTGATCAACCTGCTTCTATTGTCTGTACGCATCAACTTTGAACAAGATTAACTACATCTTAAATTTGTCGCATCCACTCATGCTGTACTCTGATGTGGTGCACACTGGATTAAAAGATTTGAAAAATGGACAAAATTTATGTCTAACAATGAAACCAAAATCCAAAACTGTTCCAGTGTTCCTTCTATAAGAAACCAAAGAAATAAATGTGAAAATTTAGCTAAAACTGACCCTTTGGTGTATGACTACATCATTCTGACCTCAACTGTATCTCTGTTTTCAAGCACAGGGGGCACACAAATGTAAACTTTCAGCATGACAAAAGTATTCACACAGTTCGAACACGCTGGGTATAAAGTGAATCAAAAGCCTGAATTTTTGTTCAAATAATTTGTAGCATAATTGTACTCCGATACCAAATATGGGATATACTGATTTTGTGCTTTTCTACGCTGCAAATGTTTTCTCTTTTTTCCTCTGGGTGGCATTGCCAAGTACTTGAAAAATTACTCTGGTTGTGCCACATATTTTGTAATCTTGGACCAAAAATTTTGGAATCAACTGCTTGAAGACCATTTAAGAAGTAGAAAGTGAGTTTTCCCTCTTCTGCTTGCCCCAGATCGCCATGCAACAATGTTGGAGTTCAACAGGGAGCCCCACTTTTAGCAGTTTTGTAGGCAGTGGCCTATAGCCTATTGTCTGCAGATGCAAGCAGATCTCATTTTGACATGAGTTCATCATGTCTGGGCGGGAAGAAACTCAAGGTAATGTTTTTCTGAGTCTAACATTTTCAAACAGTAAGTTTTCTGGGAGCTCTCTTGATGGTCCACGATACAATTTGCTGTGCTATTGATAAAGCTGTGGGTGATCACTTTGGCAAAGAGGGCCAACTCTCGAATGCATGCAGTCTTGAATGTTCCAGCTGCGGCGAGTATGACCCAAATCCAAAATTTTGTTCTATTCTCTTTGTCTACTGGCTGCCAAACCTAACTCAAAACTGTATAAGGCCAAGACGGAATGAACACACTCTTTTAAAAAAGGGATTTGCAGTGCTTTGATGAAGCTGTGGATGATCACTTTGGATATGAGGGCCAACTCTCGAATGTGGTTTTGTTCGTGTTCCAATGGGGCATAAATATTGTGTTTTCACATCAGTTTTTGTGGTCACCTAAGTTTCAGTATCCCTTTTTGCAATACTCAGAGTGAAAAGCAGTGGTGAAAACTCATAAGTACGGTAAGTTGTTTGAGTCACCCGAATGAACATGATTGAAAAAAATTCAGGAAGAAATTTAAGACACCAAAACGAGACAAGTTTAAAGATCTCAGTCAGAATTTTTAAAATAAATTTGTGTGAAAAAAAAAAAAAATCCAGAATGAAGGTTTATGCCCTTGAACAAGGTTTTGGGCCTTTCTTGTGGAAAAAAAAAGATTTTCCAAAAAGGCATCAGAAATGATCCTATCTCAACATTTTGCAGTGTTTTTGGGTGCATAGAAAAAAAAGAAGGCAAAATCCACCCTTTGAAACAGTCAAAAGTTAGGATCTAAGGCTATATAACTGAGGCTATTTAAAGAAAAGTTATTTGACATACTACAGAAGGGAAATACGTGAAGGCCTAAGTCTACTAAACTGAGTCGTTATGCTCATGAAATTTCCAATGCAGGAAAGGGTGGCCAAGGTGTGTGGCGATCGTTAACGAGTATGTGCAGCGCATTACACCAGGTGGCAGAAAAATCACAGCTCAAGAGAGCAGTGGTGCCACAACTCCGTGAGTGGTTCTCACTCAGATCTTATAAGTTAATGGGAGGCCGATGTTGCACAACATTAAATTTAATATTTTTTTTAAAATCACCATGGCACCCAGAAGTTCTGAACAAGAGAGGAGACAAATAAAAGTTGGAGCAAAAAAGGCATCAAGAACTCAGATATCAGGGCCGAGGCTACACAAAATGAACAGGGGGAACAGGGACAGATCTATACTATTGTGGCCGAGGGCCTCAGGGACCTCGGTCCCCTTGTTTTTGAAAGTGGTAACATTTTGTGCCCCAGGAATTCCATTGCAGGGGGGGATCCAGAAAATTCCGATGGGGGGGGGGGGGCCTATCGGGCTGTCGTGTTGCGGAACGCACAATTCGCGAAATCCCGCGACTGCGCGGATAAAATTAACATGTAAAAATATATAAATTTTGGTCTGGTGGGGGATGCAAACATCCCCCCCCCCTGCGTCCGTCCTGTTCCATTGTTCGATGCAGACTGAGTGACTGAAGATTGAGTCAGTGGGATATTTGTAGCGCAAACCATCAATTTTTAATGAACAGATTTTGTGCGTACTTTCATGTTCACATGCTGTGATTTATGTAGGCCTACAGCATTTTCCACAAGCAAAGGAATCAGATTTGATCCCAACATCAGCACCTCAGACTCATCTATTTTTTCTCACTTTTTTTTTTCAAAACTATAATATTGGATCATTTTGGGCCAGTGCAGTTTTAAAAGCCATAATTGATGAGAATCACAGAACCATTGAAAATCAAAGGCATCTTTTTAAGAGTTGCAGCATCATTGGCCAATTGCAAAATGATAAACAAAGCCAAGCTTTTTATAATAGACTGTCCATGAGAGCTCATGAGCCAGAGGCATTGATTATAATGTACAGAGCAGAGGTCAATAGACAACAAGAGTTATGTAGGCGACAGGCCCTCTTTAAAGAGAATACACTGGCAGGGCTGAGTGGGGCAGGCATATCACGATATGAGCAACTTTGACCAGATGGGAATTCACACGAGGAAGTAAGCAGCACAGGAATCACGAAAATAACTTGGCGCTCAGCAAAGGAGAGAAAAGCGCGCTACTTTTTGACAGAAGATGGGCGTGGCACTTTCTCATAGCGGCCGCCAAATTTAAAATTCTTTTCCCGCCCAAGTAATGTCGCCGGCACTTATACAACTCGGCAGAACCAATGTTTACATAACCCAAAAGCATGTCACGGCGCTGTCACAGTTCTCACACAGAAAGCTCAGACACAGTCGGCAAATTCACAACATAAACAAAGCCAGTTGCGAAGTAAACAATCCACCACAACACCATGTGCTCGGGTGACAAGCCGGTTGCAGCAAAAATACTGCATTGCCAGGATCCGGTCCAAGTTTTCCCCCGACTTTGAGAGCTTTGCCTGGGATAATGGCTTATCCTAGGGATTCCTGGTTAATGTACTATCCTCGTAAGATACTTTTGTATTGAAGTAGTGAAGCATAGCAGGCCAATTGACCCCGATGCCTGTACAGGTGGCACGAATGGCCAGCATTGTCAACAAAAGCCATCAAGTATGCAATAGCGCAATGCAGAGCGTCGTCATCCAATCAGGAGGCAGGACGCCGTGAACCAATCAGAATGCAGAACACAATCAACTTCCGTTACGATTAAGGCGCCCATTCATTCACTCTGCCGGTAGATACATGCGCTGGATAAAATAGTTCCGTGATTATACACTGCAGATTTATTCAAAAATTTATTTTAAAATTCCAGAAATTACTAAATATCGAAATATTGTAGTCTTGAATTGCTAGAAAAGTTTGTGAACGAAAGCACTTCAATTTAACTTGTCGCATCGGCGCGCAAGAATTGCACGAATGGCACATTGAAAGAGCGCCATTTGCCAGAGACCGTTCGACACGCGAAACAAGCAGCTGCTCCATCGACCGTAGGACATTTACCTCCCTTAGTTATCTTCACTACTTTCCATCTGCAAAATGGTGAGTATAGATGCTCTGGTTTTTATCTATTCTTGATCATGTTCAATTTAAGTCAACGGGCACCTGTTCTTACCAATTAAATTGGCCACGCCGGCTGTGACTTGATTTGCCGCATCGTGGAAAGATGGTGCATTCATTCTGCTCCAAGCATATCGAATGACATTTGCTAAATTTGCCCCAGATATCGCAGACTGCAATGAAAATGTAGTCTAGCGTGTTTTAAAACTGCCTGCTAAGCAATCGTTCGGTTGACCTGGGTGTTGTTGCTGGGCGTTTGACAGTTGAAAAGTGACAGCTGTCAAATGTGTCAACTGAACTTCTGAAGGCAGCGTGACAGTGCAGGACCTGTCATGTCGAATCCACAAAGTACGAATTCAAGAGTTCACATGAAACTGAATTGAGTTCTAATTCCTTGAAAGTGCTCGTAGCATTGCAGGTTAGTGGGTGCTTGCAAACATTGTGGAGTGCTTGCAAAATTTACACACTTCAAAACTGAATTCAAGTGTTTGCCAGGACATGCTGAATCCGTCTATTGACCTTAAAGGTCCTGTACTTACTCAGATAAGAATTTAATTACAGTGCATGCATTAGTGGTAAGCAATTTTATTGAATATATCAAAGACTGGCTGGCTGTGTCCAGTTGACATGGGTGATAAGAAACACGGAAGTGTTGTTAGGTGTGAATGTGAAGTCTTTCTGAGTGAGTCAGATGTCTGCAGTGCTCCCTCTCCCCGCCAATAAGACACCCCACGTGGTTCTATCCGTTGCCAACAGGTGTGTTGCTAAGAAAAAGTCTGTTTTGCTTGGTCAATCAAGCATGACAGTGCTTCATGCACTTCCCATGTGATATGCCTTTGACTCTTTTTCAAGCTATTGACATAGTATTGTATTGTGTTGATTCTGTGAAGTTCCAAAGTTTCTCAGATCAAAAAATAATACCAACACCCTATGTTTTGGGTCACTGGAATGGGCTGTCCCAGATCTGTCAAATAACTGACATGGTAGCAAGAATTATATGTGCACCTTTTTTATATGGTGTAAAGTTATATTTAGCTCAGTATAGTACCCAGTGAGTAAGTGCTGACACAGCATCAACACCTGCCTGGCAGCTGCTCTTAATCATCTTATGGCCAATTAGCCTAATTACACACAACTCATGATGTGTTGATCCAGCTCAATTGTGTGTACTGTGCTTCATAAGTGATTATGCATCTCTTCTGACAATAGCTATTGTAGTCCTGTTGACAGGTGTGGGAGTTTGGGAGAATCAAGTAATTGTCACTGTCAACATTTGTGGAACTCCCTTGACATAATTTTCTAAATGGGGAAGATTACACTTAATTGAATATTACTGATGATTTAGCTTTTGTAGTGTAGCACAGTAGCAGGTATTAAAAGAAAAATGTGCTATATTAAAACAAACGCAACCATCGAAAAGGTATGGTAGCGAGCAATGGCTGCAAAACAGCATGGGAACCTTTTTGCAATGTTCCCATATCCTCTGCCCATGAACACTGCTCTGTGGCTGCCCTAACCTGCAACAAGTGGAAGGCTCACTCTAATTTCCCCAATCCATCGGACGGCATCGGTCCATCGGACCAAGAACATGTATAAAAACTTCTGCATTATAAAGTGGAATGTTCTTCATTATAGGCCTACAGTGTAGTAATTAATTAAGTACTCGCCAACCTGTTACCGGAATAATGTGAAAATTATAGATTATAAAGTTGACTACATTCACTTTACTTGATTTATGATCTGTGTAAAGCCATGGAGTTGCTTTCGTTGTATTTTATTAGTCTGCATTTCTGAATAGCTTAATAGTCTTATGTAAAAATATATATGTCATTGATTTATATCTCTGGACTCTGGTAATCTTTTGAATTAAATTTGTTTTCTTTTTTGTAAAATGATGAATTGAGTTGACTTGCTGGATTGACTGACGCTTGGTTGTGCTTGTTTCAGGCGGACCAGTTGACAGAAGAACAGATTGCCGGTAAGTCGAGGGACGGGGAGGGACAGGGAGGGATAGAGTGACCCCAGGGAGCTATCGATCAGTTGCTCAGGTCCCAATAAGCAATCCATCTCATCTAGATTGGCTGTGGCTCTTGTCCGTAACTGTCCGTCTCTCTTTGAAATTGGACGGAGCAGAGCTCTGTGCTCTTATTTAAAATCAATAGATGCAACCAAAGCACTGTTCACTTGTATGAATTGAAAAATCCTTGACAATGGCCTGGCCCTCAATTTGGTCAAATTTAGTACCACAGCTTTTGTGGTGCATGTGCATACATTCAGTTTAATGCATTTATTTATTTAATAACCTTGTATACTTATTTATAAGTAGATTACAGGACAATATGTCAATAGTTAGGCATATGAATTAATTTTTCCCTCCTGCATTCATGGTTGCCAGCAGTTGTGTAAATGAAAAAAAGTATGTGAAAGGCTGAAAGCTCAGTCGTATGCTGTTGTTAGTGCATTACTGTATTGTGTTTTTTTTTTTTCACTAATTTTATGAATATTGCTGTTAGTGCAATGCATTTACTCCAATAATGTCCATAGTATTATAGCACTTCTGGTAGTTTACTATGCATAGTTAATGGAACTTGTCAAGTTATCAGTGTTCAAATTGTCAGGACATGTCACCTGACATAATAAAAGGTTGTTTTATTAGTCGTAACCGTAATATGGAAGTAGTATTGTCAATCAAAAAAGAGTTGATGTGTGCAATGCATGTGATGGACTGGTGCCAGGGTTGCTGTTTGCCAGGATGCTGCTGTTTGGATTCTGAGGCGGGAATTGATGATGCGTGGCTCCTCGTTTCATCACCTGACCACACGTCATGTTCTCATCCCATCTCCCTCTGCTTGTGGTTTTATGACTGACATGAATCATGCTGTAGCAAGCAGAGTATTGACAAGCACCCTGGGAGCTTAATGCTCAACCTGCTCCATTGTATCATCAACCTCTGCGTTGTATTGAAAGTTTAAAACCTTTTCTCAGGGGAACTTCGGCCATACTTGGGCCAAACAGTTTTTGATGACAGTAAAAAATGTAAATTACCAACTTGACTTGTACATCATCTCTTGCACACCCAGAAAAGGCTCTTGCATAAATAACTGATACTTTTGTAAAGTGAAATGTGTATGGCTCATGCCCTCATTTTTCTGAGCCTCACTGCTCAGAGTCTGCTGCCAGGCTCCCAAATTGTGTCTCATGAAAAAAGGAAAGATTCAATCTCATGTAGACCTTAAGGAATTTCAATTCGATAAACTCCCACCCCAAATTATTTTGGTTCAGGAAAGGTGTATATTTCTTCAGCTTGGGATGTGTATACTTGTATACAAGTTGTAACATGTAGAACTCCATAATGAGTTGGCATTTCTAAGATGGTGTATATATCATTTGAATTGCTGTGATTTAGTTATTGATTTATGGTCATTTATTCACCACATAGATTCCTGTTCTGCAGCATCTGATATAGTTAGTGTCGAGTAAATTTGGCCCATGTTGTTTTATAAATAGAGAGTTCTCCATACTAATGTACATTTACTCAGAATCAACTCTACATGTACATATGACCAGCTCAACCTGGTGCCAGTTGCCCCTGGGTATAATGTTTCCATGCATATTCTCAGGTGGCAGCATGTTTGGTCAATGGTCATATGCTATAGTGTATCTGTGTAACACTGTTAGTTGAAAACAAATGTTAGGATTGAATGATTTGAGTCGGTCGTTATGGCAGCATCAATAAGCTAGTCTGCATCAAGCTCATTGTGCTGTAGTTGATTTTTGTTTGTTGATTTTTTTCTGCTGTGCATAATAAATGTGGTAATAATTGGAGTGATATTTTGTTGTATAAATGCATAGACCTACTAGAAAGTCTACAATAGGGCCTGTAGATATGTCATAGGTGCTGTTGTGCTATGGCCAGGGTGACTAATGATCAAATTTAAAAAGACTCAGGTGTGGGCAGGTAGAGTGTATAATGGATGTGCATACAATTGTCATTGGCCGGATATTTTTATGCATGCTTTAAATTGCAGAGCAAGCCGCAAAGCTTTTGATCTGTATTGATTGTGAGGATTGATCCGGAGACAAGGCTGCAGTGAAAGGCTGCAGTGACTGCAACAGTGTTGACTCCTGATAGACAACTCTACACTTGCCATGAGAGAGAAGAGTCCTGGCCTGAGGAGGAGTTGGCTGTTTCCCTTTGATGATGGGACTGTCGCCAAGTCTGCCTGCCAGCTTCTGCACCACTAATGCGTCTTAGGCATCCTGCACAGCTGCGTCTTTATTCCCATATATGCTCCACCAGCTCCACTGGCTCAGACTGCTGACTTGGGTCTGTGACCGTCTGTCAGGACTGTGCCTCCAGCCGCGCTGGTCACCAGGGTCATTGGCTAATGGATTCATGGCTCCTCTTGGTGCTCCCCTTGACCAATATAATCTCCTGCTCTGCACTTCAATTCTGCTGGCAAGTCGGCCGCTGTCTCGCCATAATGACGGCGTAATGAGCCCTTTGATTCTTTTTGATTGTCTGCAGCTATTTCCAGACTTCTGGATATAAAATATCTGAAATGTCATTAGTAGGATGATAAATGGCTCTCAACGAGAACGAAGGGAAAAGGTTGGAATGACTATCTGAGTATTAGATTATGCGATGCATGGCTGATGAATTATTGATGGTGGAGATGGGCTCATTTGAGCCGGGGATGAGCTTGTATGTATTGACCAATCAATGCAACTCCATTAAGCGTGGTATATATGCATGGGGATGGAGGAAGAGCTTTCAATATTCAGTGTTGCTGAGCAGTGCTGAGTGAGGGAGGAAGGGAAACCAGGGGGGGGGGATGTTTTTGTGATGGCGTCATGATGAAGAAGTGCAAAGCATCACAGCCATGGAGACGAGCAGCTGCTGCATCACAGCTAACCTGCTCCTCAGCTGCTGCTATTGTGAGCGCTAGCTGGCTATAGCTGCTATCTTTCCTCTTCCTCCTTAAGCCGGTGCCTTTTTGGCAGCCCTTCCTCGTTTCTTTTCTTTTAACCTTTTGCGCTCTTGTGGTTGCTCGGTAACTGTCTCTTTTACTGGTTGTTCAAAGGCAGATTTTGATCAGCCTCACAGCCATCCTCGTTGGCGTTGCCATAATGGCCGATCGAAGGTTGTTGCATGCATTTGGCAGGTCATGAAGCGTTTTCTACAGGAGGAAACTGCGGCTGATCACTCTCTGATCACTCATTGTGGTCGTGTTTGCCAAGTATGGCGGTTGCCGTCTGCCGTTCTGAGGCGAGGCGTTGTTGAAATGCCAAAAATCAATGATGCATCGAAGAGTGGAAGAATAATGGGGCAGCTCACTTTGTATTATCAGCCCGTGAGTTGGATCGACCGCGGTCAATGGAGGAAGCTCTAGCAGCAGACTGTCATGGTGAGCACACAAATAGATATGGCTGCCATTGGCTGCTGGAGATCCCCCTGTTTGCCTGCTCCCTCTAAAGACCTTGCCGCTCGATAACTGCTGTGGTGGCACTCTCCTTCTTTAGACTCCAAGCCTCCAACACCGGGGTACACTGACTGAGGTATTGACCTTGGGGCTGCCAGATCTCTCGTGTTGGTCGACGTCTTGTTCAGGGCCTTTCCCATGGATCTGTCTATATCTCTTGCCTGTCAAGCAACTTGAAGCAATTCCCAGCTCTTCTCTCGGAGTCTTGAGGATTTACTCAGCTCACTGTCTGAATTTCGCCGCTGTATTCTCCAGCATGATAGCTTCAAATGTCCACTGGGATTTCAGGGTGTTCTGCATTAGGAATCTCTGGCTATTGATTATTTCCTGCTTTTATGAGATTGCGCCATTGATTATCCATAATGTTGCTGGCAATAAATGATGGCTGAAATCAGATTCGGGATGTGTGTAACCTGAGTATGAGCTGTGTTTTGCAGAGATTGTTGGCCGCTTGCTAGCCGATTGCTGTGTCGGTGCATGTTTCTTGTGCCATCGAATGGATCGATTTGTTTGGGAGGCTTTTGTCTCGCATTGTCTGGTTTCAAGTGGCTCCCCTTTAGTTAATTGTTTCCTCTGATTGCTCCCCTCGGAGTCCTTTGCTATCATCCTTTGCTATCATCTCTAAGGCCGTGGCTTACGTGAGGTCTAGAGAGGCGCTCCGCAGGCTCATGGAGCAAGGCTACGGCACACCTTGCAATCCTGGGATTTGCACCTCTCGGGCTCCGTCACTTGAGGCATCTGATTGACTCGCTCGGTCTCGGCACTCGTGGCACTTGTGGCTCTTGGCAGGTGTGTGTTGATTTACGAGATCATAATGTGTCATCTCACGAAACTTCTCCCCTCCCAGAGCTCAACTTGCACAGCTCTCTACTGCAGTAAGGGCCACAGGCAGCTTGGAAGCTCTGATGCTTAGTTAGTTCTCATCTTTCAACCTGTTCTTTTTTTCTTACTACATGCAGTACAACCACTGGCTGCTTGCCCACTTTCCCAGGCCACTACCAGGGAGTTCCAGTTGTGCTGCATTGCGGGCAACTTCTCCGCAACATACGCCGCTGGCTCCAGTCTGGGAGCAGAGGAGCAAAAATGATTCATGTTGGGATTCGCACCTCAGAGGCACGAGTTTACTCAGTTTAGACCTCGCAGTTAATGGTCTCCGCTGTAGTCACAGTGTATGCAAAATGCTTGCGGCCATGTACTTGCAACTTGTTGCTGCAGTTACCAGACAGTCAACATGAAAGAAGTCTCATTGATTGCATTGATTGCAGCACGCTGTATGTTTGATGTCGTTACTAAAGAGGAAGACGACGTCACACTGGGCAAATAGCCATGTTCGTCATGGATACCTGTGTGCGCATTGTGCTGCGTGCTCAAGCCGTGTTGGTCCCGGGACTTATTAGTTGCCATGCTGCACCTTTGCCTTGTTTGACATTGATAAGTCCTGCGACCACAGCTGTTTGTGCATGTCGTTATTAACTGCATAGCTGCAATCTATAATTGGCCGTACCGCAATTCACTGCGCCACTTTGGTCTCGCACATGTTTTAGATGATTGGATCATAGCCTTTCATAGGCTGGGTCAATAGATCCCATGAAATTCCCACCCACAGAAATTGCTCCACTCATGGCCTGTGTTGTTGTAATTGGATTTGCTGCATTTGCAGGGATTTACGGGGGCTTTATTGCCATTCAACTTCTCCCTTGTGTGTGTTGCGGGATGGCCCATGTGCTGGTGATGTGCATCAAAGCCATGAAGCGGAGTGCTTCGTCAGGTGGCTTATCTAGCGATGAGCCATCAACTGGCACACACCTCAGCCACCCATGGCAGCCACCCATGGCCCCCCAGTGCCACCCAGCAGGATTCAGGATGCACAGCATCAAGCCATGAGGTATTGGGATGGGTAAGAGATCCTGTGAATGGGATTTCCCGGACTAGAATAGACCTAGCATCAGATTAGAAGAACTTCAGAAGGAAGGTCTTTGACACTGACAATGTCTGTCTGCTTGGACCATGTTTTGCTGCAGCAGAGACCTGTGTGTGTCACGCTAGGGTAGAGTTGAGTGCCTGCTTGCAGTTGCTTGCAGTGCTTGGGCTGCTATGATGTGGTTACCACGGGCAACAGGATCTTTGATGTAGCTGCGTCAGCATGAAGCTGTGTCGCACTGCCAGTCTCCCTCCTCCCCATCATGCCCTTAGCTGCATCCTTTGCCTCCCTGATGCTACCACCGGCTGCTGGTTCTGCTGCTGGTTTTGCTGCTGGTTCTGCTGCTGCAGTGGATCGTGGTGCAACTGCAGTTGATGTGGCAGCTCTCCCGGCTGCTAACAGGCAGCACTGCATCTTTTGCTGCAGTAGACAAGACTGCAGTGGCTCAGCTGCTAAGCTCCGCAGCATCCAGATCTCGCATGCAGCTCAGCATCAATTCACCTCAGCATGCTCAGCAGCAGACCAGCTCAGCTTCACAGCAGTTGCTTTACAGCAGTAGCATCAGCAGCAGCTATGTCACAACCTGAGTAGCCAGCAGCTGCAGCAGCGTAGCTAACGCAGAACACTAAAGCAGCAGGTATTGGCAAACAGCTTTAGTAGTAGAGAATCTCTCTCAGACTCTTGTGTATGGCTGGCATCACTGGTTGTGCAAGGACACTGCAGTGACGTCATCTAATACGCACAACGTGCCATCACCTCGATTCATCTGCATTGGCCCTTTGTCACGTTATTCCACGCAGCTAACCTGCATCGGATAACTGGGGCAGAATCAGCTTAGCATCATCCAAGCCAAAGCAGCAAAAGCAGTGAAAGTTTGCCAAGCCAGCACCTCAGCCAAGCCAGAGCATGAGCCAAGCTAGAGCACCAGCAAGAGGTTGCAGCTGCCATCCGCAATGCTCAGCTCAGGTGCACCAAGCCAGTGCAATGCGACAATACGCTGTTGCCCTGCACTGGCCTGCAGCTGCTTGCCTCCTCATCCCTCCTCATCATAAGCTCATGGAGCTGGTGCTAATGCATGTGATGCCTCTGCAGTGTGATCCTGATCCACATGACTCCTGTCATAACTATGGCATGACTCATTTCACACCTATACTCCGTATACTGCAGTACACACACACAAAAGTATCAAGTCATTCAAGTGCTCTGGCCTCTGCATGTACCTCTGTGTGTATTGTAGCATATGTTTGCTATTGACTTTCACAAAATACCTACTGTCCAGCTCCATAGTCTATTTTGTTAGCTTGGGACAGCAGAATAAATAAACGCCAGGTTATGCGTTTGCAGGTAATCCCAAACCTCAATATGAAATGATATGGCGTTGTATTCAAACAGTATTTTAATGGTATTCGCATATTATTAGGTTTACACAGGTGTCACAATTTTGTCAGTGAATCCATGTTGTGTATCCTATTGAGCCTTCCAGGTCTCATAAACCCCATTGAGTGACTTGTATAGGCCTCTTTGTTTGAAGTACTTGTCATCAGTGTCATGGATTGTGATATGTTATAACAGTTATGTTTGATTTGTTACAGGATAGTAGATACTAACAAGATCTAACAAGACAAATGGCAATCGCGTGTGGTATTGATACCATAATTGTGCCGTTATCTTTCTTATCGGTCCTTGTGTAATCTAGACTCCGTGACCCCCAATATTTCAACGCAATAAAGGCAGCTGATCGGCGTTCTCTGGGAGTTGTGGGTTGTTCTAGGGTTTCAAGTGTTGATAACTTTATCGTCTAATTATGCCTCATGTTGTACATTTGATTAGCCTAATCACCTTGGGCAAAGAACTTGTAAGAGACCCTAGATAGTGTAATAAATGATGTCTAATATGAATTCACTGTTAATTTCAATATCAAATTAATAATGTGCGATAGGGCTGGAAAAAAGGTGGATTTTCACTCCCACTTCTTCCAAGTAAGAAATTTGGGCCTTAATTCAATGATTTCCAATGAGATTTAGAAATTTCCTGCAAATGACATGCCTAAATTCCATACTTCTTCCATCCATGATTTGCGATAAGAATTCATTGTTTGATGACTTTAAGATGTCGGTCAGATGAAGATTTTAACGTTTGTGACTTTCCGTTTTGCAGAATTCAAAGAGGCTTTCTCACTATTTGACAAAGACGGCGATGGAACCATCACCACCAAAGAGTTGGGAACCGTAATGAGGTCACTCGGACAGAACCCCACGGAGGCCGAGTTGCAAGACATGATCAATGAGGTCGATGCTGATGGTACGTAGAATTCCTCGGCCCCACCAAATTACGTCCATTTCTGTGTACTCCAATAATTCTATTTATTCTATTTATTCTGCTCTCCAGGTGTAAATATAGGACTCCTTGTACTATCCGTGTGATTTAATAGCTCCACTCGTGTAAATATGTGGATTCTATGTACAAGTGTACCTAATCAATATTGGTTAGCAGCAAATTGATAGTACATACTAATTCTGCTACTAATTCTGATAATTGTGTTATAAATACAAACCTGAATTGATAAGGCCTATTTTAATTTAAGTATGAACGACTAAAGTTGGCCTTTGGACAAATTCATGATGGCTCCATTTACTAAAATAAATTACACGAATGAGATTAAAGTTGTTCCTGGTAGAGCGCCTTAATTAATACATAGGGATGTGACCTCTGATACCGTTTAAATAGCCACTCTCTGCCACTTTATTGGTGCTGATTTAATTAAGTTCCACAACTATCAAAATGTCCCGTTTACATCCATATGCACTGAAATTTGAAAACCGGGTAACACAAAAACTATTTTCACTGCAAAAGTTAATATCACTTAGGCCTCAGTTGTCGAGTTACTCTCGAGTATCAGTTGTTGAGTGTCAAACTCTATCAATAGATATTGATCAGTATGAATTGTAGCACTTAGTCCCCCACCTTTAGGCAACACAATGCTATTGATAATGAATATGATGATTCATGGGTCAATTGATGAATCTGTAAGAAGATAGATATTGGTCACTGCAACCTTTCATTGGACCCATCAGCTCCACCTGTAGCCCATAGGCAACAATACTATTGATTGTTCTGCATGTATCATTATCAAACTATGTCAGAGGTCTATATTTCTCTGTGTTACAGCTCTGGTGTAAACATTACGTCTTCGTCACCACCTGGTGGAATATACATAAATTACATTGATTGTGAACATGAGACTTGTATCAATGAATATTTTATCGGAGATAAATGTTTGTAAATAGTCACTTTAATGGTCAGTCCAGTCCAACATCAAATCAATATGGTACTTCATCCACACCTGTTGGCAGTTGACATTGATTGTCCTATATGTATCAATCAATATATTATCAGTAGATGCTGAGATGCTGTAGCTGATTATCTGCCAATTGTCTGCCGATTATCGCTCGTTGTTTTACATAGAAATATGATTCATCCTTTGTCAAGCCCGAGAGTGCACATTGCCTAGTAACTACCTTTGTCCCTGTCTTTTCTATTAAGCCTACTCACTAGTAGTCCACGAATAAATACGGGACGTAAAGCCTTATTAGTCCACCCACCCTCATTGCTCTACTTTCTCCCTGGACAGGCAACGGCACCATTGACTTCCCCGAGTTCCTCACCATGATGGCCAGAAAGATGAAGGACACAGACAGCGAGGAGGAGATCCGCGAAGCTTTCCGAGTGTTCGACAAAGACGGCAACGGATTCATCTCGGCGGCTGAATTGCGCCATGTCATGACCAACTTGGGTGAGAAATTGACGGACGAAGAGGTCGATGAGATGATCCGAGAAGCTGATATTGATGGTGATGGACAGGTCAATTATGAAGGTGCGTAGCAACCCCACAGCATGCTTTTATGCTCATTTATATAGATTTTCACTCAATTTATATAGAAGTTATCGCTATTTTTATATTGGCTATTTGATACTCTCAATCTTCCTAAATTGCTTCAAAAATACAAACATTCATACCTACAGTCATACCTACCTTGTCAATACGTCCCTGACTTATTACAGAAATTACTATTTATCTGAAAACATAAGTACTGTACAAACAAATTATTTGGCTTTATTTTCATGCATTCGGTTTAATCGAAAAATGTGAGAAACATTGCAGACTAACGATTTGATTATGTGAATGTAATATGAAACAAATTTGCACCTGGAATTAGATACTCTGAATGATAAAGTAAATCTACAGCACTAACCGCATGGTTTTGATGATATATATAAGTAATGTAAGAACCTTTAAATCAAGTAAATTTGATTTAAAGTGATTTGCAATTGATAAATCTAATGAAGGAAAAAAGTAACATTTGTGCATGCAAGAGTGTGATGTGTGGCATTTTATTAAGATTTTTTAAGAGCTTGTGATCGAAATGCTTTCTTGGCAATTTATCATTCTGCCAAGTTTTGCATTTATTATGAATCTTTAATATTTGCTCTATTGCTTGAAAAATTGCTTGCTGATGAATTGTGCAAATTGAAATGACAAACGGTCGCAAACCCACACCACACGGTCCAGTGCAGCACAAAGGTCACACGACTCGTCTCAGATTGCGTTGACCTCATTGTGCTCATGATTTTTTGCAGAGTTTGTAACAATGATGACCTCCAAGTAAATTCAAAGGATTCCTTGAAAGCCTGTACAGGTATATGAATGCTTATTATACGAGTTAATTCTACCTACGACGTCCTACGTCCCCATTCATCTGTTGTGTAGATTAGAATGAATGTAGTTCACATAGTTGTCTTTAATTGTAGATTGGAAAAGTAACAAATTGAATAGACTCCCTACCACTACCACAGGTCATAGCCCTTCCATTCCATTAACATTGCAAATAGAATATATTAAAACCAATTTCCTATTAAGGGGAGGTATGGGTGAGAAATTCCCCAAAAATGTGTAAGCTTAACAAATCCAGTTTATGCCATATCTTTGACCTGCACCAACTCAGGCAACCACTCCAAGCTTCAATTATATAAAAATATGTCTCTATCATTACTTAAAACCATGTTAAATACAAAATCGTCGCCAAATTTTAGTAAGTAAATAGTGGTGTTGTGTCATTTCAAAGATGTCCACACAAAAATGCAGTTGCCATGGAAACATAGAATTTACCTTGGTGAAACATAACAATGATAACTAAATCTTGGTAAAATTTCGTACCTGTAGCTTCATTAGAATTGGATAAATTGCCACGGATATGTTATACAGTGGTCAATTGCCTAAAATGACGGTTACGTCACATTTTTGCCATTTTCCGCAATGTGCGAAAACACACTTTTACCCTCCACGGGATTTGAAAAATCTTGACAACCGTTCGTCGTAGGAACTTGTGGGATACATCAACGGAATCCTTGCAAAATTGTCTTGAAAAGTATAGAGGGGATTTTTAAATTTTTTTTTGGTTACGAAATTATTTGAGATTGAAGTCGCAGAAACCAGCAATTTTTCCCAAAAAATGACTTTAGTCCACTTTACCCCAATTTCTGGCACTATTAAAAGGAATTTTTAAAAATCCCTCTATACTTTTCTTCATTTTGCTTTTCTTCATTTGTCAACATTTTCGAAATTTTTCTGACATGTCTGTAACTTCAGAAATTTAAAATCCCGTGAGCAGTAAAAATCAGCCTTTTTTTGCCTTTTAAACTGGTTACCATGGCAACCATTCATCGCAAAAATGCAAAATGACCTGAAATCATCTAATTTAGCAAAAACCTATCTTTTGATACCAAACATGGGCCATTATGCCTAAAATTACAGAAAAGTGCCCTTCTCACCCATACCTCCCCTTAATTATCTCATGGCTATTCTCAGCATTTTGCTAATTATTGCACCGTTTTAAAGACAAGTCCTCACTGCCTTGTACTGGAAACTTGTTTGAAATAACTTTGCATCTTTGCACTCGTGCATGTGTTTTTTGCCAATCTAGAAAAATCTGCATGTCAGCAATTGCCTATTGCCTATTGTATTGATGTCGATATATAAATCAATGCCATGTGCTCATAGTGTGTTTTTCTTCTTCCCTTTCAGAGTTCGTAACGATGATGACAACTAAGTAATTTTTTTCAAATGGACTGGTTCACAATCTGTACAGTTACATTGTAAAGAAGGCATATAGGCTAGTCACCATGAATTCACCAGCTGTTCATATTTTCATCGTTTAGTTTCTCATTGACTTATTCCTTTCTTTCTCAAGACTGGCGTTTAAGCCTTTTTTGGTCACTGGTGTGATGATGCACGTGATGTCATGTGCTCCTCTTATTACATAATATCAGGAATGGGCGCTCTGATGCGAATGTGACTGTGAATGGTGGTTGTTGTGAAGGAGTGAATGAATTCTACACAAATTTATATATATAAAGGAAAAGCAGTTCATTTACTTTCGTATGCATGTCTCTCGATCCCATTCATCAAGACATAGATGGAAGAATATTTTTTGTCCGTTTTTGTTGGAAACTAAATTGCCTGTGCATCTTATGTACTGAATCTCTCATTTGTTTCAAAGGTATTATTGACGTAAAATGTCATGTAATAAGACTCCATATCTTGGTGGTTTTGTACTCTTATTTGTAGTGGTCTATGTGAAATGATTGTGGTACTCATCTAAACATATAGTTCAGGTATTTTTCAATCTTTAAAAAGTCTTAGCATTAGCATCAGTTGATAGTATCAGTTGATAGAACAGTGCTGAACTCTTTTCTTTTTTCATCTATGTTAGGATAATACATCTTAAAGTAGGATTTTAATGTTGAGTATATCGGAACCAGTTCTTACTTCAAAGCGTACTTCAAATCGTAGACAGCTGCAGTTTATAGTGTAGTCACCTTTTATACAAAAAAAGTATGTCTATCTGCCGAGCTGAGGCCGAGCTAAGGTTACGGTGTGTTCAGTCTGTCCATCAAATAATGCACTCAATCGCAATGCTGCTTTGGTGACAACTGCAAAACTGTGTTAAAGGAACAGATCTTATGCCGCGAGGGGGACGCCAGTTTCCTCACCGCTCCTCAAAGTTGGATGTAAATTTTCTTCTTTTTCATTTGTTCCTAACTGTCCCGAGGGCTGGCGTCACCTTCGCAGTTGTTATCAATGGTTGTTAAAGTTCTGTGAAACTGTTCAAAGTTGGTTTGTAGGACATTTTAAGATGAGCATGACAATAATTAAGTTAAAGGAAGCAATAAACGACTTGTATTTCGGCCAACATTTTGTGATCATTGTAGATTTCATAATTTCCTGTTAATTGCGAATGAAGAATGTGAAATAAGCCTACTTCAAATGTCATATTTTCCTGGACATTTCCTTACGATGAAAATTTGAATGTTTGTTATATACTCCTTATAACTGAGAGGAAATGTAAAATATGCTAAATAAAATGTTATCATTCTATAATTCATGTCTTGTCTCTTACTTGGTTATTTGAATTTGTGAAGTTAAATTTGTGCACATAATGGCAACTGGATGCCTGTGATTGTCTTGACATTTTCATAAGGTATGCACAGACCCGACTTCTTCACTAACAGTACTTCTGATCCGATACCTGTTGCCGATTTCACTGATACCATTCGGATACCTGGTTGCCATTGGTTGCATATGCAGTGACTCCTATCTGATACCGCTGCTGATATTTGGTGGTGGGTTGGTATCTGAATAATCCGATCGGTGCTGGCCTAATTTTCATGGTCTGAATAGGCCTCTTGTGGTCGAGGGTTGTGATTTGTTATTTTTTGTTACTGGGTCTTGATTCTCCCGAAGAGAACTTCTGAGAAACCATGCCCACAAAACTGGACGGATTCGCAATGGTACACCACAAGGTGTCATGCTAGTGCAGGACAGAACCTGCAATGCATCCTGCTGGTGAAACCCTGAATGAAATTGCTGTCAGCATCTTTGCAGCATGTGACTTTCATTGAATGGTGTATTGATTTTGTTTGGAGCACTTAGTTTTATGCTTTCACGGTGAGCTTTGTTATTGATGACTTCAACATTTTCAAGTTCCTTCAGTGCAAATGCCTTGCAGAAATTAATAACGCAATAAGTCATAGACCACTAAATTTTTACCAGTGTTGTGTCGTAAGGCCGGACAGATTTTTCTTCTCTTTTTTTTAAAATGTGATTCTGAATTGAGGGAAGATGTTTCTACAGTGAAAAATTGTCATTTTGCCTTCTTGATGGAAGCTAAGTTTCCATGCTAACCACAATTTTGTAAGAAATTTTGCTCATGCTATTGAGCTATAATTTACACGCAAAAATATCTTGATCAATAGCAAATTTCTATTAGAAGATATGTCATAAATCATAGTCACACAACCTATTGCTTTGGCAATCACATTTTAAGTGTGGACTCTGTTGATCTTACACAGGTTCGATAGACAGGTGATTATAACAAACAGTCAATGCCAAACAGTGCTAAACAAGATAATCCAGTCTGCTATTTTGTAACAGGGCCTCTTGAAACACTGTCAGAACATAAGAATATGTGTCAGAGACATGCTCTTTTTGCCAAAGAAAATCTTAATTGGACATTTTAACATCCATTTATTGACATGGGACTATCTACTTACTAAACCTTCATTGCAAGGGATATACCTGGAGAGGGCAAATTAAACATATTGCCCCATAGATGATAAAATGCAAGGTAAGAAATTGAAATTCTCCCAAAACCATGTCAACACAGAAAACTTTGCCAATTCACCTGGCAATTTTGAAACCCTTTAATTCAGTATCAAAAAAATCTGAAGGTGTACTTTTGCATAGATATAGCCAACAATGACTACATAGACAGTTTTGCATGGTGTTATGTTGCTGACAACAATTAGATTTATAGTAATTTGGCTGTTTTTGAGACATGTGATTTTCTCAAGACATTATTATGATCAAACAGGAAGTGCAACAACAGTTTCACCTTACCTACACATGATAAATGTGTGAAAAATTGGAGAATTTTCGTGTAATTTAGCTAAATTCAGACTTATTTGACCTAATTTGACATTTATGCTAAAGGAACCTAAAATTTACTATTTTAATGCGAAAAAACTTCCATGAGAAAAACATTGCCAGGTGCAGGCACCATACATATCGTCAATACTATCTCAGATTTATCCGAAAAATTATGGAAAGTAGGATATTAGTCTCTTTAAATCAAATTAACATTGAAAGTATTGGGTATGGTCATGAAAAATCATCAGCATGATGACACACTAAGTGCCATTTTCAAAGTGCAAGTCGACTCTTTTTACCTATCAAATTCCCTGACTTTGATATAACTTGACGGACTTGACCTGATCTCATTTTTTGAAATTTTCATCATCTTCAATGCAGCATGCATTGCTACGTGTTGAACCAGTTTAAATGGTTTCCTTGCTTTACACAGGAGGGAGACATGTGCAGCTTTTTAACACTCTTTGCTGGAAACTACCTGAGACTTAACAAAACCTGGTGTCAATTGCGCCAGTCTTATCCTTTGGCAAGCCAACTTAGTTACTGCATGAAGCTGCACCGCAACAACAGTTGGCCAAAAAAAAGTGCACTTATTCCTTTTTGCATGGTTACTTGGTCCAATGGAAGAAAGATATATGTATGCCGCAATGCCAGATATGTATGTTATGACTGCTGGGCTGTTTGCTATAGTATTCGGGGAAGATTTTGCAGCGCAGCATATATTTAGGAACGATATCTGCATATTGAATTTGGATCTAGTTCAATGCAAGATATAACAGTAACACATTAATTTATTGGTCACAGAAGCGAAATTTGACTGGTTTCATTTTTAAAACGCTTGTCACAACGTTTTGAGCTGGAGGCCTGAACAGCTCCTGTGCTCCGGTCTGTGCCTGTAAGATCCATCGTCAGTCTCACTCTGAGCTCTAATGTTCCGATCATCCGCTAGGCGGTTCCTGCTGAGAGCTGGCAACTATTGGCACTTTCTGAATACTAGTGCAGGAATGAATCCGAGTGATGGCTAGGAAAAGCCATGGTTCCTTCCAAAAATGAACCAAATTTATAATTTTACCAATTGGACTAAGATGTGTTTCACAGTGTTTGAAATGTACACGAGCCAACTTTGGTAAATCATGTCTGTTCGAACCGGTCAATTAAAAGGTAATCAGCATAGGCATAGGAGAGGTGATCTATTTGGGGGGAAGTTTATAATTGGGGCTTTCTGTCCGAATTGTTCAAATTCTTTGCCCGAATACAGTGTCAATTCAAAAGGTTGCCAGATTTTCAGGGGGGCAGCTACCCCTCCCTCTGCCGCTGTTTCTACGCCTATAGTAATCAGATGGGTGTCACAAAGTAATGCTGTATGTTCGACTAACTGTTGAGTCTTTGACAGCTACTCAGAAATCATATGTGCTCTCTGTAACATCTAAAGATTTGTTTTGTCGTATTAATATACTTATTGACTTTCATATTTTCATAACTATTGAATTTAGTGTTGAAGAAAACAACCAGAACAACATGATGATTGTATGTTTATTTTCAGAGAGTTTTCTCTGGAGTATTTACAAATATTACAAAATTATAAATTACTACATGAAAATATATATGAAGGGTCCATCTCTAGCTACAACATGATTATCCTAACGAAACTGGAAACTCAGGAGATATTTAACACTCAAACAACTTGAAACAAGTCTGCAGTGAATGCGCTACCTCATTACGAAATTTGTTCTACTGCCACATGGCACTGGGGACATTTCTAAAATATCATTTCTTGTCATTTATGTTACATTATTATAGGTGTCACACCATGATATAAGTTGCATTTGATTTTATAGAGTGTAGCTATCATGTTAGTAGGTAATCAATATTCTTCAAAAGTGATTTAACAATATTAACAGTGCAAGAATGATACCATGTTGGATTCCTAAAGAAGTGAATAATTTACTAAACAACATGAATTTATTAACAAGGAAGGATAAACTCATTTCGATGGGACTAATATTTACAACTGCTAAGTTTAGAAGAAGACAATCTTCCGTTGAAAATTTAAAATCTTCTTACTGAAGAACGGATAATCCTTTTTGCATTGCACTTTGAAGGTGGTAACTCCAATGCTTTGGAAACAACACTAGAATTTGAAAGGATCTGCGTCGTTTCCACCGTTAAAAGGTTAATCCACAATGAGAAAAAGTTGCAGCCAGAAACTCCATGAAATGAATTAAAATGAAAAGCCGAAGATGAACCACTTTAATGAGTATCCAGTGAAAATTTGAGAAGATTTCTCCAAGCGCCCTTAATTGCTTTTCGATGATTTGCCTAGAGAAAGAACCATGTTACGCTTGTCACAACGTTTTGAGCTGGAGGCCTGAACAGCTCCTGTGCTCCGGTCTGTGTCTGTAAGATCCATCGTCAATCTCACTCTGAGCCCTAATGTTCCTATCATCCGCTAGGGGGTTCCTGCTGACTACTAGCTCCAACTGGCGGCCAGAAGTGGCAATCAAGGGCAGCACATCACTGCACTCCATGTCCTTCACTGGAATGTGGTTCACCTGCAACCGAACGAAAGATTAATCGATTAATTGAGCGTTCAACGATGGATCATTTCTGCCACCTATTTCGAATGACTTGGAATGAGCGATAAGGTTAATTACATCTCATCTCGCTTATCGCGAGGCATGCAGAATATTGGATTCATTTTCTAGGTGGTAAATTTTCTAAGCTATAAATCTTTATCTTTTCTGCTGTTGCAATGTAATTCCCAATGAGCAACTTGTTTCCGGAAAGATCCTCTCACCTTCATGCCTCAAATGATTAAAAATAAAAAATAAGGAAGACACATATGCTATGACCTACCTGTAATATTCTGTCGAAAGCTTTAAGAATCTCTGAGTGGTCTGCAGGGCTGTCGGGGCGAATGGCACTGATATAGACTCCCTTTTCGTAAACTCCATCAGAGAGACAGAAGCCGAAATCATCGGTGGCTCGAATTTTGAAGAGGATGACTTTATGCAGCTCTACGGGGGTCGGGGTGAAGATCTTCTGCAGTTGGTCCTCCACCTCCCGTAGATGCATCTCTGCCGTCATCTTAGTGTTGACAGACAACTGTTCACTTATATCATCCTCTATATCGATAGGAGGAGGCGGAAAGTCCTCCTCATCAACATCCCGTAATCCTTCCCGTAATCCTTCTCGTATTCGCACAACTGGGTCAAGTACGGGAGCAGCGGTGGCTCCCTCTGGCTCCCGATCTCGAGCAATATCACGAGCAATATCACGAGTAACATCAGATGGAGCTGCAGGTAGCGGCAAATCCTGGTCTAAAGAAAACTGGCTGCCAGTGTCACTACCCCCTCCCACGTCAGAGGAGGACATCATGTCCAGATTGTCTAAATTTTTCGACCAAATGTCTTGGTCTAGACTTCCCGTTGGAGTTAATTCAGGACTTTCGTCCTGAACTGTGGGAAGTGGATCCCCTCGAGGGAAGGGGCCTCCATCCAGGCTGAGGTAGTGCCTTGTGTAATCGTAGCTCTTGCCGTTCGGACTCCCTGAAATAAGAACTTGCCATTAATTTGCACAAGATATAATTCTCCAGTGATCACAAGATAATGGACTTGTATTGGGTGTGAGGTCTGAAAGTTCTTTGGCTCAATATTAATTTCAAAAGGACTAACATTCTAAAGAGGAAAGAACACAAAAAGTTCTATCACATTGTCAACCATATTGGAATTTGTAGGATTTCTACGGGCTCTGTGATCTGTGAGTGCCAATCTAACCGGCTAACAGTACCAAGCATGTCTAACCACGATTTGAGAATTCAAAATTTATTAAGTATTTTAACCCTGGAGATTTCTCACCCTGAGATTCCAAAATGATTGAGCAAAGGATTCTTCCTCTAGTACTATCTCCAGGAGCACTCATCTCTTTTAAAATTACCTATCCTTCCACTAGAATTACCTCTATTGCCAACCCTTGACTTTGGAGGTAGGGGAGGCTTGCCAGGGACTACTGGCATAGTGTTACCATCCAAACCACAACTGTCCCAGGACTCAAGCGCACTGTCAACGCTCAGGATTGGAGTTCCATCGTTCCGAGAGAGACCTCCTCCGGACCCTTCTTGGCTCCCATCCAGGTTGTACTCTCCTTCATCTTCACCCAGCTGTAAAGAGAGAGATAAATGTTTTAAATTAAATAAACATAGTAATGCTCTGCTGAATGTAGGAGTTATATATGACAAAGCTAGTATTCGAGTATTGACAAGCTATAATACAGACACTTGCGACTGATGATCCTCGGTCAGAAAAGCTTGCATCAGATTTTCTCTTCTCTGAAATGAAGGTGATAGAATTAAGGAAACAGACATCAAAAGGATATCAAGTATAAGCTAGCATTATAGGCCATGTTGTTATCATAAGAAAATTAGAGATGCATCATTCAGGATGATGACAGTGTATTAGGTTGTCAATATCAACAAAAGATGCAAACAAGTTATGATAATACATATTTCCAAGGGCTTAAATACTAAAAGTAGATTATATACATACTTCTGTCTACTGATCTGGCGATCTTCAACAAGACCACATCTTTAGCTTTCTGCAGTTGCTCGATGGCTTCAGAGAGCGGACATCCGTACAAAGTTTTGCCATCGATAGCTAATATCCTGTCGCCTATGTGCAAGGCTCCCGTCTTCTCGGCCAGACCTCCTTCAGTCAATGCTGATATGACAATTGGATCATATGGTTCGTCCGTCCCTGAGATAGTAATGCCCAACGGTCCTCCCTCCTTCTCCAGTTCGACCGTGTACTTCACCATGCGTTGCAGCTCTCCATCTTCTAAAAGGGAAAGAGAATTTTCAGTTTAAAGAGATGGTATTGGTAACTTTAATGAAAGTCTTTTTTTACGAAAATACCTTGGTGTTACTTCTGTTGTCGACAGTAAACTGCTCCTTAGAAATTCCATCGATCATCATGTTTGACAGACATAGATTTCGACTGGACTTGTTCTACTGTTCCAATATTGATATCTGATCCCCAGAATTATTATGGCGCAGTCGACAGGACATACATGGTGCAAAATGGCGCAGTCGACAGGAACAACTGACAGAACTTATGTGTTTGGTTAAGTTCACTCCTATTGTTGTAAATTCATGAAACTATTTCAAATCCATTTCATTGGATGTCATATTGGCACAATAAGTTTACCTGCAAGTTTGTCCTCACGCTGTATTCTCAACCGGACAATTTCACCTGCGTGCTGAAGTGCATCGTTGGCCTCTTCCACAGAGCAATTGTTTAGCCTCAAACTTCCGACTGCCAATAGTTTGTCTCCTGACTGAATGGTCCCCGTTCTGTGCGCTACACTTCCTTTCTTTACATTGCAAATTAACAAGCCTTCACCTGGTCGCCGGTTTTTGGGAGCTGAAACATAAACGAGAACTCATTATAGTGTCATTTAGCAATTAGGATGATTTGTTAATTTTCCTACAATAGTAGTTAATGAAGCTGACCAAAAACCATTGACACCAAGAATTTATGTGAGGGAGTGGATAAAATATTGGAAAGTATTCCACAGTAAATACTATCAGTTATTTTTAAAGCCTGCGACAAAAGTATACTGCAGAAAGTGGCAACAATAGCTGCTGTTTCACCCCCATCAAATGACTCACAGAACAACTATGAAAAGCAGATACAAAACAAACCAAATTATTGAATTCTTACCTTTCAAAGTAATTCCTAAACCGCCTGCCCTAGGTGCAAGTTTCACCGTGAAGACCCCTGACGTTGGAACGACAGAATCTGCGACGTCAAACTCTACGGTGAAGGTCACTTTATTCCCTGATTCCTCTAGGATGTCCATTGCCTCATCTACGGCCAGGGTTTCCAGATACTGACCAGCTATTGCGATGACTCTGTCGCCTTCTTGCAGGATTGCACACCTTGAAATGGAAGCAAAGTTGTTGGAAGTTATTACAATGTTTTATTGCAAGTAATTACAACGACTTATTGAAAGCTGTTACGATGTTTTGTGGTCTACACAGATGCTTCTTACACAGAGAAAGGAGCTACTTCAGACGAAACGCAAGACCTGTTATCTCTTCTAATTGACCAATTTTCTTGCCAACTCAATTAGGCCTAGATAATGTATTTATCTGGACTAGTGACATTTTGGCAAACAGCAAGACTTTAGCAACATGACCACAGTCCAGAAGGGGGTATTATATGTTCAACCCTCGCCAAATGCTACCCTTGCCTAAGGGCTTGGAGAGACCAACACCACCCTATCCTGCCCACACAAATAATAAATATGTCGTGAATGAATTTGTTGGCAACAACACTGACATGTACAAGCAACTTATCTCCACTTCTAAAGGGAGATGAATTAGGCGTAGAAACACAATAGTTTCTCCGCAATACAGGTCAGGTACCTGCACAATCAGGGCCTCCTCAAAAAAAGTTTTTCTTCGTGATTTCATGCAAGTCATTGATTAGTTGCATGTCCTTTATGACCCGAATCAACATCAAAGTTGGAGATGCATACACATGTATATTAATATTATTACAAGAAATAAAGGTTGGCAAGGAGGCTAAAACAATTTGTTCAGATTATCACAATTATATGAGAACACATCGTTCCAAGATGTGCCATTTGGAATAGCATGATGTCTGGATCATGAAATTTTGGTAAAAAATCCTTGCCCTCCAATAAATATGTTTAGAAGTCTGTTGAAGAGATACATGTACTGATCTTTATATATAGAACACCTACTTTTCTGCAGGACCTCTGGGCTCGATAGATCCAATGATAGGAGGTTCTGTCATGGAGAATGGGTTTTCTTGAAGAGTCAGACCATATCCTCGACTGTCTGCTAACAAGGTGACATCTATTGTCTCTGTATGACAAACATGCTGACCGGTGACATAAGCAATCGCCCCTGGCATTGTTGATGTAGAACTCATAGAAGCTGGAAAAAGAAATTGAATTGATGAGGAAGGGCTTGAGATATTCCCCTGAAGTATGTGCCTGACTTGAAACACATATCATCAAGATGATAAAATGAGATGTGTTTTTCCACAAGCGCTCCAGGGATTTTAAAATGTCTTAAATCTAAATAAATGATTTTAAAAAATTGAAACTGGAAATCCTTTTGTTCCAGCGATGAAACAACAAAGCATTATTTTAGAACAACCAAGAAATACAGAACAACCAAGAAATAAGTGAATTATTTTGTCGCGCAGAATCGCAAACCAAAAACTTTGGAGCGCGCAATCATGGACATTAATTTGTTATGAACAGAAGTAATGTACAAACCCCATTACCCAGTTTTAGCAAAACTGTAAGTAACATTAGACACATATAGATGAACATTGGAACAGCATTGAAAGAAGTGCGCAGAAATGTTCATTAGCAAAATGTTCAACAAACAAACATTTAACGCAAAGCTGCGCGGAATTATTATTGGTCACTCGTCCCTTTCAAGCAAAGACCAGTTTCTTTAGTTTAATACTCTTCATTTTAACCCTGTCAGTAATAATATTAATGTTTTAGGTTGGATTAAAAGTGAACTAAAATTAATTAGTGCATTTTCAAAATGATTGACTTTTCTTACCCGGATCATCTCCTGCAAAGTACAGTATACGATAATCAGGAAAGACAATGATTTACTACAATAGGGCAAAGTTAAAGCCACAATTTTATGATATTGAATCTTAACTAAATTGAAAATGGAAAATTTGGAAGTATTGTGGTAGTAGCAGACTGATTAAGTAATATTATTATTTTCTTTGCGAAACTTAATAATCATGATTGTGGCTAGCTCAACTCTAAAAAAGACCAAACAAAATAATTAAAGATAATGATTTTCTCGACTACGATTGCTTTGGCCCATCACTGCATGCTGACCAAATGCACTGTATGAGCTTACAAAGTATAATGTCAGATTAGGGGTTTAATTTTGCAAGCAGTGACAAAAAACTTGGCTAAAATGTTACACTGAACAACTACTGACTTCTACCAGAAAGCCGAATGAGGTAAGCACGTTTTGCACTTAGTACTTGTCATTATGCTATCTCTACTTTTCCCCCGTCTTCTTTATTGTCAGTAAAAAGTATTGTTTAAATAACTGGCATCACTGCCATGCCTCAGCCTAGCTGCGACACATCTGTACAGCTATCATGCAAACAATATTAGACGTTTTAAAAAACATGTATAGCAAACAATAGCAGAAAAAGGTCGCTAAATACAGTTCTGGAATTCTACGATAAATCGATTCAGTCTGTGTAAGCTCTACGAAGACACAGCTCTTGAAAAAGCAAGGACTTTTGGTCCTCGACAAGAGCACGGACAACTACTAATACAACATTGATTTAACGAGCGAGCAATTAACGAAAGAAGACTTCAACAAAACCCTACCAAGTAGAACCTCAGCTGGAGGAACGCTGCTGGGGCCGGGGTTGCCTAGCAAATGAAGTCAATAACTTAAGTACAAGTCATCTTAAATATATGTGACAAAAATGGACAACCATACTTGTCCATAGAGGTCACTGCCACTGAGTAAGATAATGCCAAAATATGCCAACATGACCAACCTTTGTAAAGCTTGCTTCAAGAAAGGCCAGACTTAACAGAACTTTGCTTTTCAGTTTTTAGTAACAGTAACCTCCGACAAGATAGCGTCCCATTTTGAAATGTTCACAGACTCACCTGAGGATGACCGATTGCGATCCCGCCTCAACGTTCCATTCGGAAGACCTCTTAAGAACCCCGTTGGAGAACTGTAGATGGCGTGGTACGGAACGCTGTCCATCAAGTGGTGGTGGGAGTGAAACGAGTGAGAGAATGGATCGTGTTTGCTGTTGAAGTCTAAAGCGTCAAGTGCGTCCAAGGAGTCGACATCTGAAAGAGACCAAGCTGAATGGCCGCAAGAGAAAGAAGAGAGAGAGAACAGGTGAGTCATGCGTCAACTCATTCCAGAGCAATCCAAAAGAACCAAAGGCAATCCCAAAATGATATGTTCAACATTACTATGTAAAATCTAATCAACTTAAAGCCTCTAATACTAAGAAAATGACCCCTCCAAGTCATTAAACAATGGTGGCTTCCTTATCATTGCTCATACCAAGGCAATCAAAAGGAAGGAAAAAAAGGTATGAACTTGCACAGAATAAATAACTTAAAATGATGACTTTGTATTAATATTTGCA
The DNA here is from genome assembly GCA_026936325.1 of Platynereis dumerilii. Classification (NCBI taxonomy): domain Eukaryota; kingdom Metazoa; phylum Annelida; class Polychaeta; order Phyllodocida; family Nereididae; genus Platynereis; species Platynereis dumerilii. The sequence continues at coordinate 2,312,607 of JAPTHN010000007.1, forward strand.
TAAACAAAAAATGCAGTTAGTCTTAACAAATCTATATACATGAATATATACACATCAAAGTAAATTTCATATTATCTTTCATTCACACTTAAAACAAAATTCATTTTTTCTTATAACTTCAAAATCAAATCTATGTACATATAAATATATACACGTCAAAGTCAACTTCATATTAAATCTTTTCGTAAACACTTAAAATAAAGTTTATTTTTGTTTTAACTCTAAAATCCAAGAGTGGAAACCCACCATCACTTGGCTGAGTTTCTATGATAGCCTTGGTCTGGGTGACCTGTGACCCAGGAAGAATCTCCAACCGAACTTGTTCTTTGCTCATGACCTTGAGCAACGCCTGCGCCTCCGACAAGGTCATGTGCTCCAGACTCGTCTCGTCAATCGCGAGGATTTCGTCTCCTTCGTGCAATGCTCCACATCTGTGGAGATGTACAAAGTAGGATCATTCAATATCAAGATGGAGCTTTTCAGTCGTAAATACTTCATAGAAATGTTAAAGAAAGTAAATTATGCAATTTTATTTTCACTCCTGAAGAACCGTTCCTTCAAAGTAACTTAAAGAGACACCAACATCTTGTGTCTAAGACAAAAACGACAAAAGCATGTCAACAAGAAAATGCTATGTTAAAAAGACACTTCTTTTGAGAAAATTCTTGTAATGAAAATGGCGCACTGACCTGTCAGCAATACTAGCCGGTCGTATCCGCTCTATGATGATGGCATTTCTACCCCTGAGTGTGGCGGTGGTCAGACAGATTCCCAGACTGAGGCCTGGGATTTTGTCTATCTCCACCAGAAGTGGTCCAGACGCATTCTCCACTGAATCTGAAAGGGAGGATAGAGGAGAATCTAGTTAATTTTCCACCCATGTTTAACACAATGGCTTTTACAGAACATTTTCTGACTGAAGAGCAGTTCAACAAAACCTGAATTACAAGAACGAAGGCGGCCTTCTTGAATATGATAGAATTTTTGGATCAAGCTGAAGAGAGTTTACATCTTGTGTCAATTAATACATTACTAGGAGCCCAAATAAGTAGATCTGTAGAAAACTTGACCTGAAGAATAATTGTGGTTTCCACTATTCAGGTAGATGTTACTTACCCATGACTGAGATGTCATATTCAATGAGCAGAGACACTGGCCCTCTGGCATGGCGCAGTAATGAGTTAGCTTCACTGAGAGAAGCGTCCGTCACGCAGACTCCGTTTATGGCAAGAATTCGGTCTCCTGTTTTCAACGTGCCCTCCCTGAAGGTGGATGTAACACACTCTCATATGATCATATATTTGTTTTATAAATTGAAAGCATCTTTCTCTTATTTACTCTCATTTGTAAGATGAAGAGCTTTATCAGTCTTCTAGAGGAAACCACTTTTGATTTTACTGGTCAAAATCATATTGAAAGTTATGTTAAACTATCTGATCATTTACAAAATACTGTTATTTGATTGTAATTTAGTATTCCCAACCTGTCAGCGGCACTCCCCGGCCGTATATGGGTGATCGTCAGGGGTCGTGACTTCATAGATTCCTGGGTGAGACCTCCTCGCAAGATGAACCCCAAACTCTCGCCATCTTTCTCGAGAATTATTTCTATCCTTTTGCTTTCCACATTCGGTACAGAAGATGGTACTCTCGGAAGTTGGTACTCGATCTCCAAAATGACTTTCTCGCCAGCGTTCTTGAGAACATTGATGACTTGGTCATGTTGGAGCATCGTCGTGCGAATTCCGTTGACCGCAAGAATGTAGTCGCCCACTTGAAGAGAGTCGCTGCGGTGGGCGATCCCTCCAGGTTTGAGGTAGGAAACATGTGCTCTGTCATCTTTGTCTGCCCCTCCTGAAGGAAAAAAAAAAGTGCTTTAGATTATTGATTTATATATTGTGTATGCAGACTGGTTGGACTGTCAATGAGTAATATTTCAAAATTCTCAGAAATTATGATGATTATACTGCAGTCAATTTTTTCAACTGGGGATAAGCAATGTTTTCGGGTTGACTTGTAGGTCTGTACATTGATTAGAAAAGTAATGAATTTATTGTTAGCACTCAAACTTGGCTGAATGTCTAGGAAACTGTCAGAGCATTCTTTTGCCCGGTAATTCTACCAGACCAGTGCATTTTCCGGAGCGATATACCTGGTACTACAATTGCAAAGTACTCCACTAATGTAGGGAGAAGACAGAATCACTTAATTAAGTTACAATGTACACTTTGACAACATACTATATACTAGACTACAGCTCACAATCGCATAACAACATTCAGACATCGATAAACAAGAACATCAATCTCTTTGGATTATGAAGTTGAAAGTTGTAAGTGGAATATGAAGGATGGATTGAGAGGAAGAAGTTGCAGAAATGGACTTGGGGTAAAACTCTTTCAACATATTTGTTTAACAGACATTGGGCAGGTGGAAACTGACACAAGACTGCATGGTTCAGCAAATACTCTTCTGTCAGAAGCTTATGCAGCATTAGCAACTGCATTACTCAATGTAAATCTGATTTGACTTTGATTATGTCTTTCTATTGACTTCCGCATGCCGTAAGAGTCACTTTTCATTTTTGAATTTTAAAAAGGTCAATAAATTGAATTGGTAACTGCAGTTGGCCCAAGCTATCATTCTCTAATTGCAACCGAGACTTACATTTTGACTTCATAATATATCACACTTTCGAATTGTCTCATTAATTGTGAGGTACTAAAAGCACAGGTTAACAGTTTGTAACCCATTCCTCAATCAAAAATCATCAGCATGTTTCCACCCTCCCTCCCATTGTCAGTCACCGATAATTCCCAACCCTCAATACCATTCCTTTTTTATGAAAGTCTGTTTGATATAAGATGGATGGCAATTGTGATCTGCACATATCTCAGATATCTGAATAATAGGGAAGAATGTGTTGATTTGTTGAGGAATGGTCCAGCTCCACCCCTTTGCTGTGAGAGAATTTATGAGATGATAAAAGCAGATATGAAGGGGTATAGTTCTTGGATGATTGGAAATAAAAGAGAAAGAAGTCTGAGCACACAAGATATAAGAGCATGTCTGTGAGAGAATGAAACTCTACCAACCCTTAGGGGCTCTCAGAGAAGTATGAGGGAGTTTTCAGGGAGTGGAACTTAGAACATTTCTTATAGACATCCCATGTTATCTCAGTGAAACAGCAAATGCCAGCAATTGACTATGACTTCCTCAAGTGACTCTCCTGAAAGTTTCTTCAAATGTTAGATTAGCCAGACCTGATCTCAGGAAGTCTTTTATTTTTTCTTCAATTTCTTTGCTTGAAATAGTTGAATAAAAATCCTGCAGTTCCAGCACAATTCCTGCACAATTTGGGCTGCACAATTTCTGCTCAGTTTGTATCTTGTTATTCTTGGTGTATCCAGCTTCCTCTCAAAGCATTCTGTACATTTCTTTTCACTTCCTTATCTGTTGCAGATTTTGCTACTCAAAGCCAAAGATTGCCCAAGAAACTCACTTTATCAGACTAGAATAGTATACAAACACTACTTTATAGTCCTTGCAGACTATTTCTCCGATGAAAGTGACTGCTCATTATATTGGCGTTGTTTACAAACCTTACTATCCTTCCAGAAAGTACGTACAATGTAGGAAGTAATTTTTTTCTTGTAATCAGGTAATCTGTGAGTGGGACATCACAGGTTGTGAGACCATGGGGCATCACACTGCATCATATTTTGTTGTGTTTTACAGCAGTCTAAGTGTTTGAATACAGTTTGTTAGTCCCAACAGTTTCCTTTGACCAACACAATGTGTATGATTAATCAATGTCAATGACTATCATCCATTGTCACATACAATGTAACCATGAATTCCTATTCTAGGCACCACATCACAGGCGAACATTGTATCACATCACATTGCCCAAGCAATCTGATGTCACATACAATTTTTTCTAGATTTTTCATGTTCTACCTACTTTCTGGAAGATAGCAAAATACTTTGCAATGTGTTGAGGGATGCCTTTGGCGACAAAATCTCTTTTTGCTCGATTATTTAAAACATTCTGCTCGATTATTTAAAACATTCTGACTAATCAAAAAAAGGGGATTTCAGCAAACATCTATACGGCTAGATATTTCTGGCTCTTCGAACAGTCAAAGTTGATACAATTCGGGTATATCCAGTTCGAAAATGAGGTACAAGACTTCGAATGGAATATCTGAGGTACCAGGCAGTCAGTTCAAGAAGTGGTCAGTAGCCTTATCATTGCTTTCTTGAATTCTTGTCCTTATGAGGTCCACTTCTTTCATTTGGTACATGTGTCCATTCTCTTCTGGTGAATAAACACATCTGTGAGATACAAGTCCTAATGTCCTCTCTTGAGTTTGTTTAGGCTGAGATGAGTCAAAATGCATGTCCTACCACAGCAGCCCCCCATGAGGCATGATTGTACCTGTTTATTGGTTTTGTTTATTGGATGTTCCAGGAAGAGGCTGGGAGTCTGCTGGAAACAGGTGCCTCCAATTACATTAGCACAGAGTCACGATCCAGTATTAGGAGTGTCCTGTTAAAACAGAGAAATCTGGCAAGATTTATAACCTTGTCTCCTTGGTGTTTCGCTGATCTGTCTGAGCCTGGGGTGTATACCTGTCTGGGTAGGAGGGCAGGGCAAAAAACCTCATCTTGTGGTTGCCCAGAAATGTTTGTCGTACATCCAAGACAACTCATGTACATTTTATACCTGACCCAATTCCTCAGACATGATACATAATGCTAATAGACCACCATGAGTCTGGTGGTGCCAGATGAATTTTTTGCTGGAACAACTTGCTAAGAACCAGAAGTAAAATATTGTTTGTATTTATAGTCATAGCCTGAAACAAGTTAAGGCAATTGTCACGATTATTTGACTGCCAACGTAATGTTGAATCTCTAAAACATCAAATTACGTATATGCAGCAATAACTACTACAGCAACTGTCTGTTACTTATATTAAGTGAAGAAACAGTAGAGCTCTGCAGACACCAAAGCTGGAATCAAAGCCAGATTGAAAGGTGTGAATTCCCTGCAGGGTCTGGATTAGGCTTTGTGAATTGGATGACCACCTGGCCATCATGCCAGACCAAGCAAGACCTGGTTCCAATATCAGGCCCTTCAGAGAACACTGTGAACCACCTGGTTCTGGCCAGTCCCCTGGTATTTTCTGACCTCCATCAGTTCTTCCACTCAGCCTCCTTTGTGTACCTGGGTGCCAAGGAACAGCAGATTCACCCCTCCCCCTCCTCCCTCCCAAATCTCTAATCTGCTGTTGCTTTCTACCTGGACTCACCACAGTGCATAGTTTATTCAGTTGCAGTGGCATCAGGATTTACAATTACACTTACTCAAGGGATTTGCCAAGTTCTTCGGGTTCTTTAGTAAAGGGCAAAGAGGACCCCCTTGGCTTATCCCTGGCTGACCTTTACTGCCCCCTTACCATCTCCTGACTTCAGTCCAAGCAAAGACCAATCCAAAGACCGATCCAAAGACCAATCCGAAGGGCTTACTTACAGACTTTCTGTACACTGTTTACTGTGTACAGGACCCAGACAAGAGCACTCCACATTGTTTGTTGCACTACAGCCACTATACTCCAATTTCCATTAGCATTCCTAATTGCAGGCAGGTGCTAATTGACACCATCATAGTTGTTTGGAGTGCAGAGCAGGTGAGGACAATATTCATTTTTAAATCTCAGCCCTAAGAATAGTTCTCCCTGACAATGAAGATGAACATGTATGATGGAAATTGAATAAATTTCAGATTTGGATAACTGATACTCACCAGAAAGGCATCTGATAGCACAAAAACAAAATGAAATTTACCATCTAGCTAGTATAAGTTCATATGATGCTACTATACTTATTGCCAGTGTACATCAAGAATGAGAGCTAAGGTCAGACAGACCAAGCAGCTTGTCCATCAACCTTTTTCTACTGCAGTGATGAATCGAGAAACTTACCTGACACGACTAGGCCCAGCCCACTGCCCCCTTTCCTCTGTAGTTCTACAAGAGTTGTGCTTCTGTTGACATCTGAAATAGAGGAAAAAATGTATTAATGTACATCAGATGTAATCCGTAAGCCTTATACCAGTAGCAGTTGCATGTGCTATAGCCAGTAGGCAGTATCATTCCTGAACTTGATTGATCACTGAAATTGATTGCCCTAAGCATATCATCACATGATGATATCATCATACACCTCATATCATAAGTTTCACTTTGGCCACCCATGTATAGTATACTATCAGTCCATCACAAAACTTGACTTTACCTCTCCTCACCTTCTCACCAGCATGCGCGGGAAGTGACTGAAAGCGATATCATCATCGTAACTGAAGATGAAGCGGCCTTCAGCTGTCCGCGTTAACCCATTCACACTCATTAATCACTGAGCTGTTATTTTAAGATAGGAAGGTGTGAGGCAAGGGACTGCTTTCCCACCACTATTATCCCATAATAAGGTCCACTCCCCCGGGCAGGTACTCGCTAACAACGAGAAAAAGGGCAAGGAAAGAATTTTTTTAACCAGTTTGCCTGTAAAACTAAAAACAATATGTTTAGAACATGTCCTTGAGCATTGCATGCAGTTGCCTTGTGCAATCTGCTGTTACCTTCTGTTTCCCTAGTATTTGCCCTGCAGTGGCCATGTGGGCCAATTGCCAGTATGAATCAGAGCATGTTCTTCCCTTTGAAAAAGGTCCTCGATACGGGACATTAACCTTGCAGCCAGGTGTGTAGCTTTCTGGCTCTTCACTCCTCAGAGTATGCACTGTTTTCTAGCACTGTTTTATGACACTGTTTTCTAACACTGTTTTCACTCAAAGCACATGCTGAGTGGGACACTGTTTGTTCTTATTTTCAGCGTTTACATGCAGACCTGCCATTTTCGTAGGTCACTGTAAACTTGACAAATCCCCTTAGACCAGAGGCCATTAGCAGCTCAGAAACTTTCTGAAGAAAGTCAAGAAACATATCGTTTGTTACCTGTTAGTACCTTAAGCTAGCTCTTCACTCCAAGGAACTAGTGCATATATATGGAAGATTTCAGTATGTGGACATAATTTGTATATGTATGGAATGAAAAAAGATGTTGTACCGCCAAATTAACCTTCGAATCTTGCTTTTGGAGCATCCGCAATGCGGTGCATTAAACGGATCATCAAAAGTTTTGGCCAATCACACTTCGAGCATTTTTATCTTTTTGGTTTCCATGCATTTACTTTAATGTTTATTGTTTACTATTAATGTTTCAGACACACCATTCAATTTCATGGCTATAATTGTGGCAGTTTCCTTTGTTTTGACGATCGGGAGTTAGATCTCTTATAAATCTGAATGTGCAGTGGCAGCAGTACCAATTTTTATTCGGTTACTCCTGTTGTTCCATCAATCTGAATCGCAATGGAGATTGGAGACATGCACATTTCTAAATATCATACTGTATTTTTGTGTCTTTTACATCTTATAGATATTGAACATAAAATTAACAGCCCGATTTAGCAGTGAGTACCTTCATTAGCATCTCCCTGCAAAGTGGAATTGGAATCCCAGATGGAACTGGAACTGAGATCGGACTCCTCGATGGAGGACATCGCTCGTTTAGCATTCCGGGGAAGAGGTAAATTCCCTCCAGGTCCAGGTAGCAGATCCAGGATCAAATCCAGATAGATGATCCAGTGACCGCAGCGGTCACTCACAGGTCAGCTTGACCGCTCCAGGCCGGACGGACCATCTCCATCATGGCAGAAGAATGCCATTCATCATAACGTCCCTGTTCGCCAATCCATCATTATGTCCGATTTATTGCTCTCCACATTATTTGAAGGTCTCTATGCTGAGCTCCATTGATAAGTCACTCCCATGTCCCATATCACATATCATATATCACATATCACAGGCTGTGTGTGGCTACTTTCCTTTACTTTATACGAGTTATGTAAGACGTATATTCCTTGTTCTGACTCCGAGCAGTATATTCTCGTTCGAAGCTGTTGTGGCTGTTGTACAGTGACCTACAGTCCTACACCACCTCCAATTTGCTAGCAAATTGCAGCACACAAATAAAAGCCATTATAACACCTTCACAAGCATTGTATTGACTCCTTTCTCTGTGTAAATACCAGCATTTTATTGTCTGAGCTGGCAGTTACAGAAATATGTAAGGATGCAGAGAAGATCCTTGAGGTACATAGCATTCTTCACCTGCAGTAATTCACTACTGTGTGTGCATCCATTCCCATGACTGAGCTTGTTATTTGCTGCTCCCATGCAGCTAGCTCCACTGCTATGCATACACATTTACTATGGCATATAAATCCTGCAGGTTGAATTACCATCCAACTAAGTAATACTAAGTAATCCTCAGGTACTGTGCTGCAATACTTCAGCTGAAGTTATATTGTACAGATATCCAATGATCTGTCCATGGTATCCAACAATATTGAGCATGTAAACCTGCAACACCACATGGTTCTTCTGTTTGTTTTGCATAAGTTTACCCAGTATCACAGTCATACTTCATTATAATAAACAGGTTACAAGAAAACTTGTATCCAATAACTCTGATCCAGTATTCCAGTAATATCACAATGATTAATGCTGTGAAATAATGAACAGATCTAATATCACAGAGGTACTCCAGCTATAATAATTCAATATTGAACAAGTCCAATAAAGCAAGAGACTGTGCTGAGTGCAGTTATCCCACACAGTAAGTGAAAGAAGGGATGGCCAGCAATGTAGCAGAAGGCACCAACAATGCAACTACACCCCCTCCTCCTCCCTCCTTCATCTCCTTTGCTGCAAGTTGCAGGCTCATCTGTCCATCAAGGGGAAATGCCCTGCCATCACAAGACAGCTCTGTATCTCCTGCAGCAGCAACCGCCTTCAGCATCCTTCGGCATCCTCATCCCTGATTCCCACGTTGCTCCGCAGCCTCATCCGCACTCCGCAGCCTCATCTGCCATCCAGTCAACTTGAGGCAAGGTACTCTCATCCCCTCAAGAGTCAGGGAGATGCTCTTGTTTCAGCAGCCAATTCACAACCCCCTACCATCCTATCTCTTGCTCTTGCTGGGCCATGTTTTGTGTATTTCAAGGATAAAAGAACATTAAAGAACCACCACTCACTATGCAGTGTTTTGCAGTAGCTGGCCCATACACATTTCCCTTGGTTCCGCTGGTTCTCTTCCCTTCATCTGCCATTGGGCACTTTGCCAGGCTGACTTTCAAAACAAAAATCAGGAAAATGCAGCAGCCAGGGCTGATGGCATGCATGGGTAGACATGCCACCCTGCCTCAAGCATTCCCCAGCCATCTTGGAACACTGTGGAAGGAGCATTGACAGTGATGCTAGAATAGATCTATCTTCTAGTAGACTTCTAGAAGACTTCTACAGCAGCTACCAGTAGATTCTATAGGCTGTTCCATCACATTGAGCAATTGGATGCAACCTTACCACCAAGCTTATAGTAGAAGTTGAGGGCACACCTGTTTGGTTCATCAGCCTGAATAAATATAACAGGAACAGGTCTTGGCTGCTCTGCTCACCAGGGGTCCACTGACTTCACAACAGTCTTGAACAGACTGTGGACTGGAGTCCAGTAATCTGGGCGGATGTATAACTCTCTAGTAGAGAATAGTACTGTGTGGTTGCTTAGGCTTCCTAAGTCAGGTTGAGTGACACAATTAGCGCAGTGCATCAGTACTCTAGTTCATGCTCCTCACTCATGGCCAGTGTTTGTTTCTGTTGTTCGCACCTAACTTGCAAACTGTCCTTACCTATATAAGCGCCCGCTTCAATCACTCAGGGTCGCTAATTAACGAGAGCACTGCACGGAGCAGGACGTTACCACTGCACGAGAGGCCATGCTGACAGGCCCATCTTCATTTCTTCATATCTTCATTCATATCGCCATTCTCACCTAGACTGCCGTAAGTTTACCCTGTGAGACCACCGCTTGTACCAAGACGCAATATCTTCGATTCATCGGTATAATCTAGCAGCCCGGCCACGTGGGCCACTGCGTAATTGCCGCCACGTGTTGCAAAGTGAGAGGCTAGTGGAGGCTAGTGACTTTGAGAAAGTGTTTGTCAGTGACCCATGATTATAGCCTAGCCAGTTTTGTCACCAATTTGTTGAACTACAGTGAGCTACAAAAAATTGCGTCTAGAAAGGTGGTCTTTAGGGTGGCAGAATTCTACTTTGGCGACTCAGTAAAGCAGTGTTCGGGCTGGTCCAAGTCTGGGACCCCCCCCCTAGCGACTTCTGTTCGTCCCTTGATTTACGGAGGGCGAATCTTCTCGGCTAAGTCTCCGGCCCGGCCGTGGGAGCATAGAGTCGATTCTACAATTTGCCATGGGCGGATCCAAAAATAGACGCTGTACGAGATGTGGACGGCGCACTCGAGGCCACGTGGGGCCTGCAGGGAAGCGCTGCACAGCTGATCTGTCTATCAACCCGCCATTTAACTCTGATGACAACGCTGAAGAACAGGCGGCTACTCTGGTGGAAAGAGACACTTACGTCATACGCAGTGAGGTGGGTTCCTTGATTGATTTCGACCCTCTCCAGGGAGGCCCGGGCTCCAGTCTGGGTGCCCCGCCCCCGTCCGTCCGCTTCAGTTCCCCCCCCAGCGTCAGAGGCAGCCGAGCCCCGGAGCTCGTGACGTTGAGCCAAGTCTTCGCTATCGATCGCCCCCTCGTGATGCTGACCCAGGGCTTCGTTACCGTTCGCCCCCACGTACGACAGCCCCTGTATATGACGCCAGGAATCACTCACTCCCCCATCCTTCGTGGATTACCCCCCCGCCAGCCCAAGCGTATCGACCCCCGGGCCCAACTTATGCCCAGGATAATTATCATCATCAGGATTTTCATCTTCAGGATTTTCATGGTGCCGCTCGTAGTGTGCCACGTGCTGCACCCCTCGCTCCTGGTGAACCGTGGAGTTATCAACACGCTCGGAACTGGGATCGACCCCAGCATAGTCACGATGCGATGAACGAATATCTTATGAACAATAGGCCTGTGGATCGCACCACGGCCCCTTCTCAATCCGTAGGATGGCCCGCTATGAACAATACTGCCCTGGAAGTGGGAATGGAGTTTCTTTCGCCAAGGACAGTGCATTCTGCGCTTAGCGGTGAGTTTGCTGTGTTAGAAGAATTTCTTGACAGTGCCGCCGAGCACGATGAAATTAAATCATTTATTGATGTTAGCGGAAATGTCCAAGTAAAAGCAGGCAGAAGTAAGAAATGTATTGTGTCGCTTTACAAATGGTTAGAAGCTTGGATAAGTTATCAAATGTTGTTGACCAAATTTTACGGTTTTGTGACTTTCTATCAGACTGCGCGTTACATGATGTTTATGATTAACATTGCTCAGAAGTTCAAAATAGCGAACGTATTATCTTATGATGCTAGGCATCGTCAACGCTTGGCACAGGCCAGGTGTTTCGAGTTTGCACGTTTGGACCACGAACTTTTCGTCACAACTTTTGACATAAACTCTGCCAAGTCCTCCCCCAAGTGTCAAAAGTGTGGAAGTGTAGACCACTTGACTCAGGATTGTCCCCGCAAGGGTAACAATAGTAGTAGTGGTAGCAAGGGTTCTAATTTTCGTGGCTCAGGAGCCAACTCTCGCAGGGCTGAAATGGATAAGGAGATCTGTTTCATGTTTCAATTTAATAAGTGCAAGTGGGGAGCCCAGTGTTAAAGACGCCACCAGTGCGCCACCTGTGGGGGAAAGGAAGGTCAGTCAACTTGTCCCAATGCCAAGTGCAAGGCAGCCCCCCTTAGTGACCTGGCGTCCAAGCCTTAATGCCCCCTTTTGGGCTCATTATCTGCCCCTGGTGTTTGACCCAGATAAGGCAGCTGACATTCTTAGTAGCATTACAGAGGGAGTTAGCATAGGTAGGGCCCCAGCAGATTCTATTATTGTGTCTCATAATTGGCCATCAGCGGTCCAATTTAGGAATCAGGTCAATAGTATTATTGATTCTGACCTTCAGCTTGATAGAATTCTAGGCCCCTTCTATGACCCCCCCTATCAGAACTATGTGGTGTCCCCATTGGGTGCCTTTCAGAAACGTGGATCAGACAAAATTCGTGTTATACACGACTTGTCCTACCCATGTGTGGGATCAGTGAATTCCCTTATCGACGCTTCCAAATATGGTCTCACTTATGCATCAATAGACGATGCGGTTGATTTCATTGTTAGCTTAGGTGGTGGTCCAGTATTTATGTCCAAGATGGACTTGCGCGATGCGCATAAGCACATCTATATCACCCCCTCAGACTGGCACTTAATGGGCTTCACCTGGCAGGACAGTCAGGGTCGGTGCCAGTATTTCTTTAGCAAAGTTTTAAACTTTGGCTTACGATCTGCTCCATACCTTTTTGACTCTATAGCTTCCTCCTTGGAGCAGATAATGTTGTTTAGAGGGGTCACGGGTTCAATGCTCAGATATGTTGATGATTTTTTGGTGGTGGCGCCCTCTAGGGACGAGTGTGCTCGGAATCTAGATCTCATGTTGGAGACAACTAGGCACTCGGGCTTTACTGTACAGAACTCCAAGGTCACTGACCCCGATGTAGTTATAGAATTCTTGGGGATTATCATAGATTCTGTCAAGGGTGAACTTAGAATTTCAGAACAAAGGCTTAGTGAACTGCGTGATGAGGCGCAGCACTGGCTCGAGGTGGGCGTGATTTCCAAACGCAAGTTACTTAGTATTTTGGGTAAATGTTCGTTCGCCTCGCGGGTCATACGCAATGGGCGCCCCTTCCTTTCAAGGTTGTTTGCAGCAGCAGGGTCTGCGGAGAAACTACATCACAAGATTAAGTTGTCTCCCCAAGCCAGAGCGGACCTCAATTGGTGGGTCGAATGTATTCGGTCCCATAATGGGGTGACTATTTACAAGCCCGACTGGTTAGGTGTGGTTCACCATTGGTATTCAGACGCATCATCGTTGGGGTTCGGAGCCTTTAACGGATTAGATTGGTTTTCAATGTCATACTCAGGAGATAGCACTTGGATGCTTGAGAAATCAATTAACTGGCGTGAAATGCACGCAGCGGTGGTAGTATTGTATACATGGGGTCCTTTCTTTAGAGGTTCTAGTATCATTTTTCACATAGATAATCAGGTAGCTTGTAATATTTTCAATAAATCTTATTCTTCTGTCCAAGATCTCATGTTTTTCACACGTCACTGGTGTATGGCGATTGAGAGATTTGGTTTGAATGTAGCCCCAGTCTACATTGCATCTGAAGATAATAAGGATGCAGATGATTTAAGTAGGCTTAGCGTGGGAGACTTTAGGGAGCGTAACCCAGCAGCCTCTCGATCGATGACCTGGCCAAATCAGGAGTTCATGAATATTGATTTTTAAAATTTCTGGTTCCAGGCCTTGATGCCAGGGCTTCAGCATTGATAGCGGCGGGCTGGGCCCCCAGGACTCAAGCGGCGTATTCCACTGCCATCTCTAGATATTTTAGGTTTGTAAACCTGTATTCTATAGTACCACTTCCACTAGAGGAGCACAATTTGCTCAGGTTCATAGCTTATCTCGCATCTCAGAATCTTACCAGTTCCACAATCTCAAACTACTTAGCAGGCCTTAGAGCCTGGGTCATTGCGCTAGGTGGCGCTAAGCCTCTAATTTGGACTCCTAGGGTCCGCCTAGCGGTCAAGGCGGTTTCCAGGGTAGATAACTTGCCTCGGCAGGTCAAGCCTTTGACATTTCACTTGCTTTCTCAAATAATTTCTTCACTTTACTTTTCCCATTCCAACTTGGTTACAGCATCTGCGATTACCATTCACTATTTCGCATGCCTGAGAGCATCCGAGATCTGCCTTGACCCGGTTTCAGGTCAGGCCCCACTTAGGTCCTCCGTTACCTTTCTATCTCCATCACTTATGACATATAGAGTACGGTCGTCCAAAACGGCCCCCAGGGGATTTTTGACTCATATTGGGTGTTCTGGTCACCCAATTTGTGCGGTTTGCATAACCGCCTTTTTGTTTAGATCATTTCCCGCACCTTTAGACTCTTACCTGTTCGCATCATATGATGGTATACCTTTAGATTATAATACCTATAATAACACCATTAAGGGATTGGTTAGAAAAGTAGGTTTGAATCCTGCACATTATTCAACCCACTCTTTGAGAGCGGGGGCTGCAACCCAGGCGGCGCAGGCAGGTATGACCCCCGATGACATTCAGCGTCTTGGGAGGTGGCGGTCCAACGCCTACAAGGTTTACTTGCGTCCAGATCCCTCTTCCACTTCATCCTTCGCCCCTCGTCTCGTTTCTCACCTTTCTTCTTCACAACCTGTTAGCATGGCCTCTCATATCGGCCATTTGCACCTTTAACATCCTAGTTAGTTTGTTTATTTCATGCTTTTGGGTCCTGCGGTTTGGGCCTAATTAGCATTCAATAACTTTACATTTATCTGTGTTGGTCTATCCGTGTGTTGTTCTTCTTCTTCTATGTGTATTGTCTTCCGCGTGATTGCTGTTTGTGTGAATGATATCACTTGTGTGTTTTCTTTGCCTAGGAATAAAGGCACTGCGTCCATCAATTATACATCTCTCTTTGTTGTGTTTACTCAATGGTTGCTTAGGCTTCCTAAGTCAGGTTGAGTGACACAATTAGCGCAGTGCATCAGTACTCTAGTTCATGCTCCTCACTCATGGCCAGTGTTTGTTTCTGTTGTTCGCACCTAACTTGCAAACTGTCCTTACCTATATAAGCGCCCGCTTCAATCACTCAGGGTCGCTAATTAACGAGACCCGCCCGCCACTGAACCCTTAGGGTCTTTGGAATTGAGCTACTTAACCCTTAGGGCGAGTAGCTAACATTTAGCTTAAAAAGTTTAGGCGTTTTGCCTTTCCAAAAATAGGCATGGTGTTTCAGCAGTCTGATTAAGTCTTACCTATTAATTAAAAAATTAAATAAATCTTTCAAATTGTCTATTGATGTCATATTATTATAAGAATTTACATTATATGTTCACATTGTACTATACATATCGCCTGATGATTGAAACAATGATTTCTGTATTTCCATTTATGTCTTATGTAATGTAATTGATATGCCTATATATGTGTGCCTGATATACATGAACGGACTGAGATATGGACTCACTAGCATTTATTGCTGATCATCGGGGTTTGTCCCACACCGTCCAGTGTCGTAACCTACATATCGCCAGGATAACCCAGGGGTAAGCCCTGTGATTTGTGTCAGATAATATGTTACATTGACTGAGATATGGACTCCTCAAATTGTGTGTGATCAATATAATGTCCATCAAGTATCAAACAGATACTCCGGATCTTCAGGACGCTTAAATCAGGATCATATTTATATGACAGGCCGTGGGCCTAATTAGCATTCAATAACTTTACATTTATCTGTGTTGGTCTATCCGTGTGTTGTTCTTCTTCTTCTATGTGTATTGTCTTCCGCGTGATTGCTGTTTGTGTGAATGATATCACTTGTGTGTTTTCTTTGCCTAGGAATAAAGGCACTGCGTCCATCAATTATACATCTCTCTTTGTTGTGTTTACTCAAGGCAGAAATATATAACATATACGAGGGGCGATGACTGCCGGAGGAATCATCATGGCTTGAAATGTGTTAGTGTGTGTATTAAGTGTATGTTAGATGGATTTTGCTGATTGATTGCTTTCAAGCTGCCCTTCAAATGCCTTCAAACACCATCCAAGCACTGATATATGACTGACATGCTATTTATCCTGTGAACGGCGGGCCACAACATGTCACGGTGAATTTGCTGTCTCAGCTTGAAGCGACTTTCAGCTACTTTCCCATGCTGAGATGTATCGGGCAAGAATCTGGAGTTGGCCGATATTACAACTTCCTACTAGTCCCCTTCGTCAAGGGTGAAGCTGGGGGGTGAAGCATGTATTGTGCTGATACCAGAGAGCCTTTGAGTCTCCTGCTTCTGATAGTAACTTCAACTGTTCCTCTGAAGGTGGCCCCTTACACGTACCAGTTCTCAACCCGATCAATTCATCGTCACCCACATTTCAGGATGCACCAACAATATTGGCAGATAATCAGGATTGGACATTATTAAAGTCGCACAAGTAACTTTCGTCATGGATGACATATTGCCAGAAAGCATATCCTGCTGATAGCAGTGAGCCTTTGAGCCACCTAATTTTGATAGTATCTGCAACTGCTCCTCTCAACCAGGACCGTCATGCCAGTTCACTACCTCATCAATTCATCTCTATCCAGAATTCTGGATCCACCAAGTTGCAACAGTATTGGCAGAGAATCAGAATTGCTGCACAGGCTGGAGCGACTTTAAGCAGGCCTCCAGGAGCCGACGTTGGGCCAGGGGCTCAATCCTCAGGGCAGCGACATCCTCCTGTTGCATGTTTTGTAGCAGGGCCTTGGACGCAAACCCTGCCACCATCAACGAATCAATGGTGGTAGCCGAAAAACCTTGCTCATTCAGCCATTGAGCAAAGCCTGACTGATGGTGTCCATCCTGACTCCGAGATGGATTGTTGTTGGCTCCATGCGTTGGGGTCTGCTGGTCCATGGCTACAGGAGTAGCCTGGGGTTGAGAGGGCCCCATGGTGTTCCAATGGTCCCCATAGTGCCACATGTTAGCAGATTGGTAAATAAGATCCATGTACAAGAGAGTCAATTCAACTAAAGGATAATCCCAATTGTAGACAAGAAACAAAAGGTTCAAAATATAGGTAAAATAAGCAGCAGCTAGCTTGAGTGTGAACTCTTCAGCAGTCTAAAAGCAAGTGAAGATACAATTCTCATGAACTGGAGTTCCTGTTTATATCATTATATAGCCATTACAGGGCAGGCATTCCCCAAGGGACCACAGCAGTCCATGGGAAATACTTCTAATATTTAAACATAAACAGATGCTGCAGAAAAGTCAGTTGCTTGTCAATTTACCCCTCTCCTCTTAACAAGGAGAGAAGACCCATCAGTCAGACTGCATTCTCCTGTCATGGAGGTGTGGTTTACCTGCACGTGCTACCAAGCTTCAATCTTCGCCTCCAACCCTAGAGAGCAACCCTGAGCAGGCAGGTGTTATGAATCTAGTCACTAATTATATGTTGACGTGTGATTCTCCTCTGAAAGTATGTGGGGTAACTATAGCTTTGATTCAATGACTTATGTTACTGAAGATATCTTCCAGCACAATGGGAACATCTTCCATCTTTGCCTACAATGGGCTAACCACGAACCGCGTATACTGATGTGCCACTGAGAAATCAACAATAAAGCAAGCAACTTCGACATCAATTACTGCACATTCTAAAACGCCTAAGCCAAATTATATATTTCGCTATTGGCTTGGCAACCCAGAACTAGTTTAGTTGATTTTTGGCTGCAATAGTGGGTTGCTAATTGGAATGAGAGTCCTGGAATGCAAAGAAACCAGGTATTCTACAGAATGTCAACATTGTCATTTTTCAATATGCCTTGCTCCTTTGCCTTTGCCACAGTTGTGTTCTCTTGCTCTGTATAAGAAGAAGATTCATCAACTTGGGCAAGGCCTATACACAAGGTGGAGCCTCCTGGAATACTGGTACAAGCAGCCTTGTTGTCAGAATTGGGAGGATTCTATCAGCGGTGGGAAGAGCGTGAAATGAACTAACAACAGCTAGCCGTTTCTAGATGTCCGTCATCCAGGGATGTTTTATCATACTGATTAATTGTTGGCAAAGGAATACAGTTGCTGACTAAGACTATGTTTCTTATTCATGTGCATGACATTTGAAATTCCAGACAACCAAAAATCTCACGTAGAGAAATGCTAGTAGACTCAGTCAGGGAGTATGCCAGGGGAACCCATTTGCACCAATAGCTATAGATGCTTGAGCAAGCCCATGCATTTGGCACACCTCTCTGTTTGCACTGGACCAACTCTATTGTCTGACAAAATGTTGTAGTTTCCAAGCAAGAGGTGTCAGTTCTTCCGCAGAGTATCACAACTTTGGTCTCTTTCTGCCAAAATAATCAGTTAGAGCATTGGCTGAGGACAGAACAATGCTCCTACAAGGCACTTTGTGGTATGTTGCATTCTTGAGTGTCAGCGAAATGTTTGAAGTTGTGGAAACTGCCATGAAAAATGCTTTGTAGCATTGATAAATATATTGTAATACTGTTACCTTCCATAACACCACAGACAGCAAATATTCCCAAATATCGGTGAATTAATATTGAGCGCTGCTTATGATTGTGTTCATAAGGGAGAAATTCACAGAATCCGAACATCGATATCTGATGATCGGGAGATGCAAGGAGCAGAACAGTCAGAGCAGAGGTCATTGGCAGGACTTTTGTCTGCCCTGCTCCACCAGCATCCCTCACCCCTTCACCCCCTACTTCTGTGTATTTAACATTTGCCCAGACTCCACGTGACATTCCGGTTGATGCTGTGCCCCATCGAGATTTGGCAACTGTGCCCTACGATAGCAGAAAAAGAACGTCTGAAGGAGGGGAGAAAAGAAATAAAATTGTTCACTGTTGAAGCACATGTTGGCAGGGCCTATGCTAAGAAGTCAAACTTCTATGTTCATGTTTGACTCACAAATTCCTGTCTGTTAAAAATCAAAGAAATGTACAACATTGCATGTGGTGGTTTTATACTAAGTACTGGATTTGGAGTTGCTTTCTGCTGAAGCAATCTAATTGGAGGTGATGTGGATAATATGTGTTAGATCAATCAGATCAGTCTATCTTGTCAGTTGATACGAGCTTGATCCGGGATGTAACAGTCCACTGGGTGTAGAATACTATTGATGACCTCTAATGCAGCTGCTCCAGGTATTGGATGACCTTCACCTGGCAATCAAGGTCAAACTCAGCTTGACTCCAGGGCCTCAAGGTCAAATGTGACATACCTCGAACTGGCATTCAAGAACATTCTCAGTTCTCTGACTGTTCACTTTGGTTAAGGTACTTCAGTAAGCTACCCCCTGTTGCAGACTTACTGACAAGAGAACCCCAAAGCACACTCTCTAAATCTCCCCCAAGCCACCAGCAAGCAACAAACCAGACTTCTTGATGAGTAGAGGGCATTAGTGTGCCCCAAAAGAGCAGTTTACTGTTTTGCAAGGTCAACTTCTAACCCCTGGTCTTTCTAAAGTCTTTCTAATCCACAGTGCAAAGGAGAACACTTGTCACTGACTTCAAAGGAAGCAATTGATTGATTTGTTAAGAATCTCATCAAGAGAGACCTCTGATTTCAACATGATGAATTATCAACTGATTTGTCATTGAGATTGAGATTACTTCCATCTTCCATTCTTCCTTGCTTATGGAGATCCTCGACATAATTACTATTACTATTACTAGGTCATATCTGAGTTTTAACATCTGCAATTCTGCATGTACATTCAAACAACATGAATTGCTTCACAACATAAGTTTTCAAAATCCTCATTGTCATGTACTTCCTGTTCTAGAACTTAATTGCTCTGTCAGTTCTGAAGCATTGACATCTCGTCATCTCAGTTGCCAGATGTGTTTCCGACTTCAGCCAGGAATTCTTCTCCTGAGCCAAACAGAAATGTCTATTGTTCACTAAGATGCACTGGTTACACAAGGTTGGCTATCCTGGTGTGCCCATGTATCCAGTTTTCCGGTTTTGATTCTTTGGAGGGTAAAACGGGAGAACTGTGAGCCATATCACTTTTGAAATATGATACGAGGCCCATCGATGGCTAAATCTAGAATTGCAAGCAAGGATTATCTACAATGCTGAAGTTGCTCCCTGACCAAGATGACCCTGCTGTTTCTTCCTCTTGATCTCCACTTTTCTCAGATAAGATAAATGATTTAAGAAAATTGGTTGGGTGTTTGTGTGTGGCAATATCATAAACTCTTTCGTTTTAAAAGATATCTTAAATTGACGAAAAGATACTGAACTGAAAGTTCTGATTCGGGTTGGTGAACATGAGGTAACTTAAGCGGGGCACCCTGACTTCGAATGTTCCTATTTCGCGAGTATTACTTGAGTAATATCTGAACTAAAGTCAGATCCATAATGAAGTATCAAAAACCTTTGCTCGTCTTTGCGAAGCAAAAAAAGTGATTTTGACAAATTTTGAAAACACAACTTCACCTGATTTTACAAATGTTCCCCTGCAACCGAATGCAACTGAAGACGATGAGATGTCAATGCTTCAGAACTGACAGAGCAATTATGACAGCCAACTTCTAGTCCAGGAAATAATAGGTCTGTCTCCATATGGGGAATACGACAGATATTATCGGTAGGTGGTGCAATGATAAGGTGGGAGTGCTATTTTTGTCTTGGGGAAGCCCACCTGATGACATATTATCTGGTTTGTTTGCAAAGTAAGTGAAATCCTGTGACCAACATTTAATAATAATCTGACTGTTAACATGTTATAATCCCCCAATCTGTACGATAACAGCACTCTCTTCTGTTGAACTGCTGTTTTGGGAACATAATCAGTACAGTGTAGCTGACCAGAACAATCAAACATTCAACAAACTCACTCATTGAGTGAGACTCCTTGGCTTAGTCAACAACACCAATCACCTTGCTAAAAGGCAAAGGGGATTCAATCTGAGCTCCTATTGCTTGGAGACATCACCTGCACATAATTTCAGAACTACAAAATGGAGACAGACCTATTGACAATAGGAATTATGAAAGTGTGTAGTTGTGTCTTGCTTTTCTTATGACCCAAGTCACCCAGGCCTAAAAAATGAGTTATCTTCCTATGCATTTCACCCTTTTCTGTGTAGTGGTCAAGTTTTGGATGAACTGAAGTGAGGTCTACACCCAGCATGAAGATCACTACCTGGTCATTAGAGCCAGACTGAAGAATGCCTGGCCCCTTCAGGTGAGGGGGAGGAGGCAGGGGGTGCAAAGGATGAGTGGAGGCAGGTGGATTAGGCATCAAGGAGTATGCTAATGCAGACGTGCAGCAGGATGATGCTAGTATTCTTGCCAAATCTGAGGTGTAATAATGATACAACACAATTTATTCAATTTTAGAACATTTTTAAGGATCTTCCAAAGATAAGTTTGTGTCAAAAGTCAATACCCTCTTCACAAATATCTCAGTTGCTACAATTTAGCTGAATGTATTTCTGAAGAAGTTCACTTTCAGGCTGGATAAAAGCTTTTCACATTTAAACAACTTCCTGTTTACTTTCAATGCACAGCCAATTCATCAGAGAGTAGCAACTTTCTAGGTGTTGAAATATATCTCAGTTCGCATTCACACTTTCTGTTTTAGTTGCTATGTGTGTATGTGCATTACTACAAGGTCGCACTAGCTGTTATGATTCTAACTGATATATGTATATATACATATTCAGTGTTGATTCACCGCTTGTACAAATGCAAAGTAATTTTCTACAGCATTATATTGTAAATGGTTATTCTTATAAAAATACTATTATAGACAAAGTCATAACAATGGGGTTTTCGCCAATGTCTATAGCCACGGATGTTGGATTTAAGTGTAGAATATTATATGATTGTAATGAGGATGCAGGTATTATTGACTCTTTACGACAGTTATTATTTCATGATAATTATATAAAACCACAATCTGATGAACATACCTTGGTTAATTTGTTAACAAGGTCATTCTAAGAGAACTGTTTTAAAATTTTACATGCCATGGTCTTATTTATTTATCTTCATTTGCGTATACTTTTGTTATCATGATGTTTTCATCATTGCTTTACCATTGGTTTTATGTTGTATTTCTTTGTTTTCTCCAAATATGGGGGGTAAATAAAAAAATAAATAAAATATGGTCTTGTGGCATGTAAACTTTGTAAAGTCAATGCAATGAGCATAGAAGACAGACTGTTGTACATCACTTAAGACATATTGCCTTGTTTTGTTCCAAGAAAACATTTATATATTTTATGACTCATTCTTTTTTGCCCCCTACTGGGAACTAAATGTTCCAAGTCAAGGACACTCAGGTTCCAGTTGAAGGCGCTGGCCCAATGGCCCATGCTCAGAGCAATTTGTTTCAACATCAAAAATCAGTCAGAAATCAGTAGCCCTTCCCCACCTGCCTTTCTCATTAATGCCCCATGGGTGTCGACTACCTGGTAGCTTTGATCTCTTTGGTGTAACAACCTTGCAAAGAGAGATTCTCAGATATCAAGATGCTGAATAATGTGTTGAAAAGAAACTGCCCATAAACTTAAACATTTTTTTTTTTTTGGAAGTGAAGTTATCCTGTAACAAGTAACAATGTAAAAGTTACTTCCATGTTATCTATATACACTATACATTTTGCTGCTTCTCCCAGTTCTGCTTCACTCTAACTGTCATGGTAAGACCAATCCAGGTATAATCCATGGATCTCTCAACTGGAAATCTCCAAGTCTCAACACTTCGACACACCGATTAACACGGATGAAGTACTGGCGGGCCAGGTGACTGAGGTGAGGTAGGGGAGAGCGGGGCATGATGGGTTTGGGCATAGAGCTTTAACTCCAAAGTTTAACACTGCAGGGAGTTGATGTTCGTTGTTCAGAATACCTTTTGTGACCCTTAATTGGAGAAAAATTTGCATGGTTCAGATACCAATACTTTAGCAGATATTGCCCTTTCTAGGATTTTGAAGCCCTAACAACTTTTTTCCTGATTTTCCAAGTGCGTTGTGATTATGCGTAAGCGATATTTTAACAGCTGTCTTGTTTTACTTTCACAAAGAGATATCTCAACATTTTGCATGAAAACTCTTTGATTTGACTTTATTCTTGGAAACTGGTGTCTGGGGGCATTTATGAAAAATGAAGTTTGGGGCATGATGGGTCTCTTGATTGGGGCATGATGGGCCCAGGCCCATCATGCCCCATTTGAACTAAGTATATGTATTTCTTGCAATATAATAGTTGAAGATTGGTGAGAATGGACAATACTGCCTATTTCAATACCTATTGGTATTATCTTATTTACTACATCAGGTATAGAATTAAGAACATAATTTGTGTGCCAAATCACCTTTTATGGTGTTAAATTTACGTTTTTGGATTGTTACCTGCATTTTTTAGATGAAAAAGTGATTATGATTTGCTGGGTTGGTTCAATAACTACCATTTATCATGTAATGCAAGTTTTTTATTAAGAATATTGGAATTATTTCAGTTTTACAACTATAATGCTGTAAGTATTGACCAACATTTGAAGCTGCCCATCATGCCCTAACAAGGTGCCCATCATGCCCCATCCTTGCGGGGCATGATGGGCACCCGCCAAAAAATTAAAAGTGCTTATGACTCAAACACTATTTCATTGAGCGAAACAACATTTTCAATGCTTAAAGTAGAACCTAATGCAAAACCAGTCAGCAACAAATAGCAAGTTTTGTTGGCATAGTAATGACATGATGGACCTTCAAAGTTAAGGTGCCCATCATGCCCCGCTCTCCCCTACTACTACTGACATACCAGCCCACCTGGACTGGTCAGTATGTGGACATCATCATTAAGCCCTTTCACTGCAGCTACTGGATCCAGGACAGGGCAAGATAGGGATTGATTACACAAGGTGTGTCTCAGGGATCCACTGTAAGTCAATATCTATTTCATGTTTGTAGCAATTGGATATTTAAACATTAAGCCTCAATATAACAGCGACTTATTTCATTGAATGGTAGGGATTAGGTTAAAATAAAAGTATACCAAAAGGGTGTCAGACTGGATGATTACAAAGTTTTTCTCCATATGGTGCAAGAACGTTAATGTTCAAATAATTATTTGCCTGACTTTTTCTTCATAAGGATAGTAAAAGAAGTTAGATAAGGCCAAACTAACACAAGAACAATGTCATTTAACCTAACCACTGAACAACATCTAGAGTAAAACTGCATGCAATTCAATTTTTGTAGTGCAGCTATTTAAAAATTGTCCCATTATATATTTCAACATCTCTCTCACCTGATGGCTGGGGCTTCCTGGGGGTTGTGGAAGTTCCCAGATTGCCAACATCGATCTCCCCTGGGTCATCGTCATCTGTAAATAAAGATGAAAACAAAATGAGTGAATTATTACGAGGAAATCCCAAATACTAATTGCACATCCCGAATGTCGTCTTAAGTTCTGGAACCAAGGCATATTCCTAAGTTGTAATGATATACCATTAATAAAATCATAATGATTCAAATTTAATTACAAAAAGTATGACTACAATTGTTTAAAAAGAAGCAGTTTTGGTGGAAATGTATAATGATCAAACACTTTTTTTTGCCGAGAGGATTTCAGAAACAGCCTTGGGAAAGCTTTCCAGGCAGTTTGGTACTTTGTTATAAATCATCATTTTGTTGCCTAGAAAAAACATTCTTGTTTTATGTATATGAAAAGGGTTGGAGATCTATGAATTGAGGAACAACAAATAAAAAGT
The DNA here is from genome assembly GCA_026936325.1 of Platynereis dumerilii. Taxonomy (NCBI): domain Eukaryota; kingdom Metazoa; phylum Annelida; class Polychaeta; order Phyllodocida; family Nereididae; genus Platynereis; species Platynereis dumerilii. The sequence continues at coordinate 2,337,068 of JAPTHN010000007.1, forward strand.
GTATGAGTTGATGAAGGAGGCCATCGATCGTCCCAACTGTCACCTGGGTGTGATACATCATTATGCAACTGACTACTGGCTGCTCCCACCTTGGTCTTATCAGCCCTGAGTGATCTATAAGAAGTTGCCAACATACCAAACAGACCAGGAGAAACCCAGTGATAACTCATCATTACAATTAGCAAGCTCTCCCTTCTTCTTTTCAAATACTACCAGAAGGGCTAGATAACAGAAGACAATTAGGAAGTTACAGCTAAGAAAGAAAGTTTGAAGGACATACAAAAACAGAGAAAGAAGAAAACCTTTTTTTAAAGAATTCTACAACAAGTAAGGGTACTGAGTAGACATGCAAGAAATGATACATGGGGGTCCCAAGGAGTTATCAACAACCTGCCTAAGAGGATGAGTAATGAGGATGAGAGACCTTGCATCACCATCCAGTCTCTGCATCTGCATCTATCTGCCCCCCAGCATCTCAAAAATTCCTAGTGTCATATCATGCTGGGACCCCCATTTACTCACAGTGCCAACAAAAACCCAAATGCATTGCATTGCACCACCTCTTCTTTCACCTATACAGATGCAAGTATCTAAAATATGTTGATGTGCTTCTAAGTGCTGTTGAACTCTCTTAAGCTTATTTTTTTAAATAAGGAAAAGTGTAAAGCATGAATGAATGAAACACTATCCAATGAAATATGCAGCATTTACTCACAGTTTACCTTTCGCAAAAATGATTTGTATAAGTTTTTTTTAACCACACTACACTACAAACTGATTTGAAGTAGTGTTGCTATGCTTCTAAAATTTGGTTTGGTTTCGGTTGTGTCATTATACAACGATGTCCCGAAACAGCTCGAAACTGGTTGAAACATTCAAAACCGAGTCGTTCAGTTCTAAATACAGGCCTTTATTTCTGTAATTTCTATTGACAAAATTGTCTGCAAAATGTTCATATTTTTCACTATGCATATGAGCGCCATCTTTCCTTCTTCTTCTTAGTGGATACTCGATCAACATCAAGACTTGATGGCTGTGTCGAGGAGTGTGAGTGCGCATGCGGCTATTAGATTAAAATCCGTGAGTGCAAGTAATGATTTTAAAAACTTGAGTTTAAAAACAGAGGTTTAATTGCACCTCACTAAAAGCATTTATATTATTTACAGTTTTTAGTCAGACGACTTTTAAACGACTCAAGTGAGTCGGCGTTGACTATGTCGTCTGGTAATGTATTCCAGTCTCTGATTGTTCGTGGATAAAAACTAAATTTGATATAGTCTTGCGTTGTATCAGGAACAACAAAGGCCCTAGAGTTCTTTATACGATCTGAGGATCTGGCGCTTGGTACTAGGTGTTCATGTTTCAAAGCTTACTATGTTGGCAGAATTTTCAGTTGCAGATTTGATGCTTTAGATCTACCGTGGAACACAAAAGCAGGTCGTTTAATCAGGGGACCGCATGAATTTCATGTTTTTATAAATAGTATATATCCAAAACCACAACCTGATTCTTGAGATTTGAAATTAGCCAAAACTGAACCAAAAGCGTCATAACAGCCCACCTCAATTATTATCATTTGGAAGGGAACCCTTCCAGACAATCATACATGATTTGAAAAACCAACCTTTCTTGTTTACAGACACTTTCAATGACATGACCCAAGCGAAACTCAAAAAGAAACACATTCTCATTTTCCTTTTGCTAATTGACATGCCAGTGAAGTAACTTTACATGGCACCTATACAACAGACCCCATAAACTAAATCTGCATCACACAAGCACATGATGAGCACTAATTACCTGACAGGGGATGGAAGAGAAAAGCTGAGAGATCCAGTTTACAGCAGTTCTGCTGCAGCAGAAGTACAATGCATATCCTTGGGCTGTGTGTAAATTGAAGGCTGAAGATGCTAACTGAATGGGAAGCAGGAGGCACAAAAACTGGCTGGCAATAAACTCTGCAGATTGCTCAACACCTTTTTACTACCAGATTATTTGTTCAGAAAGAACAAGCATATCCTCCATGACATCACAGAAGTATTTCTTTCATGTTATGGCTCAACAAATGCAGGATAAAAAGGTGGAACCAGATATCATCTGATTCATTATTGCCCTCCAGTTGATGTATATACTGATGCTTATAATCTAAACCCTAATCCTGTTTCTGTTTACAATTTACTACAGAATGTACTCCTTAGACATATATTCCAGTACAAATTATGACATCTGTTATGTCTAATCTTAAGGTTGGCCTACCCCTGAGTTGTTGACTCAATGGCTTTGAATGTGGAATGAGGATGCAAAAACCACTTCCATGAGTTCCATCCAAAAGGAATTTCTGCAAGAGACAAGCCAGAATACCTCACACACACACAAATGATGAATCTTTGATACAAAAAAAAACCTTGACGCACACAAAAATTAAGGAATGCCGTATTTTTTATTGTTGTCAGCAAGCATTTCAGGTGCCAATGTCCAGTCGCACGCGTGGTCCCATAGTCAGTGTTCTTGTGATTACTCTAAAACTTTGTATTTCTGTATTCATTGGATCACGACAGTCATGATTGGATTGATCTACACCAGTGCTTCGATTATATTTGTCAGAACTGGAGGATATCCATGAATCCCTTACGGTGAAAAACAAGTCGAAACATCTTTTTCAGAAAGAAGCGTAGGCCTACTAGTTAGATTTGTTGTGGACCTCTTATGTTCCATGGTGCTATTGGTGCATGATTTGAAAAGGAGATACACGGTACTTTAGTGACGTAATTGTAAAAGAAAAATCCTCTTTTGTTTTGCTTTGAGTGCAAAAGAAATGTGTCAATGACAAGAAGACAAGAGAACAAAACAAAGCTAATTTAGAATCATGTAATGGTCTGGAAGTTGTACAACCAGCTTTTCTTGCTGACAATACCTCCAAACAAAAGTGTAAAAGAGGATTCTGTGGAACAACAATAGTCAGACAGCCATGGATCACTGCTTCAGGTGTGGACTCCTGCAGGTCAGACAGGTCCTGGGAAGAGCAGACTTCCATTGAAGAACAGTTGAGCACAGATCGAAGCAAACAACAGCCAACATCCTCGTGACTGAAGTAAGTAGCTCCTTGAGTTTTGCAGACGAAGCATTTCACAAAACAGCTTACAACAGATAAGAGAGCATCTTTACAACCCCCCCCCCCTTTCCCCTCTCACAGGCGTCTCACCTTCATGGTCAGGCATGGCTTGCTGCAAGATCCACCAGGTACAGATCTACCAGGTACGACTAACAGCCAAGATTACACCTGGATCACCTCAATTGCTCAGCACCTGCCTACATGGTCATCTGCCCCAACAGCTCAATTAAAATGAGTTCAGAGGCATTTCAAGCTGTTGCAGAGCTTTGCATTGCATGATGCTGTTGCTGTGAAGCTCTGCAATGCTGTTCGAGCAGCAAAAGCTTTCGTTGGTTCCTTAGCAGTATTTCAAGCTGTTTCTTCATCTGGTAGAGATTTGATTACTGCTATGAAACAACACACCAACATAGCACATCAGGTAATAACAAAATGTGTTGATAAAAACGTGTTCATCATATCCAGATTTTTTTTTTTACAGAATTCCTTGAAAAAAGAATATGCATCAGAAATCACAGCAACCTAGTCTATTATACTTTGAGTCTCCTTTCTCCCAAAGGTAGCTCATCACTACCTGGCATAGACTAATGAAGTGTCCAACAGAAACCCAGCAGGCTACATTTATCTCTATTCTATGTGAGTCCATCCAAAGATGTGTGGTCAATCCATTAATATCACAGACTTGAAGTGAGCTGTCATTCTGCCATACTGGTCCAATGAAGAAGCTAAGAGCTCAAATGCTGGTCCAGCGAGCACAGTCAATGGGTATTACTACACCTGCAAATCTGGCAGAGTGTGAAGGGCGTTGATATGAGTGGTCAAAGAGGGATCCCTGAGGTCCCCCACCCACGAAGAACAGGTGTAGAGATTGGGAACAACTCTGAGAAAACAGACGGCAAAGATATGAATACATGATGCTACGATAAAGACTTACGCAAGGTGATAGCTCAAGTGCTAGTAGTGCAAATTGCCTCAATATATAAAAGTTGTAACTTGCAAGAAAAAGACAGAATGGCATGGCAAAACATTAAACTTGCACAGATATATGTTTTACTCTCTTTGCGAATGACGTTCAGAAAAAGAAACCAAAACTCCTCTGTTGGAGCATTGCATGATTAAGTCTTGATTGGCTGTTCTGCCATTGAAAAGCCTGATACCAAATGCATACAGACCATTTTACTGCTCAGTGCAGCAACATAATTTGATTGCTTTTGTAATAATGAACACAGTTACAAAGTAATGAGAGGTTTTCACAATAATCATATGTTCCTTGATTTTGTCACACAAAACCAGTTCAGTATAGGATACTGTGAAAACCAGAAACATCACAATCCAATCTGGCAAACCAACAAACGCTTGATCCATTAGATCTAAAGCACATGGATGTCAACCTCACTTCCAATGCAAGGAAGGAAGTAACTGCACAAATTCAGAACAAGCTAACGAAGTACAATTTAGACTTGCTTCTGGGACTATATACCTCTCCTTCTGTTTCTGGAGTTAGCTGGGAGGGAAATATTTCCAACAAGTCTGGGAATTATGAAGATGTTGAGGGTATAACGCACCTGGCAGGTGCCACAAAGATCTACAGAACTAGAAACAGGACTGCAAAGAAGCCAGTCTGATGCCTTCAGATAACATTGGATAGGAGAGCAGTATCTTTAGGAAGTGAGTTTAGGAAGCAAGAGCAGTATCTTCTAGGCCACTGTTCCCTGGGGTCATGGACCTTGTGATATCCCACTGTTGCCCAGCGGACTCAGTGTTTGTCCAAGAACAAGTCGATTATCTGCAAGAGGGCATTTGTTTGTCTTTGTTTTGCCCTGTTACCCCCTCCCTGGACACACTTGACCTCCACAAGCCCTCTGGTGGTGTAGTCTATATTAATCACAATGGAGTCAAACAGGGAGAAACTGCAGGCCATTCATTATCATAGGTGAAGCAAAACAATGCGAGGAACTCTCTCAAGGCTGAATTCCAACAGGAAGGGTAGGGTACAGAAAGATACAGACATAAATAAATAACCCAATTTGAGGTTGTATCTGTTCAACAGAATTGAAAAAGAAAGTGCCTTTGTAAAAAACAAAGTTATCTGAGAATGATAAGGACTAATGTGAAAAGTAATGTCACTGACTAGCTTTGTGCAATTCTAACAACATAAAAGGGACAGATAGTCAAGGTGCGCTATAGGTTGGTCAAGGAATTTTCGTCTTGAGAAACACTCCAGATTTAGAGAGGTGATGAGCAATTTGAAGGCCCTGCAGTTACTCATCTGATAGAACTGGCCACGTCTCTCCAGGAATGCCCAGACAGGATTGAGGGCTGTATATTTCAAAACACGGACATATTGCCCCATCCCCTTACCCCTCCTCCTATATTCTTGTGTTGTTATTCTTCTGCAACTTCTGCATAAGAACTTGTGCTAACCACGTGGCTTCTCGTTTAACCTGAGATTCAGGGAGATTCCAGGTCACGTGACACGTGCGAGACTTGGACCAGTGTTGCGTAATTCCTTCTAAACAAGCACCCCACTCCCCCCCCCCTCCTCCTCCAGTCCTCCCATCTTCAACCCACTTCTGAACCCTCAATGTTGAAATGCCAGCTCCTGCCATTTTAACTGATCACTTCTGCCAGGAAACCCAAAGGCCACTCCCCAATAAAAGATCCAAAATGTGTTCTAGTCTATCACTGTTATCCATCTTTCACAACAATCCTTCTTGCATTCTTTAGTGTGATCAAAATACTTCTAGGAGGATTTCAGTATTGCTTGCATGACAGATTTCTGTATTTCTTAACTAACCAATTCCACATTTTGTATAGACATATCCATCTTTTTCTTAACCATGCATACAATGTGTTATTGAATGCTCCTTAAGTTCAGCCAAATGCACACAGACTGCCAACCTTAATTATGCCATCTATGTAACAGAAAGATTCACTTTGGCATACATTTTTCTGCTTCTCGTGTCAAGCAGCTTGCTTATCAGAATAACTTAGTTCTGAACATTTGCTTGAAACCTTTGTTTACTCTGTTGTAGGTCTTTAGTTTGGAGGAACATAATTCGAGTTGGCAAACACCCCAGGCTCTGGCATTATTCAAGGCGCAATTATGTCAGCTTAGTTTTTGTCGAAGATGTGCTACTGTGGAATATGGTTGGTACCATTGTTTGGAAAAAATACGAAGAAACAAAAAAGAAGAAGTTATATAGGCCTACTTGGCTAATGTGTACCAACATTGGATGAATCATGATAAAATATTCCCATGCAATGGAATTTTAAGGACAAAAAGTGAAATGAGTGCCAGGGGATGCAATGTAAACAAAGCAGGTGAATGTTGAGTCTGATCTTCTCACCTTCCTCTCTCATGTAAGTGCCAGTCCACATTGTGCTAGGATCATCCTGGCTGAATCATTGCTCTACTGCCTCATAACTCCCGATCTGGTGTACAGTTTTTGTCCAGGTAATCCAATTAATTCAAGAAATAGCTGATTCACTATCCTCCACTGCTGTCAAGATACACTCTCCAAGATACACCTCCAAGATACAACATCCAAGATACCAGGCAGTTGATATGAACAGCTCCCATGCACAGCACCAGCTGCCCAGCCATACAGCATCAGCACCTCAGCAGTTAGCTGCTATGCTCCTCTCAAAATAGCTTCCCCTGCTCCCCTCTCCCCAGTCTCTTCTGCAGCAGCAACTTCATCTTTTTCCTCCATCATAATACATCAGTCAGGTGTTGCAGCTCAGTGTTCTACTGCCCACAACTGCCCCTCAGTATCCCTCTACAACATCAGTGCTCCCAGGCCATTCATAAATAGTATTCTAGTCAACACCTTGTGTATCTTTCTCCTAGTCCTATTGCTGGCTATTTCTGCAGTAATAACATTTCTCTGTAAATATCATTTGCATACAATACAGGGTATGCTCTCTGTACATGATATGAAATCATTGCTCATAATAAGGTAAATGACCAGGGAGAACAGTCACTGACAAAAGGGTTCTCAAATTGATACATTAAGGTCCCTCAGCGTCATTGCCTCATGATGCCCTCATCTTTATGACTTCTTATATATGATGGACCTTTTATTTTGTGGGCGTTTACAAGATACCACTGGTAGTAAAGCAATAGGAAAATACCATGTAAAACAACAGGAAGTGAGAGATAAGGAAGTTGCCCAGAGATGAATGCATCTGCAGATTATGACATGAACAGAGGAGAAAGTCTGTGGGCCAACGCTGACCGCAAAGGAATGCGCTTGGAGTGTTTCTCTGTGCTTCACTGTGCTTGGGCCTGCAAGAATACATGGGGAGAAATGATCCAGTGCTGCCTTTGTATCTCCTGTTCAGGCCTGTGTTGGTTGCTACTCTGCTGCCCTCTGTGATGTTGCCCTTTAACCTGCACTATTACACACCCACAACCCCTCAGCTACCCCACTGAGCCCTGCCCATTGGACCTACACCCCCTGCCTCCGCATCCTCCCATACACGTGCCATCCCCTCGCTTCGACCCCATTCATTCAAACTACATTCGCATCCAGTTCAATGTATTCTTAAGCTAATTCGACTTGACGGTACTGACATCTTAATTGTCTTAATCAAGCTGAACACGAGTAATGTTGAGTAGTGGAGAATTTAGTGCTCTTTTGTAGCGCATTAATTGCACAAGTATCGCACTACTACTACAGGAATGCTACATTTGTATACCAACTTCGCCAGCTGTGCTTTTATTTGCAATTAACCATTTGACATTTGCAGCAATCTATTTCATCTAGGAAGCTGCTGATTTCTCATTAGCCGAACCTTCTGCCCATCATACAATTAATGCTGAGAGAAGGTCAAGGACTGAGGTGTTGTGTAGTTATTTCTTACTCATGTTACTGTTACTATACTTCATCGAACACCTGTGCACCCCATGCATTATTATTTGTGTGCTATAGCAATATCCTGTGCACCTGAACAATAACACAAGGGCAGGGTTCTTTACACCAAGATCATTGTACGTACATGTACAAGTGCTAGTTATATCCCGCGTTTGAGGGAATATGTGATATATCCGAGGCGTCAGCCGAGGATTATCACATATTCACGAAAACAAGGGATATAACTGACTTATACCTCAAACAAAACAAAATAAAACAAAAACTTAAAGAGATTCAAAAAAGAAAATAAAACAAAAAGGATTTGAGAGAAAAAGAAAACAGCTACAAATTGACTTATACCTCAAACAAAACAAAATAAAACAAAAACTTAAAGAGATTTAAAAAAGAAAATAAAACAAAAAGGATTTGAGAGAAAAAGAAAACAGCTACAAACAATTTGTCATGTGGGATTAATTTAATAACATGGAAGCATAGATCTGAAAAGAATCACGTTTTATATACTGAAAATTCTTTTAATAAAAGAAATTTTAAAAAAAACGTAAAAGGTGGAAAAAATGCAGGAAAAAAATTTGATGAAAAAAAGTGAAAATAAATATTTGGGGGAAAAATGGCTACAAATTTTGGGGGAAAATGTCTGTGAAAAAAAATATTGGAAAATAATTGAGGGAGGGGAGCGGAAAAAAAAGGTCTAGGCTTATAAAGAAAAAGATTAGAACAAATAATTTTGGGGGAGGCGAATTGGGGAAAAAAATATATGGGGAAAATTGTAGGCAAAAGGTAAATTGTGGCCATAAAATTTTAAAAAAAAACCCGAAATTATTTATTTCATGGAAACTGCAGCAGTAATTGGGCCCATTTATTTTGGGTGTATGACGTCCTCAAGTGAGTGAGTGAGTGAGTTTGTGTTTTACGTCTCATCAGCACCTGATTGGGCTATTTAGAGACATACTTGGTTTGTGGTCATGTTGAGTTAGTCATCTCATCTTGGTTGAGGGGATCTAGATCTTTGAGATGTCACTTTGACAGGTATATCTGCAATAATTTTCAATTCAAGAAGTTTCCTTGCCTGAGTGGCATTTATGGCTTGTACCAATAAATTACCGTCAGGCTGTCGATCGATTGAGTGTGGTTTTCCAAATTTCTTCAGCATTGTTGTGTAACTAACAAATCTTTGGACTTGATGTGAAATTTGAGACCAGTGGGGAGTTCTTTTTTGCTGTTGGTGAGTGTCGTTTTACTTTTGTCTTTGTAAGGTAGCAAGCCGATTGTTGAGCTTTTTTGTTTTGTTGTCTTGGGCGGTGTCTTGTTATCTCGAGCAACATCTTTTTCCTGTGGTTGGTTGAGGGACTTCTCAGTCCCTTGGGTAGCAGAAGAGAATATTTGACTTTGTTGGATCATCTTCTTCCGTGATTCAGGGGAGTTAACAGGTTCTTCCTTGCTTGGCCGGTCTGGTGGTTGAGGCGGTGAAGGTGTTTTCATTAAGACATCTGTGAAGAGGTTTCTGTCCAGATGAATCTTTCTCTGTGGTGACGAACGAAGAGGTGGTCTAGGGTAATCTGCTTCTAGGCAAGGTGTGTGCGGATCCTGCTCTACAAGGCGTCTGGCTTCGGGAAAGGATAGTTGTCTTTCAGTTCGTAGTTGTTGAATTTCCTTTTCCTTCTTGAAGACTTTGCAATGTTGGCTAAAGGCAGGATGGTTCCCTGAACAGTTGACACAATGTGAAATTTTAGAGCAAGGTTTATCGTGTGTGTGTGCATGACCATGGTCACCACAATTGGCACAAATTGTTGGCCTGATGCATGTACGACTAAAATGGCCATACATTTGGCAATTGAAACAGCGTTTTGGATGAGGAAAGTATGGAGAAACTCTGCACCATTCAAAGGCTACAGGTACTTTCTTTGGTAATCTTTCGTCTTTGAATGTTAGCAACAGTAACTCATAACCGTTCTTGTGAGCAAGACGTTTGAATTTTGCGATGCCGTGTTTGTGAAACCAATTTGTAAGTTCATTGTCTGAGCAGGTCTTACTTTCTTTGGAGAAGATAATGCCTTTGCCTGATCTTTGAAAAGGTTCAATGACAACTTTGGTATTGGCTATCTCATGGATGCCGGTCAATTTATCTTGTTGGTCAGAGGTCGCAGGTTTAAGAAGGAATGTGCCATTGGTTTGGCGCCTTAGGCTATCTGCGATTGTCGTGTCGCAACAGTCTGCAATTGTTTCGTAGATAGCAACAGATGATAGGTCTTCCAGTGATTGCGTAACACCTTTTATAACAAGTAAATTTTCAGTCTTTGACAGATGTGGGGGGCGGTCAGGGTCAGTCAAGTCATCTGAAGATGTCCTTGTCCATTGAAATCTTGGTAGTCCAGTCGCAAATTTTTCGATCTCAGCCAAGTTTCCCGCTGAGGGACGCGCACCTTGGTAACCCGGTTGACGTACGATCCGGTTTGGAATCATGGTAAATGACATGTTCATTGATATTCCCCTGTAAGGTAGGGGACACACCGTGCATGCGCACTGTCTCATGTTGGCCACTAAGGATAGAGGTCTTCACCTTAGTGTTACCACCCACCGCCACGAGGAGGCCCGAGACCTGCGGGGGCGTATGACGTCCTCAAATATTTGTTTCTAAATCAAACAAAATACCTCCACCACTTATTTCAAGACTACTCAAAAGGAATTAATACCAAAACTAAACAGACAAGGAATTATTCATTTAAAAAAAAGACAACTTCAAAGCTTCCTCCCCTCCCTGAAATCTAATATGGTTAACCCCTTAGTTGTTGTATTGACATTAGAACCTAATTTTCGTCAAATTAAAGGATTTACAGTTTTGTCATAGGTGTTCCGTTTTTATAATACTTTTGTTTTATTTTTGTTGAACTTTTGCTGGTAATTCACTATTTGGTACAGTTTTGCTGTTTTTGTTATGAGCTTTGTTAAACAATGAGGCTTATATATCCTATATACTCCCATGGGCGTATAAGTGAACAACAAAGAATATATGATATATACCAGCCAAATACAGGCTTCTGATTGGCTGATGGCTCATAGGTATGGTATAAGATGTACTTATGCGAACTCAACATACCCATGTGGTGCATCGTAAAACTGGGAGAAGGTGACTCTCCGAATATTGATATTCAACAGACCTATTCTGGAACTGTAGAATTACCATTATTTTTGGTTCATACCTGAGAGAATTTTACTCAGAAGTATTGAGCTAAGCGAATATCCAGTAGGTGGCATTTGAGTTGAGCATCTCACCTTTGGTTGCCACCTGGTAGGAGTTCAGGGGTAGACGATATTTCCAACAGCAGATGATTCCAAGCTGTTTTCATCAGCGCAATTTGCAGCAGAAAGTATTTGCGAACTATGTTATATATATGGTAATTATGTACCGATGACATACTATACATGTGGGAAGTCGTAATTTTACTATGAATATATCACAAACCAGCAATATGCACAATTTGTTTGCAGGTCGAAGAAGCCAGACATATTATATTGAAGTTTTGAACTGCTGATTGAATGGGCTGAAATAACGAGATGTGTCTGATGAGAAATCAGCAGCTTCATGGCTAACATAGATTGATGCAAATGTCAATTGGTTAATTGCAAATAAAAGCAGGTGGAATTGTTCAGCCTTTACAATGCCGCATTCGGGATTTTCAGTATAGTAGTGGCACAATGTTTGTACCAATTAATTTTCAACAAAAGAGCAATTAATTCCCAGCTACTCATGATCATCACGTGCAGCTTGATTAAGACAGCTAAGATGTCAACTCAAATCAGCCAAGAATTACCTGTACATTGAACTGGATGTAGCTTGAATGAATGGGATTGAAACATGGGAATGGCATCTGTGGTTGTCTGGCATGATGCTACAGCAGGGGGGATGTAGGTCCAATGGGCACAGTCCAGCGGGATAGCTGTCGAGAGGTTGCCACAACCCTCCCCACGGCTATGTCTATCGGTCAGGGCAAAATTTCAAGAGTATGGTAAAGGGATATTTAAGGTGACTTAAGCAATGAGCATGGTATGGTCCAGTGCAAATATTCCTAAGCAGCTTGGTCGCCTTGCAACATAATGGTCATGATTGCTTCAGGCCCTGCAGCAGATGTGACATTATGATTTTCTGATATTTTTTCTAACAGCATGACAGCCAGAAATTTGCTAAATGGGATCTAATGCAGCTAGAAGCATAATTTCTTTTTGCTGAATGCAGCAATGTCTATTTTACACTGATTTATAGTTTCAGCTTCCCAGCTTTATCAACAAATTTTCTTAATTCATTCCAGTCAACTATGTCTAAAATTACCAATAATTCTTTAAATTGTGATTGGCACGGTCATTGAACTGTATACGAAAAATGACTCAGTGATTTTTTTTTATTTTCACACATTTTTTGTAATATAACCTGTTTTTGATGGCTAGCAATTTATAAAAAAATCTGTCTTTTCGCTTTCTTGAAATTTGATTATTACCAAGATTGACACTTGCTAGATCTGAAATTAATTAGTGTGCGGCTGCACTTTGCTGTAATTTTTTTTTCATTTTTGGAATTTACAGGTTCCATAGAGTGTCTTTGCAAAATTTCAGAAAAGTCTATATGATCTAACTACCTTACTTGAGTTATAGACAATAGACAATAGATAAACTTTATTTAACATCGGTTTTTACAACAAAAAACTTTAGTAACTAGTCACTAGTGTCATCGACAATAAAACAGAGTATAAATTCAGATAAAACAAAAATTGATAACAATTAAGTAAAAGCAAGTAAAAAACTAGTAGACGTAACCGCGAGCGGTAACAAAACTTCACCTACTGTGGTACCAGTAACTCGAAACAGACACAAGTAGATGAGCAAATAAAAGGTACATGGAAAAGTGCACAGGAATCATACATAATTATGTAACGTGCATACACAAGAATATAACAATGTTTCCTGTACATTGAGTACATGCAAGTATGCACAGAAAAACGAGTTGATCAACCAGTACATGAACCAGTGCATGAACCAGTGTATGAACCAGTACATGAACCAGTACATGAACCAGTACATGAACCAGTACATGAACCAATACATGAACCAGTACATCCACCAGTACATCCACCAGTACATCTTCTGCTCTTTCTGAGAACATCGATTTTTCAGGGTCATGTAATCTCTTTGACCATAAGAAATACATGAAATTTTCAGGGTCTGGCGATCTTTTAAACCGTCATAGCTACGACAAAATGTTCAGAAGATTAAAACTAGAGGAGAATTTGGCCTTTTCAAATCTGTTTACAGATTCTCTGTATCTTAATTAGAACCGGAGTTATCGCAGATTGAAATTATGGTACAATTCAGGAATATGAACTTGAGAAATAACTGAAAAACTGTAGTTTTTAACTTAAAATCACTGTATAACCAAAACGGTTCAGTGAAAAACATATATAATTAGCCAGGATTATGTAAACAGATGTTACAAAGAGGTCCAGGCAGGTTGATCCAAAAAGGATGATTCCTTCCTTGTCAAAATAATGATATATTGTGAAAAATCGGAAAAAACATGAAATTTTCAGGGTCGGGCGATCTTTTTAACCGTCGGAGCTACGACAAAACATTCAGAAAATGAAAACTAGAGGAGAATATGGCCTTTCCAAATCTGTTTTCAGATTTTCTCTATCTTAATTAGGACCGGAGCTACGGCCGTTTGAAATGACGCTATCTTTGAGAAATGTGAAAAAAAATCATAAATTTTTCGCTCGTTTTTTGACCTTTTGACCTTTACAACGTAGGTCAATCAGAGGACCTTGTAAATTTACAGGAAGCCTCTAGAGTATTGTAGCAAGTATTTCTACCATTTTTGTAACAATATCTTGATTCCTTCTTTGTCAAAAAATATGAAATGTCAAAAATGTAACATTGACCTTGAGTTTGACCTTGAAAAACATTTTGTAGGTCAAAATAAATATGTTTTTCATAATGGAATTGTATGAAGAAGGGGGGGTCAGCCATGCATTGTAACCCTGTACAATCAATATTTCCTTGTCAAAAAAGCAGAAATGTGTCATTTTTTAACCTTTGTCCGTTAGCAATATTAAAAAAAATTTCATAAATCCGGCGACGGAGGTGGTTAAAATATGATTAGATATTATGAATAAACAGGCCAGTGTTCATCTGTCAACTGTTAAACATGCGGATATCTTAAATATAACATGGTAAAAAAAATTGCTGAAAATGGCACCTTTTCAAATTTTTCGGGTCAAATGACCTTGAAAAATGAGGTCAAGGTCAAATTTAAAGGTCAGTTTGGGCTTATTAGGTGTATGTTTGGGGGGGTTTACTATGACATGTTATGAGCTAACATCGATATTTCAAGGTAAAATTCTCAAGGTCACCGGTTTTGGTGACGCGGTATAACTTTAAAATAACGTAACTCAAGAACCGGTACTGCCAATGGAAAATAATGGGTCGGGCAGGTGTCCCGTGAGTTTGGGCACGTTTTGGCACCATCGACATGACTCTATGACTTACGGATTCTGAGATCCCGCGATCAACCTCACACCATGAAAACAAACTTTGTGCAATTTGACCTTGACCTACTTTCATGAAAGTAGGTCAAGCTGTGTAGAAAGTGTCTAGGACATTTCTGTGCTCAGGAAAGGGAAATCCGGTAATAACCGGATGACCTACATGCATTTGAAGTTTTGCAAAATTCGACTTTAAAAGGCTCTGTGACCTTGAAAAATAGGTCAAGGTCACTAATATTCAGAATTTGTAGTAAGGTCATTATAGACCATGTATATGAATTTTTTGAATATTCTACGAAGAGGTTTGTCGGGAAGAATAATAAATAAAAACTAGTAGACGTAACCGCGAGCGGTAACAAAACTTCACCTACTGTGGTACCAGTAACTCGAATAGACACAAGTAGATGAGCAAGTAAAAGGTACATGGAAAAGTACACAGGAATCATACATAATTATGTAACATGCATTCAGACAAGAATACAATAATGTTTCCTGTACATTGCAGTACATGCAAGTATGCACAGAAAAACCAGTGCATGAACCAGTGCATGAATCAGTGCATGAACCAGTGCATGAACCAGTGCATGAACCAGTGCATGAACCAGTGCATGAACCAGTACATGAACCAGTGCATGAACTAGTACATGAACCAGTACATCCACCAGTACATAAATCAGTACATAAATCAGTACATCTGGAGAATTTGTGTTTTCAAATCATTTTTCAGATTCTCTGTAAATTAAATAGAACCGGAGATAGGGCCTATTGAAATGATGACTATTCAGAAATATGGACTTTCAGGAATTCATGAAAAAAATTATTTTTTAACTAATAATTGGTCTAGAACCAAAATGGTTAAATAAATTGTGTTAACAGAAGTTAGTGTTTTGTTTAAATTTAAAGCATAGTAGTACTCTACTGGACTAATAAAATGAATGTAACTGAATTAATTCTGAAAAATATGCAACTGAGTTGATTACTAATGTATCATATCACCACAATGTTGTGAATGTACCAGTTGCTGTTATTTTAATGCAAGTTCAATTTTATCTAGAATTGCCAGATCTAATTCTTTAATTTCAAATATAAGTGCAATGATTTTTTTACTAGATTGTGCAGTTGATCTATGTCTCTGCATGCTTCTACTCAATTAATCTCAAAAGGAAGTTTATTCAAAATGCTACAATCATATATTGTGTTATAAATCAAATGAACAATATTTAATGTGACCTGTTATTTACTATTAGCTGACAATGATAATAAAACCTAGAGAAAAACATACCTTAATTCCTGTTCACATGTGAAGTATTCCCTTGGAAGTGAAAAAGCAGGTCAGCATACATATTGTTCTGCAAGAATGTCCATTTATCACATGGAACTAGGTCACATGAACATATGTGTGAGTGAACATTAAACACCTTGCAGCAGTCCTGTTTGATGTTAACTGTAAAAGTTAGCTGTTGTCAATAACTTTTTTACACTAAATTTGTCCTAGAAGTTAGCTGTTATAAATAACTTGTCTGTACTAAATAGTATCAAGGTGGGGTTATTCTTAATTTTAATGGCCCATCTATTTATTTAAAGATCATCATTATGTTCAATTCCATACAAGTGGTTTTACTTATTTCTTAATATGTCGGACCAGTGTGGGTTGATGTGTAAGAATGCACACCCAAGCCAACACTGGACATCTGTTGGGTCCACAACACCCTTGCAGGCCAACCTTGGCAACCCAAGCCCTGGCCCCACTATGTGTGTCACAGTGGTGTCACTGCTGCTGCTGCTGCTGCCGGCCTGCTGCTGCATATGCATGAAATAATCAGTACTGATTAAAAGTTTGAACTGAATGCACTGACCTCACACGGGCCTGACCTCAACCAGAGATAAGAAAGTTTATCTGCAGCTATCTGTCTGAATGAATGAGAAATATGATAGAATAGAATAGAACATAACAGAATAGAATAGAATAAAAAGATATTAGATTATATGAGAGGAGAGGACTGTGTGTATGTCGTCTATTCCCTGGCTCTGCAGGAAAAACAAGAAATTTTAAGGGTCTGGCGATCTTTTAAACCGTCATAGCTACGAGAAAATGTTCGGAAGACGAAAACTAGGGGAGAATTTGGCCTTTTCAAATCTATTTACAGATTCTCTGTATCTTAATTAGGACTGGAGTTATCGCAGATTGAAATTATGGCACAATTCAGGAATATGAACTGTAGAAATACCTGAAAAAATGTAGTTTTTAACTTAAAATCACTGTATAACCAAAACGGTTCAATGAAAACATACATAATTTGCCAGGATTATGTAAACAGATGTTACAAATAGGTCTAGACACGTTGATCAAAAAAGGATGATTCCTTCCTTGTCAAAATAATGATAAATTGTGAAAATTTGACAAAAAACATGAAATTTTCAGGGTCCGGCAATCTTTTAACCGTCGTAGCTACGACAAAATGTTCAGAAAATGAAAACTAGAGGAGAATATGGCCTTTCCAAATCTGTTTTCAGATTTTCTCTATCTTAATTAGGACCGGAGCTACAGCTGTTTGAAATGACGCTATTTTTGAGAAATGTGAAAAAAAATCATACATTTTTCGCTCGTTTTTCGACCTTTTGACCTTTACAGTGCAACGTAGGCCAGTCCGAGGACCTTGAAAATTTACAGGAAGCTTCTAGAGTATTGTAGCAAGTTTGTCTATAATTTTTGTAACAATATCTTGCTTCCTTCTCTGTTGAAAAATACGAAATGTAAAAAAGGCAAAAAATTTTGTCATGTTTGACCTTGAGTTTGACCTTGAAAAACATTTTCTAGGTCAAAATTAATATGCTATTCAGAAAGGCGGTAGGTAACAAAGGGGGGGTCAGTCATGCATTGCAACCCTGTAGAATGAATATTTCCCTGTCAAATATGCAGAAATGTGTCATTTTTTAGCATTTGTCGGTTAGCAGTATTTGAAAATTTTTCATAAATCCGGAGAAGGAGGTAGACAAAATATGATTAGATATTATGGATAAGCAGGCCAATGTTCATCTGTCACCAGTAAATCACAGTGATATCTTGAAAAGAACATGGTGAAAAAAATTGCTGAAAATGGCACTTTTTCAAACTTTTCTGGGTCAAATGACCTTGAAAAATGAGGTCAAGGTCAAATTTAAAGGTCATTTTGGGCTTATTAGGTGTATGTTTGGGGGGGTTTACTATGACATGTTATGACCTAACATCGATATTTCAAGGTCAAATTCTCAAGGTCACCGATTTTGGTGACGCAGTATGACTTTAAAGTTACATAACTCAAGAACCGGTACTACCGATGGAAAATAAAGAGTCCGGGCAAATGTCCCGTGAGTTCGGGCACGTTTTGACACCATCGGTATGACTCTACGACTTACGGATTCTGAGATCCCGCGATAGACCTTAAACCATGAAAACGGACTTTGTACAATTTGACCTTGACCTACTTTCATGAAAGTAATTCAAGCTGTGTAGAAAGTGTCCAGGACATTTCCATGTACAGGAAAGTGAAATCTGGTAATAACCGGATGACCTACATGCACTTGAAGTTTTGCAAAATTTGACCTTAAAAGGCTCTGTGACCTTGAAAAATCGGTCAAGGTCACTCATAATCAGAATTTGTAATAAGGTCATTGTAGACCATGTATATGAATTTTTTGAAAATTTTCCGAAGAGGTTTATCCGGGAAGAATAATAAAAATAATACCGATTACAAGAAACTTCACCTATGTGTAGGTGAAGTTTAATAATACCGATTACAAGAAACTTCACCTATGTGTAGGTGAAGTTTAATTAGGATTTCAAGTATCATGGAGCTATTTTAAAATATCAATAGTAGAAAGAGCCTTCTTAAAATGGTTTTTACAGTCAATTTCTTTAGGCGCATCAGGGAGCTTATTCCAGAGTTTAGCCCCTACATGTGCAAAGCTCTAGGGTCCGTATGTTACAGTTCTGCTCTTCTCCATTTGGAGTTGATCTGTACGATATAAACTGGGGTAAATTTACTTGCAAATAAGTCATTAATATATTTTGGAGAAAGGCCCTTTCGGGCTTTAAAAACATCTACCACATGACTTTGAACTCTGCTTTCAAGGAGAGATTTCATGTTACATTTTCTATGTAAATCTTCATACTGCGATTCATAATCATCCAACACTATTCGCAGACCTCTCTCCAGCAACTTTTCCTGCTTGTTTGTACATTTTTTCGAACAAAAATGCCATAAGATATTACAATAGCTAAGATTGCTAGCTATGAAAGACATGAAAATTATCATCCTGGATCAATACTCAAATATTTTGATATTCTTTTCAAAGCACATAACTGCAAAGCAGATTTTCTACAAATTGCAGAAATTTGCTTTTTATAGTTCGACTTTGTGTCCAGTTGTACTCCTAAGAGTTTAACACAGTCATTGTTTTCAAGTGACACATATTCATTAATAATACTTTTCAATAGTACTTTGGTTATTTTAATAAAAATGATTTAGTCTGGTGAATCCTATTGCAGAGGTTAGACCATTTCCAGAATTTACATTGCTCAATCTTGAACAGCAGCATTTTTATTATTTGTGCATCAAAGTGATAAAGACAAATTCCATTGTATTTCTCACATGTGAAAATGTATTTTTAGACACTAAAATCATTGTCTCAGGCCAATTAAAGCCAAAAAAGTACATACAAGAATTGGTCAGCCATGTGAAGCCAATGGAACAATACTTGTGCAATAATAAATGGCATTTTGAAAAAAAGGACACTATTAGGGTACCAAGTGAGAAGTATCCCAAGTCATGATATTCTAAACAAATGCCTATCTATCCAAGAAAAGCTTCACAGTGCCGGTCAAGAAAACTGGTATAGCAAAATAGGAAAAGTAATGAATGATGCTGACATTACAAATTGGGCATCAGTTGAACCTGACTCTTTAATAAAAGAAGTAAAATTCCAACTGTATACTAAAGAACAGACTAAAATTCTCAGTACAATAAATGACTCAGATAAATTTCCAAAGTTACGCACATATAAACTATTTAAGACCAGTTATTGCTTAGAACCCTACCTAAATCTAAATCTCTCAAAGAAAACGTACAGCAACATCGCCAGATTCAGAGTAAGCTCCCATAACCTAAAAGTTGAAACGGGTAGACATAATATACCTAAAACTCCTATAGAATTGAGAAAATGTGACAAATGTAACAATGGTGATGTAGAAGATGAAGTGCACAGCCTTTTAACATGTAATTATAATAATGTCCCAAGAACAGAGCTCTTAAGAAAAGTCATCAAACTAATACCTGACTATAATAATCTTGATTGCAACCAAAAGTTCAAATTAATTATGTCAGATAAAAGACCCGAAATGATACAAGCCCTAGGCTCCTACCTCAACAAAATAATGGAATAAAAAGTAACATAAAAGAAAAACCAAAATGAATAAACTGTCAAAGTCTTTAAGCGATAAAGAGCCTCCCTATTTGCTGAACTGATCAGCGTCTTACTCAAATGATGAATTTGTATACATGAAATGCCTATCAGCATCTGTCAGGACTTTTAGTAGCACGTACATAGAGCGGTTACCGCTGGTGCGTGCCTGAAGCCATTGTCATGGCAAACTGAACAGTTTGAAAATCCCTCAAATTGTGACAATTGTTATGTTGCTGTTGCCAAAATTTTGGACTACCAATCAAAGGACACACTTGCATGATGCTCAGAGTCTGTGCACACAGCTCTGAAAAAGAAATTGTTGTTTTGATAATGATGTTGCTTTTTATACTAATTTCAATGATAATGATGTTGTTTTTTTTCTACTAATTTCAATGTTGTTTTTAATAGAATATAATACTTTGGCTAGAATAACATTATTACATTAGTAATGAAATTTGACTGGGACCAGCCTATTAAGTAGTTATAAATATGATGATTTAAGATTTAAGAAATCCATGGATTTCTGAATATACAATAGTATGATTGTGCGAAACTTTTAGTACACCAACTTAAGTAAATTTGGCTCTGTAAAATTACAATTAATTAGCTTTTAGAATAGATGTAGTGATGTAGTCCTCTTGTTTGCATTGTGTTTTATTTTATTTTTGATGACATATGTATCTGTGATGATATGAGAATGTCAATAAAAGATTATATATATTATATGGGACTCATAATGGGAGTACACTGAAAATTATTTTGACTAGAACTAGTCAATAATGAATGATTTAATTTTAAAGCAAAGTGACAATGTCAAAATCACTTATGCATGACTAACCAGGGTAGTCAAAATTTAGTCAATTGACTAAGTTAATTAGTCAGCCAAGAGGTGAAACTTGACTATTTAACTTAGTCATGTGGCTAATTTAACTCCTTCGAAAATAATCAAGAGTTGGTCATAAGTTAGCCAATTTACTTATTACATAAGTCACACATTGGTCAAATTACTAATTACATGAATCAAAAGTTGGTCAATAAACTAATAATTAAATCAGTCAGAGACATAATACTGAGTTGAGAGTTTTAGCACTTCGTCGTTTGACCCGAAGCGACAGTCTGGAAAGTGGTCATAGCCCAAGAAATACTAAATAAAGAGATGCCTGTCTGTTCAGGAATATCTAGTTATTGGAAAGTGCCAGGTGGACTACCATTTCAAGTTTTAAGAAATACATCATTATCTTAGAGATACATGTGCTATTACTTTTGCTTTCTTTATACTGACCTTTTTTGGGGAATCTGGTTTTGTCGTAAGGGGCGTCTGTAACCGAGCGCCTTTTATTCGATCCGCACAACATTTCCAGTGATCGTCATGGCTACCAGAGAACTACTGGTTTACGTCACGATTGGTAATTCCATTGGAACGATGTAGGTAAGCGATCGGAACATCTGTCTTTTTTAAGGAAGATATTTATCCAATTCTATTATAATCCATATCCTGAAGGATCGAATGAGTTTACTCTTGGTAAAATCCTGATGCCCAACTAAATCATGTCATCAACAATGATTCATCACAAAATAACTAAGTTAATCTCTATCCCACCTATAATATTGACTTTGGTGAAGTGAAAATGGAGTCACCTATCCATTAGTATCCAATATGCCAAAGGTAAGAAGTGTTGGGTACAGATGTGCACTCCCAAATGTACCCTGAGAGCAATAATCCTTTTAGTCAAGCTGACTGCTTCTTGTTGCACCTTGAACACATCATGGAGCAGGCGATGATCTAGTTGGCAACTCCCCTAGACGTCCACTGGCTCCCCTGGGTGTGTTGCTTGCCTCTCCTCTCCTCTTATTTTCCTTCTTTACCTCTTTATTTACTTCTGCTTTTCCTCTGCTCTTCCTCCTCCCCTCCCCTTGTCTTTCCACGTAACCACTGATTGGTATGCCAAGAACCCAGGTAACATCCACTCCAAGTAATTATACAAATCCTGCCAGTTACTAATGAGTTTACTTTGGCTCCAAACTCAACTGAGAGGCCAGTGTATACCTGGCTATTCCTGTCAAGTAATCCTCCAGAGTTGTTGCTGCTAATGCCACGTGTAATTCTCATAATATCGCCCACCTATAATGTATTGCTGTCTGAGGTATATGTACAAGTTACATAACTTAAGTGCTGAACTTTCTAAATGAACTTTCAATCCTCTCTTTGCTCTATTGAAAGGAACTGCTGACTCTATCCACAGTGAAATGGAGCTAAGGGTATTTCAGGCCATTATATACATATTGTAATGCTCTTGTTTTCCAAAAAATTGTGAATTCTCTGATTTCTAGGCTCCAGTCCTCAAGTGCAGCTCATTTACTGTCAGCCCTCTTCAGCTCTTCTTGGGAGCACTTATGGGCCAGGCAGGAGGGTTGGTTTTCAGCAGAGCAACTTGCACCTCTTCTGTTTACCCTCCTACCTTTTATCCCTGTTACTCAAGCCACAGAATGCTATGGCTAAGCTTATGAGCATTTACAAACTAAAGACTGGCATGCTCGGTTGAAAGATATATGCTAAACAGGGCTAAACAGCAACATAGGTAAGTCCAAACACACGAATTCACCATGTCAAATATGTAAATGCAACACATTTACACACATTTTTTTAAAGTTAAGATAATATTATCACAATCAAGTTATATCAGCATCCTCTTCCAATGAAAACATCCATTTGCTTCCTCAGTAAGTTCAGATCGTCGTGGTGGGTATAGTTTATATTTTAAACATACCTCGAATCAAGGCATTGAGAAACAGTCTGCAGAACTCTGCATCTTCCATCACCTTTTTTTTCTCTCAGCTTTTTTCAACCTTCAGGTAGAACTGAGCCCAATCATCCCATGGGAAGTTGTGGTGAGTTTCTGCCTATATCAGAATTTTAGCATCATTGCAGAATCACCAGCTTAATCCCTGCATAACCCCCTGCATCAGCCATGTAATAGCAGGAGTGGGTCTTGTCAAGGAGATTGGCTTGCGAACTTATCAGTCTATAAGCTGAATCATATTATCCAAATGATAACAGAGTACCTGGGATGCTGCATTAGTGTCTAGTATAGCATATGAAGCCATTGCTTGAATGTTAAGTGGCATAGTTGCTGTAATGCACTCCAGGTTCTAGGTTAAATCCAGCTACATCATGGTATATAGTCCAGAATCAGCATGTGATTGTGCATATCTCAATAGATGCAATGGGTTAACCTCCAATGAGTATCTCCAGTGAATATATCTCCAATTGGTATCAGGCACCACCAACTGCATGGTCTGTAAGGAAGCCTCACAGTAAGTGGCTAAGACAACTAGTGAAGCACAACAGCAGCCAACTGAAGCACATAGACTGTCAGAGAAGCACTAGTGAAGCACAACAGCAAGACTGAAATGGATCACCTGGCCCTGAACACACATGCACAGATGTTTGACAAAAACCGATTAGTTGCCTACAAAATGACTTCTGCTTCTTGCCTCCTGTTGGCCCCAGCAGCAGCTCCAACAGCAGCAACCTTCTTTTTTTTGCTCACATCAACATTAGCAACTTGCTCCCCAGCCCCAAAATGCTAATGAGTAACACAAGGAAATATGTTAAACTGTTCATCGCTTTGTTATCCTCTGCATACTTCTCGCATACCCCGGAATGCAGTCATCATGTCAACAAGTTCTTGTCAAAGTAGAGATTGCTCAAATACTAACAAACCCTTATAACATCCATTTGGCTGTTGTGCGGTATTTTTTTGTCTTCTTACAGTCCTCGTCATATTTACGTGGAATCTCAAGTTCTTTTCTGTGCTGTTGAAATGTGATGTCAGAGATGAATCTATTCTCTGTCATTGCAATATATGTAAAATAATTACAAACTGTGATGTCTTTTTAAACTGGGTCAGATTCCCCGGCTTCTATCCAATGTAAATCTACCAAAACTGAGCATCAGAGTTTCAACACAATGTCAGAGTAAGCACTTTATCAGGGATAGCCCCTGCAACCTCTTTGTCACAGCTTCCCAGCCAAAGTATTACATTTGTTATCCCAATGATCTATCATTGGCAATCACCAGTCTAATATCTGACTAAATGGCAGCTTCGTGAGCATTCACAGTAGACAAGTGTTATAATCCCCATAGAGTTGTTTGATTAATCTGCAAACTTGCGACTTTACAACTTTACACTTCAATGGACCTTGCTATAAACAAAAGGCTTTGACAATTTTTGTGAACACATGGATTATGTGATGTATAGTTCTTCTGGCAGCCCATTGGCTGACAAGCTGTGATGTGGAACTTACATAGGTTTTCCCAGATACTAGATTCAAGATACAAAATAAGTATAATTTTACTTTGAGGTAATTTACAAAAACATTAGCACCTGGCAATTTTGTCCAATTTTCACTCTGAGACTGTGTTGAAACTGTGATGCTCAGTTTCGGTGGATTGACATTGACTCGAAATAGGGAAACCTGACCCAGTTTAAAATGACATCACAGCTTGTAGTTATTTTATATTGCAATGCTAGAGAATAGAAACATCTCTGACATCACACTTCAACAGCATAGAAAAGAACTTGAGATTCCACGTAATATGACGAGGACTGTAATAACAAAACAAAGCAACTGGCAGACTTCTTTAATGACACAATAAGACTGCAATTTCACCGGCTGATTTTATTGGTACAAATTTAGGTATCTGATTCTTCCATTACGATTTGGTACAGATCCTGAATTTGGTATTTTTCGTGGCTGTTCTACTATTTTCTCAACCATGAGCAATTTTATCACTTTTTGGTAGCTTTATCGTTTGAACATTTAGAATAATTATTGCAAAATCGGAATTTGGTTTCTTTGGTAGTTAGAAAACTTCTTGAGCCTCGAAACATCTCTCCAGAATGACCTGCACCATGCAAAGAGTCTCTGTTGCTCTTAGTATCAACCAACAACTTCTTGCTGTTTTCACCTTTCTCCACCTCCCTTTTTGTGCAAACCAAGAGTCCATGAGAGAAGACAGACCCAAACATCTTGTATGAAATTTATTTCGCAGAATTCCAAAAGGAAGGTAAAGAATAGTGAAGATTCTAAGATTTTTCCTTAGGAACTTCCTGTTCCTGGAACGTTCTTTCTTACAACCTTCTGTTTCAGCTCAGAGGGCATCTCCAATGGCATCTCCAATGGCATCTCCAAAGGCAAGTGGTTCCAGGAATGTTAAAACTAAATAAAATCCGCCCAATATTGTTTTCAAGCCTTCGCTTTGGCCTTGGGCATTTCTTTTTATTGCACGAAGAAGTCATTATGGGCTAAAAAGGTGGTCATAATGCAGACAGGATGTCTTCAGTAAAAACAAAATGTTGGTTTCTTTGAGTGAGCACTTCTGTCTGGCGTCAGAGCTGTAGGTTATATCCTAAGTAAGAATGATTGATGAGAGTGGTCAGATGGTCATCAATTAAAACAAGGACAAACTTGTTAAAAGTACAATGATTAAAATCATAATTCAGCAGTGAGATATACACAGAATAGGTGAACATGACCAAGTCACTTAGGCCTTTCTCACAGAAGAAGTTGAATGCAAAATCTTGGCAGTTAAGATCTGTGTTGTTTTCATAATCTTGTGGGAACATGGAGCAGCTGGTCGGTTGTCGGTCGGTTGGCGGTTGGTTGCTATTGGTTCATGCTGGGCAGATTGCCTCTTTGGTCGATCATGCTTGAGGCGACATTTTGGCTAGAAGTGTTTACTCAGTCAAGTGACCTTCAAGCCTCATTCTGATGCTTCATTCTGATGCTTATCTTCCCACTATCTCAGTCAAGATGAGACTAGTGTACTAGTAGTAGCTGAGACTGAAGCTTCCATCAGCAATAAGGCAATAGTTCACCCAGAACTTTTGTGTTTTCACAGTACCATCCATCACATGCCAACCTAGTTTAGCTAACTAACAGCCACTGGAGTATCCTGTGAAGTATCTTCAGCATTTGCCAAAGTTACAGAGTTCCTGTTATGCATAGTTTACTGATTGCACTGAACCTCATCATGTTTGTTTATCCCATGCTACTTCAGCCTCTGAGCTCTTCAGACTGGCCCCATGTAACTGCCACAGCTACCTCTAACCATCCAATTCTTCCCAATTATACAGGTTCCTACTTCAATTTTTAAAAGATTTTTGTAGTGAGAGTCTCTAATAGGTTTCCAAAATGCTTTTTTCTTTACTTATTTATTTCTTCTTTACTTTTTATTATCTTTTTCTCACTTCTGGCATAATCTTTTTCAGCTGCACTGACACGAGGTGGCGTACAATTTGCGCCCTTGGCCCAGTGGTGCACCCTACCAGGCTGCAAATATCAATGGTTTCAGCTTGCTCCTTGAGTCACACTTGAGGCATGTGCTATGATAATTTGATATGTTGCTCATAGCTGAGGATTCATCGTGATGTGAGCATAAAAGATGACTGAACAAAAGTAACTAATATACTACACTTTCTTCAACTTATGTTACTCCTTCCAGTTTATTTCTCCAGGCATTCTCATCTGCGAAAACACAATAAGCGTAATTGCAAGATGATCAAAAAGGCTCCTGTTTGGTCTTTTAACCCCTCCCACATCAACCTACATGTAAAACAATCAAATGTATTATTTTAGCCTGAAGAGGATTTATTTAATCACAGGGATTATATACTGCATTGTGTCGCTTGTCTATTTTACAACTGAGCATCAGAATAGGGCAGACATCTAGCTTGACAGTATAGTGTAGCTAACTGTCCTCCCATTCTGTCACAGTTTTACAAGCTGTCGATTTAAAGATGCCTCAATTGCAAGGCCCCACCTATCTATATCAACATTCAGTGTTGATGTTATATACTACGTAGACCTACACAAAATTCATTTCGTATTTTACCAGTCAAGTGTTTGTACTACAAAAAGATCATTTCAGGGATTCGAGTTTGTTTTTATCTTCAACAATGTTTTACACTACTTTTGCCACTAAGCCAAATTAACTGAGACACACAAGATAAAGTGTAAATTCCCTTTGGGTCAACTTGCTTTACAACAAACAAGCATGAGATGCTATGTTGACCTTTATGTGAGCAAGTTCGCAGAATTTAAACAAGGTGCAATGTTGAAGCTTGTCAAAACCCCATGGGTGAGAGACATGTATGATTATGATAAGACACCTTAAGCATTTTTTATTATTTCTTGAGATCTAGATGGGCCTTCTCAAACTTTGTTATCAACAGCTGCAAAGAACAGCTTTACACCTGCCACCAACCTGAAAAGCTAGTGGATGGCAGAAAAAATAAAAAATAAATAGGTGAAGAAATGTGTTAAGAAACGGTAAAGCATGTTACTTGGAATATTTCTTACAGGCATAACGAGGTAGAGTGTGTCATTTCAGCGAAAACTCATCACAAATTCACATGGGAGTATAATTATAGGATATTCATTTGACCTTTCATTTGCCTGGAAATTGTTTTATGTTGAAAACAAAACACAGCAAAAACTATTGCTTAAATTGCTTTCACTATTATCATGTTATTATTAACCACCAAACAGAACATTTATATACAGAGGTAACTTTGCATCTTGCACATCTAACATGTAATTGGGGGTACACAGGAGATTCACAAAGAAGCATGTTCTGGCATTTTACTTAGCTGCGTGTGTGATGAATCTGTGATAGCACTTCTCAGGTAACTCTGTAGCAAAGTATTAGCTAGTCAGCTGTAGCATTTTGTTTTTGAAGCAGGAAAGCCACTTGCCTTCTTGGTGGTCTGTGCCTCTCAAACAAGACATGAGCAAGTGTAAGCAACCCCAGAAAGATCCATGCCCCACAAGATGGACAGATATAAAAGAGCCAGTAAAAACAACAAGTTTTGTCTGGAAGTTTGGGAAGACAAACAAATTTGTGTCAGGTACAGCTACAGGTTTCTGGCTTGTTTTTCTCTCAATGACAGAATATATTTTGTTTTTATTTGACAATAATCTAAATGACTCAATATCTTAAAATAGGTTAATTCTTCTGTGCATTTAAATAATTTTTTTGTGGTTTACATTGTTTTGCATTTGCAGTTCAGCCACACAGTAACAGAAACTAGGTCAATTTAGTGGCAACAATTGGGCTATAAAACTACAGATATTGGTGAGAAATTACATTACACAGCAACAAAAAAAGTGAGAAGTTGTTTTGCACCACTTTTGTAAAAAAGGAAGGCAGTCAGGAACCAATTAGAGCTATGTGGGCGACTTTGCCTTGGGGTCGAAATGACCAGCAGATGACATTCACCTGGCTTAGTCAAGTCAACTGAGTCAAATCATGTGGGCCAGCTCATCTGGAAGTAAAGGACTGCCAGCTATTGGTGTATGTCTGTATGGCCAGCCCTTACCCTTGGGCACTGTGGGCAGTGGGCGTGATTCATAGGTATGTTTGGAAAAGAGATAATTCTCGTTGCTTGGCTAATTATCATTAGAGGGTGAGTAATGACGCCCTTCGTAGGCTGACGTATAAGTTGGCTCATATTCCAGCCAGTGAAGTGTCTGTGTTTAGTTGGGTTACATCTGCATGGTTGTAAGCATTTTTGGCTCTTTCAATCTAGGATTTCAAGTCGTTGTTTTCAAAAGTGGTGCATTCAAGCGAGAACAAGCCTGTATATGCCCTACCTGTTGCCCCAAATTATTTCATCAAAAAGCTTTATCAAGCATAGGGGGCTTCATAACTCTGCCATGTATCACCTCAGAGAAAACCTTAATATTGACAACATGAAGTTCAAATGTAGGAGTGGAGGTAGACCCATCAATCTTAATTTATTTTACAACATCAGATGTTCCCTATCAAACCATCCATTTCACCTGCTTGGGATCACACAGGGGCCATGTCTATCTCACCTTACTCTTCAGTCTCAAAAGCAACAACTTCAACAAAATTAGGCTTCTTTCATCTACGAAACAACTTCATAAATATTTTTTAAGCATCAGAACCAATGAAAGATCCAAGGAAATTGAGAAACCTGAAGATAGATATCTTTTCAATATCTTGTTTTAGAAGAAAGTGCGAAGAAAGTTAGAAAGGCGATCTTGGCATCCCTTGGATGGTAATCAAATTCCTTTTTATATTGAAATTGAAAGTTTTTTTTATTGGAACTTTCCCGCCAAATGTGCAACACTGTCTATATGAAGAATTGTTGGAACATATAAACAAATCACTAATCAATTTATGAAAATACAAGACGCTTACAACAAATTCGCTCACAGTTCGTGCCAGTTAATGGAATATATTCTTTTTTCTATTCATTTCCACAAATCAAAACTATTCACAACTTAAATTTGAAGGAACTCTGAGAAAATGAAATAGGAGAAATACTCCAATGAGCTTTAAAGCATGACATTTTCTCCTTCCAACAACCAGGTAAGCAGCACAAGAGCAATGCCAATGCCAATGAGCTATTTTATTGATAATCTTCACAGGAGAATGGACTGGCCATCGATCATTTCAGAGGGTAGAAAACTCCCAGAGATCTAGATATATATGTCTTATCTTATAATACAGTCTATAGTAGTGATAGCACCCCCCTTTCTCCAATATTTTGCCACCATCACCTGGATTTAGCTTCAGAAGCAGATAACCTGATTGGCACTTCTGGATCCGCTGCTTGATGAGCCGAATCATACTGATAACTTGTAGTAATTTTGGATCAGACAATGCCAGGACTATCTACAGTAAGGATTTATATTGTTCGCTTGAATGATATTCTGTAATTGCTTTTATTAGGTTGACATTTCATCACTTTGCATACCACATATGATGTTTTTTGCTTTGAACATTCATTCTTAATATTATGACATTTTTGAGAATTTGTGACCATTTGTATTTGTCTCTACAGAACAGTGGTTATAAAATGTCTGCTTTTCTGACCAGTAAACTTTGCATTTGTTACAATTGTGATGTATGGCAAATTTCACATAATAATTGTAAATACAGTATGGATATTTTATATCATTCCTACTGTACATGGTTATTATCATATAAATATTACTATTATAATTGTATGTGTATTTTATGTCAATCATACTGTATAATTCATGTATTTCTGTATATTATCATTGTTTACAATGATTTGCTATTGTGTATGATTGTTTACATTAACATTGCATGGTTGCTATGCAACACCAATTAGCACTGAATTGCTATTCGATTATGATTACATAATCAGTTGATAAACAATTGTGTTGACATTGTTGTTTATTTGAATGTGGAAACAAATGGAATGTTCTGTAGAAGAAATAATATATCTGGAACACACTGGAAGATGAGTCATGCCTTCTGGAAGGACTGGAACATACTAGAAGGTATTGATGCATATAAATAAGACCGGGAGCTGACATAGTCAGTCACTTTCTACCAAATCGCTGAATGGTGCATATCATAGCCTGGACATTGAGGATCACACTGTTGGACACTATTACACTGGATATTATACTGGATTTACTGGATTACAGTATACAAGGACTCAGCACTCTTGATTTTTTTTACAAGGACGCTATTTTCAGTAGATTATAGTTCACACGGACTTTATTGGACATTTCGAAACACCAACGGACCTCTAGCTTCTGGAATAATCTCTATGGACATTCAGCCATAGGATAACACAGATAAGTGGTTAAAATTACTCTGGGTCACAATTGGTTAATTTCGAGTAAATTTAAAACTTGTGAATATTGTAACTGTAAACTGTAAATATTTTTGTTGTTTTATTAAAAGTGTAAACTTTAACGATCTGTGTTTGTTGTTCATTGCTGCGGACCCGTAACACAATTAAAAAGTAATGTGGAACAAAGCCTGGCTTTAAGACAATAAAGTTAACACAACTTACTTTTCTTCTAGATTGGGCCTACATGATGGCTACATCTACTATGTAGTCAGGTACCCAATGTCTACCTGATGCCCTGATCCATGTTGCAATGAGCCATGCTGCAGATGCTGGCATCTCAGATTTCTTGCTGAACAAAACAGATGAGAGACCAGATTTAGGTCACTGAACCATGTCCAGTATCGTACATTGTCATGGTGGTAAGTTTTGACACTCTGGTTGTTAATATTACAGATGGACAGAGATCAGATTTTGCTGCGGGAAGGAGCTACCATGCATTAGGCCTACTTCAGCTTATTGTCCTCACATTCTGTCAGAGCATGACAGACTGTCAGGTTAACTTATAGATGTTTCTACTGCAAGGTAACACTTACCTGGTTTATGCTGCAAAATATCATTTGAAAAATTTGTGTTTGTCTGTATCTTGATCAGTGCTTTACACTACTTTTGCTACAGAGCCAAATTAACTGAGACATTGGAGATAAAGTGTAAATTCCCTTTGGGTCAACTTGCTTCACAACAAACGAGCATGAGATGCTATGTTGACCTTTATGTGAGCAAGTTTGCAGAATTTAAACAAGGTGCAATGTTGAAGCTTGTCAAAGCCCAGGGGGGTGAGAGACATGTATGATTATGATAAGACATCTTCAGCATTTTTCAGTATTTTGCAAGATCTGCCTGAGCCTCCTCAAACTTTGTTATCAACAGCTGCAAAGAACAGCTTCACACCTGCCACCAACCTGAAAAGTGGAAGGAAGAAAAAAAAGAAAGAAAAGAAATTGGTGAGGAAATGTGTTAAGAAATGGTAAAGTATGTTACTAGAATATTTCTCCAAGCGTAGTAGTAGAGTCTCATTTAGAGCACCTTCAGCACAACTCATTGTAGCATGACACATACATGTGACTATAAATAACATGGAAATTGATTTATGTCTAAAACAAAAATGTAGCAATCACTATTTGCTTACTTTGTTCTTGCTATTAACCACCAAGATTTCTTTCAATGTCAAAGATGAAACAAAGTGCGGTATCCTAGTAACAACGTATTCAATATACACTATAGGCTTGTTCTCACTTGAAAGCACCACTTTTGAAAACAACTACTTGAAATCTTAGTTTGAAAGAACCACAAATACTTGCAACCAGATGTAACCCAACTAACACAGACACTTCACAGGCTGGAATATGAGCCAACTTATACCTCAGTCTACGAAGGGCGTCATTACTCACCCTCTAATGATAATTAGCCAAGCAAAGACAATTATCCCTTTTTCTGACAGACAATTCATCTTGCGTCTCAGTGAAGTAACATTTTTCTATAAACCACGCCCACTACCCACAGTGCCCAAGGGTAAGTAAGGGATGGCCATACAGCCATACACTAATAGCTGGCAGTCCTTCCAGATCAGCTGGCACACATGATTTGGCTCAGATGACTTGGCTCGGTTCAAGTGAATGTCATCTGCTGGTCATTTCAACCCCAAGCCAAAATCCGCCACCGCTAAATGGTTCCTGACTGCTTGCTCTTTTTACAAAAGTGGTGCAAATAATCTCTCGCTCATTTTGTTCCTGCACAATGTCAATTGCTTACTCTAAAGCATATCTTTGGTTTTACAGCTCAATCACTGCCAGTGAATAGAACTGGTTTACAGTGTGGCTCAACTGAAAACTTAATAGAACATGAAACACTGGCAAAAAAAGGCAAAGAAAAATTTCGCTCAATGTCAGTTTTACACCATTTAGATCAGTGTCAAAGCAATTCTCTAACTGAAAGAAAAACTTGCCAGAAACATGTAGCATTGCAGTTGAGCTGTACCTAACAGAAATTTGTTTGTCTTCCCAATCTTCCAGAAAACCTTCTTGTTTTTACTGGCTCTTTTATATCTGACCATCTTGTGGGGCACAGATCATTCTGGGTTGCTTACACTTGCTCATGTCTTGTTTGAGAGGCACAGACCACCAAGAAGGCAAGTGGCTTTCCTGCTTAAAAAACAAAATGCCACAGCTGACTAGCTAATCGTTTGCTGGCTGAGTTACTTGAGAAGTGCTATCACAGATTCATCACAGACACAGCTAAGTAAAATGCCAGAACATGCTTCTTTGGGGATCTCCTGTATACCCCCATTACATGTAAGATGTGCAAGATGCAAAGTTATCTGATGGTATTAAGAAGAGAATTCCATCCACTTCCTATAACACAGTTTTTCAGCAAGCCAGAAAAATATGCTATCACAGGCTATGTTACCCACCATACCATCTGATATTAGAATTGAATTTTTCCAGAATCTGAGGTATGAAGTGTCATGATATATGTTTGATTTCAAAATTTTTAAATCATTACACCAAATTAATATAAAAAGTAATATTGCAATCTTCGACTTGGTATCTAGGTAAAGTCAAGTGTGACACATTTCATGTCAATTCATCCCGATTCCCAAAGAAATTGCCTCAACTTCATCTCTAGATTTAAAGAAATGTTGTAGTCTAAATTTTCCTCTAAAGAATTTTATTCCTGTTATATATATCATTTATTTCGCATCAAAAAAGATACATCATAAAAAGAGTTTTAAAAACAATGGAGAATTTACAAATAAAAATACAAAACAAATAACACAAAACAGTACCAGTAAATAAAAATATAACAGATAAAAATAAGGTCAACTAACTGCAAGATTGTTAATAGTAAACTGACATTCATCAGGCTTGAGTGGCCCACAGTGGCCATCTCTGTTTCCTATTAATTCTTTTAGTTGACAGACAATTCTAAGATCCTCGTCAGAAATACTTTTTAACCACTGACATTTGGCATTAGAGAGCACCTTCTCAGTATCAAAATTAACAATAATGTTGCGATTAATATTGCTATCACTAGCTAACAAGAATTTAAGATTCCTCCCTAATCTGGAGTAACTATATGCAGCATTCTGAAAAATGAAGGCTACGACAGGATTTTTACTCAGCAAGCCAGACTTGTAAAAGTTAAGAAATCTTTTCATAATAATTAAATCAAGCGGTAAACCATCATATATAAAAGGCAGATATCTACTGTGTGCCCGAGGTGGTAAACCCCATATACGCCGCACTGATTTACGCCATTGCTTATATACCAATTCCATTTTTTCAACATTAGAAAAGTCACAGAAATTAATGCCATATAATGACAAACAATATTATATATATATCGCATATACATATATAAGTATATGCGATCATAATATTATTTAGTTTTGGACATTATTAGAAGGGACTTTAATAAGATTCAACACAATGATATTTTAGCGCAACGCCTTTTTAAAATGTAAATACCTGGTACATGCTCTCTGGGATCTATGAAGAAATGACCCGAATGGTGTAGTCCATTATCATCAAAACATACTGTTGCTTAGTCGTAGGATACTTTATGGAGTCATCTGTCTAAAGCTGGGACAAGGCATAATTCATGAATTATTGCCCACACAGACACAGGGTAGAGATGCACCAGCGATCAGGAACTACAAAAAACATACAGATGAAGACAACCATGGTTTCCAGACAATATATTTGCTCAATTTAAGAGAAGGGAATGCTTTGTACTTTATTACACATTGTAATTTATGTTTCCCGAACAGTATGTCTCATCTTCTGGTTGAGGATATTAATGGTAAATCTTGCACTTTGGCCTTCATATTCACTAAAAGTTATGTTTACTTCTGATTAATGATTACATCAACAAATGCTCTAAACTGTTCAGGCAGGAGCAGACAAAATGTATTTTCATGTTCAGAAGAAGTGTTTGTACTTTGTTATTAGACCTGTCTTGTTACAAAGCATTAGCACTGCACACAAACTTGGCTCATATTAGCCACTGGTTGGTGTCTATTTCAAAGGCGTTATTTTTTACTATGAATACTTTTTAACCTAATGAAAAGAAGTTGAAGACGCTTGTTTTGTTTAGACGGAGACTCACGTAGTGGTGAATGGAGTACTATACTATGTAAACCAAGTGATTGATATGGAAGAAAGGTGGAAAAAGATGTTGAGTCTTCAGAAAGTTTTGACCCTGAATTCATCATCCCTGTGGCCCAGCCACATTCAATTATGGAAGATGTCTGTTGCCCAAAATTATTTCATCAGAAAGCTGTATCAAACATAGGGGTCTTCATAACTCTGCCATGTATCACCTCAGAGAAAACCTCAATATTGACAACATGAAGTTCAAATGTAGGAGTGGAGGTAGACCGATCCATCTTAATTTATTTTACAACATCAGATGTTCCCTATCAAGTCATCTATTTCACCTGCTTGGGATCACACAGGGGCCATGTCTATCTCGCCTTACTCTTCAGTCTCGAAAGCAACAAATTCAACAAAGTTTTGCTTCTTTCATTCTAGAAACAACTTCATGAATATTTTTTGAGCAAAAGAACCAATGAAAGATCCAAGGAAATTGAGAAACCTCAAGATAGATATCTTTTCAATTTCTTGTTTCAGAAGAAAGTGTGAAGAAAATTAGACAGGTGATCCTGGCATCTCTTTGATGGTAAATCAAATTCCTTTTATATGGAAATTATAGTTTTGTTTTTACTGTCCTGCAAACTTTTTCTATGCTACACTATTTATTTAATAAATTGTTTGAATATACAAACCCATCACTAATCAAATACAAGACACATTTGGCAGATTCTGAAGAGGATTCACAGTTCAAGTCAGTTATTATTCCTTAATTGTATAGGCCTATTCTTATTTTTCTGCTAATTATTCACACCTAAAATTGATTTGAAATAGGAGAAATATTCCACTGAGCTAGTAAGCCTGACATTTTCTGCTTCCAACAACAAAGTATAGGCAGCACAAGAGCAGTGCCAATCCCAATATGCTGTTTTATTGATAATCCTCACTGGAGAATGGACTGGCCATCCATCATTCTAGAGGGCAGAAAACTCCCAGAGATCTAGATATATATGCCTTATCTTATAATACAGTCTATAGCACCCCCCCCCTTTCCCCAAAAGTAGCTTCAGAAGCTGATAACCTGATTGGAACTTCTGGACCTGCTGCTTAGTGAGGCGAATCTTACTGATGAATTGTAGTAATTTTGGATACTACAACTCCAGGGCTGTCTGCAGTTATGAATTCTCTTGCTTGCTTGAATGATCTTCTGAAATTGTTTTAATTAGATTGACATTTCATCACTTTGCATTCCACATAATATGATGTTTTTTGCTTTGAACATTCATTCGTAATATTATGACATTTTTGAGAATGTGTGACCATTTGTATTTGTCTCTAGTAGAATAGTGGTTATAAAATGTCTGCTATACTGACCGGTATAGTTGAATGTTGCAATAAAAACGTCCTGTGGGGCAATGTATGATATAAGATGATAAGGTTAACAAGACTTCTATTCTGGATTGGGCTTACATGATGGCTACATCTACTACATGTACACAATGTCTACCTGGTGCTCTGATCCATGTTACAATGAACCATCCTGCAGATGCTGGCATCTCAGATTTCTTGCTGAACAAAACAGCTGAGAGACCAGATTTAGGTCACTGACTTCTCCCTCATCAAAATATCTCCACACATGCTTTGTTTGTTGTTTGAGCAGTTTCCATGGTCTTACCCAAGCCAGATTACACAAACAACAAAACTACTTGAGGTCAAGTAACAAAACAAAAGATAAAATGGTTCACGTACCAGGACATCATGTCCACTAGGAAGGGTTAATTGCCCTCCTTTCCACATTCTTGTAGTATACAAAATGTGATACAGCATATACAGAAGACATGTTGTAGCTACCTGCATCAGATAAAAGGCGAAATGATACCAGGGTTTGTGTGATTGACAGTAGTCTCAGTTGCAGGAAACTTGCATGGGCTAAAGTAACTTTAAAGGGGCTATAAGCTCAAAAATTCATCTCAGGACATTTTTCAGAAAATGTTCCTTTGTGACAAATAAAAGGACCTAAGATGGTATTACTTGATTTTTTACCAATTTGCCCTAGTATTACAAGGTTACAACAATTTTTTTGTAAGAAAACAACAAAAAATGCATTGAACCACTAATTACGACATGATGAACTATAGCTTC
This sequence comes from Platynereis dumerilii, assembly GCA_026936325.1. Lineage (NCBI taxonomy): Eukaryota > Metazoa > Annelida > Polychaeta > Phyllodocida > Nereididae > Platynereis > Platynereis dumerilii. The sequence continues at coordinate 2,373,962 of JAPTHN010000007.1, forward strand.
TCAGTAATAACTTCTGGTAATGCATTACCCTAAGAAACCTCAAGCAGATATTGTCAGGATGAGGCAATTTTGTGGCATTCCTTTAATTATGGACTTGGCCATAGCACCTTAAAACCCTAAAAACATGCAATTCAGAATAAATTGGCCGCGGCCTAGTTATATTGAAAGGCTAATTAATCACTAATTAACAGATTTCTAGCTTGGATGTCGTGGCTTTGAACTCAGGTAGGCATATACTAAAAAAAAAATTGAATACCATGTTAGAAAAAAAAGTCAATTGAGGGCTGATAGCCCCTTTAAACAAAGACAGACCATGTACACTGTCATTACGGTAAGTTTTACACTCTGCTTGTTGATGTTACCGATATACAAAGAAAAGATAGACAGAGATCAGATTTTGTTGACGGAGGGAGCTACTATGCATATTTCACAAAATATAATTGAAAAGATACTTGTTTGTCTGTGTCTTGAACAGTGCTTTACGCTACTTTTGCCATGAAGCCAAATTAACTGAGACACTGTAGATAAAGTATAAATTCCCTTTGGGTCAACTTGCTTCACAACAAACGAGCATGAGATGCTATGTTGACCTTTATGTGAGCAAGTTCGCAGAATTAAACAAGGTGCTATATTGAAGCATGTCAAAACCCCGGGGGAGAAGAGACATGTATGATTATGATAAGACATCTTTTGCATTTTTCAGCATCGCTTGAGATCTGGCTTAGCCTTCTCAAACTTTGTTATCAACAGCTGCAAAGAACAGCTTCACACCTGCCACCAACCTAAAAAGTGGGTGGAAGAAAAAAGAAAGAAAGAAATTGGTGAAGAAATGTGTTAAAATGGTAAAGCATGTTACTCAGAATATTTCTTACAGACATAATAGTAGAGTGTCTCATTTAGAGCACCTTCTGCACAACGGTATATTAAGACATTATGTGACCTATCATTTGCATGGAAATAGTTTTTTATATCAAAAACACAGCAACACTATTTGCTAACTTCTGGAGTTGCTGTTGCAATTAACCACTGACCGTTCTTCCAATGCAAAAGATGAAGCAAACAGCAGATATACTCTGCTGGTATCTGGTAAGAAGATATGCAAGCTTGTTCTCACTTAAAAACAAGTAAGCCTACTTGAAATCCTAGTTTGAAAGAGCCACAAATGCTTACAACCAGATGTAACCCAACTTAACACAGACATTTCGCAGGCTGGAATATGAGCCAACTTATACGTCAGTCTACGAAGGGCGTCATTACTCACCCTCTAATGATAATTAGCCAAGCAAAGACAATTATCTGTTTTTCTGACAGGCAGTTCATCTTGCATCTCAGTGAAGTAACATATCTATGAATCACGCCCACTGCCCACAGTGCCCAAGGGGAAGGGCTGGCCATACAGCCATTTAATAATAGTTGGCAGCACTTCCAGATGAGCTGGCACACATGATTTTACTCAGAAGACTTGGCTCAGCTCAGGTGAATGTCATCTGCTGGTCATTTCGACCCCAAGCCAAAATCGGCCACAGCTAAATGGTTCCTGACTGCCTTATTTTTGTCCCTGCACAATGTCAATTGCATGCTCTGTAAAAAAATCTGTAGTTTTACAGTCCAATCACTGGATCTTAATGTGGTTCTTTTACAGCTTGGATAATTTACAATGTAATAAAACATACAACACAAGCAAATTATTTAAACATACAGAAGAATTTCTTTGTTTGAAGATTATGGGTCATTAAGATTAGTGTCAAAGCAATAAAATGTATTCTGTCACCCAAAGAAAAACTTGCCAGAAACATTAAGCTCCACCTGACAGAAATTTGTTTGTCTTCCCAAAATGTCCAGACAAAACTTGTTGTTTTTACTGGACCTTTTATATCTGTCCATCTTGTGGGGCATGGATCTTTCTCGGGTTGCTTACACTTGCTCATGTCTTGTTTGAGAGGCACAGACCACCAAGAAGGCAAGTGGCTTTCCTGCTTCAAAAACAAAATGCTACAGCTGACTAGCTAATCTTTTGCTACAGAGTTACCTGAGAAGTGCTATCACAGATTCATCACAGACACAGCTAAGTAAAATGCCAGAACATGCTTCTTTGGGAATCTCCTGTATACTCCCATTACATGTTAGATGTGCAAGATGTAAAGTTATCTGATGGTATTAAGAAGAGAATTCCATCCACTTCCCATTTTTTATCACAGGCTATGTTACCTTCTGTAATGTATACTAACACAGGTGATATCAGAATTGAATTATCCCAAGGCATCTTTGGAATGACAAAGTATGATGAAACATGTATGATTTTATTACATTTTGTTACAAAAAAACACGAAACATTTGACATGATATAGTATGGTTTATCACACTTTCTCCATCCAATATAGATGTGGTTGTCACACTTCTTTGGAAATATTTATAATATGATATTGGAGTCTCTAGAACTCTTTTTTTTTTAATGAAGGATATCTGATGGAAAGGGGTCGCCCTGTGTGCCCCCCAGCCTCCTGGATCTGACTATGTATAGTACGGACATTACCCGCCCATATAAGGGACCTTGAGAAAACTTTGTCCAATCCGATATCAAAGACACCAGCATCTTTTTTTAATGTATACAAACTAAACATGTACTGTAATATTTCTATTTCCATGGAAAATTGAAAATACAAAAATAAAACAGCAACTACTGCTACCACGTTTCCTTGCAGTCTATTTTTATTGCAGTAATACTGTTCCTGGATAGATTCTTAACACGTTGAGGATTGAGTCATCACCACTCTGTGAAACAGGGGAAAGATATACTTGGTCAATTACTGCTCATACAGGCCCATGTTAGAAATGCTCCACTGATCAGGAACAACAAAAAACACACAGATGAAGACAGCCATGACCTCGAGACAATACATTTGCTGAATTTAAGAGAAGGGAATGCTGTGTACTTCATTACACTTAGTAATTTTTTTCCCAGAATAGTATGTCTCACGTTCTGAACTTCTGGTTGAGGTTTTGTCTGGGCTTCAGACAGGAGCAGACAAAATGTATTTTTATTTTCAAATGTACTTTTTTAGGATCTTCTTGTTACAAAGAATTAACACTGCACACAAACTTCGCTAATATTAGCCGCCTGGTGGTGTCTATTTCAAAGGCACTTTTTTGTACTACGAATAATTTTTAAGCTAATGAAAAGAAGTTGAAGAAGCTTGTTTCGTTTAGACAGAGTGGTGAATGGAGTACTATACTATGTAAACTGAGTGATAAAGATGGAAGAAAGGTGGAAAAAGATGTTGAGTCTTCAGAAAGTTTTGACCCTGAATTCATCATCCCTATAGCTAAGCCACATTCGATTATGGAAGATGTCTGTTGCCCCAAATTATTTCATCAAAAAGCTGTATCAAGCATAGGGGGCTTCATAACTCTGCCATGTATCACCTCAGAGAAAACCTTAATATTGACAACATGAAGTTCAAATGTAGGAGTGGAGGTAGACCCATCAATCTTAATTTATTTTACATCATCAGATGTTCACTATCGAGCCATCTATTTCACCTGCTTGGGATCACACAGGGGCCATGTCTGTCTCACCTTCCTCTTCTGTCTCAAAAACATCAACTTCAACAAAATTTGGCTTCTTTCATCTACGAAACAACTTCATAAATAGTTTTTAAGCATCAGAACCAATGAAAGATCCAAGGAAATTGAGAAACCTGAAGATAAATATCTTTTCAATTTCTCGTTTCAGAAGAAAGTGTGAAGAAAATTAGACAGGTGATCTAGGCATCTCTTTGATGGTAAATCAAACTTTACCTTTTTTCTCAATTTAAATGGACAATGAAAGTTTCTTTGGAATTTCTTCGAAATTTCTGTGTTACACTTTCTCTTTAATCTCGACGTATGTTTTCAGAAAATTGCTGGCACATCCGTTATCACAAGACAATAAGATTGGTTGTGCAATCTGAAAAGGATATTTACATGCATGGCCCATAGAAGATGCATTCACAGTCCATACAAGTCATCAATGTGCTTATACTGCATAGATGTTTATTATCTTGTTTCCTGAAATCAAAATAATTTACAACTTTGATACAGTTGAAGGAGCTCTTAGAAATTAAATTGAAATAGGCTAAATATTCCAATGAGCTTATAAGCCTGACATTTTCTCCTTCCAACATTGAAGTGAGCAGCAAAGAAGGCAATGCCAGTGCCAACGAGCTATTTTATTGATAATCTTCACAGGAGAATGGACTGGCCATCCATCATTTCAGAGGGTAGAAAACTGCCAGAGATCTAGATATATATGCCTTATCTTATAACACAGTGTATAGTACTCCCTTTTCTCCAATATTTGGCCACTATGACCTGGATTTGGCCTCAGAAGCCGATAACCTGATTGGCACTTCTGGACCTGCTGCTTAGTGAGGCGAATCTTACTGATAAATTGCAGTAATACATGCATCTAATGATGTTTATTGTTCGCTTGAATGATATTCTTTAATACTTTAATTAGATTTACATTTCATCACTGAGCACTAAAACAGGAACAATTTTTAGAAGGTGTGACAAATGTTCTTGTCTCTGCAGAGCAGTGGTTATAAAATGTTTGCATTTCTGACCAGTATACTTTGAATGTTGCAATTAAAGTGGAGCATTAAGATAACAAGGTCAACATGACTAAATTTTCATACCGATTGGGCCTACATCTGCTACATGTATAGCGGAGAGCGGGGCACAGTGAGACGGCAGGCACAGTGAGACAAAGCCCGTAGCGTCCAGCTGGTACAGTTTAGAGATCAACCCTCTTTGTATAATACAAAAAGTAAGTAAGTGAGAGACTGTACTATATCCTGAATGCCTACACTGCATTTCGAGAGTGAAATTTCAATATTTTGGTTTTCAGCCAGTAAAAGTAAATAATTTTACTAAGCAACTTTTTTTTATAATGCCTAAGAAAAACGATATAATGCAAATCAATTTCCAGGGATTCAAACCCTGATTATTTGTCTTAGTTTTTAGTGAGATGATGAACCACATAAGGGGTATTTGGTCCACAGGATTCCAAAATTTTATAAAGAAAGCTCTGTTGGGCACAGTGAGACAGTTTGAGGCAGGGCACAGTGAGACATCTCAAAATACACTAGAAACTACCTGAATTGGAATGTAATGCATAGCTCACAATTCACTCTTAAAAACAAAATGCCTGCTATAAACTACTAATTTTAGTGAGTCATATCCGAAGGGAAGAATTAAAAAATTTTTGATTAGTATGTAACAAGTGCGGCAGGTTAAATAAGTCGTGCATGTGTCCTGTGCGATGGAGTTTCAAAAAAGGACCTAAAAATTCACCTAGCCACCTGCTTTTATATGAGTACAGTAGATTCTGTAGCAAAAATTGATCGAAAAATTCCACAGGTCCTGAGGATCAGCAGTTATGGCAGCAGATGCCCTGTCTCAATGTGCCCCTCCTGCTGTCTCACTGTGCCCTTTCCACGGGGCACAGTGAGATACTCAATGAGCATGGACATAACTCAAAATTTCTCCAAACCTGTTAAAGGTAGGAACCTGAAACTACTGGACAATATACCCATCGTCATTATCTATAATGTGGGCCTGACCTCGTTTCACTCATTATTGCCAACATTTTGGAACACTTGAAAATAAAAAAAGTGTCTCACTGTGCCCCGCTCTCCCCTACAATGCCTACCTGATGCCAAGATCCATGTTGCAATGAACCGTGCTGCAGATGCTGGCACCTCAGATTTCTTGCTGGACAAAACAAACAGGAGACTAGATTTAGGACCCTGAACTCTTCCTCATCAAAATATCTCCACACATGCTTTGTTTGTTGTTTGAGCATTTTCATGAGTCTTTACCAAGCCAGATTACACAAACAACAAAACTACTTGAGGTCAAGTAACAAAACAAAAGATAAAATGGTTCACGTACCAGGACATCATGTCCACTAGGAAGGGTTAATTGCAATTCTTGTGATACAGTATACTAGAGAAGATAAGTTGTAGCTACCTGCATCAGATAAAAGAAAAAATGAGACCACGGCTGTATGATTGACAGTAGTCTCAGTTGCAGAAAACTTGCTCGGGTTAAAGTTACTTTAAACAAAGATAGGCCATGTCCAGTATCATACACTGTCATGGTGGTAAGTTTTTACACTCTGCTTGTTGATATTACAGATAGACAGAGATCAGATTTTGTTGCCGGAAGGAGCTACCATGCATATTTGCAAACATCAATTGCATTTATTGGTACGTTCTGTAGCAGCTCCCTCTGCATGTAAAACTTCTCTGAGATAAGTAACTTTTTCTTTCTTATTTTACAAAAATAAGGAGAAGGTTTTACTTTATACCGTATGAGTTTCCCTGTTGGTTTGAAAATTAAGAATCAGGAGAGGGCAGACATATTAACAGTATGCCTACTTTAACAGTTTATTATGTTTGAGTGCCAAAAAATTATAGCACATCTCATCAGCACTTACAATCATTAAAAACACTTATTAAAATCCATTTTTAAATTCTAAAAATACTTTAGCTTACTGTTCTCACAATCTGTCACATCCTGACAGAAAGGCAACACCTACCTGGTTTATTCCGCAATATATAATTTGAAAGACTCGTGTTTGTCTGTATCTTGAACAGTGTTTCACACTACTTTGGCCACAAAGGCAAATTCACTGAGTCACTGGAGATAAAGTGTAAATTCCCTTTGGGTCAACTTGCTTCACAACAAACGAGCATGAGATGCTCAGTTGACCTTTATGTGAGCTAGTTTGCAGAATTTCAACAAGGTGCAATGTTGAAGCGTGTCAAAACCCAGGAGAGTGAGAGACATGTATGATTATGATAAGACATCTTCCACATTTTTCAGCATTTCTTGAGATCTGGCTTAGCCTTCTCAAACTTTGTTATCAACAGCTGCAAAGAACAGCTTCACAACTGCCACCAACCTGAAAAGTTGACAGAAAAAAAACGAAAAAAGAAATAGGTGAAGAAATGTGTTGATAAATGGTAAAACATGTAACTCTTACAGACATAATAGTAGAGTGTCTCATTTTGAGCTCCTTCAGCACAACAGTATATTAAGACATTATGGCCCGTTTTCACCAACATGGTATTAAGAGTTAAGCCTGGTGTTAACTCCTTTAGACATCACCAAGATACTAATACCATTGGAAAAGCTGGTATCTAACTGACAGTTTTGCATGTTAGCGCCCAGCTAAGGATTAACACTATTAATAACAGCAAACAAACAATCAGATTATTGTTTATTTTGCAAAATTTTAAGTTAAAAGGTATAATAGAAGAAGCATATGATGTCTAAGTCAGTTAGATACCTCATTGTCGGGTTCTAACATGCATTTTTGTCAGTTAGATCCCTCCCTCCGGTCGGGATCTAACTGACAAAAATGCATGTTAGAACCCTCCAAATCGGTATCTAACTAATACTTAAACCTGGTATAACTAAGTCCATTTCACCCAGAGTGTGCTAAGTATGTAAACCTGTCAAGGTTCAGTGAATCATGCACATTGTCACAAAACTCAAGGATCAGCCATCTCAAACTGATTTGGTGTCAAAAAGTGATTAGGCCAATGAAAACAGAACATATGTTTCTTATGAGATGGCATGACAAATCAGTATTATAGGCCTTTGTCTATTATATTCGCATGTTTCTCTAATTTAACAGTCAACAAAGATTTTTTCAAGAAAGATATGTCACATCATGAGATATAAAGTTTGCAAACCAAGAACACACACTTACCTAGAAAATATATTTGTTGAAGTAACTGTTGCAAATATACTAGCCATACAGCATTAAGCACACAATTTAAAAGTATTTCATGTATGAAACTATGTTTTTATAGCATTTGCCTATGATAGTCATGACACCAAATAGAGGCAATTCTTCTGTGCAAAACCTCTGCACTTGTTGTTGGTCTTAGCACAGGGGTACTTTCGAAGGGCAGGATATTCGGACGTGGGTGCAATCTATGCATCCTATAACCCCCCCGGAAATCGGGCGATTTCGGAAAATTCCTATTTAGCCTCCCGTGTGACTGGTCCGCGGGCATACGTACATATATGGGTTTTAATAAGCGATTGCATGACTAACACGCTTCACAATCCTTGAAACTGAGGCGACACTAATACCACTCAAGTCACCAACGACTTGTTCGTAACTGCCGGTAGCAAAAAATCGCAGGCACGTCAGTCATTCTGGGTAAATTAGATTTTGAGGACCCTTATCATTAGATATTCAAAGGGATTCAACCATTATTGTAGTTTCATTGTGCAAAAATGCATGACCAGCTGATTTGTATTAATTTATTGTTTGAGGGGGGGGGCTAAAGAAAAATGCATTTCTGTCACCAACACTGGACTGACAACTAATTAATTTTCTTTTTTATAAATTTCCAATCCCACCCCTTTTTTCTCTTACCTTGTCATGTGGCCATGTTGGGGAACTTCAGACATTAATTGTGTTTGTAGCAGTTGAGTTGTTTAAATACTATGTGCAGACTTTCACTCAGTAAATGTTCCTTGATCCTGCTCTGCTTGAGTGATTGGCTTAGCCAGACCAGGTCTTAGCTAAGACCTGGCATAACTCTTAATACCATGTTGGTGAAAACGGGCCTATGTGACCTATCATTTGCATGGAAATAGTTTTTTATGTCAAAAACACAGCAACACTATTTGCTAACTTCTGGAGTTGCTTTTGCTATTAACCACTGACCGTTCTTCCAATGCAAGAAATGAAGCAAACAGCAGATATACTTTAGTACAAAAAAGTAAACAATTGGGATGTTGCTAGACATAACAAAGACAAGCTCAGAACTTACAATTTATTCCAATGGACTTATGGCTGTGAAGAATATGTCTGTCAAAATTTAGACAAACGAGTAAGATCACTCATTGCGCAATTTCGCCTTGGAATCCTTCCATTACAAATTGAGGTTGGTAGATATCGCAACATCCCAATTGAAAACCGAACCTGTCACTCCTGTATTAATGTCATTGAGGATGAGTTTCATGTCCTTTGTGAGTGTCCTTTATACAATAATTTATTATTAATTTTATTCCAAACTATACAATCAATTGATTCTGATTTCCAAAATGCTGATTTGTTTGATAAATTTATTTGTATTTGTAGTAATTTTCAAGTGATGTTGGGTAAATTTCTTTTGAAAGCCTTAGCTTTAAGAACTGAACTACTATTTGCTTCATCTCACTAGACTGTTGGTAACTTGTTAGTATCTAATCTACAATTTTCATTATGTTAAGTGTGTTTTGTACCGAGCTTCCTATTTTCAACAGATTTAAAATTGACTTATAAGCCTGTAAGGCTGGGTGACAATAATACAGTTTATATTTGTATGAGAACCATGTCATGTCACAAGTCAATAAAGAATATCTATCTATCTATCTATACTCTGCTGGTATCTGGTAAGAAAATATGCAAGCTTGTTCTCACTTGAAAACAAGTAGGCCTACTTGAAATTCTGGTTTGAAAGAGCCACAAATGCGTACAACCAGACGTAACCCAACTTAACTCTGACAATTCGCAGGTTGGAATATGAGCTAACTTATATGTCAGTCTACGAAGGGCGTCATTACTCACCCTCTAATGATAATTAGCCAAGCAAAGACAATTATCCCTTTTTCTGACGGGCAGTTGATCTTGCGTCTCAGTGAAGTAACATATCTATGAATCACGCCCACTGCCCACAGTGCCCAAGGCGAAGGGCTGGCCATACAGCCATACTCCAATAGTTGGCAGCACTTCCAGGTGAGCTGGCCCAGATTATTTGACTCAGGTGACTTGGCTCAGCCAGGTGAATATCATCTGCTGGTCATTTCGACCCCAAGTCAAAATCGGCCACAGCTAAACGGTTCCTGACTGCTTGCCCTTTTTGTAAAGCGGGGCAAGTAACCTCTACCTTATTTTTGTCCCTGCACAATGTCAATTGCATGCTCTGTAAAAAGATCTGTAGTTTTGCAGTCCAATCACTGGATCTTAATGTGGTTCTTTTAAAGCATGGATAATTTACAATGTAATAAAACATACAACACAAGCAAATTATTTAAACATACAGAAGAATTTCTTTGTTTGAAGATTATGGGTCATTAAGATTAGTGTCAAAGCAATAAAATGTATTCTGTCACCCGAAGAAAAACTTGCCAGAAACATTAAGCTCCACCTGACAGAAATTTGTTTGTCTTCCCAAAATGTCCAGACAAAACTTGTTGTTTTTAGTGGCCCTTTTATATCTGTCCATCTTGTGGGGCATCTTTACGGGGTTGCTTACACTTGCTCATGTCTTGTTTGAGAGGCACAGACCACCAAGAAGGCAAGTGGCTTTCCTACTTCAAAAACAAAATGCTGCAGCTGACTAGATAATCGTTTGCTACAGAGTTACATGAGAAATGGTATCACAGATTCATCACACAAGTAGCTAAGTAAAATGCCAGAACATGCTTCTTGGGGAATCTCCTGTATACTCCCATCACATGTTAGATGTGCAAGATCTAAAGTTATCTGATGGTACTAAGAGAATTCCATCCACTTCCTATCAGCAATCCAGTAAATATTATTATTCAAGATATAACTGTATGATATGATTATATTATTTAGTTTTTTAGCATTATTTAAGAAGGGACTTCATAAGACTGAACCCAATCAGATTTTAGTGCAGAATCCAGTTCCCTTTTTAACTGAATGTACCCGGTGCATGCTTTACTAGAATTTATGCATTCCGTTATTGTAAAATATACTGTTTGTTAATCGTAACATTTCTTATACTTAACACAGTGAGGATTGAGTCATGACCTATCTGTGAAACCTGGGAAAGGCACTTTGTCAATTATTATTATTGCTCATACAAGCTCAGGTTAGAAATGCTCTACTGATCAGGAACACAAAACACAGACATGAAGACAGCCATGGTTTTCAGACAATATATTTGCTGAATTTAAGAGAAGGGAATGCTATGTACTTTATTACACATTGTAATTTATGTTTCCAGAATAGTATGTCTCATGTTCTGGTAGAGGTAAATGGTTAATCTTGCTGTGCTCTGATTTTAGTCCATATATTAACTAAAAGTTTTTAACTTCTGTTTATTGATTGACACTGTCTAAACTGTCTGAGAGTCTGAGCTTCAACAGGAGCAGACAAAATGGATTTTTATGTTCAGAAGAAGTGTTTGTACTTTATTATTATTAGACCTGTCTTGTTACAAAGCATTACCACTGCACACAAACTTCTCTAATATTAGCCTCTGGTTGGTGTCTATTTCCAATGCGTTTTCTGTACTATAATTTTTAAACTAATGAAAAGAGTGGAAGAAAGGTGGAAAAAGATGTTGAGTCTTCAGAAAGTTTTGACCCTGAATTCATCATCCCTATAGCTAAGCCACATTCTATAATGGAAGATGACTGTTGCCCAAAATTATTTCATCAAAAAGCTCTATCAAGCATAGGCGGCTTCATCACTCTTTCATGTATCACCTCAGAGAAAACCTTAATATTGACAAGATGAAGTTCAAATGTAAGAGTGGAGGTAGATGCATCAATCTTAATTTATTTTACAACATCAGATGTTCCCTATCAAACCATCTTTTTCACCTGCTTGGGATCACACAGGGGGCATGTCTATCTCACCCCTGATACTCTTAAACCTCAAAAGCAACAACTTCGACAAAATGTGGCTTCTTTCATCTCAAGAACAACTTCATAAATAGATTTTAAGGATCAGAACCAATGAAAGATCCAAGGAAATAGAGAAACCTCAAGATAGATATCATTTCAGAAGAAATTGTGAAGAAAACGAGACAGGTGAACTAGGCATCTCTTTGATGGTTAATCAAATTCCATTTATAAGGAAAATGAAAGTTTGGTCAGGACGTTCCCACCAACTTTCTCAATGTTACACTTTCTATTTAATGAATTTGTGGAACATATAAACCAATCACTAATCACTTTATGAAAATACAAGACACATGCAAATGATTCTGAAGATGCATTCACAGTTCTAGACAATTAATATTGTGTCTTAATCATATTAGCCTATTCTTCTATTTTCATTTTTGCCTGCAAATCAAAATTATTCGCACCTGAAATTGATGGAACTCTTAAAATTTGAAATGGGAAAAATATTTCAATGAGCTAATAAGCCTGACATTTTCTGCTTCCAACAACAAAGTATAAGCAGCACAAGAAGCAATGCCAATCCCAATGAGCTGTTTTATTGATAATCCTCACAGGAGAATGGACTGGCCATCCATCATTCTAGAGGGCAGAAAACTCCCAGACATCTAGATATATATGCCTTATCTTATAACACAGTCCATAGTACCCTCTTTCTTCCAATATTTGGCCACCATCACCTGGATTTGGCCTCAGAAGCCGATAACCTGATTGGCACTTCTGGATCCATGCATTGCTAAGTGAGGCGAATCTTACTGACAACTTGTAGTAATGTTGGATCAGACAACTCCAGGGCTATCCGACGCAATGACTTTTATTGCTATCTTGAATGATATTCTGTAATCGTTTAAATTTGGTTGAAATTTCATCGTTTTTTACACTGCATAATGTGCAAATAGTCTATTTTACTTGGAACACACATTCCCACTATTATGATACCTTTGAGAAGGTGTGACCAATAGTTTTAAAATATATCTCCAATGGGGCCCATGAATGTTGCAATTTTATTAAACTTCTTGTGGATCAATGTATAGTACCAAACAACAAGGTCAACATGACTTAGACCTACTTTGCTTAGAACTACATCATGCCTACATCTACTGCATGTACGTTTTCAAAGTCTACCTGATGTCAAGATCCATGTTGCAATGAACCATTCTGCAGATGCCGACTTCTCAAATGTCTTGCTGAACAAAAAAGATACGAAGACCAGATTCACTGACTTCTCATCAAAATATCCCCACACATGCTTTGTTTGTTGTTTGAGCAGTTTTCATGAGTTAACCAAGCCAGATTACACAAACAACAAAACTACTTGAGGTCGAGTAACAAAACAAAAGATAAAATGGTTCACGTACCAGGACATCATGTCCACTATGAAGGGTTAATTGCCCCCCTTTCCACATTCTTGTAGTACACGAGAAGATATGTTGTAGCTACCTGCATCAGATAAAAGGCAAAATGACACCAGGGTTGTATGATTGACAGCAGTCTCAGTTGCAGGAAACTTGCATGGGTTAAAGTAACTTTAGACAAAAATAGGACATGTCCAGTATCGTACACTGTCATGGTGGTAAGTTTTTACACTCTGCTTTTTGATATTACAGACAGACAGAGATCAGATTTTGTTGCCAGAGGAGCTGCCATGCATATATGCAACCATCAAATGCATTTATGGGTTGAGCTCCCTCTGCATGAACAACTTCTCTGAGATAAGTAACTTTTTCTTTCATTTTTTACGAAACTAATGAAGAGGTTTTACTACATACTGCATCGAGTTTCATCTGTTGGTTTGGAAATTAAGAATCAGGAGAGGGCAGACATATTAACATTAGGCCTACTTCAGCTTATTGTCCTCACATTCTGTCACAGCCTGAGCGAAAGGCAACACCTACCTAGTTTATTCCGCAAAGTATAATTTGAAAGAGCCGTGTTTGTCTGTATCTTGAACAGTGTTTCACACTACTTTGGCCACGAAGGCAAATTAACTGAGACACTGGAGATAAAGTGTAAATTCCCTTTGGGTCAACTTGCTTCACAACAAATGAGCATGAGATGCTCAGTTGACCTTTATGTGAGCAAGTTCTCAGAATTTAAACAAGGTGCAATGTTGAAGCTTGTCAAAACCCCATGGGTGAGAGACATGTATGATTATGATAAGACATCTTCAGCATTTTTCTGGCTTAGCCTCCTCAAACTTTGTTATCAACAGCTGCAAAGAACAGCTTCACACCTGCCACCAACCTGAAAAGTGGAACGAAGAAAAAAAAGAAAGAAAAGAAATTGGTGAGGAAATGTGTTAAGAAATGGTAAAGCATGTTACTCAGAATATTTCTTACAGACGTAATAGTAGAGTGTCTCATTTAGAGCTCCTTCACCACAACTTCTCATGGTAGTTATTGCATATATGTGAACTACCATTTGCATGGAAATGGTTTTATGTCAAAGACACCACAAAAACTGTTTCCTTACATATGATCGCCAAGCTTTCTTTCAAGACAAAAGTGCAGTATCCTGGTATAACAGGTAGGGCAGACAGCTTCTCTCTTGAAAGCACAATTTTTGAAAACAACTGCCTGAAATCATAGGTTGAACGAGCCCCAAATGCTTACAACCAGATGCAACCCAACCGAACACAGACACTTCACAGGCTGAAATATGAGCCAACTTATATGTCAGTCTACGAAGGGCATCATTACTCACCCTCTAATGATAATTAGCCAAGCAAAGACAATTATCTGTTTTCTGACAGTCAATTCATCTTGCATCTCACTGAAGTAACATGAATCATGTCCACTGCCCACAGTGCCCAAGGGTAAGGGCTGGCCATACAGCCATACACCAATAGCTGGCAGTCCTTCCAGATCAGCTGGCACACATGATTTGGCTCAGATGACTTGGCTCAGCTCAGGTGAATGTCATCTGCTGGTCATTTCGGCAAACAACATCTCACTTTTTTTTTTCCTGTGCAATGTAATTTCTAACCCTAAAAAATATCTATAGTTTTAAAGCCAAATTGCTGCCAGTGAATTGACCTGGTTTTCTGTTACTGTGTGGCTGAACTGCAAATGCAATACAATGTAAACCACAAACAAATTATTTAAATGCACAGAAGAATGTATCTATTTTATTATTATTATTATTATTATTATATGACATGTCAGACAGACAGACATATTTCATTTATTTCATCATCTAATCGTTACATGTATACATATTCAATGATGATGGGATGAAATGGGGAAACAAATAAATATAGACGAAAGAGGAGACCCACCAAAGACAAAAAAGATCATCGCTGCTGGTGGGCCACCTGAATAATGAAAGATGATGAAAGTCCCTGCAAGCATTCATGAAACAAAGATTGATGATGAAGTGAATGAGTAATGGATGACAGTACTAAGTATTCTTAATTAGTAGGATGTTTTATAGTACATTATCTCGTACGATTCTAATGCACTTTACAAGAAAATTAACAGAAATTAAAACAGTCAGAATTAAAATCGAGATAAAATGGTAAAATGTAAAACTGATAATTTTCATTAAAAACTAGTATTAAAAATTCACTCAAATGCACATTTAAATAAGTAAGTTTTCAGTGACTTCTTGAATTGTTCCATCGAAGTTATTGCTCTCATTTCAAGTGGAAGATTATTCCAAAGTTGTGGGGCACACACCTCAAATGCTCGCCCGCCATATGTTTTACAATTGTATTTTAAGGTATTGAGTCATTTAGATTGGTGTCAAAGCAACAATATATATTCTATAATTGAAAGAACGATTGGCCAGAAATCTTTAGCTGTACCTGACACAAATTTGTTTGTCTTCCCCAAAACATCCAGACACAACTTCTTATTTTTACAGGCTCTTTTATATCTGACCATCTTGGGGGCATGGATCTCTCTGGGGTTGCTTACACTTGGTTGTATGTCTTGTCTGAGAGCAACAGACCACCAAGAAGCCAAGTGGCTTTCCTGCTTCAAAAACAAAATGCTACTTTTGCTACAGAGTTACCTGAGAAGTGCTATCACAGATTCATCACACACAGCTAAGTAAAATGCCAGAACATGCTTCTTTGGGAATCTCCTGTATACCCCCATTACATGTTAGATGTGCAAGATGTAAAGTTATCTGATGGTATTAAGAAGAGAATTCCATCCACTTCCTATCACACAGTTTTTCAACAATCCAGAAAAAATTTTCATCATAGGCTATATTCCTGCTATACATTGTATGTATAATGTATATCAACACATGTGATATCAGAATTGAATTATCTTGGAATCTGAGGTATGACGTTCCATGATATTTGTTTGATTATTTTACATTTTAGTACATCAAATAAAAGGAAAAACTTAATGCATATTGCACAATTCAATTTGGCAGAATGGTTTTTCACAGTTCTACATCCATATGTGGTTAGATGTGACCAGCACATTTGACAGCCAATTGTAAGATAACAGTAAGGTCTCTTTTATCTGCAAATTTCAAATTTTATAAATTGGACCAAAAAAAGACCAGAGATACTCAAAGTTGAATGATTTTTGATGCTCGTTGACCATAGAATCCATACCGTCAGTTTGGTTTCATCCACAAAAAAAAATATTTGCAAAAATATGAGCTCAAATCTAGTATTGCTGGTGAATCATCACCCATCTATGAAGCTGGGGAAAGATATTCTTGGTCGATTATTGCTTGTACAGGCCCAGGTTAGAAATGCTCCACTGATCAGGAACAAAATGTGCACAAATGAAGACAACCATGGCCTCGAGACAATATATTTGCTGAATTTAAGAGAAGGAAATGCTGTGTACTTCATTGCACCTAGAGTTCCCCCGTGGCCTAATTGGTAAGTGCGCTTGTCAACTGGCTTTGAGGGCGTGGGTTCAAATCTCACCCCGGGAACTCACCCCGGGACATTAAATGGAGGCGGGTTGTATCCAGTATTCTATGCTAGGGCAACTGAAAGACCCTGGGCATCCCTGAATTAATAGGTTTTGTGCCAGCCTCACAGTCTTCTCATCTCATCATCATACGGCTTTGCCTGCTTCAATATAGCCCACTAAGGTGCTGCAGAGGCGTAAAACACAAACAAACAAACGAAACTTCATTGCACCTTGTAATGTTTGTTTCCAGAATAACATGTCTCTCGTTCTGGTTGAGGTAAAAGAGTAATGCAAAAAACCCTGATCTTTTCATCTGGGGATTTTGCAAAAGCCAAAAGCTGCATTGTCATGAATGCAGTAGGTTTGAGAGAAAAAAAACACCTGTGCAAAAACCCATTTGGTACTTCATAAAACCAATTTTTTTTTTTTTCCCCCGTAAATTTTCTAGAGTGTGCTTTGATTTTTAACCTTTGTATTCACTAAAAGTTCTTGTAACACATGACTATGATTATTATCGATTATAAATACACAATGTATGAATTGTCTGACAGTCTGAGCTTCAGCAGGGAAGGCAAAATGTATTTTTATTTTCAGAAGAAGTGTTCATACTTTATTATTAGAACTGTCTTGTTACAAAGCATTACCACTGCACATGCAAACTTCACTAATATAAACTACTGGTTTGTGTCTATATCAAACTTCGAAGGCTATTTCTTTGTACTATGAATCATTTTTGAAATAATGAAAAGAACTTGAAGAAGCTTGTTTTGTTTCTAAAGATAAAGTGGTGAATGGAGTACTATACTATGTAAACTGAGTTATAAAGATGGAAGAAAGGTGGAAAAAGATGTTGAGTCTTCAGAAAGTTTTGACCCTGAATTTATCATCCCTATAGCTAAGCCACATTCAATTATGGAAGATGTTTTTTGCCCAAATTATTTCATCAAAAAGCTGTATCAATCATGGGGGGCTTCACGACTCTGCCATGTATCATCTCAGAGAAAGCCTCAATATTGACAAAATGAAGAACAAATGTAGGGGTGGAGGTAGACTCATCAATCTTAATTCATTTTACAACATCAGATGTTCCCTATCAAGCCGTCTATTTCACCTGCTTTCACGCAGGGGCCATGTCTATCTCACCTTACTTTTCGGGCTCAAAGTCAACAACTTCAACAAAATTTGATTTCTTTCATCCCAGAAACAACTTCATAAATATCTTTTAAGCATAAAAAAAAGGTAAAGGTAAAGGTACTTTTATTTAACGTGGGTAGCATCAGAATGAATGAAAGATCCAAGGAAATTGAGAAACCTCAAGATAGATATCTTTTCAATTTCTCGTTTCAGAAGAAAGTGTGAAGAAAATTAGACAGGTGATCTTGGCATCTCTTCGATGGCAAATCAAATTACATTTATATGGACAATGAAAGTTTTGTAAAGACGTTCCCACCAACTTTCTCAACTTTCTCAATGTTACACTTTCTATTTAATGAATTTGTGGAATATATAAACCAATCACTAATCAATTTATGAAAATACAAGACACATGCAAATGATTCTGAAGATGCATTCACAGATTGAGGCACTTATTATCGTGCCTTAATCGTGTTTGCCTATTCTTCCTTTTTTCACTTCTGCAAATCAAAATTATTCGCACCTGAAATTGATGGAACTCTGAGAAAATGAAATAGGAGTTGTATTCCAAAACAGCTTATAAGCCTGACTTTTTCTCCTACCAACAACCAAGTATAAGCAGCACAATAAGCAATGCCAATCCCAATGAGCTGTTTTATTGATAATCCTCACTGGAGAATGGACTGGCCATCCATCATTTTAGAGGGTAGACAATTTACAGAGATCAAGATATGTATGCCTTACCTTATAATACAGTCCATAGTACCCTCTTTCTCCCAATATTTTGCCACCATCACCTGGATTTGGCCTCAGAAGCCGATAACCTGATTGGCACTTCTGGATCTGCTGCTTAGTGAGGCGAATCTTCCTGATAAATCGTAGTAATTTTGGATCCTACAACTCCAGGACTGTCTACAGTAATGGATTTTCTTGTTTGCTTGAATGATATTCCGTAATTGTTTTAATTAAATTGACATTTCATCACTTTGCATACCACATATGATGTTTTTTGCTTTGAACATTCATTCTTAATATTATGACATTTTTGAGAATTTGTGACCATTTGTATTTGTCTCTACAGAATAGTGGTAATAAAAAGTCTGCTATACTGACTAGTATAGTTGAATGTTGCAATAAAAACGTCCTGTGGGGCAATGTATGGTATAAGATAATAAGGTTAACAAGACTTCTATTCTGGATTGGGCTTACATGATGGCTACATCTACTACATGTACACAATGTCTACCTGGTGCTCTGATCCATGTTACAATGAACCATCCTGCAGATGCTGCATCTCAGATTTCTTGCTGAACAAAACAGGTAAGAGACCAGATTTAGGTCACTGACTTATCCCTCATCAAAATATCTCCACACATGCTTTGTTTGTTGTTTGAGCAGTTTCCATGGTCTTACCCAAGCCAGATTACACAAACAACAAAACTACTTGAGGTTGGGTAACAAAACAAAAGATAAAATGGTTCACGTACCAGGACATCATGTCCACTAGGAAGGGTTAATTGCCCTCCTTTCCACATTCTTGTGGTATACAGTATGATACATTATATCAGAGAAGATATGTTGTAGCTACCTGCATCAGATAAAAGGAAAAATGAGACCACGGCTGTATGATTGACAGTAGTCTCAATTGCAGGAAACTTGCATGGGCTAAAGTAACTTACTGTAAAACAAAGATAAGCCTTGTCCAGTATTGTACACTGTCATGACGGTGAGTTTTTACACTCTGCTTGTTGATGTTACAGATATACAGAGATAGACAGAGATCAGATTTTGTTGCCGGAAGGAGCTGCCATATTTTGCCTCCAGATACATGATAATATTTCTTTAGTTTTTGCAACTTAACTTCAAATATAAGGTACCACCTCAAAAACAAAGCCATACCACATCCTCAGCTACAAAGCCATAGTGTTACTCTCCCACATTGCTACAGCATTTTAGGTGTAACCTTTTTGCAACCAATGTGCCTGTATACTCAAAGAGATAATATACATTGTACATTCCTTTGAGAATTTGATATTTATGACAAGAAGATAGGGGCCACCATAGCCAGACTGGCCTATCTCTTATACCTGCTCTTATCTAGCTCCTTGGGTGACCCCATCCACTTCTCTTCTCCCAAGCTAACTCTGATCTGATTTCCCAAAAATGATGGATGATACAGGGGAGTAATGTGCCCCTCCCTCCAGGTAAGTAAGCTTATTCTTGTTTATTGCAATACGAATTGTTGCTGCATATATGCTGTATAAATTGCAGTAATACAACAGATATAACAGCATGTAGGATATGTGTGTAACATAACAATAAATGTCCCTAGCAATTTTCAGCCTTCAACCACATTCTTATAAATGCTCTTCGTTACTTCCTCTGTACCCAAGTATATAATTGGCAAGAGCTAAGATAACTCTTATCAACAACACACGAACACAAGGGCCAGACCTGTCCCTGTCACTCAGAGATTTCTGTTTTCAGCCTAAACAATTGTAATGAATTAGGTTTAGACACTTGGCAAACTTGACAAACGTTGAAAAAAGATCTGGAGAAGCAAACACCATCACATGTTGCTTTTGAGTCAACTGCAAGAATCAGAAGAATCAGAACAATGCAAAGAATACGGTTGATAAGGAAACTATTCCAACAACAAAGTTCAACAATCCACAGCAATCTCCACTATTCCACAACAATCTCTGGCTGACTTTCTTCAGGTTCCCCCAGGTTCCTTCAGGTTGCTATGGCCTTTAAAAAAGAGCATTTTTGTGAGTTGGTGGTAACCCAGAAAATTGTTCAGAAGTCAGAATCGGTATTTAGCAGAGTGTGGTGGCCATACTGTCCCAGGTGGTGACGGAAAGTTGGGGAGCAGTTGAGCAACATTTGATTGGCTGTTGACTAGTAGATGAACAGCAGCAGAACAACAGTTGAAGAGCAGTTGAAGAGCAGTTGAATAGCTGCAGATCCTTCTCTCATTAGCTACGAATACCTGTGAGGCAGAACACCAATGCAAATACTATGTATGATGAATGACTGCCACAAGTCTCCAGCAACAGCCACACAGTCATTGCACTGCTGTTCAGCACTTCTTTGTGTTGGGGGCCTCTTGAACAGACAGTTATGTGCTCATACATTATAGTGTTATTATCTTTTGGCTGAAAGGCCTGTAGTTTGGCCAATTAACCACTTTGAGATAAGTATGTCTGCTTGGTGGTATCCTATAGTCTCTTAACACTGTACAACAAACAAGTATGAGACATTTATGAATGTAAAAGGGTAATATAAAGATGATTATATCTTTGTTTATACCTCATTACAGAAGCAATGGCTTTCAGCAGCAGTTGTAACTGGTTCTTGCAAGAATGATTGAAAATAGAGCAGTGGACCAGAGAAATAACAGCATTCTTAGGATAGTGTGGATTACAGCCATTGAGGAACCAGAGCACATTTTCTGAGTGTGTGCTGTAATCATACTCCTTATAATCTCTGATTGCTATGATTCAGATTTTTTTTTTATTATCACTTATATACAAAATAAACAAGTAAATACAAAATTGATACCCGAAGGCATAGTTGCCGCTCATGGGTATCAAAACTAGGCATACATAAAGTAATATTATGATAATAACATAAATTAAATGGTAATAGAAAAGAATAAAAAAAATTAAAAAAATTTAAAAAAAATTAAAAGGAAACAGAAAACGAAATACGGAATTTGGTCAACTTATATTATCTAGATATAGTCATATGTACCATTACTCGCAGGCAACTCTATGATAAAAAAAATGAAATTAAGTGTGATAGATGTGATAACTCACAAAATTGAAGTGAAACAGATTTACTAATTTGCACAAACATAGCAATTTGTAGAAGGACATTCTGAAGTATAAGAATCAATTGTCAATCGTTTGAAATAAAATTTGACACCATCAAGGCTATGAGTAGTTAATTTTTCTTTAAAGTTGGCAGCCATTTCATTTATAACTGATGGATAAATATATGAAATACTGTGTCTTGCAAACTCATGTCTCACAGAGGGTAGCGGCACATCATTTGCAATTCTTGTATTGTGGGAATGACCACGATAGGCATTCAATCTATCAATCATGTCAATATTGAAATATTCTGGTAACATATTGTTATGGAGTTTATAGCAAAATTTGTAATCACCCAGTGCACACAGATCCTTCAGTTTAAGTAAGTTAAATTTTTTAAAAAGTTTTTTAATGTGAGTTTTTTTATGTGAGTTTTTTAATGTGAGTTTTATGTGAGTTTTTTAATGTGAGTTTTTCTATGTGAGTTTCTCTTTGGCAAAAAAGCCCTTGGGATCTTTTCTAAACCATTTCCCTGTTGTAGTGTACTTACTATAGCTTTTTTGTTCATGCATGAGGGGTGGGGACTTGTGTGTATTTTTATGGCTGGAAACCCAACTGAGGCCAGATAGCAATGACTAACACGTGAAGACACACGAAGACAGAAAAGAGTTGAAAAATGAGATGAGAAAGAAATAGAAAATGAGAGATAAAGGCAAAGAAAGAAAGGGAGGAGCAGGGGGAACTAACTGACAACTAATGATAGAAGCAGTGCTTTGACTTATTTTTCTCTTTCTTGTTTGGGTTGCTTGGGGGCTTGGGGTATTGTAGTGGTAATTGGCCAAGGATGGCTGTGCCAGGTGCTGGGGTATTTGATGCAGCCAATCCAAGCTAATTGGCTTCCAATGCAGTAAATACAAACAGTGGATATTGGGGGAGGAACATTCTAGAACTGATGTGACCAAAGTCACTTGAAATGGCCACAGAATATGATTATGCATTGTAATCCCTGTGCAAATAGCAAATGATTACCAATATTGATGTTGTTTTTCTTCTGTGAAAAAAAAGGGTGTAAATTATAAAAAAGGACCCACCTGGCTCTGGTTCAGAAGGGGGCTCATGCTCGTCCAACCTGAGTAGTTCTCTGTGAGAGTCCTGAGTGCTGCTCGCCCCATCCTGCGGCTTTGTCTTCTTCCTTCGATGACACAACCACCAACAGGTCAGGACCTTCCGCAGCTTCATCAGCAGTGTGACGTCACTTACTCATTAATGAGTCATTAATGACTCATTAATGACGTCACAATCCAGGTAATCCATTGTTGCATGCGAAAGGTTGAGGTCCAGAGCTCCTCATCCGGAGCTCACCCCTGAGCTCAATCGAGCTGAACCCGAACTGAACCTCAGATGAGTGAGCAGCAAATGTGAGCCACGAAACAGGACAGGAGCTGCAGCTGACACTTGAAGGGTTCTCCACTTCCCTCTGATGTTTCCCGCGCTTTTCCAGCAGCAATAGCAAACACCGGCGAAACAGCCAAGCAGCAGCTCCCTCGAGCTCAGTCGTGTGGTAGGTGTGAAGCAGGGAGGTGTTGTGTTGGGGCTACTGTTGCAGTAGGTGTGCTCTGGTGCTTACGGGTTACTCAGTATCAATTTATCATAGATACCGCGTCATACACTCTTAGAGCACCACATAGGCACTTCATAGGTAATGCTCCTCATAGGTAGTCTGCGGCTGAACCATGGACACCCCGAAAGCAGCCAGCATGATGCCACCGTCATGGCCTCTGCCTCCCTCCCCTGCCTGGCCTGCCTTTCTCCTGCCTTTCTCCCAGGTGCTTCCCTGCTGAGATTCTCACCCAACAACTCTATGCTCCCAGGAAGAGCCCTCCAGCAATGCTGAGTGAATGCTCCCTCTTCAGGTCACTACTCATAACCCTCTGGCACTACTTGCAATGTTCAACATACAGATGTGCTCCTTCGAATTTAAGCATTTCAAGGACTACAATCTGATGGCAATTAAATGCAAGTGGTCCGAGTTTGAGAAGGGATTTTGTTTATCTTTTAGATGATATCCATGTCATATTGTGGTCGCCTCACTTTTGCCTCTATGTATAGACCAGTTTCATATCTGATATCTTCAGGTATCGCATACACAATGTCATGCTACAAAGACAAGAGCATCTTCAGCCATAGTTCATCACCTGTCTCAACAGTCTCCAGCAGGGCTAAGCCAGGCATTTGATTGAAGCAACTATGCCCAAGGTTCACCCAGGAGGTGGGGCAACTTCGCTGCCTTTGAAAGAGCAGGGGTGATTGTTTTGTGAGCAAAGGGGTGATTGCGTTATGCTGGCTTATTACCCTCATCATATAACTGACACATTGCTGGCTCTTGGGCTCTCTTAGTCTGCTTAATAACCCCCTGCATTGGCCTGCAGGTCACCCATGCCTGTTGTGCTCCCCTGGGAGATGTTGCATTCTCTGGGCACCCCAGGATTATGCCCAGGGATGATATCATGGGATAATACCCATGGAAGATGCCCAAGGACCAGCAAAATACCATGAAGATACCCGGGAAGATGTGCCCTGAAGGATCTTCACTATAGCCAACCCTACATAACCTTTAGCCATGTAAACCATGCTACATGATCTGATGACTTCCAGATTTTCATGTACAAGGCTGTAACTATGTTGTTAGTTATGCCATCAATGCATCAGTGCCATAAGTATACGACTTAGGAGTATAAGAATCATCAGAAGTAGTATGCATGGGGTTACAGCAGCAGCAGCAGCATTTTGAGCATCTACCAGAGCATTGCTTATTTCATCACTATCAAGGTCAAGATGGGTTTGTCATTGCTTTAGACAGCTGGATTAAGTCTGGAACAATGTGTATACAATTTTATACATGCATGTACAGCATATTTATGTGACTGTTCGTTTATTTATGACAAATATCCAATCACTGCATGGGACTGACACCCACTGTGCACAAACATGATGCAAATATCCTACACAAATCACTGACAGCACAATGCATTCACTGCAACCTTATCTTGTTGAGGCAGTTCTTAACAATACAGGTAGCAATGTCTCATTTCATGTCAGTACAAGCATGGGTTATGGATACCAAACAAAAATACCGTAGGTGACTTATAGATGTGAGAATATGAAAAGGGCACACAGCTTAATTGGCCACAATAGATGTTTCTTATGAAAAAATGTCACATTTGATTTATAAGTCATTCTTATGGCTTTGGACAACATAGAAAATAACAGGACATTGTATTCCAAACAAAATATCTTATTTTTCCCAAAGAGCATAATAATTTCATGTCATAAAAGCTGTTACAGCACTAACAGCAGTGCTGTAGAAGAATCATACTAATGAAGCAAGTCCTTTTGAGTTTTAAAAATGTCACTGGTTTATTAAATTCTTCTGATAACCAAGTATCAATATAACCAGTACCAGTAACCAGACCAGACCATACCATACCGTGACACTGCAATAAATAAATACAATATTCAATACTGAGAAACAATTATTATTATGTGATTAAATTGAAATAATTCAGAATGTAATTTACAATATAATAGTTATTTTACCTTAGTTTTCACTCCTGTTTGCTTCTTGAAATTCTATTACAAAATGACCAATTCTGAATGTGTTGGAGGAAATAATAACTGTGGATCACAGTTTTACTGTTTTGTACTCAGCGACAGGATAACATAGAAACTGAAGGAATTAATAAACTGTGAATTCAAGAGAATGCATACACTGCATTCACACTCCCCACCATTTGAATCCTAAGGATCAAATTATGAAAAAATAGTTATACAAATACAAATACAATCTGACAAGTGCCAAACACCAATTGCAAGAGCTTCAATTTATAAGTAATATGAGAAAATGTATAAATAAGTATCAAACAAACAGAAAGACCATGATCAGCAGCAGTGTATGTAGATACACATTAATTTACAAAACACCACAAATTCATATGATACCAAGTATATGTCAAACCTTGTCTAAGAACTATGTACAAAATGGAGCAGCTACGACCTGCCTGCTTCCACCAGCACAACCAACTGCTGGATCGGTGGATCCACAACCTAAGGTCCACCACTGGACAACTTTGGGTCTCAATAACCTAAGCCATTTTCCATTGACATCTGGGACAAGTTTAAATATGATGTCCCCCTTTTGAAAGTAATGTTTTGCTTTATGCCATTTACCCCTTTCTTGCCATTTTGCAAGTAACTCTTTTCTCCAACGGTGCCAAAACTCATTTGTCATGTTCCGTACTCTATGCCAACATTTCAATGAGTACAGGTCAGCCTGTTGGAAATCACCAGGAGGGGGCAGCACAACACTGGACTTAAGAGTGAGTGGTGAATTTAAGAAGAAATCACATCCTAATGGACAATGCCATATTTCAACCAAGTGACCTGCAAAAAAATTTAGTTCGCCACCAAAGAAGTTTGTACCTCTGTCAGACACAAGTGTCTCCAATGGTCCATGGACACACTGAAACTGCCTTAATGTATTGATGAATGCATCTGCTTCTGAACCATGTGCAGTTTCCAGGTGAACATAACACATACAAACAAACAAAACACAAGCAAGAAAGTAAATATAACCCCATGACATGTGATGATGATTTTGTTTGGCTTTCATGAAACATTTTTTCATTGACCTTCTGAATTTAACTTCACCTTGGGTAGATTTACATTGGTCACCATCACCTTCCCGCCGACAGAAGAAGGTGCATACCTGTTCAGGATGAATAATTTCTTTGGCTGATGTAGGAAGTGCAATTTGACTGATGCCATTACCATTAACTGACCTTTCATTGGCAGAACCTATGCTGGCAGATCTACTGCTGTCCTCCTGTGTGAGACCGATTATCCCCCAACCTAAGTCAGTTTTCTGAGCAAATGGGCCCAGACCTTCTGAGGGAATCACATCTCGAGGAGTTAATGCTTTAGGACAGTTATACCCGATGAGTAAACCAATACCACAATTACTCTTGGGCATAAGATGTCCGACCATTGGCCTTAAATATGGCCATTTCTCTGCCAATTTTTTAGTCGGAATACAACTGGAGTCAGCCGGGATACGCTCATGGGCAAATACAGGTGGGAGTGCCATAACAGTTTCACTGTTAAAGCCTCTTACTCTCAGACCATCAACACGTTTGCTTTTCAGTATCATGTTTTCTGCTGTCATTGTAGACAACCTGAGAGCTGTATCTGTTCCTGAAATATCAAGTTTGTTACACAAATCATATGAGATAAACGAAGTGTCAGACTGTGTATCCAACAAGGCGTATGTGAGTAGCTCAAATTTGGGATCCCTGATGCTAGATACCAGAACAGGAACAATCATTGTACTTTTGCTAAAGCTACCATTGTTAGCTAAAAGAGACACACCACTTACACCCCCAATTTCGGAAAATTTCTTGAACCACCAGATGGAAGAGGTTTGCCTGTTGTAAATCCATGAAGAGCTGTTGGATGTAATTTATTACAATCTGAACAAGTTAAACGTGCCTCACACAATTTGGAGATATGGCCACCCTGAAGACAGCCGAAGCACAACCTTTTCTCCATAATGAAGGACTTTCTGTCCTCAACAGATTTTCTTCTAAATTGAAAACAATCATTCAACACATGGTTGCTCTTTTCACACAAAATGCAAAATTGACTACCTGGTTGAAGTGTATTCAACGTCTTACCACTTACCACAGACTGTGAAGAAGGAAATTGGTTGTAAACCTTTGAATTGGGACCAGCAGGAGCCTTGCTCGGTTTACGCATTGTAATGGGATTGCAAGCAATATCAGACTCCTTTCTCATGAATTCAGCAAATTTACTAAAGTTGGGGTATTCTCCATCATTTTCTGCTGAGGAATGTACGATTCTTGCCCAACGTGTTACAAGCCAATCTGGCAACTTTTCCAACATGACCTGATTTTGCAAATCATCATCCAGTACACGTAGGCTACTATTAAACTTGGCAGTAACTTCACATTGAGAAAGGAAGTCACTAAAATCTTGAAGACCTTGGGGATCTTTGTTGCCAACTTTTGGCCAGTCAGCAATTCTGGTTTTGAAGGCTTGAGCTATGACAAATTTATCCCCATAACGCTTTTCAATCAGTTGCATTGCTGCCCTGTAAGATTCTGCAGTGGCAAGTTGTAGGTAAGCCTTGACATTTTCTTTAGCCCTACCACCAAGATGGTTTTTCAAGTAGTATATCAAATCACGTTCAGGGATGTTTTTCCCTTCAATTAAAGTGGCAAAGGCTGCCCTCCATGCAGGAAATTCCAATGGTTCACCTGTAAATACACCTGGATCAGGCAAGGTAACACGACTGGCATTTATGACTTCAGCTACAGTCCTAGCCAATTCAGTTGAATTACCACCAACTTTTTCACATTTACACTGTGGCTTAACTGGACATGTTACATCACCATCATAACTAAGACCAGCTTCTGTTCCTGCCTTATCTCTTGGGACAAAAGGTGAAGCCTGATGATTTAATGTAAGATTAGGCCTACCATTCATGTCACACTCAGAAACAATTGCACCCTCAGACCTTTGTGATGAAATCAATGGATTGCTAAGACCACCAATGGCATGCGTCGTGCCATTAAATTTTGACCCTTGTGAGACATTTCTCACACCAGCACCAACATTGTCAAGCTCAGCTTCAGATACAACATTACTTGCAGCATTAGATCGTTGTGAAGCAACCAATGTATTGTTAAAACCACCAATGCCATTTGTTGTGGCATTAAAATTTGACCTTTGTGAAACACAATTTGCTTCAGTACCAAAATTGATAAGTTCAACTTGAGGGGCAACACTTGAGCCAACAGGTTCAACAGGGACAGTAAAATTAACAGGCTCACATGGCCCAGGAGAACCACCAACATCAACCTGACCAGTTGTATCTGGAAACCTTTGCTGCACATTGGTCGCTGATTGACATGCATATTGACCTAATAACACATTGTCGGTTCTGTTGGGATCAATCACACCACTTCTGTCACTCTTTGCTGAACCATCTTCAACTTCAGTAATGGCATGTATTTTAGCCCTTTCAACTTCAATGTCACGCAAGAGTGATAATTTGTCCAGAGCAGCTTTGTGCCTACCCTCCTCCTCTATAAATCGTAACTTAGTCTCCAGTTCAGCTTTCTTAGTTGCTGCCTGCATAACTAGAGACCTAGCTGACCTTTGTGATTTCCCAGACATACTGCTTCTTTGTTCTGAGACACCATGACTTCTACCTGAGTTTGAATTGGCACCTTTTGATTTTGAATGGTTTGAGACTTTAACGCTAACCTCATCCCCAGTTGTCAGGTTTCTAATGGCGGCAGTTATATTCTGAAGCACCACACGATTTTTAGCTCTACATTCATCAAAGGCCAATTGAAAATCTTGGCAAAATTCAACTGAGTATGACCCAAGCTTATTAAAACAATCTGAAACTTTCAGAAAACAATTTTCAACATGTCGCCTGGCATCATACAATTCATTGAGAGAAAGTCTCTCTTCAACAAGTCTTTTTTCAAACTGCTGCATTGACCTTTTATGACTAGAAATAGATGATTTGAGCAATTTGATCTGTAAGTCTGTTTGATACCATAAACCCTTATCTGACAAAGTTCTTTTACGCTCGCTCATTCTGCGTTCACCAACTCTTGCAAAGGAAGTTTGACTTACCTGTTCAGATGATAGTGCAGTGTCAATCGGTAAACTGAAATAAGTTTCTGTAAAACTGTCTGTTTTGCTCTCCACTTCATGAGGCACAAAAGTGTCTTTAGCATATTCTGAGGAGAGTCCAGGAATAGTAGCAGGGTTCCGAGAATCGTATCCTGTATTCTTTGGAGTGTGAGCTGACACAGATGAAGTCCATGATTGAGCATATCCGGCCTCATCTCCAAATAGCCAAGCAGAAGTCCTTTCCTTGATGGTGTTATTCACAGACTCAGGAATCTTTGATGTTAGACCCTCAAGCTGGGCATAGTCAAATGGGTCAAAACATGAACCCGAGTAAGCCATTGCGATTGTCCAGCAAATTAATGTTGCTCATCAACTTCAAACAACAGAGTTTGTGAGCTAACATAAGCAGATAAGTCCAATGGTTGCATGCCTCAAATTAATAAGTCCATGTCAAACTTTACAAACATGCAAAGTTGAGGCTAAATAAACCATCCAGTAACTCACTCCTGTAGTTGTGAGTAAATTGTGAAGTTGGTATATATCAATTTTAAAGTTGGTATCCATATTTGTATGTTGAAATCCATGTAAAGTTGCATTTGAAATCCATTTGTGTGTTGAAGTCCAAATTGTGATAAGTGTCACTGTTACAGCACTAACAGCAGTGCTGTAGAAGAATCATACTAATGAAGCAAGTCCTTTTGAGTTTTAAAAATGTCACTGGTTTATTCAATTCTTCTGATAACCAAGTATCAATATAACCAGTACCAGTAACCAGACCAGACCATACCATACCGTGACACTGCAATAAATAAATACAATATTCAATACTGAGAAACAATTATTATTATGTGATTTAATTGAAATAATTCAGAATGTAATTTACAA
Organism: Platynereis dumerilii; assembly: GCA_026936325.1. Classification (NCBI taxonomy): domain Eukaryota; kingdom Metazoa; phylum Annelida; class Polychaeta; order Phyllodocida; family Nereididae; genus Platynereis; species Platynereis dumerilii. The sequence continues at coordinate 2,404,116 of JAPTHN010000007.1, forward strand.
TATAATAGTTATTTTACCTTAGTTTTCACTCCTGTTTGCTTCTTGAAATTCTATTACAAAATGACCAATTCTGAATGTGTTGGAGGAAATAATAACTGTGGATCACAGTTTTACTGTTTTGTACTCAGCGACAGGATAACATAGAAACTGAAGGAATTAATAAACTGTGAATTCAAGAGAATGCATACACTGCATTCACAAAAACATATAAGCCATTATTAATTACATTTATTTTATATATCACATATTTGCAGAATCTCTGAAGTACTTAGAATTTGCTCTGCATGAAGATGTTACACGTAATTTATCATTGCAAATGCCCAATGCTTGAATGTACCAGAACATGTACAGCTGTGTGTATGCAATAAATGTACATTGCAAAGCCAACACAACCTCCCTTTCCTCCAACCATGACTGGGTAAATGGCCATTTTGCTCAGCATGTGCTTAGGGCCCATTCATTACAGTCGGAACAGCAGTCAAAAGTACAGTCAAGCAACTGCCAATATGTAAGCAGACCTGCCTAGCATTCTCTAGGAATCCTTAAGAAATGCCCTGGGAATTCCATAGGATTCCTCACCGAATTCCCCAAGAATTCCCCTGGGATCCTCCAGGGATTCCTACATCATGGAAATCATCATTTTGCTATTGCACCTCAAAGACAGCAAGATGCTCAACACATGAGGTGCTTCTCCGGTTGTGGCTGTTGTTTGCCACAAATAAACACCAAGCATTTGGCTGTTTACATCAACAATTTGGCTGCCACTGCTCTTTTTACTTCTGAAAAACAATTGTTGCTTGGAGCCCAATCACAAACGTAGATCTATAACAATGCAAATAAGCCACTGAATTCTAACAATGATCTACATGTGAGGTACCAAAGATCACTTTTGCAACATCTTTTCATTTGTGTCGCTTTGTGCACCAACTATAAAGATAATGGAAGGAGATCACAACATGTTATGGATTATCCCCAGCAGATTACCTCATTATAAGTCACTGCCATTTAAAAGAGTAATTTTAATGACATCCAGCTCAGAAGCTGTACAGGAAGTTTTAAATTCTCTGATCGCTAATCAAAAATGCAGTACGTTCAACGTAAGATATCGAAATAGGTAAACTTTTAGGAAGATGGATATTAAGATAGACAAATAATTTATAGACAGATAATTTGGCAGCCCCACTGACACACTTTTCCCTCCACTTAAGCCGTGATTTACCTGCTTTGGGCCATCTGGTCATCTCATTCCATCATCATCCCACAGATTGCTTCTGCAATAAAAGATGCAGCTGTTGAGGAATGCTTCGGTGCTCCTGCAAAACTTGTTGCATTTATTCACTCACCCTCCATAAATTGCACCCTTATCTGCAGTTGTAGCAGATGTGCCCTGGTTCCAGTGCTGGCCTGGTTCCAGTGCTGGCCACTGGTGGTGTTGTTGTTGCCACCAGGGGCTCTGCTGCACCTCCCTCCACCAGCCCAAACAACTGGCAGAACAAGCCTGGCAGCAGAAGGAAGCAGACCTACACTCAGAGACACTGGTACATTTGCACATTGCACATTGTATTATTGTTATTGTGTAGGCCTATTAAACTTCTACATTGGTGTTCAGAAGTAACTTCGGAGCCCGGATGTTAATTGCTTGGTCACTGAGTTTGCAGTGAATTGAGCATTTTTGCTGTTGTGCTTGATCACATTATTATTGTGACTTGAGCATTTATATACTTGAGCTGACTTTCAAGTTAGCCTTGAGTATTTATTTTTCTCTGCCGTCAGGTTTAGTTGTTCTCAAATCATATTTAACAGTTTATGCATTTTTTAATTCTTACTTTGTGTGGTGACATTACATTAGACACTGTTGTTTGAATATTTTTCTCACATTTTAGGTGTCTGTATTGTTTGCACTTAGTAGGATTGATCAATGTTTCAGTGTAAACTCTAACTTAGAACTGTTTTATACTATTAATACACATTAGTTTAAATCTATACTTCAAATTTTTTTGGAGAGGAGGGAATAGTGGTCACTTTTGTTGCGGTTGTTGCAAGAAATTGCTTTACATACTGAGGTAATTGTGACATTACACTATTTCCTAATTCTTCAAATTAGATAGTTATATAAATATTTAATTTCAATTTAATTAGTTCTTTAGCAGCAAATTAACTTGATTGCTTGTGGTGTTTTTCTATTTTGGGTGGAGGCACATGGCACCAACATAGATTTTAAAAGATCTTAGTTTGGGTTGCACATGTCCCCCTCAATTCAGTAATTTCACACAGTCAGTTATATTTTGCTGATAGGTTAGAGTAATTTATTTATTAAAAATTTTAACTTAGTGGTTAGTTGCATAGGCCGTTTGATCTTGGCTGTTGCTTACCTTTGAGGGCAGTATTTTTCTGCAATTCGAAGGAGTGACAGTTGAGCTCTTGGCCTTGCAAACTTTTCTTAAATTTAAATTAATTCTTAAACGTTTACCAAATTATTTTGCAGTTATTGCCTAGCCATTTTGAATTGTCTGTTTGGCTTTCACTGAGGACAGTAACACTGATTTTCGGTGGATTGACAGTCAGATTCTAGGCTTGTGCAAAATAACTGTAAATTATTATTAAATTTTTGTAAATTCTGTTGAATTCAGAGGGCAGATATTATTTTGCACTTTCTGAATTTGACAGTTTGAATTAGCCAAGGTGTCGTGTGAACATTCACACCTTCATTCATTTGATTCACACCTTCATTCATTTCATTCACACCTTGACCAAGAGGATTTGAACCTGTGACTAACATAGTACAATAGGACATCCTCTCAGGTCATATAGTGCACCCACTCCCAAAAAAAAAAAAAAAAAAAGTAATAGGGGAGAGTGGGGTAAGTTGTCTATTCTAAACTTTTGAGTGTTTTGCTAGTTTTCTACTGTGTTTTCTTGTAGAATTCTGTGGGAATGTGTATGCTTTGGCATACTGCATCTACAGGTATTTAACACGAGACACAGACAGAGACATTGGCAGTTACTTAGTTAACAAGGTTTAAGAAATTAGACAACTCAAGAGTTCTGCTTCTTTCCAATTGTGGTACCTTTGTTGAATCCTGTGGATTGCATGTTCATACATTGTGGCTACAGGTATTCTACAGGTATCAATTGTGAAATAATTCGCTAATTCTTGTAAACTTATTAAGTCAAACTTAGTGGTTGAGGTATACCAAACTTTCTAAAAGTTTTAGGCTATACTATAGGTCACTACATAATGACACACTTGAGTATTACTTCTTTCAACTCTAGTTTCTTAGAATAAGTTAGTGTAGGCTGGTAACTTATTGAGACCCAGCCTGAGAGCTTTCAGTGAGGTTAGTGGATGGCCCTTGTTGCTCGTCTTTGACTGAGTGTTACAAGACCCTCTTTTCTTCATTGTTAGTTAAAGTCATACCTGGTTATATTATTTCTGTGACTTTGTTTCGGTGTGTGGCACTTGACTTTCAGTTTGATAACGTTGTGCTTTGCACACTGTGGTCTTCCGAGAGTTTTAAGTGTGGTACACTCCGAGATATTTTGTCGTTTTGTGATGGAACCACATGATCGGTTCTTGATCACTTGATTTGTGTAGTTTGGTAGGGTTTCAGTTGCTGTGGTGTGGAATCACTTGACACCAGTAAAGACTTTCAGGTCGCTTTACTGGGCTGCTCATGATTCCCTTGTTCTTTTGCTGTTGAATAGTTAAAGCTTCAGTCTCAACTGCTACTCAAGTGTTTTTGTCTTTCGCTTTGCTTCTTGATATATGCTTTCGGTGTCCGTAGTGGGTGATAATTTGCGCTTGTCTTTTTAACTTGAGCATATGGTCCCCCTACGTTCACTGACTGCTCTTGTCTGAAGTTTATTCTTCCACACTCTTATTGTGGTTCCCAGTGTTGCCATTTTTCTTGTGCTTGACTAAAGCAGCTGGCATTAATTGCTGAGTAGCTTGGGACAGGCCAGGGTCTTTGGTGACACAGAGTCATCTCAGATTTGTCTATAGATACTAGCTCATTTTCGAGGTTATCCACAGCAGCTAAGACTTATGAAGTCTGCTGGTGGCATCCCAGAGTGAGTTCGTGCTTGTGATAGTTTTTGAGTTGCTGTCAAATTGGCTTGAGGCAATTTTCCTGTCCCAACAGTTTTGTAGTTGGTTCTGTTGCGTTAGTTCTGATTTTGCTAAGGAGAGTCTCGAGGGTAGTCTGTGTCAAGGATAGTCCGTTATTGTCTGAGACGGCTGAACTGTAGGCTATTTGCTGGCAGTTCGCCAAGTTCGGGCCATCTGAACAACTCAGCTTTACTGGTGTCCCCTGTGCAGCTGACACAATATACCATCTCTGCTATCCCTTCATCATGGAGCCAGGATATCCAAACATGTCTGGTGGGGATGGTCGCTCAGGTCAGAGACCTCCTGTTGTACCTCTCCCGAGTTCCCAGAATTGCACTGTGCGAGCTTCCATTTTGCTCACTCCAAATGTCTCACTAGTTGCGGAGTATGAAGCGGAACTACAACAGCTAGAATCCACACTGATGCAGGAGCAACAAGAAAGGCAACTGGATCTGCTGGAAGAGATGCAACATGATGATATGTTAGGATATAAAGAGAGAGAATGGAGATGGCAGAAGAAATATCATCCGAAAGAGTATGACCAATGTCGAGAAGAGCGGCACAAATGGCAATGCCATTGGCTACGTCTGAAACAATTTTATACAGATCGCTTTGGAAGATGGCAGCTTCATAGAGAGAAACAATATCAACTTCAGATGTTTCTGGTGGAAAAGGTGAGACTTCTGAAATCTGGCTTTGATCAGGTTCACTATAGCTCTCCTCGCAATTCAAGCCAAAGGACCAACTCCCAGAGGTCTCCAATGGACGGGAAGCCGTTTTATAAAGAACCCAGCAGCTACAACAGTATGGTTGGAGAGTGGACTGAGCCTTGCTTCAGAGCAAAAACGTGCTCAGAGGCTCAGGCTGTCTATTCCGACCACTTGCCTGCCACACCCGAGGTGACTGAAACAGAAATCTCCAGACAAGGGACTGCTCACCGGTCATCCACAGTTGGAGCTCTCCCACCGTCAGTGTGTGAGCCTACGGGAACCAGTATGGCAGCCACTGTGCGCAGTTCTTCCACAGCGAGCCGAGTTGCAATGACGTCGGGCTACACTAGTCCAGGAAAAATGGCAGAAGGTGCTGGCTCTAAGGCCGTTGTTTATTCAGTGGCTAAGACCCATCTTTCTGCCCCTGGGGATCCTTTATCCTCAGAACAGCAAGCCTCGTCACAGTCAGCTCCTGCTGCTCCTGGTGGTCATAAAGTGGGAATGAGACTGCAGCCTGGTGTCTTCAGCAGTGGAGAGAATCAGCCAGAAACAAGCTGTCTTGACTATAGTACTTCGAAACAGTCTGACCATGTTTCCATGAGTTTGTCTTCTGCCACTTCTTCAAATACCTCATCTTATCAAACTCGGCAGAAGACAATGGACATGTCGTTGGTAAGAAGAGTCAACGAGGTCAGCATGCTTAAATTGCCAAACACCAGAGCTACAGCCAGAGTGACTGATATTCCTGTCACAGAGCCCATTGCCCTGAAATCAGTGCTGACTTCCAAACATCTCCTGACAGATATAAGTAGCTCAGCCCCGAATGTCACTGGCCCACCTGGATCTGCATGTTCCATGATGACAAGACCACCTTCTGCAGTTTCTTCGGATCCACCCCTGCAAGACACTGGAAGTGATCCACATGTTGCTGCTTCTGTTAGTTGTCTGAGCAGTTGCCTTGTGGAAACTGACAGAAAACCACATCTTGGTGAATCGTCGACGAGCCTCAATGGTTCTGGTTCAACGCCAGTGCATCGTCTGAGACCACCTGACCTCCGCTATGATGTCATTCCACATATCAGTTCTGCAGATACCAATGCTGAAAGCCTAAGACTTGGTTCCAGGGCTGTCAAAAGCTCGGCTTTGCAGACTGAACATCTCCTTCGACAGCTTCGAATGAAAACTGGACTTCCACCTGAGTGCAAGAAACCAAGTAGGCAAACCTGTCTGGTTGATGCTGCCGTTAATTGTGCCAGGCATCAACAGCTGGGAACCATTGTCAGGCTGCCCCAGACCAGGACCCAGGCCATCCAGTCATCAGTCATCAGAGAGATCGAAAAGGACCACCATACTATCTCCTCCACTACCACCCTTCTTGAGGCAGTTGGAATCAGATACCAAAGTGGAGAGCATGACAGACGGTCCGATCATCAGGGTATAACATCAATTGGCCCTTGTTGTTTGCATCCACCCATCAGTGGACCACCAGAAGTTCTTTATTTATATGTCAGTTCTGACGATGCCATTGCAGAAGGCCCAGGAATTAATTCCAGGGTTGTCTGTAGTTTGGCTTCTCAGACTGAGCAGCCGCATCAGTCAGTGGGGATGAATCATCTGGAGGAGTTTGTCAGTCAAGGTAGACATAACGGTCAGTATGAAGCAGCTGTTAGTGTTTCCCGACATCAATCATTGGAAACAGTTGTCAGGCTACCCCTGACCATGCCCCTTGTGCACCGATCATCAGTCATCAATCTGCTGGAAAATGACCAGTTTCCTGTTTCTTCCATCATGTTTCCAGAAGCAGTTGGCTCCAAATGCCAAAAAGTGAAGAGGGAGGGGGTACATGTGATCGTTGGTGATGATACGAGAGATGTGTCTTCTTGTGACTTACGAAGAGATAGTGGCTTCTTGGAGCTCCTGGAAACTCCTGGAGATACTCAAGAGTCACCTGCTTCAAGTTTGTCATCTTGTGCTGCTAGAAAAGTGCCTTGCTTAGCCTCTGTAGGTTGGAGGCATGCACCCCATGGCACATTCTACACGAAGAACAAGGGTATGGCATCTTCACCTGAGGAAGACAGACCTGAACTACAAGACTTCTACCATCCTGGACATAATACTTCAACGAGTACTCCTGTGTCAGACCTGCCTGTCCAAAACTTAGATGGCCTGGAAAAGACACTGCATCTGAAGCCTTCATTTAAGTACCATGAACATGAAACCGAGGAAAGTAAGCCTTTCAAGCATCACCGACCGGTATGGCCTTGGTTAAAAGAACAACTGAACCATTTGTCAACCAGGTTCTCCAATCTTGTGGGTTCCATCCATCAACGTGCCTCCAAACTTCACAACAGCAGCCGTAATTTCAGATGGAAGATGAGAAAAAAACTGGCTACCCTGCAGCAAGTACTGCATAACTCATCAGAACCTGATCACTTCGAGATGCAGCTCTTCCCAAGCTGTCCTTCTACACAGCCTTTCCAGCCATCCAGGAAGGTCACTGACAACCTTCCTACAAGTGATCTGTTTGAGACTGTCGATACCTTTGCAGGCGCAGAACAGGTGCCATACATTTGCATGGAGAATTCCCAGTTGCTGCCATCAGCAGTTTCTGCTGGTCGGAGGCAGGAATTCTCCAGTTGCAATTGTCGAGGTACCTACTACAAACGTGATGGATGTCCAGGGCCAACACAATGGAATATTCCAGTCTCTCCGGAAATTCAGCCCATCTTTGGAGTGAAGACCACAACTGCGGACTTGTTAGAAGCTGGTGCTATGTGTCAGGGCTCTTTGAGGCCACAGAAGCTACAGGAGTCTGAGCCGCTGTTTTCTGGTTGCAGACCTGGTGAAACAACTTCCTTCCAACAGACCATCAACCATGAGAGGACATCGACTAAGTTTGATGCCTCAGAAGTACCTGCTGGAAACACTGGCTTAAATCAAGCTGAGTGTCTTAACATGCAGCATCGCCTCAGGAGCAACCACCCAAAAGGCAGAGGACAAAGGTAGTTGGTCGCACCTTTGTCCATGGCTGCCACGTTGACCGTCCTCCTCCTCATAGTTTCACCACGCAGCTAGAATCTCTGTCTGGCCCGCTGTCAGTGTGCTTTAGGCATGGCATTCATATTATTAGAAAGCCTTATGTATGAGCATGCGACAGAGGCAGCCAGTCCGATGGGAATTTAGGCCTAATAATGGTTATCTCATCATGGTTCCCTCCAGGAACCGCTTCAGAAATTGATTTTTGTTTCATCCAGGAAGCATGGCGGAAACTAGCCAGCTATAGAGAAGGCTACAGTTTCATCATCATCGACCAGGATTGCCGGAACACTTCTGCAGTTGTATCTTCTGGTGAAGAAGAGAATTCCGGGAATTGGGCATCTGACTCTCAAGTGCAGCCTTCAATGTTGGTGATCTACAAAATCAAAGCACCAGTCAGGCAAGCTTTCTCAGTCATCATCATCTGTAAATAAATCACCTATGTTCATCATTGGACTGTACATACTTACCCATATTGCAGGATTGGCACATGAGGAACTATGATGCACCTGCACGAGGCCATTCATCACATTAGCACCTTGTATGTACCATTGACGCAATCGTACCCTGACCAGGAAGACGTGGGACAAAGAATTGGAACAAGGATGGACTAAACATCAGCGGGATACACCAAGCTTCCAGATAAAGAGGGGGAGAGTGTAGCAGATGTGCCCTGGTTCCAGTGCTGGCCTGGTTCCAGTGCTGGCCACTGGTGGTGTTGTTGTTGCCACCAGGGGCTCTGCTGCACCTCCCTCCACCAGCCCAAACAACTGGCAGAACAAGCCTGGCAGCAGAAGGAAGCAGACCTACACTCAGAGACACTGGTACATTTGCACATTGCACATTGTATTATTGTTATTGTGTAGGCCTATTAAACTTCTACACAGTTCTTATTAACTGTACGCCAGGAAGTAGCAGGATCACAGAAATTGGCGCCATGGATGAACAACTGTAACCTTTTGAATTGAATTTAGAGCAAGAATCCATTTTCATTTGAGCAGTTTTGCAATAAAATTTTTCTTCAGAAATAATTTATGTATGGCAGTGTGCCCAATAAAACAAATTTGCTAAGCCTACCCCAATTTGCTTGGTTGCATGATTCCAGGGTCTGGGAGCTCTGCCTCAATTTGACCAGTGGTTGGACAAAATGGTAGAAACTGAAGTCACCCAAGAGTCATAAACTTCCTTTAACAATTAAGTTTGTTGTTTATTTGCAGGATTAAGAGGCCCAGAGGTTTTCCAACGTGGAGCTTGAACCACTGCAGTGGGGAGTCTGCAAAAACCTTGATTCTGTCCAGCCGTGCACCTCAACAAACAAAGGCAAATGAAGCCTAAGAACTTGAAAGAAGCATCATCCTGCAAAACTTCATAAGCTCAGGAAAAAACCACTCCTGTTGTAACCCAACCACGCAAACATACTTCAGATCTTCTGATAAGATGACGAGTCTTGCTTCAGAGGGAAATGTTTACATTGGATCAAAAATATTGAAAGAACCCCGATTTTTTATCAACCTCAAACCAGGTGTATGGTGGTGCCGTCTGTCAGCAGACAGTTGCAAACAGAGAAGTGAAGAGAGGGGAGGGTATGATGATTGTCAGTTGGTGTCATCACAGTAGATCTGGTGGTTTGATATTGTGCAGTTCAGAGTATGGGTCTCATACATGGTGAGGAACAGAATTTAGATAAGCCTCAGTTTATAAGTTCCTTCACACTCATCCTTAGGTCAGGTAATCTCAGGTAATTATTGAAAGCAGGTTCTCGGTGTTCAGATCTTCATGAGTCAATATGTATGATGAAATTCAAAATTTTCCCACTGCATGGATTTAATAGTGATTTGTACAAATTAAATACACAATGTCACTGATTTACCGACCTTTTACAAATTGATTCAAATGAACAAGATGACTGCATTAATATGTGGCTGGATCATGTACACCTTCCTCTTCTGATAAATATTCAACATCTCAACTGAATGACAGTGAACAGCCTTCTTTAATCTGTTTGCAGAGGAGAAGATCAGATGGAGTCAGAACCAGAATGAGCCTGTGGAAATAACTGCCTGGACATCTCCTGTGAGAGGTTTTCATCTGGATGTTGAGATTCAGTCCAGGTGAAAAAGCCTCTTACAGCACCAGGACTCCTCATTCACACTTTTCGCACCTTGCTGCTACTGCAGAGCTGAACAACTAGTAAGCTACAGCATGCTTTAATAGGTTAATTGGAGATGTACTTCATAACAATTGTAAAAATTACACAATTCACAGTTCATTTGTGAAGGAAATAGATTCACCAAGTACCAAGAAGTATACTCAGTGGTGTATTCAAACAGAATATTTTCCGCAGTAACTTTACCTTCCCAATTCTTATATATTTTGACTGGAGGACAGGGACTTGAGTTCCATATTAGCTCTCAAAGTCGTATTTACCTTGGCAGAAAAATATTGAAGGAACCCTTATATTTTATCAACTTTGTACCAGGTGAATGGTGGTACTGTCTGTCAGCTGACTTGGAGAAGGAGATGTGCAAAAGAGTGTCTTGAAGAATGGGGAGAAGGTTTATCATTTTCTATTGGTATCGTGATTGTGATAATGCAGTTTGGAATACTGAGAAAGTCAGAAGTTGTTATATGGTAAAAATTATTTCACAGATGCAATATCGATGTTGTTTGTTTAAAACATTGCCATTTACTCTAAATTTTTATCTTCAGACTTATTGTTGCGAACTTGATTATGCAATGGAGTCCATGTAAATTACACCGGCAATATCATTTAGACTTTCTTTGACTTTCTTAACTGATTCTTATCTTAGAGGCATTTCACTGAGACCTACTGGAAAGCATTTCTTAGCAGGGTGTGAACAAGCAAACAGTATCTAACCCATACTGACTTGGAAACATGGCATGGGCAGCCAGGAACCTGATAGGAGAATGTAACAATAATACCTGATATCAACCCAGCACCTGTTCCGTTGCCTTTCACCCAAGTTCTTCAGGCAGCGTTTTACAAACAGAACTTTATCTTTTTTATGTTGTTTAAAGTAGATGACAAGGGTGCCATTATTCACTTAACAATATTTTCCAAAGATAAAAAACCAAAAATACACACAACCTTAGTGACTATGAGTGATAACCTAACTACACTTCCACTTGTCCGTGAAAATGTGTCTACAGTTGTTACCAATGACTGCTCTGCCTGACCTGTCAAAACATGGAGTAGCTTTCTTTTCCTCAGTTGTATAGTAATGCAGCTTTTGCCAAAGATCTAGGGTAAGAAGAAAAGGTTGGGGATGGTGTAAGGTGCTGCTTCAGCTTTGGACCACATGGATTGAATCTCAGCATCCAAATGAAAACCTCACACAAGAAGACATGGAGGCAGTTGCATCGATGGCCACATGGTCAATTGTACATGGTTGTATCTGTGTTGTTATTTAGGCCATCAATGCATCAGTGCAATCAGTAGGGGAGAGCGGGGCCAGTTGAACCAAAATTTTTGAAATCACTCTCCTCTGTGCATACCTTTACAGCTTTCAAGGAGAACAAAGATGGAAAAGATAGTTTGAAAAGTTGTCTAAACATCCCAACTTTAGGTTTTTTTGTATATCTTACCACGGCCGACACATGAGCCTCCAAAAAATTGAAAAAATTGGTTCAACTGGCCCCACCCATGGGGCCAGTTGAACCATCCATTGGGGCCAGTTGAACCATTGGAAGGATGATGAGTGAAGTGTAGAGCTGCAGTCCTTTATTTTTGTTAACAAGTTCAGCTAGGACCATAGCATGTTTTGGCTAAATTTGACATGTCTCACACATTTCTTTCTGTTCAAAGAATAGCCTGGGGCCAGTTGAACCAGTCGACGGTTAAACATTAATAATAAATTTATTTATTTATTTTAATCCATTGTAATGGGCCTATTACAAAAAACTGTTTTACTGAATAGTACCTCTCATTGTAAGTGTATTTTGTTAAAAATTTGATTAAAAAATAATAATAATAAATTGCCATAAACTCCCCCGGTTCAACTGGCCCCGCTTGGACCTCCATGTATCTATATATAGCCTGGCTACACCCTTTCTGTAGGAAACCATTTTCAGGAGGTGGGTTTCCATCTACACATAACCCATTATCTAATGATGATATGACTTCCCTGCAGACCAGGTATTTTAAATGCTATGAAAGCTCCAATCTCAATGTGACAAACTCAGTTTTTCATGCTAAGGACGAAAAAAGTGTGATAGTTTCATTACCATGTGTCTCAGAGCAAAAAGATCTACATGGAAAAGATTAGCCTAATAAGGCCTAACACAAGGTTGTATGTATGTTCCCATGCCTGCTCCATCCAGTGAAAAATCAAGGGTGGTTCAACTGGCCTGCAGGTTCAACTGGCCCCACTCTCCCCTATATGGCAAGGGAGTAAAAGCATCATCAAAAGCAGTATCAGGTGGGATTGTAGCAGCAACAGCAGCATTGGGGTATCTTTAATTCGGGGCTTGGCTTATAATTATATTGAATGATTATGTCAACATTATCAAGGTACAAATACGGAGTCAGAGGAATTGCTTTGGGTGGAGCAGGGAAAATAGCTAGACATTAAGATTGATAGATAGATGGATAGACAGACAAATTATTGTAAGACAGATAATTTGGCAGCCCCACTGACACACTTTTCCCTCCACTTAAGCCGTGATTTACCTGCTTTGGGCCATCTGGTCATCTCATTCCATCATCATCCCACAGATTGCTTCTGCAATAAAAGATACAGCTGCTAGGGAATGCTTTGGTGCTCTAGCAAAACTTGTTTCATTTATTCACTTTCCCTCAATAAATTTCACCCTTATCTGTGCTTCTTATTACTGTAGCAGGATCGCAGAAGTAGGCGCCATGAATGAAAAACTAACCTTTTGAATTGAACTTAGAGCAGGCACCCATTTTCCTTTCCGCAGTTACATTTTGCATTTGCAAAATATTAATGTATGCACAGTGTAGAACAGTTTCATTACTCCATGAACATGATTTAGTTTCTTAAAATCATTGCTTCAGAAAGAGCTATACCAGTAATGCTTTCATAATAATATGACCTCTGGATCTCCTTTTTGTCCAGTTCTATGGAAGCCCTGCCTGAATTAGCATAGTGGTTGGACAAAGTGGTAGTAACTGCAGTCACCCAAGAGTCATAAACTTCCCTTATAACTTTTGCGTCCAATAAAGTTTTTGTTTATTTTGAGGATGAAGAGGCCCCAAGGCTTCTCTACTTGGAAGTTGAACCACTGCAGTGGGGAGTCTGCAAAAACTTGATTCTTTCCAGGAGTGCACCTCAACGAACAAAGGCAAATGAAGAACGTGAAAGAAGCGGGAATTAGACTCATCCCACACAACTTCACAAGATCAGGAAAAAACCTCCTCTGTTGTAACTTAACCACACAAACACTCTATAGATCATCCGATTAGATGAGTAGTTCTTGCTTCAGAGGAAGTTTTACATTGATTAAAAAATATTGAGAAGAACCCATACTTTTTATCAACCTCAAACCAGGTGTATGGTGGTGCCATCTGTCAGCAGACAGTTCTTGGTGTTCAGATCGTCATGTGCCAATATGTATAAACAAGCATAAAAGATCAATTCAAAATTTTCCCGCTGCATGGATTTAAAGCTATTTATTGTCGTTTTCATAGGTACATGTTTTTCAACTTTGTACTTTGCTTATCCAAAAACTGTGCACAGTGTCCTTGAACGAAGTTTAGGGTTAAAAAAAATGTACAAAGAATCCGTCAACACAGCGTTGTAGTATGTGGTCTCAGCTTCGATTGGATGTAAAGATCAAAAAAATCTGTTGAAAAAATTTTGAGAAAATCGAAATTTAAGATTTTTAGTTTTTCACACCCTTGTTGCATGCAAAATATCAGTTTAAAAAATATCAAATGGTATTGCAGTGTTATTGAAGCATCGTAATTTATCTAGTTATACATTAAGTTACTCAATCAGGTTTAAAAAATACCAGAAAAAGCGTCTTATTTCCTATTTTCACATCTTTTCCAAATTTAGGGGTGTTGCAAACTCAGTGAATCTCATAATGTGTCAAAATCAAATATAATCATGGCCATTTCGGCTTTATTATTTCATGAACCAAAGAAAAGCGGCAAATGAACCACCAGGGAGTGAGAGAATGCCTTGTTAACTTCATTAATGATGGAAATTGAGAGTTTTAGCATTTCACCAGTCAATGTTTTTCAAGTGGGATTCACAAATACATCTGTAAAGTTATTGGAAAATAAACAGTAGACACATGTAGAAATACCTACTGCCAGCATCTGACAAGTGCATATCTTCACCACAGCTTTCCATGTAAGTTGTATTTGATATCTAAGGTAATAATATTTTTTGAGAGAAGTATTTGTTGAAATCAATAAAAAAAAAAGCATATGCAAGTGACCTAATGGTGGAGATGGCCAATTCCAAGTTTTATTACAATGTCTCTGTTCATATTGAAATATTGGTTGCAATTTATGGTCTTCTGAAGAATTTTAAGGGCTTTCGTAACCTGTTTTTGCCAATTGTTAAGATTATTTCATGGAATTTAATGGTTGCTGACTTCCAAAATTCAGTTGCAGCATGCATTTGTGCAACCAACAGAGTATTAAACTATCAGTCAACAGATTCTCTTCCATGGTCACATAGTTAATATTGGTTATATGTGAACTTTCCAGATGGAATTAGGAGATATTATGATTTTAAAAAGTTAACTTCAAACTAGAAGCTCTGAAATAAATATTTATTGGTGATATTATTTATTTTTCTTTCATGATATGAATGACAACACTCAAAAATGCATCCTATACATATTTTTCTAGCTAATTCATTGCATTAGTAATGTAAAATCTGAATAGAAAGTACTAAATTGAGACTTATGCACAATTGAAGAAAATCAATAAAATACCATCGGAAACTAAGACCCTAAACAAAAATTTCAAATTTAAGGAATGGACAATTGAGGCAATCATGTTTCTTCAGATTGTGATCAGAGGTTTTGATATTGATATGAAGAGATACACTTTGAAAGTGTTGCGACATACATCTCAAAATATTGATATAGAAATGCTGTAAAAGCCCTAAATATTTCTTATTTTTGGCTATATTGCTACAGTGTTCTGCTGCTTAGCTAATGCAGTCGATGAATTAGGGAAATTATGCAGGTTCAGTTGATTGGACTCTAAATGGGTTCGGAGAATGCAGATTATAGTCTAGCAAGTTTGTAACACCTTCAGAATGTGATATTCCTTTAAAAACCACTTAATCATAATTCTGAATTTGGTCCACTGTACATATAAGCACCAGGGTGGGAAAGGAAAGCATTTCTATGTTAAGATTGTCATTTTAAACATGCTATAATGGATATTTTTCATGCAACAAGGGTGTGAAAAACTAAAAATTTTAAATTTCGATTTTCTCAAAATTTTCCCAACAGATTTTTTAAATCTTTACATCACATCGAAGCTGAGACCACATACTACAACGCTGTGTTGACAGATTCTTTGTACATTTTTTTTAACCCTAAACTTCATTCAAGGACACTGTGTGTGATGTCACATATTTAGTTGCTTAACTTTGTATATCACAAGCACATATTTCAAGAAACTGACTAAATGCATTGAGTCCATTGACACATGGATTATGTATGTTTATCTTTGATAAATGCACTGGTTGACAGATTCTTCAATGAACTGTTAAACTGAATTAAACACACTACTTATCCTGAAAGGAAAATTAGGGGCAACGGTTACCATTCAATATCAAGGGGAGGGGGAGGGTTGGAGTTTTTTTTAAATTAATCATTTCTTGCTCAGTTTTAGTGAAAGAATTATATATTGCTCAGTTTTTAGTAAAACACTCATTTCTTGCTCTGTTTTAGAGAAATAGATAAATATTTCCCGGCAGTCTTGAATTAAATCATTTCTAATGGGAGTATTTCTCAACAAGGTTTAGCTTGATTTTGAAAGGAATATTTGGGGTGCTCTTGAAATAAATAATTACTGCTGTTGTATAATAAATAAATCCTTCTCCATCGTGGAAAACTCAAAGCCCCCCAAAATTAATAAATGGTCACCCCTTGCAATGACTAACAACAAAATTTATTTGAAATTTTGATGACAAGACAGACAGACAGACAAATTCTTTATTGACCTGTGTACAAAAATATGCACCCAGCCCTATATGGCCTTACAAGTCATCAAAACAATTCAAAAGTAACTTTAAGTTAAAGAAAATTTGTTGTTAAAGTCAACAACAAATTTTCTAGAAACTACAATATTTTAAAAAACATTTATAATCACATATTTACATTATTTAACAACAAACTTCTTTTTCTCTGAAAAGCTTCAAACAAATATTCTGCGGTAAATTTAACTAAATCTTTGGACATCAACAACTTAAATTTTTCTTGTAATGATAGAAAGTAAAAATCCACACAAATTGTGACACAATAATCTAAAACACGGGTTAAAAGTAAATTGCTTAAATCGTTATAAGTATTACAATGGAACAAAAAATGATTTTCATCTTCAAGAACATGATAGGAACAAAATTCACAAATTCTATATTCTAATGATATATTTTCATCTTCAATAACATGATAGGAACAAAATTCACAAACTCTATATTCTAATGGTATATCATTGTAACGTCCTGTCTCTATTGCTAATGAAAACACCAAACTTAAATTGTGAAAGAACAGACAAATGACCTCTATCATAAATTTTATATTTGTAATCCTCAGTACCAAGTGTAGTTTTAAACTCTCTGTAAGTTCTTAATTTTGGCATGTGAGTTATTTGATTTTTCCAGTTGGTTTTATAAATTTCCATCAGTTGACGTTATTCATTTTCTATGTTAATAGGCAAAGTTTCTACAACATTTTGAGTGAGATTCAATTTTGTGAATATTTGTAAAACCTCATTACGCCAAAATTTCTTTTAATTTGTTTACCAATTTCAAACACTTGCTGTGTTAGTATGTTTTCATCTATGTAAACAAGTCTATTCCAAAGACGTAGCATTTCAACATTACGTCTAGTTTTTGAATCAATCCATCCCATATCGCCTTTAAAAGCATGTTTTGGAGTAAAACTATTCACACCTAGAAAAAATCGTATTACCCTGTTTTGTATTGCTTCAGGTTTAGAAAAGTCTTTTTAGCCCCAAACAAAAGTGTCTTGTGAAAAACAATTTCACACTTTGGAAAACATTGAGCATGTTGAGACTCTTCGGGTGAGGTGCAATACTCGGCTTAGACAGAAGTTGTTTGTTGTGGTTGTACACAAAAAACAACATTTCTAGGCAGTTTTAGGTTCCTTTGTCAAAAACTGTGATGTCAAACTCTAAACTGAGTGTCACAGGTTGAAGATCAGACAAATCACATTCACCAATACCCTCTGATGTCACGGTTTAATTGCAAAACGAAGTTTTCAGAAAAACACACAGCAATGAAAACGATAATAATAGTGATTTGTACAAATTAAATACACAATGTCACTGATTTACCGACCTTTTACAAATTGATTCAAATGAACAAGATGACTGCATTGCTCATGTACACACTTGGAGAAGATAAAACATAATGCATAAATATGTGTCAGGATTATTTGTACCTTCCCCATCTGATAAATCTTCAACATTTCAACTGAACGACAGTGAACACCCTTGTTTTGTCTGTTTGCAGAGGGGAAGATCAGATGAAGTCAGAACCAGAATGAGCCTGTGGCCAGAGCTGCCTGGACATCTCTAGTCACTTGAACTACTCAGGCACACTTTATACAATGTATATCTTCAAACAAAATATTTTCTACAGTAACTTTACCATCCTGCTTCATATATTTTGATTCCAGGAGGATTGGGACTTGAGTTCCATTTTAGCTCTCAGAGCCGGCTGTGAGACATGATTTCGCCAAGCACTCAATGAAATACAGATTCCCGTCATGTTTCAATTCAATGACTCAAAATTTTAAAGACAAAATATACACTCATAGTTTTGCAGGTTTCAAATTGTATATGAAGAAAGTTTTCATAGAACAGTATAATACCTTGTGCAATATTCCAAACTGTTATGTCTTTGGCCACTAGTATCTTCATGTTGGTCAGGTAAGTCGTCCTGTAGACATGACTAATTGTAACACCCAGTTGGTCCTCTGGTCAATTGGATCAGAGAAAACCCAAATGTTCCTTATGATTGTGGGTTCACTCAGCCATGAGGATTATTACTAACAGTTTAACTTTGTTTTCTATACTAATCTCTGGGAAGTTTTCATTCCACTGCAAGAGTTCAGAGAGAACACACTGTTATATGCTTGCTATTTGTGACCAAATTAGCCCAATCAGGGTAAGTTGTAACTTTGGTTATTCTTTATCAGCTACTATTAATTCATTGTGAATTTATTGTGCTTTACATCAGATGTTATGTACATACTCATATCAGTCATTTGTACATATAACCATGTTTCATGTATGTCATATTCTTACAAGTATTGTTTTATTTTATTGTAGGCTAAATGGTTTAAATCGTCTAAATGGTATATTGAATAAAGCCATTTTAAAGAAAAGAGAAGTCTTTGTCCATGTATACACGGGTTACATGGTAGCAGAGCGTGGTTGGACTTCAGCATCACAGAAGAACCACAGATAGACAGTTGCACAGACCATGAGAGGAACCAGTCCTTGAGAGACCATGAAGAAATGGCAGCTGCTGGAGACCTGGCTGGAAACGACATTTCTGCCAAGGTGTGAATGAGGGCCCGAGAAGCTGGTCTGGAGCTATTTGGCCATTGGAGTTGGTTGGAACCTGCAGGACCCAAGGGACTCGAGAAGCGTACCTATGCTGGGGCAAGGGACCGGACCATTGGTTGGCAAGGCTCAAGGAGCGAGGACAGACACGTGACGGCATCATTGTCCATCCGGAGGACTATCGAAACGTGGACGGAACCCGTACGGTCGGAGGGCTGCACTGTGATTCGTGGGACTTTCGTGAACAGTCCAATCTGCACAAAACGTGACATGGAGAAAAAAGACTCTAAAGTGTGAGATCTATGAACTCTAATGAACTCTGTCACCTAAGGTGAAAATTTCGATTTCTGAGTGAATTTCATCACCAAAGGTATGTGACTTATACAATTTAAAATTATTTAATATTTGTTATCAGAAAATTATTGATTTAAATTCATATTGCTAATTCTTTAAGTTGAGCTGTTTTTGACACTTAAGTTTGACACTTAATTTAAGCTGCTCATGTTTGATACTGATCTGTTGTTGATTGTTGTTTGATGTTTACTGGATTATATGCTTTTCTAATCTTTTGGAAGTGAACTGATTATTAGGTCATCCTAGTGTGACAGTTAGATCTAGGTTAGGTCAGGTTACAGGTCAGGTCATTGGAAAGGTCATTTCCTGTGACATCACTTCCAGGGTTTTTGTTTACATTTTGTGTTTACATTTTGAAGTGTTGACATTTTGGTGTGTTTACATTTAGACAGTATAATATCAGGTCAATGACCATCACAATATCAATGTCATAGGTCAGGTCAAATCTCAGATCAGCTGAGAATCTTTATTTGGTAAAAGCAATTAGAATTTTACAATAATTATCAACTTTACCAAACTGACTTTGACAATTTATTGAATTATTTTCATTCATTCAGTTTTGGTTAGTAGACACATTGTTGATGTTGACTTAGAATATTTTATACTTTAAAATTAAATTAACTTTGTTATTTTTGTGATAAAATTCAATTGTGAGTTACTTTAGCATTGAATTGCTGAACTTAGCTTTTTAAATTATCACGAGCCTATAGCATACAGGTTATAGATTTGTTCTATGATAGTTAATTTAACTTAGCATAATTTATAATTATTATTTAGTATTTTAAGTTAGCATAGTTAGTACAACTTTATCACTGTTTAGTTTTGATTTTGTGAGATAGTTAAATTTAGTCTCTTAAATATTAAATTACATATCTAGGTTATAGTAGATAATAACTTAGGTGTGTTCTCTCACAATTAACTATTCCAAATTTAATTTTCCAAATTTAAATTTAGGGTGTCCAACTGAGGAGTTATTTAACTTTAACTTTCTACTTGGTTGGAAGTTGTCTTTTACTAGTTTAGTTATATTCCAAATTTAACTTAAACATTTTCTATAAATTTTGGGAAAATACTTAGTGGGTTATTCCAATTTTAAGTCATATTCCAAATTTATTATTTTTTCAATTTCAATTAAAACTTATTACTTTATAATTTATTTTAACAATTTTGGGATTTTCCAAATTTTAGTACATCATTCATTTATCACTTCGCTTCATTTCATCCAATCCATTGTTGTGTATATTGATTGTTGTTGTGTACTTGCTACATCACCATGTCTGGCGACGAGAATGGAGGTGCATTTGGAGGGCATCCACACAAGAGGACTCCTGGCAAGCCACCAAAGGAATTTGCGACACAGCAAGAAGAGATTGAGTATTGGAAGAAAAAGGCTCATGATTACAAGACTGTGAATAAGACTTTGTCAAATCAATACAGTGGTGACATTGCTGATTTGAAGAATGAAGTTGGCCAGTTGAAGAAGAGACGCGAGTCCCGTGACACTTCATCATTTGATGCTTCAAATCCAAGATCTCCATTGCCTTCAGTTGACGTCATCCCCAAGCTCACTGTGTTCACTGGTGGTGAAGGGAAGAGCGACTACCTTTACAGCACTTGGCGATTTGATGTTCAACAGTTGGTAAAGTCTGGATTTTCAGAGAGAGTCTGCAGGTTGGCAGTTCTGAGGAGCTGCAGGGGAACTCCAGCAACAGTTCTACAGTCACTCGGAGACGAGTTTTCAGTTAGTGATGTGATCACTGCTTTTGACAAGCGGTTTGCTTCTGTTGCAACAGCGCAAACCTTGTTGGCTGAATTCTACTCCGCAACTCAGAAGGGAAGTGAGAACATCAGTGCCTGGGGTTGCCGACTGGAAAGTCTTTTGTCAAAGCCCCAACTGGACTACTTTCCTCCCACAGAAAGGGAATCCATGCTACGCGAAAGGTTTTGGAGAGGCATCAGGTCATCTTCTATTCGCAGTGCTCTTCGACACAAGAAAGACGGTGGCGCCACTTATGATGAACTCCTTGTTTCTGCTAGGGAAGTTGAGTCTGAAAATCAGGAGCCATCTGAGAGGACCGATGATAAGCCAAAGTCAACCAAGAAGGCTCAGGTTTCGGTTGCCCAAACTCCTGATTCTGAGATCAGCAGTCAACTTGCCAGCATTCTCAGTCGTTTGTCTGCCTTGGAGAAGCGGATGTCCAGTAGTTCTCAGAAGAGTAGTGGACGCAACTACAGGTCTGGAGGGCGTAGAGGACAACCCAAGGATGGGAATGACTCGTCACCCAAGGATTCTTCAAAGATCACATGCTTCAAGTGCGGCAAAGACGGTCACTACAGGAACAAGTGCCCAGAGTTAAAAGACAAGTGATGTGTGCTGAGGGTCAATCACACATCAATACACAGGATGGACCCAATAGTAGGCAGGCCGCTAAATGTTTTGTTGGCCCACGTTGTGAATCAGTTTTAGATGTGCATGGCATATCAACTCTGTGTCTCTTAGACACTGGTTCACAAGTGAGTACCATCAGTTGTAGCTTCTACAAGGAGCATTTAATTGGTTTGGTTCCGCTTCAAAGTGTTGATAGAATCATCAACATTGAAGTGGCAGGTGGTCATGAACTTCCGTACTCAGGGTTTATCGAAGTTCCTATCAAACTTCATAAATCTGTTACGGGTTCCACCGAGCCAATTGATGTTGTGTTTTTGGTTGTTGAGGATACCAACTTCAACTCAAAGATACCTGTTCTCCTTGGGACAAATGTGCTGAAACATTGTTTGTGGCTGCTGAAAGAATCATCACAAGGTAAGCCTGGTTCTTTTAATTTGAATAAATGTAAAATTTCTAGACCTTGGAAATTAGTTTATCAATGTTTATCTTCTCAAATTGTAAATAATGATTGTGATTTTGTACATTTAGTTAATCCAGACAGCGTTACTGTTTGTGCTGGATCTGAATTATTGATTGATTGTGATACTAATGTTGATTTTGTGTTTTCAGGTTCTCATGCGCTATTATCTAGCGATGGAGTGAATTTGCCTGGAGGATTGATTGTGACTCCGACTGTTGTTGAAGGTCAACAAGAACGATGGCAAGTGAAGGAGGACAACCTTTCACAAGTGGATGTCACCATCCCGGCAAAGACTGCCATTTATCAGGTGGAGGAAGTCAGCCTTGTCAGTATGTCTGCTCAGACAGCAACAAGCAACGCTGAGCAGCAGGATGTTTCAACGTTTTTCAAGCTGGATCCTCTGGATGACTTGGGCATCAGTCCGGAGCAGGTAGAGACCATTGTAAGACTTCTGAATTCCAACAAAGAAGCAGTGGCACTCCATGACTTTGATCTTGGTTTGGCTAAGGGACATCAGCACATCATAGATTTGGAAGAGGGTACCAAACCTTTCAGGATGCCTTATCGCCGCATTCCACCTCATATGTGGGACGAAGTGAGGGATCATCTTCAAAAAATGCTGGCGACAGGGGTGATCGAGCCATCAACATCACCATTTGCATCACCCATTGTCCTGGTTAGGAAGAAATGTGGATCTCTTCGCTTCTGCGTGGACTACCGCAAGCTCAACAACGTCACCAAGAAATGTGCATATGGAATTCCCAGGCCCCAAGACATCTTTGATCGATTGTCAAACGCCAAGTGGTTCTCCAGTCTCGATCTCAAGAGTGGGTATTGGCAGTTGGAGGTTGACCCAGACAGCAGGCAGTATACCAGTTTCACGGCAGGACCCCTCGGTTTCTTCCAGTTCGTAAAAATGCCGTTCGGCTTATGCAATGCCGGAGCAAGTTTTCAACGCATGATGGAGAGCTGCATGGGTGCCGAGAACTTATCCTGTTGTTTACTGTATTTAGATGACATTGTTGTATTCAGTGAGACTATCGAAGAGCACATCGAGAGATTGGGTCGCGTATTTGACCGGTTACGCGAATGTGGACTGAAGGTCAATCCCAACAAATGTCATCTCTTCAAACAGAAAATACAGTATTTGGGCCACTGGATCACAAGTGAAGGAATTTCAACTGATGAGGACAAAGTTGCTGCTGTCAAGAACTGGCCTATTCCTAAGTCAAGAGAGGAATTGAAGCGTTTCATCGGCTTCGCCAGCTTCTATCATCGCTTCATCCACCACTTTGCCCACATCAGTGAGCCACTTCATCAGCTCCTTCGTGGACAAAAGAAGAAGAAGAAAGGCAGCAAGGGGAAAATTCCATCAGAGAACCCGCCTCCACCTTACATCTGGGGAGATGAGCAACAGCAGAGCTTTGATCAGTTGAGAGATGCCCTTACTTCAGCTCCAGTGCTAGCCTATGCAGACTTCAAGAAGCCCTTTGAGCTGCATACAGACGCTGCATCATCAGCAGGGCTAGGGGCAATACTGTATCAGAGGGATGAAGAAAACAGATTAAGAGTGATTGCGTATGCCAGCCGCACCCTATCAGAAGCCGAGAGGAGATATCCAGCCCACAAACTGGAGTTTCTCGCCTTGAAGTGGGCAGTCACTGAGAAGTTCGCAGACTACTTGCGTGGCGCAACCTTTACCTGTCGGACTGATAACAACCCGTTGACCTACATTCTGTCTTCTGCAAAGTTGGACGCTTGTGGACAGCGCTGGGTTGCAGAGCTGAGCAATTACAATTTTGACATCTTGTACCAGCCTGGAAAGCAGAACACAGATGCAGACGCACTGTCTCGCATACCTGCAGATGACTGGAAGCAGTTATCTCCACCTACAGTGCAGGCAGTATGTGAGTCTTCGCAAGTTTCAGACCTTATCAGTAGCGTTTGCCTGTCATCTGAGTGTTCTGGTCTATTCCAGCAGTCTAGCTTTGGTTGGTGGGACAAGGAAACCTGGATCGATGAACAAGAAAGAGATGAAGATCTTCAACAAGTCATCAGAGTCATCAACGGAGAGAGCCATGCGTTAGTCAAGTTGTGGTACCAACAGCTCTTCAAAAAGAAGTTTTGTACCTGCTCCACAACAAGATGGGTCACTTGGGAGTAGACCGCACCACTGACCTGATGAAGAGCAGGTTTTATTTCCCTAGGATGAGCACCTACATCTCAGACTACATTGCATCTTGCGACCGTTGCATCAGGAGGAAGTCACAAGTTCAACGTACCCCGATGGCTAGCTTGCAGTCTGCAGGACCCATGGATCTCCTCTGCATCGACTTCTTGTCATTGGAGACAGCCAAAGGAGGATTCAGCAGCATCTTGGTCATGACTGATCATTTCACCCGGTATAGTCAGGCAGTGGCAACGAGAGACCAGACAGCCCGAACTACTGCTAAGGCAATTGTGGACTCCTTCGTCAACCACTACGGCATGCCAGTGAGATTGCACTCGGATCAGGGAGCAAACTTTGAGTCTTGTACCATTCAACAGCTGTGTGACATCTTTGGCATCAAGAAGACCCACACCACTCCATACCATCCACAAGGCAACTCCCAGTGTGAGAGATTCAACTCTACTCTATTGTCCATGCTTGCTTGTTTGACAGAAGAGGAGAAAGTGAGATGGAAAGACCACCTGCAGTATGTTGTGCATGCATACAACTGCACCAAGAACGATGCTACTGGCTACTCACCATTTCATCTGATGTTCGGCAGAAAGCCTCGCCTCCCAGTTGACATCATCAGGGGATTAGAAGAATCATCAGAGGAAGTTGACTACAACCAGTACGTCCAAGGCATCAAGGATGGTCTTGCCGCCGCTTATGAGAAAGCCAGCAAGTTCGCTTCCGAACAACAGCTGAAGAACAAGCAGTACTATGACAAGAGGGCTAGAGCTACAGTATTGGAGGTTGGAGATAGGGTATTGGTTCGACGTGTGGCATTCAAGGAAGGCGGACCCCACAAGTTGGCAGACAGATGGGACGATGGCGTCTACAAGGTCATTGGTATCCCTGAAGACAAGGTCGGTGTCTACGATGTCCAGCTGGAAGACGACGCCAAGGCCAGGATTCGACGTCTTCACAGGAATCTGCTGCTGCCTTTAGGTCACATCTCTGCAGTGCCACCCAGACCAGTACCCAAGCCAAGACTGTCTAAGCCAGCACAAGTTACCACAACCCATGATTCTACATCATCAGATGAGGATGAAGTTCTTGTCGTAAGACCGAACACCAGATCCAGATCAGCACCTCTGCGCACTGTGTCAACCAACTCGGAGGAACAGCAGGGCAGTGAGGCTGAGGAAACTGAAGCTGAGGTTGAATCAGACAGCGAGCCTGCAGCTGAGGAGCATCCAGCGGAAGTTGCCAGACATCCGCAGGAACCTCAAGTGCCAAACGCTGAGGCCGCACCTGAACAGCCAGCTTTAGTGCGCAGGTCGACTCGAGTGAGGACTCGTCCCAAGTGGCAGACATCTGGTGATTATGTCATGGACTACACCCAACAAGCTCGTCTTGATATATTGTCTCAAGTGTTAATGCAATTAGAAAATTTGAAATAAACTTGTTACCACAATTCATGGTGTTTGTTTTATTTTCAAATTTATAACGATGAATGGTCCATCGTCAAATCTTCAATTGCATTATTATAAATTTTGTACATTTTGAATTTTGGAAATAAATGAGATAAATTTGATTTGTCGATTGATTCATGTCATATCATTTCATCATCATTTACTTTTACCTTTTTTGGGTTTGTACATAGTGTGGGATATAAATAGTTTTGTTGAGGACAACTTTCTCCAAGAGGGGGAGTGTGTAACACCCAGTTGGTCCTCTGGTCAATTGGATCAGAGAAAACCCAAATGTTCCTTATGATTGTGGGTTCACTCAGCCATGAGGATTATTACTAACAGTTTAACTTTGTTTTCTATACTAATCTCTGGGAAGTTTTCATTCCACTGCAAGAGTTCAGAGAGAACACACTGTTATATGCTTGCTATTTGTGACCAAATAAGCCCAATCAGGGTAAGTTGTAACTTTGGTTATTCTTTATCAGCTACTATTAATTCATTGTGAATTTATTGTGCTTTACATCAGATGTTATGTACATACTCATATCAGTCATTTGTACATATAACCATGTTTCATGTATGTCATATTCTTACAAGTATTGTTTTATTTTATTGTAGGCTAAATGGTTTAAATCGTCTAAATGGTATATTGAATAAAGCCATTTTAAAGAAAAGAGAAGTCTTTGTCCATGTATACACGGGTTACATAATCATCAAAATTACTTTTATCTTGCATACGTCTAATATTAAGGTAAATGTTTTTAACCACTTTTTGGCATCATTCAACTAAATTATCTGTGCTAACTATTCACCCTAAGCCTCCTTTACGATTGTTTATATGTAAGAAAATCTGTCACTATAGCTATTACTAAACCATCTTTTATGATTATTAATTGTCTATTTACTTATAATTGCTATGTAAATCCGATGTTAATTTATTTTCATTCACTGTAAGGTGGCCCCTCGATAGCGGAACTATATCCTTAAAGGGGTCTCCTTTGCCTAATTATTAATATTATCTTTTATTTCATGTAACTTGTTATTATTTCTTAAGGCAGAATAAACTGAATCTGAGTCTGAGTCTGAGTCTATTTACCTTGGCAGAAAACATTGAAGGAACCCTTATTTTTTTATCAACTAAGGTGATACTGTCAGTCAGCTGGCTTTATGCAAACAGTGGTGTGAGGAGTGGCTTTTGGAGTTGGGAGTGTTAATGTAATATTATGATAATTTTCAGTTGGTGTCATGATGTTCGTTTGGCAGTTCAGAGTGTGGTTCTTGAGAAAGTCAAAAAATTTTGTATGGTATGTAAAAATGATTTTACTGGTGCAATACTGGTGTTAATTGTTGAACATGGCCATTTACATTTGCGAAATTCCTATCTGCAGACTTGTGTGTTGTGAACTGTACATGTATGTTTATGCAGTGTTCCATTTTAATAACTCAAGGGAACAATTTTATTACCTTGATTTCCCATGACTTTTGTATCTTTTATTCTAGAAGGCATTTCAGTGAGACCTCCAGGGAAATCTTTCTAAGCAGGGTGTGAACAAGCAAATAGTATCTAACCCATATTGACGTAGAAACATGGCATGAGCAGCTAGGAACCTGACAGGAGGGAGCATAATAATATGTGATATCAACTCAGCACCTGTTCTGTTGCTTTTCACCTGAGTTCCTGAGGCATCGTTTTGTAAACAGAAGTTTGCCTTTTTGATGTTTTTAAAAAGTAGTGGCAAGGGTGTCATTATCCACTTAACAATATTTTTCAAAGATAAAAAAACCCAAAAAATAGACACAAGATTAAGTGACGGTAAAGTGATACCCTAACTGCAATTCTACTCTTCTGTGAGAATGTGTCTACAGTTGTTAGCAATGACTGCTCTGCTTGACCTATCAAAACATGGGGTAGCTTTCTTTTCCTCAGTTGTCTGGCATTGCAGAATTTGCTAAGGATTTAGAGTAGGAACAAGAAGTTGGGGATGAAGTCAGATGCTGCTTCAGCCTTGGACCACATGGATTGAATCTCAGCATCCAAATGAAAACCTCAAACAAGACAATGGAGGCAATTGTATCGATGGCCACATGGTAATTTGTACATAGCCGTAACTGTGTTGTTAGTTACACCATCAATGCATCAGTGCCATCAGTATACAACTAGGGAGTAAAAGCATCATCGAAAGCAGCATCAGGTCTGGTTGCAGCAGCATTGGGGTACCTTTAATCCGGGGCTTGGCTCATAATTATATTAAATGCTTATGTCAATATTATCAAGGTCAAGATGAGTCTGCCATTGCTTTCGACAGCTGGATTAAGTCTCGAACAATGTGTATACAATTCTGTACATGCGTGTACATCATATTTATGTGACTGTTCATTTATTTATGACAAATATGCAATCACTGCATGAGTCTGACACCCACTGTGTGCAAACATGATACAAATATCCTACACAAATCACTGACAGAGCAATGCATTCATTGCAACCTTATCTTGTTGTGAAATAATGATACAATGTATCCTAAACTGAAACTGCTTCTTTTCCAAACTGAAGCTACGATTTTATATAATGTTTTCCCAAAACTGACAAAATTATTTCATCCAAATAGCATATCATGATGACATTGTAGTACTTCGCATATATGTAATGAATATATTGGCAGATTCTTGGCAGTTCAGAACTGGCTCAGCATGAAGATGCTACTTGCAATTTATCATTGGGAATACCAAGTCCTTGAATGTACCAGAACATGTACAGCTGTGTTTATGCAATAAATGTACACTTCCAAGCCAACAGGACCTTCTCGTAGTCCAACCATGACAGGATAAATGGCCATTTTGCTCAGCATGTGCTTAGAGACCATTCATTACAGTCGGAACACCTTCAACAGTCAAGCAATAACCAATATGTAAGCAGACCTGCCAAGTACTCTCCAGGAATCCTTAAGAAATGCCCAGGAAATTCTGATGGACCAAAAGAATTCCCCAGGGATTCCTGCATCTTGGAAATCATCATTTTTCCATTGCACCTCAAAGACAGCAAGATGCTCAACACATGAGGTGCTTCTCCGGTTGTGGCTGTTGTTAACCACAAATAAACACCAAGCATTTGGCTGTTTACATCAACAATTTGGCTGCCACTGCTCTTTTTACTTCTGAAAAACAATTGTTGCTAGCAGCCCAATCAAAAATAGCAGATCTATAACAAAGCGACTAAGCCACTGAGTTCTAACAACAATCTGCATGTGTGGTACCAAACATCACTTTAACCTCTTTAATTTGTGTCGCTCTATGCAGCAATGGAAGGAGATCACAACATGTTATGGATTATCCCCAGCAGATTACCTCATTATAAGTCACTGCCATTTAAAAGAGTCTTTTAATAATATCCCGCTCAGAAGTTGCATGGGAATTTTTAAATTCTATTGCCGCTAATCGAAAATGCAGTACCTTCAATGTAAGATATCAAAATAGGTAAACTTTTAGAAAGATGGATAGTAAGATAGACAAATTATTGTAGATCAGATAATTTGGTAGCCCTACTGACACACTTTACTCTCCACTTAAGTTGTGGTTTACCTACTCTAGGCCATCTGGTCATCTCATTCCATCATCATCCCACAGATTGCTTCTGCAATAAAAGATGCAGCTGCTAAGGAATGCTTTGGTGCTCTAGCAAAACTTGTTTAATTTATTCACCTTCCTTCAATAAATTTCACCCTTATCAGCAGTTCTTATTAACTGTACGCCAGGAAGTAGCAGGATCACGGAAATGGGCGCCATGGATGAAAAACTGTAACCTTTTGAATTGAATTTAGAGCAAGAATCCATTTTCCTTTCCGTAAGTTAAGCAATGAAATTGCATTTGGAAAAGATTTAAGTATGCACAGTGTGGAAAGGCTTCATTACTCCATGGACATTTTTTACTTTCTTAAAATCATAGTTTCTGAGACAATTATACTAGTAATGCTTTTATAATTATACAACAGTGGTCTCTGGAACTCATTTTGTCTGGTTCCATGGGAGACCTGCCAGAATGAGACCAGTGGTTGGACAAAGTGGTAGTAACTGCAGTCACCCAAGAGTCATAAACTTCCCTTATAACTTTTGCGTCCAATAAAGTTTTTGTTTATTTTGAGGATGAAGAGGCCCCAAGGCTTCTCTACTTGGAGGTACAGAACCACTGCAGTGGGGAGTCTGCAAAAACCTTGATTCTGTCCAGACGTGCACCTCAACAAACAAAGGCAAATGAAGCCAAAGAACTTGAAAGAAGCAGGAACTAGACTCATCCCGCACAACTTCATAAGATCAGGTAAAAACTTCTTCTGTTGTAACTTAACCACCCAAACACACTTCAGATCTTCTGATTAGATGAAGTCTTGCTTTGGAAGGTAATGTTTACATTGGATCAAAAATATTGAAGAACCCTGATTTTTTATCAACCTCAAACCAGGTGTATGGTGGTGCCGTCTGTCAGCAGACAGTTGCAAACAGAGAAGTGAAGAGAAGGGAGGGTATGATGATTGTCAGTTGGTGTCATCACAGTCGATCTGGTGGTTTGATATTGTGCAGTTCAGAGTATGAGTCTCATACATGGGGAGGAACAGAATTTAGATAAGCCTCAGTTTATAAGTTCCTTCACACTCATCCTTAGGTCAGGTAATCTCAGGTAATTATTGAAAGCAGGTTCTCGGTGTTCAGATCTTCATGAGTCAATATGTATGATGAAATTCAAAATTTTCCCACTGCATGGATTTAATAGTGATTTGTACAAATTAAATACACAATGTCACTGATTTACCGACCTTTTACAAATTGATTCAAATGAACAAGATGACAGCATTGCTCATGTACGCATTTGGAGAAGATAAACATAATGCATAAATATGTGGCTGGATCATGTATACCTTTCCCATCTGATAAATATTCAACATCTCTACTGAATGACAGTGAACACCTTTCTTTAATCTGTTTGCAGAGGAGAAGATCAAATGAAGTCAGAACGAGAATGAGCCTGTGGCCACTGCTACCTGGACATCTCCTGTGAGAGGTTTTCATCTGGATGTTGAGATTCAGTCCAGGTGGAGAAGCTTCTTACTACCAGGAGGACTCCTCATTCACACTGTTTGCCTCTTGCTGCTGCTGCAGAGCTGAACAACTAGTAAGCTACAGCATGTTTTAATAGATTAAGTGGAGATGTTCTCCATGGCCTTATGGTTTAAGGTGCTTGTTTGTGCTACCAGTTTGGCTGTGAGGTTGTGTGTTTAACTCCCACTCCTGGAACTTAATTTGGTCCGATCCCATTGGATATTTATGGAGGATAGACATGATTTCACAAATATGTGGCGGGATCATATGTACCTTCACATCTGATAAATCTTCAACAAAAGAGCCTCTCAACTGAACACCCTTCTTTAATCTGTTTACAGTCGAGAAGATCAGACGAAGTCACCAGAATGAGCCTGTGGCCATAACAGCCTGGATGTAGTCTTCAGTGAGGTTTTCATTTGGATGTTGAGATTCAATCCATGTGGTTTGCATGTGAAGCCGCATCTTACACCATGCAGGCGTATCTTGGCTCATTCAGCCTGCATTTCAAGTTATGTTGCAATGCAACAACCTGAAAGATACAGCACTTTTTATCAGGTTATCAAGTGGAGATGTCAATGGCAACAATTGTAGATTTCACCATTTTGGGAAATCAGTTATGAAGGAAATTCACTCTGCCAAACAGTCATTTGAACTTCTCAGGCACACTTCATACAATGTATATCTTCAAACAGAATATTTTCTGCAGTAACTTTACCATCCTGCTTCATATATTTTGATTGGAGGATGGGGACTTGAGTTCCATTTTAGCTCTCAATGTCATATTTACCTTGGCAGAAAACATTGAAGGAACCCTTATTTTTTTATCAACTAAGGTGGTACTGTCAGTCAGCTGACTTTATGCTAACAGTGGTGTGAGGAGTGGCTTTTGGAGTTGGGAGTATAATATTATGATAATTTTCAGTTGGTGTCATGATGTTGGTTTGGCAGTTCAGAGTGTGGTTCTTGAGAAAGTCAGAAAGTTTTTGTATGGTATGTAAAAATGATTTTACTGGTGCAATACTGGTGTTAATTGTTGAACATGGCCATTTACTAAATTCCAATGTCCAGACTTGTTTTTTGTGAACTCTGTTTAATAGTGTTTATGCAGTGTTCCATTTTAATAACTATTATTATCTTGACTTTCGTATCTTTTTTTCCAGAAGACATTTCAGTGAGACCTCCAGGGAAACCTGTCTAAGCAGGATGTGAACAATCAAATAGTATCTAACCCATATTGACTTAGAAACATGGCATGGGCAGCTAGGAACCTGACAGGAGGGGGCATAATAATACCTGATATCAACTCAGCACCTGTTCTGTTGCTTTTCACCTGAGTTCCTGAGGCAGCGTTTTATAAACAGAACTTTACCTTTTTGATGTTGTTTAAAGTAGACGGCAAGGGTGCCATTATCCACTTAACAATATTTTTCAGAGATAAAAAACCCAAAAAATTCATGCAAGATTAAGTGACAGTATATGATACCTTAAAACTGCACTTCTACTCTTCTGTGAGAATATGTCTGCGGTTATTAGCAATGACTACACTGCTTGACCTATCAAAACAAGGTGTGGCTTTCTATCTTCTAATCAGAATACCTGAAATGCATTTGGATGGTAACATTTTACCATCGGAGGCATCTGAATAGCATTAAAAGTTTTTAAAGACTCCGTGCAGCAATGGTTCCACTTGGAAAGTATTCAAACCTCTTCATCTTTTGAACAAGAGCAAACAATACAAAATGGTGATGTGTGGTTACTACTCAGAGAGGAAGTTATCCAGTTGAATCCAGTGTTAAAATTCTACTACTGGCTGTTAAATAAAGAAAACAAAATCCTTAATGGAGACCAGCAAGAAGCTTTTTTCAGAATGAATAGAATAAAATGTTCCGCAAACAACTTTTGCTTGTAATTAATTTTAATTCAAAAAGTTACAATGATAACAATATGTGGAAGCAATAGGTCAATTAATTCTAAAAATGTTTATCTTATGTAACTTTCGTTTTCAGGATCCATAATCCTTTGCCTCTGAACCCTCTGGATGGCATGGTCATTTGGGTTGTGAACAAGGAAACATCATCAAACTCATTTAAACTATGCAACATGTCAGGGTAAGCCAGAAACAAGAAAAGCAAATGCAACAAGCAACATTACCTTATTGGTTGCCATCAACCATTTAAAGTCACCAGAGTCTTTTATAAATAAATAAACATAACTTGAAGTTTCTGGTTTTGGATGTTTGAAATGGCTGCCATGCAGTTTCCACTTTACAAGGTTTATGAAGGTAGAATGCCGAAAAATTAATAAGGTGATTATTAGGGAAAAAAGTTAGGGGGTACCATCACCAAATTTTACACTTCTATTATTTTCCATTGGATGTTGGATCACCCTAGTGATTATTTAACAATCAATTAAGGTCTTAGTCGTCCCTTGACTAACAATAATATTTCCAATGTATGAGAGTGCATTATCCATTAATTAATGTCCAGCTGTGTCAACTTGTGGTCAACAACTTCCCAGCTTGACCTGTTAAAACATGCGTTTTCCTCTCTGGGTTGTTCAGCATTGCAACAGCAGCAAAGGAGGACTCTCAACATGTATGAGCCAAGACCAGGATGGTGTCAGATGCTGCTTCAGCTGCGGAACACATGGATTGAATCTCAACATCCAAATGAAAACCTGACACAAGAAGACATCCAGGCAGATGGAGTCATAGCCACAGGCTCATTCCAGGATCACCTGCATCTGTATTGTGTAAAAAAACCGCAGGATGACTGAAGGATGGTGCGAGTTTGGAGGCTCTTTTGTTCAAGACAATTTGGAATAAGATCTTTTTTCTGGGAACTTTGCATCACCTAGCATCTATTACAATCTAAAAATCTATTATTTTTTGTCCTTTTACAAGGAAATAGACAGGATTTGTCTGAAATTTTGATATTTCGAACAATGTATGATTTTTTTAGTTTTGACCAAATGTGAGTCCAAAAAGTTTTAGTTAAACTAACAAATTTGGTTCACAATTAATCTTTTTGACATTTTCACACAGACTGGAGATAAATAGCTTAAGAAAAAAAACACAGCTCAAATTCAAAATAACTTGTTTGTGACCATGAACGTTCCACAAAATATGAAGAAAAAAGATCATCAGCAGGAAAGGGACTAAACATATATGTTGCCATGTGCTTAGATGATTACACGAAACATCATTATTCAAAATGAAGAACAACTTGTGAAACCTTAATAAATATTTTTCTGAAAACAAAGTTATCTGTCTGCCAGTCTCTTCTAGAAGGCACCACTGATAACTGCCTGTATGCTGGAGCACACTCTGGTGTTTGGTTGTGCATATTGCACTCCTGCAGAATTTCTTGCTCTATCACAAGATATCCCCTCCCTCTTATCCGCAATTACTTCAGAAAAAAGAATTAATTAAGAATTGAATTAAGTTGCTCTATTTTGCAAATTAGGAGATTGGGATCTGATCGACAATTGTTTTTTAAGCGCAAAACTCATTCTGTCATACGCATTATTTGACTTGAGGAAATCAAAATTAACTCTAGGTCTACGCCTGTACGTTCCTCGGATTTGTCCTTAATTCTAAATCTATTAGAACAATGTTCTTCGACATGAAAATAGGCAAAATATAGATATTTCATGATTCTGGTCCTTCATTGCAATGCATCCGCCACATGCATAATTGTAGGGCGTATAATTTCATACCATGGAAACCACATACATTGTAAATTGAAGCAATCTTGTATTAGATTCATGCGTAAATTTGCAATGGATCATTGAAGCTGTATGAATATAGTCTGTTGTCTTTTTTCTAATAAATTCTCCCTAATGAATCCCTGAATCCTGACGATCCACATTGTGTGAACTGGATTTAAATTGCATTCCAAGCACTTCGCTATTGATTAGACCTACTTTCTGATGAAGCATTGTTGTTGAGAACTACATCACTCAGAGAAGCTCTTAGTTGAGGCTTTTGTTTCAGGTTTGGTGCATTCATGGCTTTTGTCACCAAATTTACAAGTACAATGCTGATGTCATATAGTAAACTTAGAGGCATGAAGCACCTCAGTTGTTTTTGTTTCAGGCCAAGAAATAAACACAGAAGTTGATGAACTATTGATGTTTTACACATGTACACATGCCTGTCACATGGACACCTAGGCTGTGTAAATTTAGGTTCATGCAGTAAACAGATGCATCTTAATGGTTTGACAAAAAATAATATGAGTTTTTAACTTCAGCAAATGAAATGTTTTGCAGTCACTTGTGTTAAATTTTATAATGGTAGGAAGTGTAATTTCTGATTAGTGATAAAGTTGTAGCACTCCTTTTCATGCAGTTTTTCACATTGTTCAGTCTGATAGAATGTCATGGGATACAATGTTATCAAAGATCTTGTAAAAAGGACACTTGCCTTTTTGTTGGTATCAAAACAACCTCTTTCATTTTTTTTTTTAATGTGAGTCAACTCAGACGAATGTAATTGTCAAATTGACTGTTGTGGGTAATTGAGAAAAGTAGTTTCCAATTTAAGAGAAAAGCTATTTCAATCAAATACCACGATTAAACGCTGATCAAATTAAGATTCTGGGTTTTGTGACAAAGCACAAATTGGCAGCATTGCCTCCCAAAAGAGAGGCTTTTATTCAAAATTAAATCAAAGATAAGATTCTTCTTGGCATCTGTCTGTGAGGATTACTTGCAAATCAAGAATCACCTTACCAGGAATCGTTTGAACTCTGATACTGGAAACTGTTGCCATGAGCACAAATTGGATCTCTGGAAAAGTTATCCTTAATGACACCATTTAACTCAAACATCGTTTTACTGAGCACTGAATAAATATAAGATGCAGAAATAACAATTTTCAGAAATAAAGGTTCACGTCAAGATCAATTTTTTTTTTGTCAATTTTTTTTTATCAACCCCTAATTCCATGGTACCATAGTAATTATTGTTAACATACATCAACAGATATACATTTCAGACAATATGACTTGATGTAACCCTTTCTTGTGTGTAAAAAGAACCTGTTGTTTGTAATTGAAAACAGGCTGCTGCATTGATGTGTTAGTTTTTTCTTCTCTGTTCACATAAATACTATACAGCAAAATGATGACTTCACCTAGTGTCCACTGAATCAAGGTAAACCCAGAATATTCCTCCACTGATTAGACTTATACATACAGTACAACTCAATATGAAGTAAGAACATTTTCTGTCAGAAGTCCTCTGTTGACCTATTCTGCCCAAATTTCTCATCTTCACCCAAAATCTCCTTACAATTAGACACAATTTGAAAGAAATCAAACACAATTGGAGTGGTGGGGTTTGAATTGGTTCATTTATGTCAATTAAATATAATTTTAAAACATAGTTCAAAGTAGGCAAAGGTAAGACTTGATTTAGAGGTTGGCCAAAGGTGTGAAAAAGCAAAGTTGTGGCTGATTCTTCCTTCATGCTTGAGAGTCATTCTTTATTTTGGGTTGTATTGTAAATGAACCATTCTTGAACTGAATAAACTGCATCACCCAGAGCAAACTGTTGGTTTCAGCTTTCATTTCTACCTTGTTACATCAACAGCTCTCGACACAATAAATCACGTTTGTGTCATGCACCGAACTTTGAGAAGTTGTTTATATCAGGCTGAGAAATAAACAAGAAGTTGATAGAATATTGATGATTTGCAAGTGTGCATGTGTTAATCTATGTTGTTTCTTTTGTGTGTTGAAACTGTTGATGCATTGAACTTTTGTAGCTTTCAGGGATTTTGACAGGTGTGGCAGAAAAAATTACCAATCATACTGTAAAGTATGGAGGGCTATGGAGGGCTTGGGAAGGCTGCATTTGCTGCTTTGGTCAGATTGCATTTTGACTCATTTTGACTCATAGAGGCAGAAGGACAAATGGATTCAGAGCAATGTCCACTGAGTGATTTCCAATCAGGCCAAGGCCAAAGGTTCCATTTGGGGAACAAGAATGAGCAGAGGGGTAGAAGGACAAAGGGCCATAAATCTAAATTCAATGACCAAACTGACATTTGGGGATCCAAATGTATTCAGTCAATACCCAAATACCATCCTGTGGGGGACTGATACCTTGGTGACTCAAAGGGGGGAAGGTCATTGTAGGCAGTGAAGGGTGTGAGCAGTACACTTGCACAATGGGGCAGGAATGATTAGTGGGAAACCTTTTGACCAGTAATGAGGGCTGGGACATTAAGGGGATCAAGTGGGGCACTGTGAGTCAGGCAGAGGAGGGGTGATTGGAGAGGGGTACTTTGGGATACATTGGAGATTTGTGAGAGGGGAAATGACTGTAGCTAATGGCTGGCAACTGAAGCAGCAGTTGCACTAATGACTGCTGCAGGAAGCAGCAGCTGCAGGGAAGTGTTAGGATAATGGGGTTGAAATGAAGCCTCAGCTGCAGGCTGGCCAGATACTATTGGTGGATAACTGAATTGATGATGATGTATGTGAATTAATTATGTAAATGTGAATGTAATAAAACTGTGGGGGCTGAATGGCCCAGGCAGATTTGGCTTGGAGTAACTACTCTCAACCGATGTGTTTGTTGACTGACTGAATGAAATAACTTGATGCTCAAGCAGAGTAACTTAGTCTTAATCTCAACTTGGATTTATGGAGTTAGATATAGGAGGATCTTATATCTTGGTGACCCCCGACTGTGATCGTCTGCAATAGCAGTGGAATTCGTACACGAGAGTGTGAGCAAGAACAACATGGATCTACAGCATCAACTCATCATGCAAGTCGAAAGCCTAAACGCCAGAGGAAGAAGATGTATAGCTATCGCCATTCTGGAGCAGCTGAAAGACTTTGGAATTGAACTCAACGTGGACATCGAAAGCATAACTGTGAGTCACTTAACATCTATCATTGTAGCCCTGACAACCAGAGAGACCACCCAGTAATGAAAGAGTTGTAAGAAGACAGACAGTGACGAGAGAGCTTTGCAGATAGGACATTGACAACAAGCACGGCGACAAGATGATGGAACAAATTATCCAAGCGGACCACACTCTCCGACAGGAGCAGGTCAATCATCTAAAAGCCCAGGCGAAACAATACTCAGAGACTGCTGAACGTACTAAAGCGGAAACCCAGGCAAAGAGAGTGAGAAATTGTGATGGTACGTCAACCGAGAAAATCAGAGAATGGTTCAGGGATATTGAACTGACAACTCCTTATGCCACGAGAACGGTTTACATAGCCTCTTTGACCGCAGAGGGATCGTTGAGGCTTGAGCTAGAGAAGTTCCTGACTGCCTCAGCGGATAGGGCAGCAGTCACCTGGAACCAGCTCAGGGAACATCTGCAAACGCTCTTCTTGTCACAGCACGAGGAGGAACGACTCAGGGATGCTCTCGAGAAAATGGAACGCCAGCCATATGAGACGACTATGGCCTTCGGGAGAAGATTTTCTCAAGCGGCCGACCTCGCTTACCCGGCTGCTAATAGAAACGTTGATCAACAAAGGACCATGCTACGTCATTATATGCGAGGATTGGGAAACGAGAAGTTAGTGCTGCGACTCATACAAGAAAAGGGGCCAGCGGATTATCTCGACGCAATCACGGCAGTAGCTAAGTACGAGGCAGACTCGTACAGTGTATACAGAGCCATGCATGGAGCCGCCCCCCCTGAGCGCATTGAGGAGCCGATGGACGTCTCGGCTGTGAGAACAAGACAAGGGGAACACAGGGAGCCTGAGACGCTGGGAGCCACGGGAGGTGGACAGATGGAGAGGATGCAACGCCAGATTGATGGACTGGGGCGTGAATTCACCCGTATGATGGCCATTGACAGGAAATCACAGCCTGTGATGAAACCCAGGGAGCAGAGACAGCAGCCAGCAAGACCGCAGTCAACTCCTCGGGATGCCCACGCTCCTCGACCAAGACGGAGGTTGCCTCCTCCTCGTTTCACACCTGATGGACAGCCCATCTGCTTCAAGTGTGATCGACCGGGCCACATCAAGATGGACTGTCCTCAAGGGCGCAGATCACATTCCATGAGACCATCACGAGGTAGGCAGGGCCAGGGGGGATATTGATTAGGGGCTGTGGCGCCCCAAGCCTTTGTTGAGCTTTCTATTAATGGGGAACCCATATCAGGGCTTGTGGACAGCGGAGCCTCAAGGTGTGTAATGAGGCGTAGAGAATTTGTGCTAATGTGTAGGAAAGCAGGCAGACAGCTTATTGTGAAAAGGACCGCTGGGTTAACGGGCGTCACAGGCCATGAATTGCAGGTGTGGGGTGAAACGCAAGTAGTGTTTGATCAATTTGGATGTGTGAATGTAGTGGTGGTAGATGACATGGCCTATGCTTTTATATTAGGTAGAGATGCTATGAAACAGGATGGCATGGTGATAGATTATTCTAGGGGTACTCTGTTGTGGAAAGGGGTAGAGTTGCCACTTGTTCCAGTCAGGGGACAGGGGGGCCACATGGGTGTGATTGATGGGCCAGGCGATAGAATCATGAAGTGTGTGAAGGACAATGAGGCAGTGTTTAGTGCCACAGGGCAGAGAATAGGGAGGCACACAGATATAGCAGTGAGAATTCACACCACAGGACCCCCAGTCAGGCAGAGGCCTTACAGAGTGCCATTCATGAAAAGGCAGGCTTTAGAGTTGAAATTAGCTGAAATGTTAGAACAAGATATCATAGAACCGTCTTGCTCACCATGGGCAAGCCCAGTAGTGTTAGTTATGAAGAAAAGTGTGGAAGAATTGCCTAGATTTTGTGTAGATTATACAAAGCTAAATAGCATGACAGTGAAAGATAGTTATCCTGTACCGCTGATCCAAGATGTCCTGGATTCGCTGCAGGGGGCAAAAATATTTTCCACGCTAGATTTAAAGAGTGGATTTCATCAATTGCCATTAGATGAGAGGGATAGAGAAAAGACGGCCTTCATATGCCACAAGGGCCTATATCAGTTCAAATCGATGCCCATGGGCCTATGTAATGCGACGGCCGTGTTCCAAAGGGCAATGGATAAAGTATTGAATGGATTAGTGGGGATTAGCGTGATGGTGTACGTGGATGACGTAATCGTGTATTCGCCTGATGAGGACAGTCATGTGACGCACCTGAAGCAAGTCTTTGATAGGATGAGACAATACAATCTCACGCTGAATCCAAAGAAATGCGTGTTTGGGCAACAAGAGGTCAAGTTGCTCGGCTTCGTGGTGGGGGCGAAGGGACACCGAGCTGACCCTGACAAGGTCAGGGCCATTAAGGACATGCCCCCCCCTGACAATGTGAAAGCAGTGAGACGTTTCCTGGGCGTTACAGGATATTACAGAACCTGCATGCCTGATTACGCCAGAATATCAGAGCCATTGGTGGCGCTGACCAAGAAGCACGTCAGATTCCATTGGGACGGCGAAAAACAGCGCAGCTTCGAAGCTCTAAAGGACTTGCTGATCAGTGAGAGGGTGATGACTCATCCTCGTACAGATAAACCTTACATTGTCTATACAGACGCGTCTAATACGGCTTTAGGAGCGGTGCTTGTACAGAAAGAGGAGGGCACAGGGATCGAAAGACCGATCAGCTATCTGTCGAGGCTCTTCTCCAGCACCCAGCGAAGATGGGCGGCAATCGAGCGTGAAGCTTATGCTCTGATCACGGCACTCACTGTGTTTAAACCGTATTTATATGCCGCGGAATTCACTTGCTACACGGATCACAAGCCGCTGACTTCATTGTTCACCAAACAATAGAACAATACCAAGATCCAACGTTGGGCCATCTTGGTGGCGGAATTTGGCTGCAAAATCAGCTACCGAAAGGGCAAAAACAATGTCAGAGCAGACATGCTGTCCAGACTAGAGCCCAACATAATTGCCACTTATGATGACTTGGACTGGCAGGTAGCGGATCCTGAGCCGACTGATCAAATAGAAGAAGAAAAGCAGCCCATCTTTCATGACACATTGGACCTGGACCAAGTGGCCCGAGAGCAGCAGAGCATGACGGAGTGGCTGGAGGCAGTGGACAACCAGAGCGATTATGAAGTAGTGGAAGGGGTGCTGTATTCAGTCAAAAGGCCTCATGAATATGCAGCAGACTACCCTAGACTGGTAGTGCCACGAGCATTCAGGCAGCAAGTAATGCAGTGGGCACATGAAGAGGTGGGACATATGTCCTACATGAAGACAATGAGGAAATTACAAGAGGCGTACGTTTGGGCAGGAATGAGGCGTGACGTCAAGCAATTTGTGAAGCTGTGCTCTATTTGTGCAGTGCATTCCAAGCGGCCAGTGCATGTTGCCATGGGTGAGATGACAGTGGCAAAGGGTCCGGGACAAATCATATCAGTGGACCTAGTGGGTCCCCTATTGCGCTCTCCCCAAGGGAACACGAACATTTTGGTGATAATAGATCATGCTAGTGGATATGCGGACTGCTACCCGATTCCCAACAAGACGAACGAGGCGGTCTGGGCAAAGCTCAGGCAAGAATATTTCCCGAGGTTTGGGGCGCCCAACTGCATGATTACAGATCGCGGACTTGAGCTAAATGCCAGAGCCATGAGACATTACTTGGAGGGAATAGGAGTGGATCACAGACGTACCACCCCATATAACCCTCAGGCAAATGGCAAAGTGGAACGCTTCAATCGCACGTTGAAGTCCATACTGGCCAAGTTGGTTAACAATCGAGTGGCAGATTGGCAAGATCAACTGGGGCATGCAGTGGCATGTTACAACTCTTCCACCTCAATCACCACAGGACACACACCATTCTTCCTGCATTTTGGGAGACATCCCAGGATGCCAATACACCGAGCCCATGCTCAAGTGCAGGACCAGCCCATGTTAGAGGGCAGACTGCATGAGTATTACCAGGCAATAAGGCAAGCTCGTAATCTCACTGAGGACTCCAGGAAGTACAACAGGGAGAGATTGTTGCAGAAAGAGAATGTGGAGCCGCTGAAGGTGGGTGACAGTGTGGTGATCCGAGCTAACGAACCACTGACACTTACCAGCCGTTGGGACAGTGCACGCGAAAGCAGACTGGCTTTGGTCAGACATTTTGTCTGACAGAGAGATGGCTCTGGTCAGCCAATTTTAATTTTTGTCAGACAAATTAAGTCTCTTCTTGTGGCATCTTTTAATCTATAGTTAGCGCTCTGTCCATTTTACGGACATGCAGAATGTTGCTTCAAGTATTTGCATGGGTCTCAATTAAGAAGAAGTCAATAGATTTTTGTTTGCCAATAGAATGAAAAAAATTATAGGGCCTATCTATTATGTTTATATAAATGTTTGATATTTCTAGGGCATCAATACACACTTGATTCTACTTGTTCTTGTTAGTTTTTACAAGTTTTATATTCGTAGTAGTTTTTAACTGAAATTGTAAGACCTAAATCATTGGTTAGTCAAATTTATGCACCAGAACTTCTCCGGCTTTGAATATTGAGATTCTTGTTTTCTCTTTATAGACAGCATAGGAAATACTACAGTGTTTTATTCTGGATTGGTAACTTTGTCATGTTTTGTTTTGCCTGCATGGTCCAGAATTGCAATTGAGTGTCAAAAGAGGCTCAAAGAATGGCAGATTTGTTTGAATTGCAATTCAGTCAATTGGTGATTGCCTCACTCTACACAAGCGCAAATTGCAATGTTTCTGGCATGAAAGGGTTGCTGATTGTGCAGTCAATTCCCTGTAACACCTGTAGCTGCTTGCTGTCGGATTTTTTGTCTGACCTGGACCACAGACAGGTCGGACATTTGTAAAAAAGATCGGCAAAAGCCGATTGTCCGACGGTTTTTGCGCGCACTGCGTTGGGACCCCAGGTGGACAGTCACCCAGGTGAGAGGCAAAGTCATTTGGCTGACCCACCAGCCCTCTGGCAAGCAGAAGGTGCTGAATAGGAACAAGGTGCGCCTGGTGAGTCCTGACATGGCCTGGGAAGGGGTAAGGCTGCGCCCAGTCAGGCAGATAAAGAAGGGTGCAGGTCGCCCTTGGCAACCTGCTCGTAGGCAGCAGGGCAAGAAGGAGAGAGTGGTGCAGAGGAGAGAGAGAGAGGAGAGTGAGGAGAGGGAAGAGAGAGAGAGAGAGAGGAGAGAAAGAGGAGAGAAAGAAGGAGGAGAGACAGAAGGAGGAGAGACAGTGGGAGGAGAGAGAGAAAGAGGTGCGACCAGTGAGGGTTCACCAGAAAAGGAGGAGAGAGATGAAGGCAGTGATGAGGCAGGACCCATGGATGAGGGGCTGCCAACAGATGGACAGCAAGGGGGTGACACAGCAGGGCCACAGGGACGCAGGCGAGGACAAAGGCGACGTCGTCCCATTCACTCTAAAGAGGAGGGTGAAGAGCAGCCTGGCAACCCCAAACGAAGGGAGCTGGACCATGAATTGATTGCTGATCGTCATGAGGATCAAGCGGCAGATCAGGGCAACGAAGGAGGGGGTCCAGTGACTGATACGCCCATGAACACGGACCCGACTCCACCCCCGACTCCAGAGGGCAGTGGTCAGGAGCCAATGGAAGAAGAGTCGGCCAATGCGAAGCGAGGGCACCACCCACTGGGCTCCGGTGGACCCCCAGCCCAAACGACAGCGTACATATCTGCTACGCGAGGCCAAGACCAACCACTCTGTGCTTGGACCTCGTACTGATCACTAGCTGTACTGGGAAGCACGCAAGGATATTGTACATCTGCAGTGACTCTTGACTTACACAGGAACTGCTGTACGTTGACACTTGCCATTGTAACCTATCTTTACACTGACACTTAGCATTGGAACTGTGCTTTACCTGACAGACAACTGACATGAACATGAAGTTGTGTCAGGTGTGCGGCCTACTGTTGGCGTGCCTGCTGAGCATGGCAACTGGGGCTGATGCTCAGACGACTGCACCTGCGGAGAAGACTTCAAGCAGGGCTGCACTTATGAAGCCAATTCATCTCCCGGACGGAGTGATGGTGCAAGGAGGGACCAGCCTGAAAACCATTCGAGCTACATGGATGGTGCTGGTAACTCTGCAAGCTCCAACATACCCCGAGGGCCTGACAGAACTGCTGGATGTGATTAGGGACAGTTATGGTCATCTCAGGGTCAGGCCCCTCTTCAAGCAAGCCTGGAAAGGACGACTCGATCAAATGGACATCCGCTTGCCCCACTTCACAACTGGCCAGCCTATGGGAGCTGTGGAGACTCCAGTGATAGTGCCCCGCAGAGCCATCGTTCCATCACGCAAGAAACGAGGACTGATCAACGCGGTCAGCAGTGTGATGGGCTTTCTCTTCGGGACAGCTACACAAGAGGAGGTGGAGCAGTACAAGGTGGCCATTGAACAGCTGCAGAAGAGAACGGGCGACCTGATGCATGTCACCAAGGACATGATGAGCGTTGTAGACCAAACCCAGGCCTACATGAAGAAGACAGAGGACGCTTATCTGTCCTTGGCAAAGCATGTCAAGAACATGGACGTCTTTATTGAACGTATGCGATCGAATATCAATAATATCGACATCCGACTGCATCAGGTTGAGGCGAGACTGGAGATTGAGCAAGCTGTGAGAGAGGCGGAGAGGACGTATGCCCTTTATCAACAACAGCAGGTCCACTTCATGAAGCAGAGGGGAGCGTTGGAGCGAGGACGATTGAGCGAGGAGGTCATGTCACCAGAGTTGCTGCTACAGATCGTCAAATACGCTGCACAACAGGACAAAGCCACGGTAAGCAGTTTGATGTGGTTGTATCAGTATGTTAGGGTGGAGCCTGTGGTAATCTCAGGCAGGGAGTTGATCTATAGGTTAGCATTGCCAGTCTTAGGGAGACAGGACTACCTACTGTTCAATATTAATAGTATGCCAGTACCCATATCGAACTCGGGTATGTCTGTACAAATTCATTTAGACCAGAACTATGGGGTATCCACTAGAACAGGACACATCTTCGTAGCTGAGGGATGTTATGGCCATAATCCAGTCACGTGTCCTAGCAAGCCATTGTACAAGGCAACGGTGCAGCAATGTGCGAGGGGGCTG
Source organism: Platynereis dumerilii (assembly GCA_026936325.1). Classification (NCBI taxonomy): domain Eukaryota; kingdom Metazoa; phylum Annelida; class Polychaeta; order Phyllodocida; family Nereididae; genus Platynereis; species Platynereis dumerilii. The sequence goes on from JAPTHN010000007.1 coordinate 2,448,704, forward strand.
ATCTTCAATCAATCAGACCTGATCAGCCAGTGCAAGTTTGACTTGTCTAAAGGCAATAACGACACTAAAGTCAAACAGACTGCCCCTGATAGGTATTTAATAACCACCTGGTTCACCCTTCTCAAACTGCGCTGCCCGTCAGAGATCGAATTAGCAATGAAGCTACGTCCAGGCACTTATGCTTTGCAATGTGCCTCAGGATGCGTGATTGAAGGTGACACATTCCAAATAGAGTGTCCTGACACATTCCATCTAAAACGCTTCATTAAGATGCCCACTATTCACGTCCATGGCCAGTTCAACTTTTCTAATACCCTCAGAGCTCCTGACCTATTGAAAGCATTCCCAACACTCAAAGACATGCCCACTGGGACTATCCCAGCTGTCAGCTCTGACTTAATTCACCGAGCCATGGCGTTGAGTGATGACCATTGGGCGAAAATCAGACGCCATACCCCTCTGTTGTCCTTAATATTAACTATCCTGTTTGTAACTGTTCTTTTGATTTTGGGTGCTGGCTACATATATTATGCGAGGGGGGCAAAATGGGGTTGGGGCTGTCTGTCACGTAGACGGCGACCCCAGAGCACCCGAGAAGTCAGATATTTACCTCCTCTGGAGGTTTCTGATGACATGGAAGCCAGGAATGAGCCAACTGCAGTGTGATCGCGCGCAATCACACTGCCAATCATTAAAGATCTAATGTAATCTGAATTCTGGGGCAAATGTCTGTAGGTTGGCCACTTATTAGACAAAAGAGTGAATGATAACTTGTTCTTGGAAATTGGTGTTATGATTGATGATTGTTGCGTCTCTCTGAGCGAACATGTTAAACGTATTGTATGAGAAATGATGTTGGTGAGCTACATGCAAGAACCATGCGTAAATTGTTGTATGTAATCTTGTACTTTTAGAAGACATCCGTTAATGGAGTGATATCAGGACTCACTACATGCTGTCAATGTTGATAGAGTCAGGATAATGTAATGTAATGTCTATTGTGTAATGATTCACTACGTGCTGTCAACGTTGATAGAGTCATCCTAATGTACCATGTAATATCTATCATGTAATGATTGTTTAGACCCCTGCAGCTCTGAGACCATAGTCCACCACTGACCCACATCACTGCTACCGCTGGTCCTGGTCTCGGAGCACAGGGGACATTGTCCATCAAATGAGCAAAAACTGTTCGCCTTTTCATTTACATTGTTTCAGCGACACTTGAAGATGCTTACACGACGGAGACGAATTCACTGTGGACGATTACTGAACACGACAAGAGGCAGACGATCGATACCCTGGAAATTTCGAAATGAATATAAATTTATAATGACTGAACTTTAATAATTGTGCTATCCAAATATCACACTGATTAAAATATCATGGAGGAAACAATATTACCCAACACTTAGACTAATCAATATTCTTGCTTTGCCAAAAGCTTTCATGCAATCAGTGACTGAACTTCGTATTGGCATTTTTTTTACTTTGGTAAAAAAGTCAGAGCTCTGGGATTATTAAGGTTAAAAATATGGTTGTTATGTCAAAAGTTGCCTATATCAATGGAAAACTTAGGGTAAAAAATTCATGCTCCTAACTGAATTGGTTTTTTTCAATATTAAACATTAACACCCCCCAAAAATGCTAATTTTCAAGATTTTTCTGGAGACATTCTTGTTTTCAGAGGATATAAGTCTGCTATAAAGTTTGACAATTTTTTTTTAACCTATCATCAAGGAGAATACCTGCACATTCTAAAATTTTAAGAATTATTTTTTTCACTCCAATAAATGTTGAGTTATGATGAGATACATTACTTCATGCACAAACTGATTTGTGATGCCAGAATGCCTGTTTTTGACACTTTTTTTTGAGACATTCTTGTTTTCAGAGGTTATAAGTCTGCTATAAAGTTCGAGAAAAAAAAAATATATATATATATATATTATCAAGGACAATACCTGCACATTCTAAAATATATAAAAATTATTTTTTTCACTCCAATAAATGTTGATTTATGATGAGATACGTTACTTCATGCATAAACTGATTTGTGATGCCAGAATTCCAGTTTTTGACACTTTTTTTGGAGACATTCTTGTTTTAAGAGGATATAAGTCTGCTATAATGTTTGAGAAAAAAAAAAAAAAAAACTATTATCAAGGACAATACCTGCACATTCTAAAAAGTATAAAAATAATTTTTTCACTCAATAAAATGCTGACTTATGATGAAATAGGTTACTACAAGCACAAACTGAATTGTGAATTCATGAGTTCAGAGGTTATAAGTCTGCTATAATGTTTGAAAAAAAATGTTTCTTTAAACTATTATCAAGGACTATACCTGCACATTCTAAAAAGTATAAAAATTACTTTTTTCACTCCAATAAATGCTGATTTATGATGAGATACGTTACTTCAAGCACAAACTGAATTGTGACGTCAGAACGCCAATTTTTGACATTTTTTTAGGAAAATTCATGAGTTCAGAGGTTATAAGTCTGCTATAAAGTTTGAGAAAATTTATTAATAAAACATATATTTTCAAGGACAGAACCTGCACATTCTTAAAAGTATAAAAAAAAATTTTTCACTCCAGTAAAACGGAATTGTGACGTCAGAACGCCAATTTTTGACATTTTTTTAGGAAAATTCATGAGTTCAGAGCTCTGAAGTTTGCTATAAAGTTTGAGAAAACATTTCAAACCAAATCAATCATCAAGGGCAATACCTGCAGATTGTAAAAAATATTTTTAAAAAATGTTCAGTCCAATAAATGCGGATTTGTGATGACATAAGTTACTACATGCACAAACTGAATTGTGATGCCAACTTTTTACATTTTTTTCCAAGATATTCTTGGGTTCGGGTATAAAAGTCTGCTATAAAATTTAAAAAAACAATTTGAAACCAAACCCATCATCAAGGCAGTGCATACACTGTTACAGATTGAATAAAATAACACTATTTTTGAGTTGAGTGATTGAGTCTGAAAAGTTGCTGGCTTATGGTGAGATATCTTTCAAAATTTAAATTTAAAAAAAAGCAGACATCAAAATGATAGCCTTTGTACATTGTCAAGTGAGGCCAGGCCCCTTGCATGGGCACTCCTCTGGATCCACCATTGCTGCTTAGTCAAACATTTGATTTTAAATGCTGCTTTTCATCTCAGTAGTCTAGATGCAACCCATGGGTAAGAAATGCATGCAGTCAGAATTATAAATGAGCATGGCTTATTACGATCATGCAGTATCTCTACAGATACAGAATTATATAATATTCCAAATTGAAAAGAGCCCTAACCACAGAGCCGCCGAATAAATAGAATATCCTGTCAAAAAGAGATAGACCCTAGCACTTTTTCACAATTTGAGATAGTTTTTTTTTCATCAGAGCATGTGCAATGTACGAATGTGGCACACTTTGCATGCACATGAAATAATCAACAAGCTTATAGGCTAAGTTATAGCCTATAATGCCATAAATCAATCATAACTACCTAAACATGCTAAATAAATAAATTCACTTGGGATCATCATGCACAACAAAAATTGCATATCATCAAGTATTCTGTAAATTAAAGTTTTATTTTAAGTTCACATCCATCTCAGGAAATGAAAATTCGGTATTTTACTACTGGCCTACTAAATTTGATATTTACAGATTCAATAGGCCTACATATAAGTTCGAAGAATTACAAAATCATGAGAAAGAAGTGTCCCAAAGGTAAGGGACTAAAGCTTAGGTTATTTTTAATTCTCAAGGAAATTGAAGGAATATTCCTTGGTTGTTCCATTCATTTTTCATTGATGTTTCAAGTGATTTTCTTCATGTTGCACCTGGAAATAAGTTACAAAATAATCATCGATTACATCAAGTCATCGCTGAAGTAGTATAAACAAATATCAAGAAGTGACTGTAAATAATAAATCTACTGATTTCATGGAAAATATCAATTACGCCTCGACTATAGACAATCAGGGAACTTGCAAATTAAACATCACAGTGGACTTAGAAGATGATGCCAACCTTCAATCTACAGCAATATCCGTGATACTTTTATACTTGGCCAAACTCATTTAATTATAGGCCAGTCAGGCGTCTATGAGAAAGCATCAAGTAGGTTGAATTAAAAAAAGGTTTAGTGATATTCTGTATAAATCGTGTGCCTTGACAGTGACCATGGAAACTTATTTACCTGAGAGGCTGAGATACCCTGGAATGATTTTCTGAGCAACTTGTGTTTGGAGAATATTTCTGGTAGCTTGCAAGAAGTGTATTGAACTCACAAAATGTTCCAAAAGATTGGAAAAACCTGGAATTAAACAGTGGATGATTTTAGTGGATATTAACTTTAACAACTCCTAAGTTAGCAAAGAACGTGGCAATTCACATTGTCAAGAGATTCGGCATAGGAGGTCAATACATCAAGATTGGGGGGCTTCGGAGTCGGGTATCAAGTGAATGAACTCTGACTCCTAAATCCAGACTCATTTTATCAATATTATTGCACACAAATATCACATCGTTGACGGAAGAAAAGTTTGACTCCAGAATTTTTCCAAGGGATTTTGTACTTGTCAATAAAAACGTACTACTACTATATTCATGTGAACTCCTAAGAATATTTAAAGCATGGCTGGAAAAAGCAGGGAATTCAGGCATGTCATTGCCTGAAAATTTCTAATTCTCATTGCAAATTTTTGAGAAAAAAAATCCAAATTTTTTACTTCGAAGCAGTCGCTAGATTCTAGTCACGGGAAATTTTGTCGTGCTTCATGAAATTGTCTGGAAACTCATATTTTTTCTAGCCCTGATTTCAAGTGGTGAGAAATTCCACATGCAGCAGGGAATTAATTTGAACATAAGAAAAGAAATCAGTTTAATTCACAATTTGACAAAAAACACCAAAGGTGTGCTTGGTATATTTGGGGGGGGGGATAATAAAAATATCTGCATCGATCCGAAAGAAGGGGCTGGGTGATGTACCAAAAATCAGCATCAATCCCAAGGGGGGAGGTTGGATCATTAAACTTAAGACAAAACTCCCCCCTCCCCACCCAAGTCATAAATTCCGAATGGTCCAAAAATAAAAGAAATCTTTCTTTAGACTCGGACAGTGGCTTTGCTTATTGCCAGTAGACAGTGCCAGTGCATATCCCAGTATTGACCAGTTGGTGCCAATGATCGATGATGGTGCAAACAAACAGGGACTGGTCAAGTCGCCAGGGGACAACTCGCCAGGCCAACTACTCGCCAGGTGACTTCCCGCCAGTTCCCCAACCCGCCAGGTTACCTATTTATTAGGCTATGCGGCTATACCAAGGCCGGCAGGTTACCTATTATATATCCCTATCCATCTATCTATATTTCTATGCAAGCGATAATTTTTAAATTAAATGTTTAATATTTAATACTGGACTATTGTCTTTAAAGGTGTGAAATCAACTTGAATTGGATGACACTGTTGTTTCAATTGAGCAATTCTTTACATAATTACAGACACCATGTAAGGGTCAATTGTACAGTTAAACGTGTATGTAGGCCTATAGCTATAAACACATTTACAGAAGAAAAGCAAGGACTATATTTTAAAATTCGTATCAGAATAAATTTTTATTTTAGCCAAAAATTTGTTTGTGTTCATAGAAAAGTTTCACATCTTATATTAATAAAATTGATTCAAAATCATTTTCGATTTTTAGAACAAGGCAGAATTTAATTGATTATCCAATCATTAGTAACATATCAAGTGCATGCTTTGCAGTAATGTGTACTGGCGAGTTTGTTGCCTGGTGAGTTGTCAGCTGGCGAGTTCTCACCTGGCAAGTTGACCTATGATCCCCCGAACAACACAACTGTCAAATTGTCAATGGTCCACAGTAAATTACATTATCATACTGTACTGCAGAAGGTGATGGGAAAACCATGCAGGTTTTTGGCCTCTCCTTGATGTCTAGCTGTGGTGGTCTTCTTGGCTCATTGATTGAATCTTCGTTAGAAGATAGATTAAATCATTTAGCACAGTTGATGCACACCCAGAGTGATGATCCTCAGTCACCATCTCCCACGACGATGTCACCTGACAGAGGACGCCACTGGCAGGCCAGCTGACTGGTGGCGTACTTCCGGCGACTGAGAGCACACGTGTGTTACCGAGTTCGGGACTAAATCAGCGAATTTATTGCTTTTAGACAAGTGTATAGCGACTAAAAGGTGATATAACTACAAATAAGAGTGAGGAGATCGATCGACAACCAAAAACCAGACAAAAAACCGAAGAAAGGAGCGGAAAATAGGGCGGAAAAAAAATAGAAGAAAACCAATAGTAACCACCAAGATGGCGGATAAGGCAGAGAAGGATGATACAGGGGAGCCAGGTGCGGGAAAAGAAAGAAAACAAGAGCCAGCAAAAATAGAAACCCACCGAGAGACCAACAATAACACAACTGCAGAGGACAACAATAACAGCCAACCCACTGAGAAAACAGCAAACGACCATCCAGAAAATGACAGCCCAAGAACCAGCCAACCCCCAGCACCAAGGGACTATAGGGACCCGGCCAAAACAACCAACCAAGAGGAGGAAGACACAGAAGGAGAGGCCCAACCACCAAAGGACTCCAATACGCTCTCTGACAGTGAAATCAACGAGGAGGATCTACTAGGCACAAGCTCTGAGTCACTAGCAATAGTGACCACATCCCTAAGCAACCTGGATACCCAAGAAAAAATGGAGGTAAGGCAAAATACCTGTAATTTAAACACCCGTAAAGTAATAACTCAAGAGATAAGTCCCAGTAAAACGCAAGCAAGAAACACCACTAAACTAGATGAATTCAATATGAACATGAACGCAACACCAATTACCTCGAAATCAAATGAAAAAATAAAAACCAAATATTATGTGAAAATGAACCTAAGACAGTACAATCCCAGTAAACTCCCTACTATAACTGAACAGGAGGACAACAGTAAACATGAACCTAGTAACGAAGAAACAAAGCCCGAGAACACAGAGAGCGCACATGCAAAACCCCCTTGTACAGGTGATGACAAAGCATATATAACTGAAAGAGATGAAGAAACCATAACAAATCTAACAAATATATTTTTTTTGCAGACTGACGCAGGCCAAGAAGGGACCAACAAGAGAAGATACCGAACAAGAATAGGAAGGAGCATCGATTATAGCATTCTAGCCAAGGGCCAAGACCAGAGACCATCCCCACAAGACCAGAGACCATCACCACAGGAAGCAAAACCAAAGATGGAAAAGAAAAAACAAAGCAAAAAGACAACGAAATTTGTAGCGCCATTGGCCGAAGATCGAATAAGCGAATTAAGAAAGCAACTGAAACTGAAGGACAGGGAAATTGATGAGCTGAAAGAGCAACTACAAGAGAACGAAGAAAAGGAAACCAGGGAAGAGGCACATATAAATAAGGTCCACGAATATGAAAGCAAGCTCCAAGAATATGAAAAAAGACTCACGACATATGAGAAAAGACTGGAAGAAAACAATAACGTCAGAGCGCTCGACCATGCCCAGAGACTAAACACCCAGCTGGAAAATGAAAGACTGAAAAAACACATAGGCGAACAACAACAGAAACTGAAAGAAAGCGACACACGAATCGAAGCCTTAAAGGGAGAGAATAGAAACCTGAAAGCAACAAATAGCGACCTCATCAAGGAGAATAGCGACCTAAAGGAGAAAGCTGCAGAAGTAACAGATCAAGAAGAACTAAAGAAACTCAGAAAAGACATCAAAAAACAAGAGGACAGGCACACTAAAGAAACTAAGGAAATAGAATACCAGCTGGAGGAAGCCCATCAGGAAAATGAAGAACTCCGTAAAGCAGTTGACGCCTACCAAGACTACACCGAGGACCTAATAGAAAGAAATAACGCCCAAGAAAGCAGAATGAACAAACTAGAAGAAAGAGAAACGAGAAGAAAGGAGAAAGAAAAACAGACGACGAGAACCAACCCAAGCCGAACAACAAAAGAACCGAGCCTGATGGAAACAGCAACCAAGCAGATAAACACCCAAGCCAGAGAAATAGCGACCCACATAGCAACACAGATGTCAATAGAGCAAGCCAACACCCTGACTCACCAAGAGAAGGCCTTCGACAAAGAAATCACAACCCTCGAACTAGCCACCCAAATAGCCGCCCAATTGAACAACCAGCAACCAACAAAGGAACCCTCAATAACAACGAGCAAGGAAACAACATCAACAAAGAGGCAACGGGAAACGGACAAAGACCACGACAAAACCGTATGGAGCAGACTAGGACCAGCCGCCACATCATCACCACCACCACCAAAAAAGCTAGACAGAAAAATAGAGACAACCACATCCTATAAGTCGAAGATAGCTTTCATCGGCGACTCTAACGGCCCAGCAATAGCAACCAACCTGAAACGACTAACAAAGGAAAGAAAATTCACCGAGATCAAAGGCATCCGCATCATCGAGGACCTAGAAGACATCATAATAGACCCCGATTTCGACGAAACCATCATGCATAGCGACCAGACCGTCATAATATTAGGCACAAACAACATCAAAAGGGGAGACGAAGGAAAAAACGCAGCCGAAGCATTAATAGCGACCGCAAGAAAGATCACCAGAAAAACAGGAACAGGTATAAAGATCTGCGAAATCCCCCCAATAGTGAAAGCCCGCCCAGACATAGAACGAGAACGAGAAGAATTCAACAGGACGCTAAGAACACAAGGAAAACATACCATCAAATTAGACAGACTAAGGTTTACGAAAGATCAAGAAATAGTGACCGAAGACGGAATCCACCTGACTGAAAGAGGAGCAGAAAAAATAGCCAAAGACATAATAGAACACACCATCCCACCAATAGTAGCCATCACCACCACCAAGATGATATCATACATGGACCCAGCACTCGTAGGAAGATTCATAGGAGCGGGAGGGAGGAGAAAAATAAAATTCGAAGACGAACACAACGTACACGTAGTAGCCTGCGAAGATAGAATCATAATAAAGGGAACAAAAGAAGCAGCAACTAGAGCCCAACAATATGTAGACATATTCCGCCAAGAACAAGAAGAACAAGCAACAAGATATCCAAGAAGTAGAGACCAGACCCCACCACGCTATGGAGACCGCTCCCCAAATAGAAACCGATCACCGGCCAGGAATAGAACCCCATCCAGAAACAGAAACCGCCTTGATTAAAGAAAGAAAAAGGTAAAGTAAGACAGAACAAAAACAAATAACAATAACTATGATTATATGCAATAACGTATCTTGTATGGAATGTATTAACCGCAAAACTTACTTTTTTCCTCAAACAGGGACCAATAGCGACCACGGAAAGCAAGACAATAGCCGACGCCCAAACCACCGAAAACTAAGCACCAGATCTGCGAAGCTAATGAGCCAAATAGAAACCCCAGGGATCAACAACAACCCCCTCACCAGAGGAATAGTAACCACAATAGTGACCAGAAACAAAGATGCCAGCAACAATAACACCGAGAAACAAACGAAAACACAACGAAGGAGTAATGTAAGTATCGCCAAAAGCAACCGTAATATCAATAGTAAAATTAGCATTAACAATATTTCTAATAACAATATACGTCTCCCCCCCTCAACAGGCCAAAGAATAAGTAGGAAAAGAAGCGGAAAACATAACACTGAACCAACAACCGCGATGGAGGAACACAGAAAAGACAGGAGAAAAGGACCAGCCCCCAACAGGACAACACAAACGATCGAACAACAACAACAGAACAGACATGGAAGATCTACAAATGTGAGTATAAATAGGATAAGAACTAAGAGGTATAAGGGTAAACTAACAAAACAACTCAAAATCTGGTATAGCAATATCAACGGGCTAAACTCAAAAAAACTAAGTCTAGAAACACTAATGAAAGAGGACCAACCCCATATAATAGCCCTAACGGAAACTAAAACAATAAACCCCCCCCCCCCAATTAATGGCTATAGGTGGATAGTAGCAAAAAAACCAAACAATGCGGGTGGAATAGCAATAGCAGCAAGAAACGACATAGCCACCAATCTTCAAGAAGGAAATGGCATCGAAATAGAAAATATGGAAATTATATGGACAGCACTCAAAACGGGAAGAGAAAACCTACACATAGGCGTATATTACGGAAAACAAGAAGGCGAGAATAGGGACATAGTCAAAGAAGAGTACTCAACCCTTACCACCGACATAATGAGGAAGAAAGAAACTGGGAATGTGATATTAATAGGAGACTTCAACGCCAAACTAGAAATCCCCCATAAACAAAAAGAAAGCCCAAATGGAAAAATACTTCTAACCATGCTGAAACACACTGGAATGACCCCGATATCAACCAACCCAAAAGAAGGCCTATGGACCAGAGTAAACAGAAATAAAACACAGGAAAGATCTATAATAGACTATGTACTAGTGACACCCGAACTTGCAGCCCAAAAACACATAGTCACAATAGATGAAAAGGGAGACAGGAGACCCAAGGGAAAAAACGAAACAGACCACAACACAATAGTATACAAAACAGACATCATGATAGAAAAGAAAACAATAAAGAAAACCATTTGGAACATAAATGAGAACACCGATTGGCACCAATATAACGACATGATTATGAAGCAGGAGCAACCACAAGACTATGCCGATTTGGAAAGAATGATAAAGGACGCTATGATGGAAACAATAGGCAGAAAAACTATAACAATAGGGAAAAAATGGTGCCCCCCCAAGGACCTAAGAGAAAAGAAATCTAAAGTAAAAGACCTAAGAAAACGATTCGAAGAAGAGTGCCGGAAAAATGGAACAAACAAACAGCTCTACTACGAAGAACTAATCAAAGAGAGAGAGAAGCTCCGCAACAGCATAATACATGAAACAAAAAAAAGGACTACAAGAACAATTGAACAACTACTAAAAGAAGGAGGAGTCAAATCAAATATGTTCTGGAAAATAAGAAGGAATCTCATAAAGAACACAAAAAGTGAATATGACCTAGTGACTGAGGAGGATGAAAGACCAACAAACCCAGAAGAATGCAAAGAATACATTGCGAAATACTTCGAAAACCTATACCAAGCCAGAGAAGGCAAAGAAGATTACAAAGAATGGACCGATAAGATTGAAACAGAATACAACAAACAAAGAGGAACCAAACCAACGACAAACCTGGTAATAACAAGAAAAGAGATCAAAGAAGCCACCAAACATATGAAAAACAGGAAAGCAGAAGGACCGGAACTAATACCCAATGAAGCCATAAAAGAATTGAACGATGAAAATATTGATAGGATTAATAACATATTTAACACGATAACCAGTGAGGAAGAAATACCTGAAATCTGGCGAACCAGCAATATCATAAGATTATACAAAGGCAAAGGCACAAAAGGTAAATGCTCAGCAGAAAGAGGGATAACACTAAGCAGCAACATAGGAAAACTGTATGAAAGAATTATAAACAACAGATGCCAAACCCAGATCAACATGTCCGACAACCAAGCAGGAGGAAGAAAGGGAAGATCAACAACGGACCACCTAGCAGTACTAAACTCGATAATACACCACAACAAGAAGAAGAAGAAACCCACATACATTGCATTTTTAGACGTAGAAAAAGCATACGATAAGGCATGGATAAAGGCAATAATGTACGTAATGCACAAACAAGGAGTAGGTGATAAGGAATGGAAAATAATAGATGACCTAAACGAAAACCTAACAGCAACAATAATGACTAAGTATGGGGAGACAAGAAAGATCAAGATTAAAGACAGCATAAGACAAGGAGGGGTTCTATCAGTGATCCAATACGCTCTACTAATGGACGAAATAAGCAAAGAAATAAAGAACAACAAAACCGAACCAGAAAGCAACATAACGACTATAGACACCCTTTTATGGATGGACGACGTAGCACTCATTACAGACAACCCGGAAAAAATGACCAAACTACTAGATACCACCAACGACATTGCGAACAAATACCACATAGCCTTTGGAAAAAGCAAGTCTAACATCCTACAAATAGCAGGGAAAAAAAGATGCAAGTATAAAAACACCACTAAAACTAGGGGATACTGAACTAGAATATGTTGAGACCTATAAATACTTATACAATAATAAGCCTACTGGGTAACGAGGAATTCCAAAAAATAGAAATGAGCACAATCTGGAAACTAGTAGAAACCTGTATAACCCCGATAATCACATACGGATGCGAAGCCTGGACAATAAACAAAACAGACGAAAAAACACTAAACCAGATCCTGGACGCTATCATAAAGAGAATCCTTAGAGTACCTCTAGGCACCCCGAGAGAAGCGCTGTACATAGAGACCAACCTTCTACCGGTAGCGGCAATAATAGAAAAGAAGAAACTGAACATGTACTACAGGATCGCAAAAAACCAAAATCTCATGACCCGATGGCTAGTAAATGAGCCAGAGACAGAATGGAAAAAAGACATCAAAAAAATACTAAAGAAATATCATATACAAGACGACATGCTACTACGAATGACACCCGACGCAGCTAAAAGATATATCAGAAAACAAATACAGAAAGTAAACCGCAGAGAAATGTTCAAAAGAACTGAAAAATCCAAAATCCAGTACCTGATAGACGGATACATAGGAAACCAAAAAGCTACCTATACCAACAACCTAAATAGACAACAAACCAACACCCTATTTAAAGCTAGAACAAGAATGCTGAACATAAAAGGCAATTACAAAAAATAAATATGTAAATCAAACATGCCGACTATGCAAAACCTGCCCAGAGACCCAAACTCATATCCTAGAAGAATGCATAGAAACCAGAAGAAAAAATCTGACCATATGCAAGAATCTTTTATTCACCAACAATAAGACCATCCAACTAGAAATCATACGGAAAATAGAAGAAATCCTAGAACTATTGATAAAAGAATAAACAACACACTAACCACAATTAAACTGGAGAAATAAAGAGACCACCAAAAACAAATCATCAAATAAAGACTATGACATAATAAATGACCACTGAAAGAGACGGAAACCGCCAAACGAAACGGTCATAATTGACCAAACAGGGAGGAAAGGGTAAAGCCCAACCCCCAAATATATGTGCTGCTCCCACTAAGTGGTAGAGCTAGCCCGGCGACCCGGGAACATGCACACCGGAAGAAGAAGAAGAAGAAGAAGTTACTGTGTTTCATTTTCATTTTTCGTGACGTCACCTGTTGTTTTTTTAGTTTCGGGGCGTACCACCAGAGGGCCAAGAAAATGCGGTTTCCAAAAAACACGCTTGGTGATTCATCTTCCCCTATACGATATTTGATCACAGGACAAGTTGTCCAGAATGCATTGCAGCAGGAAGACATCCTTTCACAGAAAACACTCTTCTGAGCGTTGCATCTCATCCGTGCTGTATACATCCCATGGACTTTATACAACAGAATCACTATGACTTCAGTTCAAGATGCAGAGAGGAGGCTTTCACAAATGTGGACACCTGTTGTTCCTGGATATTCAATCAATGCAAACCTGTGAGGTACATTTTTACAACTCGTCACAACTCTTTCACTTACCTGAAGGTGGGTTACTTTCTGAAATTTCACAATAATTGTGTTTTAAAAGTAGAAGCTTAAAAAGAATGGTTTCATTAAAGTTTTGTTTTGGTGAAAAATGTAACTCAATGGCAGCTGTGTGGTCTCATTTCATGATTAGATGTTTCCTGTTCCAAAAACACAGGACAGAGGGAAAACACAAAAACCAAGTAAGAGTACCATTCTCTCCTGTTTGATTTAATCAACACAGGATTGCTCTCATACAATATTGTGTTAATAGCCTAATTACTTTCAGATTGACAATGGTGTTTCCAACCATGTTGCCCATCAATCAAAGCAGTTCTCATACTATGTATAGACAATGGTGGTCAGATAGTGTGACATTTGATGTAGGGTTCCTGGTCTTGTTTTTGGAAAGTGCCACATCAAATTGGTAAATTGTTTCTCTCCTCTCAGAAGTGGAGTACAGTCCCTCTCATAGTGAGGTATTTGCTCATATATTGGGCCTGGGACAATTTAACAGGTTCCCTTGGATGCACAGTTGGCCTAATAACCATCCTATATGAGCTCCCAGGAAAGCGCTGTAATGACAACAGAGTGTTAGGAAGATGTAGGATATGTAAGTGCCAGAACAGCTACATGTGTTTTGCCCATGGTATGGTATTGAGCCAAGCAGATTCACAGACAGTTGACCAATTGACGCATATTAATGAATAGAAAGGAAAAACTAAGTGAAATCGATTATGATCATAAGTTTTTGACTGAGGGACACAGGGACCAGGAAATACAACCAGCGTTTCGACTTCATGTAAATGTTAGCCAGCAAAAATGCCTCTAATTCTTATAGAATAGTGATGTGTATGTATAACAGTGATGGATAAGTAGCTTGTGGGTAGTAATATCTTGGCTCCCTAAATGTCAGATGAGTTGCAGAAAATGAAAAACAAAGCTTCTGACAGACAAATGCCAATGCACCACAAGTGCAAACACCTACGAAAACAATGTCTGAATGCTATGTACAATTTGCATCTTGGATAATTTTGGTAACCTTATTTTTCACATGTAGTTTTCGTAGTGAGTATAATTTGATGTTCCTTGCTCTTTGTAACTTCAAGGTAATGCAAAGTGGTATATTGCCTGAGGTCATTTGACATGGGCAGAGGAATTTGCTAAATAAACATCATAAAATGTAGTTGGCATAGCCAAAGATTCGCGTGAGCCTGATTTTATGTAGTAGGCCTACCTGCATCAATTAGATCTCTTCAAGAGCTTTAAAACGACATCAAAAACTCATGTGTGCGATAAAAACTCACTTTACAAAGAAGCTATCTAGTTAATTAACTAAATCACAGGATCGCCCCTGTAGCCTGCACAACACCAGACGCCATCTGGCGGAAAATGACGGAAACCGTCGCCGATGTTTCTTGGAGAAAATTGAGAAAACTGAGACTTTTTCCTCTCAAATTAACGCAAATATTACACAACAGGGATATTTATACACATTCAAACAACACAAAGGTATACATGTTTTCTAACATTTGGAATTCGCAACGAACCAGTTGTTGTGTGGCTGGACCTGACAAGTCCATTTTTGGCACACTGACAAATTGTCGACCATCGATGTTTTGAGGTCCAGTGGGGGATGTCAAATGGAGTGCTGTTGCACTCAGTTCGCGTCACAAGAATATTAATGTTATTTTTGTTCATATCTTTTAAAAGTTTTAGCAATATACATGTTGTAGTGATATTTTCATTAGCGATTTTGCCTCTAGAGAACCCCTTCCTTTTATTGCAAGTACATTGTTTAATGACACTCAAGCAATTGATGGTTCGGCTCAATACTAGAAGTTCAATTGTGTCAAACCCTCTCTTTCCTTCTGATGTGATTTGCCGTTGATCCTTGAAACCAGAAGAGTACAGACTACAAAAGTGACAAAGTGCAGCTTTAATGTGGCAGTATCAAGTTTCGGTAGCAGGGATCTGGCCATCCACCTTGATTGTCTAGGTGACTGGCTTTGTACTACTATGCTTTTTGAACATAGTTTCTTTTGTAGGAAAACATAATAAAATGCATACAGAGAAATATAAAATGCTGTTATCGTCGCATTGACTTACAGAAATACTTTAACAAGACTATTAACACATCTATGGCTAGTATATCCAAGAAGTGAAACACATAATTTCATATCATGGATACACATCACTGTGTTACGATATTATGTTTTGAATGTAGGCCGAATCCATTTTTTTTCTATAAATTCTGCATAAAAAAATTTTGTCTACTGAATTTAAATTGCACCCAAACACTTTTGCTATTGATTATACTTACATTCTGATGAAGCTTTATTGAACTGAGAAAGACATCGCTCAAGAGAAGCTCTTAGTTGAAGCTTTTGTTTCAGCTTTATCACGATGTGTAAGTACAATGCTTATGTCATATATTAAGCTTAAAGGCGTGAAGTACCAAATGTGTTTAAATCAGGTCAAGAAAAAAACACAGAAGTTGATAAACTATTGATGTTTCACACACGCTCCAATCACATGGACATGCTGTGTAAATGTATCCTCATGCGGCATCTGAAAGGGTTAGACAGAACCTAATATGAGTTTTATCTTGAGCGAATGGAGTTCAAAGAAGGTGCTGTAGCCACTTTGGTTAGATTTTGCAGTAGTAGGAAGTGTAAACTCTGATTAGTGGTAAAGTTGTTCCACCTCTTTGCATGCAGTTTTTTATATTATTCAGTCAGACAGTCTGTGTCATGGGATACCATGTTACCATAGATCTTGTAAAAAGGAAGGTTGGGTTTTTGTTGCTATCAAACATCCAATTTGAAACATGAACCACGTCAGGTGAACGTAATTTCCAAATTGGCCGTTGTGTGTAATTGAGAGAAAAGCTATTTCAATCGAATACCACCCTTAAACACTGATCAAATTAAGATTCTGGGTAATGTGACAAAGCAGAAATTGGCACATTGCCTCCTCAAAGAGATGTTTTGAATCCCAATGAAATAAAAGATTATGTTTTTCGTGGATTCTGTCAATGAAGATCACTTGCAAATCAAGAATCAACTTAGCAGGAATTGTTTGAACTTTGATACTGGAAACTGCTGCCGTCAGCAGAAAATTAGTTCTCAAGAAAATTTAAAGTGACTCTGAAAAATCTCTGTAATGACGTCATTGGATTGTTTTATAGCTGAATCAATATAAAATGCTGAAATAACACTTTACAGAAATAAAGACGTACTGGAGATGGTTGGGTGTGGGGGGAGGGGATGAATGTATTTGATGGCACCACAGCAGTGACAGGTCAAGAGAAAGCCAACATGCTTAATAAACAATTCTGCTCAGTTTTCACCAAAGAAAACCTCAGAGAACAACCACCATTGGAGAAGAAGACCTTCCCAAATATGCAGCCCATTAAAGTTACATCTAGAGGCGTCCTACATCTACTGAAGAATCTCAAGACAAGGAAAGCCAGCGGCAGTGATGGGATCCCAGCATTACTATTGAAAACATGTGCGAATGACATCAGCCATGTATTGGCCTTTATCATCCAACAATCTATTAACAAACGAACAGTACCGAAGGACTGGAAAGAGGCAACAATTACCCCGTGTACAAAAAAGGCCCAAAGACCATCCCAGCAAATTATCACTCTGTATCATTGACATCGATATGCTGTAAGCTAGCAGAACACATCATTGTATCCCAAACTACATCTCACCTTGAAAGCCACAAATTACTCTCAATATTCCAACATGGCTTCAGGCGAAAGAAATCATGTGAGACACAACTGCTCATTACTACCCATGATCTAGCAGAGGCAATGAATAGAAAATCCCAAGTGGACATTGCTGTATTAGATTTCGCAAAAGCATTTGATAAGGTTGCTCACCAGAGATTAATCAGGAAACTTTATCATTTAAATCTCGACCTTGATGTTATTGGATGGATCACTTCATTTTTATCACACCGTACACAGAGAGTTGTAGTGGATGGATACAGTTCAGACCCTGCACCAGTAACATCAGGCGTTCCCCAGGCGACAGTAGTTGGTCCCACGTTATTCTTAATTTACATTGACAATATATCAAAGGGCATCACCTCATCCATTAGGTTATTTGCTGACGACTGCTTATTATATCGTGAAATAACATCAAAATCTGACACTGAAGAAATGCAACATGACCTTAACAGACTACATGAATGGAGTCAGCAATGGCAGATGGCATTTAACGTTAAGAAATGCAACATCATGACAGTTACCAGCAAAAAGAAAAACATGATTAAATCGGAGTACAGCATGAATAACCAATACATCGCAAGAGAAGACACCATCGAATACCTAGGAATAAGCATCAACAATAAACTTAATTGGGGAACACATATCACCAAAATCACCAACAACGCTAAACGAACATTAGGCTTTCTGAAAAGAACATTACATCATTCCAACCAAAACATCCGAATGAACACCTATCGCACTCTAGTCCGTCCAAAATTAGAATATGCTTCTGCAATCTGGGATCCGTATCAAGCCAACCATGTAAACCAGCTGGAGAGTGTGCAGAAAAGAGCCGCAAGATATATCATGAATAAACCGGCAACAAGATCAGCTAATCAAGAATCAGTCACGCAGATGATGAAACAGCTAAAAGTAGAACCCCTAGAGCTACGAAGGAAAAGATGTGTCACATTATACAAAATGGTCAACAATTTAATTGATATTCCGCAACAGTACCATCCAAATAAAAAAGAAGAAAATCGTCAAACAAGAAATAGTACATTTCAATTCCAAGTTCACCAACCAACAGTAGACTGTTACAAATATTCCTTTATCCCAAGAACAATAATTGACTGGAACTGTTTACCCCCATCAGTGATGAATGCTAAGACCTTAATGGCCTTTAAATCATCACTAATCAAAGACTACTAGAACTCATCACCCCCACACACTGTTCTCTTTTGACCCTCAGCGAAAAATCCTAGCGACATATGCTGAGTAAAAATCCAGATCCAGATCCAGATGTTTACCAACAGCAGTAAAAATTATTACGTGCTTGTTGTGCTATAATGTCAAGTTTAGCAATTGTCATATCTGAGTAAAAGCTCCTATATGTAATGTACAATGTACTGATAGCAACAGATAAATGGCACAGAAGAGGTTGTGATAACACATTTATATATCAAGACTCACCTTGATGTACATTTATATAACAAATGAAATTCAGTTCGTGTGACTGATTTCCATAATTATCTCTATGTGATAATATATGGTCTGTTTCAAAACTACTCAAACTTGAACTTCAACAATTATCGCAAGAAATGCTCATGTGCATAATAATATTATGACAATTATCAATAAATACTAGGATAATCGGTCATTATAAAATTGAAATAGCCCATTTTTATCAATCGAATAAGATTGTTGATAACCACTCTCAAGTGTAACAGCTGCTCAGGCAAAGGCGAAAATATGAGAAAATTGTACAGAAAAATAAATAAATAGATAAAAAGGAAACATGGTACAGCAAATTATAAAGCAGAAAAAAACATTGAAGTTAATCTCACTGAAAATCAAAGTTGGCCGGTCATTTTAAAAGATCACTTACACCCGAGGATTAAATATTAAGAGCTTTATTAATACATCTGGGCATTCAGTGGAGTCATTGGCACTAATTTGACATTAAAGGGGAGCTGCATGCCCTTGGGCACCCAATTCTTCAAAACCTTGTGTCATTCTACATCACCCATCCCCCCAGATCAGCAGCATCAACCAGTAGCATCAACAGCACAATCAGTTACAGCACCATGCAGAAGTGTTTTCAGAGGAGTGGCCACTGGAGAGAAGTTGCATCTCAGGGTGTACCAGTAGCTTTTAGTTGCTTCCATCCTTGGCCAGTTACATTGTTTATCCCAACTCCTTTGGGGACACTTCAGCAACATTCTGGCCTCAACTGCATTTCCTTGAAACCTCTTTTAAAAGGCCTTGCTATGAGTCTGCATCAACCCGAATGAGGGCAGTATTCCCACGGACCTTAAACAACAGACACACAATAACTTTGTGTAACTTTGTTGTTAGATGCACAGAGGATGCTTATCATTGGATGATGATACCTTTTGTTTGCGGATATTCAATGATTTTGGACTTGTGATGTGCATGCATATGATGTGCTTTATAACAACTCTTCACTCTTCACAACTCTTCACTTATGAAAAGGTGGGTTACTATGTGATATTTTGCAGGAAATGTGTTTTGATGGAAGCTTAAAACTGATTTCTTTAATTTCTTAGGTTTTTTGTTGTTGCAAGTTCTATAGTCTCACTTTGTGGCTTGCTGTTAAATGTTTCCTGTTCCAAAAAAAACATAGGGCACAGGGAATAGCATGAAAACCAATGAACAATGCCATACTCTCCCATATGATATAATAATATAATAATATAGTATGATTTTATATAGCGCCCATTCCAGATAAATCTGCTCACCGGCGCTCACCATATTGAACGGCAATCATACCAATCATTATAGTGATAACCTCTGGACATGGCCGGAGCGGGGTTCGAACCCACATCCTCATGTGTACAAGGCGGGAATGCTAACCATTGTACCAGGGAGCCATATAAATAATATGTCCGCAGTGTTGTATTGAGTCCGGCAGATGCACACACAGTTGACAAATTTAAGCATCTTTATAAAAAATTAACAATCAGACAAAAATGAACAAGATTATGATCCTAATCGGGGACCAGGTAATTTAACCAATGTTTTGACTTCACGTAAATGTTATTCGGCAAAAATGCCTCTCATTCCTAGCAAACAGTAATGTGTACATAACAGTGATGGATATGTTTCTAATGGATAGTAATAGCTTGGCACCTACATGACAGATAAGATATGTTGCAGAAAATGCTAGATGAAAAAACAAAGCTTCTGACAGATAAATACCAATGCACCAGGAGTGCAAACACCTACAAAAACAATTTCAGAATACAATGTACAATTTGCATGTGGGTATATTAGTTAGCTCATTGTTCACATAATAAATTAGTTTTCTTTGTTGGTATAATTTGATGTTTCTTGCACTTTGTAATTTGGACACTGTGCTGAAGTAACATATTGTCTGCTGGCATTTGACATGTGCAGATGAAGTAGCTAAATAAGACAATATATGCAGTGATATTCTCATTCGCAATTTTCCTTCCATTTATTGTAAGTACTCATTTTAATGTAACTCAAGCAATGGCTGGTTAAGCTTTACTTTGGAAGTTCAATTAAGTGAGACAATCCCTATCTCTTTCTGATATGATTTACCCTTGATCCCTTGAAACTAGTAGAGTAATTGATTTCAGTGGAGCTTTAATATGGTAGATTCGACTTTTTAAACTCTATATCAAGGACTTAACCTTCTACCTTGATTGAGAATGGGCCCTGTATAGATTTAAAATAGTTTCTTTTGTAGAAAAACATATCATGCATGCAGAAAAATATTTAAAACGCTATTATGTAGTTGATTTACAGAAATCATCAACTTGTTTCCTGTCCCTCCATCTTTGGCTTATTATAAGCCTTGCCGTATGAAAGCATGCATCATTGAAGTGTGTGTATGAATTGACCAACGGTTCTTATCATGCCCCAGTGATTTTATGTCCCTAGAGGTCATTGACCAATGAGTGACCAATAAGATGACTAGTTTACATAGCCTGCAGAACAGCTGACATGAAGCAGGTAGCAAATCAACCAGACATTAACTGTGAAGAGGGTGACATTATATGTCTCCACAGGGGTGGATGTGACAGGTGATCAACCACTCACATAGCTCTTCAGTCGTTGGTCAATTCTAGCCATTCCTTGGTGGTCATTTCCTTGGTATTGCTGGTCAGTTCTTGCAAACAGTTTATGCTCCATTCACTATCCTTATTCATCACTTCCTATTTGGTATTAACATGCTCTGGGTGCTAACCAGTTTATTCATGAAAAAAACATGTTGATGCTCTGCGCATGCTGACCCCTTAGCCAATGCACTGTTTTATTTCAGCTGCCAGAGGGTTCTTGAACATGCAGTCTTGATTCCTTCAGTGATGATATCGCATTGATATAGCCTGGCAAATCTTAGAAGAAATGGGCCCTAGCTGTCTGCAGAGTGCAGAAGAGTCGTCCTTAACGACCATGAACATTTTTTTTTCAATATGCTATGTCAAGCCAAGGACACTATATTATAAATCTAAAGATGTCCTGTCACATGATACAGTGGATTTATCTGAGACAGATGTAACTTATCAAGTTATCAGTGTCACTGTGTGCCAGTACACCAATGCCATGCATCATTGTTGTCATAATTATTGACTTTCATTGATTCAATTGATATGGCACATGCTCTACAACTGCTTCTCAATGCATCTGTTTTTCCATTTGCATTGTCAAATTGTGGTCATCTCAAGATATTTGACAGATTAGACCAGCCTGGTCTTTCAGAATGAATGGCTAATGGAATAATTATATTGAGATCAAGGTGCTGTTTATGTCACAATCTAGCCCTGTTTTTTTTTTTTTGCTGTATTTCATTTCATATAATTTATATGTACTTCATGTACACTGATTTTAAATGAGGTTGAATTTGATCCTTTTGTATTTTGACAGGGCTGTATTGAGAAGTCTAGTTATTTTTTTTTCCATATATATATAAATTCTAGTTGATGACTCCCTAATGATCCATAGTGTGTCTACAGAATTCAAATTACTACTCAATCACTTTCTGTGGTGATAAGACTTACATCCTGATGAAGCTTTATTGGACTGTAAAACCATATCACCCAGAAAGCCCTTTTTTGAAGCCAGAGAACTTTGTCTCATTATTTAGTGGTTTGTATGATAAACCTTTAACGTAAAATGCTGATCAATGTTATATGCAGGGTTGACAAGCTATTGATGTTTTACACACATGACTATCACATGGACAATTGGACATGCTGTGTAAATTTAGGTTCGAGCATTAAACAACTGCATTTTAATGTGCTTGAAAAACATGATAATACGCTGCTGTTTCAGTTTACACTGACTGTTAGTGCAAACTGATTTTAATGATAGCTGGATAGCATTCTAATTTTAAGAAAACAAAAGATTACAAGACCAATGCTCAAACTGTACGATAAACATATGGGTATAACAATACAGACCCTTGCCACTGTTTGACAATCCATTCTGTTTACACTGTGTACCGTTTGCTCTATGCGAAGCGACCTAGTTAATCATAAAATCTTAAATTTTAGGCAAGAAACCGATGTAATTACAATATAACATAGCCAGTATGCTGTATTTATGTATTAGACATCTTGATGTGAAATTTCAAGCCTTAAATATTTAACAATCAAAGGATTTGGTGATTCTAGTAAAAAATGCACTAAAATTTACTAAAACTACCTAATCTCCCAGAAAACGTAACTGATTGATTCCAAAATTTGTATGTGCATTACTTGTACTATAAGACAGCATACTGGCTATAATGCAAAGTTTATTGTTTGCTCTATATATGGGAACTAGCAAAATGTAAACAAAAAAATCCTTAATTAGGTCACTTGGTTGGTACACAGTGTTTATGTCCTGCGCTATTCATATTTGGCGTGTTCTGAAGATGACAATAGTCAGATATGACATGTCAAAGTTGTCATATTTCTGTGTAGTGTCACCCTTTGTTCAGGGTTGGCTCACAGAATGCTGATTTCTACCATAATATCCGTTTCTGTAATCTGTGTCAACAATGGCAGATTCCCATGCATCTGTGGAACAACAGTACACATGCAGAATGATCCCACGCGCATGCATACCAATAATACCCTATAAGACAATACAAGCATATGTAATTCGAATTTGGAGATTGCAGAAGCAGGGTCATTTAGCAAATAACACACAGATATGGTGCAAATGAAATAGTTGACCTTGTACATCTCGCTTATTTTGATAATGTTGTGGCTTGCAAATCATTTTTTCCTTTATATTATTTGCATATTTTGAAGAAATGCATAACTAAAGGGAGCCTATTCAAAAATCAAATGACTATTCTAATCAACATACATCAACAGTACTTAGTGATCACAAACTGTTATATACAATTGATTGTTACTATTTGTGCTATTAGCATAACTGTGAATAACTGTGAATTTTGAGAAAATGTTTTTCATAATCAACTGTAAAATTGGATGGAATCTGTGACAAATATATCAAAACACACATGTCTTGGGCATTTCTTTGATTTGTCATATGCTAGTATATGGGTGGACTGAAGCTATTTGCATGCCCTGATACCTTTTGTCTCTCAATGATTAGTATGGCCACCCATGAATGATCCACCTTCAAATGAAGTTGTGTTCTTGCTGTGCACTGAAGTTATAACATAATCTTCTTTTATAAGAGCCTGTGTCATATTATACATTGTAATCAAATATCCCACTGAGTTCTCTGGTGTTATCAATTAAAGACTTTGAAACACCAATCAGCTGAAATTATCATAATTATCAAATTGGTTCTTCTGGGTGATCAAATATGCAGTTACCAATTTACAAAGAGATAAGTTATTTCCATCAAAATTATTACCTTTGAACACTGTCGAATGAGATACTGGTCTCGGTGTCAAAGCAGAGGTTTTGGCATTGCCTCCTTAGAGGATGCTTGATTTGAAATTAAATCAAAGATCGTATTCTTTCTGGCCTCTCTCCATGGGGATTATATGCAAAAAGCATTTTTAATCATTATTTGATTTGTTGCAGTCAGCATTAACTGGATCTTAGAAAACTTTTGTTAACTCTTAAAGAGACTCAGATGTCAATCATACTGATTCCCCGGATTTGTAGAAATTCTTATACCAGGGCATTCTCATTGATTAGACTTAATCATAAATGAGTAATTACTAATTTGAAAATCTGCGTCATCAGAGCAAATCTGTTAGTTTTTAAAAGCTTTTCGTTAGAGCCTTGGTACATTAATAGTGCCTATTATGGCAGAGCTGTTGACATACACCCAAACTTGAGACAAGAGGCTGTCACAATCGGGCTAAGAAATAAACCGAAAAGCTGATAAAGTATTGATTATTTGCAAACACATGTAACTTTACATCGATTTGGCATTTCACGTGTTAATGATTGTTCTGGCTTTTAGAAGTTTGAAATAACAGACATAAGAAATACAAAAATAAATAGCAACAATGTTGCAAGTAATTGTCAATATTGAATATGTCCTATAAGTTGTAAAAATGTCTGCTTACTTGTTTTGACCCCTTCATTAGAAATTGCAATTTTTTGACACAATATTGTGGCAATATTTAGGCACATGTCATAAGGAATTGCATGATCTGTGATTATGTTGCTTAATATTTTGCAATCTGTCTCTCCCCTATAATTAATCATAAGGGTGCACATTGTCAGCCTCTGGACAAGTCATTATGCTGAATCTCCCTCGCAATTTTCATTTGATATTGCCAAAGATTACAATGTGAAGTAATGACATGTAAAGCTTGCTGACCAGCTGATTCTTGCATTATCACAAGCTTGTGCATTTGCATCTGACTTCTGAATACTATTGATGGGTTTGAGAAGCTGGGAAATAACGTCATGTTTCTGCTATTATTAATTATCTTTTTAACTTGTTTATGATAAAAAGCTCGTTCCGGGAACATTTTCCCCAAGTGAACCATTTAAAAGAAAAACAAGAGGAGTAAGTACATTCATAGTAATTACTTGCATTTTGCTGCAGCTGCATGTACAAAGATTTACGGGAAAAATTTGTGATCATCAATTGAAATAGCTTGTTTTTACCTATCAAAATTAATGAGATAACTGATCCACATTTATGTGAAACAGCTGCTCAGGCCAAAATGAAAAAAGTGAGGAACAAATAAACATTGGAAATTAATCAGTGGATAAATTTTCACTTGGGGCAAATAAAGAATTTAAATAGTAAATGGAGCATTTGAGAGTGGCGTACCATAACAGTAACTTTATTGGCACTATAGATGGCACTGCATGTCCTCATGTACCCTATTCTTTATAGTCCAGTCAATTTATGTCATAACATGCCCTGACCCCAAAAAAATTGCAAGAAATTGTTTTATTGCATTTTCTCACAGTATAGAGTCACAAGAACAGCATACTTAAAGTCTGCCAAAATTGGGTCAGCTAAAGTGGGTTAATTAGGTCATCAAAAATTGGGCGGCTAATTAGCCAAAATGTTGGAAATATTAGTCTATTAGAAGCTTATTAAAGAATGTTTTGGGGTAAGATTGATTTTTTATGGTTAATTTTGGTACTCTGGTGGGTCCTGAGGCAGATTCAGCCTGGTGTCACCTTGGCACCCCCAGGTAACCTATTTATTGGCTAATAACAAAATGGCCACCAACCGTTAACAAAAATTACCATAACTTCCTTGATATTTGTGATAGAATGCTGATTTCAGTGTCTGTAACTATGTTTTAAGGGTCAACCAATGCAAATAAACCATCAAATTGTCAATAGTTCCTTTCCAATTCATGATATATCCTCAATATAAGCAAAATATTGATAAATAAATTAACTATGTCGGGAGGATAGAAGCAAAATCTAAGCGTAATTTCACAATCACAGAATTGCTTCCAGGTAATTCCACCATGAAAGCTTTTCTTCATATGCAAAGTGACAATTTATAATAAAATACTTTAAAAATGACAATAAGATTTAAATCTATTGTACTCATGTCACAGGAAGAGTGTATACAGCATCATTACAAGATATGGGAAATCATCAATTTTTTAAATTTATAATATAGGCCTGTTGATACTCAATTTACAACGCACACAAATCTTTTCAAACATATCACCTTGTGTGATGCTTATCCCAATGGTATTCATTGTTCATACAGGTGTCACTGTGTTATCACATGAGCAATTATCCAAAAAATACAACTGGCCAGTGACTGCCCACTTTTCCTTGACACTTTCTTCCTCAGATGAAGTGCCACTTTGAAATTGGATTTGTCCACATTGTCATAGATTACACCGGGCATGGCCCAAATACAGAATAAAAAGCAGTTTGCTGCATTTGTATCTGAAAAACCTCCAGATATTCAATAAATAACTTTGAAATGCTTCTGGAGCAGGATTCGTAACCGTCATATCAGGGATGCAAGGTTAATTGTTTGATTTGCTTCTGCATTAGACAATTGCCTTGCTTTTCCCAAATGTTCACATTATGTAGCATTCATGCCTTCATCATAGCCATGCATATCTTCACCTGGTGGTTGCTCCTCAAAGGTAAAGGTAAAGGTACTTTTATTTAACGTGGGTAGCCAAGCTTAGTCAATGACTTGTTTCCAGTTGGGCCCATGGCACCTCCAATTTCCGTCTGATGCGAACGACGATGTCGTGGAATGACATTATGGCCAGCCTGGGGATTGAACCGGGTCCCTCGCTTGTGAGGCGAGTGCTCTACTGACTGAGCTATCTGGGCTGACAAAGAGTGATAACATGCAGCTGAGGCTGTAGGTGACAATTGCTCCTGCAAGATAGTTTTTTGCAGCAGTCACTTTCGTACGTAAGATATTGTATCATAGTGAATGAAGACCATCTCCCAACCTGCCTATAAACAGTGCAACCGTAGCTTTGCATCCATTGCTTTCAGCAACAAAATGACTTTTTGTCGTAAAACTTTTAGGGTACAATCTCCATTCATCAATTTGGGTACCACTGTCTTCTTTCCAATACCCTGGTAGTCATGTCACACCAAGTGAAGCATATAGGAATAGCATGTTGGTGCACACTTCCTCTCCGTGCATCTGCTTTATCACCTTGAGATCTGCCATTGATGCTGTCCGATCAGATTCTCCTTCAGCTTGAATCACATGGCAGTCTCTTGAAGGCATATATCGGGAAGTTGGCCAAATTAGGTCTTGCCTGGTGACATTATTTAAGAGAAAATTGTCTTTCTTGTCACTAAATATCATTTTATGTGTGATACTGCCTCGGTTCCGTCATTTCATTCTCATGATTTTCTTCTCGTTATTCAAAGCCAGAGGACCTGTATTTTCATGGGCCAAAAAGAAAGCCAGTGATGTAAAGACATCGCCAAATAAAACGAACGCATGCCAGACCTGTGCACCAATTGCCATGTCCATCCACAAGAAGAGAGTCTAGATCAGCCAATATCTCCATGATATAACATGAAAGATACTGCTAATGAACAGCTCCTGGCAACTGAAGATCCAGGTCCTATGGCTATGAGTAATGAAAAGAAAATCATAAGAATGGAATCAATGGACCGAATCAAGTTCACACATATTAATATTTACTAGCAAGACAGAAGAAAGGGAAGATAATCACCTTAAAGATACGACTAAGACAGCAACGGATCCCTGGAGTTAGTGGGAAGTACAATATTATCTGGGTTTGATGATGTTGTATCTCATCTTTTACAGCCAAATGATATGGGAACAAAAGTGGAAATCAGAGTCCCCTATTAAATGAAGTGCCATTGAAAAATTTGGCTATTGCAAATGCCTATATAGTGCTGTGAAATTGATAACATTACAACCTGCACAAAAAGCCTTTTCTCTTCAAATAATTGTGTTCAACTGCAGACAATCTTGGAAATGCGTACTTTCAAATTCTACTGTGCAGAATATCCAGTGCAGATGTATTCGTGATCGATCACAGAATATCATGTTTAACTTTCCACAATTGTCATGAAGAGACAACTAGGAGCAAATTAAATCACCAGAGTGGAAACTTTTAAAGGATGCAATTTCAATTGCAGAGCCATACATTTTGCTGACACATTGTAACATTTTAGTACATAGGCCTGTATCTAGAACTTAAACATGGTGTTGGGTTTTCTGGAATACAGAATTAAAAATTTTGCAGCATGTGCAGATAAATTAAATCATTGTGGGTTTTGAGGGTATGGTAATTGTTATTACACTGTTATGGTCATTTTCTAAACTTCTGTGTAAATAATCAAAACTTGGAAGGACTTGGAAATCTTTTGCAATTGACTGATACACAGATTTCAATTAAACTTTCACTTGTTCATCATCATGAGTTGGATACCTAAGAATTGACATTTTCAAGGCATTGTATTGATATATAAATTATTATTTTTAAAATTAAAGATTTGCCAAAAGCTTTCAAGGGGAAATTATCATGAAGTTGTGCATGTGAAATATCGCTTAGCCTTCTCAGCCAACTTGCCATAGTTCATTCATTTACCAATACCTTGCATATATTTTAGGTGTATTATGAATTGTAAAGGAGCAATTAACAATTTGATGGTTTTAATACATTGCTTGACCCTAAAAACATAGGTATAGACACTGAAATCAGCATTCTATCATAAATATCAAGGAAGTTATGGTCATTTTTGTTAACGGTTGGCGGCCATTTTGTTTTTGGCCAATAAAAAGGTAACCTGAGGGTGCCAAGGTGACACCAGGCTGAATCTGTCTCAGGACACACCAGAGTACCAAAATTAACCATAAAACATCATTCATACCCCAAAACATGCTTTGATAAGCTTCCATTAGACTAATATTTGCAAACTTTTGGGTAATTAGCGGTCAAATTTTTGATGACCTAATTAACCCACTTTAGCTGACCCAATTTCGGGAGACTTTTAGTATGTTATTCTTATGACTCTATACTGTGAGAAAATGCAATAAAACAATTTCTTGCAATTTTTTTGGGGGCATAGGGCAAATTTACTGGACTATTAACATCTTGTGTCATCCCAGCAACATCAACCGGTAGCATCACCACCACAATCAGTTTCATCAGTAGAAGTAGTTTCAGAATTGGCCACTGGAGTGAAGTTGCAGCAGCTTTAAGCTGTTTCCATCTTTCCCCAGTCACATTGTTTGCAACAACTCCTTTGGGGAATCATTCTGGCAACTTCTGTCCTCAATTGAATTTCCCTAAACCTCTTAAGGCTTACAATCAGTCTGCATTGGCCCGTGTAAGGGCTGTATCCCGTCGACCGGATACTGCAGATGCACATATTCAGTTCAAGATGCAGAGAGGAGGCTTTCACAGATGTGGACACCTGTTGTTTCCGGATATTCGATCATTGCAGACTTGTGAGGTTCATGCGCTGTACTCGTCAACTTACATGAAGGTGGGTTACTTCAATGCGGTATTTTTCTAGAAATGTGTCTTGATAGAAGCTTAAAAAGAGTGGTTTCATGAATGTCTTATAGTTTTGTTTTATTTGCAGCTCTGTTGCCTAATCTTTTGGCTTGCTGTTAAATGTTTCCTGTGCCAAAAAGCATAGTGCACATGGAAAAGCATGAAAACCAATTAACAATGCCATTATCTCCTGGTTGATTTAATCAACACGAGATTGTGCTCATTGTTTTCCGATTGACAATGGTGTTGCAGGCTGGGTTGCCACACATGTATATACAATAGCAGATAGTGTGGTGCTTGACGTCAGGTTCCTGGTCTTGTTTTTGGCAAGCATCACATCGAATTGACAAATTGCTTCTCTCTTATCACAAGTTGACTATAGCTCGCTCATTTCCCAATATCTTGGTCCTTCGACTTTTTGCAGGTGCCCTAAAATGTACCAGGGGCGGACTGGACTATGTGGCAGAGTGGCAAGTGCCATGGGCCCAACCACTCAGGGGGGCCCACACAAGGTGATAAAAAAATTAAAATAGAGAAAAAACTATAAGTCTATTTTTTTAGCAAGTTTATGACTGCATGATACAATGAAATTTTAAGGTTGGGGCCGCAATGAGAGATGCCTCTGTATAGAAAAGGGCCCTTCCACTTTTATTTGGCGCAAGTAGAATGTTGGAATTTGGGGGCCCATTGACTTATTTTGCCACGGGCCAGAAATGTCGCCAGTCCGCCCCTGAGATGTACTAATTGTCATCCCACATAACTGCATTGGAAAATGCTGTAATGACAACAGAGAGTAAGAAGATGTGATATGATATGTAAGTGCAGAATGGGTTATGTCCGCTATATAGAATTGAATCTTGCAGATTCACATACGTTTGACAAATTGAAGCATCTTAATAAAGAAATTGATTATAGTAGGCTTGAAGGCTACAAGGACAGACAACAAAGAGATCAAGTTAGATTTGGCCGCAGTGCCTATATTTATTCAAAGGCAACAAGGACACACCACATAAACCATATACACCATACATACACAAATATGAGACGAAGACACACAGATAGACAAAGACAGTGAACATGACTAAGACAAAGACAGTGAACATGTATAACTGACAGACAAAGTGGACTGCTCGCAGGCAGCCAAATGTAAAGATTATACAACATGAGTATACCTCAGGATAATCAGAATAAATGAAATTTAAAGAACATAATACAATAAATATGGAAGTTAGGTGACCGTTCAACAAGACCCAATATACTAGGGTTAATTATGGAAATAATTTGAATAATATATGAAATATTTAATTTTTATGAAGGATTTGATTTGTGGAAGGAAATTTTGATTTTTAAAATTTGGAATTTTTAAAATTTGGTAAATATATGAAATGTAAACATTTTTGAAAAATTAATCCCCAGGGGAGTGGTGGGTGGGAGATTTTTGAAGTGCGACGACCAGCTCAGTTAGAGAGGGTTTATATACCAGTGACTGTTTGAGACAGTTAGAGGATTAAAGCCTGGTAGGCTGTCAACGGGAGATTAATCCCCTGGATCAACAACAGCTCAAGAAAAGAGCGGGCACTAAGTGCAACACTGTAAAACCAAAGACTGAAATTTTACCATAAGGGAGAAACAGTAGAAATAACAGGAGCGGAATAAACAGCCGGCCCACACTTGGAAAGGTGGGGCAATCTGCGACCAGGGTGCCTGTCCCCTCCTTCAACATACCTTAGTCCAACACTAAGCTTCTATTGAAGGCTACAAGGACAGACAACCAAGAGATCAAGTTAGATTTGGCCGCAGTGCCTATATTTATTCAAAGGCAACAAGGACACACCACATAAACCATATACACCATACATACACAAATATGAGACGAAGACACACAGATAGACAAAGACAGTGAACATGACTAAGACAAAGACAGTGAACATGTATAACTGACAGACAAAGTGGACTGCTCGCAGGCAGCCCAAGAGCAGTGTGGAGGAAACTTAAAAGAAAAACAAAAGTGAGTGGGAAAGTGGGGCCTCGGAGAGGCCATCAAGAAATGAGGTGAGGGGCAAAGGAGGCGTAGGACTCGGGCTCAGGCCTCATATAGACATTAAATGCTTCAGACTTCCACCTCCCCAGACGGCGGATGTCATGCGAGGGTAGCCCTGACCTGGCCACCGGCGTGGCGGCACCTGCCCTAAGGGAATGGGAAGAATAGGCTGCAGGGTCCAAACCTGCAGCCTGCACCAGTGATTTAATAGACTGGTTATAGAAGGGGTAAGTTAGAGGGTCCCCAGAGGATAGGGTGAACAAATGAGAATGGGCGTGATTGGGATGGGAATGGATCAGACGATAAAGCAAGCACACCGCACAAACCTCATGGCCCGAGCAGCCAAGACAGACTTCGAACCCGTGAGGCTGGGTCTTGGAGGACTCGACCGTGTACCTCATCATCATGGAACTGTCAACCTTCAGAAAGGAAACCCAGGACCTCCTAGGCCGTTACCCTGAACCAGGTCATAACAAAGCTCAGACCCCGTGAGGCAGGCAAAATATTGTAAACAAATGGCCGCAGCCAACACCAGGCAGTCGGGACTGCCCCTGAGCCCAGGGAGAATCGAGACTAAAACGGGGAAGGTAATTGGCTTAGCCTTCACCGGGGGCCCCCTGGCCCTTTCTAATGCCCTGACAGCAAGCCTGACCCGAGGTGACCATATCTGAGGCTCCGGAAAACCAAGAGACACGACCCATGCCCTAAGCCCTGACAGATAACATGAGATTGTTTTGTGCGACAATGAATCCAAGTCCAGAAACGCAACAAATCTGAGGAGCTTACCCTCCTCCAACGGTAGGGGGCTCATGGAATAACTGGCACTAAACGAGAGGTAACGCCTTACCGCTGTTGAATAACCAACCCTGCTCCTTGGGGCCCATCCACGTTGAACCAGTTGGGAAGCCCTGAGGTCGAGACCTGTAAAAGAACGATCAGAGTAAGGCACTGACAAAATCCAAACTGGGCCAAGTCATACAGGGCCTAGCAGAAGGGTTCCTAGCCTTAAACTCCGCGAGCTTCCGTCTACTCAGATCATCCGCGTCAACATTCTTCTCAGTGGGAATGTAGACCGGGGCAATGACAATATTAAAACGTTCAGCAACCAGACACCACTGACGAACACATGACATCAACTCGGGGACCGGGGAATACAAGCTATTTAAGATGTGACACACGACCATGTTATCAATGTGGAAGATAACTGTCTTAGACTGCAACCTAGGAGCCCAGGTATACAATGCCATGAGGGCGGCCAGAAACTCCTTAAAATTTATGGATCTCTGGGAAGCAAAGGCCAGTCTGCCCGTGAAGGACATGGAGAACCACTCCCCCATACACAAGGCACCGACCGCCGAACCGCTCGAGTCTGTAAACACCTCGGGGCTGTCCCCGTCCCATATTGGGTCTAGCATGGCGACCCCATTATGAGAATCTATGCAAGCCACCCACCAAGCAAGATCTTCACAAGCAGCAGAGTTCAGCTTAACGGAGTGGTGCAGGGCTCGGGCGGATTTTGCCGCCTGGATCAGACGTCCCAGGAAGGCACGTACATAACGAACCACCCGTGAGGCAAACGAGAGCCTGCCCACTATACTGAGAAGCTGCCTCTTGGAGAGAACCTTCAACCCTAGCCAACTAAGAGCCTCCTGTTTTAGCTCACTCAAACGCTCCTGGGAGATCCTAAGCTGGCACAACTCGGTATCAATGATAATGCCTAGAAATTCCAATGCCTGTGCAAACAAGTCAAAAAGATAGGGTGCGCTCCTTAAACCAAAGTTAAGCACTTTGCTAAAATAAAACTGAGTTCTGCCCGCGGAATCGGGCCACGAGAACCCCATCATGTGCCAATCACATGGGTTAATATAGACGTGTTTAAAGGCATTCTCAAGATCCAACTTCGCAAGATACAAGGGGGAGTCAATACCCAGAGCCCGACAATGGGCCACCGCATCGTCCACCGATGCATATGATAACTGAAAGAGGGAGGGTTCGATCAGGCCATTAACCGACCCAGAGACAGGAGTAGTTTCAATCATCCTTTGCTTCATTGCCATGTCCTCCTCCTGTCCTAGTTGGCCATGCGAATCCCTGATACAGCTTGAAATTGCGTTCAAGTTGTTCCAGTGAGTTTCTCGTTACCATGGTTACCATCAATGATCTACCAAATGAATATGCTCTTGGTAAGCTTTAAAATGATATGTCACATGGGGGAATACCAAGAATGTTGTACTGCTAATGACTCTGTATTTACCAAGATTTCATGAAAAAAGCTGTATTTCCTTAATTGGTCATACTTTACCCCCATTGATCGAGTCTCCATGGCACTCTTAATGCAATGTAATCCACGCAAAATTACTTTCTATGTCCTAAGTTTCCATTTTGACCATTTCTGTCTGAATTTATGACGGTTTATTTGAAATTTATTGAATAATGTCAAAAAATGCTAAATTTGGTTTCCATGGCAACCGTTTGTCATTTCTGGGAATTTTTGCGAATGCCTCCATATCCAAAATTGAAGGCACTGACCATCTCTACCTTTGTGCCAAACTTCATAGCTGTACCACAAAGTGAACAATTGTTCACCTTAGAACCTGGACTATGAGGGGGCCTAGACCCTTGGACCGGTTCGGGCGAGCTGTCCTCCTCCGAGACGAAATCCAGTTCCTCGTATGGGACACGAGGCCGTTGGCGAAGCGACTTGGAAACCTGGCCTCCACCAATCAAGAAGTCGGCCATGCAGCTCTGACCGGTGGGTCCTGGGTGGTCACGGCAGGGTCGTCTACAGGTTTTGCAGCGTCTCTTCTTTTTTCCCATCTAGAAACGATCAAAGGTAGATTACCACGTGTTCTTACACAGCAATAACCACGCGGACGGGGGCTGTACTGCCTCTCCGTCGACGAAAATACTGGGCGAAATTGTCTCTTGATACTGACACAAATACGTTGAAGATTCGAAATATGACACAAATACGTTGAAGATTCGAAATATGAAGATTCTCTGAAATAATCCTGACGAAATTCAAGCAGGAATTTGCAACAAAGGTCTTTAGGAGTCTTTAGCAGCTGAACGAGATAGAGATACGCAGTTCAAGCTGGTGAATTTTAGCAATACACAGTTCAGGTTGAGCAAAGGGGGCGGACACCACGTGTCGCCCAAAATAGAACAGGCTCACCAGATAGGACTCCGAAGGTGTGTCAGTGGAGACGTGGATATCATATTGTAGGCCCAGTGCTGTGAAGATACTGGCCGCCGGTCCTAGTGGCGCCAGTCGACCCGCCCGAAGAAGGCCGGGGATCCTCAGTGGAAGTCCGGGCGAAGAAGCGTCGCACTTGCCGGTGAATAGAGATGAACGAGATGCAGAATGACGGCGATGATGACGGTCAAGGGCCTCCCCGGGGCCTGGCAAGGTGCATCAGCAACAGTGCAGATTTTTGAAGTGCGACGACCAGCTCAGTTAGAGAGGGTTTATATACCAGTGACTGTTTGAGACAGTTAGAGGATTAAAGCCTGGTAGGCTGTCAACGGGAGATTAATCCCCTGGATCAACAACAGCTCAAGAAAAGAGCGGGCACTAAGTGCAAAACTGTAAAACCAAAGACTGAAATTTTACCATAAGGGAGAAACAGTAGAAATAACAGGAGCGGAATAAACAGCCGGCCCACACTTGGAAAGGTGGGGCAATCTGCGACCAGGGTGCCTGTCCCCTCCTTCAACATACCTTAGTCCAACACTAAGCTTCTACTACTGAATATCATAATGAACAAGATTAGGATTCTGACCAGGGACTAGGAAATATTATACAACCAATTTTATGATTTCATGTATTGTTAGCCAGCAAATATGCCTATAGTAGTGATGAATATTTTGCTAGCGGGTAGTAATATCCTTTATAGTTTTCTTTTCGAGAATAATTTGATGTTCCATGCTCTTTTACTTGTGGTCATTTGCCATACATGTGCAGATACATTTGCTAAATACTACACAATAATTTATTTAGGGCCTACTTTGAATTCTGATGTGGATCTTTAAGCAACACAGAAATATTCTCATTCGCATTTTTCCTTTAAATTTCTTCCTTTTATTGCAAGTACTAACATAAAGTCACTCAAACAATGGCAGGTAAAGCTTGACTCTGGAAGTTCAATTAAGTTAAGCAATCCCTCTCTCTCTCTGTGTGATGTGATTTGCCCTTGATCCCTTGAAACTGGGAGTGTTCAGAAGTGACTTCAGTGCAGCTTTGATTTGGCAGTATCGACCTTTTGAAACTCTGTAGCGGGGACTTAACCATCCGCCTTGATTCTCTAGCTAATGAACCCTAGATACACTTTGAACATCAAGTTTCTTTTGTAGGAAAACATATTCATGCAGAAAGATGCAATTTAATGCTACTATTTTGACTATTATACTCCACCAAGACAGTTTTCTATTGTCTTTTGCCGTGGTATAACCAACGGATTTTTTAGTTATACCACTGTTGGGATTAAGTTAGCCTGTTGTACTGTTTTTTCTGCAAACAACACATCTAAAAATGACAACAAAGCCACAAAATTCAGTTAAAAATCTTTCAGGAGTCATATATGGAGTTTAAGTCGCTTATACAACTCATTTTCGGTGTATAACTAACATTTCAGGGGTTATTTACCTCGGGCTAAAGCCCTCGGTAAATAACCACCTGAAATGTTAGTTACACACCTCAAATTCGTTGTATAACCTATACGTATTTTGACCCTGGAGGCCATTGAGTGACCAATAAGATGACCGTTTCATATGACCTGCAATACAGCTGACGTGAAGCAGGCTGCAAATCAAACTAGGTATAAACTGTGAAGAGGTTGGCATGATATTTATGACTCAACAGGGATCAGTTTTATGCCTGGAAATTAGCATTTGGAGGCGTGGTTGGGACAGGCCACATGGTTGTTCTGTCTGACAAGGAATGGCAAGAATTGACAAGTGTCAATTCTTGCCATTCCTTGTCAGACATTTCCTTGGCATTGCTGGTCTGTTCTTGCAAACAATTTCCACTCCAATCGTCACTTCCTATTTAGTTTTATCCTTTCCATGCTATAGGTGCTAACCAGTTAATTCATGAATAGAAATGTGCTTACGTATTGGACCAATACTCTGGACATGCTGACCCTATAGGTCAGTGCGAAGTTGACTGTTTTATTACATATAGAATTTTATTGACATAAAAAAGCATCAAGCAGATACATATGTCATCGAAAAAGGAAAAATATAAAATAAAAATAATAATATATGAATGTGTAATAACACAAAAACAAAAAACTACAAACTACTGGGATATACAATCACAAGCAAAAATAATATGTACAATTCATTTAAGTAATAGGGATATTTCAAAAATAAAATAAAGACACAGTCAGCACTCATTCAGGTTATATATATAGCACATCAAGTACATATGTAATACATAGAATCAGAAGCAGAGTTCAATGTTAAGATACAGAGCACCAAGTTTTAATACTGTTGACAACATAAAAGACAATGACAACCAAACATAGCAAGGATATTTACATTTAAATAATATATACACAATAGCATAGACCACAGATCACGCGAGGGAAGTGTCAGTGCCATTTGTCATCCACCTTGGAGGGAGCTAAATATATTCAGGTAATATTGTCAGTTTTCAATACGGTATTTAGGAATCTACCTAGAGCAAATAAAACATCTTCATTTTTATGAGACAAAAGTCTAAGGAACTGTTCGTTTTGACTAAGCACTGAAAAATTTTCTATAAATTTGTTTGCTACTTCAAATAGCTCTACCCTTATGTCTTTCCAATGGTGACACCAAATTAAACAGTGAAATTCATCTTCAACACAATTGGAATCACATCTCTTACATATTCTATTCTCCGCAGGGATGTAGGGGCGCTTATGTCGACCTAGTTCGATATGTAAATTATGGGAACTCAGTCTAAATCTGGCTATACTTTGGAAGATAGATTTTGGCAGGTTGAAATTAAGATACGGTCCCCATGGGCACATCGACGTTGCAGCAACGTTGCAACGACGTCACATTTTTTGTCAAACGACGTAGAATTGTATGGTTGAAATTATGTTGTCACAACGTTGTGAAGCAACGTCAAAGATATGACGTTAGCATGCAATGTTGTGGCGACGTTTTACAACATTGTGAGGCAAT
Source organism: Platynereis dumerilii (assembly GCA_026936325.1). NCBI lineage: Eukaryota > Metazoa > Annelida > Polychaeta > Phyllodocida > Nereididae > Platynereis > Platynereis dumerilii. The sequence goes on from JAPTHN010000007.1 coordinate 2,486,656, forward strand.
GTCAGGAGTTCGACGTTAGCTTGTGACGTTGTGCCAATGTTATAAAAAAAACCCGACGTCGCGTTCGCGTCGGGGCGACATAATCCCCACCATACATATCTACGTGACCAACAGACCAGCCCTCCACCAATTAGCAACGTTGGGGTTTACGTCGTGTGCCCACTGGGGTTCTAGTCGTAAATCAAATTTGAATTGTTTGTAAGTTCGAAGTTTCGGATTTGAGTAACTATCATTTATGTCATGCATTATTTTAATTTGAGCTTTCTTAAACAAAGATTCATTCATAGAAGCTACTGTAACGCCTGCACTCTCTAGACCATTTGAGATTGTACAGATTTTGGATAACCAGCATGGGTAGTTTCGTTCATGCAGATCAACCTGGATATCAAGGCACGTTTTAAGAAGTTTAGGAACATCACTACATTTAAGCCTATGCCAATATTTAAGTGCTGAAGCCTGCTGTCTGTATATCAGAGAGAATCGTCCTGTATCAGCTAAGATAGCAATTGTGGATGTTTGATTTCGTACACCTAGGAGGTTTTTAAGAAATTTAAGTTGTATTTTTTCTAAAATGTCAATCTCTCTTGTTTCGAACCAAATTTCACTGTTATACTCTAAAATGGGTAATATGTGAGTGTCAAACATTTTTAAGCTCAGGCTTGGTGGAAGGTACCCAACTGTAGATTTAATTTTCTCTTTAAGAGCATGCATTGCCTTTTGTGCCTGAGATGCTAGATGGTCATACATAAGTTTCTGAATATTAGAAGAATTACTAATTATATGACCAAGCTATTTGTATGAGTCAACTACTTCGAGTTTCGCATCCCCAATTAAGAATTCATAGTCTGAAATATTACTTCTACCTTTTGCATTAATAACCATAACTTTACTTTTCTGAGAATTAATCAGTAAGTGCCATTTTTTGCAATACGCCTCAAGATTACTAAGCAGCACCTGCATGTCGCTGGCATTTTCAGACATTAGTACAAGATCGTCTGCATACAGCAAGTGTGTGAAAGTTTTGCTATTTACAGTCACTCCACATTTATGGTCAAGGTATTCATTCATATCAGCCAAGTATTTCAGCTGCCAGAGGGTTCTTGCCCATGTAGTCTTGAGGCATTCAGTAATGATATCTCAGTGATACGTAGGCTGGGAAAAGTCGGAAGAAACGGGCCCTAATTGTCCGCAGAAGAGTCTTCCTTAATGGCCATGAACATGCAAGATGCTATGTCAAGCCAAGGACACTATATTATAATGCAAAAGATACCTTGTCACATGATGCAATGGATTTAACAAATGCAACTCCTCAAGTCATCGGTGTAAAGCCCCTGTCGCACCTTGCCGTTTTACATGGCGTGTTTATAACATGCTTACAGTAGACGAACGACGAGTACTTACATTCTGCTGCAATTGGGCCTCAATGACTTCACAACAAGTCCTATCAAATACATTGAAATGAGGTGTCAATTTGTCATAAGCAAACTTGTGACCTCAGACGAGTGTGGAGTGACACATCAAATGGCTTGCCACAACAACATTGCAAGTATAGGCTATGATGTCATTGACTTCTTACACGTCATACAGTTTAACATGGCATGGATAGGGCTGTGACCTCACAAGGAACATTTTGGTCCAATTCTGCAAGCACTTGATGTTCCTCTACTGTAACACGCTGGTGAATGTTTCTTTAAAGTTGAATAAGTTAGAGGCACGTTTTTCAAACGTCAGAAAAACGTTGATGTTCGTTGAAAAACGTTGTCATATGTCCAGGGAACTGAGAAGTTTTAAGCATGTTCAAAAATCATTGACGTACACCAACTATGGATAGTAAGGAATGGATAAGTTATTGGCACGCCAGAGGAACGTTAGAGAAAAATATGCTCGTTTTTCATACGTTTTTCATAAGTTTCTCACACGCCTATTACGTTTCTCACACGTTTCTTACACGCCCAGGACGTTCCCCGTTCGATGTAAATTTATCCCTAGAAATTATAGAAATATTCAACAAATTTGTCACAAGCCAGGCTTACATAATCTACACGCCGTTTGCACGTTCTTTACAAGTTTTGTACTCGTTTTTAATAAGTTTTGCACACGTTTTATGCACGTTATAAACTCGTCTTTCATTCGTAGAGACCAGGTTGAACAAAAACAATTTATAATCTAAATATCAACATTCAGCACGTTCCTTGTAAGTTCTGTAAAACGTTGAGATGTGACAGCCACATAACAGTGTTCCAGTACACGAATGCCATAACTATCGACATCATTAATGACTTTCTTTTATTTCATTGAATTATGAACCTGCACTACAGATGTTTTTCAAAATGTGTAAACAGCCTATGTTACTGTTTTTATCTCTAGTCCACAATTGTCTCCCCAAAATAGCTGTGTGTCCATAAGCATTGTTGTTGTGGTCATCTCAAGATATTGGACATGCCAGACCAGCTCAGTATATCAGAATTACTTCCTTTTTTCCTGTGTACACTGGCTGATCAAATGATTATACTGAAACCAATGTGCCGTTTGGAGGATTTCTTTTTCATCACAATTCAGCCCTTTTTTGGTTGCATTTCATATATTATGTGTGCTGCATACGGTGATATATGAACAAGGTTGAAATTTGATCCTTTTTCATTGATGAAGCTGTATTGAAAATTCTAGTTCTTTTTTTTTCTCATTTATATTCTTCTTGATGAATCCCAGATTATCCAAATTGTGTGTACTGAATTTAAATTGCATCCCAAGCACTTTCCCTGTTGATTAGACTTTCACTTACATGCTGATGAAGCTTTATTGCACTAGCTTTATTGTACTGTGAAACTACATCGCTTAGAAAAAACTCTCAGTTGAAGCGTGGGAGCTTTGGTTCATGAATACACTGACCTAAGAAGCATGAAGCAACTCAGTTGTTTGCATCGGGTCAAGAAATAAACACAGAAATTGACAAACTATTGATGTTTCACACATGTGTCGATCACATGGACATGCTGTGTAAATTCAGGTCCGTGCATTAAACAGCTGTATCTTAAAGGGCTTGAAAAAACATTCCTTTTTTTTGTTTAATGCAAACAAGTCAGTTAATTTTAATAATAACAGCCTGGGATTTCATTTTAATTTAGAAAGAAAAGATAGAATGTAAGACCAATACTCAAACTATTCACATAGCAATACAAGACTCATGACTTTGGGTGACAATCAATCTAGTTTATGTCTAGTGGTATTCATATTTGGAGTGCTCTGAAGATGACACTAGTCAGATACGACATGTCAAGGTTGTCATATCATTATTACGATTATTGCTGTGCACTAGTGTGCAGCGTCTACCATCGCGGAGAATTCGCTTACAAAATGCTGATTTCCTCCATGATATCCTTTCCTTGTCATAATTGCTAGTAAAACCAGATTCCACGTAATATGCACATAGATTTATAGAAGGTCCAATGGTCCATCTTCAATTGAATTTGTCTTCTTGCTGCGGACTGCAGTTTTACATTAGGCTTTTTTATTTAGCTTGTGCTATGTGACACATTGTAATCTTGGATCCCGTTGAATAAAGCTCAGTTTTCTGGTGATATCAAGTAATGACTTTGAAATATGAAGCAGCTGAGATCAACAAAATTGACAAATTGGGTCTTTGCGGATTATCCAGTTTACAAAGAGAAAAGTAATTTTCATCAAACAATACCATTAAACAACAATCAAGTTGAGATTCTGGATTATGTATCAAAGCAGAGGTTGGCAGCATTGCCTCCTTAAGAAGATGCTTAATTTGAAATTAAATCAAAGATTGTATTCTTTCTGGCATCTCTCTGTGAGGATTACGTGCAAAGGGAAAATTGTTGACAGGGAATTATTTGAACTCAGATATTCTGATTTGTTGCTGAAAGAAAAATTGGATCTTAGAAAACTTAGGTAACTCTGAAAGCAATGCAGGGTCATAGCAACAAATCCCCTTACATTGCATAAATTCTTTATGCATTTTAGATACACAATTATTGCCAATTAATATTACAAGTAAACCTGCTTGAAATAGCCCTTTATTCCATGTAAGATAAACCTAGTTTTGTAAAGTTTGTAGATTAACTTTTCTTTTTTGTCATGTAGAAATTTACATGTCGGTACTCTATTGGTAACCCACTCTATACTTATACATAAATGAGCCATTATTAGGGTTGCTTATGTGAACAAAATTTTACTGGCATCCTCCTCAAAAGTTGTGTATGGTAGTTAGAAACACTTCTGTACAATTTTTTTGTGAATCGGATTTTTCTTTCCGGAGCCTACCCTCACATTTATATGATGACGTTTTTCAGGCGTTTTCGCTGTATTTCGGCCTGTGAAATATACATATTTCTTATACTTTTCAATTTTCATCAATGTTTTCATCAATGTTTAACATAGAGCACCACCTGGGAGGTACTGACTACCATCTTCTTGTTTTATATGCACTTCCTGAGGTGGTTGCAACTTTTGCTGTAGTGTTACTCTTGTGTGAATCAAAATATTCAATATTTTGACTCTTTTGAAGGCTTAATACCAAGTATTGTGTAATCATAAATTATGTATCATAGCAGAATTTCATTAGATTAACTAAAATGATTCCAGCTGGATATTTGACACGTTATATACATGTAGTTGATAACTGGATTCTAGCAGCTGCATCCCGGTACTTCTCCGAAATGAAGCGCTCTTATATCCACTCCATCTCTGTGATAACCAAACAATGCGACATTATTTACTTATTTTTCATGCAATCTCCAGTTGTTGCAAGTTAGTTTTAGCAAAAGTGGTAGCCTGCCTATTTGAATTACCGTGAGGTATACATGATGTACTATACAGGAAGCTGGCCTGCTGGACCTTTTGGAGTGTTCTGGCTTGGTAGATAATTCATGCCTTTGAGTAGCTTATAGTATGATTTGTATGAAATAAATTTTAATAGTTATACCAAATAAATAATTAGCTGTGGACTGATGAGTTTTGAACCTCCAGTCATGACATTAGGGAAATGACACTCCAGCTGACATATCATAGGCTGATTAAATTTAAAATCAGTTACTCTCAGACAATACAATTGATACAACAGCAGTTCTGAATCTGGCCATACATGATGATGCAGAATTGATGTTTCAACATAGGTCTATGTGTTAAAAAACAACAGTTTAAATTCCAATTCATTAGTGAGGACTACAGAATATTTTCAGATGTGTACAGTTATTGCATCGGGGATTGTATTGGATTGAGATGATAGACTACACATTGTTCAGCAGGTACAATAATTCTCAATTTCCCATAGACACTTCAAAACAATATATAGCCCTCATTACACATTGTAAGACTTTTTTTCCCCAATTGTTTCACATAGCCTGTGCTAATTTGTTCCTGGCAGCTGAGAGATATCCCAACAGTTCATGATATTTTCAAAGTGAAACTATCAAAGTGAAACTATAAATGAACAGTTTGAACACTGCCATTCACATGAAACTCCGTATTCCACCGTTAAAAATTGCTAAGCTGCAAGTTAACATATATGTAAAAGAAATACATTGAACTTCCACTGACACATAGAAAATGCTGGATCAAATTGTGCTTTTAAAACACTACAAAAACAGTTTTAGCATTATACAGTGGAACTATTGTTTGTTAAATAGAAGTAGAGCCATAAAAGTAATCAAATATTTAAAAAAAAGGTTTAATCTTTCTCCTTTTTTAAAAATCCAATTCAGTGCGGCTACTATTCTCTTCAGTTCATAGTACAAACTGTCTTTACAATATAGATCTATGCTTTTAGGGGCGCAGCCACTGCAATCATTTCTCTGGCTATTTGGTTTCCCGATTATATGCTGGAATATGTATTATCCATCTAGCCATGTTGAACATTCCAATAATTTCACTGTTTCAACCCAACCTCTTTTAACAGGTAGTGTATTTAGTGCCTTGACCTTAGAAATGGGGGTATAGCCACTGAAATTATAACTAGACAAAGTTCATCCCCAAAGTGTTCTATAGACATATGTTTATAAATTTTATATCTTATGTATTGAATTATAATTATGAATGAATTTCTATACAGTGAACAGGCAAATGTATCAAAATAACATATAATCAAAAATATACCTAGCACAAGTTTGGTCTGCACTGTACAGCGCGCAGACCTAAGCACAAGATATTACTTCGGAGCGTAAATGGAGCAGATTTTGACCTGTTATTATTCAGTATAGGAGACTAGAATAGGCCCTGTTGACTTTCATTTCTAGTAATTACTTATGTATGACTTCATTATTGATTAAAACAATCACCATGAACTAAATTTTGGTGTATATTCATCAGCTAGAATGAATATGTAAAAATGTCAAAAAGCGCGAAATAGCGAAAATTTGGGAAAAACGTGTCCCCATAAATGTGAGGGTAGGCTCCGGATTTAAACATATTTTCAAATTTTTTTTTTTCTGGACTCAATATTTATTATATTCCGCAACTTTTGGGGAGGATGCCAGACTTCCAACGATAAAATAGTTTTTATATAACCAACCCTACCATTATTGAGTTGAAAAACTACTGTTAGTTTCAAAAAGTTTTCGTTTGAGCCTTGGTCCATTGATTGATTGATTGATTGATTTGTTTATAAATTTGTTTTTACCACACATACCACTCATATATACAACAATGCACTTTCACATATTCACACATTCCATCATGCAGTAAAGTAAAATCAATACTACAATTCAAGTGTATGGTGAAGAGGTGTGCCATGAATGGCGTTTGCTGGAGAGCTGTTGACATACACCCGAATTTGAGACAAGAAGCTGTCACAATCGGGCTAAGAAATAAACAGAAAGGCTGATAAAGTATTGATGATTTGCAAACACATGTACCTTTACATCGATTCTGCACTTTATGTGTTGATGCATTGAACAGTTCTGGCTTTTAGAAGTTTCCAAAATAAGAAACACAAGAAATACAAAATCAACCATATTGCAAGTACAAGACAATATTAAATAATGGATATTTCTGTAAGTTGTAAAAAAAAGTTTGCTGACTTATTTGGCCCCTTTATTAAAAATTGCCAATTTTATTTTGGTATATCGTGGCACTATCCAGGCCCATGTAATACTGAGTTGCATGACCTATGACCTATGACTACATGAGACAGCAACGCATGCGTGACAATGAGAGGACCGGGAATTTTACAGCTCCAGCTTTTATCGATTTTACTGAGCTTTTACGTCGTGATCACCCCCAGATTTGTTATAGAAGATAGGGCTCGTGATCCAGAAGCTTTCCTACCGCACTGAAACGAAAATCAGACGCTAAATGCTGAAATCTTTACCTCTGAATCATGGATGGTGCCGGCACTTATGAGACGTTACGACGGCCATTGTACTTCCGGCCAAACAAAAACAAGAACACTCAGACGGCCTTCATTATCGCCCAGAAGAGTGAAACGATTTTACTTGCTGCTGATCCTAATGATATCGGGAGATGTCCAGCTAAACCCCGGACCCAACTGGAAATACCCCTGTCAAGTGTGCTACAAACCTGTGAAGAAAAATCAACGAGGTATCTGCTGTGATCTTTGTGATTTATGGAACCATGCAAACTGTATTGGTATGACAGCTGATGAATACTCAATTTTCCAAAACAATGAAGGACTATCGTGGTCGTGCCAATCTTGCCACTTCCCATACACTGATTCCTTCCTAGAAGAAATACGAACCCCAGAAGTAGGCCCAACTGAAGATGAAACTGGTAACCTCACCGAGGCTGAAACAGACAGCTCCAGTAGCGAAGAAGACTTGGACCAAGAAAACACAGATGAAAATGGACCAGAGGCAGATGAAAATGGACCAGAGGCAGAAGCTGCAGAAGAAATTTCTTTCCCTGAATTACGAGAAACAAGAAAGAAGCACCAGAAGAACATCGTCCTGGCCCACGTAAATATCAATAGTTTAAGACTAAAATTTATCGCCCTACAAGAAATACTCTATGACGGATTGGTTGACATCCTTGCCATCCAAGAAACGAAACTGGACGAATCCTTTCCCTCCAGCCAGTTCCATGTCCCTGGCTATAAGATGTTCAGAGAAGACAGGAACTCGCACGGTGGAGGCATCATACTTTACGTAAGAGATGACATCCCAGTACGAAGAAGAGACGACCTGAAGCTAAAGACTGCGGAAGACATAAATGTGGAAATCGTTATAAATAAAAAGAAATGGATACTAAAGACTGCATACAAGCTACCCAAGGCTAACATAGAGAGCTTCGTAAATGAACTCCACAGCCAAATTGACAAAGCCTTCACAACGACTGAAAACCTGATTGTGTTTGGCGACATGAACATTGACATGAATTTGACGGAAAGCAGTGGAAATAGACACTTAATTGACCTTTGTGACTCATTCGATATGACAAACCTTGTAAAAAACCCCACTTGCTTCGTGAAAAACTGTTCTCCCTCACTCATTGACATTTTTCTGACTAACAAACGAAACTCATTTTATTGTACGAACAGTGTCAATATCGGGCTAAGTGACTGTCACCATCTTGTAACTACCCTTTTAAGAGAGAACATGCCCAGACACAAACGGAAGAAAATCTCGTACAGATCGTTCAAGAACTTCAAGGAAGACTGCTTCAACGGAGACTTGGAGAAAATCCCATTCCAGACAGCACAAACTTTTGAGGACCCAAATGACATTCAAGTTTCAAGTTTATTGGACCAAAAAGAACATATTGGGCCCAATGTAAACTCCTAATGTAACCTCCTAAATGAGGTAATTGATGAACACTTACCAATTTAGGATAAGTTCGAAAGGAAGCATAAGCTCCTTTTATGAATGGCAATCTTAGAAGAGCCATCAATTACAAAAGTCACCTCAGAAGACAATACATTAAATGCAGACATGATGACAGAAAATGGCATGCGTATCGCAGACAAAGAAATCTTGTCACAAAACTTAAAAGACAAGCCTTGAATAACTATTTTATTGAAAGATGTGAAGGAGGCACAAAATCTAAGGATTTTTGGCCCACAATTCGCCCTTTTCTGTCATCAAACAAAAGTAGTACTCATGATGATAACATTGTGTTACAAGAAGAAAACAAAATTGTAAACAATTCAAAAGAAGTAGCAGAAATTTTTAATGAAGCTTTTATAAATGCAACTGTAAATATTGGTACAAATGTGTGCTGCCCTCAAGGCAAGGACCATCCGAGTGTGATTGAAATTGTTAAAACTATGGATGGCGATGACAGAAAATTTACTTTTAAAGAACTTGATGAAAAAACTGTTACCAAGTATATCAAATGTATTAATGTCAAAAAGGCCACTGGTATTGATAACCTATCCCCAAAATTGTTACATCTTACCTGCGATGTTATAGCTAAACCAGTGACCCAAACAATCAATGCTATGTTCAAAACGGGAAAATTCCCGGAAGATCTCAAAATTGCCAGAGTGTCGCCAATCTTCAAAAAAGAAAACCCTCTTGAAAAGAAAAACTACAGGCCTGTTAGCATATTACCGGCACTGTCTAAAGTATTTGAGAGGGCAATCAGTGTACAACTTGATGACTACTTCAGCACCCTGTTCCACCCTTATCTATCAGCTTTCCGAAAGGAGTATAACTGTCAATCAACATTAATAGCTTTAACAGAAGAGTGGCGAGAGGCACTAGATAAAGGCAAATATGCCGCAGCCATTCTAATGGACCTCTCCAAAGCTTTCGATTGCGTTCCGACTGATCTCCTTTTGGAAAAGCTGACTGCATATGGCTTGGATGATGATGCTGCTAAACTTATCAGATGTTACATGTCACACAGAAAACAATGTGTAAGAGTAAGTGACAGTATGAGCCATTTTAAAGGTGTCATCAAGGGCGTCCCCCAAGGATCCATCTTTGGGCCGACAATTTTTAACATCTACATAAATGATATATTCTACCTTACAAATAATGCCAAATTATTTAACTATGCGGATGACAACACGTTATCCTATGCCCATGACGACATTACATCGCTCAAACTGACACTTGAATCAGAATGTGTCACCCTCATAAACTGGTTCACAAACAACAAAATGCAGGCAAACCCGGACAAGTTCCAGGTGTTAGCAGTTGGTAAAAAGACCTGCAAGGAAAATATTTGTTTCAAAATTGCTGAAATTGAACTAAAAGCTGCAGATAATGATGATGTGAAGCTTCTTGGTGTGAGTATAGACCCCCTCCTAAATTTTGACAAACACATCAAAAACATTTGCCAAAAAGCCTCAAGGCAAGCAAATGCTCTGGGTCGTATAGCGAAACATCTGACCCTAGAATGCCGAAAGGCAATCTACTACAGCTTTATACTCTCCAACCTAAATTTCTGCCCCCTAGTTTGGCATTTTTGCTCTAAAGCAAACACCAAGAAGCTGGAAAAAGTAAATCATCGAGCTCTCCGTTTTGTTTATCAAGATTTTAATGCCACTTATGAAGAGCTCCTGTCAAAATCAAACTCATGCAGCCTCGAATTGTCAAGAATTAAAATGGTTGCAATTGAAACTTTTAAGATCCTAAATGGGATCGGCCCATGCTATATGAAAGATTTCATTACTGAAAAACAAAATTCATACCATTTCAGATACAGCAAACTACTTGATAAACCTCGAACAAAAACTGTAAGGTATGGTACCAATAGCTTTAAGAGCCTCGCAGCGACTACCTGGAATTCTCTCCCTGATCACCTCCGAACTGCAACATCGTTGCCTCAATTTAAAACCATGATCAGGAAATGGAATGGCCAGGAATGTCGCTGTGCTTTATGTAGATATTAATGTAGCCTAAACTAAACTAACATAGACCATAAGGTTTCTAAGTTGTTGTCTTCCTAGTCTAAAGACTTTACAATGTTTGTTATTCTACAAAATTCTAGTCTTAAGTTCAACAACTATTTATTATTATATCAAACTAACCTGTGATGTATTTTATTAACTTATATATAAACTACTTATATTTATACATTTTCTTGTACCTGCATAAATTTATGTGATAATTTCTTTACTAATTGGTGCATGTTCTTTACCTGTTTTTACCTTTAATGTGTTTTTTACCATGTCTTCATATATATATTTATCTATTACTTGTTTTTATTATTATCTATTTATATTCGGTACAAAAAGCCCAAGGCTTGTGTTCTGTGTGTTTTATCTTAACCGAATTCAAATAAATTTTACTTGACTTGACTTGACTTGACATGTATGTATTTCAATATTTTGCAGTGTGTCTCTCTACTGATAATTGATATAAAGCTACATATAGTCTGCCGGTGGACAAACAGTCTACATATTGAATCTCCTTGCAATTCCCATTTGACATTGCCAAAGATATTGCCAAAGATGTTGCCAAAGATTACAATGGGAAGTAATGACATGTCAAACTGGTTGATCAGCCGATTCTTGGATTATTACAATTTGCATCCGACTTCTGAATACTATACGCAGAAATTAAATATAAACAGAAAAGTATGTAACGCATATTGTATGATGCTATATTTCTGCGGAAATGATCAGTTACAGGAATACCAAAAAAATAGTTTTTCTTTTGGGGAACCTTTACAATTTGGACAAGAAATCAGAATGACACATAATCAATTATATTTACATTGTAGCTGAGTGTCAGATATATGATATAAATATCAAAGGACTTTTTTGTCCATCTCTTTTTAAAACGAAGTAAATTTGAACATCAGCGTGATTTCATCTTAAACCAAAAAAATTGTAATGTACGTACAGCCATCATCAATAGATTTGTGCGATAATAAGTCATAACACAATTTAGATAGCTCATTTATAAATATATTAGATTGTTGTTTTGCCTCTTTTATGTGAAACAGCAGATCAGGCCAAAATTAAAATAGTAAAGAACATGTCCAGGTGTACCCTGTTCTTCAACAACTTGTGTCATCCCGCATCACACGTCCTTCAGACCAGCATCAGTATCCAGCATCATCAGTTGCAGCATAAGAAGTATAGTTTCAGAATTGGCCACTGGGATGAAGTTGCATCTCTGGCTGAACTATCGTTGCTTTTAGTTGTATCCATTGTTCGCCAGTTACATTGTTTGTCACAACTCCTGTGGGGAATCACTTCAGCAACTCTCTGACCTCAATTGCATTTCCTTGAAACATCTTATATTAAGGCTATACGATCAGTCTGCATCAGTCTCTGTAAGAGGTTTGTCCCATGGACCATCAAATACAACAGACGCGCTTTTGCTGCTAGCTGAACAGAGGAGGCTTTCTGGGATGTGGATACCTATTCTTTATGGATTTTGTATTCATTCAGGACTCATGTGAGGTTGAGAAGCACATGTCTTTTGGCAAGAACTCTTCACCTTCCTTCAAGGTGTGTTATTTTGATATATATTTTCCCATGTAGGAAATGTGTTCATTTTGATAGTGCAGAGTCAGTATTGGTCACTACATATACACACTTTCCTGAATATGTTCCAATTTCATTGTGAATGCCTTACTCTATTGCAATCTGTGTCATCTCATTTTGTAGCTTGCTGTTAAACATTTTTAACTATAAACAAAAAAATGGAACTGACAAATACTTTCACATTTGGAATTTTAAAAGGGAAGAAAAGCACCAAAAGCAATTTTGATTTAATTATTAAATGATTGTGTAGTCTAGGGTTCTCATTAAACTAACGTTACAAGGTTAAGTGCATTTTGATTGTACCCATTACATCTGGTTAACCCTTATCAGGTTTCCAATCAGTAGCATGTGTTTGATGATTTCCAATAATGTACCTCTTATATAAAATGTAGTAATGATATTGGCGGAATAGAGGCACTTGATGTAGGTTTTTCTTCTTTTTCTTGGCTGTGCTCTTACAAGTGGGAAGTCAAATAGGCAATTTGGTCTCAGAAGAGGAATGTAGGCCCTCTCATTGCAAGTTATTTGCCCATATATTGGTCCTAGGACCATTATGCTATTGCCCTTGGGATGCCCTGTAATGGCCATCTTATAGGAGCTACTTGGATGGTGCTAATGTCCTGCCTTTTAGGTGTCCCATTTTTCAGTGCTCAGCCGACAAAGACAGTGTCGAGAAGAGTGATATATAAATGCTGTAAGGAGATATGAAGTTGGTTATGACCACCCTCTGTTGTTGATGCATCAAGCTGATAAATTACAAAACACTACAGTTGACAATAGCATTTTTTAACATTAATCAATAATAGTAGGGAATGGCATTTCAATTATCAGAATATGATGCTTAAACAACATGTAAGAATGCAAGATGGTGGAAGGACTTGCAAATGTATTCTTACCCAGTGTTTACTAGCTCAGTAGTCTCTCTGACTCTTTTTGAGATTGGATGTGTATATAACAATGATGGATGTGTTGCTGGTCGGTAGTAATAGCTTGGCACCCTAAATGCCAGATGCATTGCCAAAACATTGAGTGAAGGAAAAAAAGACAACAAAACAACTGGGTGAAATGCAAGATAGAGAAGATGCAACACTGAAAACATTCTATTTTTTAAAGTAAAATTCATGCATGTACAACTTACCATTCATTATTGTTGTTTGTTTGTCATAATTTTGGTTCTCTATCTTTTTAATGACTGACTAATTTAATTTTCTATTTGATTTCAAATATGTTTTAAAATGATGGCCAGTTCAGAATATGTTGTGAATTTAAAATTTATTAGCAGGATGGTTGTTGGTTGTATAAGCATAATTAATTGATAGGTTGTCTTGTTCATTTCATCATGTCTGGAGGCCATTGACCACTGAGGAAAAGAGCTCTGAAGGGCTGATATATCATGACTCCTCAGGAATCAGTTTTATGCCTGGAAAGCTGTATTGCTGGCTTGTGACAGGCAATCAACTCTAACAAAGTAGTTCTCAGTGTTCTGTCACTGGTCAGATCTTTCCACTTACTGGCAAACGTTTGGCATAACTGGTCAGTCCTGGGTCACAATTTTTTAATATCCACCCAAAACTTGGTTGCTTCACTCCTTGTTTGGTTCTATCATCTTCATGCTCCACATGCCAACCTATTAATTCATGAATAGAGACATGTTGATGTATTGGACCAATATGCTGGACATGTTGACCCCTTAGCCATTGAGGTCAGATTCAGGTCACGGTGATGTGGACTGCTTTATTTCAGCTGCCAAGGGGGTTCTTGACCCATAGTCTTGAGGGCCTCAGTAATGACATCTTATTGACAGAGGATGGGAATGGCTTGGAGGAACCAGCCCTGTCTGGAGGAGATCTCTTCCCTAATGGCCAAGAACATGGAGACACTTGGTCAAACCAAGGACACTATACCATGAAGCTAAAGATACACTGTCGCACCATTTATCTGAGACAGACACAACACATTCAGTTAGCTGTATGTGAGCATCACACTGCCATTATCATTGACACCATAGATCTGATTTGATTGACACAAGCACCTGCTTTGCAATTTCTGTGTCAGCTGTACATGTATTGCCTGCTTCAACAATTTTTGCCCCCAGTTCATATTTGTCTCCTGAAAGCAAATGTATGTCTATGAGCATTGTCCTATTGGTCAAGGTATACCGACTATGGCGCAAGTAGACATTGGTACATCTACCAGACAGACGTAATTTTTATTTTTGTATGTTGACAAGCAAAGTGTTGAAACCAAGGCGCATGTTGTGCATATTTTAGGGCTTTGTGATTGTTGTTTGTCCATCAAAATGCAGTCCATGTGCTTTCTTCTTTCGTTATAGTTGCATAATAGTATATCAAATATTTTACAAACAGAAACAGGGTATTTTGGAAAATTTGGCACTTTTGTACTTTGTTGAAACTACATTGACTCTAGTTACTTTTCAAAATAAATTTTCCCTAATAAATCCCTGATGATCCACGTAGTGTCAATTGACTTCAAATTACACCCCAATCACTCTCCCTATTAATTACACTGACATTCTGGTGAAGTTTTGCTGAACTGAAAAACAACATCACTAGGAAAAAGTGCTTAGTTGCAGCTTGTTTTCACTTTTGGTTCTTTTCTTAAAAACTTCAAGAACTACGTTATCACAGAGATTTCATACTTCAGGACACAAAGCACCTCTTTTGTTTTGAATTGATGTTTCACGTGTGTCTGTGCATAGATGTGCATTGAAGTTGCCTTTTATATGGGGTTTGATGAAAAGTTATATAGTGGGTTTCTTTTTTACATTGGACCTTTGTGCAAAAGGATTGTATTTGTGTCATTACATATAAGTCACAGTTGTTATCCTTATATTGCCAGGAATATTGCAAGAGCATTGATCAGATATACACAGAGCAGAATACATGCATGACCCCTGACATTGGGTGACAATCAATTCCATTTATGTCATGTCCTATTCATATTGGAGAGCACTGAAGATGACAATAGTCAGATATGACATGTCAAGGTTGTCACATATCAGTGTGGTATGACCTTATGTGGGGGCTCATTTCATAGGAATTATGATAGAATATTTTATTTTCTTCTTAACATCAGATATTTTTTGACACAGCCAGTATCGAATACCGATGAAGCTCTGGGTAATATATAATGGCCATCCTTCATATATAAGATCTCAATTTTGATCAGTTTTGGGGTTGAGGTTCTTTTTTTGCAATGAATTTTTGACATTCAATTTTCGTAAAATCCTGTTACGACTGTTACGTTATTGAATGTTATCAAAGATTTCATTGAAACATGCTCAAGTTTCTTTCTGTGGGTATCCAGCCAACTTTGACATATGAATCAACTGAAACGATGTTATTGTCAAATTGGCAGAAGCTTTTAATTGAGATGTGTAGTTCTCAATTTACAAAGAGAAAAGTTATTTCCATCAAACGTTACCACTAAAATCTGATCAAGTTAAAACTTTGGGTTATGTGACAAAGCACAAGCTGGCAGCATTGGCTGCTTATAAAAAGGTGGCTTTCTTTTTAATTAAACCAGAGATTGAATTCTCCCTGGCGTTGGTCTATGAGGATCAATTTCAAAATGAGAATGAGCAGCCCAGAAATTGTTTAAAATCTGACGTTCTGAACTTTTGCAATCATCAAAGATTTAATTGAAATCTAAATTGACTTGGACCGAGTCCCAGACATATGATAAGATGGATGTGAAAAATGATTTCCAGTGAAATAAATTCTATATGAGATGCGGAAATTAAACTTCAAAAATGAGGGTTCACTTTTTTCCTATTAATTTCAGTAAATGTCTGTTTCAAGTCTGATCCCCTACTTTCATTTCAAAAATGTATTTTTGTAAATACCAAACAGTGAACGTTTCAGGCAATTCAGCTTGGCTGAGTCCCTTGATTCTATGTAAAATTAACACATTCATAATATTATATTGAAAATCTTCTCATAATGTCGAGAATTGTTCTTTGTGTCTCCCATATTCAAACTACACCCCAGGATATATGTTCTTCAATCCGACTTATACAAAAATGAGCCAATATTGAGCTGAAAACCTGTACCTCACTCAGAACAAATCTGGTTATTAGTGTAATCTTTAATCTTGACCTTAATACACTAATGGCCATTGTGGAAAACTGCAACTACCGAGCAATTAAGGGGATGACACACACCCAATTTTGAGACAAGAGGAGTTGCAATAATTGTGCTGAGAAGTAAACAGAAAAGCTTGTATAGTAGGCCTAATGTATAGTTTATGTTGATTTATATAACATATTGTTTTACATTTCTATCTTTGAAAGATTTAAAAGAATACGAACTTTACACAGTTGTAAGTACATGTTAATATTGAAAATTTGTAAAAATGCCTGTTGACCTGTTTTAACTTTTTCCAAAATGATTGTCATATCTCTATTTACATTATATATACAGGGTGGTCAAGAGAAAACTTTACTCTTTTTCTTTGGCATAGTTCCATAAATTTGTCTGTTATTACTATCCAGTGTTTTCCAATGTAAAGAGGATAGTCATGGCGACATATTATCTGTAGTTTGTTCGTTCCTGGGACAAAATGTGTAATCTTGAGCTATGATTTTGCAGAAATAAAACAAGGCCATTTGCACACATCTTGCTGTCCCAAATGCAAGGCATTGTCATCAATTCAAATATTTTACTGTTGCTTTCATATTCTTACAGTTACTTAGAGTTCTTCAGAGGCGCTGGGTACCAGGCTTTCAGCTCTCTTCGAGTGAAACTCAGTCCAGTGGGAAGCTTGAAAGAGAAGAAGGTTGACAGAAATGTCAAGCTACCATAGTTTGCAAAATGTGTCTCCTGTCGTAACGCCTTATCAAAATTAGAATCAAGAGTAGAAACATATTGCTGAGATTCCAACCTGAACTTCATGCAAGAATGAGACTGATTGGTTAAGAACTCACTGAGTTGTGCCTCATGGGCCAAAGACTGTAAAGTTTTTTTCTTGACCACCCTGTACTGCATTGTATGACCTATGATCATACAGAACTTTGAATACTTTGCAATTTGTGTCTGACCCTTATTAGCAATGATGTCAATAAGCTGCATATTCGGGCAAGTAATTCTACTCATGCCCCTTGTAATTGCCATTAGATATTGCCAAAAATTACTAGGTAAGTAATGACATGTAAAGCTTGTTGATCAGATAATTCTTGCATGACTACGCTGTCTACAAGTTGACCACTATTTGCTGCCACCTAGGGTGCAAAATTCGTGAGCTCCTGTGAGCGATCAACAGAATTTCAATCTCTGGAAGTTGGAACAATTTTTTATCATGGAGGATGAAAACATTGTAGCTCACAAATAATGCCAGTATAGAGGGGGCCACTTGTGGCATGGACAAGACATTTTGTTGAGTGTTACACAGCTTTTATAAAATTGTAAATTATATTGTTGTCCTAGTTAATAAATCTCCATAAAGTAACAGAATAAATACAAATGAGCATTTTTGATATCACAAAACAAAAACATTGGCTTTGTATGGACACATGAATAAGTGAGAGAGCATTCTTTTTGGACACTTTTCTGACCACAATTTAACATGCATTAAATGGCATAAGTAGATTGAATACCATCAAACTTCTGATGAGTAAAATCATCCCTTTCACAGGCAAAGTTTATGCTAAAGTTTCATAACTTTCTCTTTGTCTCATGATTTCCAAACATTTTCATTCAAAGCAATGGACTGGATCTTTGCCAGTAACCATGCTTTGTGAAAGTAGTTTTGCGTAGTAATATGGACAGCTGTTGTGTGACCTGATCTTGTAATCTGTCCTAAACAGATCAAATTATTGTTGACCCAATTCGATTTTCCAGGGACTGTCAGCATTCTGCTGCCACTTGTCAGTCCCGAACAGAGACTGATGATTACAAGTATGTACAATGGTATTGCATAGGAATGGTAAGTTGGGAAAAAGTGTCATGCATGCTCTATTATGTCATATGCAAGCTGCAATTATCAGTTACATGTAAACTAGAAAAAGGAAGTTTTGGGTGCATTTCTCCAAAGAGGAACCTTTTAAAATAAAATGAAAAAGTGTGATAACACATTTATGATACCGAGTAATCAGTTTTATCTACTTGTCAAATTGTCAAATATAGGCCTATTATATTTAAAATATTGTAAGTACACTTTGTCTCCTTTAAGTTTCACAACAACTTAAACTTGAACTTCGATGTGATTTTGTCTTAAATTCAGGAAATGGTAATGCGTTATATGACCATTATCAATGCAGTTGATAAATAGATAGATAATCTTTAATATCTGAAAACCTGAAATTGGCTGTGAAGTGTGTGTCGAATGTTGAGCTGTACCACCTATGTTTTGGGATAAGCAGTCAGTGCGGGTCACAATGAAATTGAAATAGTTTGTTTATATCAATGACAGCTTTTATGCAGCATTTTAACAGCTGGTCAGACAGAAGAACAAATATATTTGTAACTAAAAAGAAAAACTCATAAGGAATTAGTGGAAATAATACAATGGAGATATTTTCATTGGTGGCTAAAGGAATAAACCATTTTTAATTGGTGAATTGAACAATTAGAGTACCGCACCATCACAATGGTTCGTTTGGCAGTATAGATGGCACTGCATGTCCTGGTGTAGCCGATTCATTTTGTGCCATTGCACATCACCCATCTCTCAGACCAGCTGCAGCCAGTAGCTACATCAGAAGTAGTTTCAGAATTGGCCACTGGAGTAAAAGTTGCATCTCAGTGAAGCGAGTAGCTTTTAGTAGCTTCCATCCTTGGCCGGTTACATTGTTTGTCCCAACTCCTCTGGGGACACTTCAGCAACTTTCTGGCCACAACTGCATTTCCCTGAACCTCTTAAGGCCTTACTATCAGTCTCCATCAGCCAGTATAAGGGCTGTATACCATGGATCTTTTACAACAGATGCACTCCAGCTTCAGTGCAAGACCCGTCAGTGGTGATCAGTGGCTTACCGCATTGTGGATACCTGTTGTTTCTGAATAATTAATCATTAGGACTATAGAATTGAGAGGCACATGTCTTTTGACAGGAACTCTTCACCTAACTTCAAGGTGGGTTGTTTTGTTATATTTCACAATATAGGAGATGAATTAATTTGATAGGAGTGGCACTTAAACACTTTGTTATATTTTATTTGTGAATGCCTTAATCTGTGGCAGTTGTGTGATCTCATTTTGCTGTTTGATGTCAACAAAAAACAGTTCAACACACAATTTCCTGTTCAGATTAAAAGGGAAAGAAAAGCACCAAATCCTATTCCATTCAATGCTGGCTGATTCAGTTAATACAAGATTGTGGATATGATTTGATCTAGTATAAGTCGGATAACAAGGTCAATTTCTTTTTGATATTATGCATTACATGTGGTTTACGTTGCCAGATTTCCTGTCAGCATGTTTTGTATGGCGACTTCCAGTGTAGCAGGTCTAAATATGAAGTATAGTGATGACAATTGTTGTAATATGGCACTTGATATAGGTTGTCCTGTCTTGTTTATGGCTATGCTCTTACAAGTGGGAAGTCAAATTGGCAATTTGCTCCTCTCTTCTCAGAAGTGGTGTATAGCCTATCTTATTGTAAGTTATTTGCCCATAACCTCTTCCAGTATTTGTCCTTGGGATGCCTTGCAATGGCCATCTTCAAAGAGCTACTTGGCAAGTAGTGATGCAGACCGGACCGCCTTGGACCGGTCCACGGTCCAGCCCTGGACCGCCAAAATACCGGACCACCTACAAAAAACCGATTCAGTGTTGGACCGGACCGGTCAAGTGCCGGTCCGGACCGGTCCAGTGATTTTTCATGTCATGAAGAGTATCGCATGAATTTTGTCATCTCTAAAAATGAAATTTATGTCATATATACTTGTTTTCACCCTCATTTTATAATAATTTTTGAAATGCCTCTGGACCGCTTCTGGACCGGTCCAGTAACAAAATCGGACCACCTCATCCTGGACCAGACCAGGACCGGACCACTTTTGTAAATAACGAACAACCCTCCAAAAGGTGGTCCGGTCTGCATCACTATTGGCAAGTGCTGATGTCTTGCCTTTTAGGTATGCCATTTTTTAATGGTCAGTTGACAAGAAAGTGTCAGGATGAAATTATATAAGTGTTGCAAGGAGCTAAAGAGTTGTTTATGACCACTCTATATTTTTGATGCATCAAGCTGATAAATTCCCACTACAGTTGACTATTTATCAATTACAGCAGTGAATGTTCAAATGATTGTCAAGATGTGATGGTAGTAAACTAAGAACGGAAGATGGTGGAAGGACTTTATTCTTACCCAATGTTTACTTCATACAAATGGTAGCCAGCAAAAACAGTCTGTGTGACTCTTTGTAAGTTGGGATGAGTATATAACAGTGATGGATGTGTTGTAAGTAAGTAGTAATAGCTTGGCACCTATAAATGCCGCATACAAAGCAAAAAATTTATGATAAAAAACAACAACAAAGCGACAGAGGGAAAAATAGCAATGTAGCAGAAGTGCAACTTTCTAGGTACACAAACAATCTATCTGAAGTAAAATCCATGCATGTATAACTTTTCATTCATTATTGTTGTCTTTTCATTAGATTATTTTGGTTTCTCTTTTTTTAAATTTTCTTTTTAATTCAAAACGATAGCCAGTTCAGAATTCGCCAATAATTTAGCATTTATAAGCTAAATGGTTGTTTTAAAATTAATTAATTGACAAGCTGTCTTGATAATTTCTCAGTTATTTGCATGTCCGGAGGCCATTGACCACTGAAGAAAGGAACACTCTCGGGCTGATATATAATGACTCCTGGTGAATTAGTTTTATGCTTAATAAGCTGTATTGGGTGCTAGACTGCAAGCAGGAGACAGGCAATCAACTGCTAACAAAGCTGTTCTTAGTGTCCTGTCACTGGTCAATTCTTTCCATTTATTCAAAGCCATTTCCTCCGCATTTTTGGTCAGTCCTCCATTGCAAGTTTTGCGTACACTTTCCATATAATTTCTTGCTTTATTCATTGCCCTTTGTTTGGTTTTATCCCGGCCATGCTCCACATGCTAACCTATTAATTCATGAATAGAGACGCGTTGATGTATTGGACCAATATGCTGGACATATTGACCTCTAAGCCATTGAGGTCACTTTCAGGTCACCGTGATGTGGACTGCCTTATTTCAACTGCCAAGGGGTTTTTGACCCACAGTCTTAAGAGCAATTATCTGAGAAAATCAACCGATTTCCAGAAAATTTGGAATGTGCCCCGTCACAGAATCGTTTCATACTTTGTAGGATTGAAGTATTATGGGATAGAAGTTCTCGAGAAAAATTTTGGACCTGTCAGATTATTGGTTGCCATGGTAACCATGGCTCGATTATTTTGGGCCAAATGAGCTAAATTGGCAAAAACGAAAAGTCAAAATTATGCATTTTAAGCTCATATTTCCGCCTGAAAGGTGGTAATATATCGCTGCACTACCCATTGTGTCTGGAATAGTCACTCTTGAACTGAGTAATGGCATTGTATTTTTAAATCTGGGGTCAATGGGGTCTGTGTAATTACGGCCTAAAAAAGGTATCTTTTTGGTCTATGGGGATTATTTACAAAAGAAGAATGAGCAATCCAAGAATTATTTCAAGTTTGATTTTCTGAATTTCAATCAGCACAAATCTGACTTGAAATTTAAATTCACTCTGACAGATAATGGGTGGATCTGAAAATGATCTCGAATTAAATGAATATATGATGAGTTAAAAAATGTTAGCATTTACTGTTCAGAAAATGTTTTCTATTATTTCCCGTAAATATCAGTTTCTGGCCAAATCTCTCACATTCATTGCGAAAATATAGTAATTTCATGCCATTCAGGTTGGCAGAGCCTCTTGATTCTATGTAATATCAAACTATTTATTTGAAATTTTTCCTTTAGTCTAATGTGGAATATTGTTCCTTGTATTTTTAAATCTGGGGTCAATGGGGTCTTCCAAATTCCAGTGACACCACAGCACATTTCTTCGTCGATCGGACTTATACATAAATGAACAATTATTTGACTGAGACCTACACCTCACTCACAACAAAGCTGTTAGTCCATGGTCACACAACCCTTTGAATGAGAATCCAGTTTTAATCACATTTAAATGGGTGTCAAGTTCAGAGTCTATTGACCTGAGGCTCAAGACAGGGGATTATAGCCAGCAATCAGTGCAAAACAATACAACAAGATTAAAATCTTGTCACCTGTTTCTTGAAAGAGCCTCATGAACACTGTCAAAGCAGAAGATATCAGAGCTGAGCCATGGACTTTTAGCCAAAGATATCTCAATTGAGACATTTTCAAGTCGATTTATAACATGGAATTATTTATTTACTAAACCTTCATTGCAAGGGATATACCTGGAGAGGGCAAAATAAACGTATTGCCCTGTAGACGACAATATGCAAGGTAAGAGATCAAAATTCTCCTAAATCCATGTCAACACAGAAAACTTTGCCAACTTACCTTGCAACTTTGAAGCCATTTAATTCAGAATCAAAGAAGTCTGAATATGTAGATATAACCAACAATGATTACATAGACAGTTCTGCATAGTGTTATGTTGCTGACAACAATTAGATTCATAGTAGTTTCACTTTTTTTCAAACATGTGCTTTTCACAAGACATTGTTATGATCAAACAGGAAGTGGAACAACAGTGCCACCTTACCTACACATGTAGTCTAATACAGCAAACTATGAGACAAGAAATTTGTTACCATCGAGGTAAGAAATAAACAGAAAAGCCTGAAATGTTAACTTTATTGATGATTTTAAAACAAAAATTATTACTCTACGTTTATAGCTTTGTAATATTAAAATAAGAATACAATATTAACAAAATTGCAGATATTTGTCTACATTGAAAGTGTCCTTCAGTTGCAAAATGCATTTTGACCTGTTTTCAATTTCGCCAAAATGATTGTTATAGCGCTATTTGCGTTATGCTGAATTGTGTATGACCTGTGATTATACAGTTGATTACCTTGCAATTTGTGTCTGATCATTATTGTAATTCCCATTGGATGTTGCCATCGATTACAATGGGGTGTAATGACATATCATATAGAGCTTGTTGATCAGCTGATTGTTGCATTATTACAAGCATGTACTACAGCATATGATTTCTGATTACTATTAACAAGAATAACATGGTTGATAATTGTGTAATGCATGTTCTCTGCTGTTGTATTCGAGCTACAATTATCAGTTACATGCAAACTAGAAAAACACTGTTTCAGTTAAATTTTTTCACAAGGCACCCTATACAATTTAGAAAATAAAAGAAAGATAATACATTTATGATAATCAATTTAACTGTACAATTGTCATACAGTAGCAGACAAAAGTTTAGATTGTGTCAATATTTTGTCAATATCAGCGAAGATATGTGCTCAGATGAATTTGTTCTTCATGGATTTTCTTGCCAAGGTAATTAGAGATTTACAGTACAATAGAGAAGACATCAGATATTTTTATCATTCACTTCAATAGATGAAATATACCACAAACATTTCTGGTGGACTAAACTTGCGTCAATTTTATCTTAAATTTGTGTAATATAAATGAGTTATGTGACCATTATCAATAAGTTTGTGGGATAATCGGTCATTATAAAATTGAAATAGCTTTTTTATGTCAATCAAATGAGATTAATGTTTCAGCACTTTTCTGTGGAACAGCTGCTCTGGCCAAAGTGAAAGAAAAAAGAACACATATAAATACGAGCAATAACTGGAAATTGGAGAGATTATCATTGTGGGCTAAAGGAATAAACAATTTTAATTGGTGAAATGAGCATTTGAGAGTATCACACCATCACAGTGACTTGATTGACACTATAGATGGCACTGCATGTCTTGCTGCGCATCCCTCAGACCAGAAGCGGCAACCAGTATCACCAGCATCATCAGTTGCAGAACCAGAAGTAGTTTCAGAATTGGCCACTGGAGAGGAGTTGCCTCATGGTGAACCAGCAGCTTTTACTTGCTTAATTCTTTGTATTGGCCAGTTACATTGTTTATCCCTACTCCTTTAGGGACACTTCAGAAACTTTGTGGCCTCAATTGTATTTCCCAGAACCCAGTAAGGCCTCACTATCAGTCTGCATCAGCCAATACCAGGGCTGTATCCCATCGACCAGCTAATTCAGCAGACACACATTTGTTATTAGATGCACAAATAAAAAGGTGGCTTTTCTGGATTTTCATTTGTTTAGGACTAAATAGGTGAGGTTGTGAAGCACAATTCTTTTGACAGGAACTCTGTACCTTACTCCAAGGTGGGTTATTTTGATCTGATTTTTTTTATCGCAATAGAGAAATGTAATCATTTTTACAGCAGTAGTGCATAAACACATCCTGAATTTGTTATAATATTTCGTGAATGCCTTACTGTATTGCAGCCTGTGTCACCTCATTTTGTAGCTTTGTTAAACATAAACAAAAATATAATATAATAATAATAACAATAATTGCCTGTTCCGAATTTAAAAAGTGAAAAAAAAGCGCCAAAATCAATTACAGTCCTTGTCATACTTACGTAGAATCTCAAGTTTTTTTTCTATGCTGTTGAACTGTGATGTCAGAGATGACTCTATTCTAGCATTGCAATATATGTAAATTAACTACAAGCTGTGATGTCATTTCAAACTGGGTCAGATTTCCCAGCTTCTAGCCAATGTTGATCCTCCTGAACTGAGTGTCACAGTTTCATCACAGTGTCAGAGTAAGAGTTTTATCAGGGATAGCCCCTACAACTACGTCATCACAGCTTGATGGCCAATGGGCTGACCGTAAACTACGTCATCACAGTTCAAACATTGATATATTTTAGGAAGCATTACATTTTTGATCCCAATGATTTATCACAGCAATCACCAGTCTAATCCTACCAAATGGCAGCTTTGTGAGCATTCACAGTAGACAACTGTTATAATCCCCACAGAGTTGTTTGATAAATCTACAAACTTGCAAACTTACAACTTTAAACTTTTATGGAAGTTGGTATAAACAGAAGGCTTAGACAATTTGTTTGTAAACACATGGCTTATGTTATGTATATTTGTTCTGGCAGCCCATTGGCTGAGAGGCTGTGATGTCAAACTTGCATAGGTTTTTCCCAGACCCAATTTTAACTCTGACACTGAGTTGAAACTGTGATGCTCAGTTTGGTGGATTCGCATTGGTTAGAAGCTGGGGAATCTGACCCAGTTTGAAATGACATCACAGCTTGTAGTTAATTTACATATATTGCAATGCTAGAATAGAGTCATCTCTGACATCACAGTTCAACAGCATAGAAAAAAAACATGAGATTCCACGTAAGTATGACAAGGACTGTAACAATTCCATTCATTGCTGGTTGTTGGTTTAATTAATGCATGATTGTGGAGTCTAGGGTTCTCATTGAACTAGTTTTACAAGGTTAATTGCTTTTTGATTGTACCTATTCTATTACATGTGGTTAACCCTTACCAGGTTTCCTATCAGTACCTTGTGTATGATGATTTCCAATGCTGTAGCTCTTGTATAAAGTATAGGCCTAATGATGATATTGGTGGAAAGGAGGCACTTGATGTAAGTTGTCTTGTCTTGTTGTTTAAGGATGCTCTTACAAGTGGGAAGTCAAATTGGCAATTTTCTCCTCTAGGCTCAGAAGTGGAGAATAGCCCCCCCCCCTCAATGTGAGTTATTTGCCCATATCACCAATTCACCATCCTAGGACCATTATGAAGTTGCCCTTGGGATACCCTGTTATAGGAGCTACTTGGATAGTGCTAATGTCCTGCCTTTTAAGAGTCCCATTTTTCAGTGCTCAGGTGACAAAGACAGTGTCGGGACAAAGTGATATATATTAGTTCTGCAAAGAGCTATAAAGTGGTTTATGACCTATCTGTGTTGTTGATGCATCAAGCTGATAAATTACAAAACTCTACAGTTGACAATAGCATTTTTTAACATTAATCAATAATAGTAGGGAATGGCATTTCAATTATCAGAATATGATGCTTAAACAACATGTAAGAATGCAAGATGGTGGAAGGACTTGCAAATGTATTCTTACCCAGTGTTTACTTGATACAAATGTTAGCCAGCTGAACGGTCTCTCTGACTCTTTTTGAGATTGGATGTGTATATAACAATGATGGATGTGTTGCTGGTCGGTAGTAATAGCTTGGCACCCTAAATGCCAGATGCATTGTAAACATTGAGTGAAGGAAAAAAAGACAACAAAACAACAGAATGTGGAAAACCAATACAGCGGAAGTGAAGAACAAACATTGAAAAAAATTTACTTCAAGTACAATATGTGCATGTACAACTTATCCTTCATCATTGTTGTCTGTTTGTTATATTGTTTAATTTAAAAGCTGAATGTATGTTTGAATATATTAATTAATTGATCAGCTGCCATGCCACCTTAATCCTTTCTTAGTTATTTACATGTCTGGAGGCCATTGACCACTGAGGAAAAGAGCTCTGAAGGGCTGATATATCATGACTCCTCAGGAATCAGTTTTATGCCTGGAAAGCTGTATTGGGTGCTAGACTGCGTTCGTGTGACAGGCAATAACTGCTAACAAAGCTGTTCTTAGTGTCCTGTCACTAGTCATTTCTTTACACATTTACTGGAAGCTATTTCCTCAGCATTGCTTGTCGGTCCTCAATCGCAATTTGCGCCCACTCTCCATATTTCTTGCGCTATCCAATACCTCTCGTTTGGTTCAATCATCTCCATGCTCCACATGCCAACCTATTAATTCATGAATAGAGACATGTTGATGTATTGGACCAATATTCTGGACATGTTGACCCCTTAGCCATTGAGGTCATCATGGGGTCTCTGGGAAGTGGACTGCTTTATTTCAGCTGCCAAGGGGGTTCTTGACCCATAGTCTTGAGGGCCTCAGTAATGATATCTTATTGACAGAGGATGGGAAAGGCTAGGAGGAACCATTCCTGTCTTGAGATAGAAGTGATTTTCTAATGGCTAACAACATGCAATTAGTACTATGTCAAACCAAGGACACTATATTGCAAAGCTAAAGATACACTGTCAGACTCACACCATTCCTTAGATATTTCTGAGACAGACACAACACATTCAGTTAGCTGTATGTCAGCATGACAATTATGTTATCATTGACAGACTAGATCTGATTTGATTGACACAGGCACCTGCATTGCAATTTCTGTGTCAGCTGTACATGTACTGTCTGCTTCAACCATTTTTGCCTCCAGTCCACATTTGTCTCCACAAAGCAGCTCTATTTCCATGAGCATTGTCTCATAGGTCAACCAAAGTATTAAGATATACATATGTATTGAAACCAAGGTGTTGCATATGTTTATAGGGCTGCTGATTCATCAAAATGCAGTCCTTCCACTTTTTCATTACTGTTGCATAATAGAATGTATTTTGCACAACAGTGTATTTTGACAGTTTTGTACTTTGTTGAAACTGCAGTGACTCTTGTTTTTTTTTCTAATAAATTCTCACTAATGAATCCCCAATGATCCATATTGTCTCCACTGAATCCAAATTACACCCAAGCACTCTCCCTTTTGATTTGACTTACATTCTGGTGAAGCTTTGCTGAACTGAAAAACAACATCACTGGAGAAAAGCATTTAGTTGAAGTTTGTTTTTAACATTGTTTCATCAATGCCTTTTATCGAATTTTAAAACAGAATTATCACACATGTCTTAAGCCTAACTTCAGGACACCTCTGTTGTTTGAATGAGGCCAGAAAATAAGGACAGAAAATGCTAAGCTATTGGTGTTTCACATGTGTCTGTCGCATGTACAGACCGTGTACTAAAATGAGCATTGTAGAGCTGTATTTCCTAAGGTGGGATTGATGAAAAAAATTATATTGTAGTGTTTTAATCAGATTTTAATAATATCATGAAGGTTCAGGTGTTGTTCATATTATATAGCCAGGAAACAGAATATTGGAAGATCAATGCTAAGTTATACACATAGCAATATTTGACTCTTGACATTGGGTGACAATCAATTCCATTTATGTCATGTCCTATTCATATCGGAGAGCACTGAATATGTCAATAGTCAGATATGAAATGTCAAGGTTTTCATATTTGAGGATGATATGACCTTATGTGGGGGCTCATTTCAAATGAATTATGATAGAATATCTTATTTTCTTCCTAGCATCAGATATTTTTTTACTCAGCCAATATCGAATTCCAAGGAAGCTCTGAGTACAATAAAATGGCCCACCTTTTGAACATTTTGACCAGTTTAGGAGTTGTTTTTTTTGTTTTGTACTGAATTTTTCACTTTCCATTTTCTTAAGATTCTGTAACGGCTGTTACCTTATAGAATGATATCAAAAGTTTTCGTTGAAGCATGCTCAGGTTTCTTTCTGTGGGTACTGAGCCAATTACTTTGAAATATGAATCAACTGAAACGACTTTATTATCAAATTGGCAGAAGCTGGCTACTGAGATGCATAGTTTCCAATTTACAGAAAATTAAGTTATTGCAATCAAATGTTGCTACTAAAATTTGATCAACATGAGATTTCAAGTTATGTGACAAAGCACAAGTTGGACGCATTGCCCCCTTAAAAAGATGCCTCCCTTTGAATTAAAGCAAAGATTGAATTCTCCCTGACATTGGTCTATGAGGATTACTTGCAGAAGAAGAATGAGCAATAAAAGAATTGCTTGATGTTCTGAATTTCAGTCAGCACAATTCTTACTTGAAATTTAAATTTACTCTGACAGAGTTTCATATAATGGATGGATATGAAAGTGATCTCGACTGAAATTAATATATGAGCTGCAGAAGTGACAAGTAGAAAAAATTGAAACATTTGCATTCGGGGTTCAGAAAATGTTATCTGTTATTTCCTGTAAATATTGGTTTCCGGCCTAATCCCTCATTGCAAAAATACAGTCATTTCATGCAATTCAGGTTGGCAGAGCCTCTTGATTCTAAGTAAAATTGAACAATTTATCTGAAAAAGTCATAGTCTAATGTAGAGTATTGCTCCTTGTGTCTCCTAAATTCCAATTTCACCACAGCGTTTCGCTTCGTCGATCAAACTTATACATAAATGAGCAATTATTGAGCTGAAACCTACACCCCACTCACAACAAAGCCGTTAGGTTAAGCTTCCGTTTCACCCTTCAGACACTGATGTCTTTTGTGGTCGAACTGCAACAGAGTGATTAAGGTGATGTAAGGTGAGTAATGCATGTTGACCTGTTTTTATTTTGCCAAAATGATTGTCATAGTGCTATTTGCGGTATGCTGAATTGTATGACCTATGATTATACAGTTGAATACTTTGCAATTTGTGTCTGACCCTTATTAACATTCAGGCAAACAATTCGGCTTAATGTTCCTTGTAATTTCCATTGGATGCTGCCAATGATTACAATGGGGTGTAATGACAAATCATAATCAGCTGATTGTTGCATTATTGCAAGCATGTACTACATGATTTCTGATTACTATCAACAGGAATAACATGGTTGAAAATTGTGTAATGCATGTTCTCTGATGTTTTATCCAAGCAACAGTTATCAGTTGTCATGAAAACTAGAAAGACCCAATTACATTGATTATACAATTGTCATGCAGTAGCAGACTATGTTTAGACTACATTGATATTTTGTCAATATCAGCGAAAATATTTGCTCAGATGACGTTCTTCATGGATTTTCATGCCAGTGTAATAGATTTGTACAATAGAGAACACATCAGATATTTTTATCATTCATTTGAATAGATGAAATAAACAACAAAAATTTCAGGTGAACTAAACTTATCTCCAATTTTATGTTAAATTTATGTAATGCAAATGTTTTATGTGACCATTATCAATTAGTTTCTGGGATGATTGGTCATTATAAAATTGAAATAGCTTTTTTATATCAATCAAATGAGATTAATGTTTTAACACTTTTCTGTGCAACAGCTCCTCTGGCCAAAGCAAAAGAAAAAAGAAAATATATATAGCAATAACTGGAAATTTGAGAGATTCTTATTGTGGGCTACAGGAATAAACCATTTTAATTGGTGAATTGAGCATTTGATAGTATCACACCATCACAGTGACTTTTAGATGGCACTGCATCGCCTTGTGTCATTGCGCATCACCCATCCCTCAGACCAGAAGCGGCAACCAGTATCACCAGCATCATCAGTTGCAGAACCAGAAGTAGTTTCAGAATTGGCCACTGGAGAGGAGTTGCCTCAGGGTGAACCAGCAACCTTTAGTTGCTTCCTTCTTTGTATTTGCCAGTTACATTGTTTATCCCAACTCCTTTCTGAGGGACACTTCAGAAACTTTCTGACCTCAATCATATTTCCCAGAACCTCGTAAGGCCATACTATCAGTCTGCATCAGCCACTGCCAGGCCTGTATCCCATCGACTAACTAATACAACAGACACACTTTTGTTGATAGATGCACAAAGGAGGCTTTCTTGGATGTGGATACCTGTTATTTCTGAATTTTGTATTTGTTGAGGACTTATTTGGTGAGGTTGTGGAGCACATGTCTCTTGACAGGAACTCGGTACCTTACTCCAAGGTGGGTGATTTTGATTTAGTTTTTTCATAATGAAGGAAATGTATTCATTTTCATAGCAGTAGTGCTTACACATGCACTTTCCTGACTTTGCTATATTTTTTTGTGAATGCCTTACTCTACTGCAGCCTGCGTCATCTCATTTTGTAGCTTGCTTCCTGTTCAGAATTTAAAAAGGGCGGAAAAGTACCAAAATCAATTAACAATTCCATTAACTGCTGGTTGCTGATTTACTTAATACATGATTGTGGAGTCTCGGGTTTGTATTAAACTAGTGTTAAAAGGTGTGTTGATTTTTGATTGTAGCCATTTCATGTG
Source organism: Platynereis dumerilii (assembly GCA_026936325.1). Classification (NCBI taxonomy): domain Eukaryota; kingdom Metazoa; phylum Annelida; class Polychaeta; order Phyllodocida; family Nereididae; genus Platynereis; species Platynereis dumerilii. Next base: position 2,518,026 of record JAPTHN010000007.1, read on the forward strand.
CTTAACCCTTACCAGGTTTCGTATCAGTAGCTTGTGTATGATGATTTCCAATACTGTAGCTCTTATATAACATATTGTGATGATATATGCGGAAATGAGGCACTTGATGAGGGTTGTCTACTTGTTTTTGGCTATACTCTTACAAGTGGGAAGTCAAATTGGCAATTTGCTCCTCTCATCTCAGAAGTGGAGTATAGTCCCTAGTATTGCAAGTTATTTGCCCAAAAATTGGTCCTAGGACCATTATGCCAGTTGCCCTGGGATGTCTGGTAATGGCCATCTTTTAGGAGCTACTTGGATAGTGCCAATGTCCTTCCTTTTAGGTGTCCCATTTTTCAGTGCTCAGCCGACAAAGGCAGTGTTGAGAAGAAGTGATATATAGGTGCCGCAAGGATCTACAAAGTGGGTTATGACCACCCTATGTTGTTGATGCATTGACCTGACAAATTATGGAACACTACAGCTCACAATTGCATATTCTCTCATTAATCAATTAAAGTAGAGAACGGCATGTTAACTATCAAGAGATGATGCTTAAACTACACAAGATGGTGTAAGTTGTAGTTTATTCTTACTCAATGTTTACTTGATACAAATTCTAGCCAGAAAAACAGTCTCCATGATTCTTTGTAAGTTAGGATGAGTATGCAACAGTGATGGATGTGTTGCTAGTGTGTAGTAATAGCTTGGCACCCTAAATGCCTGATGCACTGGAAAAAAATTGAGGATGAAAAAAAAAACAACAGCAACAAAGCAACTGACGAAAAAACTAAGGTAGAGAAGATTATAACAAACACTGGAAAAAATCTACTTCAAGTACATTGTGAATGTCCAACCTATCACTCTGTTGTCTGTTTGTAATATAATTTTGGTATTTGTTCTTTTTACATGAAAATTTTTTTCAATTTCATAATATGTTTTTTTTTAAAGGATAGCCCATCCACTCAGGGGGACCCATGCAGGATGTCAAATAATAAAAAAATTCAAGAAGCCAAAAAACCAAAGCTTGCCATCAGGTTTATGAATGTGTGGTGCAACAAAAGTGACCGAATATGGCCCAACTCAAATATAAGTTATAACTTAACCAATCTATGACTCTTGCATTTCATAATTTCTTGTGTTCTTCGTTTTGTTATCACTTATATTTCATGTTATAGCATAGCCGAAAATAACGGTGTATACTGAAATGCTAAAGCTGAATAAACATGTAAACTTGTATACATACTTTCTTAACGCCGACAGTGGCGCAGGTTTGCCACTGGTTCTGAAGGGCATAATATACCATGTCTCCTCTGGAATCAGTTTTATACCTGGAAAGCTGTACCGGGTGCTAGCTTGTGACAGGCAATAAACTGCTAACAAAGCAATTCTCAGTGTTCTGTCGCTAGTCAGATCTTTCAATTTATTTGCTGACATTTCCTTTGCTGCATGGTCAGTCCTAAATCACAATTTTTGTTCACTCTTTCCACCCAGAAATGACTTGATTTATTCATCACTCCTTGTTTGGTTCTATCATCTCCATGCTCCACATGTTGACTGGTTTATTCATGAATAGAGACATGTTAATGTGTTGAACCAATGTCCAGGACATGTTGACCTCTGCGCTCTTAGCCATGGAGGTCATCATGGGGTCTCTGGGAAGTGGACTGCTTTATTTCAGCTGCCAAGGGAAGTTCTTGACCTGTATTCTTGAGGACCTCAGTAATGACATCTTATTGACAGAGGATGGGAAAGACTGGGAGGAACCAGGCTAGTGATTCTCTAATGGCCAAGGTCACATGTGACTAAGGTACTATGTCAAACCAAGAACACTATACTGTACAGCTAAAGATACCCTGTCGCACCATTACATGAGACAGACACAAAACATTCAGCTGTCTTTATGTTGGCATTACAATGCCATTATCATTGACAGCATGGATCTGATTTGATTGACACAGGCACCTGCACTGCAACTTCTGGGTCAGCTGTATCAGCTGCTTCAACCATTTTGCCTCCAGTCCACATTTGTCTCCTCAAAGCAGATGTGTGTCTCTGAGCATTGTGTTATTGGTCAACTTAAGATATACAGACTAGGACGCGAGTAGATATTAGTATGTCTACCAGACAAAATAAGGCCCCAAGGCCAGCCTCAAAGCCGAGGCCGGTCCCAAGACCCCCCCACCACTGGCAAAAAGACACCCGAGACCGAGGCAAGGTCAAGGATTTGGCATCAGAGGACGAGCCAAGGCCGAGGCAGTCAAAATATGGCCTCGAGACCTCCAACAATGCTTTTAATTGTCTAAAAAAATAAAAGAAATCAACAAGATACTAAGTCCTTGTCAATATTCTAAATATCTAAGTTTTGAAAACGCATGGTGACTTGTTTTTAAAACTTTACTTTTGCCAAAATAATTGTTTTGGCACCATTTCTGCTAAGATAAGATAAAAACTTTATTTAACGTTGGTTGTGACAATTAAAAACAATCAACATAAGACTGAATTGTATGATCTACGATTATACAGTTGGATACTTGGCAATTTGTGTCTGACCCTTATTTGCAATAGATAGACAGATACATACATATGGTAAGTGCAGCTCTCTAAGCCCAGTTCTGGGTGCTCATGAGGGTTGATTGATGAGATCGGAGAGAGAGTGGGAGTCCTCAACATGTTACACATTTGCCCATGTAAGCGATCTTTTACTTGCCCAGCATAGACACGCATACAAGGGGCCGCCAATTTAACATCTCATCCGAACGACATCCAGCTGGGATTCTGCTCATGAAGGTATGCTGAAAATGTTTGGTTCCCCACCCGGGGTTCGAACCCATGCGCAAAGACCTTCAGCGGAGCCAGTGGGCACCTAAGCCACTTGGCCACCCGGCTAAGTAGCACCTAACTGACCTAAGCCACATGGCCACCCAGCTGCCAATAATATCGATAAGCAACATAAGCTACATATTCGGGCAAGCAATTCTACTCGTGTTCCTTGTAATTCCCATTAGATATTGCCATAGATTACATGGGTAAGTAACGACATGTCAAGCTTGTGGGTCAGTTGACTCTTGCACTATCACAAGCATGTACAATAGTATTGCATGCGGTTTCTCAACACTATGGATGGGATTGACCAGCTGGAAACATGGTGTTATGCATGTTCTATGATGTCATATTCAAGCTGCAATTATCAGTTACATGTGAAAAGAAATAGAACAAACTCGAAAAACCTGTTTGGAGTAGTCATTTTCACAAGGGAACCCTTTAAAAGTAAAGAAAAAAAAAAAAAAGATATACCATTAGATAACCTATTCTATTTGCTTTACAATATACTATATATATATTATATTTATGTTATAAATATCCAAAGGAAACTTTGTGTTTGTTTTATTTAAACAACTGAAACTTGAACCACAATGCGATTTTATCGTAAATTTCAAAATTGTAAATGCATTATGTGACCATTATCAATAAATTTGTGGGATAATCAGTCATTATGAAATTTAAATAGCTTGTTTATATCAATCAAATGATATCACTGTTTCCCCACTTTCATGTGTAACAGCTGGTGAGGCTATATAAAATGTAAAAAAAGTGGAAAAACAAACTGTGGAAATTAATCGGTGGAGAGGAATTATATACAATTTAAATGGTGTCTTGCTTGGCAGTATAGATGGCACTGCATGTCCTGGTGTGGCCCATTCTTCACCATCTTTTGTCATTCAGCATCACCCATCCCTCAGGCCAGCAGCAGCAAAGAGTAGCATCACTGGCATCAGCAGCTGCTGATCAGAAGTAGTTTCAGAGGAGAGGCCACTGGAGAGAAGTTGTCTCAGGGCGAACCAGCATTCTTTATTTGCTTCCTGCCTTGGCCAGTTACATTGTTTGTCACAACTCCTTTGAGGAATCACTCCAGCTTTTTTTTAAATTAAAGTCAATGCAAAGTAAGGCCTCACTGTCAGTCTGCATTGGCCCTCATATGGATTGCTTGCCATGGATCTTACACACATGCACTATGGCTACACTTCAGGATGTACTGTGATTGATTTCTGGAATGTGGATACCCATTGTTATTAATCACTGTGGACAAGCTCTTCACTTTTTAACAAAGGTGGGTTATTGACATGTATACGCGTATATTTCTTGAGAAATGTATTCAATATAACAGGTCTTACATTTCCTCAGTGGGAACATAACATTGTGGCAGCTGTGTGATATCATTTTGTGGCTTATTGTGAACAAAAATCAAACTGACAATCAATTTCCTGTTCAGCAAACAAACATAGGAAAAAATCACCAAACTAATTAACAATTCCATTCACTCGTGGTTGATTTAATTAACACAAGATTGTGGATATAATTTGATCAGGGGCTCTCATAGCACCTTGTGTTACTGGATTAATTGCTTTTTGATTGAATGTGTTGTAATCAGGTTGGCAATCAAAATAAGGATTAGCTCATTTTGGTGATTACTGGTTTAGCAGCTCTCATACAGTGTAACTTGACAACGAGAGTGGGTAGAATGACACGTGATATAAATATATTGTAGGCTGTACGCACCAATGGGCAATTTTCTTAGACCTTTCTCTCAGAACTGAAGTTAAACTTCTTTCAATGGAAGTTATATGACTACAACCTCCTCCTTACACCATTATTTGTAGTTACCCTTGGGTCTAGTAATGGCCATATCATAGGGGCTTCTTGGAAAGTGCCAATGCCCTGCCTTTTAGGCGTTCGTCCCATTTTTCATTGCTCTGATGACCACTATACAAGTGTCAGGAATGGGAAATATTTAAGAGTCGGATAGAATCACAAAGTGGGTTATGCCAATCCCAATACTGGTGCATTAGGCTGATAAATTACAGGCCACACAGATTACAACTTCATATTTTCAATTTACTAAATATACTAAGGCTGTCGCAAGTAAGAGATATAGAGACTTGTAAATATTACCAATGTTTCTTTCATGCAAATATTACCCAGGAAAATAGCCTCTCTGATCGTTTGTAAAAAGTCTAGTGATGGATAGGTAGCTAGTGGGTAGTAATAGCTTGGCACCCTAAATGTCAGATGTGTTGCCACAAAATGAAATGGCGAGAAAAAAACCAGTACATCAGAAGTGTAAACAACCACAAAAAAAAGTTTTCCCGAGAACAATGTACACATTACATGTACATTGTACATATAGGAGGAAGTTTTCTGTAAACTCATTGTTTAATATTCTCTTATTGCTGCATGCATGATGTGTATTTTGTTACTTCCTTTACTCTTTTTCTTTATGGCTTGATTACACTGTAGTAGGGGAACGAGGGGCAAAACCGGCCGCCTAACTTCGAAGGCTCGCTGCACGAAGGTGGTATATCATGCGAATGCCAAATAAGGTCTGATCCATGAAGAAGTACCAATACCACTTGCTCAAACACAGAAAAGTGCTTTTTTAATAGTTCCAATTCAAATTTTTCCCTATTTTCAAAAATGCAACTTTATCCCGTTTTGCCCCATGCTTGGGGCAAAATGGAATTTCATATGGGGCAAAATGGGAAGAAATAAAGTTGGAAAAGTTCTGCAATAAATCAGCTGTTTTGATAATAGCCTAACTAAAAAGCATGCTGACAAATAAAAATGCATTAATTCATGTCATTGCAATGTGAGAATATTGCAGAATACTAAGAGTAAACATAGCAATAAATTATGAAATTAACATCTCAATACACGATGCAATTATTGCTGGGAAGTGATGCTAGTAATTCTACATTCTATGTAATTACTTGACAAACTGTTTAACCATAAACATTAGGTTACAAAAGAAGCCAAATTAGTTAAATTTTGTGGAAATGTGACATTTTGATGAATATTTACATAACTCTGATTTCCGAATTTCTTAATAATTTAACAATTTAAACTGGTATTGGACTTGACTACGCTTTTTGAAAGGCAGTTACATTCGTTTCAGTTTCAAAAATACAGGGTTTTACCACTAAGCCTAAATCCTCAAGGTATTACTGATGACATGGATTAGATCCACAAATCTTTTGTGATTTTTTCAAATTTTGCCTGTTATATGACCAGAAAGTGTTTCAAATGTCTCAAATGTCATGGTTGAATTGACCCAATATCAAGCTTCAACCTTTTCTAGGCTGGGATTGCTTTTTTGTGCTTCCCATTTTGCCCCCGCAGGAGGACTCCATCTTGCCCCAACCATGCAGGGTAGATTAATAATGACCTACTTACACATAACTAAGCACCAGACTGCATTTTTTGTCTTAATACGCAAGCTCAGTAGTCCTCAAATAACACTGAATATGAATTATAATTATTTGCCTGGGAACGTCATTGGAGGTATTAAACCATTTCTAAAAATTATGATTTTTTTAAGAAAATCGTTCAAAAACTTCAAATTAACATAGCTGCATACCTGTAATGTTCTCATCAACGAAACTCTCAGGAAAAGTTGGTCATGTATCCTATTTTATTTTCCAACCAAAAAATTAGAAGGCAGGTCAAAACGTTCCAAGAAAACTTAAAAAACCATTTTGCCCCGCCGCTCCGTTTTGCCCCTCGTTCCCCTACAGTTATATGTGGTGGTCAGGCAATGATTACAATTATTGTATAGGCCTGCATGTATAATTTTATGTGTATTTAATTAACATAATCGTAAGCATTAACATCATCACAGTCATTCCAGATTCATGTTAAAAAATAAAGTATTATGGTAGTATTTATCAGTCTCTAGTCAAAACATAGTTTATTGGGAAGTTCTCACTGACATCAAACACCATCTTTATATGAATTTGTGTTGAAGTTGAATTATGGAGGTTGAACACTGTTGAAATTGTATTTTGATTATTGTTCACAGACTAATAAGTTAATTTTGCATATTCATGAACTTAGCTATCGGTGGGCATTCTGTGGGGGGAAGAACCAATAACAATAATAATAATTGTTTGTGCTACCAGTCTGGCTTTGAGGTTGTGGGTTCAACTCCCACTCCTGGAACTCAATTTGGTCCGAGCCCATGGGACATTAAATGGAGGTGGGTTGTATCCAGTGTTCTGTGCTGGGGCAACTGAAAGACCCTGGGCATCCCTGAATTAATAGGGTATGTGCCAGACTCACAGTCTTCTCATCAATCACCATCATACGGCGGTCACCAACACTGGAGAGTGCTACGGCATGGGAACCTTGGGCAATGTTCCTCTAGTCTCTGCCCATGGGCGCTGTTCTATGGCCGCCCTGAGCTGTATCATTGTGGAAGGCTCACCACGAATTTCGTGCCTGCATTGCAGCGCATGACTGAGAGTATTTACAATTACAATTTACAATTACAATTACAATTACAATTACAATTACAACTGCATCTGCTGGTGTAGCTTATTCTTCAGCGTCTTGTGTCATCCCGCATCATCTGCATCGCCGTCCCTCAGACCAGCATCAGCTACCAGCATCACCAGTTGCGTCAGAGGAGTGGCCACTGGAGAGAAAGTTGCATCTCAGGGTGAACCAGCAACATTTAGTTGCTTCCATCTTTGAGCAGTTGCATTGTTTCCCCAACTCCCGTGGGGACCATTCAGTAACTTCCTTGCCTCAATTGCATTTGCCTAACCTTGTTAAACTCGTTATACCATTCGACACCTCTGTCGGCCAAATATATGCCAGTATTACAGGGAAATAATTCCTATATTCCTTGTTGTCCAGTTATCCTCTCATGTTTGAGTGTTTGAGTGTTTGTCTCACGGTATAAGCCAGTTATTCACCATGGGATCAGGAATATGTGTTTATCACACCTCGGGCTAAAGCCCTCGGGTGATAAATCACATATTCCCTCTCCCGTGGTGAATAACTTATACTACTATCAGTCTGCATGAGTCTCTATAAGGGCTTATTCAAATGGATATAATACTACAGAGGTACAATGGCTTTACTTCATTAGGCATAGCTTTCACAAACATGGATATGTACCAGACCTGTTCTTTTTTGGATGCTTTACTTACCTCTGACAAACTCGTCAATTATTAACAAAGGTGGGTTATCGATGGTTTTCTTGAGCAATATTATCTTCAGTATAACAGCACTTACATTTCCTCAGCAAGAACCAAATTTTGTTGTAGCTGCATGGTATCAATTTGAAGCTTTTATACTGTTAGCAAAATCAACCTGACACACAATTTCCTGTTCAGCAAAAAAGGGAGCAAAAGCTCCAACACCAATTAACAATTCCATTCACTCATGGTTGATTTAATTACAGGTGATTTCATTAGTACGCGATTCTAAGGTTCTTGGCCCTCAAAATACATAACATTTTTGGATGATCTGATTGGTTCAGACCCAACAGAACGTCACACATTGGATTTATCAAACGTAGTAAGTCCTGGTTTAGCATTGATTCCTCACAGCCAAGTGTGAATGTCAAGAATCGCATGGTAATGAAATCGCCTGTAACACAAGATTGTGGATATGATTTGATCAGGGGCTCTCATAGCACATTGTGTTACTGGGTTAATTGCTTTTTGATTGAACATTCTGTTTATCAGGTTGGCTATCACAACAAGTAATTAGCTAATTTTTTTGGTTTCTGGTTTAGCAGCTGTTATACAATGTAACTTAATGACAGTGGGGGTTAGAATGACACTTGATATATATTGTAGGCTTCAAAGTCATGTTACGGCCATTTTTGCAAATACCAAGTCAAATAGGCAATTTGCTTCTCTTCTCTCGGACCTGAAGTAAAACTATTATCATTGCAAGTTATTTGACCATGCATAACCTCCTCCGTAGACCACTATATGCAGATGCCCTCAGGATACCTTGTTACGGCCACATTATAGGGGCTCCTTACAAAGTGCTGCTGGAAATTGCTAATGCCCTGCCTTTTAGGTGTCCATCCCATTTGTCATTGTCCAGATGACAACTATATAAGTGTCAGGAATAAGTGACGTTTAAGTGCTGCTAAGAGTCACAAAGTGTACAGTGGAACAAAAGTGGGTTACGGCCACCCTAATGTTGATGCTTCAGGATGATAAATAAGTCAGAGGTAGAAGAGCTTGTAAAATGTCCAGTGTTTGTTCCATGCAAATTCTCAACAGCAACATATCTCTGTAGTTCTTTGCAAAAAGAAATACGTGTTTATAACAGTGATAGATAGGTATAGCTTGTTGGTAGTAATAACTATGCACCCTGAATGTCAGATGTGTAGCCGCAAAATGAAATGGCGAGAAAAAAAACAGTACACCAAAAGTATAAACAACCACAAAAACAGTTGTCTCAAGTACAAAGTAGACATTTCATGTATAAGAGGAGGTTTTCTGAATGCTTAATGCTTATTAATCTCTTATTGCTATGTGCATGTTGCATTGTTGTCTAACGTCCTATACTCTTTTGATTTTATCACTTACATATGGTGCAGTACAACTAGAGGTCAACATGATAGGGGCATAGGAAAGGTGTATGTAACACTGATGGCTACGGGATACAATGCAGCAATCTAGGTGCAGTGCTACTTATACAAACTGCTTGCAGTTTGTGATTCACTGACCCTATTTTTCTATCTGTCATCTATCTATCTATCTGGTCAGAGCTGTCTTTAGTCTACCTACCTGATGTAAGAACGATGCTTTTTACAAGCTTTATACTGTGTCATTAGATAAACTTAACAATCATAGTTAAATGTTGATTTGATAATGTGAAGTAGCCTATTTCTTAAATTTTTAAAGTTAAATTTGGATAAAGATAATAAAATTACATTCAGAAGCATTAATCAATTCCCTATTAATGATCAGGGGGAAAATGCCGACCAATGAAAATTAGTACATAGAAATTAATCATTTCAATTTATTTTTATGACAAACATATTATCCCTTTCTGAACGGAAATAATTTAAACTGAAATAAAATTTACTTCTATATGAAATATAATAAGCCTATCCTTTTATTTTGTTAATTGCTATGTATACTGTATACAGACTTAGACGTTTACCTGTACAATTTATCCTGACACATTTTCTTTAATGATGTAACGAATGACTCAATTAAAACAACAGTGTCATCCAATTCAACTTCACACCTTTTCAGATAACAGACTATAGTATTACTGCATTAAACTTTTTTTCTCTCAAAAAGAAAACAAAATTCAAAAATTATGATTTTTCTTGAAATATAGATAAGACAGAAAGATAAGATAGAAAGATACAAAGATAGACTATCTAAATAATATGATTGCTGACAATTACTGAAATATCCTTGCAATTCAAGATCGTTATTTCAAACGCCACTTCTCAGTTTTTGTATACATGTATGTAGATTATAGACTTCTGTGTCAAAGTTATTGTTTCCACATATGCGTCCAATTAGCACATGTTCTGTGATGATTAGCCTACATGAAAGTGATTATTAAATAGGACTGGATATTGTTTGATTCTTAAGGATACGATACTATCGCGATATTTCTGAAACGATACCGATACAGTATCGTGATACACTTTCTTCAATCGTGACTGACATAAAGCTGCATAAATCAAATTTGTATTTCCATTTAATAAATTTAACAGATAGAAAGAGTCATGATTAATCTTCAATTAAAAAGTATAGTTAATGTGACTTGTTTTCTTTCTTTGCCCACTGGTCTGTGATCAACAGAGGTTTGGTTGCTCAACTGCTGAAGAGATAACAGGTCAATTGTTCTTTCAGCTGGTTAAAGTCAGTAAGGTATATGTATACCTAAATACCTTGTAGCACTGCAGTTAACAATCTGGTATCAGAGGAGGTCTGATTCTGCTAGATGAATCAACATGATCAAATTAATTTGGTATTTCAAGTGGGTACAATGTAGGCATTGAAATATGTGAGCCTACACAGACAATAAATTTGGTTTGACTCTCAATGAGCTTTGGATATCCATACTCTCTTGGTGCACTCATACAGTAGAGCACTCTGCATGCTGCAAGCCATGTGACTCTCACAAAGAATTCAGCAAAAGCCAATGACATGGATTCTTTGACAATGTTACAAATGTGACAATTTTCCAAATATGTGAAGTAAAAATTGTTGGCCCAGACCTACATATCAATATCTATCTAAAATGCTTCTGTACTCTCATTCATAAGCAATGCAACACTACCTCTATCCACTGTCCTCAGCAGGGCAGCACAGTGGCCAGTGGCCAGCTGCATGCTGCTGGTGTGCTGCCCCAAACCTCTGGACAGTGGTTCACCTTGATCCTTCATAGGGTCCAATCAGGCATTGGAAAGGTGTGCTTGGTATCAAAATCACTTTATTTTGCATCATTTTAACTACTTTAATGCTTATTTGCAAGTAATTCTAAGCCTAAAGTATTTAGAAGATTGAAACACTTTTAAAATTGGTAAACAATCAGCAGTAACTGGCCTGCCATGGTTGAGTGCACACACAGCCCAGTGCCTGCATGGCCAATTATTATTCCAGGTTGACCCCCTGCTACACAGGTTGCTATGGCAACAGGGTGCCCTGAAAAAGAGGGGGTGGCTCAAAAAGAGGGGGGTAGCAAAAACCCACAGGACGAAATTGACAGATGCTGAGATAAGAGGCCCAGTGAGATGTTTTGCTCCTAATGTCAAAACTGGGGGTTAAATGAAAAATCTAAAGATGTTACACCTTAGGAAAGCATGGTAAGTAATCTGTGTGTAAAGGAGAAGACTGGACATGCCCTCAGGATACTGGGACAGAGTCTATAAATATTGGAGGTGTGTAAGAAATCTCGGACGAACTGTTGATTCACTGGACCCATCCTGTGGGTCAGTGAATAATAATGCGTGGTGGTCAGACAATGTTTATCTTTGTATACAATTGTATATTTTACATGCTGATAAAAAGTTATGTCAACTTCAAAATTACGTTTATTTAACACAATCATTAAACAATATTACAGTCATTGCAGATTAATTAAAAAAATAAAAGTAATATTGCAGTATAGGCCATGTTAGTGGAACTCTCCTTTTTCCAGCTCTCTGACGTTTCGGCGCACAAATTAACTTTTTCTGAGAACATCCGCCATTTTGTAAGCCTGTACAATGCAATGGGGCCGGCTTTCACGAGGTCCATAACATTGTTAAATCAGCTTGACAAAACTAGATTAGCCCAACTGAGTCTACTTCTGGGTCTAATCCTTGGATCCCGCCACTTTTACAAGACATACCTATGATTAATCCGGATATTTCGCTGGATCAAGTCCATCAAGCCGACTCCCCCCACATTTTTCCATCTTGGTCGGGCCGTAACAGAAGATGAAAGTTGTAAATCGACTGGATAATGGTCGGAATCCATGGTAAACATTCTATTTAAGAATCGGCGATACAATCCGTAGTGTTTCAGTGATTTTAAAAGTGTCCTGGAGCCCGGAATCCAAGCGTCCATCGACTTCGCAATGGTACAAAATGGCGGCATGGTCCCGGAAAAAGTTTATTTCTGCGCCGAGACTTCAGAGAGCAGACAAAAGGAGGGTTCCTCTAACCCGTCCTATTTATCACAGTCTTGAGTCAAAACATAGTGTATCGGGAAGTTACCACTGACATCAAACATCATCTCTATATGTTCATTCTTCTGTTGAGTGTGCGAATTGAAATCATCATGCCGGTTTGCAATTATATCATGTAACCATGTAGTGAGTATATCGCTTGGTACCTGAATGTCAGGTGTATGGCAAAAAAAGAAACAAATGATACAGATATAAAGCAACTAATATGAAGGCCAAAAAACAGTAATGCAAAATGCATAAAAGAAAAACGTAGCCTGGCATCAGAATTAATGTCATATATGAGATTTCAGTACGCTCATCAATCACTTGCTGCTTTCTCCTCAACAACTATCTGAAATATCCCGTTAGATTGAATGTTGATTTTTTTAGGAATTGCACATTCTCTTCCATAAATACTGTATAATTATGATCCACAAAAAATTCCCTTCAGCGCGGAGGAGAGGCATACTAGTCTATCCCCAAATCCATAGCTTATTAGATCCAGGCCTATGGTTAGGCATGCATCATTTAGGAGTGTGTAGCATCTCAGCCTCCCAGGTGACACTGATTGGCATCACATTTGGATTGAGACATTCCAAGTGACAGGTTGGGTTCTTATCATGATATAGAACCAGTAATCCTTCTTTATTAGACCAATAGACCAGGGTATTAGAAATTGAGACATTTTTATCTAGCCACTGCTTATGCAACCTGATTTTCTTGACCGGAGGCTAATTGCATATCCACATTAGAAATTGAATGTATCAAGAAAGAATTGTACATCAGGAAAATCTATAGTGATTCTGATGTTTTACTATGAATGGAGGTTTTTACTTGGACGCCAATATTGTTGTCTCATCTTTATTTTACAAATTAGGCCTAAACTTTTTCAATTAAACTTCGCTTCATGTCCTACTTACGTTTTCAAGAATGCCATTCATCATACAGATGATTTGGTAGCTTGCTGGAATGCTTTTCTGCACCTAAGTGAAACTGACAGTATTTTTTAATTCAGGTGATAGCCATTGTTTTTCTGTTGTACCTAACAAGTTAAGCTGTTATCAATTCATGTCTAGTTAATGACAAATCTTGATAAACGACGTGGTATCAACTGCTGTTCTAATGTTGCATCAATTTTTTAATCTGGTATTTTTCGTACAAGATGTTATATAAATGTTGATTTTGACAGGATGACCATCTGTGACATCAAAATTCACTACAGAATAGCATGTGATTGTAACAACTACATCAATGATCTTTCTTATCACTCTTTATAGCCCTTGCCAGCTAGTAATCACAGAAAAAAGGTGTATCTGGTTGTGGCGATAACTTCTTTGTGAAGTTGTGTTCTATTCATTATGCCTGACATCAAAAATAACAACCAATTAGGAATATAACAAAAATGAAAATAAGTTTTCAGTCTGAGAGCTTGTTTCATTTTGGTGGCCACCTCCATAGACAATTGAAGGAGGAGAGTTTGTGTCTACTCTTTTCCATATATGGACTGCAGTCATGGATATCCTTACACAAAAAGGAATCAAGCCATACAAAGTTATACTGCAAAAATCATTTATAGAATTTGCCTTTGAGGATACTCATTTTATAATTTAGATGTCATGGGATTCTAAATTATTATCTCATGACCTCAAGATCTTTTAAAAATGTATAAACATTTATATATGCAAAGCCTGATGACACTGAGTCTTGTGCTGCATGACTGTGCATCTTTATTGGCAAGTCTTGGTCTTCATATTGGAGATTTTTTCCCCCCAAAATTTGAGTGTAGCTCCACACACTACAAGTTGTTTGCTCATGATCCAAGGAACATGATGCTTGGTAACTCTTGTATGCACAGTAACAGCCATCTCACAGGAGCCTCTTAGAATGTCCTCCCTTTTAGAAGTCCCATTAATCTAAGCTTAATTGACACATTAAGTGTCAGGGTCAGAAAATAGTGATTAGTCTGCAACCAGAAGAACTTACTAAGTGGGGAAGGGCCAAATTATAATCATTATTTTATTGATACAAGCTTTCTGATAAATAATACAACCTGTCAACTGCAAAATCCTCAATTCCTCATGTTACTGAATATACAAACAAGGTTATGGTGGCAGCCATGTTAGCGACACCGACCGCATATACCTTTTATTGTTACTTGTGCGATACGATACTTTGATTATTGATGGTCACTGTGGGAAAGTACAGAAACCCTTGTTGTGATAGCTGTATATATACCATTATACAAAAAAAATCTATTGCTGATTGACATATGGAGCAAACAATGGACATTTATCTTGTATCATCTTATATACTGATAGTAACTTGGCACCCAAATGTCAGGTGTGCTGCAAAAAAAGAAGAAATTGACCAGGCCCCTATGTCAAATGAGGTCATCATGAGCTCACTGTATGTACTACTTTATCTCAGCCGGGATAAGAATGGAACAGCAAGGCAGTTCTTGACACTGTCTTGAGGACCTGAATAATGCCATTTCATTGACATTGGCCGAGAAAAGCCGGGAGGTTCTATTCCTGTCTGGAGAAGATACATTTTCTAATGGCTAAGAACATGCAATAAGGATATTATGTTAAATCAAGGACACTATACAGAGAAGCTAAAGATACTGTGTCACACAATGCTTCAGACACTGGATTTATCTGATACAGACACATCACATTTAGTTATCAGCTTTACATAGACATTAATATCATAATCATCGACTACAATTATCTTCAATCCACATTTATTACCTCAAACAAACAATGTGCTTCCCTGAAAACTGTCTCCATGGACAAAGTTGCCAGACAAATTGTATTGTCATATATATGTACTTTACTTGAATAAAATATATTCTATATTCTATGAGAATGTAAAACCCTGGAAAGAGGTATCAATCTAGAAGGATTATATTTTTTACTCCAACTGCATCTGAAAACCAAATTTGACTCCAGTTTGACTCCAACTGTGACTACACCTGAAAACCTACGGCTCCTGACTCAGGACTCCTACTTCAAAACCCTCAGTGTAATGATCCTTCCCATTTACTACATTTCCCACCTGGACAATTTTTCCTTTTTATAGGCCTACCGACCATTTGAATAGTGACACTGAAAGTTTATTGTTCGAATTCTCTCCCAAACAGATGTTGGTACTTCCAATGCTCATGTTGAATATACCAGGCAGGTTTAGCACTACACATGTTAAGTGGGCTCAATGAACAATGACCTCTGGATCACCCAGGCAAGGACATCAGCCTCTATAATTTGAAACAAATTTCAGTAAATTACCGTTTCAAGTTATATAATGATGGCAATGCAGATGGCCAAAATCATTAAGCCTGTTTAAGGCCGTTATCAGGAAATAGTACTCTCCATCAAAAGTGCACTTAATCACATTTATAACCAATTTGACAGGTCAATGACCAGCACCATAATTATCCATAAATGCAATTTATAGCACTTGCTTTAATATATTCAATGTTAAAAAAACATAGAAACTATTTTTCAATTATGCCACCGAACGTTAAGCCAGTATGCAAATGCCAGTATGCAAATGTTACCAATTCATATCAATTAGAATACAGTGACCTACAATAAGCAGCTGGTCTGTCATCTTTGTTGTCAGATATTCCCATCAAGATATGCTGATTTTTCACTGATTTGCTATCCTGTGATGCAGAATTTTTTTATTGTAATATTAGCGATGCTGTCTGAGTAAAAAGGCATCTATGTGTGCAGTCAGTGGTCAACAATAGGTCATTGGTAACGGCAGTTAAGTCAAAAAACTTGCTCTTCAGCTGCCTGAAACATCCCGATTCCCGAGGCTGTGGATATCTTGCATTACAAATCAGATGTTGCACGTGCTCACTGAGCAATTGTTCAGGAAAGAGCCAATCAGCCTGCATCATGCCTCAGGGCTGAAGGTTGGCTTCCTGGAACCATTTGTGCATTGGATTATTGTTGGTCAAATGGGATAATAGCTGTAGAATTACCTTTCGGTTACACCACAAGCATGCGGCCTATATTTATCTCAAGTTGAACAAAACAACAGGTGCAATAGAAGCTGTCTTGCAGACGCACATGTCACTCAAAGTTATGTCAGTTCTCTGTATGTTATCAATAATAATGGCATTGTGATGAAAACCTTAAGATGACTGACGGGCTTTGTCTGTCTTCAAAAAATCCACAGCATCTTGTGACAGGGTACATATACACTTTCTTTTATGTGTCTTCATCGCATGTTCTTGAAAATACTCTTCCCAAGACAGGACTGCCTCTATCGATAAGATGCCGTTAATGAGGCCCTTGACACCAAGGCCAAAAACCCCGCTTGGCAGCTGAAATTAAACATACGACCTCGTGATGACCTCATAGTGACTCCCATGTCACCTCAATGGCTAAAGGGTCAATATGTCCAGAACACTGATCCAATACATAAAAATCTCTATTCAGGAATAAATTGGTCAGCACACAGGGCATGGAAGTGACATGACCAAACAGGAGGTGATGAATAAACAAGTAATTGGTGCAGAAAATGTTCACAAGAATTGGCCAGCAATGTCAAGGAAATATCAAGCAGGAAATTACCAAAATCGATCAGTGACAGAATAACTATGTAAGATTGTGAGTAATTGATCACTTGTCCCATCCATGTCTCCCAATCTTGATTGTGAGTAATTGATCACTTGAAATTCTTCAGTAAATGAGCATCCAACATATTAGCTGGAAATCAAGCCACTGCACACTTGTATATCAGCATTATAATGAAAACAGAGCAACTGTCACTTAAACAAGTATTCTGAAATAATCCATAATAACAATATTTCCCTTATCATCATGCAATGAAATGCTGCATATGAAGTTCTGTGACTGTCGTATTTCCTAAAACCAAGAAAAAGGAAAATGGTGGTTACACACTATTGCCACACTAAGTTGTCAAAAGACTCTCAGCATCCTAATGAACAAGCCATGCAGGGAAACATGTGCTTGGAATACAAGATTAATCTCAAACTTTCAAGCTGAGCAAATGAGGAAGTGTGATTGTGGAGAGACAAATTGTAGTTGGAGAAATATATGTGAGAGGCAACAGAAGTTGTGTGTGTTTATTGTAGTTTGGATTACACATGCCCATATTCACGAAACCAGTTAGGCATGGCAATTATAATGTTGCCTGGAACCTCTCCTGGGTTCCAATTTTGAATAATAATCTATCAGCAGCATTTGAAAAAATAAATGGTTATTGGCTATGACCACTTATAACTCAACATACTCATTTGTATAGTGTATAAAAAATAGAATTTCCAATTATATTTGCTTTGATATGTCAGAATGATCAGTCAAGTGTAATATTGCCTTGATCGGCAAAGCCTAAGGCAAAGAAATTGCCACCACTGTCACCTAAGTCTGAGTAGCTTTCCGGCCAAACCTTTCTTTAATCCAATGTTACTCCAACCTGACGAAAGCTTGAAGCAGTAGTGTCTCTCTTTGATTTCTGGAACTTGATAAACAAGTAAGACTGCTAGGAAGACAGAAAAACCAGAATTCAGTCAAGGTCACAGCGAGAGACTAGGAATCAATAATGTAGCATTTGCTTAGAACTGCTATAAAGTGAACTTAGAACAAAAAAACTAATTTGCAGTCTCTGCAAGGGTTCATCAGTCAAACATCTTGAAATGTGTTTTGGTATTGATCATTGACTGTAATCAACAATTTTGTATGTCTCAATTGTAACTCTTCTTCTTCTTTTTCAGATTTGACAACTGTCTAATGTTCATCAGAAGATTATAAAAAAGGCCAGCCAGGACTTCAACCATATATCGTGGACTTTCCCGGAGCTTCTTTGTATTCTGTTGTTTGCGCCACTTTCATCTTGAACCGCGTCTCACTAGCAGTCCAGTTTATCACAACACCAAATGTTCACTCTCCCTGATTGCTTGCATTGAGGGACTCACTTATCAGTCTGGATGAATAAGGAAAATGACAGATGCTTGGTTTATTGCCCAGCAGACATTGGAGATTGTCATTGCAGTGCTCAGTGTCCTGGGCAACTCCCTTGTACTATACGTCATCAAGACCCACCCGCCCCTCCAGAACATCACAAACTACCTGATTGCATCCTTGGCAATGGCAGACTTACTCGTAGGACTTCTCGGTCTGCCTTGTGTGGTCATAAACAACTTTGGATTACCCTACCACTTCTATGGATGTCTCATCATGAGCAGTATCATTGTTGTGTGTACTCAGATCTCTATATTCAGCCTTCTTGCCATCGCCATTGAGAGATTTCTAGCCATCCGTCTACCAATATTCCATCGCAGAAAATTCTCTCGCAATGCAGCAGGATCAATCATTGCTATCGCTTGGGTGGCCGGTGCCTTAGTTGGATTCGTTCCTGTGTTTGGTTGGAATGACGGCCCAACAAAAGACAACAGTTGTGATTTCATGGAGGTCATTGATATGAGTTACATGGTCTACTTCAATTTCTTTGGATTTGTCCTCGTGCCTCTGTTAGTCATCTATGCCACATATGGCTACATATTTTATGTCGTTCATTCCAAACTGAAGGCAGCAGAAGCAGCCGGAAATGGATCAAATGCAAGAAACTTCAGTTTCATGGAAAATAATCAATCAGGAAACACAGATCTTGTGAAATCTCGGATACGGCGAGAGTGGCAGGCCGTGATCCGTGTGTTGCTAATTGTTGTCTTATTCTCTGTGTGTTGGTTGCCGATCCATGTCATGAACTCTGTGTATGTTTTTCTTCAAGTGTCCTATGGCAGGGCAATCACCTTAGGTGTCCTGCTCAGCCATGCCAACTCATTCCTCAACCCTTTACTTTACGCATACACTAACGTCCGATTCAAAGAGGCCTTCTTGAAGACATTGCGACTTGGCTCCAACTCAATCAGACCTAATGCTTACATCGCAGACAACAGCCCTGAAATTGAAAACATGGATAATGAGGAATCAGAGGCTAAATACTGATTCTAAGAGCCTCTTAATCAAACCTGAGTGATATTACCTTAAAACATAGACAATGAAGAATCAGAGGCTACATACTGATTGAAGGGCCTCGTTATCAAACCTGAGTGATATTACCTGATCTCACTGGACACACTTCTCTGCACATTCCACTTTTGTAGCCTGCAAATAAATATAAAGCATTTCACACACAAAGATGCATTGGTTTTGGTTCATCACAGATTCTCTAAAAACAAGTGAATGCACACCTTTGATGTTTATTTCTTACAATGAAAAATTGGGGTTCACTTTAATTTCCTGGCTCATATTCTATAACTTTTCGATCTGACAAATTTTGCCGATGCAAAATGACCATCAGGATAGACCAAAAGTTTATTGCATTCAATTCCCTGCCCAGCAAATACCACATTTCTTACAGTACTGATGGTAATTATATTCTAAGCAGGATTTAGCACTTATGTTGGCTTATGGAGAATAACCTCAGTTGGTTTCTAGATATACTAAAATTTCCCTTCATTGAGGAGGGAACTATCCTCGCATCTATGGCCTATTTGAACCAGGCCTGAATCGAGGCATAAATCATTTTAGAGTGTATTGCATCTCAGCCTAGCAGCTGACGCTGATTGACATCACATTTAGATAATCACATTATAAGTGTCAGGTTAGGTTCTTATCACAATAAAGA
Organism: Platynereis dumerilii; assembly: GCA_026936325.1. Lineage (NCBI taxonomy): Eukaryota > Metazoa > Annelida > Polychaeta > Phyllodocida > Nereididae > Platynereis > Platynereis dumerilii. Next base: position 2,538,153 of record JAPTHN010000007.1, read on the forward strand.
ACGGGTAATCCTTCACTGTTAAACAAGACAATAAAAAATTTACTAGCACAACGTTCTTGAAAATGAGGCTAATTCCATACCCACATTACCACAGTAAATTAGTCAACTTGCTGTTACTTAAAACTCAACTGCCAGTTGTAGTTTCTTTCATGTTTTTGTTCTCAAGATTGAATGACCAGCGCTCAGGGTGGAGTGCCTTAGTGGCGCTATCATTGTGTGCAATCATAACAAAGCAAATACTTGCTCAATCCCAACCAAATTATCAGGAATTATGGTCTGTACACAGTGCAGGTGTTCTCATAAAAATTGTTGAATGAAGGAATGTTACATAATGACTGTATGTCAAAATAACAAATTAGTTTAAATTTAAGCATATATACAGTTCTTGTGCTATATGTCATCTGCATGATCGTTATTGTCACCAAAGTGTCTGAATGTGTTAGGTAAGCATCAAATTAGATAGATATTGTAAGTGCAGCCCACTAAGCCCAGTTCTGGGCGCTCTCCAGGGTTGATTGATGAGATGGGAGAGAGAGCAGGAGTCCTCAACATGTTACACATTTACCCCATGTGAGGGATCTTTTACTTGCCCAGCATAGACACTGATACAAGCATTCATGACAAAATTACAAATAAATACATGTTGTAACTATTGGTTGGTTGGGTTTTATATAAGTCATTTTGGCTTTAGATATGGTCAAATTTTAAGTAGTTGTAGGATGTTAGAGTGCTCTCTTATCTGTACCAAAAATTTGTGTCAAATGCTTTCCATAGAATCTGATGCGGAATTTAATTAAAAATCTTTTTTCTTACTTGAAAAATTAAAATTTTTCTAATCATGAACACTTCAAGCAAACCCGAGGAACCAATGTTGAAGCTGTATATTTAATTGCAATGCTGTAATGAATGCTTAATTTGGTGTGTGGCAAACACTTCCAAACACGTGGGTGACTATTACTATCATGCAAATGACATTTAGTGTCAGAACTGATAATAGGCTTAAATTTCATCTAATTTACTAATAGCAGCTGAGTGAAAACTAATTTGCAATTTGCTTCTCTTCTCTCAGACCTGAAGTAAAACTTATTTCAATGGAAGTCATTTGACTATAATCTCCTCCTCAGACCATTATGTATGCTGTTGGCCTTCAGATGCCTTATAATGACATTAAAGGGCTCCTTACAAAGTGCTGCTGGAAATTGCTGATGTCCTGCCTTTTAGGTGTCCATCCCATTTGTCATTGTCCGGCCAGATGACAACTAAATAAGTGTCAGGAATAAGTGACATTTAAGTGCCGCTAAGAGTCACAAAGTGCATTAACCTTACAGTGGAACAAAAGTGGCTTCTGCCATCCTAATGGTGATGCATCAGGCTGATAAGTAAGTAAGAGGTGGAAGGACTTGTAAAATGTCCAGTGTTTGTTTCAAGCAAATGCTCACAGCAACATATCTCTGTAGTTCTTTGAGAAAAAAGATACATGTTTATAACAGTGATATATAACTTGTTGGCACTAATAACTTGGCACCCTAAATGTCAGGTGTGTTGCCACAAAATAAAATGGGATGGAAAAAAAATATTACACCATAAGTGTAAACAGCCATAGAAAAAAGTTGTTCCAAGTACAAAGTAGACATTACATGTATAGGAGGAGGTTTTCTGTATTCTCAATGCTTATTAATCTCTTATAGCTCTGTGCATGTTGCATTGGCTTGTAACTTCGTACACTCTTGATTTTATCACTTACATATGGTGTAGTACAATAATGTGTGTTGGTCAGACAATTTTTATCACTATATATTTTACATGCTGACAAAAAGTTATGTCAACTTTAAAATTACGTTTATTTAACATAATCATTAGCATCAACATAATCACAGTCATTGCAGATTAATGTAAAAAAATTAAGTAATATGCAGTATTTATCACAGTCTCGAGTCAAAACATATAGTGTATTGGGAAGTTACAACTGACATTATCTCTATATGTTCATTCTTCTGTTGGGTTGCGAATTGAAATCATCATGCAGGTTTGCAATTATATCATGTATATATATATATAACCATGTAGTTAGTACAGAGAAATAGCTTGGTAGGCCTACCTGAATGTCAGGTGTGTGGCAAGAAAGAAAGAAATTATACAGATATAAAGCAACTAATATGAAGGAAGAAAAGTAGTAATGCAAAACGCATACAAGAAAAACGTTGTCTGATATAAGAACAAAATTAATGTCATATCTAGGAGGTTTTAGTATGCTCATCAATCAATTTTCTCCTCCACAACTTCTATCTGAAATATCCCGTTAGATTGAATGTTGCTTGTTTTAGGAATTGCACTTTCTCTTCCATAGATACTGTATAATTATGATCTACAAAAAATTCTCTTCAGTGTGGAGGAGAGGCGTACTATCCCAAAATCCATAGCTTATTAGATCCAGGCCCTTGGTGTGTAGCATCTCAGCCTCCCAGGTGACACTGATTGGCATCACATTTGGATTGAGAAATTCCAAGCGACAGGTAGGGTTCTTATCATGATATAGAACCAGTAATCCTTCTTTATTAGACCAGGGTATTAGAAATAGAGGCAGTTTTATCTAGCCACTACTTATGCAACCTTATGTTCTTGAAAAGGAGGCTAATTCCACATCCAAATTAGAAATTAAATGTATTAATTAATTTGTTAATTAATTAAAAATCAGGGATGGAAATTGGGGGGAGGGAGCCTGGGGAGCTGAGCTCACTTGATCAGAGAACAGCAGGAGCTGAGCTCCCTTGATCAGAAAAGTGCTGGAGCTCTTCCCTGCTGCAGCACCCCCAATGATCAGTGGTGAAAATAATATTTCCTGTTCACTTTTTCAGTCCTTCAGGTAGTATTAGCCAAAATTATACTTTGGTGGCAGGAATTTTTTCCCGTATTATAGATCCATGAGGACGGGTCTGCAAATCGGGGCAAATTTATCTAAAAATAACAAAAAAGTATGTTTTTGACCTCTCCAAGTTTAGACGGCTATTGTAAAGTTGCCAATAGGGCCATTAACGCAATCAAAAAAATATATTATTAGCAATAATTATTTTACTTCAAGAATCATGAGTTTTTTCCCCACCTATTCAAAATGTGTTCAAATTAGGAGGCGTTGCTTAAGAGTGACGAAAAGAGGACTCTGACGAAAATAGGGCACCATACGGTAGTAATCACAGAAAAAAGCTGTATCCGGTTGTGGCAGTACCTTCTTTGAAAAATTGTGTTCTATAGATAGATAGATAGATAGATAGATAGGAATATAACAAAATTTAGAAAAAGTTTTCAGTCCGAGAGCTTATTTATACATTTTGGTGGCCACCTCCATGGACAGTTGAAGGAGTAAAGTTTGTGTCTTGTCTTTTCTATGTACGGACTGCAGTCACGGATATTCCTTACAAGAAAAATTAAGCAATACAAAGTTAGACTGCAAACATCATTTGTAGAATACACCATTTTTTAAGTAAGCTGCAATGGGATTCTAAATTATTATCTCATGATCTCAAGGTCTTTCAAAAATGTATAAACATCTTTGCAAAGCCTGATGACGCTGAGTCTTATGCTGCATGACTGTGCATCTTTATTGGTAGGTCTTGGTCATCTTCTTGGAGATTTTTTCCCCTCAAAATGGGAGTGTAGCTCCACTCACTACAAGTTGTTTGCTCATGATCCAAGGAACATAATGCTTGGTAACCCTTGTATGCACAGTAATGACCATCTTATAGGAGCTCTTAGAATGTCCTCCGTTTTAGAAGTCCCATTAATCTAAGCTTAATTGACAACGAAAGTGTCAGGGTGAGAAAATAGTGATTAGTCTGCAAACAGAAGAGGTTACTGAGTGGGCAAGGGCAAAATTACTGTCATTGATTAAGGTGGCTCGCTACTCATGGTGCAGCAATGGCGGCGTCACCATAGCAACAACAGTCTGCTGAACAGTGTGGACTGCTTTTTTGGTTTTTTATAATTCCGTGCGACTGCCGCTTCGTTTGCTATTTGCGTCACTTCTATTAGGGTTAGAAACTTCTGGTTTAAAGCATTAGATGCGCTATGAACAGCACTATAACATGCCAGAGATTCAGCTTTATGGTCCAAATAGAAACTTTTTACACGCGATTTTCGGCAAGCAGGTCTAATTTCTAAAAATTGACTTTGATCTCAGTTCCAATGAAGTTTCTTCTTCAATTTCATGCTTCATTTCTTAATATGGGATGTATGACCACTGTATGGCACGACAAACTTCACAGACAGAAAGATATGAAAAAATTTAGTTTTTCAGGTTTGCGTGGACTGACTTTCTTGTACATAACCTCAAATATTTTGAAAAAAAAGGCTGGTTGCGACCACTTTTTTTTACATATCCTTGCTATAAACTATATTTTGGATCATTCTAAACTATTTTTGAGAAATCCTATCTTAGAAAGTTCACGAGTATCGAGCCACCTTAAAGCTGATGAATTACAAAACTTGTCAACTGCAAAATCCTCATGTTACTGAATATACAAACAAGGTTATGCTGGTAGGAATGTTAGCTATGCCAACTGTCTATACCCTTACTTTTTACTTGGGCGATACGATACTTTGATTATTGATGGTCACTGTGGGAAAGTACAGAAAAAATTGTTGTGATAGCTGTGTACATATCATTATACAAAAACAATCTATTGCTGATTGACATTTATGTGGAGCAAACAATGGACATTTATCTTGTATCATCTTATATGCTGGTAGTAACTTGGCACCTAAATGTCAGGTGTGTTGCGAAAAAAGAAGAAATTGTTATGTCATGGGAAAAGAATATAAGGACATGTTGACCCAGCAGCAAGGGGGTTCTTGACCCTATCTGGAGGGCCTCAATAATGCCATTTCATTGACAGGGGCTGAGAAAGGCCGGGAGGCACTAGTCTTCTCTGGTGAAGATTCATTCCCTGATGGACTAGAACATGCAATTAGGATACTAGGCTAAAGATACCGTGTCTCACAATGCTGCCGATGCTCTGGATTTATCTGAGACAGACACTACATTTAGCTATCAGCATTAAAATGACATTAATATCTTAATTACCATCCTACAACCTCTGTAATCACCTGCTTCAACTAAAATTATCTTCAATCCACATTTATTACCTCAAACAATGTGCTTGCTTGAACACTGTCTCCATGGACAAAGTTGAAATGAGAATGTACAACCCTGGAGAGAGGTATCAATCTGGAAGCTAGGATTATATTTTTTATTCTTACTCCATCTGAAAACCAAAGTTTGACTCCCGACTCTGACTGTGACTACACCTGAAAACCTCCGACTCCTGTCTCGAATTCCTACTCCAAAGCCCTGGGTGTAATGATCCTTCCCATTTACTATATTTCCGAGCTTTGACAATTTGGCCTTTATATACTGACCATTTGAATAGTGACACTGAAAGTGTATTGCTCTAATTCCCTCCCAAACAAATTATAGGTACTTCCAATGCTTATGTTGATTGTGTAGCAAGTAGGTTTAGCATTATGATGACCTCTGGATCACTTGGGCAAGGACATCAGCAATCCTCTATAATTTGAAACAAATTTCAGTAATTCCTCACTGCTGAATACACAGAACCACAGTCAGACTGGCTTTTTCAGACAAGTGGCATAAATTACCGTTTCAAGTTATACAATGATGGCAATGCAGATGGCCAAAATCATTAAGCCCGTTTAAGGCTGTTATCAGGAAATAGTACTCTCCATCAAAGGGCTCTTAATCACATAACCAATTTGACAGGTCAATGACCAGCACCATAATTATCGACAAATGCAATATATAGCACTGCCTTTAATATTCAATGTTAAAAAACATAGAAACTATTTTTCAATGATGCCACCAAACATTAAGCCAGTACACAAATGTTATGAATTTATATCAAGCTGAGAACAATTAGAATACAATGACCTACTATCAGCTGCTGGTCTGTCATCTTTGTTGTCAGATATTCCCATCAAGATGTGCTGATTTTTCACTGATTTGCCATCCTGTGATGTATGGTTTTTTATTGTAATATTAGTGATACTGTCTGAGTATCAGGCATCTATTTGTGCAGTCCATGGTCAGAAATTGGTCATTGGTAACAGCAGTTAAGTTCAGGAACTTGTTCTTCAGCTGCCTGAAACATCCTGAGGCTGTGGATATCTTGCATTACAAATCAGATCTTGCACGTGCTCACTGAGCAAATGTTTAGGAAATAGCCAATCAGCCCGCATCATGCCTCAGGGTCAAAAGGTCAACTTCCTGGGACCATTTGTGCATTGGATTATTGTCGGTTAAATGGGATAATAGCTGTAGAATTGCCTTTCGGTTACACCACAAGCATGCGGCCTATATATATCTCAAGTTGACCAAAACAATGCTCTTTCACACACCTCTGCTTGTGGTGATAAATGTGGATGGCAGCCAAAAATAGCTGAAGCAGGTGCAATAGAAGCTGTCTTGCAGGCGCACATGTCACTCAAAGTTATGTCAGTTCTTTGTATGTTATCAATAATAATGGCATTGTGATGAAAGCAAGATAACTGAAGGGCTTTGTCTGCCTCAAAAAATCCACAGCATCTTGTGACAGGGTACATATATCCTTTGTTTTATTCTTGGGCATTAGAAAATGACTCTTCCCAAGACAGCCTCTGTTAATAAGATGCCATCACTGAGGCCCTTGATGATATGATGACCTCATGGCGACCCCCATTTCACCCCAATGGCTAAATGCCAATATGTCCAGAACACTGATCCAATACATTGACGTCTCTATTAAGGAATAAATTGGTGGTCAGCACACGGGGCATGGAGGTGATAGGACCAAACAGGGGGTGATGAAGAAGCATGTAATTGGTGCCGAAACCATTCACAGGAACTGGTCAGCAATGTCAAGGAAATATCGAGCAAGAAATTACCAAAATCGATCAGTGACAGAATAGCTATGTAAGATTCTGAGTAATTGATCACTTGTCCCATCCAAGTCTCCGAATCCTGCTTCTCGGGCATATAAAACTAATCCTTGGGGAGTCATGGTATGTCAGGCTCTTCATAGCTTGTTCCTCATTTGATTAAGTGCCTCCTTCATTTCGGCCATTTTGCAGATTACATTGGCTGGTCATCTTCTTGGTCAGTCACTGGTCATTGGCCTTAGGACATAATATAATAGGTGAGACATGATGCAGATAGTTTGTCAGTTGATGCACCCACTCAGCTGTGATGTTGAAAGAATGGGCTAAGATATGGATGCATCATACTTTTCTAAATGTCTTCAATAAATGAGCATCCAACATATTAGTTGGGAATCAAGCCACTGCACACTTGAATATCAGCATTATCATGAAAACAGGGCAACTGCCACTGAAACAAGTATTTTTGAAATAATCCATAATAACAGTATTTCTCTTATCATCATGCAATGAAATTCTGCATATTAAGTTTCGTGACTGCTGTATTTCCTAAAATAAAGAAAAAGGAAAATGGTGGTTACACACTATTGCCACACTAATCAAGACTCTCAGCATCAAAATGAACAAGCCATGCAGGGAAACATGTGCTTGGAATACAAGATTAATCTTAAACTTCCAAGCTGCTACAAATGAGGAAGGTGATTGTGCAGAGACAAATTGCAGCTGGAGAAATTCTGATTAAATCAGGGAAATATCTGTCAGAGGAAACAGAAGTCTAGTGTTTTTTTGTTAGTTTGGATGCCTGTTACACATACCCATATTCATGTAACCATGCAGTTACGAATTGATATGATGATGTTACATAGAACCCCATACGTCTGGGTCACAATTATGAATAATAATCTATCAGCAGCATTTGAAAAAATCAATGGTTACTGGCTATGACCACTTATAGCTCAACATGTTTATTTGTATAGTGTATAAAAAATTGATTTTCCAATTATCTTTGTTTGTATACATATGAATGATCAATCAAGTGTAATATTACCTTGATTAGTGAAGTCTAACCAAGGAAATTTCCACCACCGTCCACCGTGGCCCAAGTCTGAGTAGCCTATAGGCCAAACATTTCTTTTATCCAATGTTACTCCAACTTGAGAAAAGATCAAAGCAATAGTGTCTCTCTTTGATTTCTGGAACTTGATAACTGCTGTGGACAAGTAAGGCCGCCAGGAAGACAGAAAAACCAGAATTCAGTCCGAGGCATTTGCCTAGGGCTGCTATAGAGTGGACATAGACAAGTGTAAACCAAATTTGCAGTCTAGGGCATGTATTCACTACTCAGCAGTCAAACATCTTGAAAAGTTGTGATTGCATTGATTATTATTGACTGTAATCAACTTTTCTGTATGTCTCAATTGCAACTCTTCTTCTTTTTTTCAGATTTGGCATGATTACCGACTGATGTTTGTCAAAGGATTATAAAAAAGGCCAGACAGGACTTCAGCCGACATATATCCTGGATTTTTCAGAGCTGCTTTGTATTCTGCTGTTCACGAGACTTTCATCTTGAGCTGCATCTCACTGGCAGCCTATTTTATCACAACACCAAATGTTCACTCTCCCTGATTGCTTGCATTGAGGGACTCACTTATCAGTCTGGATGAATAAGGAAAATGACAGATGCCTGGTTTATTGCCCAGCAGACTTTGGAGATTGTCATTGCAGTGCTCAGTGTCCTGGGCAACTCCCTTGTACTAAACGTCATCAAGACGCACCCGCCCCTCCAGAACATCACAAACTACTTGATCGCATCCTTGGCAATGGCCGACTTACTTGTAGGACTTGTTGGTTTGCCATGTGTGGTCATAAACAACTTTGGCTTACCCTACCACTTCTATGGCTGCCTCATCATGAGCAGTATCATTGTTGTGTGCACTCAGATCTCTATATTCAGCCTTCTTGCCATCGCCATTGAGAGATTTCTAGCCATCCGCCTTCCTATATTCCATCGCAGAAAATTCTCCCACAATGCAGCAGGATCAATCATTGCTATCGCTTCGGTGGCCGGTGCCTTAGTTGGATTCGTTCCTGTGTTTGGCCCAACAAAAGACAACAGTTGTGATTTCATGGAGGTCATTGATATGAGTTACATGGTCTACTTCAATTTCTTTGGATTTGTCCTTGTGCCTCTGTTAGTCATCTATGCCATGTATGGCTACATATTTTATGTCGTTCATTCCAAACTGAAGGCAGCAGAAGCAGCCGGAAATGGATCAAATGCAAGAAACTTCAGTTTCATGGAAAATAATCAATCAGGAAACACAGATCTCGTGAAATCTCGGATACGACGAGAGTGGCAGGCTGTGATCCGTGTGTTGCTAATTGTTGTTTTATTCTCTGTGTGTTGGTTGCCAATCCATATCATGAACTCTGTGTATGTTTTTCTTCAAGCGTCCTATGGCAGGGCAATCACCTTAGGTGTCCTGCTCAGCCATGCCAACTCATTCCTCAACCCTTTACTTTACGCATACACTAACGTCCGATTCAAAGAGGCCTTCTTGAAGACATTGCGACTCGGCTCCAACTCAATCAGACCTAATGCTTACATCGCAGACAACAGCCCTGAAATTGAAAACATGGATAATGAGGAGTCAGAGGCTAAATACTGATTCTAAGAGCCTCTTTATCAAACCTGAGTGATATTACCAGAAAACATGGACCATGAAGAATCAGACTCTAAATACTGATTCAGGAGCTCGCTATCAAACCTGAGTGATATTACCTGATCTCACTGGACACACTTCTCTGCACATTCCACTTTTGTAGCCTGCAAATAAATAAAAAGCATTTCACACACAAAGATGCGTTGGTTTTCGTTTGTCAGAGATTCTTCCAAAAACATAATGCACACCCATGAGACTTATTTCCTAAAATGATCAGGGGCTACTTTTTATTTATATTTTTAATTGAACAAATTTGCCAATGCATAATGTCCGTATTGATACAACAAAAAAGCCTTGCATTTAATTCAAATTCAAGCAATTGCCCTGTATTTCCTATTCTAATTGTGGTTATATTGCAAGCTGGATCTGTGGCAGATTAATTCATTTGGCAACAATCATCCAAAGGTTTTTGAAAATTTGTATTTGTAATGAAAACTTGTTTTCACGAATTAAAAAAAAAAATTGTATCAATGCTTAACACGGGTATCCTAAAGTTGTTAACTCCTGTAACTAATATCGTTTAACTGGGTTATCGGGAAAATAACATAGTCATTGTATAAAATTAGGTCAGCTTAAAACATGGCTTAGTTATTTTCCCAGTAACCCTGTTAAAAGTAAAATTATAGGAGTTAACCAATTTAGGATAACCTATCTTAAGCGTTGATACAATCTGGAACTGATGTCAAGTTATGGAGGATGACCTTTGTTTGTTTTCCAGTTCACTCACACAAGGACATCAGCAATTCTCTATCATTTGTAAACTTATTTCAATAATCCCTCACTACTGAACACCTTTACAGAACCACAGTCCGGCTGGCTTTTCCAGCCAATAAATTTCATAAATGACCGTAAATTATAGAATGATACAGATGATATATATAGAAGTCAGAAGTCCTTTATTTGCCGAACAATTAAAATAAAAAAATAATGATTGTCATAATTACATGTGATACATTTTGATATATATATGATAATTAAGATCCATCATCATTGATTCTAAAAAAACATCCATGCAAATAGCAAACTAGCTAGGAAAATATTGCCTGAAATAGGCTACAAACATTTCATGTGGAAGATTTTAGTAAGTTCACAAATCATTGATTGTTTTCTTTTGGGTGACCTCCATCTCTTTCCAAAATACCTTATAATTGTGATATTCTAACATATTTCTCCTGAAAGGAGGAGTGGTGTATTATACGCACATCTAAGGCTTATAACTAGTTATAAGATCTAGGCCCACATCAATGCATGCATCATTTAAGAGAGTGAATATAGTACAGATATGACTTCTGGTTCTTCTCTCAAATAGTTCCCTGATTTAATCAGAATTTCTCCAGCTACAATGTGTCTCTCCATACTCACCTTCCTCATTGGATGCCGCCTGGAAGGGAAAGATTTATCTTGCGCTCCATGCACAGAGTTCCATTGCTTGTTCCTTTGATTATGGGTGTCTTTCCATAAATCTTGATTGGTGTGGCAAAAATTTGGAACAACTCTCTTCCTGTGGTTTATGTCATTGCATGATTATATTGGAACTGTCAGTACCAGGAGGCTATTTTAAAATACTCGCTTAGTGACTGTTGTTCCGACTTCCTAAATTTCAGTGCCTCCGTGTGCAATTGTTATGTCCCTGGCTTCATTCCTGGCTGATATGTTGGATGCTCGTTTATTGAAGACATTCTGAAAAGGATCATGCAACTACGTTAGTCGATTCATTCAGAAATCACAGCTAGCTGATTGGTTGTATCAATTGACAAACTGTCTGCAAACTCCGCATCATTTGTCTACCAATTTATATTATTTTGGCCAAGGAGCACTGAGTGCACTAAGAAGATGATCAGCCTATGCAACCTGCAAAAGGACCAAACTGAAGGAGGTACTTAATCAAATCAGGCACAGAGTATGAAGAAGCTGACATAACATGACTCTCGAAGGATCAGTTTTATGCCAGAAAAGTAGCGCTATGAGGAATATGGATTTGACAGGTGATCAACCACTCCCAGTCTCACATAGCTATTCTGTCATTGGTCAATTATGGGAATTCCTTGCTGGACATTTCCTTTGCACTGCCAGTCAGTTCTGGTGAACAGTTTCTGCTCCAATTATTAGTTTTATTCATCACTCCTTGTCCGGTCCTATCACGTCCATGCCCCATATGCTAACCAGTTTATTCATGAATACAGACAGGGCGATGGATCTGACCAATATGGGAGTGACTCTGAGGTCACCAAGAGGTCACAGTGACATGAACTGCTTTATTTTAGCTGCCAAGGAGATTCTTGACCTTAGCGTCAAGGGCCTCAGTAATGACATCTTATTGACAGAAACTGGGAAAGGCTCAAAGCAAGCTGTCCTGTCTGGAGAAAAGTCATTTCCTGATGGCCAAGAACATGCAATGAAGACACCATGTCAAGCCAAAGACACTAATCTATTATTTGCAGTGAAACTAAGGGTACTCTATTGCAGGATATATAGATGATATGGATGTAAGATAGACAAAACAAATTCAGTTATCTTAGGACTAACATTATAATATTCGCCATTACTATTGGTAACTACAAAGAATTGAGTGACACGCATAGCTATTATTGACATGTGCTCCTGTAAGACAACTTCTATTCCACATGTTTAGACTATTTTTGTTTGCCATCCACATTTACAAGTCAGTGCAGACAAAGTGTGTTGTTTCCATGGTCAACTGGACAAATATAGGCCTGAGTTCAAAAACAACATCTATTAGCAATTTTCATCTCATTTTTCTAATTGTTTGTGTCAGTTGAGTGTCACTGAATTGTGCTTGAAAGACGGCATTGACACTGTATCTTGCCCGGACTTGTCGTCTACTCCAAAAGCTACCAACCTTGTGAAGTTTCCATTATAGTTAGGATGAAAATAAATTTCCTGGAATTCCACAGATTCTGAATAGAGCCTTGATCCAAAATATTTCCCTGGCTCCACATAGTGTACAAATTGCAGGTGGATTCTGTGGGTGAATGCAAACCGACAAATGGTTATCAATGGCTGCCAATGCAATGGCTACCGATGCCTGCTTGTGGTGTAACAAAAATGCAATTCCACAGCAATTACCCCTTGTGGACATTTAACCCACAATAATCGCAATGCACAAATGGTCCCAGGACACTGACCCTTTACCCTGAGGCATGATGGGTTGATGCCAACTGATTGGCCATGCAGGATCATGACTTGCAGCTGAATGTTTGTCTGATTTACATTGCAAGGTATCCAGAGCCAAAATGTTTCAGTCCGCTGAAGAGCAGGTTCCTGAACTTTTAAAACTGTTGTTACCAATGACCAACTGCTAACCGTGGAACTCACAAATAGCTGCCTTTTATTCATGACAGAATCACCAATATCACCAAAAAAGTATACATCACAGAATGGCAGAAAAGTTACAATCAGTAAATGTCTCGAAGGAAATACAGACAACAAAGATGACAGACCAGCTGATAATAGATAATTTTATTCTAATTTTTCTCAGCTTGATATGAATTGGATAACATTTGTATTGTGGCTTAACATTGAGTGGCATCATTGAAAAATAATTCCTATATTTGTTGAACCTTGAATATTATAGCAAGTGCTATAAATTGCAATTGTGGATGATTATGGTGCTGGTCAAAGACCTGCCAAAAGGATCTGTGATCAAGTGCATGCACTTTTGATGAAAGCTACTATTTTCCTTGTAACAGGCTTGATGATTTTGGCCATATGCATTGCTTCATTGTATAACTTGAAAAAGGCATTTATGCCAATTATTTGCCTAAAGAAACCTTTCTGACTCTAGCTTTGTGTATTCAGTGAATATAATTACTGAAATTTGTTTCAAATTATAGAGGATTGCTGATGTCCTTGCCCAAGTGATCCAGAGGTCATTGTTCACTGAGCTCACTTATCATAATGCTAAACCTACTTGCAATATAATCAACATAAGCATTGGAAGTACCTATCATTTGTTTGGGAGGGAATTCGCACAATAAAACTTCAGTGTCACTAATCATATGTCCAGTCCACAATGGCCTTACACCCAGGGCTTTGGGGAAGGAGGCCGAGTCAGGAGTTGGAGTTAGGGGTTCAAAGTCATGGAGTTTTCAGGTGGAGTCACAGGTGGAGTCACAGTCGGAGTTCGAATTTTAGTTTTCAGGTGAGAGTCGGGGTCAAGAAAATACTCCTTCCAGATTTAGACATAGACATAGACATATTTATTTTCCAACATACTTTGTACATACAATCATACATATAAGGACATTTTCATAAACAGAATAAAAATACATATATATATGTTGGGGGCAGTGCACCCGAGTAAATGAATACCCAATGGGGGGTGACTGCCCTAGTTAGCTTTAACAATTATTTACAACAACAAAAAAAGAAGAAGAAAAAAAAAGGAAAAAAAAGAAGGAAGAAATCAAAAATAAAATAATAATATCTCAAGTAATTAATAACAAGCAGGACACAGTACATGAAATATAACCAAATTTATATCTTTGTCCAGGGTTGTACATTCTCACTGCAACTTTTCCATGAAGACAGTGCTCCAGTAAGAACATTGTTTGAGGTAATAGATGTGGATTGAAGCTAATAATGGTCGAAGCAGGTGATCAAAGATGTTGCATGGTAGTAATCAACATAATAATGTCAATGTGAAGCTGATTACAGAATGTGGTGTGTCTGTCTAAGATTAATCCACTAGCATTTGCAGTATGGTGTGACATAGTATCTTTTGCTTCAGTGTGTATCGTCATTGGTTTAACCATGTGTCTTTATTGAATGTTCTTGGCCATCAGGCAATGACTCCTCTTCAGACAGGACTGGTCTCCACCGAGCCTTTCTCAGCCACTGTCAATGAAATGTCATTACTGTGGCCCTTGAGACTGGGTCAAGAACCTCCTTGCACCTGAGATTAAGCACAGCAGTCCATGCAGTGACCTCATGATTACTTCATTTGGTGCAGGGGTCAATGTGTCCTTACATTAATAGATGTTTGAGATTTTATTTTTTGGAAAACACTTATCAAGCAAGCTAGATTCCCAAGAGAATATTACATTAATTTTGCAGTCATTTTCCCCAAACCATCTATATACACCCTCAACTGTTATATCTTGTATCATGTTACATGCCGTGCTTACACCGGTGCTTCCATAATCTTGTTTAGAAATTCAGTTATGTGAGAATTTTGTCGACAGGTTGTATTAATCGTTATTTGTATCAATGACAATAATCTTTCCTTACCCACTTAGTAACTCTTCAGGTTGCAGACTAATTGCTATTTTCTGACCCTGACACTTTCTTTGTCATATATTCTTAGAAAATGTATCTAACCACATACATAGAGGCTCCTGTAAGAAGTCCGAATAAGCTTTAGTTTGTTGTTTTTGTTGCAAGGCATGGTGAAATGGAACTCAACTTCGCGAAGAATGTAACGCCAAAAAACGACACAGCTTTCTTCTGTGATTACTAGCTTACAAGGGCAATAAAGAGTGATAAGAGCGATAGATGGTGTGGTTGTTAGAATCACAAGCCATTCATTAATGATTTGCGGTGTCACATATAACCAACCTTTCAAACTCGACATAATGTCTTGTATGAAATTTTCAGAACAAAAAATGATGCTAAATTAAAATAGCCTTTGATACCTGGGTAACCAGGCCATTCATCCAGATTTGTTGTCAAATTGACATGAATTGATAACAGCTTAACTTGGCTGGAAAAACATAAAAATAAGTGCTTCCCACTCCATTTTAGTGTAGACCACCATTGTAGTGAGCTACCAGATCATCTGCATGATTAATGAGCTCTCCTGATGAATGGCATTCTCGAAATACCAAGTAGGCTATGAACTAATGTCAAGACAACAGAATGATCAGTCCAGTGTACTATTGTCTTGCTTGGCAAAGTCAAAGATGCTACCTTAGTCTGAGCTCTATAGGCCAAACAATTCTTCAATCCAATGTGACAAAAACCTGAAGAAAGCTTAATGCAATAGTGTCTCTATTTGATTTCCGGAAACTTGATAAACTGCAGTAACTGTGGACAAGTAAGACTGCAAGAAAGACTGAAAAACCAGAATTCAGTCAAGGTGACAGCAAGACAAAGGATCGATAATGTAACATTTGCTCAGGACAGCTAAAGTGTACTTGGACAAGCTTAAGCCAAATATACAGTCTAGGGCATGTAGAAAATCTAGACAAGTTGTGTTAAAAAGAAACAAATCAACATCTTTTTATGTCTCAATTCCAACTCTTCCTCTTTTTTCAGATTCGGGATGTCTAGTGACTGATGTGTGTCGAAGGAATACAGAAAATATGCCTGAGTGATACTACCTGATCTCACTGAAAACACTTCTCTGCACATTCCACTTTTGTAGCCTACAAATAAATATGAAGCATTTCACACACATTGGGATGCATTTGTTTTAGTTTATCATGCAGATTCTTCCCAAAGATGAATGCACACCCTTGATACTTATTTCTTATAATGAATAAAAAAATAGTGGCTTATTTTAATTGCCTGCAGATATTCTATAAATTTTTGATTTTACCAATTTTGCCAATTTAAAATGACCATATATGGTGACATCAAATTTCATGGAAATATCTATATTTCTCATGCTGACAGTAATTAGAATTATATCCAAGCCAGATTTAGATCTGTGACAGAAATTAAAATTGTATTATGCCATCCACATTAAGCAATGTAAATGTTATAAATTCTTGACAGGCTGATGACAAGTAACGACATTAATCATATAATGAAGTGCTATCAGGTTCCAGTCTAAAATTAAAGACACACATACTGAAAGTAATTTGTATCTAAATTTGATTAATTTTACAACTGCAAATTCTAAACAAAATGTGTTGAATATACCTAAGGTACTGGTGGAACTATAGGAGAAAGGCAACCATTCATACAGTCGGTCATTCTTGTACGAATGATTTGAAATTAAAGATTATGAACGGGTTATCCAGACTGCCTGAAACATGAACCTGCGCAAAAATAAAAATCAGACAAACAGCCATGTGCTGGTCATGATCTTGCACTTTCTCACCAAGAAAACTTTTATGGAATGGCCATTCAGTTGGCATCATGCCTCAGGGCAGAAGGTCAGTATCCTTGAACCATTTGTGCATTGAGATTATTGTGGATTAAATGTCCACTAGGGATATTATATAATTGGTCTGGAATTGCAGTTTGGCTACACCATGGCAAGACATAGGGAGCCATTGCATTGGTAGCCATCAGCAGCCATTTGCAAGTAGGCATTCACATCCATATTCAGCTGGTCACTCACAGTATTCGCCTACAGCTACAGCAAGTATCCTCGGTCAAGGATCTGTACAGATTCTATGGGAACCCAAGGAATTTATTCCCACCATCCTAATTGTCATATTCATCGGATTCCATGAATGGCAACTTAGCAAGGTCCGTAGCTTTTAGGGCATAGAATAGCTACTGACAACTTAAGCTGTCTAGACTGTCAGTACTATCTTCCAAGTGCAATTCAGTGACACTGAACTGACACAAACATGATATAGTGGACGGGTTAAGTGCATGGTGACTTCAAGTCATGATGCAAAGGTCCCCTTTGGCAGAGATGTTCCTTGGGTCAAAACAAAAGATTTTATCCTGAGACACACGCTGTATCTCAGATTCAAGATGGCTGCCGGCGGCCATTTTGAATTTTGCCGCAAATCTCGCAAGTTTACTAATTTTGATCACAAATTAAAGTGTGACACATCAATTTCAGCCGGAATAAGGGTATCATGGCCTTTAAAATAGTCATAACTATGATATAATGAATTTCAAGATGGCCGCCGGCTGCCATTTTGAATTTATGTGACTAAGATCAGCAGTGGGCGAGTAAAGTGTAGGATGACTTCAGGTTATCATACAAATGTCCCCTTTGGTGTGAAAGTTTGTTGGGTAAATACTTATTTTATATATCTCTCCAAGACACAGAATATAATCATTATTTCCAAGATGGCTGCTGGCAGCCATCTTTGCTTTCATAGTTACTTTGCGTTACTTAAGTTAATTATTGCAATATAATGAATGCATCAAGTCAGACTAAGTTAAAATAAATTAAGTTAAAATAAATTAAGTTAATTATTGCAATATAATGAATGCATCAAGTCAGACTATCAACTTACTGTAATTTGTTTACCCCTACCAAATTCATTTACTACAAATATAATAAATTATGCTACAGGATGCACTTGATTCATTTCAAGATGGCCACTATCAGCCATCTAGATACATCCAAGTAAATTTGTAAACAATGAACTATTTGTCCTAGAATTAAGTGTAATACCTCTTTTTGATATAATTTTAAATAAGAGATACTTCTGTTAATCCAGAATTGCAAAATAACTCTTTTAAAGATGGATAACAAAAGGTAGGAGCTACCTGTTAAATTGTTAAATACTTAGTTGGGGTATTTTTTAATATATATGTTCACTGGATTTTGCTCAGAAATATTTTTTTTGGGCAAAAGCAATTTTTTCAGATTATAATTATGATGTTAAAGGCTGGCTGCTTATCTGACGTTTCTCCCATATTAAGAAAACATTGGATATGAAGTATGCACTGAATATAATAAGTCATGTGTAGTAGATGAAGTAAAATAGCGGCTTTTGATGTGCTAGGTTTTATTTGCCAACAAAACCGAAGAGGTAAATTTGACCCATTAAACTCCTAATAGTACATCACATACATACAGCCAGACATGAATGAATATGGTTCTCTGCCTATGCCTCCCCGTCCTTGCCACTAAGCTCTTACATTCTCCATCAATGCCTCCTTCCTCTCTGTATTCATCCTCTCTAGCTCGTGGGCCTCCCTAGTAATATCTTCTACTCTGCCTCTTCGTAGAATATGTATCTTCCCTCTCTCATTTTCCTTTCTGCCTCTTCCCAAGCTCTGCCCTCCATCTCCCCTCCCTATCTGCCCAGCATATACCTTCTGCATCTTCTCATGATTTAGTCACCTCTCTCACTCAAGACTGCATTCTGCCTTTCTGTACTTTGTATCTGCCTTGCTGTTGCCCTCAGCTCTTGCCTCCACAGCTCTTGCCTCCTCATTGCCCAGGGCTCCACTTCCTGCCTCCTCCAGATAGTTCTGTCTTCCATCTCTGCTCCTCCCATACATTTGCCTTCTCCATCTCTGCCTCCTCATAGCCCCTCCATCTGTTAGCCTCTGACCCAATTGTCTTTCTCTCCTCCTCTATACCCCTCAATTTCCCAACAGTTCTTCTCTACTCCCTCTCCGCTCCTCCCCCAATACACTTTAGTTCTTCTCTCCTCCAGCTCTGCTCCCCCCTAGCATCTGCCTTTTCCATCTCTGCCTACTCTTGGCCCCTCCATTCATGTGCCTCCTCCCCAATAGTCTTTCTCTCCTCCATCTCTGCCTCCTCTATACCCCTCAATTTCTCGCCTCCTTCCCAACAGTTCTTCTCTGCTCCTCCCTAGCATTTGCCTTCTCCATCTCCTCCTCCCCTTGGCCCCTCCATTCCTTGCATCCTTCCCAATACACTGTAGTTCTTCTCTGCCCCCACATCTGCTCCCACTGGCCTTCTCCAAACTCCATCTCTTCCTCCCATTTGCCCCTCCAGGTTTGCGTCCTCTCCAATAGTTCTTCTATCCCCATCTCTGCTCCTCCCCAGCATTTGCCTTCTCCATCTCTGCCTGCTATCTTCCCATCCATTTGTTTGCCTCCTCTGCAAAGGTTCTTCTCTCCTCCAACTATGCTCCATTCCTTGCATCCTCCCTAGCATTTGCCTTCTCCATCTCGACCTCCTCTTTTCCCCTTCATTTTTTTTTTGCCTCCTCCCCAATAGATCTTCACTCCTCCATCCCTGCAACCCCCTAGAATTTGCATTCTCCCTCTCCACCTCCTTGCACCCTGTTTTCTACCATTCTGCTTTCCTCAAGCTCTTTCCTCCTCTTTGATATTGTTAATAGTTGTTCTGTCCTCCCTCACTGCCTCCTGCCAGGCTGATGCCTCCCCCTATCATGCCTCATTGGTTTCTCCCTATTATTCTTGTATCATCCCTGTGTAAAGTATCCTAAATGTCTCTATGAATCTTACTCTATTGAGTATTTAATGTTCCCTATTCTGTCCATCCCTGTCCATGGTGACTGTCCATCCCTGCTTCCTCAAAGAATCGCTACTATCCCCTCCATACGAGTACAAGTCCAATCTCCCGGCAAATATTAAATGAGTTCTTCATTATTTATATATGTGTATTAAATTCATATCTGTTGTGAAACTGGGAGATTTCAGCATTTGGGGCATTAACATTGTGACTTTGATAGTTAAAATGGTAGTCAGTTGAAGTTCTTTGGGACTGCTTTCATCAAATTTACACCCTGGAATGTTCAGACCACATCTGATATTGTTTGAATTTAGTTGCATCCTGGGGGCTTAAAGAGTCCCCACACTCCCTGCCATGAGTGCTAATAATAATAATAATATAATAATAATAATAATATGAATTTGTAAAGCGCCAATTTCAGTAACACTGCTCATCGGCGCATATAGTTGTGTGATGTTAATAAAATAATCTGAAAAGATGGGTTTTGAGATTTCTTTTGAATGCATCAAGAGACTCAGCATTTTTTATGTCAACAGGTAGCTTGTTCCACAGTTCTGGTGCTGAGTAGGAGAATGCCCTGTTAGTTTTATTATTTCCATAATTCCTGGGAACAGCCAGCAGTAATTGTTTGTTGCTTCTTAGGTTCTGCCGATGTTCCTCTTTTACCTTTACTAGACATTTCACATAATCAGGTGCTTGATTATTAATAGCTTTCCATGTTGTTGTTAGGATCTTAAACTGGCATCTTGCATTGATGGGAAGCCAGTGAAGATTTTTTCGAAATCCACTTATATATTATCATACTTTTTAAGCCTTTCAATCAATCTTACTGAAGAGTTTTGCGCAACCTGAAGTTTGTTCACCAAGTTTTTGTTTATACCGTAGAGCAGTGCGTTTCCATAGTCAAGGTGGGGGGTTACCAAAGCATTAACAACTGTTTTGGTTGTGTCCTTATTTAGGCTTTTTCTAATTTGTGAGATATTTCTCAGATTAAAGTAGGCAGATTGGCACATCTTATTGACATGTTTTTCCATAGACATGTTTGTATCAAATATTACCCCCAGATTCCGAACATGTGTGACTGCTTTGATGTCAACGTTATCAACCTTTATAGAATTGACAGTTATTTTATTCAGTTGTTGACGAGACCCCAAAATCAAGAGTTCAGTTTTTTCACCATTGTTACAAAGCATATTATCGTTCAGGAAATCTCGAATATTGGCAATGCAGTTCTCCATTCTTTTCTTTGCATCAGCTTCTCCAATAAAAGTAGGTTTGAATGACAGAATAAGTTGTTGGTCATCTGCATATTTTTCGTCAGTTACTTGGTTCATACAAGCCAATTCGCTGACAGGTGCGATATACGAGTTAAATAGAATTGGTCCTAATTTAGAGCCTTGCTCCCGCATAATTAAGTGTTAATTTGGCTGACTCAGTGTCATTTATTAGGACTGCCTGGGTCCTGCTAGATAGGTAAGATTTGAACCACTTTAAGGCAGCACCATCAATACCATTTCGATCTTTAAGCCTTTGTATTAGGATATCATGGTCGATTGTGTCAAAGGCAGCAGAGAGATCTAGGAGTACTAGAAGTGTGACTTCCCCTTTTCCCATGTTAACCATGATGTCATTGTGGACTTTAGTCAATAGAGTTTCGGTGCTATGGTGTTTTTTGTAAGCGGATTGTTTTTTGTCGTCAAGATTATTAGTTTCAAGATGTTTAATGTATTGTTTGATCACAGCACTTTCAATTAGTTTCCCGAGGTAAGTCAGGTTGGATACTGGTCGGTAGTTCTTGTACTCCTGCTCAAGACCTACCTTCTTGAGGAGTGGTTTAACTAAAGCATGCTTGAGTCGTGAAGGCATTTCACCAGTTTCAAGGGAAATATTTATTATTTTGGTTATGATTGGTAGAAATTCATCAATACATTTCATCAGAAGCCATGTGGGCAGGGGATCTAATGGGCAGTGTTTTACAGGCATTTCTTTGATTAACTGCAGCACTTGCGGCTGAGATAGTTTGTCAAATTGATCAAGTTTTGGGCCTTTGAACTGTTTGTTCCAATCTAAGGAGGTTCTGTTGGGTGATGATAACTTGTTCCTAATTTTCTTGATCTTATCGTCAAAGTAGGAATTGAATTGGTTTGCTAAATCCAACGGATCAGAGTGTTTTGGTAGTGGAAGGGCCTGCTTCCTATTAAGACTTGAGTTTAGTATTTTGAACATGGCTTTAGAATTTCCCTTTGTTGTAGCAATTTTAGATCTAAGGTCAGCTTCTTTGAGGTGATGGAGCTTTAAATTGAATTTATTTCTAACAGACTTAAAAAATTCCCAATCACTCCTAAGTTTCGTGGATCTCCATTTCTTTTCAGCTTTCCTTTTTGCAGTTTTTAGATCTTTGATGTCAGAATTGGTCCATGGAGTGGGTTTACGTAGTCTTATGGTTTTATGCTTGAGAGGGGCATGCTTCTCAAGTACATCATTGGATGAGATGTATAGGTCAACTAGTCTGTCTAAGTTATTTGTGCAATTGTTTAATTTTGTTACATTTTCAAACAGTTTTTTAAGGTCATTTTTGAATGAAGATATATCTATTTTTCGCATTTCTCTCAGTTTAATTTTTTTCTGAGTAGATTGATTTCTTTTCAGATTAAGTGAGAACAGGACACAGTTGTGGTCAGAGTTCAGGTCAGAGACTGTGCATTTCTCAATGAGAGAGTTTTTTCTGGTTATTATAAGGTCCAAAATGTTCCCATGAACATGAGTTGGAGAGGATACATGTTGAATGAGATCAAACATACTCAATATGCTAGCAAACTGCACGGCTTTCGTGTCATTGACCTTGTTCATATGGATATTGAAGTCCCCTGCTATTATTACCTCATTGGAATATGTTTGGTAGTGAGCAAAAAGTTGTGTTATTTCGTTGAAAAACTCCTCCATTGTATAATTGTTTTTACTGGAAGGTTCTGAACGATAAATCAGTACTAGTGACACTGTCTTTCCATTGTGCGCTAGTTCAATTTCCATGTGTTCAAAAGTATTTTTCAGAGATACATGGATTTTTGTTGCTTTCAAACCAGACTTCACAAGACAACCAACTCCTCCACCTTGCCTGCCCTCTCGTGGTGAGTGAAGATACTGACATTCACCTGATCTTTCTAATTCACCAATTTTGACAATATCATCAGATTTTAACCAACTTTCAACAAACAAGAAGATATCCAGGTCATTCTCATGCCAAAAGTCATTGACTAACTGAGTTTTTTGTCTGAGACTTCGTGCATTCCACAGACAAAGTTTCAATTTATCATCCTGTGGGTTTACATGAACAGAAGCACAGTCAGACTCTGTGTTGAGTGGATTGAACCTGTTATGAACAACAAGTCTGTTTGCAGAGTAACTGTCATTTTTGCTTGGAATAGAACCAGGGACCCATTTTTTACTCGAGACAGCAGGCTTGTCCAAAAATTTGTACGGCAACTCCCAGGAGGTGAAATTATAATGGTTATTTTTATTGTAAGACTCATAGCATTTGTCCACAAATTCAGTCTCCGATCTTAATGTGGCCCTTACCATTGGGCCGCACACATCTAAGAATCTGTAAGGCAGGCTCCAAGAGGTGCGACATACTGAAACTTCAGGTATAGATTTACAAGACAATAAGCTATTTTCCACCCTTAATTCATCTGCCACAGAGGCCTTAGCTGGAAAAAATTTGACACTGCTAATGCTGCAACAAATTTTATTAACAGAAGGTTTAACACAATCACGATCAGTCCAAAAGTTCGTCATCAAATGCCTCTGTGGCCCGCACCATCAAAATTTTGCCTTTTTCTCTGGAGGCTCATCGCTCCTGGTGATATGGTGAATCTCCTTAAGGGCAGTGTGCACATTGCCAATCGTGCCAGAGACGACAACTCCGTCCACTGTTACATCGCATTTTCCTCGTAGTGCACTTATCGCCTCAGTAACATCTTCTCTGGAATCCCGCTTCGGAACCACCCATTGACCGATGTCAATCTTTG
Organism: Platynereis dumerilii; assembly: GCA_026936325.1. Classification (NCBI taxonomy): domain Eukaryota; kingdom Metazoa; phylum Annelida; class Polychaeta; order Phyllodocida; family Nereididae; genus Platynereis; species Platynereis dumerilii. Next base: position 2,561,942 of record JAPTHN010000007.1, read on the forward strand.
TATTGTGAGTCTCGCTGATCTTACGGATATTACGGCCATTTCGTCCAATTAGCTTTCCAATAAGACCTTTTGGGATTTCGGCAATGCATTTGGTCGGCTGCTTGCTGAGATTGGCAGTATCAGTCGAGGAAGCCTGGCCAGTCGTCTGCATGCATTTAGATTTAATACTCGGGACTACCAGATCTCTGTTGACCGTTGTACACATGAGTTCAATCCCTTTGTCCGACATGTTTATACCATCCGTGTGGAGTAGCTCACTGCGTGGAGTTAGTCTAGCATTCCAGTCTATAAACTGGATTCTTTCCAGATTGTTAGCCTTCAGGAATTGTTCCAACTTTAAATTATACACATTGATTTGTGTGTTTGCTACTGATGGGGGTAGGCTGATCACAATTACATGGCTGAGTTTGCTCCACCTTTCCAGAGCAACGGTTGCTGTCTTGAAGCATTGATTTTCCAATGTACCGTCATTAATTTCATCAACACCGGTCAGTACCATAATCAATTCATAACTGTCTATGGTAGCACTGTCCAAGGACTCGAACTCAGAGATCGGTAGCAATTTGTGATCCCATTCTATCTCCACAGATAGGTGCTGAAGACTGCTTTTGGTGATTTTGTCACATAACAATAATCCCTTAGGTTTAGGGCTGGCGATGGATGTGTCACTTTGGTTGGCAATTTGATCTAGAAGTTCAGAATAATCTGCCTCTCTGTCCTTCAGCATCTCTCTCACGGTCTTTAATTCTTTGTTCTTTTCTGAAATTTCTTCTAATAATTCTTTGTTAACTTCCCTCGTAGTTTCAAGCTCTTGGTCAATTGCATCTTTTCTCTTCGTGCTCCGTTTGAGTTCACCTATGAGTCTATCCACCTCATCGTCTTTTTCCGTGAGCATTTTCCTTAAAGTAGCAATTTCTTTGTCTTTAGCAATAATTTCCTTTTCTTTGTCCTTAGCCTGGGCATTTTCTGCATTTTCACTTTTTCGTGGTCTTCCCCTTTTCCTTTTAACCTCATTTGCATCGATGTTTTGTGCATTGTTTGGGTCTGTGAACAATTCAGTGAGAGCTGTGGATTCACTTGTGCTATTATTCGGGTCATCATCCGACTCAGAGTGAGACAATGCAGTGTTTTTCTTCTCCATTTCGTCTGCCCAAGTTCCTCCTTCAGCCATTTCTGAAAGTACGCAAGGTAAATTAGAGTGTAGTTCTGGGTATCAATGCAAGTAAGTTTTAGTTGTCGCTGCAATACAAGCAGGGACCACAGCAGGAATTTAGGTACTTAAAACTCTCTTTGAGGTAGAGAACAACAGTAGCAAAGCGTGCCAGTTAAGATGAAGAATAAGGATATGAATAGTCACTGCAATACAGGCAGTGAAAACCTTCAGAACAAGAAGTCACCACAGTACAGGTGGAGACTAGAAAGGAGCGGTTAATTATTCAATGTAATACAGGCAAGGTCATGTATTGCTGTCTGGCTATCACAGTACAGGTGAAAACCAGAAAAAATAATTTTGAATGAGGTCCCTGCAGTACAGGCAGGGATACAGTGTTGACAGGCAGTAACTGCAATACAGGCAGAAACCAAGGAAAATGAAGCAGGATGCCAAGGGCAGCCACAGTACAGGTGGAAGCCAGAGAATTAAAGTACAAGTTGTCGCTGCAGTACAGGCACCTGTACTGTGGTAACCAACTGCGGATACTGTGTCACTGCCAAAGTCAAAGTCAAAGATGAGGGTGTTAAATAAAAGAAGAGAAGTTCCATGGTCTATCAGAGAACGTAACCTTTTTAGGACACCCAGTCTTTGTCGTATCTTTTTCTCGAGATACTCTGTATGGCATTTCCAGTTAAGATTGGCATCGAAATACAATCCAAGGTACTTATAGGACTGCACATGTTCAACTGGCTCATCCGCAATTTTTACCTCTGGGGGGGTAACATCCTTAAGTCGATTTGTGGACCCAAACAGTGTCCACTTGCATTTTGACACATTTAAATGTAGCTTATTGAGATTAAACCAGTTGGAGGCACTTTCGAGGTCATCAGCTAGGCAAGTTTTGATTTCATTAATGTCATTTGACGAATAAAGCAGAACAGTGTCATCTGCATAAAGGACTATTTTGGAGTTTTTAACAGCAGAAGGCAAATCGTTTATGTACAGGGTAAATAGCACAGGGCCTAATATTGATCCTTGTGGTACACCCGACGAAATTTCTAGGTAGTCAGAGGAAGTTGCACCATGGTTGACACACTGGTTTCTTTCTGTGAGGTAACTTTGAAACCAGCTAAATTCAGTGTCTTTAAGTCCAAGACATTGCAGCTTGTAGAGGAGGGTTGCAACATCAACGGTGTCGAAGGCTTTTTTTAGATCTAGATACACTGCACCGGTGTAAAACCATCATTGACTATTGCGACACTGTTTACCTGAATTGTCCAGTCAACAGTCTAAACCGTATACAGAGACTCATGCTCAGAGGAGGTAGAATTATACTCGGTGTCCCTTTTGATCACCCCTCTGAGTCTGTTCTTCAGAAGCTGAAATGGCTGACGTTACATGAAAGACTCAACCTTCATACCTGCTGTTTAATGTACAAATGCATAAATTCAAACTGCCCAGTGTACATGTCAAATAAGTTTGAACAGATTGACCATACGTATAACACAAGACATTCTTTAAATCTAAAAGTTCCAAAGTGTAAAACTAATAAGGGTCAATCGGCATTTGCATGTAAAGGGGCAAAAGCCTGGAACACACTTCCTGCTGTGATACGATCCTGTTCTAGTCTTGACTCTTTTAAGCATAATATTTTGAAGTTTATTTTATCCAACAGATCTTAATATCTTTATTGTTTTTATCTCTACGTAATGTTTATACATTTACCCTTATTTACATAATTTATACGATTCATAATTTATGTTATTTTAATCTTGTGTTCCTATATTTTAATTCATTTACACCTGTTATAGCTCAGGGCTCCATTGTAAAACAGTTTTTAACTGAATTGGGCTACCCTGATTAAATAAAGGTGATTTTGACTTTGACTTTGACTTTGGCAGTGACACAGTATCCGCAGTTGGTTACCACAGTACAGGTGGAGACCAAGTAGGCGAATCTGGTGGAGGTACCAAGGAAGCTGGTGATAAGTATAGCAAAGACAGACAACGTGCAGTACAGGCAGGTTGTACTTTACTATAGAGTAAGCTGTGATTCTCAAGTTACAGGGATGAGTGAAGTTAGATTCAACAATGTTCAAAGTAGAATTGTGCAGTTTACAATTTAATAATGGAGAGTTTTATTCAGATGCTTAGTTATGGTCAAGACTGTGTATTTATAATACTTTATATTAGGTTGAGATAGTAATGATATGTTTAGGTCGAGATAGTAATGACAAATAGTAGGATAAGTTAAAGCAAAATTTAGTAAAGTTGAGATATAAAAGAATGTTTGATAATGACTACTCTACGGACCTCAATTGTCCTCAGTAGCAACTGCACATCCCTCCTCCCAAAGAAAAGCCTGGCTGAGAACGGGATTTGCATGCAATCTACTGAAACTATTGATTACAAAACCCAAACAAATATTCCTTAGATAGCCCATAGTCATTGGCTGCCTATTTGCAAAAAGGTAATTTTACTTGTATAAGTTAAAAAGTGTACTTGTCATTCAAAAGTACATCAAAATGAGGTACTACACTTAATTCTGGGACAAATAGTTCATGATTTATAAATTTACAGGAAAATATCAAGATGGCCGTCAGCCACCATCTTGAAGTGAGTTCAATGCATCATTTAGTATCATTTGTATATATATATATATTGTAATGGACTATAAATCAATTCAGTGAGGACAATCACATTACAGAGAGTCGATACTCGATAGTGATGCATTTGTTGTAGCAATAAATAACTTTTATAACACACAAATCTACGAAATCTCCGATGGCTGATGGCAGCCATCTTGGGAAAAGATGATCAAACATGTGTTTTGGGGTAAAACCTTTAAAATGAGTATTTATCCAATGAATTTCATTGCAGAGAGGACATTTGCATGATAACTTGAAGTCATCCTAAACTTTACCCATCTATATGTGGATCTTGGCCACACAAATTCAAAATGGCAGCCGGCGGCCATCTTGAAATTCATTATATCATAGTTATGACTATTTCAAAGGCCATGGTACCCTTATTTTGGCTGAAATTGATGTGTCACACTTTAATTTCTGATCAAAATTAGCAAACTTGTGAGATTTGCGGCAAATTCAAAAAATGGCCGCCGGCAGCCATCTTGAATTTGAGATATAGCGTGTGTCTCAGGATAAAATCTTTTGTTTTGACCCAAGGAACATCTCTGCCAAAGGGGACCTTTGCATCATGACTTGAAGTCAAAGGCCTATATTTTGCACTTAACCCGTCCACTAATAGGGAAAAATGGTTAGAATAAAGGTGACAAATGTCGATGATATACAAAAATAGTAAAAAAAATGGATTGCCAAAGCCTATAGTGTTCCCTGTGTTGTAAGACCGCCTGTTGTAAGACCGCCTTCCTCCTTCACTAAGTAGTATTTTTAGTGCATTTTGCACCCCGACGAGAGACCACACCCCCACGAGAGACCGCTTCAAAGCCGCAGAAGGGGCGGTCTTATAACGCAGGGACTACTGTATAGGGAAATGTTTTAGTAGTCTTCAGTAGATATTCCAGGGTAACACTCTCAGACTGAACCTCCAAACTTCATCTGGACAGAAAGTAGATCAAATGAAGATGTGGCCAATCAGAGAAGTTTTTACAAATGTGACTTTAGTGTAACTTCTCTGATTGGCTGAGGTCAAAAGTGACCTATTATCTGTCCAATGAACTTCAAAAGTGACCTATTTTCCAGATGAAGTCAGCTGGGCCGTTCAATATGGGGTTTCTTTGAATATACTAGTAACAAGTAAAGACAAGACTGTTAGGCTTGGACTTGCAAAATAGAAATTGCAGGAGTACATGTCAATCAAAAGTTATGACTGTCAACCAGTTCTTTGAAGTTAATCAATAGTCATGGCATTGTAATTGTAGCCTCCGGATAAATGAATGTGTTATGTCTGTTTTAGATAAATCCACAGTGTCTGCAACATATAGTGATTTTATGTTCAATGTATAGAGCCACTTAAGATAGTGTCTTCTTGTATATTCTTGACCATTAGAGAATGATTCTTCTCAAGACAGGACTGGTTCCTCCCTATGTCAATAAGATGTCATTACTGAAACCCTTGGCACTCCGGTCAAGAACCCCCTTGGCAGCGGAAGTAAAGCATTGACCTCGTGATGATCTCACAGTGCCTCCATGTGACCTCAATCGCTTTAGGGTCAACATGTCCAGAACATTGGTCCAATACATCAACACGTCGCCTTTCATGAATAAACCAGTTAGCACCCAGAGCATGGAAATGGCCAGTATTGACCAGTGACAGAACAGCTATGTGAGTGGTTGATTGCCTGTCCCATCCACGGCTCCAAATGCTACTTCTCCGGCATAAAACTGATCCTTGGGGAGCCATATTATGTCAACCCCTTCACAGTTAATGTCTGTTTTGATTTAGTGCCTGCTTGGCCATTTTGCAGATAATATTGGCTGGTCATCTTATCGGTCACTCAGTGGTCAATGAGCCTGAGGGACTTATATATTCTGAGTCATAATGTTGGAAGTTTGTCAATTGACAAATCTCCTCAGCCACAATTTTCTAGTGAGTCTAATGCATCATAGTTTTCAGCATTTCTTAATCAAACATATTAGAATTCAAGCCAGGGGCACAGTCATTTAGCCTGGAATACAAGCATTTATTAAATAAAGTAGAAGAGTCCCATCAGCAGTAGTCAAGTAATTATTGAGCACCATATTGTCATACAAAATTCTGTCTATTGGGTTATGGGACTGTCCTATTTCCTAACATAACAAGAAAAACAGGACGACAGCAGTAACACATTTAATTGTTGTCAATGTTGTTGCCACATCTCCTGATACATGTGCAGTTTGTGCACATATTTGATGTGTGATTATTTTTCAATGAATTCAATTTATTTTGTTGATTAGCCTCCTTTTCTAGAAAATCCACTTGCAGAATCAGTTTCTAGATAAAACCTGTCTCCAGTTTTAATAGCTTGCAAGTCTAATAGTCAAGGATTGTGGGGTCTACATCGTGAACCCAACTGTCACTTGGAATGTATCAATCCAAATGTGATGCCAATCAGTGTCGTCTGGGAGGCTGAGATGCTATGCATTCTTGAATCATGCATGCCTTGATATGGCCACTGGCATAATATAAGCCACATGTGTATAGTGATAGTGCACCCCTTTGCTGAAGAGACAGGTTTGTAGATCATAAATATACAGTATTTTGGAAGGAAAAAATACACAATTTCTTCAAAAAACGTAAGTTACAAGATTTTTCAATCTGATACATAGAAGTTGCTGAGGAGAAAACAGCAAGTGGTTAGCACAATGAAACCTGCATGCATGACATTGGTTCAAATATCAGGCTATATTGTATGTGTTTTTCATTGCTGTTTTTATTAGTTACTTTGTATCCGTATTTTGTATTTTAACTTTTGCAACACCCTGACACTCAGGTAAGAAGTTTTTACTCGACCAAAAAAAAAAAACAATATACCCACCATTACAATTTTATATATCACTGTTTACAAAGAGTCAATCGGTAGGGTAGGTAATATCTTTATTGAACCATTGAATTACAATGCACAATGTAAATATAAATTTGTAAATATGACAAAAACAGTCAGCAAATATAGGCCTATTATTATGCTAAAAGGATTTAAAATCATATAAAATAAAAATATCTCAGTACCATTCATGTGAAGTATAATCACTATATAGAATAGTTTCTCTTGTATAATGTTACATCTTATTTGAATATTGGTTGTTGTGGGAATCTTGCAGCAGACATGCAGTATAAATGATCAACTTGAAGCAACGACAATAATTTGACCATTGCCCACTTGGTAGCTTCTTCTGCTTGCAGGATGCAGATTTATAATTTGGAATCTCACTGCCATTTCACAAACTCTGTTGCAACTTTCACAAATAAGGTTTGGATTAGGTATTCATTGGTTCGTTTAAGGAGTTCAATGACTACACATGGACAAGACGAATCACAAACTATTCTGCTTCATCTGTCTGATGGTGGCCATGTTCAGGAATAAGCTATAGGTTGTTCTTTTTTGTTGCCATGGTAAAATGGAACGCTTCCAAGCAATCTCGTTGCGGTAATTCAAGTCAACAGCACAACTTCACTAGAAGCCATAAATTTTGAAATGGTAACAAATCACTAACAACCTATTGTTACAAACTTGTATATGGGACAGCAAAGGGAATAAAAAGCCCGTAACTAAAATCACTGATCAGATGCGGTTGTCACAATCATGCGCCATTCAATGCTGATTGAGATGTCACAAAATAGCCGAGCTGTCAATGTTTTGAAACAAAATATCTGAAAGAAAAAAAAAGTAACGTTAGAACAACAGTTGATACCAGGCCATTTATCCAGATTTGTCATCAACTTAACATGAATTGATAACTACCTCACTTCAATGACGCAACATAGAAGTAATGGCTGTCAGTTGAAAATTGGCATACTATATAGTTGTAAGGGGCCGACCAGATGATCTTTGGGGGGGGGGGGCTATGGATATTTGGTGAAAAAAAAAGATTGTTTCCCACTTGACACTGAAAAAAAAAGTTTGTTCAGCACATGGAAAAAAAAAAAAAGTTTGTTTCCACCTGTAGCTAGGGTACCGTAATGTTAAAATTCCGATAAAAAAGTTTGTCGCGAGTGTGCATGCGAAAAAAATTGTTCGTCGACGCGTCGCGAACGAAAAAAAAAGTTTGTCCCGGGGGTAAAGTCCATAGCCCCCCCCCCAACTATCGTCTGGTCGGCCCCTAAGATTATTCTGTCAAATAATATTGTTGGTAGGTCATGCAGTAATGTGGTTGCAACATTATGATCAGTCTAGCATACCACCGACTAGACCGACATCATGGTACATGTAATGGCTAAAAGTTTCTTCAATCCAGTGCTACGCTGAATACTAGGGGAGAACCTAAAAGCAATTGCATCTCTCTTGGATCAAAGGAAACCTGCCAAACTGTCTGGAAAAGTCAGACGAGACAGAAAAACCAGAATTCAGTCAAGGTGACAGCAAGAGACGAGGAATCAATAATGTAGCATTTGCTCAGGACTCCTAAAGTGGACTTATACTCAAGCAAAAAAGCCAAATTTGGAGCACGTATTGCTACAATTCAGCAGTTAAACCTCTTCAAAATTGTGTTGGCAGTGGTCATTGACCCAATACAACATTTTTAGAAATCTCAATCGAAACGGTTTCTTTCTTTTTCAGATTTGGCATGACTAAAGACTGATGTTTGCCCGGCCGTCAGATTACAGAAAAGGCAGCTCATTATAAGACAGGTCTTGAACCAAAATATCCTGCGCTTCTCTGAGCTCCTTCGTATATTTTGCTGCTTGCACATCTTTGTCTTGGAGCCGCGTTTCACTCACAGTTTATTCATAACACCAAATTTTCCATGAGCCAAGCCATGCAGTACACGTGTCAACTGTCATATTTATGCAGTTTTTACAATAACGCAACTTTACAAATGATGGCCATATAGGTGGTGCTTTTTTCATTTTCACAGTTTTACATGTATTTTGGATTCATTGGTCCCTATAGATTTTCCATTACTGCACATGGCAAGATGAATCACAACCTATCCTGCTTGATCTGTCTGGAGGAGGTCGTGTTTAGGAAAAAGCCTTGATTTGTTCTTTTCTTTTGTTGCCATGGTGAAATGGAACACTTTCAAACAATCATTAAACTTGTGCTTCAGTGACCCATTCAACAACACAACTTTACAAAGAAGAAGCAAATTGGCACCAGACTGTTCTGTGATTACTAACTGATCGGGGAAATAAAGAAGTGATAAGAATAATTACTAATTTGGTTGTTGCGATCATGCACCATTCAGTAGTGATTGTGATGTCACAAGATGGCTGACCTGTCAAAATCAGTTAATGTCTTGAAAGGAAATATCTGACACAAAAATATTATGAAACATTACAGCAGTAGTTGATACCAGACCATTTATCCAGATTTGTCATCAACTTGACATGGATTGATAACAGCCTTACTTGGGAGGAAGAATAGAAAAAAAGCATTGACTATATCAGCTGAAATTTTGAATAATGTATAATATTATGTATTTTATTTTTGGCAAACAAATTTCCAAAAAGCTACTAAATTATTTGGATGATTATTTAGTCTGTCTATGAATGGCATCTGATTCTAGGCCAAAGTTTCTTTAACGCAATGCCGCTGCACTTACTCAGGGAATCCTGATAGCAATAGTCTGTCTTTGATTCCAAGAAACTTGTTAATTTGCTGTAGACAAGTCAGACGGCTTTATGTAGGAAGATAGAAAAACAGAATCAGTCAAGGTGACAGCAAGAAACGGGGAATCAATAATGCAGCATTTGCTTAGGACTGCTAAAGTGGACTTAGTTCGCCTAACAAAAGCAAAAATTTGTAGTCTGTAGCAAGTATTACAGCAATTGACCATTGATCATAAGAGTGTGTGTCAGTGAGGTTGCTGACTAATATCGACATTTGTATGTCTCAGTTAATACTACTGTTTTTCTTCTTTTTTTTCCATATTTGGCATGACTACTGACTGTTGTTTGTCAGAGGACTAGAAAAAAGGCCAGACAAGACTTAAACCAATATGTCCTGGACTTTCTCGAAGCTTCTTTGTATTCTGCTGTTCACGAGACTTTCATCTTGAGCTGCATCTCACTGGCAGCCCAGTTTATCACAACACCAAATGTTCACTCTCCCTGATTGCTTGCACTGAGGGACTCACTTATCAGTCTGGATGAATAAGGAAAATGACAGATGCCTGGTTTATTGCCCAGCAGACTTTGGAGACTAAAAGTCATCAAGACCCAACCGACAGCCGGCGACAGGCATTGAAGATTGAGGGTTTGTACAGTTGGCATTGTGAGAGAGTGGCAGGGTGAGCAGGCATACGAACCGTTAATTAGGGAAATTTAACCTCCGTAAATAAAATCAGACTTGACAAAGCATCCCTTTGCCTAATTAAAAATATTATGGGGTGAAGCTCCGGCAAGGTCACGAGACTCACGATGCACAGAATTGCTGTTAAGATGTGTGGTGTGTTTGCAATTGTTCATTGTCAACACCAGAGGGCAGTAATATCAGATCATGGGCTAATGCTGCCCCTGCGAGAAGAAGAACACAACACATTGTGCTCCTTGGCACTGACCAGTGCTCACTCCATTGAAATATCATCCAATATTGTAGCGCCTTCTTTCGAAGTCGAAGGCAAAGTAAATCAGGTAGACCTGTTAATTATTAGCCTGTTAGTGCTCCTGGCTCTTGCTGGTAAATATATTTTAACCATGTCAAACATTTGTTTCCTGGAAAAGAGATCTAGTTTTGGATAAACAGCATGAAAAGCTGAAGAGTCATTTAACCAACAAATATTCTTAGTCTCTTACTCGCTTCCGTACAGTAAACACATAAATAGTTCGGAACTTCCACGTGACAAGATTGCAAAAGGCTGCCAGAAGCAGCCAGCCAGACAGGACTAAGGGAGAAATTTGGAAAACGTCATCGCTTTTTCTCTGAGTTTATGGGATTTCATTCTGCCTTGTGTGCTTCGCTGAGTTGTGTCTGAGTGTAGACATTTGGGAAGTCGTGTTCAGAATGACAGTCCAGCATTAGCCAAAGAAAGCCTGACAAAAGGCACAGACTGCTGGTAAGTGGCAAAATAGTGCATGAATCTTTCATGGGTGTGAAGAACAAGCTGCAATAAACAATGCAGTTTTTGAGAGATACCTTCACAAAGTTTATACACCAGAGCTCTCAATAACCTAGAAAACATAATCTGATATGGAGCTTCTTATTTGGACCTTCTCATTACAGTCCGGGATAACCAATTCAACACTAAATTATATGACAAAAGGGATGACTTCAACTTCAAGATTGTCACTATCCATACCCTGTTGCATCTAATATTCCAAAAAAGCCAGATCATGGTGTCTACAGCCATGGCCGTTAGTTTTCACTCAGCTGCTATGCTTCACCATGGTGCTGACATTGTGACCAATCATAACAAAGCAAATACTTGCTCAATCTTCACCAAATTGTCAGGAATTATAGTCTGTACACAGTAACAGGTGTTCTGATAAAAAAATGTTGAATGAAAGAATGTTATATAATAACTGTAAAGCAAAATGCTAAATTAGTTGCAAAATTTAAGCATATAATCAGTTCTGATGTAAAATGTCATTTGCATGATAGTAGGCCTAATAGTCACCAAAGTGTCTGGATGTTTTTGGCACACACCGAATTAAGCATTCATGACAAAATCACAATTAAATCTGCAGATTTAACATTTTCTCATTGGGTTTCCTAGAAGTGTTTATAATTACAAAAATTGTTAATTTCTCAAGTAAGAATAAAGTAGTAAAAAATGTTTCTACTGATAAAAATTTCATTTGTTTTATTAAATTCCACATCTATGTTAAGCATTTTACACAATTTTCTGGTCAGATAAGGTGGTGTTCTATCTTTTTACACCTTCTTAGAATTTGGCCATATTTAAAGCCAAAATGGTTTCTGTAAAATCTGGCGAGAAAACAGTCCAACCATGTATCTATTTGTAATTTTGTCATGAATGCTTAATTTAATGTGTACCTAACACATTCAGACACTTTGGTGACTATTACAATGACATATAGCACCAGAACTGATTATATGCTAAAATTTCCACTAATTTAGTATTTTGCTTCACAGTCATTATGTAACAATTTTTGATTCAACAATTTTTTATCAGAACACCTGTTACTGTGTACAGACTATAATTCCTGACAATTTGGTGAAGATTGAGCAAGTATTTGCTTTGTTACAATTGGTCACAATGATAGCACCATGGTGAAGCATAGCAGCTGAGTGAAAACTAACGGCCATGGCTGTATGCCTCTCGTCATCAGTTCTACCAGGGCTTGTGATCATTAAAGGGATTTCTCAGTGACGTATATTTCATTGTGAAAATAAAGAACATTTTTGTAACTGACAGTAAATGTTTCACTTTCAATATTCATTTTGTTCACTGTGAAAGTTTCTTGACTTAAAAAAAACATTACCAAGGGGTTGTGAAATGGAGTCCAAAAGATTGATAGCGTTGAACACACAACAAAAAGCAAGACCAAAACCTCCTGTTCGACATCACAAAATCTCATTTACAGCTCTTTTGCTTACTGGTAAAGCCTTGAAAGTAAATCAAAATGTTGTTAGGAACTACCAGACTAACTGGTGACACATTTGAAAGTAAATTCAAGACTAGAATGAGAGAAAAACGTTGATGTTGAACAAGAGTTCACCAGTGAGACCTAAGTTCATCACCACAAAAGTTAAAGTGGTGTTGAACTTACCTGCCAACCCCGAAAACTTCTATCATCAAAAATGTCTGTCTAGTCCAGTAGAACTTGGGCAAAATAGGGGTAACCGTACCACTGAGAGGGGGCAGCTATTTTATTGTTGATATTAGATAATTGAAATGTGGTGATTCCGAATCTGACATTCCCAAATACGTAACCCTTGAGCATTTTTAGTTATTTGGGTTTCCATGGCAACCGTTTTGGTTTAAAAGATATCAGGCCTCCAAACACATTTTCATTCATAACTTTGTTAGCATTTCATAGAAATTTGTCATTTTTGCACAAATTGTTGTTGGGAATGATGACTATCTAAAATGAGTAACATCACCAAGAATCTGCATTCCATCATGTTGTCATAGCAACAGATACAAAGAAAATATAACAATTTTGACAAATAGACTTCAGAAAGTTGTTGCTAGTGGCAATATAGTGGGTTGCAGGTAGAATATCTTAGTTCACACAAAAAGTCTTCTCTATGGCAATGTTTGTTTCCCATGAAAAATCGAAATACTGTTATAAATGTAGTTGCCATGGAGCCTAACATAACAAATTGAATTTTTTGTTAAAATGTAGAAAAAAACACCGTTTTGGTTATATCTGGAGAACTGTGGATCGGATGATCTTCAAACTCAGTATGAAGATGTAACTTTTGGTAATATCTATTTTATGGGAGTTTTTGGTTACCATGGGAACAACTTTCATAACAAATTTGAACTATAAGAACTGGTCATTGGACATTAAGCTTCAAATGCAGTAGGCTACACAAGGACGCTGAGAAAACTTCCACATCTGGTATATTTCACAACAATTGTGTTCTTCATCAGAATAAATTCTCCTCAAAATCGGATTAATATATATGATGAGGAGTATAACCACAGCTATGGCTTGAATACTTAATAAAGTTGAAAAAGCAACTTAGAATATGCTAGGCGACATTCATACAAACCTGAGACGGTCATTGTTCTTACTACACAATTGTACAAAGCTCTCTCCGGGCAAAAGAACGAAAGAGGCAACATAGTATATATACTTTGTAATTTAATACATGTTCATATATCATAGCATGACTTAAGCACTAATATATAATTCATGATAAAAGTTGTCATAGGTGCAGGTACTGCCATATAATTATCAAGTCATGTTGATCATGTATAACAGAGTGTGATCTGCATTCTTATAGGAAAGGGATGTAAAATTGATTTATTAAACAATGAGAAAGAGCCTCATTGTGGTAAATATATGCATGATGACGTCACATGCCATTGTTCACAATTATGATGTCACAATGTGCCATTAAAGGCTTTTAAAATGGCCATCAATGTCCATTCCTCGCATCAAAAATGGGAGGAAGCTTTGACGAAAGAAGACCTGGCGCTAAACTGTCAATGTGAGGTTAGTAATACTTTTTTAGAATATAAATTATGTAGATATATATATTTAATAATTATAGGCCTATCATTATATCATAACAATAAGCAAGCAAGAATTCTCAAATTTCTATCTGTTGGACCTTAAAAAATGTCTTTGAATTTCAGATGATGTCTCCTGAATGAGATCAAGGCTCATGATCGAAGAATGAAACGCAGCAATAGTAAAGCATCAAATGCAAGTGAACCAGCTATTAAAAGGAGCATAATATCTGAATCTCATTTTGACTTAGGCCTATGTCTAATCTGTGGTCAACAATGTCTTCCTAAAGACCCAAAAAATCCGTCAAGATGGCGAGTTGTGACATCATGCCAAGGAGAAGCAAGAGAAACTCTATTGGACGTTTGCTCAAAGAAACCAATAAATGATGAACTACTTGAAATTAAAGAAAGAATCTCCTGTACTAAATCAGACCCACATGCATCTGGAGGAAAATACCATCGGGACTGTTTCAGAGCATTCACAAGGAAAACTCCGCTGCCAAGTTCAGAAAAAAAGGATGATGGTGACAACAAAGCTGACAGGGCATTGTGCCATGTGTATGAGGCAATGCTTCAACAACCTGAGAAGATTTGGACTTCCACAGAACTGTTTGATTTATATAATGAGAACAACTTGGATTGCCAGAAAGACAGTCGGACAAACCGAGCACGATTCATCGGCAAAATAAGGTAAAAATATGAGAAAGAAGTGACTACCCTGAATGCCGAAGGATGTGCTATCCTAATCTGCTTTCGTTCTCACTTATTGCAGGAACTTAAAGTCGCATCAAAAAGCAGCAACGATCAGGTTTCCGAAGTCATTATACTGATTTCAGGAGAAGTTAAGGAAAAAGCTTGTGAGAAAAATGAATATGCTCTCAACAAAGTGAATATGGAATCTGCAGTTGCAGATACAAGCCCTACCCTATTGCAGTTAATCAGCGGTCTTGTTTCGGATGGAGCCACTACCCGATCATCTTTAAGTATATCGCAGTCAATACAATCCTTAATGACCAACTCATTCAACCAGACAACATTAGGACTTGCAGTGAAACTGCACCATCAGCACGGATCAAGGGAACTGATAGACACCCTCCATCATAATGGGTACATATGCTCATATGATGAGGTCTTGCGCTTCCGGAAATCAGCAGCTATTGCAACTGCAGAAAACAAAGGCATCTATAATGATGTGCTCAGAGGGCAAGGAATGCTTAGTGCATGGTTCGATAACTTCGACCTGCAGGTGTACACACCAAATGGCTGTCGTGAATGTCATTGTATGGCTACGGAGTTTGTACAAAGTGCAGATGAAGGTATGTTATCAAATTCAATCAACATTTTACATAGATAACGATGGTGTTGCCAAATATGCTCCTTCAGACATGGTATTGTGGGGACACGTGCCTATCCTTGTCATGATCACAAATTCAATCCAATATCTCGGTAATCAAAAGAGAATATATTTTGGTTCCACTTAGAAAACACAGACGCATTGTACACGGAGACTATGGGTTAATGCCATCATGGATCAACGCCTTAATCGCCCAAAAAATGTCTCAAATTGGAAGACAATGAAATTTGAAAATGATGAAAAAATTGAGTTTACAATGTCATTCTCAGAAATCTTCACATAGGGTGTGACAGACTACACATTTTTGTGATATCATCACATTAACATTTCACATGTTAAAAAACATCAAAATTGATTTAATTGCCACGCAGCTACTACCATCCATAGCTGAGTAATCAGCACTGTAACAACTTGCCCCTGTGACAACTAGCCTCGGTCTCCCCTACATGTACGATTCCCTGACTAGGCTTTAGCTGGCCAAACAAAGTCTCAGCCGCTTCATGGCGCCTCACATTAAATGTTTTCATCGTATCCAGCAGAAATGTTGTCAATGGCAGAGAAAAAAAAAGGGAATAATCCGAGGGTTTTTTTTTTTTCAACAAATGAAAAAAGGCACGGGGTATCTTTGAAAGTTTGAATTGCACAGGTGTGTCCATGAACAAGAAATTACGGCTCAATCCCATTTAAATGGGCAAATTCACATTTCAACATTACTGGCGGTTTTCTAGTGAAGTTTTTGTTTAGATTTGAAATTGGGTAGTTATTTAGCAAAAATCAAAAGCAATTTATTCCAAAACACTATGCCAATACCCCGTAATAGTAACAGCAGTATATTCCACGTTTACAGCTGCTGTCAAAAGGACTGATTTGCCTGAATTAAAAGTGATGTGTGCATAAATGAATACTGCTATTTATTGGCTGAGAGACCCTCCTCATGTACATGCAGCTGTATTTTTCAGCATGAAGTGTGGCACAAATCAGTCCTTTTGACCTTTGCTGAAATGGCCGAAAATGGATAAAATGAAATGTCCAATTCAAGAATTGTTTTATTTAAATTAGTGCTGTGGACCTGTGGTATTGTCGTTGCCGGTATTGATTTGATAATTGAGTTGAAATTTGTTGAACAAATATATTACTTTCAAAAATTTTGAAAACTCTTGTCACAGGCAGCCAAAGGAGATCAAAAAGTGATTTTTTAACTTTTTATAAAGATTATGTCACCATGCCATACAGAAGTCCAATATTTAGAGCAGGAACAACAATGTTTTTTTTTTACACTCTTGATGCCTGAGATCAAGTGGTAAATTTCATTTAATGTGATGATTATCTTGGCACTGAGAAGGCAAAAAGTCTTAAAAAATGTTCAAAACAGTGTAAATTATATTACCATTGCTCATTTTAACCTGTAAAAAACGAATTTAAAATGTTTTAGAAAGGAAAGTTCAGCTTAGTGAGAGATACTTTATGAAAGATATACGTTTAGCGATTTTTTAAATGTTTAATGAGGGTAACTTTTTCACTTTTTGTTTTCCGTAATTTGCCCATTTACCTTGGATTGAGCCTTTAAAAAGATGTCTGTGATTATAGAGTCTCTCCATCAATGGTAAAAAAATTTTACTCAGTTAAAATCGATTTTGTTGTTTTTCAACAGATGGAGGAAGTCTTAGGTATATGCTGGAGTATGATATAGGCCTACAGTAAGACGTGGCCAATAACTTTCTAATTCAATGCAATTTAAAATGTTCAACTCGCTGAAACACCTCCGAAAACCCATGTAGATCTATATTTTTTCATAAACACTAATTGTGTTGCCTATCCAAATAGGCTGATAAATTTTTAGATTTCTTTAGTAATTAGGCTGTTATCGTTTTTCCAGATGTAACAGCTAAAGATCTGCCAAATGTGCATCGAATTTCCAAAAGTGAAGCAAACTCAACAGTTATGAGCGATTTAGCACCTGTTCCAGTGCAAAGATACACTGGTGATGTAAAGCCAAATCCTCCAAAAATGGAGTCTCATCAAGGGTTATCCTATGATTTGGTAAAGAGATTAAGCAACAGCATATTGTTGGCACAAGAGGCGGATGTTGCCTGGTTAGTAGAAGTCCTTCAGAACAACAGTGCTGATAACATACAGTGCGAATGGTCAGGGTACATGACAGAGAAGACAAGAAGTAAAGCTCCTGAAGTCCAAAAACCGTCGAAGTTCCTCTTTGGACCACTGATTAATTCACCACCAGCTGATCCAGACACCGTACTGACTACATTAACTTACATCGAGTGGTTCATGAAGACGCACGAGAGACAAATTGTACATGTGAGTGCCGATATGCAGCTCTTCAAAATCATCATGGCTATCAAATGGTCCAATCCTGTTCGATGGAAGCATGTAATTGCCCGTCCTGGAGGTATGCATACCATGATGTCATTTATTGGATGTATTGGCACCCTCATGAGGTCATCTGGATTGGAAGAAATTCTGGCTGTGTCTTTCAAAGGCATCCCTAATATGTTGAACAGCAAAGCTTGGCCAAAGGCTCTCCGTGGCCTTAGGATGGTTGTTCAAGCTCTACTGGAGCCATTTGTAATTGAAGGCAACACAACCGTGGAACAACTTCAAGATGTCTTAGATGCTGCAAGGTTGTCAAGGACGGGCAGGCTGTGGGTAGACTGCCTCATTAAGCCAGTCCACATACTTCTTCTTTACATCCGTGCGGAGCGAGAAGGAGATTGGTTACTCCATTTGTACAGTCTGGAAAGAATGCTGCCCTACTTCTTTGCTGCGAATCACTGGAACTATGCCAGGTACATCCACTGGCATATTAAAGAAATGCACAATGATCTCCCCGAAGAAGCTGTACAGAGTTTTCTGAATGGGCAGCATGTCTGCAGACATCGAGAAGGTGTGTGGAACTCTGTGTTCCTAGATCAGTTTGGTGAGCAATCCTACATTCGCAGCGGAAAATCGAAGGGAGGACTTGTCGGCAAAGCACTGGATGAAAAACAGGTTGCCACATGGGTACTGTCCCACCACCTGTGCAACTCCCTTGCCTATGCGTATGACAGCATGCATGACAAAGAAACTGACGAAGAAAGACACAAGGAAGAAGGGCTGAGAAGAAGGTTATTAGATGCTACAGATCGGGATGCCATCCGTGAAAAATTGAGAGAGAACGAAAATCCTCTTAAAATGAAGAATCATGACCAGCTGGTAAACATCATCGATGGAAAATTAAGTTCGGAAATAGTGAATGTCGACAAAGCCCTTGAAATTGGGTCAGAGATGGTGGTAACCTTTGACAAGCAGTTGCCTGAGGGATTTCACAAACCACTGAAGAAAAGAGTACACTCAATGGAGGAGAGTAAAGCCAGTGTGCATTTGAAGCATGGAAGAGCATATTATGCAGAAAAGCTGTTTGCCCGAACGCTTGTCATCTCCCAGAAGAGGAATTTGAGCCTAGAAGAACTCCTGAAGTTTGAGCTCTCACCAGTGCCTCCATCACTATTTGACGAATATGGCGAGCTGCGCAAAGGCAACAAGAGTGTTTTGGTGAAAAAGTTGGCAATTTTCCCTGAAGACAACCTTTCAGCAGTTGATTTGGAATTGATTGATGGTAATGCCGCATTGTATCACACACATTGGCCTAAGAATTCAACAATTAAAGAATTCATCAATGGATTTTGCGACAAATACAAGCAACCTCATGAAGTTTACATTGTTTTCGATCAATACAAGCAAACATCAACAAAATCCTACGAACGGCAAAGGCGTGCAGGAAATGTACTTCCTGAAGAACATCACTTTCACAAAGAATCGCCATTACCAAATAGAGATACCATCATGAAATCTGTCCAAAACAAACAAAGGCTGATAGATGCAATATGCAATCATGACCACCATAGAGTGTTGTTCCATCTTGTTGGACCAGAACAGAATTCGAGCAAACATGAAGAGGCAGATGTCAGCATTTTGCACAATCTCTTAAAGCTACACAATGCAAGGGGACATGTTCAAATTACCTCAGATGATACTGACATCTTTGTCATGCTGGTGTATTATGTATGGAAGTGCCAAATCACATCGTCAGTCTCCATGAGAAAATTTGACGGCTCAATCATTGATGTGAATGCCACTGCCCAGAAACTTGGCAATAACTGCAGCAGGCTACTCCCAATGCACGCACTTAGTGGCTGCGATACAGTGTCTTACCCCTTTGGCAAAGGTAAAATCACCGCTCTGAATGCAATGATGAAAACGGAAAATCTTGAGCAACTGAATGAGTTCAACCTCAGCAGCAAAGATGTACTAAATATTGGAACCAAGTTTCTGCAGTTGTTGTATGGTGATAGCAAGGGTTCAACAACCCTAAATCATCTTAGGTATGAAATCTTCAAGAGCCGGAAGGAAGTGCCGAATTTAAGGAGCTTGCCCCCAACTGATAGTGCTGCAAGAGAACATATTAAAAGAGCGTATCTTCAAATACGGATTTGGAATTCGGCAGAATGTGTAGAAGAAGCAGCTGTCGACATTACCAAATGTGGTTGGCTATTTGATGTGCATGGAAATCCACAACCCATACCTGGCCCATCTTCGGTTGCACCTGTCGGCATCCTGCAGGTGGTTGCTTGTTCTTGTAAGTCGGACCATCCGTGTGCAAGCAATCGTTGTACCTGTCGAGCTGCAGGTTTGTCATGCACGACTTACTGCAAGTGTCAAGGTGACGACTGCTGTTCCAATGAAAGCACTGCACAGCCTGATGATGATTCCAGTGAAGAGTGAATGAAAAGATCGAATGATCATTTCCCAAACAACATCCCCCTTCCCTCATGATTAAAAGAACCCCTTTCCCCAGTTATATTGAATCACATTTGACTATCCAGCATCAAGATACCGACTCTTATCATATTGAAAAATGACTCGCATCATATTGACATATTGACTCAGATCACATTGAGATATTGACTCGCACCATATTGGAGATATTGACTCGCACCATATTGGAGATATTAACTCGCACCATATTGGAGATATTGACTCGCATCATATTGAGATACTGACTCACATCATATTGAGATATTGACTCGCATAATATTGAGATATTGACTCGCATCATATTGAGATACTGACTCACATCATATTGATATATTGACTCACATCATATTGAGATATTGACTCGCATCATATTCAGATACTGACTCGCATCATATCGAGATACTGACTCACATCATATTGAGATATTGACACACATCATATTGAGATACTGACTCACATCATATTGAGATATTGACTCACATAATATTGAGATATTGACTCGCATCATATTGAGATACTGACTCACATCATATTGAGATATTGACTCGCATCATATTCAGATACTGACTCGCATCATATTGAGATACCGACTCACATCATATTGAGATATTGACTCACAACATATTGAGATACTGACTCACATCATAATGAGATACTGACTCGCATCATACTGAGATATTGACTCACATCATATTGAGATATTGACTCACAACATATTGAGATACTGACTCGCATCATATTGAGGTACTGACTCGCATCATATTGAGATATTGACTTACATAATATTGCGATATTGATTCTCATCACATTGAGATATTGACTCGTGTCATATTGATATTGACTTGCATCGTAATGAGATATTGACTCACAACACATTGATATATTGACTCGCGTCATTTCTAGATATTGACTCACATCATATTGCGATATTGACTCTCATCATATTGAGATATTGAGTCACAACATATTGAGAAACTGACTCACTATGACATATTGACCAATATTGAAAGATTAACATATTCAATTGTATTTTCTTCTTGAAACATTGTAATCCATTTTTTTGTCAAAGTTTTGATGATAACATGCCTTGGTAAGTGAAATGTTTGCAAAAATTACAATTTTATGCAAAAAGACAGCCATATATATATATATATATATATTCCTCCATTGGATGGATAAATTGAAATAATTTATAATTCATATATCATTGCAAATTTGAAAAAGCTCTGTGTTTTGCACATTGCCTATTAATGGCACTATAAAATCACGGATTTTAATGTTTATGAAGCTGACTTCCACCTCTTCAAAGATTTGTTGATTTAATTTGCAAGATTAAAGGTGGTTGGAATGTCCATAGATTTGGCCGCACTTTTTTTATTTACGAAACTAAATTGTTCGTTTTTTGTGGGAATTTCAAATGTCCAGCTGCAGTGATAGAAACAGCAACAGCAGCAGCCAGATCCAGTGTTAACAAATTCAATAGAATGAATGAAGGAAGAATGGAAGTGGGGAGATAAGGAAGAAAGGAAGTAAGAAAGGAAGGAAGAAAGGAAGGAAGAAAGGAAGGAAGAAAGAAAGAAAGGAAGGAAGAAAGGAAGAAAGGAAGGAAGAAAGGAAGGAAGAAAGGAAGGAAGAGAAAGAGGGAGGGAGAAAGGAAGCGAGGAATGAAGGAAGGAAGATAGATAGATAAATAGATCGATAGATAGATAGATAGATAGATAGATAGATAGATAGATAGATAGATAGATAGATAGATAGATAGATAGATAGATAGAGCCTTCATAGAAAAATAGATATGCAAATAGGATATCTTTTTAGATAGATATTCTATCTGCAAGCAACTCTTGAAGTGCTTGCATGTTATTTTTAGCATTGCAGTTGTCACAGCAATTGTCATGACAACCAGTAGTTATGGGTGATGTATTCTGATTAAGAAGACCACAATTAACATTGATGAAAGATGTGAGGTATGTACATTTTCTTGTTATAGATCTATGTATATTTATTGCTTATTGAATTTAATGTCCAATAGCTAAATTTGTCATGGAAACTATTGCCACGGTAACCGAAAACTCCCATAAATATATATTACCAAAAGTTATATCTTCATGCTGAGTTTGAAGATCATCCGATCCACAGTTTTCCAGATATAACCAAAAACGGTGTTTTTTCTACATTTTCACAAAAATTTCAATTTGTTATGTTAGGTTCCATGGCAACTATATTTATAACAGTATTTAGAT
This sequence comes from Platynereis dumerilii, assembly GCA_026936325.1. NCBI lineage: Eukaryota > Metazoa > Annelida > Polychaeta > Phyllodocida > Nereididae > Platynereis > Platynereis dumerilii. The sequence continues at coordinate 2,584,270 of JAPTHN010000007.1, forward strand.
TTTTCATGGTAAATAGACATTACCATAGAGAAGACTTTTTGGAATGCAGATTCTTGGTGATGTTACTCATTTCAGATAGTCATCATTCCCAACAACAATTTGTGCAAAAATGACAAATTTCTATCAAATGATAACAAAGTTATGAATGAAAATGTGTTTGGAGGCCTGATATCTTTTAAACCAAAATGGTTGCCATAGAAACCAAAATAACTAAAAATTCTCAAGGGTTACATATTGGGGATTGTCAGATTTGGAATCACCACAGTTCATTTATCCAATATCAACAATAAAATAGCTGCCCCCTCGGTAATACGGTTGCCTTGTGGTTCTATTGGACTAATAAGTTTGGTGATTGCCATGGTGATATCTTGGTTTGTAAATAGTAGCCATAGAAGGGCACTATTAGCAGTATTGAACGGAAACTGACAATTTAATGAGTCAATGTTTTTTATATTTTCGATCTTTTAAGTTTTAATTGTGAGTACGGAAAAAATTGACATAAATATATTGAAAATTTTGTTATTTCCGCTTGAGGAAAGTTTAATATGCAAATGAGGGTGACTCCCTACAAATATGGGGATTACTCCATTGAAACCGGCATGCCTAAAAACATATATTTAGACACTAAAACGATGTTTCTAGTGGGTATACATCAAATGATATTCACTTTTAAAGGTTTTTCTGTGAGTTCATGCATTTTCTTTCAGATTAGTTGCCATGGAAATGCTTTTATTCTCTCAGCAAAATTAATAAACAACTCTTGGGAATATTTCCTTTCATTTGGTATCAAAGGTAATTCTTATCAGCATCATGTAAGTATAATAAATTTCATGCTTATTTTCTACCGGTCCAGGTTCAATTTGCTGATATTGTTTGAAGTTTCATTTGTTATGGCAGTCGCCATGGCAACCAGAAATATACAAAAAATAAATCTGAGAAAATGTTACATAATTATGCTAAGTTTGAGGTAATTCCCAACAATACTTGTCCAGATATTGACAATCTTATTATTTATCAGTATTTTCAGAAAAATTGCTATTTGGGATTTAGGTTACCATGGCAACTTTATTTACTGCAGGGTTTCCTGTTTTTCTTAATAATATATTTTCTCATGAAGTCTACTTTTTTTGTCAATGGTAATTTTCTGCCTTCACCTTATATTTTTGCCACAGAAGACAACTTCCTGAAGTCTGTTCTCAAAAATTCTGATGTTTTTAAGTTTTCTGTTGCCATGGCAACTTTGTGAGAAGTGTGATCCAATTAATTTCACTTATTTTGGAGAGACATTATTCCAAACAACAACTTGTGTAAAAATGACGAATTTCCAAAAACAATTAACAAAGTTATGGACAAATACGTGTTTATAAATATAATATCAAAATTGCTAAAATGGTTGCTATGGAAACCAAAATATCTAAAAATGCTCAAGGTTGAGAAACTAGAGAATACCAGATTTGGAATCACCATATTCCACTTATCCAAGAACGACAATAAAATAGCTGCCCCCTCTCGGTGGTACGGTTACCTCAAGGTTCTACTGGACTAGTCTGTCCGTTGTCATGACAACAGATACCACAAGAACGGTAAAATTGTGTTAAATTGGCAAAATTATACAACATACAATGGGGAAAATAATCACCTTTTTGGTTGAACAAGCTGAATTATCCAACTAAGTTGGCACCGCGAGTGCCGACCTCTATCGAATTTGGAGTCCATAAGGGTAGACTCCAATTTTGAGGTGCTTCTCATTGTTTTGGTGGCCTTCAAAACAGATCCTTCTCTAAACATATTTGTTTATAGGGTTGAACATATTTATAACCTTTGAGTTTCATACATTCTAAATTTAAAAGTGCATCTACAGATTGTAACATTTTGCAGTTAAAATTATGTTCCACTTTGTGGAGATGTCTCTCTGAAAGTAGCTCTCTTTTTGGAGGTAACCATGCACCTGTCCACCAATAAGAACTCAGGAAAATCAAAGCATCCTGTTATCTGCTTCAAAGATCAGAAGATTGTGAAAGACATTTTTTGGACAATTAAGGTTTCACCGTTACACCATTTCTGAAAAAAGCTCATCTCATCTTGCAGTGAGTCACCCAGGATTATTGAACTTCGTTGGAAATTTATATAGACCTTTCACGCCTGCATCCAGTGCTTGAATAAATGTTATGGGAAGCGTCGGCATTGTGCAACAAAGAAAAGAAATTGTGTTGAACATTTTGGAGTCCATGATTTTTTCGGTGTTCTGAGCCACTTTACTTGTATTTTGAAAGCTTCACAAACATTGTAACCTTACTCAACGGGTAAGTGGAAGCTCAATCCTAATATCCCTTTCATTATGTGTGTGAAATTACTGGTATTTGCTGGTATGTAATATTGCCGCTTGAAGTGGCACGGGTTGTAACATGTGGATGTCTTGGCCCAGTGCATAAGGCGTTTGACTGCTACGCGCATGGTCGTGAGTTCAAACCCCAGTCACGGCATAGAGGAACTGCTTCACTCGACCCAGGTGCAAATGGGTACTTGGCAATAGGCAGAGATGGATATTGTGGAATGCTTGACTAAGGAGCGTGTGAAATTCGCTGCACACTGGTGTATGCTCCCAAGGGAGCTGAGAAAGATTCAAGCTTGATCAGGCCTGCCAAGGATGTAATTGTACAGTCTGCCCAGCTCATAGGAGGACTGCAGACGTTAAACCTGTTACATTTACATTTACATGTACAAGAGTCCACCACCCGGAGAGTGGAGACCTGACCAAATAAAAGTACTTACAAAGGTTTCTAGCCTAGTAACGTATTTTCTTCTCAGAAAAAAGTTATCTTAAAAATAAAGTAAATTTTCAGTTTTTGCTCTGAAAACATTTTTTGCCTTTTTCTTAAAATTACAAAGTCTATAATCTTTGGCAAAGATGGGATTATGCCAAGCAATCTAGAAAAGACAAAGCAGAACAAAGGTTTCTGTGCATAATGATAATCCTTGCATGGCACGAGTTAGGGCGTGCCTCAGCAACCTTTCGACACGACTGTCGCTCCGCTGTCGGCGCTGTCTTCCTAAGGACAAATATCAACATCACTGTCTATGATCCACTTTAAGTTTGACTAGACAAAATGTGCTGCAAGCCCTGGCTAAGGCCAACCCCTCCAGAGTCCCAACCGTATTGCAGGCTGCAGCATCTGAGCATCATCCCCCATCCTCATCAGCTTGGTTGCTGGAGCTGGAGCCAGAGAGCAGTTGGATGCTGAGGAGCACACATCACATGTGCTCAACACAACTACATTGGACTCACATTGGACACACTAACATGGAACATTGATCAGTGTGACGTCACTAGCACGTGCTGGAGCTCTTCACTGCAGGTGTCAGGTATGTTATACTGTTTTATTATGGATTTTCCATTGACTTGAAATTATGTTGTATTTTTTGATGGGTTTTCTGTGTCCCTGTGTAAACCTACGTCGCAAGGTTTTAGGTACAGTTGGCACGTGACGTTACAGTTGACGAATGACGAGTAATGTAGGCCTACTTACATTTGGCTCTAGTGGACATCAATGACCTCACAACAGGCCCTATCCATGGCAATGAAATAGTTGTCAACTTTTCATTCAGCTACTTATGATCTCATTGATACTCAGTTGGTCACTTGTTTTGATAGCATTGCAAGTATAGGCTATGACCTTATAAATTGCTTATGACTAACAGAGAATAACATGGCATGGATAGGGCCTTTAAACAAACATTTCAGTCCAATTCTGTAAGCACTTGACATTCATCTACTGTAATTGAACAGGCCGGTGTACAGTAACTGCTGGTCTGCATTCATGTACTTCTGTTCTTTTCCCAATTTTTCTGATCGAGTGTACTGAACTTTAAATCACTATCATTAAATGTAGGGCCAGCAAACTTCTCTTTTCTCCAGCCCTGATATATTGAACATCAAATCACAGTGATTCACAATCCATTCAGCTCTTGGTACGGAGTACTCCAGAAACGCTATGCGCTTGGAGTGTGTGCCAACTTGGAGTGTGACTTGAATGCTGATGATGGAATTCCATTACTATTCAATACATGGGGAAATGTTGCTAGATTGCTACAACTAGAATTCAGTACAATTCAGCTGCCAGAGTAAAAAGTACATGTAGTCATGCAGAGTGCTCCACTTTTAAAGTTAGACACACAGTTGCTCTGTAATTGGCTTTTCTGCAGCTAAATCCGAATCATATGTGCAAGCCAGTGTCACTTTGGAATATCGTTTGGAAAGGGCAGTTCCAACTTTGGGATCTTTACACATATTTTACAACTGAGTGAATTTCCTGCAACAAAAAAAAACATCATAAAAGCGCCATGTCTTCATCGGGTGGAAATGTCTTCAAATATCTTTATAATAAATCCTTGTTGTTTCTCAATACACTGTTCAATGTGTTAATTCCATATTGAGGCAGAGTTGTCTTTGCCAAGCAGCTGCTCCCGTCTGCAAATCAATCGGCAAATTGTGATTCTGAAATGGGATTCTCGTCCTGTGAAGATTAGACGGACAATTTCCACACAAGGACGATTCCAGGACAAACATTTGCTTGAGTGCAAAGCATTAGGAGGAATGGGAGCACATCAGGCTGATGGGTAGACATGGTCTGGCTGAGCAAGCATTCGCCAATTACATTAGAGGAATGATTAGAAGGGTTGGGTTGCTTTTGGGTTGGTTTACTGATCGGGCCTTATACGACGGGAAAGACAAAGCACGAAATACAATTCAAGGCTCACATAATTGAAATAAGCTCATGGATGTTGTCATCCAGTTGATGCAATATCATGTCAACAACATAATCAGTCATTCCAGGCCAAACTAATCAATTAGAAAGGTCTACATTGTAGGAGCAGATGCAATTACATTTTAACAGTATTACCCACCACACACCCAAAATATCACCATATCATTTAATAACAGTGTCCAAATAGTTCCAGAGAGGGCATGCATTGTGGTATGATCTTTTCATTCCAATTTACTTGGTTTCCCCCTGAGAACGACCTGCAAATGACAGATAAACAGAGGTCACGTGATCACTGATCAGCTCTGTCTTTCAAGTTTTGATGCTTGATCTGCTTTCATCCAACATATATACAAACACATTTCAATCAATTTAGTTTTTCAAATAAATGTACATTTTTCTGGCTATAATACAAATGGTTTACATTGTTTTATTCAGCACATGCCTGCATAAATTGCCTTTCATATTTTGCATATTGCTCTTACTAGACATATCATTTATCTCAATACGGCATTCTAAAATGACCTGTTATTCACACCTATCCCAGCATGCCCCAGTGCACAAGAATGCCATCTACTGGCAGGTCCTGTTAGCTGGTCACCCAGACCGGAAGGCCTTCAGCAGATTGGCCCTTTATTGAGCATATGCAGCACCGCGACAGCAGGCGATCAAGTCATTTGTTGTCGCAGCTCAGACTATCTCGTGGCCTTGCCGTCATTCCAGGAAGATCACCCACAGATTACTCTCATCCAAACAGAAGATAAATCTGATGTAATTCATGTTCTGTCTACTCATCTGGTATCTTGTCTGACAGTAAATTGAATGTATACATATAACATTATATGTAGCATATAACATTGAACCAAGACAGAAATTTCATTTTGACACTTCCCAACGAAGCTAGAGCACTTGACTGAAATCAATAATCAAAATTCTTTATTTCTGACAAATACAGAGAGAACTAGGTTAATCAGAATTTCCCTCTCATAGCATATCCAATTCATAGTTCAATCTTGGCGCTCACAATTGGAAATGTCAGAGTTTGAAATTAATCAGTTTCATTCTATTAGAATGTTGAAATAACTGGCTGCAATGGAACCTTCTGGTGTCAATAATTATCAAATCAAAACACAAGACGATCATTGGAGTTTGTTGATCTGCTGAACAAACAAGGAAATTGAAATGGAGGTTCTCTTATCAAGATTAATCAAAAATCAAAACTGTTGCCATGGTTATGGCCTGCCATCTGTATCATCTTCCCATTATGCTCCAACTGCAGCTTCAATAAGCACAAACGATTTTGTCAAATTCTAAACTGTGCGCCAAGCCTTTCGTATATTTGCATATTGCTCAAACTGGTAGCTAAACATCTCAATACAGTATTCTGAAATGACCTGGTAGTCACACCTATCCCAGCATGCCCAGTGCACTCGTATGCCATCTACTAGCAGGTCCTGTTATTAGGTCACCCAGACCGGAAGGCCCTCGGCAGATTGGCCCTTTCATACCTGTCTTAGCGTTTATTCCGAAAGTACTTCATGAAACAAAAATACACACTGTCATAAATATAATGTTTTTAAAACTGCTGATGGTTCACTTTGAAGTTGAGTCACTAATTACTCTAACCTGTGTTGCTGCTGCTTCAATGTTTAGATTCCATCTAATAAGCCATCAAATGAGCCATCCACATAACAAAGCTGGTTGAAGGAACATTTAGAGATGATGGATGGGAAGGGAGGCAAGATCAGTGATAAATCATGATCATCCTGTGATATATCTAAGATACTCTGCAGGTGGCTAGGGTGATAATGAGCCCCCCATGGAGAATCTCCCACCCTTGCCATCAGCGGAATCAACCTCTGTGTGTGTGGTATTTGTGGTTGCTTCCAAAGTTTCATGACTACTAGTCGACTAGTCTAGTCATTTAACCTCTGTAGCTCCTCATTCATCAGATACATGTATCAATTTGGATTCGGAACCATTTCACACGCACTGCCTCACAGTTTCCATGATACGGCATGTTGGTGTCTGCCATGATGTTTGCTGAACTGACATAAAAACCGGTGCATGAAATTGGCAGAACAACATTTGGACAATAAACAGTATGGTTTTATGGCAGGCTTCAGGGTAGTGATGCTTCAAGTAAAAGGTACTTGAATGACCACGAGATACCAAGTTCCAATTTTGAGCTTGAAATAAACATAAATGATGATTTTCTCATGCAAAGGATCTTTTTTCATCAACTGTAACAATTACATTTCTTTAGATATAATAACATATTGCATTGATTCAAGCATTGTCTTAAAATGTACCACCAAGTCAGTGCTGCATTATACAAGGAATGCTCATTTAAATGATATCCACAAAGTATAGGACAACAGAGTCATTTACAAGAAGACATGCAAAAAACGTCTACTTGTGAAGTTGGTGCTTTGTCCAATTAAACAGAACACCTAACTTCTCAACACTGCATCTGTTCACCACCTGCTGTAGCCATGAAATTGCATCTGAGTAGAGACTGCTAAAGAAGTTGGCATTTGCAACAGGTTGTCCAAAGGTACTACCCAATTGTTTGCGCTTTTTCAGGCAGTTTGGGATAAAACATGCAAAGCCACAGTGAAAATAATGGTACAACAAACATTACCCACTAATTATGTACCACAATATAACAACTCCTGTACAACAGTTTCAAGTCAATTGAAAACAACAACAATGCTACATGAATGCTTCATTTGCATGAATACTTTGCATGATGATGTAAATGTTTGCCGTTAAGAAAACGGTGAACATCCCGCTGGCTTTCATAATTTAAAAAAAATGTCAGAATTTCAAAGAAGCCAAAATATCTTGTTCTGTTTGCCTTGGCCTTCCATCTGTTTTGTTTTGGCTGCAGATGAAGCGGCTCGAAGTCAAGTATCTTTAGTGCATTATAGAACTTTTTCTGCTGACAGCACAAGTGAAAACACAAGTAAGAAGTTCATCTAAAACTGCTTTTCAGTTGGATCAACTTCTAATCTCACAATCATATACTGATCTGTCTGCTGTTGATATAGAATTTAAATATCACCTGGTACATCTCGAAACTGGACAGTCTGCGAATGTCACATTAAACTCGAGTTAAGAATGTTCCAGAACAATACCACCAGCTTCTGGTTTATAAACCTTATATACCAATGGTGGATTAACTGGATTTGTTCCCATTGCTGTGCCAACCAACTATTCACTCTGCTATACAGTCTAACAGAAGTTTCTTAAGATGAACTTGCATGATATAATCCAGCAAACCTTTACCTTGACCACAAGTACATTGAACATGCAACCTTCGAGAACTTTGATCAGTTTTGGACTTCTTATAATAGTTCTGACTCCGTGAAACATGTTGTTCAGGGCATCGCAGTTTCTTAGCTACATACGCTCAGGATTGGCTGTAATTCTCTTTAAACATAGATTATCTTGAACAAGTCTCCGTAGGTTCTATTTTAAGTCTGAAATACAATTAATGTATATGTAACTGATCTGGCGCCTGACTGAAAGAGAAGCACTGTCAGCAGTCATGTTTCATAAAGTGTATACCACGATAGTACTTGCGCCTTTGAAGTTTGAGCATGACCCCGATGTACTTGCACTGATCCCAAAACCAGAATAGACTCCAACAGCCTAGGATCTAAACTCTATGGATTTTGCCTTAACCATTAGCAGACCCCTGGCCAGCTGTCTAAGATAACTCATCTTGCATCAAACTTTTTTCTTCTCATCCTTGAAGATATTGCCCCGAGCAGCTCAGTGCTTACTGTGGACCATCGATTTTAGATGTTACTATATAGAGCAGAGTCTCAGGATAGTGTATTATGCTGCAGCAAAGTATGATCCCAGTTGCCTGCAATACTATAACGCTCAAATACTATAATGCTAAATACTATAATGCTCAAAACAATATTTGGAATGATTCAAACAGCGCATAAGTGCAAAAACGAATCATACCACACATACAGCAGATACTCCATGATGTTGATTTAGCCTGTAAGGCATCTCGTGAATAACAACTTTGTGTGATGTATTAATCATATCAAAGCATTGTGTATCAGATACGAGTTGAAAATCACAGCACTTCAATTGTGATCTTGCAACCATAGAGAGATAACTAATCATCAAGACAATAAATGCAAGGAGAAATAGGCAAAACAGCAGTTCAATCGACTGCTGAGAAACTGGAAAATGTGAAATTGTGTGCCTGCTACACTGGATTTATTCCAGCTATTTCTATGCTGTAGCTGTATATGCCAACAAGACAGAGCAACCATTTGACCACTGCACATTGGTCAGCTGTGTTTATGTGTACTACTATTACAGAGATGTAATGTGCTACATCACTCTATCTGCTACGACATCTGCATGAGCCGAGAGGTGCAGATAGGGTATATACTTTATTGTGCATATGTATGTATATAGTTCTTAGTGACTGTTCATTTACAAAAAGGCAAAAAGTGACTTCTACCTGTGAAGTGAGCGAATAATTCCAATTAAACAGACCACCTAACTTTTCACTACTAACATATGTTCACCACCTGCTGTAACCATGAAATTGCTTCTGGGCAGAGACTGCAGAAGAAGTTGCATTTGCAACTGGTTGTCCAAATGCACGAAGACTTCTCTTTGTTTTTCAGAAAGTGTCGGAAAACAACATAACATGAAATGTTGTTATGAAGTGAAGTTATATGTAACATAAGTCACAACTTGCGTACAATTATCTCTTTTCGAAGTTTCATCATAGCTGGTGCTTGATGACATGACAAAGTTCAAATTCACACAAATCTGTAATGAAGGGTTATAGGGTATACTGGTAATGCTAATTCCCAATCTGCCATTTAACAAAAATGGTTCTCAAGCGAACACTAAAATGAAAAGCTAATGTTTGTAATTCCCAGTGTGAGGTTGAACTCTCTTGATACATTTGCATCAGCATCTGCATTAGCAAATAAATAACAAAGGGATATATATAGAATGTCGAATTAATAGTAGGATAATGTAAATATGAGCAATCAAAGGTGAACAGGACCTATTTCGTAATTAAGACAAACTGTGAGGATGTCGTAGAAGCTAAAATATCTTGTTCTGTTTGCCTTGGCCTTTGAAGATGTTTTGTTTGGGCTGAAAATAAAGCAGCTTGAAGTCAAGTGCCTTGTAGTACTTCAGCGGAGGGAGAACTGAATTGTGCAGACAGCAAAGTGAAAAGAGCAGCTCCCAACAGCTTGTCAGTTGGATTCAGTTTTCATGACCTTCCTGCTGTTTGTACATAAATTGAATGCCATTGCTAATTTTAGGTAGCAAGTTCATAATTTTCATGGAGATTAATTTTGTTACTATAATAGATTTATAAACCAAACCGCAGATGGTAAACTCTTATTGCCATTGCTATGCCAACCAACTATCCACTCTAGAGGAGTTTCTTGAGATGGACTTGCATGATCTAATCCAATTAACCTTGACCACAAGTACATTGAACATGCAACCTTCGAAAGTTCAATTTCCTCTTACTTGTTCTTACTCCCTTGAAAGCATATGTGAAGAACTTTCTTGTTTCTCTCCTCACTTTTATGTAACTCTTACTTGAAATGGAAACATTTTTAAAAAATGTCAGGTGTTGAGGTGTCAAATATCTAAAACAATCACCGACTGAAAGAGTAACAGTCTGAACAATTTCATTTTAAACAATTATCAAATGTATCGATGCCTCTGACATGCTATAGGAAGTGCCATGCCTCACTCATCTTGCATCCTTTTTTCTTCTCATCCTTGAAGATATTCACAAGGAGCTCAGTACAGTACTTACTCCAGATCATCGATTTTAGATGTTACTATATAGAGCAGAGTCTCAGGAGGGAACATTGTGTAATAGCAAAGCCACCAAAGCGTGATCCCAGTAGCATGCAATTGCTGTTCCTTCAATGATTCACATAAAAAAATCTGATTCATACATATCACACATACAGTAGATACTTCATGATGTTTGTTTAACCTTCAAGGTAATTCATGAATTCAGCCTGCCTGTAATTTAGTCATTTTATCAAAGTGTTGTATACTAGAGGTGAGCCATAATAAAAAGCATAGCCTAAGAGGCGAAAAGACATTGAATGGATTAAGTACCAATTATATTAAATTGATAATAACTGATATTTGTATAAATTGATATTTTAATTTACAATTACATGTGCATTTTTAAACCAAAGTGTTTGAATAAATATATATATATATTGCGCTAGAGTTGCAGCACCAAACTGTATACGAGACGGTATGACCATTTGTTGACCTCTGCATCTAATGCCTAACAATCGGTCAGTTGTGTTTAAACTGTTCTATTAACAACAAGATGTGTAGCAGTGCTGTCAACTACATCTGAATAAGCCAGAGAAAAAGATAAGGTACAGAATTAAGCATTTTAAAAGTTTGAAATTGTAGACTCTTTCAAATTATTGGCAAGCATTTCACAGAGTGTAAGACCTCCCATAGTTCTGTTATTCATGCTCTTAGAGGCTGTTATGCTTTCCACATTATACTGAACAAACAGCCAGAAGGGACTGCATACATGCTGACACTTTGGGCCATTGCACCCTGCAAGATCAACACTGAGGCTTAACTTCAGTTATTAGTCTCTCAACTGCTTACATAATGCCTCCTGTAGTTCAGTGGTAGATTTTGCATAAAGAATCCATTATTAAGAGTACGAGATAATGAAAAAGGAGTAAAACCATCAAAGCATTATTATATGAAATCTGAATTGATTGAAGTTAGGCATAAGATGCTGATGCACATGTTAGCTTTTCAGTTTTGTTTGTTAAATCCACACAATATATCTGCATATCTCTCATGTATACAGATAACAATGGTGTCCCAAAGGACCTAGCATCATGAGCAAGTGATGATCTGAGCCAACATAGCCGATCCTCCTGGAGTAAATCATCAGCTGACAGACTGCTCAGCTCTAGGTCCTGCCTCTATGTGCCTCTAGGTTTCTGTTCTCCGTCTGTGGTGGCTCAAGGGTGGTATGGCCCAATATGGCCTTCCCATATCTCAGCTTTTCTTAGCTTTTGTGAACATCTGTGAAATATTACTGAAAGCCATTGACCTCTATGATGCATTGGTGCTTGGATATAACATATTCTTCAAACGGCTTCTGTGGGGTATTTTCTAAAGAGAGCCAAGGAAATGTATGTACACTAAGTTGCGCTGTTTCTATACCCTGGACCATAACATGCACATTATACCATGGCAGACTTGGATTATATTTGAACGTCATAATGTTTTATTGTTTGTAGTGGCAAAACAATACAAATAAACATTATAAAATTATCCAAGCTATAAATTCAGCTACCGTTAAATAACTTAGTGTATGAAAATACATCAATACTGCAAAACAGCAACATTATACTGATGACATTAACTTTTTCAATAACTGCACACATAAGTTACGAAAGGCAGGCTACATTGTACAAATAACAAATGATTTATTAACAATCAGCAACTGAAGACATGATAATGATTTAGAGATTAGAGATGGTCTCACACATTCTGAAGTGTTCTCCCAGATTATCTTTTATCTCTTGTGTAGAACCACCTGCATTGATTTATAATATAAGCATCTAGAACATCCTCCAAACATGCAGAGCTGTCAACCTCAACAAGCAGACCAGCCTGGCACAGCTTCTTTTACTCCACAAAACGTGCCTGGAATATGCTTGACGTGGATTAAAGCAATTCTGGCCGATTGGTGGGCCATTTGAGTCAGTTGTGAGACGTCAAATACGACTGGCTGACATAAACAAGAAACATTTCCAGACTAGTTCAAATTTTCAGACAGCGAAGATTATATTACAAATCATGATGTAAGAACCTGCTGAATGCCAGCATAGGATTTTAAATTTCTAGGACATGGAAAAATTCTGATGATTTATTTCTATTGTATGATCAAGACAATTGTACTGAAGTCTTAGCACATTTAACTTTGGATACCCTTCACCAATGTTCATTGACTTTTACATTACCTGAGGGAGTCTGGTTTCTATTGCTAATGGAAATTCTGTGTTCCAAACCTGAGCCAGATGAACAGCAGCATCACTAAATGACTGCGACATTGGTAAAGATGCGTTTGAAGGCATCTGTGGACATTGTCCTGGACAGCTTAGTCTTAGGAATGGAATTTTCCCTGACCAAATGAAACTGGCTAAAGTTATCCCAATACATAAAAATGGACCAAAAAGTTCTTTTACAAATTATAGACCTGTTTCTCTCTTGCCTACGTTCTCTAAGATACTGGAACGACTAGTCTACAATAGATTACAAAATTATCTAAAAACAAATGATCTATTAACTCCCTGTCAATTCGGCTTCAGGGAAAATTTATCCACGGACTTAGCCATATTAAAATTACAAGATCTGATTTCAGGGACTTTAAACAAAAAACATAAAGCCCTAGGACTCTTTCTTGATCTAAGTAAGGCGTTTGACACGTTAAATCACCATACACTTCTAGACAAGTTATATCACTATGGAATTCGTGGAATAGCCCACAAATGGTTTTCAAGTTACTTATATGGCAGAAAACAATTCACTTATTTTAAACAGATTAGATCTGATACACTACACATTTCCACTGGAGTACCGCAGGGCTCCATACTGGGACCGCTATTGTTTATATTATACATCAATGATATCGCTCAAACAGCATCCAATGCGCAATTTATAATATTTGCAGATGATACGAACATTATATTTCCCTTCGAAAAATCCATAACTCCCTCCATTAACCAGAATATCAATGATCAACTTAAAGAAATAAGTGACTGGTTCTCCGCAAACAAATTATCTATCAATGTCTCGAAAACTAAATTCATGATCTTTCATACACCAAGGAGCTCAGTAAATGAGGCTAATTTAGACTTTTACCTTAATGGATCTCAAATTGAAAGAGTTCACCAAATTAAATTTCTTGGTGTTATTCTTACTGACACGCTAAACTGGAAAAACCATATTGATGGAACAGCCAATAAAATTTCTCGGATAGCTGGCATTATGAATAAACTTAAACATGAACTTCCTTCCAATATATTATTCACTATTTACAACTCACTGGTGGTACCGTATTTAAACTACAGCTTAATAGCTTGGGGAAATTCACCTAACTCAACAATTAATAGAATCCAAGTTTTACAAAAAAAGGTCATGAGAATCATTGACAAAAAAAGATACAATTCTCACACCACTCATTCATTTCATAAATACAAAAGCTTAAAACTAGCCGACTTATACCAGTTCAGATCTTGTCTTTTATATTACAGAGCCCTGAACAATTACTTACCATCATATTTTAAAGATACTTTGAAAGCAAACGAAACAACTCATCATCATTCCACCCGTGGAAGAGCAAACATCCACATAAACTCAGTTCAATCCCAAATTGGTAAACAATGCCTTAACTACAAAATTGCTCAATCCTGGAACAGCTTACCTGAGGACATTAAGTCTCATCGTACAGCCTCTATTCATATCTTTACGTCTAAATTAAAAACCTTTTTCATCAATAAATATTCCTTGCCATGTACCATAAGGAACTGTTACATTTGCAATCGATTTATGCCATAACTGACTCTATTACCTCCATCAGCATTCTACGCAAATTGTCTACTTCTATTTTTCAGATTAATGATAGATAAAATTTTTAATTCTTATCTAATGTATTAATTGTATGGTCATGTACTCAGAAAATGTAATCCTTGTCACAAGATTCGAGATTGTATATTCACGTAAATTGTCTTTTTCTATTTTTAGATTTATGATAGATAAAATTTCTATTTTTTTTTTTTTATAGTGTTTTAAATGTATGGTCATGTAATCAGAGAATGTAATCAGTGTTATAAGATTGTAATTATCTAAAAGCTTAATTAGATGCTGTTTTTGTAGTACTAAGCAGGAGTCACTCGCAGTTTTTGTCAAAACTATTGGCCCTGCTGTGCCTTATGATTATATTATATTTATAGATGTATTCATTTTGATACAAATAAAGTTCAAGTTCAAGTTCAAAGCTTTTAGGGAGAGTTTAGGGAGAGCTTTTGTGGTCTTGTCATATTTTTGCAGTCAGCAGAAGACAAGGCATGGAACCTAAGATGTCTGTTTGTGAGGAACACATCAGACAAACAAGGGTCAATGTTATTCCAACATAGAGATGACATTGTGTTTGGCTGACGGGTGGGATGCATGTTGGGACAGATGTCACTGTTTGCTGAGAAATGAATGGATCCATTGCAATCTATTTCCATCCATTTGGATCCAGAGCAGGGTCTGTCAACATCCCATGATACTCTTTTCCTCAACAAATTAAGGAAGAAACTAAATTGTGATTCCTCTAGTTTGGTTCATATTCCTCAATAATGCAAAATCAGCTGGCAATTTTTGCTCAATCACAAGGCTTACACTGAGATGTAAATTATAGTGACTGATGTTAGAATCATAATAGATATTTGCTGATCAACCATGCTGGAGAAAGTTACAAAAGTATGCAATTACAATTGTGAATGGAGACATGTGTCTGTTTGCTGGACATTAAGTTGTAGCGGGAAATAATTTGGCAAACCTTTTTGCATGAATGAACCTATAATCTAAATCTTGCTGTGCAGTTCATGTTCTACAGCAAATTAATCCTATCATAAAATGCCAGACAAAAGACATGGATCAGGAATTAGATGTATCTGAAGCTTTGATGACAATAATCTGTGAGTAATCTTCCTTGCGAGGTCATAAAACAGGAGGCTGACATCCAGTACAGGGACTCAAATAACAAATGACCTGGTTGCCTGCTGCACATGCTCAATAAAGGGCCAATCTGCTTAGGGCCTTCCTGTCTAGGTGACCTGCCAAACACCAACCAAAAGAGGGCATTGCAGTGCACTGTCAGAGCATGCTGGCATAGGTGTTAAGGATAGATAATTATGGAACACATTAGATGTCAGTTGGTGCTATATGTGTTTTACATAGCAATTTTTTTCATGATTGACTCCAATTATAATAGTTCAGTTCATATGCTTCATATTTCATTCAAAACAAGACATAATGGGAGAACCCAATGAATTCTCTAATGCAATTTGATAATGCTTGCTCATCCAGACTAGTCTGCCCATCAGTCCCATGTGCTCAAATTCCTTCTAATGCTTTGCACTCTTGCAAATGTTTGTTCTGGAGTCTTCCTGTGTGGAAATTGTCAATCCAATCATTCCTGCACAAAAACCCATTTCTGGGCAAGAATTTTATAAATTAGAATCACTATTTGCTGGTGGATTTCCAGATGGGAGCAGCTAATTAGGATGGACAGTTCTCAAGATGACAGGAGTAAAAGAAATAATTGACAAATTCAGTATCATAAGCACAAATACATTTATTCACGCTGGGCCAAGCAAATCCAGTTCACCAAATCAGTTCAGGCAGAGCTCATTGTAATTTTGTGCTGTTCCCAACAATGATCGGCTTGAATGGACTGGCTGATGGCAACACCTGATAGCTTGTGGATCCCGTGTTAGCACAGCACATTGTCTGTCCTGTTGTCCAGAATAATCAATAACAAGCCTCCAAACTGCTCTGTTTGTAAACAAGGCTGTATTTAGACAATATGCTCCTAATGGCAGCGTCTAGAACATTATAGCGGCTCTGGGCCATTCAGCCTGTACAGGAACCGATATCTTGAGTTAAACTATGAATAAACCAACACTGACTTGTATGTGAGCTCATGCAGGATTAGATTTCAACTTAATCTGGACCCAAACAGTTTGAATGGCAAAGTGCTACAGTTCAGGAAATTGAACGATGGATGAAATATGATAAAAACCCTCAGTAAGCCGCATGACCTGTGCCTTAAGTTTTTTCAAGGAATCAGAATATCTTCCCTCTTGGTACATTGTATGTTTTTCTTCTTGATGGCACTAGGACTTGGATAATGGCTTTGTCACACTCAAAAATTATCATTACATGCGACTAAGCCTACTGCACAAGCACTTTCATTTATCCCTGTTGGAACAATGAGCAACCTTTTCATGCTAGGGGTTGACCACCGGGTTCTCACTGGCCATCTCTTTGTCACAGAGCTTTTTACAGGTGCTTGTGCACCCTGTATTGCGAGAGGAGTTCATTGAAACTTATGACAACTCACAAAGTCGTGCTGTTTCACCTATGTCATTAAAACTTTGCATATAGTCTTAATAGAATATTATCTTGCATAGAAAAACTTTTGGTGCCTTGCTGATATAACACAGCCCCCTTAAAGGTCCGCTATCAAACCAGTTGAGCTAAAGGGCCGGCCCCTAAGCCAAGTGCTTAGGAGCAACCTATTATACCCAACCCACTATACTATATCCCCCAACTTCCCTGAGATTTTGACACACTCCTGTCAACAATCTCACCTCAATGCCACCTGCCACCACGACCGGGATTCGAACCAGCTACCTCTGAGTAGCCTCATGCACCATATAACACAGCCCCCTTAAAAGTCCGCTATCAAACCAGTTGAGCTAAAGGGCCGGCCCCTAAGCCAAGTGCTTAGGAGCAACCTATTATACACTACCCACTATACTATACTGAGATGGAAAACATAAAAAAAGAAAATAGCATGCAATGCATGCGCCGTGTCCTCGGGCCAAAAATTTTTTGAGGTATTGGTTATGACATCACCAGAAGTGTTGCAACAGGAGATGGCAGATGATGTCATGAAGGATAGAATAGGCGAAACAATGGGATTTACAAGTGTTAGGCAGTGAGGACAGCATTGTAAATTCAACTTGTCACAACTGATGTAACTTCACATAAATTGAATTCTGAGTTGTTTGTTAAATTTTGGTTGAATAAAAATATCTTGAGTCTGATCTGAATCTGTTAGAATGTTTTATCATCTGACTAGTCTGTATGGAAATTATAAAAGCAGCTGTACCCCTTTTGGGAGTGATCACTCTGGTTCCTGCACCAGCAGCAGCATGGGAGAACATGTTCATGTGTAGCCTACAATGCCTACATGTATTGTGTAGCAGACCTATTGATAATGTGTTGAATGACCTGTATTTCTCTACAGCCTAGATTCCACAACACAGTCTCAATGTACTGATCTCACTCCTTTCTGCAGACTGCACAAGCATTGTTCCACATGTTCCAAGTTGAAACTGCAGAAAAAGTGATTACTGTTACAGAAAAGTGATGGCTTAGAAAAGGAGTCAAGGACACAATCATTCATTATTTTAATAAAAAGGTATAAGCAATGACAATTAAAAGTCAGAATATCTGATTGGGATAAAAATAAAACAAATTCCAAATCAGTGAACAATATATGTACATCAACTTGTCATGAAGTAGCTTTACCTTTGTACTTGTAAGTTTAATGTGAACAGGGTTGCTGCTGGTGCATGTGCTGCAATGGAGTTGGAGTGACACAGGCAGGCCAGGGGGAGGGGTGATAACTCCCAAAAAGGGGTAAAGGCTGAACTGGGCCACCCTGACTCACTTACATAGGCAAAGTATAGGAGTGCTGGGAGAGAGTTTGTCTTTGCTTACAGTTACCAGCCAGGTGGCGCATCAGTCTGGTAATATCAGTACTACCCCTTACGGATAAACAGCACAACACAGAGCCGGTTTTTGCAGAAGGGGTTTATAAGGTGATTGAGCCATCGATCAAAATAGCTTGCATGAAGTAAATAAAGGATGGAGAGGCAGGAAACTTTAGGCAGGGAAGCTCAAGTACCATTATGATCACTAGGATACATGCATTGTGATTGTCATTTGGCCTGTGAAACGTTTTTCTGAAAACACAAAGTTGTGTAGTTGACGGGAAGTGGCTTTGAAAACAATGTGTCCTCTTCGGGGGGTTCCCCCCCGAGGACACAAAAACAAACAGGCTGACTATCTGGAGGTCAAAGGTCAAATTAACTGGGTCACACTGACCTACTTTTGTGCGTACTTGTGGGGCTGATCAGTGGGCATACATGTGCACAATACAGTCAAATAGGCCTATACACAGAATAGTGACTGACTGACATGATTCATAGAATGCATCAATTGTATCGTAGTTTCACTTAATGCCACTCAACTAAAATGTATGTTTTACCTATAGATACATTCTACATATAGGAGCTTATAGGCCTATCGTTTTGCTGTGCACAGTTATAGCTGCAGCATCAGTCTATATATCTATCTGCAAGCACCAGTTAAAGTGCTTGCACGTTATTTTTAATTACTGTAAAGAACTTAGAACTCCTATGCCACTGTAACATTGCAAGAGTATTTTTATTTCTTTCAGAGATGTGTCTTTTAGTCTTCTTGCAATCTTGATTTAATCTTCATTGCATGCAACATTTTTTTCTCTAATCAAAAGGTTGGATTGCTGGTCATTTGTAATGGGCAAATTCATGGATCAATGCGATTCTATTTTCTCTTTTCAATATTCCTTTGAGTTCTTATCAGATTTCTTTTATGCTATATTGAAAATAAAATTTATATTAGGAAGCAATAATACTGAAGTAAGATGGATGGTGGAGCTCAGCTGCAGACTGCTCACACATGCATCCTGCTGCACGCTTTGCAATATTAATGTGATGGCCTCATTCTTCACATTTGATGTACGCTGCAGAGTAGCATATCAGATATGAAATGCAAAAAACAACAAGACATAACTCACCTTGAATCAAAAATCAATGTTGATTTCAGACAGGTCAATCTATTTCTGGCCTGACTCTATTTACATGCTCTTGTGCCAGTCTTAGAATGTTTGCTTATGCTCCATTTCAATACATCCAACACAACATATTTCATTGGTAAGATTTCACAACAGACAATGCATTTTTGGAGCCTGCTCAATTGGTGTCTGGCTGTCTACAAGTTGACCGCTATTTGCTGCCACCTAGGGTGCAAAATTCGCGAGCATTCTTGATATCACAAAGCAAAACCATCGGCCTTGTATGGACACATGAATAAGTGATAATGCATTCCTTTTGGACCCTTTTCTGACTACAATTTAACATGCACTAAATGGCATAACGACGGGTGAAAGCCATAAGGGTGTATGTAAAAAGTATTTATGAAGCACACACACCCTTATGGCTTTCACCCGTCGATAAGTAGATTGAATACCATCAAACTTCTGATGAGTAAAATCATCCCTTTCACAGTAGTCCTGGAGCCAAGGGGTGTTTGCATGCATAAAAGTGCCACAAAATCACCCACCTGATTTTGATAAAGGACTACCTGGGACACATTTTTAGCGAGGGTGGACATTCTCAAACCCGGCAGTAAGTGAGATATTTGACGTTTTGTCGGAAATGCTCGGACCCAAAATGACGCCAAAAATTAGGGTAGGGGAAACTTAAATCAATGTAACATCGCAACTAAACAGTCTATGACATTGTATAGCCAATCAAATTAAAGGTTATTAAATCAGCTTTAAGATGAGTGCAAATTCAATGTGATTGGATGAAAGTAGAGGTCACCAGAGGTCAAAGTATGACATAATCTGACATGTGCTTGAAATTCTGACATTTTTAAGAGTCAAACAGCAATAAAATTTCTCAGAATGATGGGATTTCTTAATGGTTGGTACATATGATTAGAGTACAACATAGGGAAGTTTTTAAAAAAAGTTTGAATGATCTATCATGTGTCATAATCCTTTGGGGTCCTTTAAAAAAATATGCCATATCGACAAAATCGGTCAAATTACATTATTCGGCAATATATGTTACAAACATAGCCACAAATCTCATAGAAACCAATAATAGTGGCATGGTAGGGAAGAAGTTGATCCAATTTCATTCAAATTGTGAAAAATATTGATAATTTAGTGTATTTGCAGTTTTTGTTTGTGTAGCAATAAGGACAATATTTGATGCAGATTTCCATACACGGACAAAAACTTGCAATACGAGCTGTATATCTGCTTAAAGGAAGTCATAGGGAATAAACACCTGCTTAAGTTAGCCAGGAGGGGACTATCTTGCTGACAAAGGCCATACTCCAGTTGGTTTAGTATACTGCCTTTTTTAGTTAGTATAACTGCAGGAGTGCAGGTTCGTTCAGTTGAATGCCTCAGTATGTGAAGTTGCACAACCGATTGGAGAAAGGTCCAATAGCATTTCTGGTATAAAATTTTTATAAGATACTACTCATCTGCTGCTCATTTCTGAATCTGAAAGATTTTAAAAGATGTTTGATGGTGTTTGCTACAAAGAGGCGAATTGTGTACCAGATATGCACAGCCAATTGATTGGGCCAAGGCATGCAGGGCAGAAGACCTCCAAACGTCCAGCCAAGATATTGCATGGTACATGTATGTACCTTGCTGTATTCCTGACATAGACCCTATCCATAGTTTCTTTGAGCTATGAGCCTTAATAGGTCTCCAATAAAGAAGTCCAAGGAACACAACATCAGAATAATTTGACTGCAAAACTTCTCTGTGAGCTCCACAAATTATGATATTCTGGGGCCCAGGATATGTGGGATCATTCTTACCATCTCTTCAGTGTGGACATCCAGTTCAGGTAACAGGGTGTCAATTTAGTATCTGGCACCTGTATTCCCAGTCTGAATTCTGGAAGTTCAATCAGACTCACATTAGTTATGATTCCCATAGTTGACATTCGCCAATCTTATATGCATGTACGTCTGGAATTAACAATTCAGGCTCGGCTTTGTTAACAAGGTTGCATACAGGTAACAATGTTGAAGGCAACACATTATTAAATATTCATGACAATGGGATGGAAATTGCATCTCCTGGCCAGTTCACCAGCTTTAACTGTACCTTCCTCTGGGTGGCAAAAACAAAGTAAACACTGAGAGCATTGCCGCCAACATTTCATGTGAACTTACATTCAATGAGCGCCAGGTTGCTTCCGCATAGTTCTGCAAATTATACCAACAGCGCTCTTTTGGGACAGAGTTGTGGTATTCTCAAGACACATGTCTGACCCAGCAGAAGTGGTTTGCCTCCTTGTCCTTTTTACAACAAATGTCCCTGACCTCAACTTTTCCAACAAAGAGGGGCATCTTGTGGTTTTTTTCTTCATATCCTCCAGATAAACAGATCCAGTGAATCTGATCTATCCACCAAACAGGTGAAGAGATTTGTAGACACTTTCAATATTAACATTTATTTCCCTGATGGTCAGCCCTTACATACAAGATCTTTCAGAATAAAAACATTCTCATGCATTACATTGCTATGACCTGAAAGCGCTGAAATCTTCAATTGAATTTGACCCAAGTTTAACCTAATGCCCCTCAAGGTCACTCCGCTCGATTAAATGCCTGCATCTTGTTTTTTCTGTGATCCAGACAATTTCACCATGTTAATGACAGATAAGTCATGTATGATTAGACATGTTTGGTTCTAAAGAAGTCTGCCCACTGCAACCTCACCATCCGAGCATTGAAAAACATCAGTCCCTTTACTCATTTATAGTGTAGGCACACAATCAAGCATTGATCTCCCAA
The DNA here is from genome assembly GCA_026936325.1 of Platynereis dumerilii. Taxonomy (NCBI): domain Eukaryota; kingdom Metazoa; phylum Annelida; class Polychaeta; order Phyllodocida; family Nereididae; genus Platynereis; species Platynereis dumerilii. The sequence goes on from JAPTHN010000007.1 coordinate 2,606,544, forward strand.
TATTTTGAGAGAAGCTATTTTTTGACAAGCTTTTACTGAAATGAACCCAGGCAATGAGGCCGAATTCAGCATTGCAGCAAGGTTATCTTTCAGGCACTGGTAGACTGCCTTCTCACACATAACAGAGAAGATGTGAAACTTGTGTTACTGGTGTCTTGGAAGCTCTTGACCGCTGCGCGTAGACAACAGCATATTCCGTTAAGAACGGAACTACTGTTTGCCTCCTCTCACTAAACTCCGTTGGTAACATGTTGGTATCTAATCTACAATTTTCATTATTTTAAGTGTGTTTTGTACCAAGTTTCCTATTTCAATTGATTTAAAATTGACTTATAAGCATGAAAGGCTGGGTGACTATATGACAATTTATAGTTGTATCACACAATTAGGCCTACGGCCCTACATCATGTCACAAGTCAATAAAAAATTTCTAATCTAAGCAATTACAGGATAGGGTGGAACAGATAGAAAACCTAGGCCTTGTCGGTCATTTTAAAGAAGGCACCTGCTGTTCTTGGTTTGTTTCATGATGACTTCTTTTTGTCTGAAATATGTAATCTAAATTATCTAATCCACATCCATGCAGAATCTTTCATTTTTTATTCTTAGTTCCTTCTTCTGGTGCTCATCCATTCCATTCAATCCCTCTGGAATCCAGAGATGTAGCAAGACTTTCTTGGCAGGTTTCATGGAATTGTTTGCAACCCGGCCACCAAGAAATTGCCCTCTTTTATATGTGATCTGATTCTAGGATGTGTCTGGTTTGCCATTTGACAATGAACCAGCTGCTAAAATTCCCATGATAGATTGACGGTGGATGAGAATGGATACAACATTTCACTGCAGTATCGTGCCTGCCAACAATTCCAGGTGCTGTTGTGTATTCCTCATGATCAAAGTGGTGAAATGGCCCAATGATGAATTTGCTTGGGTTAACAGATTTTGGTGGTGATCTGTACTCTATATACCCTGCTCCGACCATGTCCAGAGGTTATCATTATAATGATTGGTATAATTGCCGTTTAAATGGTGAGTGCGGTCAGCAGATTTATGTGGAATGGGCGCTATACTTATAGGTTATTACATGGCCAAGAGCTGTATCTCCCTGGTATCATCACCCGAGACTCTGTATCATCCCGAGACCCGAAGGGTCGAGGGATGATACAGGTCGAGGGTGATGATACCAGGGAGATACAGCTCTTGGCCATGTTATAACCTATTTATCCCATGACTTTTATTTTTGACTGTTAAACCTTCAATAAATAGATCCCGAATAAATTAAATAAATGACGAGTGTTAATTCAGAAGCAGAACTGACACAAATGACTTTCATAGCTGTGAAATACACTGTTATGGGGTTTTATTTACTATCCTGCAATAATTTTACCGGTGATTTTCACACAATTTCAGTGTGATAACTTCAAATTCTCTAAGTTGGGAGCAGCAGTTTGTTGTGACGTCATCAGCAGCCCATAATGATGTCATGACATGAACAATCACTACCCATTGTGTGCATAACAACGTCAGGTAATTTTGTGACGTCACAACTGCATGGCCAAGAGCTGTATCTCCATGACATCATCATGGTGATTGGAGATGCTGATATCTTCCCTCTGAATTGGCCAATCAGATGGCTGAGATTTGGTATCTTCCCTGCTAGACTGATATCTTCCCTCCAAATTGAAAAGGGCCTGTATCTTCCCTCTGTTTCAGGGAAGACGGTTGGGATCTTCCCCCCTCTAAAAATATCACCCAGGGAAAAAGGCTTGTATGAGGGAATAAAAATGCTTGGTCATGGGATAATAAATCATACTATATCATATCATATATCATATAGTTTTGTCTGAGACGAATGGTGCCATATCACAATTATTGCAAAAAAACTTGTCAAAACAAATTATTGGTTCAAACAAATTGAGGCTCCAGGTGAGTTTCTAGAACCTACCAGCATTATAAAAGTAAATTAATTTTGCTTCCAAATCAAACAATATGTAGATGAATGCACATTCTGACAATTGACTTGATATACTGAAAGATTCTCTTTGGTTTATATACCCGCAGGGGTGCCTGGGACCAAGCTCAGAGGTAGTTGGTTGTGCTGCTAGATTAAACCCCATCTCCTACCAACAGTCTCTCTCTTACCTATATCAAAATCTCTGTAAGTTGTGTCATTAGACTTCTGTCACCACATTAAATGGACATTTTTGGACCTTTTTCCAATGTGTGTTGCATAGACATAACATATACTTAAGCTTCCAACAGAACACATTTGCAGTTATGCTGACAGAGAAAGGCAGAACAAAACCAATTGGAGTTAGGTCTTTGTTAGTAAGAGATCTCGAGTGCCCTGTTACTCAACTGAAGCATGTATTAATTCCCGATGACTTGCTTTGAACAGATGTACAGCTTGTGTTGCAAGTTGTTGTCCGTGTATGGAAATCCGCAACAAATATTGTCCTTATTGCACATGCCACACAATAAACAAAGACTAAAAACACTATATTATAAATATTTTTCTACCATTTGAATGAAATTGGATCAACCTCTTCTCTACCATACCACTATTAATGGTTTCTAAGAGATTTGTGGCTATGTTTGTAACATACATTGCCGAACATTGTAATTTGACCGATTTTGTCAATATGGCATATTTTTTTTAATGACCCCAAAGGATTATGACACATGATAGATTATTCAAACTTGTTTTAAAAACTTCCCTATGTTGTACTCTAATCATATGTACCAACCAATAATAAATCCAATCATTCTGAGAAATTTTATTGCTGTTTGACTCTTAAAAATGTCAGAATTTTAAGCACATGTCAGATTATGTCATACTTTGACCTCTGGTGACCTCAACTTTCATCCAATCACATTGAATTTGCACTCATCTTAAAGCTGATTTAATAACCTTTAATTTGAGTGGCTATACAATGTCATAGACTGATTAGTTGCGATGTTACATTGATTTAAGTTTCCCCTACCCCTAATTTTTGGCGTAATTTTGGGTCCGAGCGTTTCCGACAAAACGTCAAATATCTCACTTACTGCCGGGTTTGAGAATGTCCACCCTCGCTAAAAATGTGTCCCAGGTGGTCCTTTATCAAAATCAGGTGGGTGATTTTGTGGCACTTTTATGCATGCAAACACCCCTTGGCTCCTGTACTACATGCAAAGTGTATGCTAAAGTTTCAAATCTTTTTTTTTTGTCTCATGATTTCTAAACATTTTCTTTCAAAGCAGTGAACTGGATATTTGCCAGCAACCATGCTTTGTGAAAGTAGTTTGGCGTAGTAATATGGACAGCTGTTGTTCGACCTGATCTGGTGATCTGTCCAAAACAAATCAAATTATTGTTGACCCAATTCGATTTTCCAGGGACTGTCAGCATTCTGCTGCCACTTGACAGTCCCGAACAGAGACAGGGTGTCTGGTATAAGCCGGCTCATGCACATGTATCATTACCTAATATGGGTTGGGTCATACTGGGGTTCATTGACAATTTATTCTGTTCGTGACTGGCGGTTACCGCATGAAATCCAGCCAACCAGACTGCATGAACGAACATGAAGAATTAGAAATTGTTCTAGCAGCAGAAATTAAACAAAAACCATGATAACACAGGTAAATATTCCATGTTTAGTTAGGTACTGAATATTTTCAGTTAGTTTCAAACTATTTAATTACTTCCTGGGCGCAACATGCTGAATGATTATGCATTGGGATGACATCAAATGCCATTTTCATTTCCATGGCATATCTATTTCAACAATTTAGAGCAGGTTTAGAGCAATTCTCAACAGACCATCCTACAAATTACATTTCACTTGTGATAGCAGGTCAATTTCATAGCATAGAGCAACATAGATTGGTCTGGAGGGATGGGAAATGGTATCTGTGTACTGAACTTTTTCTGGATATACTTTTTACTGCGCTAAAGCTACTCAGGCTGGCGTCCCTAATAGATGTTTTCCCTGGATAGTAGAAGCTCAAGTGATGGGAAAACTGAAGCACTGTAGTGATGCCATATACTTCAGCGGAAAGCTCTGATGCAGTGTCTGAGCCTCCATCAAGCTGGTGTCCTCCCTGAAGGTTCTCAAGTGAATGTTGATGGATCAGCTTGGAAAAGAGGGAAGGAGGTTTGGAATACACCAAGTCTTACACCTGTCCTCCCCTTCTGAACTGAAAGTTCAAGTCAACAATGTTCTGTTTTTGCTCATTTAACTCTCACCACCTCACAACCCTCCTATCCTTATTTTATATGTTCCAAAGTTACGAGTCACATCATAATTGTATAGTTTCTTATTTAACAACCTGCCTTGCTGCATCAACAAAATTTTTGAACTTTAATCTTGCACTTTTTACATCAAACATATGGATTGTGATATTGGAAAGCGAGTTAAAACAGTCAACCAGCTGCTCAGTAAGGGAATGTAATTATAACAGTCATGAAACACAAAATACAGTCAGAAAAAAAGAGCATGAAAATGTATTGACTGTTTGTGAAAATCATCAGCACAGTGTAGCATGATTAAAACTTTACAAACAAAGCCACAATGGATGTATCTGTCTGCCAATACTTCACATCAAGGGACATTCACATTAGCTACATTGGAAATACATAAGTGTGTAATCTTGATATTGTATATTTGTCACAGCCAATACCTCACAGGGTTTTATATGTACTTCTATATTTAGACCATTTAAGCACCCATGACTTCCTTCTGTCCTTCTGTTGTTTGCCTTAACAAGGAAATAATTTCCCATGAACGAACCTGCCTTCGGGGAACTCACAAAACAAGGGGTATGTTTGCAGATGTCAGGGGTGTTCAGGCAGGCTCACCAGCAGCAAGGCTCAGACATAGACAATTCATGACCCTGTACAGCTTAGGCAATGGAATGTAAAACTTGATTTTGTCATCCAATACTAGCCTATTCCTTTAAGAGAGCTTGGTATATTGGCACAGCCTGTTAACTTTCTAAGAAAATGATGATTTTCCTTATGAACTATAGGTAACCGGAGCCATGTAACGGACATTTTGTCATCTTCTATGTGGACTTACTGTAATGAATTATTTTAAAACTTATGGCCACATATCTTGCAAATACCATTACTCTGCTATCTATACACTTCAGATTGGTATGGAGGCTACTTGAGGAAAAATTGGCCAGGGCAGCTTCTGAGGTCTCCTGGCATTCACAGATAGCATTTGATACTTCCCATAAATAGGAGCACTTAGCTACAATCTGTTGGCCCTATTTCTGGGCTGATAAATGCACAGAATTCGTTCCATCAGAATTTCCATCTCATAGAATAACCATTCTCATGGTTCAATCCTTGCAGTGGGAAATGGAAATGGCAACACTTGAAATTCATTAAATTTTGAGCTTCCGTTTAGAATGCTCTTTCAAAATTAGTTTGTGGGGATGGATGGAACCCTCTGGTGTCAAAATCTTTATTAAAGCAGCACACGTGATCGATGATCATGGGTCTTCGTTAATCTGCTGAAGTTGCCAGAACAAAAAAACGCAGATTTGAAGTCGCGGTTTGTTTCTTGCAAGATTAAATCAGAGACATTGCCACAATTATGGGCCAGCCATCTGTACCTTATCTTTAAAGCGCAATCTGTATTTCAATTTCATGCTCAGGCCCTGACTTCTTATGTACACCATTAATGATTTGGAATATACTTGGTCTAATATGAATTATATGATGGAATGAGTTTAGTTCAAAGTTTACATCTCGTATATTATTACTTCTGAAGTGATATCTTAATGTACCAAAGATTATGAGGGAGATGTGCTGGCCAATGATACAAATAATGGCTGCTTAGTGTTCAGATACCACCCAGCAGGTGGCAGGCCATCACTACAATAAAGCAATGATGGATGAGGGGGGCAGTTGGAAGAGGGATAGATCATGATTTTCACTGTGATGTATCAAGAACCTCCACACTCTGCTGGTGGTAGGGATGATAGTGACACCCCACTGTGAAACTCCTATGCTGTCGATCCATGTGTGCTGTAGTATCTGTGTGGTAGTTGGTCCCCTTTTAAAAAGACTTCCAAGAATACTCATTTGATCCTTCTGATATCAATTTATATAAAAAATCTAATGAATGCTGTTTACCAGACCGACAAGTCTATGTTACGATGTACAGTATTTCCGTAATTTTTAAAACTTGAATGGCACTAGCTCAGAAGCCCCTTTGATGCAATACAAAATCATCCTCCCTCCATTTATGTGTATGCCAACCAACTATTGGATCAGAAAGCATCATGACAAAACAACCCTGCATCATGACAAAACAACCCTGCATCACATGGTTCACACACTATGAAGCAGTATCAATTTGGATTTGAAAAATGTGGCATGCTCTGCTTCACAGTTTCCATGATAGTGCCTACTGTGATGTTTGCTGAACTGACATAAAAAACATGAGCATGAAATTGGCAGAACAAAATCCAGACAATAAACAGTAGTTTTGTAATAGCTGCAGTGTAGAGATCATGTGAAAAGTACACAAAATGATCATGCGGAACAATTGATGCAGAGATATAGTGCGCTTGTCATGCCTCATGATCAGTTCAGCACTGGAAAGCACCTATGCCATTGTTGCGACCGCTGTTACAACCTGATGTTCTAACTGGGGATGCTGTCATTGGTCTTTGCCTGAATTCCTATTCCTGCCAAAGTACTAACCACAAAATACATGTATCCTAAAAATGCAACTGTACCAAAGCATCTACTGTACTTTTCCAAAAGTTTTCATAAACTTTATCACCGTTCCCAACTGACTAATTATTCATCATTGCTATTGTTTTCTGTAGCCTTTCAAGCCATGAATTGCTCCCAACCTATTCCTTGTGCAGCAATCTAAGCCACACATGCCACAATTTCGTCTGGAAATGCATGTTAACTTGTTAAGTTGTGAGCTTTTCTGACAACTTTCCAGGGAGCTTTTCTCGTACATAAAATTACGTAAGGTTTCTACTTTCAAGTACAGTTTTTTTTTGTTTTTGTTTTTTTCAATAAAAGTAAAAGACCAACATACTGGACCAGACTAGTGAATACTATAATTTGTGTACCAGATCAATGTTGACAAAGAGGCCTCAGGCACACTTATGGGCAATGAAAATTCCCAAACTGGTCTTTACCAAAAATGGTTCTCAAGAGAATACTAAACGAAAAGCTCATGCTTTTAATTCCCAATCTGCCATTTGTTCAAGGCATCAGCATTTTAGCTGGAGCAGAAATGTGTAATTCAAAACTCCGTTAAGGTGGCTCGATACTCGTGAACTTTCGAAGATAGGATTTCTTAAAAACAGTTTAGAATGATCCAAAATATAGTTTACAGCAAGGATTCGTAAACAAAAGTGGTCGCTACCAGTCTTTTAAAAAATATATTTGGGGTTATGTAGCCTACCAGAAAGTCAGTGCAGGCAAACCTGAAAAACTAAAAAAAATTCTTATTAATTTTTTCCTACTGTGAAGTTTTTTCTGCCATTCAGTGGTCATGCATCCCATACTATGCAATGAAGCATGAAATTAAAGAAGACACTTTCATGGAAAAGGTGATTTCAATTTCAAAGAGATATATTTAGTTTAAAGGACTTTCCAAGGTGCTCGGAATATAAGTTTCGATTTTAACAATTTTAGACAGGATTTTTCATTTCTTTGTCATTTATTTCCAAAAATAGTTGGGAACAAAATGATGATATAGACAGGCCTTCCTACCGCGCTTCAAATTGACATAAACAATTATCTATATCACTAAGTCATTTTTGAGAAATTAAACCTGCTTGCCAAAAATTGCCTGTAAAAATGTTGTGTTCTGAGTATCAAATTGAATCTCCGGCTGTATATAGTAGTCTTCATAGCGCATCTAATGCTCCAAACGAGAAGTCTCTAACCCAAATAGAAGTGGCGCAAATTGCAAACGAAGCGGCCGACGTATGAAATTCTCAAAATTAAAAAAAGATCTTGAAGCAGTGTCAGCACAGTGGTGACGTTACCATAGATAGGGCCTGCCTGGCTGCGCGTCAATGTGCGCTAACGACCACTTTGCATGAGTAGCGAGCCACCTTAATTAATATCAAAATTATTTTGTAGACTTCAGTGTGTTAGCATCTACCAGTATCATGAAGCATGAAATTAAAGAAGACACTTTTGATTTTAAATATGTGATTTTAAACTATGTGATTTTAAACTTAAATTTCAAACTGTTTTGAGCTCTGTCTTGGACATTATTAACAGAGACTCTGGACATGATTTTACAACTTACATTTTACATTTCTGCTATTTTATATTTCCACTTGTTATTACAATCACTTAAAACTCGGTGAAAATAGCTTCTAGCTAATGTTTTTTGTTTTTGTAAAAAACTGAGTATAAATAAATTTGATTTGATTTGATTTGATTTGATGAAAACTTTAGAACATTTTTAGCAATGATGAATGCAATAATTAGTATAGCACACAGCATCAGAGGACACCACAAATGGCTACCATTCGGGTATGACACGTCACTGTGATGTTATTTTTGGAGCTATCTACTCATCCCCACCTATACCTCATCAGGTTGAACAAATACTTCCTTCGGGGCCAATTAGGCACTCATGGCTACCCTCTGTCCCTCTGCCCCTCTGTTGATTGACTTAACTATGAATGAAACTGCCTTCAGGGAAATCAGGCACAATTCATCCACAGAGCTACAAACAGACCTCGGTGGTGTTGCATATAGTTGAATGTTTGGATATAATTGTAAACTCTTCCAACTTTTACAGTGAAACACTTTGATATAGGAAAAATCCTTACAAGTTCTTGTTGATTTTTGCATTCTGTGAGTTATGATATACCATGATTTGTCATGATCATTGCATCAGTATAGGAAGCATATATGCTGTTGATGATTCATGATCGAGATTACATGCCATAGCTGTGAATCTGTAAGATCCAAAGCTGTGTATGAAAGATATTGACATGGGATGATTGGTCATCATTTGGATGATTTGTCATAACCAGGCTCTGGCAGTGATTGGTCTTCCTTCATGATGACAATTTCCTATTTATTTGCCAAAATGAAGGCGTATCCACCTGAGCTGAGATGGAGAGATATCTGAAAGCCTTTGTGTCAGCAAGGGATTTGTGTATAGAATGGTACAACTACATGCAGAAACAGGTGGTGTCCATTAGAAGGAAAGGCCTGGAAGAGTCAGGAAATTGAACAGTAAGTACATTTGGGGTCAACCATTACATATTGGGGGGGGGGGGGGTTGGAGGAGAAAGTACTGCACTGTGATACATGTACCAGAGTCAGTTATTTATTTCAAGCACTCGCAATACAAAACTTGATTTCAAGATCGAACAACACATTGTGAATAAGAGAAAGAAGGAATGATTTTTTTTTACTGAGGCTAGACAGGACATTATTGTCATTTAGGCCAGACTTTTTACATGTTTCGCTTCTCAGAGCGACCTAGCCAACCGATTTTCTGCCTATGGAAAAAAAAAATTATCATACCCACAATTTTTATCAAATTGACATGTATAAAAAACTGACATTTCACCTTCTTTTTCGTCCTACCGACCTACCCTAGAAAAAGTGCTTTGAGAAGATTAGAGAAACTTAAGATCAATTATGTCTGGCCGTACAGAAAGAACCAAGCCAAGCCAAGGCCGATTCAACATTTGCAGTACCCAAGCTAATGATGGAAGTACATTTTTATATTATCCATAACCGCTCCTCCTCCCATGGCATCATCCTGTTGGCCTCCAGTTGCCTTGGACTGGCATTGGTGCTCTCAACAGCTGACGAACAAAATCTCTTGAGCGTATGGGCTGTGGTTATGCAGTTATGACAAATAACGCCTATGATGACTCATCATCCCATGTCAAAGTGTTTCACATATTTAGTTACATTTACAACTATATTACATGGTAGTGATCATGAATCATCAGCTGCATATATTTTTCCAATACTAATGTAATGATCATGACAAATCATGGTGTATCATGACTCACATAATGCAAAAATCAACATGAACCTGAAAGGATTTTTCCTATATCAAAGTGTTTCACTGTAATGAATTGTGGAATACCAAAATCCCAGTATGTTTCTGACCCATGCTCATCTCAGTCAGAGACCCAGTGCACATTGGTGCACCTTGTGGTTGAGCAATGAAGGCATGCAATGTAAGTTGTCTTCTTCAGTTCTTGACAGAATAAGACAGAGAAGATGTGAAGATGGCAGCTCACTGAGCTCAGTTTTCTGAGTTTTTGTTTACAAAATAAGAGCATTATGATGTTGGCAGAAGCTGTTGTCAGTACAAATGACAGAATGGGCTTGCAATGGATCCCTTCATCTCTGAGCAAACAGCGGCATCTGTCCCATCATGCATCCCATTCTGCAGCCAACCTCAGCGCCGTTTCTTGGTGTAATAACATTGACCCCTGCTTTTCTCTATTTATTTGTTCCTTACAAACACACATCTTAGGTTCCATACCTCGTCTTCTGCTGACTTCCAATATGAAAAAAATATGTCCTTCAATTATCCGCAATGGCTGACCCATGCTTATGCCTGTCTTTTCATATTTCACAATCACCCAGCAAAGTGAAACTATGTCCGAACGATTTTTTGTGTTTTTCCAGAATTGCTGGTCATAAAAGCAAATGCCATATCTGACAAATTTATCAAAATTTCGGAATATATCTTGGCCTGTAGTGTCATCTGCCAATTTTTAAGCTATATTTCCATGGTATAATGTTTAAGGCATAACATTTTGAATTTGTCTATGCTGGTCTAGACCCTCAAGACTTTCAGCATGGCCAGTATTCAATGTCTTAAAACCAGCTCAGATGCCCACCAGTGGGCCAGCATTATTCTTAATCCCTGTTAAGAATATTCCAGGCACGTTTTGTGGAGTAAAAGAAGGTGCGCTTGGGGCTAGGCAAGTATACGTGTTAAAGTGACAGCTCCATGTTTTGCGAGACATTTTAACGGCTAATGATGTTTACAAGCAGTTGAGAGACTGTAACTATGGAAGTTAAATTCAGTGTTGATCTTCAAGGGTGCAATTGCCCATCCTTGTCTGCATGTGTGCAGTCCCTCCCAGCAGTTTGTTCAGCATAATGGGGAAAGCATACCATGTAACAAGCTAACAGCTAGTAAGAGCTGGAACAACAGATCTTCAGGAAGTCTATCTGTCTATAGATAGTAATGTCCTGTGAATGAAAATGCTGCTCTCGATTCTTGTTACCTAGCCTGCATGTAGCAGGTTCAGCGCCAGATAAAGGGATGTTTCTACAGCTCTTGGTGGTATAAACGAAACTGACCTATTTATATCAAATGGTCAACAAATGGCCAGCATCTTGTTTGGATAATATTTCTGGTAGCTCAGGAGTGCTGATGATGAAGTGACTCTACATCACAGAGTGGTACATGTGGATTCGTCACAGACTATACCTGCTGTATATATGTGATATGATTTCTACATACATTACAGTCCTTGTCATACTTACATGGAATCTCAAGTTTTTTTTCTATGCTGTTGAACTGTGATGTCAGAGATGACTCTATTCTAGCATTGCAATATATGTAAATTAACTACAAGCTGTGATGTCATTTCAAAATGGGTCAGATTCCCCAGCTTCTAGCCAATGTTGACCCTCCTGAACTGAGCGTCACAGTTTCAACACAGTGTCAGAGTAAGAGTTTTATCAGGGATAGCCCCTACAACTACGTCATCACAGCTTGATAGCCAATGGGCTGACCGTAAACTACGTCATCACAGTTCAAACATTGATATATTGAAGAAAGCATTACATTTTTGATCCCAATTATTTATCACAGCAATCACCAGTCTAATCCTACCAAATGGCAGCTTTGTGAGCATTCACAGTAGACAACTGTTATAATCCCCACAGAGTTGTTTGATAAATCTACAAACTTGCTAACTTACAACTTTAAACTTTGATGGACGTTGGTATAAACAGAAGGCTTTGACAATTTGTTTGTAAACACATGGCTTATGTTATGTATATTTGTTCTGGCAGCCCATTGGCTGAGAGGCTGTGATGTCAAACTTGCATGGGGTTTTCCCAGACCCAATTTTAACTCTGACACTGAGTTGAAACTGTGATGCTCAGTTTGGTGGATTCGCATTGGTTAGAAGCTGGGAAATCTGACCCAGTTTGAAATGACATCACAGCTTGTAGTTAATTTACATATATTGCAATGCTAGAATAGAGTCATCTCTGACATCACAGTTCAACAGCATAGAAAAAAAACTTGAGATTCCACGTAAGTATGACAAGGACTATAAAACCAAAAATTGTATCCATCCTATTTTAATCATTGGAAAATCCTGAAGCAACTATGTTTGGATCATCACAACACTGCATGCAATTGCTTTTTTACAATGCAACTCCTGCCATGGAAGTCAAGCAGTCTCCTGAGACCACACTCTATAGGGTAAGGTGGGGGAAATCCGCCCCCCTTTTCACATATATTCCTTGCTCAGTCCCTCACCTTTAAAAATGAACATTTTGTTTCAGGGAATGATGGAATATATACATCTGAACATATCTGGAAACTTACATGCTTTAATTCAACACCTTTGAGCCAACATCACCATATGAATGTTCAATCTCAGGGGGCGGATTTGCCCCAGAAGTGTGGGGCAAATCCGCCCCCCCTTGAGTTTTGGTTACAAATGACAAGAAACATTTGGCTTCTGAAGTAAATTCTATTCTTAAATTAAGCCCTGGCTCTTCTGGGTGTACTTACAAACATGTAAGGATCGTTTCACAATTTATGTGTGAGAATAAAAAAAGTTTGCATTTGGCATATTCAACAAACACTAAAACAAGGCAAAAATGTTTAACTTCATCTCAAATAAAATCATAATCACAATTAGTGGAGCTTTATGACAAAATAGAGTGACTTACAAGACATATCTCGTGTTTGTATATTTTTAACATGAGAATCAGAGGGGGCGGATTTACCACATGGACAAGGGGCGGAATTGCCCCGACCACACCCAGAAGAGCCAGGGCTTAATTTAAGAATAGAATAGAAATCCGCCCCCTGAGATTGAACATTCAAATGGTGATGTTGGCTCAAAGGTGTTGAATTAAAGCATGTAAGTTTCCAGATATGTTCAGATGTATATATTCCATCATTCCCTGAAACAAAATGTTCATTTTTCATAAAGGTGAGGGACTGAGCAAGGAATATATGTGAAAAGGGGGGCGGATTTCCCCCACCTTACCCTAATGTGATGATCATGAATCATCCTGCCTCTTCCCTCATCTATTTTCCCTGATAGTTCCCCCATCCAGCTTTGTTATAGGGGTGGCTTATCGGGTGCTACACTTAGCGTTCATCACTTGCTTTATTGGTCTGATTTTTTAATTGTTTATTTTTGGCAAAATTGAGATCCCGTTTGTGACTTTGAGTTACCTATTTTCCCAATTTCTATAATTAGGTTATTACATACAGATTACCATGGCAACAGCTCAGAATTAATCTTTTAGAGAAACTTGAATTTCAGATTTATTGTTTGTTCAGCAGATCAACAAAGACCAATGATAGTCCTGTGCTTTGGTTTACTGAGAGATATTACACCACAGACTTAAATCTGTTCCCAGAAACTAATTTTGAAACAACATTCTAAAAGGAGCTCACAATTTAATGAATTTAAATGCTGCCATTTCCATAATTTCTAATTCCCACTGTGAGGATTGATCCATGAGGTTGGTTATTCTATGAGATTGAACCATGAGGTTGGTTATTCTATGAGATGGAAATGTTTGATCATCTGCATTTATCAGCTCTGAAACAGGGACCAGCCAGCCAATTTCATCTAAGTACTTCTCTTTATGGGAAGTATCAAATACAATCTGTGAATGCCACGAGACCACAGAAGGTACCCTGGCTCATCCCATTCTGTCCTCATTGAGCAACTCAGCCTAAACACCACTGACATCTGCAAACAGACCTGTTGTTTTGTGGCTGTGGATGAATTGGACCTGATTTCCCTGAAGGCAATTTCGTTCATGGGAAATTATTTCCCTGTCATGGCGATCAACAGAGGGGCAGAGGGACAGAGGGCAGCTATGAGTGCCTAATTGGCCTCAGTGGAAGTATACACCCTGGTGAGGTATTGGCTGTGACAAATGGATAGGTCCAAAAATAACAAACTGATGTATTTCAGCCATTCATCTCCCCTGATGACCATACTATATATACTGAAGTGCGATAAGTTTTGGTAATGCATGAGGGAAGCTCCGATCAAAAATAGCAACACTGATATATGATATCCCATTTTCAGCCATTTGTAATGGCCTCTGATGTGTACCTAATTAGCTATGATGTATTGCTAGACAGATTGGGTCCATCAAAGTGCTATGGAAGTGTTTGTTACACCGCATTGCCTAATTTGCCGTAGTAATTGTGCCCTCACATTAAAGCCTGACATCATCCACAAATCGTTAGAGTGCTTTGCCGATTAGCGGCCTACCGTCTTGACTTTTTAACTTCTAAATTAGCTTTGCCACGTTGTTGACAGTTACTTGATAATCTTCAATCCTCTTGTCAGGTGCATGGCTTACACAATTCTATAGTTTGTTTATTGACATCTATGATGATAGGTGTGTGACACACACTAACAAAACTCATACACTTTAACTGATGCAAGCAAATCATAATCCAAGTTGAATGTTCATTTTGAAACTTTTATGGGCCACTAATCTGCATCGAGCTATAAGCAATAATATACTCTGGTGGATATTAAAAGTTTACGACTCGATGCTGCTCTATCCTCTGTTTATTTCAGGATATATATATAAGAATAAAATCAAATTTTATTTCAAAACTAGAGTAGGCCTATAACATCAGTCAAACATTGGTTTTCGAGTTGGAAACAGTGTACAGTGTACATCTGTTGCAAAGAATAGCATAGAATAGTAATTGCAATTCCAAGCAGCCATGGGTTAATATGTTGTAACTGAGCTGGAGAGCTCTTTGGTCAATTACAAGCCGAGGTCAGCATCTTCAACAAGTGGCTATCTCCCAACGAAGACCCTCCTTGCTATAAATCATCTGCAGATGGGTTTTCTTCCTCAGTAAATGCTTAGCTTTGTTCTGTCTATTCTCGATATCCCCTGTACACTACCATCGTAATTGAAAACAGCATCATCATTGCTGTATCAAGTAAAGCAAAGAGCTTACTTTCCAACTGCATAAAATGTTGATATTTGCTTGTGAAATCAATTTGTTGTTTCCTGGAATGCACCATTAATGCAATGATTCTCACTTTTGTAGTTTGGTAGGTTAAACGAAGATCACACACATTTCACGCAGTAACAGTCAGTCATGAACAGACACAGCATAAAATGCCAATGAACCCTTTTTATGGCCATATTAATAGTAGATTGGGTGAATTAATAAATGAAACATATTCATCAAGTCAAGTCAAGTTAACTTTATTAATATCCTTACGGATAAATAAGATGCTACACACAGCTTACACATGAGCTAGATTAGATTTCCAGATGATATTCGATGTTTCTACGGTTGTCTTGCATTTACATCCATCCCAAAATACTGTTTTGCAGTTTTGTTCATTACTTTTGAGTAAGCTTACACTGGAGCAGACAGACACTGACTAGACAAGATTCATTAGACTATTACATGTAGCAATGATGATAAAACCAGACCAGTGTTGGATAAATTAAGGGACTTACATGATAAAGGCTGGTTTATAATAATAATAATATATTAGTTACTTGTATAGCGCTAATTCCAGTAAACTGCTCATTAGCGCTTGTTGGGATAGACTATGTTAGCTATAAAACTTTGCAAATAGGTATGTTTTGAGTCTTTTTTTGAAGTTTTCCAAGGATGTTGATGTTCTCAAATTTTCAGGAAGGCCATTCCAAAGCTTTGGTGCTGAGTAAGAGAAGGCGCGGTCTTCAAACTTGTTTTGATTCAGAGTTACTGGCACTTCTAACAGCAGTTTATTGTTGCTCCGGAGATTACGGTCATTTTTTGTTTTCAGTTTGCAGAGAGCTTTAATATATTTTGGTGCTTGATCGTTCAGAGACTTCCAAGTGGTAGTCATCAGTTTAAATTGAATCCTAGCAGGAATCGGCAACCAGTGCAACTCTTTCCTGTACCCACTCACTTGATCTTGTCGTTTGAGTCCTTCAATCAGTCGAACAGCTGAGTTTTGAGCAACTTGGAGTTTGTTTATCACCTGCTTGGAACAACCCTCTAGAAGTCCGTTTCCATAGTCAAAGTGAGGGGTGACTAATGCATTTACGGCTGTTTTGATTGATTCTTTGCTCAGCGATTTACGAATTTTGGAGATATTTCGTAGGTTGTAGTAAGCATTTTGACACATTTTGTTCACTTGCTTTTCCATAGTCATGTGTTTATCGAAGAACACGCCTAAATTTCTGATATGATCAGTCACTTTGATTTCACCATTTTCAATAGTTAGCGATGACACATGGAGTTTTTTCAGATGGTTTGCTGAACCAATTAGGAGAACTTCTGTCTTTTCACCATTGTTGCAGAGCTTGTTTCTGTGCAGGAAATTCCTTATATCTGTGATGCAATTCTCCATTTTCTTTCTGGCATGTTCCTGTCCAAGAAATGTTGGTTTGAAGGATAGTATAAGTTGTTCATCATCAGCATACTTTTGATCTTCAACCTGGTTTTGTTCCGCTACTTTGCTAACTGGTGCTATGTATGAATTGAATAAGATTGGGCCCAGTTTTGATCCTTGAGGAACACCATATTGTAGGGGTAACTTGCCGGATTCTGTATCATTAATGAGTACTGACTGTGATCTGCTTGAGATATAGGATTTGAACCAGTTCAGAGCTGAGTCTTCAACACCATAAACGTCTTTCAGCCTTTTCAGAAGAATATCATGGTCAATTGTGTCAAATGCAGCAGATAGGTCCAGTAAGACCAGCATTGTCACTTCACCTTGGCTCATATTCAACATCACATCATTGTGGATTTTCGTCAGAAGTGTTTCTGTGCTGAAGTGTTGCTTGTAGGCCGATTGTTTTTCATCGTCAAGATAATTTTCAGCCAGGTGATCTGTGTACTGTTGGATGACTGCACTCTCTATGACCTTACTCAAGAAAGACAGGTTAGATACTGGTCTATAATTCTTTTTAATGAGATCAAGGCCACTTTTCTTAAGGAGTGGCTTAACCAAAGCATGCTTCAAGTCAGCAGGCATTTCTCCCAGTGTCAGTGAAGTGTTGACTATTTTGGTTATGATTGGAAGAAACTCATCAAAGCATTCCAACAGTAGCCAAGTTGGGATTGGGTCAAGATTGCAATGCTTCGCCGGCATCTTGGTTATGAGCTTTTTAATCTCCGTCAGTGAGAGAGTTTTGAATTGTCTTAGATTCTGACCAGTGTAAGTATCAGTTTCAATATCATGATCTGTGGTAGTTGCGTCTAATTTTGATCGTATTTTCCGTATCTTTTCATCAAAAAATGTGTTGAACTCATTAGCCAGGTCTTCATCATGTACATGGTGTGGCAGAGGAGATTCCTGTTTCCTGCCGAGGCTTGAGTTAAGAATTTTGAACATAGCCTTGGAGTTGCCTTTGGTATTTTCTATCTTAGTCTTAAGATCATTAGTTCTCAGTTGATTCAGATGCTCATTTAATATGTTTCTTTTCTCCTTGAAAGCTTCCCAATCTATCTGAAGTCCGGTGCGTCTCCACTTTCTTTCTGCTTTTCGTTTTTCGGTTTTCAGATTCTTGATGTCGGCATTTGTGAAAGGTGTTGGTTTTTTACGCTGCATCACATGTCTTATTCTTATTGGTGCATGTTTGTCAAGGATTTCCTTGGTTGAATTGTACAGTAGCACAAGGTTGTTGAGATAATCAGTGGTGTGTTGCTCTGGCATATCTTTTGAAAAATGTAAGCGGATGTCTTTCTTAAATTCAGGTATCTTTATGTCTCTGAGTTTTCTGAAAGCAACTTTTATTTTGGAATTTTTGCTTCGGTCTAAATCCATATTGAAAAGTACACAGTTATGGTCAGAAAGCAAGTCGCCTACGAGACAGCTTTTGAGACTTGACTCTTTGAGGGTTATTACGAGGTCAAGAGTGTTGCCACTTCTGTGGGTAGGGGCTAATACATGTTGTTCCATGTTAAACATTTCTAGAATATTGCTGAATCGGATTGTTTTGCTGTCATCTTGTTTGTTCATGTGAAAGTTGAAGTCGCCAGCTATTACAAGTTCATTGTGATGCGTTTGATAGTGTGAGAGAAAAGCAGTGAATTCCTTATAAAATTCAGATAGGCTATATTTGTTTTTGTTGGAGGGCTCCGGGCGATACACAAGTAGAATTGTTAAATTCTTGCCGCTGAGTTTCATTTGAATTTCCATGTATTCAAATGTTCTTGTTTTTGTGCTTTCAATTTTCCGTGCTTGTAAGCCTGGTTTTACAATGCAACCAACTCCACCACCAGGTCTGCCTTCTCTAGGTGAGCTAAAGCTGATATATTCTCCATTTTGTTCCAATTGCCCAATTTCAAATTTATCATCTGCCTTCAGCCATGTTTCCGTAAAAATAAAAAGATCTAGGTCGAATTCTTCTCTAAAGTCTTTCACTGATTGGGTTTTTTTCTTGAGACTCTGGGCATTCCACAAACATGCCTTTAGAAGATTGTGTGTGGTTTTATTTGCATGCTTTTCGGTGGCATTTGAATCAGTGACTGTCTGAGAAAGAGCTGCAAATCGGTTTGAAAGTTTTATTGAATTTTTGGTGTAAGTTGATTGCTTGGCATTTATTATTACTGGGATTTCGGTTGCTGATATATCTGTTGCCGGTTCTATTAAACCACAGCGTACAATTTCAGAGTAAAGCTTTTGGGTTGTAGGCATTTTTCTTGGTTGTCTAAGGTCTGTGAGAGGCAACAAAAGGTGAGGCTCTGAGGTCTGTCAGAGACAAGAGGTAAGATTGAGTCTCGCAGGTCTGTGAGAGGCAAGAGGTTGAAGTGGTGAGGCTCTGAGGTCTGTCAGAGACAAGAGGTAAGATTGAGTCTCTCAGGTCTGTGAGAGGCAGGAGGTTAGAGTTGCAAGGCTCTGAGGTCTGTGAGAGACAAGTGGTAAGAGGCAAGATTGAGTCTCTCAGGTCTGTGAGAGGCAAGAGGTTAGAGTAGTGAGGCTCTGAGGTCTGTCAGAGACAAGAGGTAAGAGGCAAGATTGAGTCTCTCAGGTCTTTGAGAGGCAAGAGGTTGGAGTAGTGAGGCTCTGAGGTCTGTCAGAGACAAGAGGTAAGAGGCAAGATTGAGTCTCTCAGGTCTTTGAGAGGCAAGAGGTTAGAGTTGTGAGGCTCTGAGGTCTGTCAGAGACAAGAGGTAAGAGGCAAGATTGAGTCTCTCAGGTCTGTGAGAGGCAAGAGGTTAGAGTTGCAAGGCTCTGAGGTCTGTCAGAGACAAGAGGCAAGATTGAGTCTCTCAGGTCTTTGAGAGGCAAGAGGTTAGAGTTGTGAGGCTCTGAGGTCTGTCAGAGACAAGAGGTAAGAGGCAAGATTGAGTCTCTCAGGTCTGTGAGAGGCAGGAGGTTAGGGTTGTGAGGCTCTGAGGTCTGTCAGAGACAAGAGGTAAGAGGCAAGATTGAGTCTCTCAGGTCTGTGAGAGGCAAGAGGTTAGAGTAGTGAGGCTCTGAGGTCTGTCAGAGACAAGAGGTAAAAGGTAAGATTGAGTCTCTCAGGTCTGTGAGAGGCAAGAGGTTAGAGTAGTGAGGCTCTGAGGTCTGTCAGAGACAAGAGGTAAGAGGCAAGATTGAGTCTCTCAGGTCTGTGAGAGGCAAGAGGTTAGAGTAGTGAGGCTCTGAGGTCTGTCAGAGACAAGCGATAAGAGGCAAGATTGAGTCTATCAGGTCTGTGAGAGGCAAGAGGTTAGAGTAGTGAGGCTCTGAGGTCTGTCAGAGACAAGAGGTAAGAGGCAAGATTGAGTCTCTCAGGTCTGTGAGAGGCAAGAGGTTAGAGTAGTGAGGCTCTGAGGTCTGTCAGAGACAAGAGGTAAGAGGCAATAGTGAGTCTCTCAGGTCTGTGAGAGGCAAGAGGTTAGAGTTGTGAGGCTCTGAGGTCTGTCAGAGACAAGAGGTAAAAGGTAGGATTGAGTCTCTCAGGTCTGTGAGAGGCAAGAGGTTAGAGTAGTGAGGCTCTGAGGTCTGTCAGAGACAAGAGGTAGGAGGCAAGATTGAGTCTCTCAGGTCTGTGAGAGGCAAGAGGTTAGAGTAGTGAGGCTCTGAGGTCTGTCAGAGACAAGAGGTAAGAGGCAAGATTGAGTCTCTCAGGTCTGTGAGAGGCAAGAGGTTAGAGTAGTGAGGCTCTGAGGTCTGTCAGAGTGAGAGTGTAAGTTCCTAGCAGTCTGAAAACAGAGCAATCAGGTGGTTGAGTTATTGACAGGTGAAAGGTATTGGTAATACCAGGTATAGCAATTAACAATGAAGATGAACCAGTCTATTAAATAAAATTCAGGTATAAGTATTCAAGTTATGATATAGTAAAACAGTCAAGATATCCTGGAATGTGAAATGTTTATGCAGATATTAAATTGAGACAAGACTTTTTCCAGTGAGATTCTGTTTAGATTTGGTTTAGATAAATTTCTTGCCCAAATACACATGTATGTGATTCAGTCTGCTCTTTGTTTGATACTTGATTACGCAAGAATTCAAAATTAATTCTGTCGTTTTAAACCTTTTGTTCTATTTCTGTTCCAGAAAGAAAAACATGTGAATGAAATCAGGCCTGAAATGGATTGAATTTTCAGAAATCAACATTGATTTTTGATTCAAGGTAGGTTATCTCTTATTGTATTTTGCTTTTCCCATCTGATAATTCATCTTTGCATCGTACATCAAATGTAAGGAATGAGGCCATTGCATTAATAATGTAAAGCACGCAGCAGGATGCATGTGTGAGCACTCCACCATTGAATTATATCATCCATCTTACTTCTGATTTCGATATCTTTGTAAAGATTGTGGGAAAACATCCAGATTTCAGCAAGAAAGGCAGACATCAACAATTTTTTGAATAACTGGTGAAAATCAACAAAAATAAATCCAAAAGCTATCTGGTGTTGGAATCATCCAGCTACTATTTCTTTGCACATTATGTGTAAATGAAATATTTCATGCTATAAACTATGATAGTACTGCACAATTTCTGGTTTGAGAGATCTCCAAATGCTTCAAATGCTTCAAATATCTTTACAGCTTCATTCTCTTTTGTTACATATACTCATTCTATGCGAGAGTTGCCTCCACATTTTTCAAATGCTTTTAAATATCTTTAAAACTTTCACAGCTTCATTCTTGTTTGTTATACTCATTCTATGCGAGAGTTGCCTATCTAAAGCAGCTGCTCTTGTTTGGAATTCTGTCAGCAAATGCTGATTCAGAAATGTTGTTATTCTCTTGAAATTTGCGGACAAACATTTGCTTGAGAGTAAGGAATTAGGAGGAACACATCAAACTAATGGGTAGACATGCTCTGGCTGAGCAAGCGTTTGCCAATCACATCAGAGGAGTGATTAGATATGAATCCATGAGAATAGTGACTAAGTACAAACTAGTATTATCTTAGGCCCTTATATATATAGATGTAATGAAAAAATATTTGGATGCATTTCCAATGTGTGTCGAACAGTCTATTTCACACTGTAGACATAATAAATCATATTGGGCCAACTAATCAATTATAGAAATTTGGATGCAGATGAAATTTTACTTATTAATATATAGTTTACAAGTCACTATAATTTAAAAACAACAGTCTTGAAATTTATCAACTTTGTGTCTTCCTGTGTCATCCTTTTTTTGTTTCATTGTAATTCAGTGAGTTTCCCTTGAGAGTGAACTGTGCCTGACAGATAAAATGGTTCATGCAATCAGTTCTTTATTTCAAATTTGAAGCATCTATTAGATCTACTTTTATCCAGCACCTATTTCAATCAAGTTAACATATTCTTTGGGCAAACATGTTCATGTTTTCTACTTTACCTTCACCTCATTACAGTCTGCCTGCCTAACAGTGCTTATATATTACCTTAAGTGTTGCTGTGTATTGTCCAGTTCAAACTCAATACAGCATTCCAAAATGATTCATTATTCACACCTATCACAGAACGCACCAATGTCCTGTGCTCTCATGTGCCACAGGTCACCTAGACCAGAAGGACTTGAAGAGATTACGCTTGTGCAGCAGGCGAGCAGGTCATTTGTTATCCGAGTCCCGGCTCCGAGTGTCTATTGTTGTTCCTGGTTTTACGACCATTCCAGGATGATCACTAGCAGATAACGATCATCCAAGCAGAAGATAAATCTCAAGTAATCCTGTTCTGTATTCTCAGTCAGGCATCTCAGCATTAACTGACTGCATAACATCAACTTAACCATAAGATCCACATTCGCTTGTGCAGAAATGCATGCTGGACTATTTGCAACTATTTTCTACACTACTGGCAATCATGCAAACAAGCGCATGGTGCCTTATTAAGCTATTGCAAGAATGCCATTTAAATGTTGGATTCTAATCATCCTTTGTGCATTAATGAGCTTTAAGATCGCACCAGGCACCTTTTTGCAAATCAAAACATGTATCTGGACCTCTGAGCCTGACAAGGGAAGGAAATGAAGCTGATTTAGTTTGTTCCTTTGCTGACAGAATATGGGATGTTGACCTTGTTCTGGATCCAAATGGACGGGAATAGATCATAATGGTTCTCTTCATCTCACAGCAAACAGCGGCAGCTGTCCCAACATGCATCCCACGCTGCAGCCTACCACAGCACCTCTTGTGTGAAATGGCTTTGACCTCTGCTTTTTTCTTTATTTCTTCCTCACAATCAGGCATCTTAGGTTCCAAACCTCATCTCATTCTGACTGCCAGTCTTTTCATATTTCACAATCACCAAGGGAACTTGAGTGAAGTGAAACTTTGTCCTAATATTTGTGTTTTCCCAGAATTGCTAGCCATAAAAATTTCACATCTGACAAATCTTTCAAAATTTCATAATTTATATCTTGGCCGATAGTGTCATCCAACTTTTTGTCAGGCCACAATAGTAACATTTCTAAGCCATGTAACATTATCAAGAATTTGTCTTTGCTAGTCTAGAGCATCAAGACTTTTAGCATGGCCAATATTCAATGTCTTAAAACCAGCTCAGATGTCCCACCAATGGGCCAGCACTTTCCTTAATCCTTGCTAAGAATATTCCAGGCACGTTTTGTGGAGTAAAAGAAGGTTGAGGCTAGGCAGGTCTACTTGTTAAAGTGACAGCTCCATGTTTTGCAGGATGTTTAAAAGGCTCATGAATCGCTGCAGGTGGCTCAACATCAGAGATAAAACCGGAAGAACACTCAGAAACTCTCAGCTATGCATTCAATATTGTGTAAGGTATGTTGCTCTAAATCAGCATGATCATGATTTATGAATCTATTGAATCTATTTTGTCCTGCAATAGCCAAATATATCCATATACTGAACAAAATGTCATGCAAAATTGCCCTTGAGTTGATATACATGGTATAACAGTGCTGGTGTCAATTTCTGGTTGTGTACAGGTCTTGAGGAACCTGTCTTCCATAAACCAGTATGGAACTGATACTGAGTTTACAAAAGAGTAAAAAGCCTCCTTCTGTTGTTTCAATTTCGAAGCGAAAATTTACAACAAGTGCACAATTATGGGTTGCAGGCATAATGTAAGCAGTTGAGAGACTCTAATAACTGAAGTTCAAGCCTCAGTGTTAATCTTGAAGGGTGCAATGGCCCACACTTGTCAGCATACATTAGTGCAATGCCTCCCAACTGTTTGTTCAGAATAATGGGGAAAGCAAACCATATAACACCGTAACAGTCTGCAAGGACAGGAACAACAGATCACTGGAGAGTCTCTGTCTATACAGTGATATCCTCTTGATTCTTGTTACTTAGCCTACAACAGGATTAGCACCAGGTAAATGGACGCAATGGCTCTTGGTATACAATAAACACATCCGACCCATATTATCTATACCCATTGGTCAACAACTGGCAAGCATCCTGTTTGGATAATATTTCTGGTAGCTCAGTATTTCTGATGATGAACTGACTACTTCACAGAGTGGTATGATTCATGAGATTCCTTACTGACTATACCTGCTGTGTATGTGAAATGATTTCCATAGATACATCAAATATTTACTCTATCCTATTTGAATCATTGGAGATCTTGAATGAAGCAACTGCGTTTGGATCATCACAGCATTGCATGCGATTGCTATTATACAATGCAACTCCTGTTATGGAAGTCAAGCAGTCTCCCGAGACTCCGTTCTATATAATTGTAATATCATTTTAAAATCGATGTTCCACTGTATCTCTGTGGTCTACTGTGAGCTGGCTCAGTCAACATCTTCAAGGATGAGTATACAAAATTTTGCTGTAAGATGAGTTATCTGGGGCAGCTGGACCAGGGGTCTGCTTATGGTTAGAGGCAAAATAGATAGAGTTGAGAGTCTGTTGGAGTCTATTTTAGTCCTGGGGTCAGTGCAAGTACATTAGAGTGATCCTCAAACCGCACGAGAATAGTGTTGTTGTTTACTTTCATAGCATATTACATCGTAATGTTCAGAATTTTATCCATTCCGTGAGCCAAAGTTTCACTTGTTTTTCCATATATGGTAAAAGTTAGTTTGAAAGTATAGCTTATGCTTTATTCATTTACGCTTCTGTTTTTTCTTCCAATATCAATTTTGGCTCAGTTGTCAAGTGTGCAACAATACATTTACTCTGTACCAAATTCGTTTTCTGGATGGCAATATATAAACAGACAAGCAACCCAAATAATGACACTACACATGACAGTCCAAACTGTTCACATTTCTGTACCTTTCATTGACATGATCTCTGCACTGAACAGCAATAAAACTGCTTTGTTCCGTTCCGCCAATTTCATGCATGTCATGTTTTATATGTCAGTTCAGCAGACATTGCAACAGAGAGTTTTATGGCTGCTGTAAAAGAAGCAGTGCATGTTAAAAATTCAGAAATGGTTCTGTTGGACTTAATTTAACAGTGACTATAACACTCTTCTTGCAAGAAGAAACTGATGTATTAGACCCCAATGTCATTGCTGTGGGGATTTTTCACGATGTCCCAAAGTTCAAGAACACATGCCACTGAGTTAAGGGTGTAAATCTGCTGATGGAAAGGGTGGGAGTTTCACAGTGGGGGCTCATTGTTCCCCGGCCACCTGCACAGATTCTTAGATGCATAATGTGATGATCATGAATGATCTATCTCTGAACCTGCGTCTTCACTCATCTATTTTCCATAATAGTTCCCCATTCAGCTTTGTTACAGAGGTGGCTCATTGGGTGGTATCACTTGGCGTTCATCACTTGCTTTATTGGTCTGATTTTTTACTTGCTTATTTCTGGCAAAATTGAGATTCTGTTTGTGACTTTGAGTTACCTATTTTCCTAATTTCTATAAAGAGGTAATCACAGACTGCCATAACCATGAAGCTCAGATTTAATCAGATTTATCTGACCTCCATTTCAAGATCACATGTGTGGTAGAACTGTAGTATTAGTTCATCTCTGAAGTCACATGGTGGCATCTTAGGCTAGTAACAGCCAGGACAGGTGTCCTCACAGTCTGTTAAAATGTGTGCTGCCAGGGGGCAGCTTAGTCTAGTTCCATTTCCCAGGCAACTCTTGAACAGTACAGAGCTAGTTGTACATGAGTGCTGTTTGTGGGCATTGGATTACTCAGCTAGAAGGTGTGTAACATTTTATAATATTAACTTATTCTTACTCCTAATTGTATTTAATATATTATAATGCATTACCTATTAGACATTCGGGTTTAGTGTAGTTTTTGGTTCTTTGTAGAGCCAATTGATTGGAGTGCCTTGGTGCACATGGTTTGATGCACATGGTTTGATGCACATGGTTGTTAATTTCTTCACGTATGGACCTCTGCCCCTCAGGCTGGGTATGTGTATAAACATATTAGAATATGATTAGTATTTTGTATTTCTGCCATTAATTGCCACTTATGTGCGCATATGGTAATAAACTGTATGTATTCTTTCAGGGTCTACTATTATTTTCAACTGTACATGTGAGACATGGTTACATGGGAATAAATTGGGAATAAATTGGTGAAAAGCGACTTTCGTTTTGTCCACTCTATCACATTCTGGCGCAGTTGACAGGATTTTCGGATCGGTTGCATTGAACGTTCGGATATGATTGGATTGGTTTTCAACAGCTGGGATCTCCATGCATGCTAGACAACTTAGACAGCAAACAGTCTCCAAGATCTACACATGGACATGGGTAACATGCTAAACAACAAGGACTCTATTTTTAAATGACAGTTGACAATTTAAAAAGAATTTTGCACTTTGAAAAATAATTTGAAACAATGAACTTTCTTAAAAAGTCATACTGACTTTGAAATCTTATTTAAATTTTGTTTATGTTGTTATTTTGTACTTTGAATTTGTTTGTCATTTCATGTTGGTTTTTGACCAAATTGGTATTTGACCAAATTGGTATTTGTTTGGTTTGGTCACTCATTGTACTTAGTGTATGTCATTGCCACAAGGTGTCTCAGTGTAGACTTAGGTTTGGTGGCTGCCTGCAACAAATATTTCAGATCATCTTGTTGTTGAATGTTTGCATATTTTTAAAAATGGACTTCACTCAGGAGGAAAAGGATCAGTTAGCAACTGTTTTTGGGGAGTTAGGAGTTAAGCCTAAAGCTGACACTAAAGAAGACTTAGTGCAGTGGATGAATAGTTTTGTGGATACCCAAAGGGAGGGCGGGGCACCTCAGTTAAAGAAGGAAGATCAAAAGCCTACTGTTACCAATACTGTGGTTAAAGAGAACACCCCCAGAATTCCTATATTTTCTGGTGCTGCCCCCACCAAAGCTGAACATGTAGCATTTGAGGTTTGGCAATATGAAGTTAATTGTTTGGTGCGAGGTAAAAGATACTCCGAGGAAGTAATTTTACAAGCCATGAGACAGTCCCTCAGGGGTGAAGCATCCAAAGTAGCTGTTAGGTTAGGTGAAGAAGTCACAGTTGACCAATTGTTACAGCGCATGAGAAATTTATATGGTAGTGTTTCAGTGGGGCAAGATGTTTTAGCAGCATTTTACAGCGCTCATCAAGAAAAAGATGAGAATGTTGTCACTTGGTCTTGCAGATTAGAGGACTTGATGCAGCAAGCTATTGTAGAAAAAAAATTTGATGTAAAAGATAGGAATGAAGCTTTGAGAGCTAAGTTGTGGTCTGGGTTGAGGCAAGAATTTAGAGAAATTTCTGGTCACAAATATGACTCTATTGATGATTATGATAAACTCTTAGTTGAACTTAGAAAAATTGAAAAAGACATGATTGTGACAACCGATGGTTCTGCCAAATCAAAGAAGGCGCAGGTTCATTCAGCCCAAACTGAGGATGAGGACCTTAGGTCAATGGTTAAACAACTTCAATCGAAGTTTGATGAATTTGCAAAACAAAATTCTTCTTCTAGAACAAGTAAGCCACCTGAAATCACCTGCTGGCTCTGTGGGCAAGTTGGCCATGTTAAGGCAGGTTGTCGCAAGGGTCATTTAAACAGGTCACGGTCGTTGGGAAGGGGCAACCAACCGGCCGGCGCAGCCAAGCCCCAAAAGTAACAAGTCAACTTGTTGGACCACCCTGTGAGTCAGAGATTGCCTTAGAGGGGGTCAAGGTTAAGTGTCTTCTGGACACTGGAGCTACAGTTTCCACAATTTCCAGGAAATTTCTCACAATTACCACACATTCCTGTGGTTCCTGTAACTGAAGTGTTGACTGTTGAGGTGGCTGGTGGCGCTACTTTGCCATTTGATGGTTATGTTGTTGTTGATTTTAATGTTTCATTTCTGCATTCTTCTTACACTGCATTCTTCTTACACTGCATTGTTCTTAGTTGTGCCTGACACGGCCTACAATGAAAAGGTCCCGGTCCTGGTTGGCACAAATGTTCTGTCCATGCTTCTTGCTTCCTCACAACAAAATCCCGAATTAGGTAGCCTCCCAAAAGCATGGTCGATGGCCCTTCAGGTAACTGACAATCGTGATAGCTGGTTTCAAAACCACACAGGTTTCATTGGACTTGGGAAAAGTTTGAGTAAAATTACACTTCAGCCCAATAGTCAGGCTGTTGTTGAATGTAAACTTAGCGAAAATTCTCAGTATGCTGGGGCTGCCATTGTTGACGAGTCGTCACAGGCTACGCTCCCAACTGGTGTCCATGTTGAACCTCTGTTGTTTTATATGACTCCACAATCCCCGATTGTTCCAGTTCACTTCTCAAACACTAGCAGTCAGACAGTTGTGCTGTTAGGTGAACAAGCGTGTTGTGAAGTACAGATGGCGAGAGTGGCTGATAGTCCTGATTTTGGAAGTGATTCTCAGAATACTGAATTTGATTTTGAGTTAGATGGTGACGACACGGAGTTGACGTCGGAGCAGCAAGTAACTGCTTCTGCTTTTCTTCAATCTTGGAATAGCATATTTTCACAAAATGAGTTGGACATAGGCTACACAACGGCTGTGCAGCATGAAATAAATTTAGTGGACGATACCCCTTTCAAGCAGCGGTATAGGCGTATACCACCTGCCATTATTGACGAAGTCCGCCTGCACTTACAGCAACTTCAAGATGCTGGGGTTATCCGACCTTCGAGTAGTCCTTATGCGTCGAATCTCGTATTAGTTCGAAAAAAAGATCAATCATTACGGGTATGTACAGATTATAGAGCCTAGAATATGAAGACGATACGAGATGCCTACGCCATTCCCAGAATAACAGAAATGTTTGATTATCTTGGTGGTTCTGTCATTTTTTCAGTGCTAGATATGAAGTCCGGCTACTACCAAGTTCCGGTGAAGGAATCTGACATCTGTAAAACAGCGTTTACAGCTGGCCCATTGGGACACTGGGAGTATAAAAGGCTCCCTTTCGGCCTAACAAACAGTCCAGCAACGTACCAGCGTTTAATGGAGAATGTGTTCAGAGACCTAAATCACAAGTGCTTGTTATTATATTTGGATGACATTATTGTGTATTCAAGGTCATTTGAAGAGCACTTACATCATCTAGAACTAGTCTTCAAACAGTTACAAGCATACAACTTGAAGTTGTCTCCTAAAAAGTGTAAAATCTTCAGGAGCAGGGTGAAATACCTTGGTCATATTGTTTCAGCTGAAGGCATCGCTGTTGATGATTCCAAAACAGAGAAGGTCGCCACATGGCCAGTTCCCGAAAATCCAAAACAGCTACACCAGTTTTTAGGATTTACAGGATTTTTCAGAAGGTTCATCAAGGATTACTCCAAGATTACCAAACCGTTGGTTGATCTGCTGACCCAGACAAACAAGTCTGAGAGGAACAAACCTCCGTGGTGTTGGCAACCTGAACATCAGAAAGCATTTGATTTGCTTAAACATCATCTCACTTCTGCACCAATACTATCTGTAGCTGATCCAGCTCTTCCCTATGAGCTTCATGTAGACAGTAGCGCTCATTCACTTGGAGCTGTTCTCTATCAACGGAAGGATGGCTTGCCCCGCGTCATCGCATACGGCAGCAGAACTCTGAAGCCTGCCGAACAACGTTACCCCACACACAAACGTGAGTTTCTTGCTCTCAAATGGGCTATTACCGAGCAATACCACGAGTATCTCTATGGGGCCAAGTGTACAGTATTTACAGACAACAATCCGTTGACATATGTCCTTAGTACTGCCCAGTTGGATGCAACAGGCCATAGATGGTTGGCCAACTTAGCGGCGTACCAGTTTAACATCAAATACAAGCCCGGGAAGTTCAACAAAGCTGCTGATGGGATGTCTCGTATCCCCATGAACTCTACAGGTAGTCTATCAACCCATGTTGTTCGTGCCATTTGTAGTATGATTCCTACTCCCTATGTTGAGTCATTAGCTATTTCCAATGATTGTGACATTGATCTTGATTATGATTCTTCCCCTGCACAGCTTAGGTTTTGGCGGCAAGCGCAGCGAGATGATCCCGGTCTTGCTCCCTTGTTTCCTTTCTTACAGAGGGGGAGGAGGCCAGAGAAGACGGAAGTTCCTGCTGTAAGTTACGCTTTACTGAAGGAGTTTGATAGACTGAAGCTGATGCGTGGTGGAATGTTTAGAGTCTCCACAGTGGATGGAAAGGAAGAAGGAAGACTGGTGTTGCCATCCTGCTTCAAGAAGACAGTTCTTCATCTTCTTCATGATGATATGGGTCATGTAGGACGTGACCGGACAAGAGCTTTGGTGCAAGAACGCTTCTTCTGGCCTAGAATGTGTTCTGATATTGAAGAGTATGTCAGTTCATGTTCCAGGTGCATCTCTCGGAAAGCCACTGGAGATAAAGCACCTTTGGTCCCGATTTTGACATCACAACCTTTAGAAGTTGTTTCCATGGATTTCTTGAGTCTTGAAGTATCCAAGGGTGGTTTTCAACATGTCTTGGTTATTACAGATTTGTTTACTAGGTATGCCGTCGCCATTCCCACCAGGAATCTGTCTGCGAAGACAACAGCCTTGGCGTTCTACAACAATTTTGTGGTTCATTACTGGTTCCCAGGAAGGATCCACAGCGACCAGGGAGGAAGTTTTGAAAATAAAATCATCCGTGAGTTGTGCGGCATCACTGGTATGGAGAAGTCTCGAACTACACCCTATCACCCTTCCGGGAATGGGATGACAGAGCGCTTCAACAGCACTCTGCTTAACATGTTGGGAACACTGGATCCTGATTTGAAGACTGAGTGGCACAGCAGGGTTTCATCTCTTGTACATGCATATAATTGTACACCCCACTCTGTGACCCATTTGAGTCCCTACTTCCTGATGTTTGGGCGTCATCCGAATCTGCCTTTGGACATAATGATGGATCTGCAGAGGAACGCAGACTTGGAGTCATCTTCGGTCCCTCAATATGTGAAGAACCTCAGGAATAGCCTGAAGCACGCCTATGATGTGGCAAAGGTTTCCGCAGATGTAGGTCATCTCAAACAGAAGGATGCTTATGACTTGAGAGCTCGTGCTGCAATCTTGGAAGTCGGCGATCGTGTGTTGGTTAGACAACTTCATTTTTCCGGCAAACATAAAATAGCTGATCGTTGGGAATCTGCTATTTATGTAGTTGTTAAACATCCGAATAAGGATGTTCCCGTTTATGTAGTCCAGCCTGAAGATGGTACTAGTGGCAAGCCAGGGCGAACTTTGCATCGCAACCAGCTGTTGCCAATCGGTATCATGAGGAAGCCTAAAATAGTTCCTCACTTTAAACGTGAGCGGAAAGTTGTTTCTGTTCCTTCTGAAGTGGTTTCGGAGTCAAGCTCCCAGTCTGAGGAAGCTTACTCTGATGATGAACAGCTAATTGCTGTGCGCGCAGGTAATGATGGTCGTTCAGCCGGGCCCGCTGAGCCATCAGGTGATTCAGGGGAGTACCTGGGTTTGGGTGATACTGCTCAGGCAGATTTAATTTCTGAGTCAGAGTCATCTGCTGAAGATGCAGATGATGGGGTAAATGAACCAAGGTATCCTCAAAGGGATAGGCGTCCTCCAGACAGGTATGGTGAATCAGTTCAGTCACATTCTTCTAAGGTAGAGACTGAATTGCAGTCAAAGACTCGTTCCAGACCAAAACATGCGCGTAGTCACCGCAAAGCTGTTTTTCAACATGCCACAGTTGAACAGCCTAGTGATGTGAAGTTAGCGTTACTTACAAAGGTATTAGATTTGATTAAGTAAATTTGTATGTTTTTATACCTCATTTTATCCTAATACTTAATTCATGTAATACACAAGTTGCACACTGCACAGGTATTTCAGGGCTCTTGACTTGAGGGCTTTATTAGGGTATTTTGTATTTTTGCCTGTTAATGATTGATGTACTTAGACAATATATGGTGTTATATATGGTATTTGTTTGAATTTATTTCTGGATTGTTAACATAAATGCAGGAGCATTCCTTCTTAACCAGGGGGAGTGTGTGGTAGAACTGTAGTATTAGTTCATCTCTGAAGTCACATGGTGGCATCTTAGGCTAGTAACAGCCAGGACAGGTGTCCTCACAGTCTGTTAAAATGTGTGCTGCCAGGGGGCAGCTTAGTCTAGTTCCATTTCCCAGGCAACTCTTGAACAGTACAGAGCTAGTTGTACATGAGTGCTGTTTGTGGGCATTGGATTACTCAGCTAGAAGGTGTGTAACATTTTATAATATTAACTTATTCTTACTCCTAATTGTATTTAATATATTATAATGCATTACCTATTAGAGATTCGGGTTTAGTGTAGTTTTTGGTTCTTTGTAGAGCCAATTGATTGGAGTGCCTTGGTGCACATGGTTTGATGCACATGGTTTGATGCACATGGTTGTTAATTTCTTCACGTATGGACCTCTGCCCCTCAGGCTGGGTATGTGTATAAACATATTAGAATATGATTAGTATTTTGTATTTCTGCCATTAATTGCCACTTATGTGCGCATATGGTAATAAACTGTATGTATTCTTTCAGGGTCTACTATTATTTTCAACTGTACATGTGAGACATGGTTACATGGGAATAAATTGGTGAAAAGCGACTTTCGTTTTGTCCACTCTATCACACATGTTCACACAATAGATCAACAAAGACCTATTAAATGATCACCCTGTTCTGCACAGAGTTATGACACCACAGACTTAAATCTATCCCTGGAAACTAATTTTGAAACATTATAAAAGGAGCTCACAATTTAATGAATTTTAAATGCTGCCATTTCTGTAATTTCCAATTCCCACTGTGAGGATTGATCCAATATATTCGTTGTTATATGAGATTGAACCATGAGGTTGGTTATTCTATGAGATGAAGTTTTTGATCATCTGCATTTATCAGCCCAGAAACAGGGTCCAGCCTGCCAATTTCATCAAAGTACTTCTCTTTTTGGGAAGTATCAAATACAATCTGTGAATGCCAGGAGACCAGAGAAGTTACCCTGGCTCATCCAATTGCATCCTCTGTCTAAACGCTCCTGACATCTGCAAACAGACCTCTTGTCTTGTGGTTGTGGATGAATTGGCCCTGATTTCCCTGAAGGCAGTTTCGTTCATGGGAAATTATTTCCCTGTTAAGGCAATCAACAGAGGGACAGTGGGACAGTGAGTAGCCATGAGTGCCTAATTGGCCTTTGTGGAAGTATACACCCTGGTGAGGTATAGGCTTTTACAAATGGATAGGTGCAAAAATAACAAACTGATGTATTCCGGCCATTCATCTCCCCAGATGTAAAAATACTGCGGTGTGCAGTTTTGGTAATGCATGGGGAAAGTTCAGACCAAAAATAATGACACTGATGTATTATATCTCATTGGTATTTGTTTGTAGTGTCCTCTGATGTCTGGTGTGTTGCCTTATTAGTCATAATGTATTGACATAAAAAACCATCTATCACATTGTTTGGGAAGTTTTCATCACACCACATTGCCTTAGTAATTGCAACACATTAAAGCCTGACATCATCCACAAATCGTTAAGCAATTATGCTCTGGTGGTAATAATTAGTTTAACACCCGGTGCTGCTCTACCCTCCATCCTCTGCATACTTTACAGTGTACATCTGTAGCTTAGAATAGTAATTAATGCAATTCCAAGCGGACACGGGTTGATATAACACATAAGACATACAGTACATACTGTAAGACATAAGACTGTTTATTAGCTATAGACAAAATACCATAGAATTGAGTTGTAACTCAACAAAAACTCTCCTTGCTATCGATCATCAGCAGATGGGTTTTCTTCCTCAGTAAATGCTTAGCTTAGTTCTGTCGTTTCTCGATACCTCCTGCGCACTGCCATCGTATTGGAAAATGACATCATTATCTCAGTAATAAGTAAAGCAAAGAGTATCCTTTCCAACAGCATCAAATTTTGACATTTGTTTGTGTTATCAATGTTTTGTTCTTTCCATTTTAGGGCTTTTTTTTTTTCTTTCTGGAAAAGAAACAGAACAAAAGGTTTAAAATGACAATTCTTTTTTTTTTTGCTTTTCCCATCTGATAATTCATCTCTGCATCGTGCATCAAATGCAAGGAATGATGCCATTACATCAATATCGCAAAGCATTCAGCGGGATGCATGTGTGAGCACTCCGCCATATTGAATTACATGATCCATCTTACTTCTGATTTTGATTTCTTTGTAAAGATTGTGGGAAAACATCCAGATTTCAACAAGAAAGGCAGACTTCAACATTTTTTGAATAACTGGTGAAAATCAACAAAAATAAATCCAAAAGCTATCTGGTGTTGGAATCAGCCAGCTACTATTTCTTTGCACATTATGTGTAAATGAAATGTTTCATGCTATAAACTATGACAGTACTGCACAATTTATGGTTTAAGAGATCTCAAAATGCTTCAAACGCTTTCAAACATCTTTACTGCTTCATTCTCTTTTGTTATATATACTCATTCTATGCGAGAGTTGCCTATCTAAAGCAGCTGCTCTTGTTTGGAAATCTGTCAGCAAATGCCGATTCAGAAATGTGGTTCTTCTCTTGAAATTTGCGGAC
This sequence comes from Platynereis dumerilii, assembly GCA_026936325.1. NCBI lineage: Eukaryota > Metazoa > Annelida > Polychaeta > Phyllodocida > Nereididae > Platynereis > Platynereis dumerilii. The sequence goes on from JAPTHN010000007.1 coordinate 2,641,213, forward strand.
AAACATTTGCTTGAGAGTGAGGAATTAGGAGGAACACATCAAACTAATGGGTAGACAATACTAGACATGCTCTGGCTGAGCAAGCATTTGCCAATCACATCTGAGGAGTGATTAGATATGAATCCATGAGAATACTGAGATAATCTTAGGCCCTTACAAACTAGTATTATCTTAGTCCCTTATATATATAGAAAAAATATTTGGATGCGTTTGCAATGTGTGTCAAACAGTCTATTTCACACTGTAGACATAATAAATCATATTGGGCAAACTAATCAATCATAGAAATTTTGATGCAGATGAAATTAAATTTATCAATATATAGTTCACCAGGCTTTTACAGGAATTCGCATTGAAGTTGACTTGTGGAGATTGAAAGCAAGTGAAATTGCATTTTGATAGATTTTGGTGACTGTCCACAAACTAATCAGTTAAATTTGCATATTTGCGCAGCAATTGGTGGGCATTGTATCAGGAAATGATCCTGCAAAGTCTTGGTGCTGAAAAAATAATTCAAAGATGATTTATTAAGAAAAGCATATTTAAGATCGTGATGTATGGTGCACAAATGACGTGTGGTAGACAGAGAATGAGGTCTGCTCAGGCATGAAAGATTACTAACAGAGAAATGAAGAGAGAGAGCTGACCATGAAACATGTCAAAAACAATCAGAAACAGTGAAATACTGGAAATAAACTGTCTACCATAATACCTGTCTTGTTGATGCCAATGATTTATCAAGTGATCCCAATTGCCCACATTTCACAAGTCCAGACCGCATATTTTTAAGCATGCTGATTCTGTCAACCGTAACTATCTAACTATCTAACTATCTGGGTATCTATCTAACTATCTAGCTGTCTATCTAATTATCTATAATTCAATCAATCGATCAATCAATCAATCAATCAATCAATCAAATTGAATTTATCAACCAATCAATCAATCAATCAATCAACCAATCAATCAGTCAGTCAATCAATCAATCTATCTATCTATCCATCTATCTATCTATCCATCTATCTATCTATCTATCTATCTATCTACCTATCTATCTATCTATCTATCTATCTATCTATCTATCATTATTATTATCATGTTTATTCGTACTGTTGTTCAAGGTTGTATAAATTGATTTAATTAAAGAATGTAACTATTTTAATTAAGTTACACATAAATAATTGGCAAAATGTAGAGATTCTGCCGACGTAAATACACAATTTAACTGTCCTTTTGCAGTCAAGATAGCTTTTCTTATGGCAACCCCGACAATATGCAGAGCTGAATGAAAATTTACAAAATGCGATCTGGTATGCTCAAGTACAGTCTAAGTCAAACCTTGTTCATAAATGGTATGAGTTGCCCTGCCCACCAATGGTTTCTGACCAATCAAACATGCACGTTTACTTCATGATTGACAGGGATTACACAATTTGTGATATGCGAATTGTCGCAGTTTTCTTTTGTTTATGTCTTTGCAAAAAACTGAAATAAACAGGACAAACTGACAGAAATGCTATTTTCTTCTCAGCCCCAATATACATAAAGTTGAATGGACATTGGTCATACATGAGTAGCTTTCTACCAAACGTCACGTTGAGTCAAGTTCATTGATTCTAGTGTATCACAAGTCTACTCCTAAGAGAATTCCTGTAAATGTCACTTTAATTTAAAAACAGCAGTCTTGAAATTGATCAACTTTGTGTGTTCCGGAGTCATCCTGTTTTTGTTTCATTCTAATTCAGTGAGTTTCCCTTGAGAGTGAACTGTGCCTTACAGATAAAAAGGTTCATGCAATCAGCTCTTTATTTCAAATGTTGATGCATCTTTTAGATCTACTTTTATCCAGCACCTATTTCAATCAAGTTAACATATTCATTGGGCAAACATGTTCATGTCTTCTACTTTTCCTTCACCTCATTATAGTCTGTCTGCCTATATGTTACCTTTAGTGTTGCTGCATATTGTCCAGTTCAAACTCAATACAGCATTCCAAAATGATTCGTTACTCACACCTATCACAGAACGCACCAATGTCCTGTGCTCTCATGTGGCAGGTCACCTAGACCAGAAGGACTTGAACAGATTATGCTTGTGCAGCAGGCGACCAGGTCATTTGTTATCTGAGTCCCGGCTCTGAGTGTCTATTGTTGTTCCTGGTTTTACGCCCATTCCAGGAGGATCACAAGCAGATAACGATCATCCAAGCAGAAGATAAATCTCAAGTAATTCCTGTTCTGTATTCTCAGTCAGGCATCTCAGCATTAACTGACTGCATAACATCAACTTTACCATAAGATCCACATTCGCTTGTGCAGAAATGTATGCTGGACTATTTGCAACTATTTTCTAAACTGCTGGAAATCATGCAAGCAAACTACATGGTGCCATATTAATCTATTGCAAGAATGCCAATGAGATATTGGATTCTAATCATCCTTAGTGCATTAATGAGCCTTAAGATCACCCTAGACACCTTTTTGCAAAGCAAAACATTATCTGGACCTCTGAGTCTGAAAAGGGAAGGAAAAGCAGCTGCTTCAGTTTGTTCCTTTGTTATTGACAGAATATGCGATGTTGAGTTGACAGACCTTCTTCTGGATCCAAATAGATGGGAATAGATCATAATGGATCCCTTCATCTCACAGCAAACAGTAGCAGCTGTCCCAACATGCATCCCACCCTGCAGCCTGCCGCGGTACCATCTCTTTGGTGAAATGGCTTTGACCTCTGCTTTCTTCTTTATTTGTTCCTCACAAACAGACATCTTAGGTTCCCTCATCTCCTTCTGACTGCTGAGATATATGCCAGTCTTTCCATATTTCACAATCACCCAGCGAAGTGAAACTTTGTCCTAAGATTTGTGTTTTCCCAGAATTGCTGGCCATAAAAATAAATGTAATCTGACAAATCTTTCAAAATTTCAGAATATTTCTTGGCCTATAGTGTCATCTGCCTTTTTTCAGGCCATAATAGTAAAATGTTAAAGCCATGTAACATAATCAAAAATTTGTCTGTGCTAGTCTAGAGCCTCAAGACTTTTAGCATGGCCATTATTCAATGTCTCAAAACCAGCTCAAATGTCCCACCAATGGGCCAGCTCTTGCCTTAATCTTTGTTAAGAATATTCCAGGCACGTTTTGTGGAGTAAAAGAAGGTGCGCTTTGGGCTAGGCTGGTCTACTTGTTGAAGTGACAGCTCCATGTTTTGCGAGACATTTTAGCGGCTCATGAATCTCTGCAGGTGGTTCAACATCAATGATAAGACCTGAAGAATACTCAGATCGAAACTCTCAACTGTGTGCCCAAGAATGTATCAGGTCTTTAACCCCAAATCAGCATGATCGTGAATCTCTTGTGTTCATCTAATAACTAAATATATTTTAAGCTGCACAATGTCCTGGAACATGGCCCTTGAATTTGATACTTGGTTTACAGAACAGTCAAAAAAAAGTATCTATCTTTTATATGGCTCCATGGTACAGTGGGTAGCATCCCCGCCTTGTACGCATGAGGAGGTGAGTTCGATCCCCACTCCGTGCCATGTCCAGAGGTTATCACTATGATGATTGGCAAGACTGCCGTTCAGTATGTTGAGCGCCGGTGAGCAGATTTATCTGGAATTGGCTACATTATTATTATTATTATTTCACTTACAAAGGGATCATGCAAAATGCTGGTTTGCAGACATAATTTAAGCAGTTGAGAGACTATAAGAAGTATGGGTTATACAACGTATTTGAGGTGTATAACTAACATTTCAGGTGGTTATTTACCGAGGGCTTTAGTCTGAGGTTAATAACCCCTGAAATGTTAGTTATACACGTACACAGAAAATGAGTCGTATAAGCGACTTATACTCCATATGACTCCTGAAAGATTTTTAACTGAATTTTGTGGATTTGTTGCCATTTTTGGGTGAGTTGTTTGCAGAAAAAACAGTATAACAGGCTAACTTAATCCCAAACAGTGGTATAACTAACAAATCCGTAGGTTATACCACGGCAAAAGACAATTGCAATAGAAAACTGTCTTGGTGGAGTATGACTGAAGTTAAGCTTCAGTGTTGATCTTCTGGAGAGCAATGGCTCACACTAAGTCTTGTCAGCATGTGTGCAGTCCCTCCCAGCTGTTTATTCAGCATAACTGGAAAAGTATACCATGTAACACTAACAGCCTGTAAGAGCAGGCATTACAGATCTCTGGGAAATCTATTTGTCTATACAGTGATGTCTTGTGAATGAAAATACCTCTTCGATTCTTGTTACTTAGCCTACAGCAGGTTCAGCTGAAGTGATGCAACGTCTCTTGGTATAATAAACACATCTGACATATATTTATATCAACCGGTAAAAAAACCTGTTTGGAGATTCCTTAATTTAGGAGATTCCTTACGTGTATGTGATATAATTTCTTTAAATAAATCAAACATTTTTTCAGTAGTATTTGAATCATTGGAGATCCTGAATGAAGCAACTATGTTTGGATCACCACAGCATCAAATGCAATTGCTTTTTTACAATGCAACTCTTGCCATGGAAGTCAAGCAGCCTCCAGAGACTCTGCTCTCTATATAATATCATTTAAAATCAATGTTCTATACCGAGCTCACTGAGCTGGCTCGGTCAGCATCTTCAAGGATGAGGAGAAAAAGTTAGATGCAAGATGAGTTATCTGAGGCAGCTGGACAAGGGGTCTGCTTATGGTTAGAGGCAAAATAGAGTTGAGAGTCTGTTGGTGTCTATTTTAGTCCTGGGGTCAGTGCAAGTACTTTAGAGTGATCCTCAAACCACACAAGGATAGTGTTGCTGTTTACTTTCATAGCATATTACATTGTAATGTTCAGAATTTTGTCCATTCCGTAAGCCAAAATTTCACTTCTTTTTCCATATATGGTAAAAGTTAGTTTGAAAGTATAGTTTATGACTTATTCAATTACGCTTCTGTTTTTTCTGACAATATCAATTTTAAGTCAAATTAGTTTTCTGGATGGCAATATATAAACAGACAAGCAATCCAAATAATGACACCACACATGGCAGTCCCAACTGTTCACATTTATGGACCTTTTATCGACATGATCTCTGCACTGAACAGCAATAAAACCACTTCTTTCCGTTCCACCAATTTCATGCATTTCGTGTTTTTTATGCCAGTTCAGCAAGCATTGCAATGTTCAGAGTGTTTCATGCTGCAGCATGAGAGGCAGTCAGGCAGAGCATGTTAAAAACTTAATGAAGAAACGGTTCTGTTGGGCTTAATTGCATAACACTCTTCTTGCAAGATCAATCTGATGTATTAGATCTCAATGTCATTGTTGCTGGGTATTTTCAAGGTGTCCAAAAGTTCAACCACATGCACAAACCACTGAGTTAAGGGTGTGAATCCACTGATGGACAGGGTGGTAGTTTCATAGTGGGGGCTCTTTGTTACCCTGGCTGCCTATGATGTATCTCTGATCCAGTCTCTTCCCTCATCTATTTTCCCTAATAGTTCCCCCATCCAGCTTTGTTATTGGGGTGGCTCATCGGGTGGTATCACTTAGCATTCATCACTTGCTTTATTGGTCTTTAATTTTTGACTTACTTATTTCTGGCAAAATTGAGATTCTTTTTGTGACATTGAGTTACTCATTTTCCCAATTTCTATAAAGAGGTAGTAACAGATTGCCATAACCATGCAGCTCAGATTTAATCAGATTTATCTTTTATAGAAAACTCCATTTCAGGATTACATGTTTATTCAGCCAATCAACAAAGACCAATGATCGACATGTTCTTACTGAGAGAGTTATGACACCACAGAATTAAATCTATCCATGGAAACTAATTTTGAAACAACATTCTAAAAGGAGCTCACAATTTAATGAATTTAAATGCTGCCATTTCCATAATTTCTAATTCCCACTGTGAGGATTGATCCATGAGGTTGGTTATTCTATGAGATGGAAATGTTTGATCATCTGCATTTATCAGCTCAGAAACAGGGACCAGCCATCTAATTTCATCAAAGTACTTCTCTTTGTGGAAGTATCAAATGCAATCTCTGAATGCCACGAGACCACAGAAGGTACCCTGGCTCATCCCATTCTGTCCTCATTGAGCAACTCAGCCTAAACACCACTGACATCTGCAAACAGACCTGTTGTCTTGTGGCTGTGGATGTATAGGGCCTGATTTCCCTGAGGCAATTTCATTCATGGGAAATAATTTAACTGCAAAGGCAATCAACAGAGGGGCAAATGGACAGAGGGTAGCCATGAGTGCCTAATTGGCCTCTTTGGAAGTATATACCCTGGTGAGGTATTGGCTGTGACAAATGGACAGGTCCAAAAATAACAAACTGATGAATTTCAGCCATTCATCTCCCCTGATGTAAACATACTGCAGTTTTGGTAATGCATGGGGGAAGTTCAGACCAAAAATAACGACACTGATGTATGATATCCCATTGGTATTGGTTTGTAGTGTCCTCTGATGTCTGGTGTGTTGCCTTATTAGTTATAATGTATTGACAGAAAGAACCCATCTATCAAATTGTTTGGGAAGTTTTTATCAAACCACAGTTTTCATCAAACCACATTGCCTTAGTAATTATGCCCACAATTTAAAGCCTGACATCATCCACAAATCATTATATTAAGCAATTATGCTCTGTTGATAATAATTAGTTTAACATAAGATGCTGCTTTTCTCTATGTACTTCACAGAGCACATCACTTGTGCAGTATAGTAATTGAAACTCCAAGCAGCCATGTGTTATTATGTTACTTGCAGAGCAGGAGAGCTCTTTGGTCAATTACAAGCCGGAATCAGCATCTTACGTTAAGCCTTCAACAAGTGGCTATCTCCCAACGAAGACCCTCCTTGCTGTACATCGTCTACAGATGGGTTTTCTTCCTCTGTAAATGCTTAGCTTTGTTCTGTCTATTCTCGATATCCCCTGTACACTACCATCACAATGGAAAATGGCATCATTATTGCTGTAACAAGTAAAGCAAAGAGCTTACTTTCCAACTGCATAAAATGTTGATATTTGCTTGTGAAATCAATTTGTTGAGTCCTGAAATGCAACCATGATTTTCACTTGTGCAGTATGGTAGGCTGAACGAAGTTCTCACCCCATTTCACGCTGTAACAGTCAGTCATGAACAGACACAGCATAAATTGCCAATGAACCCTTTTTAAGGCCATATCTGATAGTAGATTGGATGAATTAATTAATGCACATGTGCATAAGCTGAATTATATTACCAGATGGTATATTTGAGGTTTATACTTAATTTTAAGCACCCATCCCACAATACCCTTTTGGCAGATTTGTTTATGACTTTTGTGTAAGCTCAATAAAACCCTGACCAGACAAGATACTGCAATGACGATTAAACCGGACAAATGTGGGATAAATAGAAGGAATTACATGACCAGGCTGCATAGGGACTGATTCTCTTTCCAGATACACATGCAATTCAGTCTGTTTCGTCTTTGATACCTGATGACGGATATTTCAAATGGAATCACTCATGCCTGAAATGGATTCACCTGTCTGAAACCAACATTGATTTTTGATTTACAGATGATTTCATATTTGTAGACATTTGAGGTAGAAAATACATCATTTTTCTTGCAATTTTCATTGGTCGAGAGAAGGTATGACACCACTCCCTCCAGAAAAGTGACATATTGTTTTACATGGGTGACCATGGCATTTTAAGCCATTGATCTCCTAACAGAAACTGACTTAAGCAGTTTCAAGTGAGAATTTCAGTTTGTGTTTCACACATTTAGTACACGCATTCTGCAAGTCCAATACTGTGCATTCAGACGATTTGGATCAGGTGATCCATGTAATGACTGTTTATACAGAAAATAAATATGCATATTTGTGAATGTAACATTTTTTCAGAGGAGGGGCTCGGCTCAGGTGACAGGAAAATGGGCAAACAATCACGGGGTCCCTGTAAGTATATGCGAAGCCATTCAGAGTCAGCTTGAAACTGATTTGATATCAATTGAAACTATCAACAGTTGTACACAGGAGTGTGAAATACAACAGTTCATGAAGAAATGAAAGAGTTCATGTGGATTGCGGTTTGACATGTGTGAACAACTGCCACAATGCCAAGTTGGCCTTTGCAGTATACTATTGGTCAAAATTATGACATCATTTTACCAGCAAACATCACTCGCTTGAATCAAGCTGAAAAAAGTGACACGCAATGGGCAACTTGACCAATCGCCTGGCAGGATTTTCTGATGTCAGACCAGAAAATTTGCAAAATATTTTGTTATTTGATCAATGTCTACAAATATGAAATCATCTGTAAGGTGGGTTATCTTTTATTATATTTTGCGTTTTTGTATCTGATATGCCACTCTGCAGCGTACATCAAATGTGAGGATTGAGGCCATCGCATTAAAAATTGCAAAGCGTGCAGCTGGAAATTGCTGCTGGATGAGTGTGTGAGCAGTCTCTGCTAAATTCCATCATCCATCTTACTGCTTTTGAGATCTTTGTAAAGATTTTTGCAAAATATCCAGATTTAAGTGAGAAAGGCAGAAAAAAATCCACAAGCCGTCTGGTATTGGAATCAGCCAGTTACAGTCTTGGGATGTTATATGCTTGCGAAATTTTGCGTGTTATGAACTATGACAGTACTGCACAATTTTGGTTTGAGTTACTTCCAAACACTTCAAATGCTTTCAAATATCTTGATGGCTTCATCCACCTTCATCATTATGTACTTGTTGTATGTGGTGCGACCAATAAGCGAGCCCTTATATATGTAATGAAAAATATTTGGATGAACTTGAATGTGTGTCAATCAGTGGCTTTCGCATTGTATCAGTTGCAGAAGTTTGGTTGCAGATAAAATTGAATTTTACCAATGTACAGTTCACCAAGCTCACAAATGTCAAGTTATCATTTTAAAAGACTTGAAATCGATCTGCTTTGTGTCATCCTGGGTCATCCTGTTTTTGTTTCATTTTAATTCAATGAGTTTCCCTTGAGAGTGAACTGTGCCTGACAGATAAAATGGTTCATGCAATCAGTTCTTTATTTCAAATTTGAAGCATCTCTTAGATCTGCTTTTATCCAGCACCCATTTCAATCATAAACATATTCATTGTGCAGACATTTGCATGTAGTCTGCTTGTGCTTCACGTCTTTTAGCCTACATAAGTCTGCCTGTATCCTCAATACAGCATTCCAAATGATTCGTTATTCACACCTATCCCTGAATGCTCCGATGTCCTGTGCTCTTGTGCTGCAGGTCACCTAGACTGGAAGGACTTATTCTTCTACAGCAGGCGACCAGGTCATTTGTTATCTGAGTCCTGGCTCCCAGTGTATATTGTCAAGCTCCAGGTTTTATGACCAATCCTGGAGGATCACAAGCAGATAAAGATCATCCAAGCAGAAGATAAATCTCAAGTAATTCTTTATCTGCATTCTCAGACCGACATCTCTGGATTAATTGACTGTGTAACATTTGGTGCACCATGACAGCCACATTTGCTCGAACAGAAATGTGTGCTGTAAACCATGCAAAGAACTAAATGTTAGGTTGCTTCTCAACTTCTTTAACTCAAAATATAATTATAATTCTCTCAACCTTCTTATTCTTAGGAGACCTGCAAATAGCGGAGAAATTTCAGTGTATTGATGAGCCTTAATACCACACAAGCCACCGAAACTAATATCTAGACTTTTGAGCCTGACTGGCGAAGAAAAGGCAGCTGCTCTGGATCCAAATGGATGGAAATAGATTGCAATGGATCCCTTCATCTCTGAGTAAACAGCGGCATCTGTCCCAACATGCATCCCACCCTGCAGCCTACCACAGCGCCATCTCCCGGGTGAAATGGCATTGACCTCTGCTTTGTCTTTATTTGCTCCTCACAAACAGGAATCTTAGGTTTCATGCCTTGTCTTGTGCTGAATGCAAAAATACAACAGACAAAAACGGCTGTCCCAAAACTTCCCCATAAGCCTGTCAAACATCATGATCATCCGTGCCTATAAGCCTGCTCTTTCTCATGTTTCAATCACTTAGCGAAGCCTCCATTCATATGGCTTTTGCACATTGAATTTTCAATAAGGCATAGAAAAAATCAGAAAAAATACAAGGGAAATATTTTCAAGTCAAAGAAAGTTGGAGAAGGAACTTCAAGTCAAACACACGAGACAAAGAATAAAATAATTTCTTTATATAGATTAATGTGAACTTCAACAGCCTTGTAAAGTAATATGTGTATATGGCTGCTGCAATAATATACTTTGTGAGACTTTTGTGGAGAATAAACCCAACACATCATGAGGTCAATGGCTGGCAGTAGTATTTCACAGATGTTCACAAAAGCTGAATAAAAGGCTCAAAGAAAAGCTTAGAAAAGCACAGGGCCAGTGGGCCACCATTGTCTGTGAGCTGGTGATTTGAGTCAGTGGATGAATGTCTTTCTTGATTCAGATCATTTCCATCTTGTGCCAGAGGATACTACTATAATATGCAAGTAATGTAGGACATAAATATAGACACAATATTGGATTTTGAAAAGTAAAATAAAGAAGAGAAGCCTAAAAGTCCATCAAAGGAATTGACAATTTGTTCAACAACTCTTTAGCAATAGTTCCCATTTTCATCGTTTCCTACAAATGATGGCATTGTTTCATGCACTGTGTCGGACTGAAAGCATAAAGGCATAATGTAAGCAGGTGAGAGACACTAATAACTGAAGTTAAGCCTTTGCGTTGATCTTGGAGGGTGCAATGACCCAAAGTGTCGGCATGCATGCAGTGCAGTCCCTCCTTGCTGTTTGTGCAGTATTATGTGAAAAGCATAACAGCTATAAGGAGATGGAACAACAGAACAATGGGAGGTCTTCTCAAAGTCCTGTGTAATACAAAATGCTGTAAAGCTACAAATAATTTTGACAGTACCTCTCCCTATCCATCTATCAACATTATTCGTATATCTGCAATTCTGCATCATATCAATAGTCCAATTTGTATTAGTCGTTCTGCGTGTGATATAAGTTGTTCCTTTGATTTGTGTTGCCTTTTGCTTACTGATGTGGATTCAGGAGCTGATAAAGGGATGCCACATATCTTAGTGCTACAAACAAATGTAAACACAACTGACTGATATATGCAGCGGTCAACAAATGGTCACTCTATTCTTGTCCAGAGTAATTTATTTATCTTCTCAGCCAGTTCTGGCCTCCGTAGCACAAGCATGCAGTTCATATTAGTTTATGTTTCTCTCTGTATTTAATATCTGTTCAGTCGTTATGTTTAATCTACAACGTTCTATATGGTGATATTACAATGTGGTTTATTCAGTATTACATTTTCAGTGCTTTGCTAAATTGTTTCCATCTTGAAATTGAGTGTCTTGATAAAAGAGCTTCTCATTGAGCACATGTTGTAATTCATGAGATGCCTTGTGGGCTACACCAACATCATGAAGTGTCTAAGCGATGAGTCTGAATTATTATGTGTGTTATGATTTCATGTAAACATCAGATTTTTTTTTCTGTGCTATTTTAATCATTGAAGGAACTTGGCTTTGGAGTATCGTACCAGAGCTACCAACTTGGCTATTACACAATGCAAAACATGCAATGAAAGTCTTGTAGTCTCCTGAGAATCTATTCTGTAATATATACAGTATCACTAAAATCGATGGTCTTCAATGAGCAGCATTGGCAACATCTTCAGGGGCTAAAAAATTAAAAGGTTCAATGAATTGAAGATGAGTATGTGAGGGCTAGTCAGATCCAAAATCCATGCAGTTTTGAGTCTTTTGGGGTCTATTCTTGTCTCTTTCTGTCAGTGTAAGTGATGTCTTGAAAACACAAAAGGACTGATGTTGTCTAACATAATTACATTTTCTACAGCTTAGGTTTTTTTGTGTATGTAAATCGTGTTCTAACAAAAGTTACAGGCAGGGTGCGTCTTGCAGAGGTTATTGATAGCAGAGATTCTTGAAGCCAAGCCATTGGTGGTTTCAAATCTGCCAAGAAATATCCTGTGCAATTCTTAGATTGCAAGATGAATTGTGACAGTAAATTTAAAGGTCAAATTTAATTCCTGGTCCCACTGAGAACTGTGTGTGTTTTAGGCTGTACTTTTCACCAGTGCTATCTGTATAGAGTTAAGTTCTCAAATGTATTGCAGAGGCAGCGAAGCACTTGATGTGAACACTTCAGTATTTTGAGCCCAAACAAAACATCTTCAAAGGCCAAGGCAAACAGAACAAGACATTTCAGCAGTCTGGTTTGGGTGAAAAGCTTAGTTTGTTTACATTTGTCTTAATTACTGGCTCTGTACTGTATCCCAGTTTAAATTGCTCACATTATCATCATATGCATGATATTCTGCTCCATTGTTATTGTTTGAGGTTAAATAATTCACATTTAGGGAGTTTAGTAGTTTAATTTTTCTATTGGGAATTACAAACATGAGCCTTCCCTTTCAGTGTTCTCTTGAGAACCATTTTTGTTAAACATCAGTTTGGGAATTAGCATTACTCAATACCCATGACCTCTATTGTGCTCAACTGTTGAGAAGTTAGGTGTTCTGTTTAATTGGACAAAAAATAGAAAAAGGAGGCCACTTTTTCCAAATCTTCTTGGAACAACTTATAAGTATATAGGCCACTTTCTATCTTGATATTTGTTAACACTACAGCAATCAATCGAGAGTATACTATACAATACTATACATAAAGAATATGCTTTTCATTCAAGAAAGCAAATTATTTAAAGCTGTGAAAATTGTGTTTATTATAAGTGATATCTTGCTAAATCAAAATTGATGAGGGTGACATTTACTACAGGGTTTATCACTCCGCCACCAACAGATTTTCTGAGATACATGATCACATGATCTATCCTTCCCCTTGCCTCCTCCATCAGTAATATCTCATACAACCAGCTTTGTTTTAGCTTGATGGCCTGCTGACAGATATCTAAACACCAAGCAGTCATCAGTTGCTTTACTGGCTGGCACGCCATCAATATGTTTGGTATGCTTGAATAACACTTTTGAAGTACTGTAATCAGATAAACTGTGGAGTTAACTCATGCACCTCATTAGAGAAATCATAAAGTACCAACTACAGAGCATGTTGCAAAAGACAAACTTTGTAGCCAATACAGCTTTCAAATGAATTACAGATTATGCTTAAAAGATTACAGATGGCTGGCCAATACTCGATGGCGACATCTCTGATTTAATCTTGAAACAAACAAACCTCAATTTCAAATCTGCTTGTTTGTTCCACTCATCAACAAAGACCCACGATCTTTATGTGCTGCCTTAAATTAATTTAACGCCAGAGGTTTCCATGCATCCCCACACAACTTATTTTGAAACAATAAAATGTTCTAATAAAAGCCCACAAGTTATAATGAATTTCAAATTGTGCAGTTACTAACTCCCACAGCAAGGTATGAACCACGAGATTGGTTATTCTATGAGATGGAAATTCTGATGGAACAAATTCTCAGCATTTAACAGCCCAGAAGTAGGGATTTGGCTAACATATTGTATCTTTAGAGGTGCTCCTATTTAAGGGAAGTATCGAATGCTATCTGTGAATGCCATGAGACCAGTCCTCATGCAGTCTTCAGACGAAGTGCATAGTGCATAGCAAAGTAAGAATATCAGTGAGATATGTAGCCACATGTTTTCAAATATGATGACATTTTCATATTAAACTAAGTTCACGAGGAAAAAATTACCTTTCTTTGAAATGTTCAGACTGAAATATAAAGTACCAAAAAGTATTGAAACAAAGCACCGTTGACCTTCAATTTTCTGAACTCTGGGTTGCTGATCCTGTATGCTGCGAGCCTCACTGATCGCTACCCTGATTAAACACCACTGACGTCTGCAAACAGACCTGTTGTTTTGTGGCTGTGGAACAATTGGGCCTGATTTCCCTGAAGGCAGTTTCATTCAGGGGAAATTATTTCCCGGTTAAGGCAATCAACGGAGGGGCAGGGGGACAACGGGAAGCCGTCAGTGTCTAATTGGCCTCATTAGAAGTATGTGTATACACCATAGTGAGGTATTGGCTATGACAAATGGATAAGTCCAGAAATAGCACACTGATGTACGATAAGTAGCCATTTGTAATGTCCTCTGATCTCCAACTTGCTGCACTGATGTACTGGCGGACAGATACCATCCATTGTGGTTTTGTTTCGCCAAGTTTTCGTCATTCAACATCACCCCAGTAATTTTTCTTAAACATAATTTCTTTTACATGATAATTTGATTATGACACTCTGGACAGCCAGACAGTGATGTTTATCTCCAACATCAAAATCCCAAAATTGCACAATGTCATCCATTTGCTGCTAGAAAATATTTTTCCTGACATGCTGAAGAGGATACTATTACTATTGAATCGCATAGATATAGCAAGGATGGGAGGATTGGATGCTGGAATTATAGGAGGGGCATGAGATGGAGAGAGCTGATTGAGGAAAAACAGAACATTGTTGACTTGAATTTTCAAGTTAGAAGGGGAGGACAAGAGTATGACTTGATGTATTCCAAATCTCCTCCTCTCTTTCCAAGCTGATCCATCAACAGTCAAGCGAGAACCTTTGGGGAGGAGAGCAATTTGACGGAAGCTGAAGCATGAGCAACAACTGAAGTATCACTGGCCTCAGTAGCATCAGTAGTCAGCCTCAGTACCCTCATCACTTGAGCAATGAGCATCAACTATCTTGGGAAAATATCTATTAGAGACGTATTTGATTTGATTTTTGATTTGATTTATTCAACAAATTCATCTGTGTATATATATACAACGAATGTGCAACATTCTATGAAATAACCAGATGTGGCCTAATGATATGGAAACACTAGAAATTATTATAAATCATTCAGATTTCACTTGCCAAGTGAAACATCAGTGCCTTGATAAGCCTTAATGTCACACTTCTGACTTGCATGTAAGCCACCTTCTTGCAAACCTATATCTAGATCTCCCTGCCTGACTGGAGAATTGCTTCGGCTTCTTCCTTAGTTGTGGACAAATTATGGAATGCTGAGAGAACCTGCTCTGGATCCAAATGGATGGAAATAGATTGCAATGGATCTCTTCATCTCTGAGCAAACAGCAGCATCTGTCTCAACATGCATCCCACCCTGCAGCCTATCACAGCGCCATCTCTTGGGTGGAATGGCATTGACCTCTGCTTAGTCTTTATTTGTTCCTCACAAACAGACATCTAAGGTTTCATGCCTTGTCTTCTGTTGAATGACAAATTACAATAGATAAAAAAGGCTCTTCCAAAACTCCTGCTAAAGCCTTTCAAACATCACGACCATCCAATGGCATCCATGCTTATAAGTCTCTCTTCTCCTGTGTCGCAATCACTTAGTGAAGTCTTCATTCGTGTGGCTCAGGCTCTGCATACTGGATTTTCTATAAGCAATAGGAATGTTTATAAAGTATAAAGTGTGAAAGTCAAAGAAAGTTGATAAAGAAATTTTGAAGTCAAACACATGAGACAAAGGAATAATATTCTTTTGATAAATTAATATGAACCACATAATTGTTTATCACAACTTTCAGAAATGGCAGTCCCTTCTGTAAGATTACAGCGAAACACTTTGATATAGAATTAAAGTGAACTGTGGCACTGTGAAAATAGCACTTCGAGGGTCATCATGCCGATGATTTATCATGATCATACCCAATACTTCCAATGCTAATTTGATTGAAGGAAACTTATCCCATTTGTTGGTGACAGCCAAACGAAAGGATTATGCATCTGATTTTCACTCTATAATTTGTTATGAGAAGTCAAGTGGCTCACTCTTGATCATGACTAATCAAACAGCCTCTATGTTTCCCATGTTGAAAATAGAGAAGATGACACTTCATCGGCTATCATGAGTCACAAAGTGCCATTTTCACAGTGCCACAGTCCACTTTAATTCTATATCAAAGTGTTTCGCTGTAATAAATCATATGCTGGCCTGGCCTATTGCAAGTCTTTACATCTCTGCTTTACCAAACATATTAGGGTTTGGAATAGTTGGTTATTCAAAAGCATTTCAGGACATTACCAACCTTTCAAAGTGCTCAGTGCCCTGCAAATATTTGACTCGATTATTAAGGTCCGCCTGTCAATGCAGGTGGTTCAATATCTACACTCAAGAAAGTTTGAGGAAGTTGGCTCATGCAACCAAGTCTTTATATCAACTTGGTGTCAAGCTAGGACATTTGTTAAACAACTTTGTATTCATTGTTCGCATTTTCATTGTTTCCTGCAAGTGATGACTTCAGGCAAATAATGTAAGCGGCTGAGAGACACTAATAAATGAAGTTGAACCTTTGTGTTGATCTTGGAGGGTGCAGCAACCGAAAGTGTCGACATGCATGCATGCATTCCCTTCTAGTTATTTATTCAGTATAATATGGAAAGCATAACAACGTCTTCGAACAGGAACAACAGACTCACGGGAGGTCTTCTAAAAGTCCTGTGTAATACAAATTATTGTTAGGCTACAAATAATTTTGGAAGAACCTCTCGTTGCCATCCATCCATCACAATATTCATCTATCTGCAATTCTGCATTGTATCAATACACCAATCTGTATCGGTTGTCCTGAGATGTCCTTTTGATGTAGATTGTTTCCTTGATTCGTGTTGCTTTTGCTTACTGATGCAGATTCTGCAGCTGACTGAGGTATGCTGCAGATCCTGGTGTTGCAAACAAATGTAAACACAACTGACTGAAATGTAGTGGGCAGCAAATGGTCACTCTATTGTTGTCAAGAGTATACTTTATCTTCTCAGCCAGTTGTGGCATCCATAGCACAAGCATATAGTTAATAAAAGTTTCTGTTTCTCTCTGTATTTAATATCTGTTCAGTCGTTATTTTCAATCTACATTCTATGCAGATATTACACTATGGTTTATTCAGTATTACATTTTCAGTGCTTTGCTAAATTGTTTCCATCTTGACATTGAGTGTCTTGATAAAAGAGCACATGTTGTAATTCATGAGATGCCTTGTGGGCTACACCAACATCATGAAGTGTCGTCTGGATAATTATGTGTGTTATGAATACCTCTGATTTTGTGTAAACATCAGCTTTTTCTCTGTGCTATTTTAATCATTGAAGGAACTGGGTTATGGAGTATCGCAACATAGCACCCAACTTGGCTATTACACAATGCAAAACATGCAATGAAAGTCTTGTAGTCTCCTGAGAATCTATTCTGTATTATATACAGTATCACTAAAATCGATGGTCTGCACTGAGCAGCATTGGCAACATCTTCAGGGGCTAAAAAAATTAAAAGGTTCAATGAATTGAAGATAGGCATGTGAGGGCTAGTCAGATGCAAAATCCGTGCAGCTTTCAGTCTTTTGGGGTCTATTCTTGTCTATTTCTGTCGGTGCAAGTATATTAAAGATTAAAAAGACTGATGTTGTCTAGAATAATTTAAAAAACCGCACCTTAAATGTTTGATGTTTTGTGTAAATCGTGTTCGAAAAAAGTTGGAGACAGAGCGCATCTTGCAGAGGTTATTGATAGCAAAGATTCTTGAATCCAAGCCATTGGGGATTCAAATGAGCCAAGAAATATCCTGTACAATTATTGACTTGCAAGATGAATTGTTACAGTATGTTGAGGTGGCATTTCCTGCAACTTACTTGCCTAATTGTGTGGAAGCAGTAGAAAGGTCAGTTTTAATTCCTGGTTGCACAAAGAAGCTGTTTGTGTTGTACTCTGTACTTTTACAGTGATATCTGTAAAGTTAACTTTCATCTCAAATGTATTGCAGAGGCAGCGAAGCACTTGATGTGAACACTTCAGTATTTTGAGCCCAAACAACACATCTTCAAAGGCCAAGGCAAACAGAACAAGACATTTCAGCAGTCTGGTTTGGGTGAAAAGCTTAGTTTGTTTACATTTGTCTTAATTACTGGCTCTGTGCAGAACCCCAGTTTAAATTGCCCACATTATCATCATATGCATGATATTCTGCTCCGTTGTTATTATTTGGTTCCGGAAAATTCACATTTAGGGAATTTGGTTGTTGAATTTTTCTATTGGGAATTACAAACATGAGCCTTCCATTTTAGTGTTCCCTTGAGAACCATTTTTGTTAAACATCAGTTTGGGAATTAGCATTACTCAATACCCATGACCTCTATTGCAAAGCATTAAACTCATATGCTGGACCTGCCCATGAGTCTTAATTAATTATAAATGAATTTCGACATGCACATTGCACAATACATGCTTAATTTGGAAAACGGACAAAGTGATAATTAATGAGTGATGTTGCGCTTGATCACATTGTATTATTTATATTGTCACAATGTGTATACGTAATCCCAAGTACTGTTTGGGAAAAACATACTAAAGCTTGGATACAATTGGAGGACCTGTTGCAAATGCCAACTCTTTCAGCAGTCGCCCTCCATGATCAGGTGCAATTTCATGGCTACAGAAGGAGGCGAACAGATGTGCTCATACTGTTGAGAAGTAAGGTGTTCTGTTTAATTGGACAACAAATAGAGGCCACTTCTTTCTAGTCTTCTTGCAACGTATTTGAGGCCAATCACTTGGGATTACATAAAGAATACCTTTCTATTAATTACTTAGTGTGACCACACAAAGCAAACTATTTGAACTTGTGACAATTGACGAAAAATAAGACAAATTTTAAACGATATCATGCTCTGTTGATGGAGAGGATGGATGTTTTGCTGCAGGTTTTTCAATCCGGCCACCCACAATTTTTCTGAGATACATCAAATAATGATCATGATCTATCCCTGATCCTGCCTCTCCCCTCCTCCATCAACCCAGTAATATCTCAAGCAACCAGCTTTGTTTCAGTTTGATGGCCTGCTGGATGGTATCTAAACACTAAGCAGCCATCAATTTGTTTGGTGTGCTTGAATAACACTTCTGAAGTACTGTCATCAGATAAACTGCAGAGTTAACTCACCTCATTAGAGAATTCATAAAGTACCAACTACAGAGCATGTTGCAAAAGACAAACTTTGTAGCCAATACAGCTTTCAAATGAATTACAGATTGTGCTTAAAAGATTACAGATGGCTGGCCAGAACTCAATGGCAACATCTCTGATTTAATCTTGAAGCAAACAAACCTCCATTTCAAATTTGCTTGTTTGTTCCACTCATTAACAAAGACCCACAATCATTATGTGCGGCTTTAATTAATTTCACATCAGAAATTTCCATCCATCCCCGCAAAACTTATTTTGCAATGACAAAATGTGCCAATAAAAGCTCAGAATTGGATGGACTTCCAATTTTGCCATTACCAACTCCCATAGCAAGGATTGAACCATTTGAACCATGAGAATGGTTATTCTATGAGATGGAAATTTTGATGGAACGAATTCTCTGCATCTAACAGCCCAGAAATAGGGACTTGGCCAACAGATTGAAGTTGAGTACTCCTATTTATGGGAAGTATCAAATGCTATCTGGGAATGCCAGGAGACCACAGAGGCTGCCCTGGCCAGTTCAATCCTCATGCAGTCTCCTCATGAAGTGCGGGGTGGCAGAGAAGAGTATTTGTGAGATATGTAGCCACATGTTTTCAAATATGATGACATTTTCATATTAAACTAAGTTCATGAGGAAAAAATTACCTTTTCTTGGAATTTTCAGACTGAAATATAAGTACCAAAAAGTATTGAAACAAACCACTGTTGACCTTCAATTTCCTAAACTCTGGGTTGTTGATCATGTATGTTGTGAGCCCAACTGAGGTCCACCCTGCCTAAACACCACTGACGTCTGCAAACAGACCTGTTGTTTTGTGGCTGTGGAACAATTGGGCCTGATTTCCCTGAAGGCAGTTTCATTCAGGGGAAATTACTCCCCTGTTTTAAAGGCAATCAACAGAGGGGCAGAGGGACAGAGGGTAGCCATGAGTGTCTAATTGGCCTCATTAGAAGTATGTGTATACGCCATAGTGAGGTATCGGCTGTGACAAATGGATAAGTCCAGAAATAGCACACTGATGTACGATAAGTAGCCTTTTGTAATGTCCTCTGATCTCCAACTTGCTGCACTGATGTACTGGCGGACAGATATACCATTCATTGTGGTTTTGTTTTGCCAAGTTTTCGTCATGCAACATCACCCCAGTAATTTTTCTTAAACATCATTCCTTTTACATGATAATTTGATTCTGACACTCTGGACAGCCAGACAGTCATGTTAATCTCCAACATCACAATCCCAAAATTGCACAATGTCATGCATTAGCTACAGGAAAATATTTTTCCTAACCTGCTGGAGAGGATACTACTACTAAATGGAGTCAATTTCAGAGTGCTCTTGAAGTTGAATTTTAACTTTCTGTTTATAATATGACCTTTAAGACAAATACTAAGCTAGTTAACTTTGGAGACTGTTCATACTTGTATTACAGCAAGGATGGGAGGATTGGATGCTGTAATTATGGGAGGAACATGAGATGGAGAGAGATGATTGAGGAAAAACAGAACATTGTTGACTTGAATTTTAAGTTAGAAGGGGAGGACAAGTGTAAGACTTGATGTATTCCAAACCTCCTTCTCCTCTTTTTCCAAGCTGATACATCAACATTCGAGTGAGATCCTTCAGGGAGGAGAGCAATTTGACGGAAGCTGAAGCATGAGCTGAAGCATGAGCAACAACTGAAGTATCACTGGCCTCAGTAGCATCAGTAGTCGCCTCAGTACTCACATCACTTGAGCAATGAGCATCAACTACCTAGGGAAAAGATCTATTAGGGACTCTGGGCTGAGTGGCTTTTATGCACAAAAATGTATATAACTCCCAAAAAGAGTTTATACCAAGTCCTACCCCTCCAGACCTATTTCTAAAGCTCTCTGCTACGAAACTGACCTGACACTATAAGTGAAATGTAATTTGTTGGATGGTCTCTTGAGAATTGCTCTAAACCTTTGCTAAATTGTTGAAATGGATATGTTATGAGGATCATATGGAAATGGAATGGCATTTAATGTCATCCCATAAGAAAATAATTTAGAAAGTTGTGCTTGAGAAGTAATTTAATATACTAACTTAAAGTGTAAACCTGCCATATATAATATCTGCATGTACTGTTGATTTAATTGAGAACTGCAGCGAGCTAACATTTTCCATACAAGCAACAGAGCTCTTAGAGAAGGATGTGCATCTTTAATGCAATTTTCAACTAGTATACGTCCAACTGCGATCCTGCTTGGTTGTCTATGTCTTTTCTTTGATATCTAAGGCTTGACGTCTATACCAAAACAGACAATTGTTTACTTTTCGATGATCTTTTTTTTTGTGTTCTACGTTTCTATTTTTTGCTGGGCAATGTTTTCCAAACTGAACAATGAAATATTTGCCTGTGTTTATCAGGTATTTTCTCTGAATTGCTGCTGCGAGAATGATTCGTGATTCCTCACGTTCATGCAGTCTGGTTGGCTGGAGTTTCATGTAGTAACCATCAGTCACGAACAGAATAAATTGTCAATGAACCCCAGTGTGACCCAACCCGTAATAGGTAATGAAACATGTGCATGAGGTGGGTTAAAATGATAGATGATGCCAGACACCAATTGAATGTGCTCAAAAAATACTAAGTGTATCGTGAAATCTTGCCAATGAAATATATTGTGTAGGGTGTATTTAAATGAGCACAAGAAAACAGTTTTAAGACTGCAGAATGACGATCAGCTACAAATGGCAGATCTGTGTGAAATGCAAGTGCCATGTTCATGCACATTTTCCACAGAAGCATGTGAATAGAATCAGGCCTGAAATGGATTGACCTGCCTGAAATCAACATTGATTTTTGATTTAAGCTGGGTCATTACTTATTGTATTTTGCATTTCATATCTGATATTCAACTCTGCAGCGTACATCAAATGTGAAGAATGAGGCCATCACATTAATATTGCAAAGCGCTTAGTGGGGTGAATGTGTGAGCACTCTCTGATAAATTCCATCATCCATTTTACTTCATGCAGTGTTGCTTCTCTCAAGATCATTCTTTGAAGCATCCAAATTAAAGATGGTATTCATAAAGGCACATTTTCATATTCAATAATCAATTGAGATCAAAAGATATAAATTAAAACTTAAGGGCTCTTTTCATAAGATCAATCGATTAATTTTCCTTTGCCCATCATCAACAATCCCAGTTTTGATTAAAGAAATCAAATTATTATATTGCAGTGAAAAACCACTGAAAGAATTAGAAATAAGGGGCCAAAAAGGCACAAAGCTACCAAGCTTGAATACTACTGAACTTTACAAAACAATGAAATGGCAAACAGAAAACCCCTTTAATGCTTTAAAAAGAGAATTGATTTGATGTAATTGAAAAGCTCTACGACCAAGAGATGGCCCAGACGTCAAGCAAGATAAGGTCTCTTATTGTTACCACAAGGACAAATGCCAAGAAAGGGGTTCTGCAGCAGCAAGTTCAGTGTTGTATACAGAATAAGTTTTACCAAATGTTATAGTCTAATTCTTGCAAACTTCGTCCTACCCTGGGCTATTTGAAGCAACTTTACCCACTTAGCTTTCTCTTGGTTGACCAGATCAAGTCCAGTTAACTTTATTGTATCCCGAAGGTAATTAGTTGCCATACATGCTCATAAAATTGATCAAAAACAACAAATTTATCGTAGAAATGTGCTGTTATGGTGCCTCATTGCTTGTGGCACAAATGAGAGTTTGTATCTATTGGTCCTTATCAAAGGGAGTCCATCCTGCCACTTCTCACATTGATAGCATTGTCAAACACACCGTGTAGGGGATGAGAAGAATTATTCACGACTTGCTTCGTTTTGCCTGAAAATCTGATTATGAGCTCCCATACCAGAGTTGGCGATTATATAGAAAAACTCAGACACCTATTCCCTTTCAAGACTGACCAAGAGCAGCCATGATGTTGAAGTTGTTTCCATTAGGAACATATTGTCTAAACACAGCCTGTTTACAAACAGAGCAGTTTGGAGGCATGTTATTGATTATTCTGGACAACTGGAATGACAATGACAGACAATGTGCTGTGCTAACACACGATCCACAATCCACAAGCTATCAAGTTTTGGCATTCAAGCCAATCATTGTTTGGAACTACACGAAACTTCACTGGGCTCTGCAAGAAACTGATTGCATGAACAGGATTCATTCAGTTCAGTTTTTTCTGAGAACTGTCCGTCCCAAGCAGGTACTTCCAACTCTCCCATCAGGAAATCCATCTGCGAAAGTTGACTCTGAATTGGGAATCTTACTCTGTAATGGTTTTTTTGTCCCCTGATGATTGGAATGACAATTTCCACACAAGGACGGTTCCAGGAAGTATATTTATGGCTAGTTCTCACGGAGACGTAACAGAGGGTTTAAGTGACGGCGTTTCTTATATTTCCAGGAAAGGGCAAAGATTTGAGCATGTTCGCCGTCAATTTTGGCTTTACGGCGCAACAGGAACAGCATGCGTCGCTTTAAGAGGTCTTTCTACGCAATTCCTAGAAATTTGACGATGCAGGAAAAAAAGATTCAACCGGTTGAATCTTTGCGAGGAAAGAAGTGGTGAAGCAAGAAGAAGCGTAAAAAGAAATCAGTGCGCGCCGCAGATTTTTAAAGTTGCGACGCACAAAGAAGAGCTTCGACGCAGAAACAGCAGTGTAGCAGAAAGCTCTTGCTTCATGTCACATGTTTCAGACACGCGTCGCGGAAAGACACATGTTCGACGCACGTGAGAGGGTGCGCGCCGCGTCTTTTGGACCCCCAATGCAGCAGACAGAGTGGCGCCTGAGTGCATGCGTTGTTCTATTTTTAGCATCAACCCTTTGTCTGCGTGTCACCCTCTTTTTGCGCAGCGGCTGGGGCAGCAGCAGCGAAGCAGGGGGGGCGAAGGAGGGGGAAAGAGGCGGTCCGCACCCTGCATATATATAGAGGAGGCCAGTTTAGAGCACCATACCCACTCAGACCTTCGACCAGAACACACCTAGAATCCACGACACTATTATCAACTGCTACATTTGCTGCTACTTTTGTTGCTACAATTGTACTTCAAATTGCTGCTACAACATGGGACCAAAGAGGAGAAAGGGCACCGTCGTCACCAGGGCACCAACCAAGCTCAGCACCAGGTCAACACTCCACACTCCTGGGAGCACTCCAGTGACAACTCCAGCTACAACTCCAGCTGCAACTCCTCTCCATGAACCTTCAGATGCTGCAGTGACTGCCTTCTTCACTACAGCCATGGCAGACCTCTCTCTACCTGGGCTCTACACCTCCACTACAGCTGGCAGCCAGACGAAGACCACCACTTCAACCACCAAAGCCACTGTCGTCAGCGAGACCATCTTCGAGGGCCGGCCAGAAGACAGCACAGACGAAGATTCTTCAGTTGAACTCTTTGAAACTGATGAAGGAGACAAGCCTGCTGCCAAGTCTGCTGACAAGCCTGCTGCCAAGTCTGCTGACAAGCCTGCTGCCAAGCCTGCTGCCAAGCCTGCTGCCAAGCCTGCTGCCAAGTCTTCCACGGGTCTTCCAGAGCCTACTGCCAAGTCTACTCCAAAGAAGACTCCAAAGAAGCAGACTCCAAAGAAGCAGACTCCGAAGAAGCAGACTCCGAAGAAGCAGACTCCCAAGAAAACAGCAGAGAGCCAGCCTGTTCTTGCTCTAGACAGAGTGGCCATCCATGAGGACACCTTCGAGGAGGAAGAAGACTCTGCTGATGAGACCCCTGCAGCTGCTGAAGCCAAGTCCAAGGGCAAGAAGGGCAAAGGGAAGGCCCCCAAGAAAAACATCAGGAACAACCTGGGCATCACAGCTGAACAAGAAGATGACCTCATCAACTGGTACAAAGAGCATCCTGTGCTGTACATGAAGGGCACCAGAGGCTACAAGGGGAACGAGAAGCTGCTGCTGGACTCAGAAAAAGCAAAGGAGCTGGGCCCCAAGTACACCTCCCAGGACATCTTCAACTGGAGGAAGACAGTCCGCACTCACTTCTCCAGACTCGTCAGGCCTGAAGCTTCAGGAGCCGCCAGGAAGGAGACGCTCACAGAGAGGGACGAGTACATCCTGAACAACTGTCGGTTCCTGAAGGACTCCATCGTCCACAAGCCAGGGAAGGAGCTGTCCGCCATCTCTCAACTGTCTGCCAACCGGCCAGCCTCAGACTCCGATGATGAAAGCTACAACCCTGAGGATTCCCTGCCAGCTTCCTATGACATGCCGGACCTGCCACCTGAACAGCCAGCACAGGACAGACCTGACAGCCAGCAGTCCCAAGTCTTCCCTGGAGCACCAAAGCCTGGAGCCGCTGCCAAGGGAACCAAGAGGAAGGCCCCAGGAGATGAAGCCATGCACTCCGCCATGCACGTCATCGCAGGCAGCATGCAAGCCATGTCCTCCGCCAAGAAAATCCTGAAAGGCTCTGGCTGCAAGATGTGCCCCGACCACCAGGAGTTGACACCCGAGCAGGAGTACTGGAGGATGAAGTGCCAGGACCTGTACCACGTGGGAGTGCACGCCAGCCCTGAAGTCCGAAGGAAAATGGTCAGGACCATTGCAGAGGCCGCCCTCTTCTGGGACAGGGAGAGTGAGATGGATCATGCCAGCCGCCAGTCAGGTCATCATCAGGAGCAGACCTTCCAGCCTCCTCATCCTCCTCAGCGCCTGCAGATGCCACCTCCTCCTCCTCCTTCTTCGACGTATGTGCCATCCCACCACCAGCACCATCCCCAGGCTTCCAGCAGCAGCCATCACTACCAGCAGCACCAGCCCAGGGAAGGAGGATCCTCCAGGCAGACTCCCAGCTACACCCCGATGCAGCCCAGCCACTCCACCATGACACTGATGATGGATGCTCAGGAGAGCCCCGAGAAGTACGGCTACCCCCCTGGACCCAGCTTTGGTCAACCGACCGCCCATCACCAGCACCAGCCTTCCCCTTCGCCCAGTTGGACTTCAAGTCTCCTTTCTCCACGAAAGTAGAAGACCAGATGCAGCAAAGACAACAAAAAACCTTGGCCCTTTTAAGGGCCACCAAATCCTCCCAAAAGGGCAGGCCACGTACACATCTTATGTTGACAAAAAAAAAGAGCTTGTGTTGACCGAAAAGAGCCAAAAAAGAGCAAAAAAAACGTTGACAATCCCCAAAAAAAAGTCCCCCAAAAAAAAAGTCCCCCAAAACAAAAGTCCGGTCCTGGCCTTCATTAAAAGTAATCACCTTCATAAAAGCAAGGTGCTAGTTCCCCCTTTCTTTGCCCCAAAACATACCAAGTGCAGCACTAGTACAAGTGCTGCATTCTTTGGTATAAACATATTTTTATTGCACTAGTACAAGTGCATGAATTTCTTAATTAAAATGTAATGCACTAGTACAAGTGCTTTGCTTTTAAAAATTGTGTTGGTTGGTTGCACTAGTACAAGTGCATCACTTTGTAATTTCACTTGTCTAGGGCAAGTGGCAGGTAGATAGCTAGATAGCTAGCTAGATAGATAGATAGATAGATAGCTAGATAGATAGCTAGATAGATAGCTAGATAGATAGCTAGATAGATAGCTAGATAGATAGCTTGATAGATAGCTAGATAGATAGATAGATAGATAGATAGATAGATAGCTTGATAGATGGAACACAATGCTCGTTACATATATACACTGCAGCAAAAGAAAAGCAGTTGTCGTCACTTTCCAGGGATTGGACTTGGATAGATAGATAGATAGCTTGATAGATAGCTAGATAGATAGCTAGATAGATAGATAGATAGATAGCTTGATAGATGGAACACAATGCTCATTACATATATACACTGCAGCAAAAGAAAGCAGGTGTCGTCACTTTCCAGGGATTGGACTTGGATAGATAGATAGATAGCTTGATAGATAGCTAGATAGATAGCTAGATAGATAGATAGATAGATAGCTTGATAGATGGAACACAATGCTCGTTACATATATACACT
The DNA here is from genome assembly GCA_026936325.1 of Platynereis dumerilii. NCBI lineage: Eukaryota > Metazoa > Annelida > Polychaeta > Phyllodocida > Nereididae > Platynereis > Platynereis dumerilii. The sequence continues at coordinate 2,668,219 of JAPTHN010000007.1, forward strand.
GCAGCAAAAGAAAAGCAGTTGTCGTCACTTTCCAGGGATTGGACTTGGATAGATAGATAGATAGCTTGATAGATAGCTAGATAGATAGATAGATAGATAGATAGATAGATAGCTTGATAGATGGAACACAATGCTCGTTACATATATACACTGCAGCAAAAGAAAAGCAGTTGTCGTCACTTTGCAGGGATTGGACTTGGATAGATAGATAGATAGCTTGATAGATAGCTAGATAGATAGATAGATAGATAGATAGATAGATAGATAGATAGATAGATAGATGGATGGAGGGATTGATTGATTGATTGATTTTTGGGCTTGTTTTGTCAACATAGGATGTGTACATGGCCAGCTCAATTGGGAGGATTTGGTGGCCCTTAAAAGGGCCTGGGGTTTGTTGTTTTGAATAGATAGTCTGCATCTTCTTCAGATTTTCTCCAACTGCCAAGGGACACTTCCTGCCGGACTGTTGACCCAGTCACGTAGGTAGTCTCGAGCAGCCTTGGCATCTCTGGAGGCATTTCCGTGTCGAAGTGGTTCTCCTAGGTCTCCTAATTGACGGTCTCCCCTCCAAACTCCTTCAGTGACGTCATGTGTCTGTGGATCTTCTCTGTCCATCACTTCATTGTCACGGGCATGGTGGACGCCTACTCTGTCTCGCAGAATGTTGTGTAGAACACAAGCAGCCATTGTGATGTATGTCACTCTTGTAGGTCGTTGGGGCATGGTGGTCAGGAAGCATCTGAACCTGTGTGACAGCAGACCGAAGGCATTCTCCACCACTCTCCTGGCTCTTGAAATCCTGTAATTGTAGACTCTGGAAGCAATGTCAAGGTTCCTTCTTGGCACTGGTTTGAGCAGCCATGTCTTCAGGGGAAATGCCTCGTCACCCACGATGTAATATGGGAAAGGATTGTCTTCTGTGCCAGGTAGAGGTTCTGGAGGTGGTAGGCCTAGATCTTCCTCGTCCAGGAGTTGTCGAAGTACTGTGTCCCTGAAGACGCCGCCATCAGATGCACTTCCTTGACAGCCAGCCTGCACATAGATGAACTTGTAGTCGGCATCAACGAGGGCCATCAGGACAATGGAGTGAAATCCCTTGTAGTTGTAGAACAAGGAGCCTGCAGCCTTGGGACATCGGATTGCGACGTGCTTGCCATCCAGAGCTCCAATGCAGTTGGGCAAGTTCCATTTCGTCTCAAAAGCCTTGGCTATCTCCTTCCATCTTTCAGGTTGTGTGGGTAGTGCCAGCTGTCTTTCGAAGGCATGAACGATGGCAAGGCAGACCTCAGGGATGAAGTTGCAGATGGTGTTGGGTGCCACACGGAAAGCATAAGCTAGGGACTTGTAGCTGTTTCCTGTTGCCATGTACCTCAGGGTGATAGCCAACTTCAGACCAGGTTCCAAAGCCCTCCTCATGTTGGTGTCTTGCTTAGCGATGAGTGGTCCAACAGCTTCCAGGATTTCAGCAAAGATGGCAGGGGGCATTCTAGTGTAGTTGTAGTAGCCGGACACGTCACGCACTTGCAGTTCAGGCAGCAGTTGATGGAAGTGACCATGTTGTTCCCTCTGCAGCAACCAGTTGCGAATCCACCACCTTTTCTGTCTCCTGGCCCTCCTCCTCCTCTGTCTCAAATAGACAGCTCCGATAGCAACAGCAGCAGCACCAGCCACAACAATAATTTCTTCTTCATTCATCATGCATATGTTCAGTAGGCAGTCGTTGTGTTCTCATTGAAGGGCAATCAGCAAATGAAGCAAGGAGGTCCTCTGTGTCCCTTTTTATAATGACCAAAAGTGACTCCTGCAGCAGCCAAACACACTTTGCCGCAGCGCTGCAACAACAGACGTTCGTCGATGCTTAAGAGACCTTCGTCGCTGCTTAAGGCAAGGACGACGAAGAAGGTCAGCATCGACGCGCCTGTAATGTCCTCGGCGCTTTATGAATGCATGTGCGACGATGAACCATCAAGTTACGCAGTAACAAGTCCCTAAATGCGGCGTTGCATCCTTACAGTCTTCGGCGAGGCTGTCATTTTCAGCGACGCATCTTACCTCGGGTGTACGCCGAAGGTTTCCTGATGCGTCGCAGGTCGCCAATTTCAGACGTAGCTGCCTCACAACCATCAGCGGCGTAAGAGGAAACAACATTGGGCGAAGTAAAAGCAGCCTCGCCGAATTCCAAAACAAAGTGCGACGCGTCTGTTTGGAACTGCGCTGAGGAAAGAGAGGCGGAACGCGGCGAAGAAAGCTTAAGCAGCGCCGCGGACACCTCAAGACTCACCGCGGCTACTAACTTTAAGCGTCGCACATGACACTAATTGATTACGTAATGTGCCAAAACCAACGTTCTACGCCACAACCTTCCAAGAAATGACTTCTCTTGATGCGTCGCTCTCAAATCGCCGTCGTGAGAACTAGGCATTACTTGAGTGAGGAGCATTAGAAGGAATGTGAGCACATCAGGCTAATGGGTAGACATGGTCTGGCTTAGCAAGCAATTGTGCCTTTTTGCGTAAGAAAAATTATTTGGTCCGTCCTTTGTTAGTTGGTTCACATATCAGGCCTAATTTTGAATGTGTTGCATTGAACTACTGTAATTTGAAACACAAGTGATCATGATCAACATATCTTTAGCTGAGTTTTGCAATGTGGAATCCTTTGCCAATTTGACATCATGTATTAATCCTTCTCAGTTATCTGGGTCAAACTGATCAATGAAATGGCCCACGCGAGGACTTCTAGGCTGTGTGTGTTACTCCTTTACTGTCTGTGCCTTTTCCATTCCAATTCATCCAAATTCCCTTGGTGGTGAACTGTCAAAGACAGATAAACAGAGGTCCAATGGCCATCTCTATTGCCCATTAAGATAAAACTGTGTGATTTGGTATAATCCAAAATAATTATTTGACGATCTATAATAAGGCACAGAAACGTGGCAAGTAACAGAATGCTGTAGTTTATGCATTTGCTCCAAATGACCTCAGTACAATTTTCCATTCTGAATTGTCCTTCACACCTTTCCCAGCATGCCCCAGTGCACTGCAATACCCTCTTTTGGCAGGTGTTGTTGGTGGGTCACCTAGACAGGAAGGCCCTGAGCAGATTGACCCTTTATTGAGCATGTGCAGCAGGTGACCAGATCATTTGTTATTTGAGTCCCTGTGCTGGTCCAGCCTCCTGTTTTACGACCATTCCAGGAAGATTACTTGCAGATTATTGTTATCGAAGCTGCAGATAGCCTAGCATCCAGTTCTTGATCTGTGCCTTTTATCTCCATTCTATGTTAGGATTAATTTGATGTTTAACATGAACGGCACAGCAACATCTAGATTAAAGGTTCTTTCAAATAAGGTTTGCTGGATATTTCCAGCTGCAACCATATGTCTGGCAAACAGATACCTACATGTCACTCCTTTCACAATGTAATTTCACATTAACTTTAATAATTTTCCCTAGCATGGTTGACCAGCAAATACCGTATATTATCTTGACGTCAGTGGCTTTAATTGAAATCACAGTGTCAGTAAGTCTTGTGACTGAGTAAAAGCTACCTTCTTCTCATTATTCAATATTTAGGCATATGAACTAACCCTGATTTGGTTTGCTCCTTTGTTGAGAGTAGAAGAGGAGTATTATGGGATGTTGACAGACCCTGCTCTGGATCCAAATGGATGGAAATAGATTGCAATGGATCCCTTCATCTCTGAGAAAACAGCAGCATCTGTCTCAACATGCATCCCACCCTACAGCCTATCACGGCGCCATCTCTTGGGTGAAATGGCATTGACCTCTGCTTTGTCTTTATTTGTTCCTCACAGACAGACATCTTAGGTTCCATGCCTTGTCTTCTGCTGACTGCTGAGATCACAAAAGCTGTCTCTATATTCCCTCTAAACACTGTCACTGACCATGACCCGAGGTGCCTTGTAAAGCATCTTTTCCAATATCACAATCACTTATGGATGCCCCCATTCATATGGCTCATGTTTTGCACACTGAATTCCATTAGCCATAGAAACCTGATTTCTGCTCGTTATGTGAAAGTCAAAGAGAGCTAAAAAATCAGAGACAACAAACCCTCCCAAACCAAACCCTGGAGATATTTTGACCTTTTTCCTCCTTATATCTTCAAGCCATGGCATAACAAGATTAAGGGACTTGTCTTCACTGGTCCTATGCCTCATGACTCTGAGCCAGTTATATTTGATTACTCACAACTGGCTCAAATGCCCCACCAATCGGCCAGAATAGTTTTAATCCACATTAAGAAATTCCAGGCACATTTTGAGGAATAGAAAAGGCTGCGCTTGGAGCTGAGTAGAGGATGTTTTTAGATGCTTATAAATCAATGCAGGTGGTTCAACACAAGAGATAACTGCACAGACAGGTGTAATTCGTGAGATGCCTTGCAGGCTATACCAACATCATAAAGTACTGTATATCTGATATGTATGAATCAGATTTTTTTACGCTACTTTTAAAAATCATTGAAAGAATTGTATTTGGAGCATCACAGCATTGCACGCTACTGGGATCATACTTTGCTATTACATGTACACAATGTTCCCTCATGAGACTCCACTCTATATATACAGTAAAATCTGAAATCATCGATCCGCAGTATAGTAAGCACTGAGCTACTTTTAACAACCTCTTCCAGGATGAGAAGAAAAAACCTTGATGCAAGATGAGTTCTCTTATAGGCAGCTGGACCAGGGGTCTGCTATTGGTTAAAGGCAAAATCCATAGAGTTCTGAGGCTGTTGGTGTCTATCCTGGTCTCGAGGTTCCAAGTGCAGGTACATCAGATAGATGCCCAAGCCTCAAAGGCATGCAAACATGACATTAACATTAAGTTGTATTAGTCATAATTGCTGAGAGACAGTGATACAGTTATGATTATTTCAGAAGTCAGAGCCTGTCAGGCACCTGTTAAAAAAGATTGCTCTTCAAGTCAGGTTTCATAAAATTATGCAACACAGACACAGGAAAGTTTTTCAAACATGCTTCTCAGGGAGCGTAAGTCCCAAAACAGATCAAAGCTCTTGAGGTTGCATGTTTAATGTACATCTGGTCAAGGTTTAATAGTTGTATTTGATCGTGCAAATCCATCTTAAGAAACTTTTGTTAGATTGTGGTAGAGTGAATAGTAGGTTAATTGGCACAGCAACAGCATGGAGTCTGATGGAGATGACTCCCCACAAAAGATGCACTGAGTGATATTCAAATAGTGTAAAAATAGTCTAAACATCAATAGTACCTATGCTGATTCAACTGAGAAACTGTTTGGGATGCACTTTTCACTTGTGTCTACAGAAGCAGTTCTCTCTCCTCATAAGAAATGTACTACAAGGCACTACACTTCAAGCTGATTTATTTTGAGCCCAAACAAAACCACTTCAAAGAGCAAGGCATCATAACAAGTTATTTTGATTTCTTTTTGGACATACCTGATCTCTCATTTTGTCTAAATTACGAAATAGGTCCTGTTCATCTTTGTCTTAATTGCTTGACATGTGTCTTTCCTACCATGCACAATATAGATCATTCATCACTTATAGCATTGAAATTTTGTTTGAAAGGGAGTTGTACTTCATTGGGAAATTACACACATCCTGGCACCTCTCTAATCCATCACCCCTAAAAGCTCCTCATACTATCTTTGTTTTACGGATAACCCATTCCGGTGGTATCCAAAAAAGGCAGTGATTAGTTGCATCATTGTTGGCAAATTGTTGGATACTTTGTTTCTCTCAAAAGGAGAGTAATTTTCAGCAAATTGTAAATGATTGTTTGAGTTACTTAACTATGCATAATGCTTTCCACAATTCATGCAGGAGGAAAATTATGGCTGGGAGGCATCTGGAAGTAACACATTTGATACTGCCCAGAATAGGAGAACTAAGCAAAAATATATAGGTCCCTACTTCTGGGCTGTTAAATGCTGAGAATTTGTTCCATCAGAATTTTCATCGTATTATTAGTGAAAAGATCCCTTGGAGGAATGCTTGCTTGCCAGAATTTCCATCTCATAGAATAACCAATCTCGTGGTTCAATCAGCGAAGTGGGAATTGGAAATGGCAACATTTGAAATTCATTAAATTCTGAGCTTCTGCTGGAATGGTGCTGCACCCAAATTAGTTTGCAATGATGGATTATCATGGATACCTCTGGCGTCAAAAATATCATTAAAGCACTACACATGTTGATCATTGGCCTTTGTGGATCTGCTGAACAAACAAGTAAAGCTGAAATGGAGCTTTCTTTGAAATTATGAGTGCAAAGTTGTTTCTGTTTACATTCCAGAAGACCATATATATATTTGCCTTGGTTCATCAAATTCTCCATGCAGTCCCCATATTAATATAAAGTTATTTTAGGAATTACAGGGAAGCAGATTGAAAGCATTTATTTTACGGTCAAATGCTTTCAAGCAATTAAATGCTGGGGGAACACACTGAATTTGACAGAATGCTCTGATGATTAACTGGCAAATGTTTCTAATTTTAGCTATTTTTTTCTGAATTGCTAAAGCAAAACAGTTTATGATCTCTCTGGTTTGCTGGTAAAATATTACACACACCATTTCATACAGTAAGAACCAGTCACGAACAGACAGGATAAATTGTCCATGAAGAGAAATGACTAATGAGTTAATGAAACATGTGCATGGGTTGAGTTACATTACAACAGATCCTAATAACAACAGACAACAAAGAATCTTGGGCACCAGTGTCAGATGACCCATGTCACAGACAGAGCCAGGTAGATTAGATTCGTGGAGGTATCACGTGCATTAATGATGATAAAACCAGACAAAGGTTGGTTAAATAGAGGGAATTACATGACAAGGCCGGGGTGAGCTGATTCCCTGCCCAAATACACATGCGATACAGTCCGCCCCCTTTTTGAGACCTGATTAGACAGAACTCTCAAATGGCTTCACTTGGTTTAAACTCTTTGTTCTATTTCTGTTCCAGAAAGAAAAAACATGTGAATGAAATCAGGCTTGAAATGGATTGAAACCAACTTTGATTTTTGATTCAAGGTGGGTTATCTTTCATTGTGTTTTGCAATTCATGTTTTATCATTTAACTCCGTAGCGTACATCAAATGTGAGGAATGAGGCCATCGCATTAATATTGCAAAGCATGGGGTGCATGTGTGAGCACTCTCCTGCAGAATTCCATCATCCATATCTCACTTACATACTGCTTCTTTTAAGCTCCTCATAAAAATAAGATTTTTTCTCTTTCATGGTCCCACAACCACACATATGGAACTAACAGCTGACTTTGTGCACTCCACTGAACTGAGGTTCAAAACAGGTGAGTACAACAAACAGTCAATGCCAAACAATGCAAAACAAGATAATCAGCTTGCTATTTTGTAACAGGGTCAGACATAAGAATATATGACTAAGCCAGGGACTTTTTGCCCAAGAAAAGATAATTGAAACATTTGAGCATCCATTTATCCGCATGGAATTGTTCATGGACTATATTTATATTGCATGGGATATCTATTATTTGGAATGGCTAACAGGACAAATCCTAGGATACTTATTGACAAGAAAGGTAAGAGAAAATTCTCCTATGGCTATGTCAACACAGAATTTTTTGCCAACTCACATTGAAAGTTTGGAGGCTGTTAATCAAATATCAAAGATGTTTCATGATTACACTTCGCATAGATTAGGTCCACAGTGACTACGTACACAGTTCTAAGTGGTTTTCTATAGCTGACAGCAATTTGATTTTATATGAGTTGACTTTTTCTGAAACATGTGCTTTCTCCAAGCCAATGTTTTGATCAAACAGGAAGTCATGTCCAGCATGTACAGTGCTGCCACGCTGGTGCACCATGTGTTTGGAAACAAACATCCTAATCCATGCCATTCCAAGTTGCTACAGAGGTAGATATTTTTGACTTTCTAAAACCATTTTATCACCAAAGCATTCAGCAAATACAATTCAGTACCTTACCCATTGTGGTAAATTTACCCATGGTGAAGTAAGAGATGATTGAAGTATTGTACCACAGCGTAGTTAGTTTAGTTTATTGATTTACAACCAAATGGCTCCCAATCGTGCATCCATCAGCAGACCAACATAATAAAAAATGCCCAAAAAAGGGACTGGCAATGCAATGCAGCTATTAGAGGGAAGTTATTTGCTGTAATTAAGAGCTTTATGACCAAGAGATGGCCAGTGAGGACCCAGAGGTCGACCCTTGGCATGACAAGGTCTCTTATTGTTCCCATGAGGATAAATGACCAGAAAGGGCTTCTGCAAAAGGTCTAGTAGCTTATAATGACGATTCCTAGATCAATTGTATCACCAAAAGCTCTTATGTACATTAAGAAGGAGGACAGACCAAAAAGGGATAACATATGATACTCTGGGCAAAATTGAAATAACCAGTCACTTAAGTGCCATTTATATTGTCAAGGCTTTGTTCAATCCAATTTAACTAAATCTGTATGTGTAGCTGCTTTCTTCTTTGCAGTGGCAAAATAAGCAAAGTTAAACACAGCACCAATCAAACTGTTTAATCTGGACAATCAATATTGAAAACTTAATTGGGTCCCACACCGCCAATTTCTCATCATGCCATCACCATTTTCAGTCATCTGCGTGGGTCACACTGATCAAATGAATATAGGCCAGGGACTTCGTGTCTGTTCTATTCCAATTCATCCAAATTTCTTTGTGCTGAACTGTGAGAAACAGATTTTTTCGACAATCTAATTTGCATAAAAATATGGCAAGTATCTTCTCTGTTTTATGTATATTGCTCGAACTGAGCTCAATACAATATTCTCCAATGATCTGATCCTCACGCCTATCCAAGCATGCCCCAGTGTGGTAGGTGTTTCGTGGGTCACTTGACCGGAAGGACCTGAGCAGATTGGCCCTTTATTGAGCATGTGCAGCAGGCAACCAGGTCATTTGTTATCCGAGTCCCTGTACTGAATGTCAGTCTCCAGTTTTACGACCATTCTAGGTAGATTAGTTGCCGATTACTGTCATTGAGGCTGCAGAAACATAGATTTAATTCCTAGCTGATCTGCGTTGTTTGTCTGGCGTCTTCAGTTAGGATTAATTTTGTACAGAAACATCTAGATTATAGGATGTTTCAAGTGAAAAGGTTTGCTGGATTACATCCAGCTTGAACTGTATCTAGCAAACAGATACACTTCACTCCTTTCAAAATGTAAATACATATTTACTTAAACAGCTTTCTCTTGGTTGGTGGACCAGCAAATATCCAGAATCATTCCGACTTCAGTTATTACAATTGAAATCTCAGTGCATCTCTGGGTCATGTGTTTGAGCACAACCTAACTTCTGATTCTCCAATATTTAGGCATCTGGAGAAAAGCAGAGGCACCTCGGCTGTATTAGTTTGTTCTTTTGTTGGGAGTAGAAGAGAAGTATTATGGGATGTTGACAGACCCTGCTGTGGATCCAAATGGATGGAAATAGATTGCAATGGATCCCTTCATCTCTGAGCAAACAGCGGCATCTGTCCCAACATGCATCCCACCCTGCAGCCTACCACAGCGCCATCTCTTGGGTGAAATGGCATTGACCTCTGCTTTGTCTTTATTTGTTCCTCACAAACAGACATCTTAGGTTTCATGCCTTGTCTTACGCAGACTGCTGAGATCACAAAAGCTGTCTCTATACTCCCCTAAACATTGTTGAGGACCATGACCACCGATGTGCCTTGTAAAGCATCTTTTCCAATATCACAATCACTTGGTGGAGCTGCTGTTCATCTGGCTCAGGTTTGGAACACAGAATTTCCATTAGCAATAGAAACCAGATTTCTGCTGGTTATGTGAAAGTCAAAGAGAGTCGATTAAGGAATTCAAAAGTTATGCACACTGAGAGTTTGTCTTCATCATACAAATCATTTTATTTTTCTTCACACGTTTTCCATCACCTGAATTTATTTACTCATACGCTGCCCTTCTCCAGGACATTAGGCTTTTTGTTGTGTCTTCATATTTGTATTAGCCAAATGTTACACTGAAGATACAGTCTATATCAAAACAGAATATGTATCTTGTCGACCAGTGTCAATCGACAGTTAGTGTCCAAGCCACTTCTTTACACATATATGTCCAGTAGTTGGCTTATAAGTTATAGTCACTGGTATAAACTGCACAGGTGCATATAATTTCAATGGCTCTCTTTGGAAAATATCCCATAGAAGACCTTTGAATAACATATTGTGTCCAAGTGCCAACATATCACAGGGGTTAATGGCTTGCAGTAATATTTTGCAGATGTTCACAAAAACTGAGAAAAGCTCAGACATGTGAGAGGCAACATTTGGTCACCTCTGATTGACTGCAGACAGAGAACAGAAACCTCAGGCATAGATATATATATAAACTTTTAGTGACATCCTAATATCATAATAGATACATGTGTCATCAATAAAAATACAATGAAAAACAACTACAATGCTAAGTCTATACTAAATGCTAGTTATTGCTATTTTTGCAGAGAGCATTAGAAAATAAAAATAAAAAATAACTTTATCATAGTATATTCAATATCATGAAATGCTAAATAAGTTAATATAGAGAGGCAACTCACTTTGCTTGGAGGATGGTAGGCTTTGTTGGCTCAGATCATCACTTGTTTATGATTCTAGGTCTTAGGGGACTCCATTTTTATCTGTCTACACAAGCAGGTGAGGGATATGTGGATACATTGTCGCCTTTTGAACAAGCAAATACTGAAGTACCATAGAATTCATTATGCCTAACAAATTATAGAACCTTTATGTAAAATATAGACTAAACCGGTGAAGGCATAATGTAAGCAGTGGAGTGGAGAGACTTTTAGGACCAACATGTTTGGTTGATCTTGACTGCAATACGGGGTGTTCCATACATCATTCGTATCTATACAGAAAACTTCAAACATAAACCATATCTATAACCCTCTAGCAGGAAGAGCGATGTCCCACATCTTGGAGTTAGAAGCACAATATAAACACAGCTGACCAATTTGCACTGGTCTGCAATGGTTACTCTATCTTGTATAGAGTTCGGGGCTGTAGGACAGAGATACAACATGATGTTCAACTTCTTGGGATATCTATAGAAGCAGAGGTCCTATAACACAGAGTTTCTTGGTGGTTGATTGAACCAACTGTTTTGACTATTGCTCCGTGCATTTACTGTCTCGCTGATTAGTTACATTTCTCTGCTTGCAAGATTGCAACTCTATAGTGCTTTATGGTTGTGCAGATTACAATTCTAGTGCTATGCTTTATGGCTCACATCTGATGTACATATATATACCATGATTTGATAAAATGAGTAAATAACAGACAGGTGTAATTCATGAGATGCCTTGCAGGCTAAACTAACATCATGAAGTATCTACTGTATGTGTGATATGTATGAATCAGTTTTTCATGATACTTGAAGCATTGAAGGAACTTTATTATTTGGAGCATTACAGGTCGCTCGCAACTGGGATCATACTTTGCTATCATGCTGGAGAGCCTGGTCTATATAGTAACATCTAAAATCGATGATCTGCACTCTGCAGTAAGCACTGAGCTGCCCAGTTCAATATCTTCAAGGATGAGAAGAAAAAAGTTTGATGCAAGATGAGTTATCTTTGGCAGGGTCTGCTAATGATTAAAAGCAAAATTCATATCCAGAGTTCTGAGGCTGTTGGTGTCTATCGTGGTCTTGGGGTTCCAATTGACACTGGGTGTCATTCAAATTGTGTACAAACAGTAAAAAGTTCTAGGTAAAATTGGTTCTACTGAGAAGCTGTTTGGATGGCACTTTTTTCAGTTTTGCCTGCAGAATTCAGTTCTCACTCCTCTGAAGTTCCACAAGGCACTTGACTTCAAGCTGCTTTATTTTGAGCTTAAACAAAACAGCTTCAAAGGCCGAGCCAAACAGAACAAGATATTTTGGTTTCTTCTTTGACATACCAGAACTTTCATTTTGTCTAAATAACGAAATAGGTCCTATTAATCTTTGTCTGAATTACCTGTGTTTATGCCACCAAGCAGAATATTTATTATTCATCACTTAGCAGTTTTAACTTTATTTGGGAAATAAACACAATTCATTTCATCATGCACAAGTTGAAGCATGAAGCAGAGATAAAATGTTCGATAATGATTTGATAACCAGCTACGAGTAATTTTGCATAGAAAACCATTTCTTATTATTTTCACAATAATGTAATGTATGTCATCCTGAACTTAACCAAAGAAAGAGTAAAACACCGAAGTTTGGGTACATTGGAGAACCTGTTGCAAATGCTAACTTCCTCAGCAGTCTCTGCTCAGATACAATTTCATGGCTACTGCATGTGGCGAAGAGATGTATGACATTAAGAAGTTAGGTGTTCTGTTTAAGTAGACAGAAACACTCGCATAGGTATTCTTGTAAATGACTTTGTTGAATACTTTGTAACTTTGTACCTTAATATCTTAAAAAAGTTTTTTGTGTAATATTGCACTTGTAAGCTAGGCGGTTCAATGTGGAAAACAACGTCAGCATCATTTAAGATATTAATTTTGTACTACATACTTTGTAGCAGTTCAGAACCTTGTATCGATTGTTCTGTGTGATCATTCATGTACCTTTTATTGTCATTGTCTCAGCCATTGAATAGCCAAAAAAAACAACAGTTAACACATCACTCATTTATTGTTAAATTGTTGTTCTGCTAATTTCATGCACATGTCTTTTATGTCAGTTCAGCGATTATGCAACAATTTGCCTAAAATGTATCTAAAATACATGAGATGATGACCTGTCCCTGACTCCCCAGATCAGCTTTGTTTAGGGGATGGCCATTTTGGTGGCATCCGGACTCCAAGAACTTATATTAGTTGCATCATTGTTGGCAAAATATGGGATACTTTGGAATTTTCAGTGAGAAAGAAAATTTAATTTGTTTGAGTTACTGAACTGCTCATAATGCTTTCCTCAGTAAACAAAACTCCAATTTGGCTTTACTTGTTTGTTCTGCAGATCCACAAGGACCAACAATCATCCTGTGCTCTGCTTTTATGAGATTTTTGACACCAGAGGTATCCATGATAATCCATCATTGCAAACTAATTTGGGTGCAGCACTATTCCAGCAGAAGCTCAGATTAAATTAATTTCAAATTTTGCCATTTCCAACTCCCACTGCAAGGATTGAACCGTGAGAATGCTTATTCTATGAAATGGAAATTCTGATGGAACAAATTACCTGCATTTAACAGCCCAGAAATAGGAACTTGAAGATTCCAGCCCCTAATTTACGGGAAGTATCAAATCTGTGACTGTCAGATGACCACAGAGGTTTGCCCTGTTCATTGAAGTCTCCATATTGATATCAAGTTAGTTTAGATACAAGATACAAGATACAAAGTTTTATTGTCAATCGGTTTTTACAAAAAAGAAACATTAGCTCACAGAGCTATTGAGACCGATCATAACAAGGCATAAATATTTGACAACACAAAATTAAAAATAATTTAAAAACAATTTAAAAACTATAAAAGAGTGACTAGGCATATTAACATGTGTAGTAGACAATGGTAATACTGGTAATTTTACTATAAAAGTTTACCTTATATAAAAAGGTTAAATTAATACTTCCGGCATCAAACAATTGACATTTAAAAACAGATTTAAATCTGCAATAAGAACATTTATACATGCAGATCCATACCATGTTTTTAAAAGTGATTTAAATTTTTTTAAGTTCGCTTGTTCTAATTTCTGTGGGTAGACAGATGAAATTTGATGCAAGTTTATGCACTACAGGGCAGCAGACAGACTGTATTTTTAAGACTTGTGGTCAAATGTTTCAAGTAGTTAAATGCAGACAGTTGGGATGCATTGAATTTGACAGAATGTTCCTGATGATTAACCTGTGACTGCTTCTAATTATAGCATCTTTCTTTGCTATAATGAAACAGTTCTCTTTGGCTTGCAAAAGATATCACTCACCATTTCATGTGGTAAGAACCAGTCACAATCAGTCAGGATAAATTGTCCATGAAATTCCCAAAATTGATACCTATGCATATTTGAGGCTATTTGAAGCAGAGTAATGAGTCAATGAAACATGTGCACACTGGTTGAGTTAACGGCAGATCCAAATTACACCAGAAAACAACAGATTCTTGTGCACCAGTGTCCGAATGTCGGTTAAAACATGCCATAGACAGAGCTTGGTAGACTAGATTCGCGGAAGTATCACATGCGGCAATGATGATAAAACCAGACCAGGGTTGGTAAATAGAGGGAATTACATGACATGGTGTAGACTGATTTCCTGCCCAGAGGGAGGAATACACATGCAATTCAGCCTGCTCCCTGTTTGCGACCTGATTAGGGATGGATTCACTCGGTTTAAACCTTTTGTTCTATTTCTGTTACAGAGAGAAAAAAATATGTGAATAAAATCAGGCCTGAAATGGATTGAGTTTTGCGAAAGCCATTGATTCTTGATTAAAGGTGGGTTAACTATCTTTGTGTTTCATATTTGATAATTCCACTCAGCAGTGTGCATCAAATGTGAGGGATGAGGGCATTGCATTAATATTGCAAAGCGTAAAGAGTGGTGCATGTGTGAGCACTCTTACGCAGAATTCCACCATCCATCTTACTTTAGCATTTCTTCTTTGAAGCTCTTTGCAGAATAGGTCTTGTTTTTGGAAACGAAGTTCAAAATTTAATTTGCTACAAACAAGGCAAATATTCTTGATTGTTTTAAAAACCATTTATTATAACGAAAACTTAGGAAATCAATCAAATTAGTTGAAGAGCAATGAAGGCTAGTTGAGATATTGGAAAGGCAAGATTAATCACATTGATCCATGATGATTGATGAGGTTTCCAATGTAGTCATACCAAAATGCAAGCAATCGTTAAAATTAAATAACCAAATTTATAATGTAGAGTGGGTCGGGGCAAGAAGCTAGGGTTAGGTGAGAGGCCCCCCCAGGGTTATATCTAAACTTACATTTTTGGTGCTTTTTCTTATTGATAGGATTGAAGCTAGAGGCTTTTTAGGTGACGTCACAAATTTTCAAGGCAAACAGCACCAAACCATCGAAGTAATTAAAGAAACAAAAAAAGGTGCATGGTTTTTGTAACTGTGATTAATTCTTTGAAAGTGGTAGTCAGAAACTATTCGGAAATTTTTAAAAGAACAATGGATATCTGCATTGCTTCACTTTATGACCATTAGATAAATATGATTTGGATCATATTTTTTGCATTTTAGCTCAAAATATAGAGGTCAAATTAAAATATGTGATTTTGGGGCGAGAGGCCCCACATGGTATGGGGCATGAGGCCTCCCTTCACTGAAGCCTCGAAGCTGCTTCAGGAACCATTTTGTAATGTGTACTTTACCTTAAATCTTGGAAGAATAGCTAATCGAAATTGAAAAAATTTGGCCGAAATTAAAACAGGGCAAAAAATATAAAAAAATAAATGTATGAAGAGAAAAATTCTGAAATTCAGAAAAAGTGAATAGAATGCCTTAAAAATGATAGAAGAACCCCAAGAAATAACTTTCAAGCTGAATGCGCTCGCAAACAATATTGCCATAGGAATATATTAGGGGGGCTTCTTGCACGATGGATGGGGTAAGAAGGCCATTTTATATTTTTTTACAAAAAGGGCCTTAACTCCTTTACTAAAATTGGTAGACATTTGTTTCACTAGTTATAAGTAGACTCAAGTGATCCCTTCCTGACAGCATAAGCATTTAAATAATCGACCACAAAAGGTAGGTCAAATCGCACCTCGAAGTTAAGGGGGGCTGCATGCCCCACGCTACTCTATAGTATTGTATACATGACTACATGAGGTGGATCACATAGCTCCCAATCTTGCATCCCACAACAGCAAAGTAATATGACAATAAAAAGGCCTACAAAAGACACCTAGTAATGCAATTGAACTATTATAGAGAAGTTATTTGCTGTAATTAAGAGTTTTATGACCAAGAGATGACCAGTGAGGACCCAGAGGTTGACCCTTGGCATGACAAGGTCTCTTATACCATACCTATGAGCCATCAGCCAATCAGAAGCCTATATTTGGCTGGTATATATCATATATTCTTTGTTGTTCACTTATATGCCCATGGGAGTAAAGAGGATATATAAGCCTCATTGTTTAACAAAGCTCAAAACAAAAACAGCAAAACTGTACCAAACAGTGAATTACCAACAAAAGTTCAACAAAAATAAAACAAAAGTATTATAAAAACGGAACACCTACGACAAAACTGTTAATCCTTTAATTTGACCACAATTAGGTTCTAATGTCAATAACACAACCAAGGGGTCAACCATATTAGATCTCAGGGAGGGGGAGGAAGCTTTGAAGTTGTCTGTTTTTTAAATTAATAATTCCTTGTCTGTTTTGTTTTGGTACTAATTACTTTTGAGTAGTCTTGAAATAAGTGGTGGAGGTATTTTGTTTGATTTAGAAACAAATATTTGAGGACGTCATACACTCAAAATAAATGGGCCCAATTACTGCTGCAGTTTCCATGAAATAAATAATTTCGTGTCTATTAAAACTCCAACCCCCCTTTCTCATCTGATGGTTGCAACCTAACAATCCAAATGCATATATTCTTCTGGGTTTTTTTTTTTTTAATTTTTTGTCCACAATTTATCTTTTGCCTACAATTTTCCCCATATATTTTTTTCCCCAATTCGCCTCCCCAAAATTATTTGTTCTAATCTTTTTCTTTATAGGCCTACACTTTTTTTCCATTCCCCTCCCTCTATTCTTTTCCAATTTTTTTTTTCATAGACATTTTCCCCCAAAATTTGTAGCCATTTTTCCCCCAAATATTTCTTTTCACTTTTTTTTCATCAATTTTTTTCCCTGCATTTTTTCCACCTTTTACGTTTTTAAAAAAAAAAGTCTTTTATTCAAAGAATTTTCAGTATATAAAACGTGATTCTTTTCAGATCTATGCTTTCATGTTATTAAATTAATCCCACATGACAAATTGTTTGTAGCTGTTTTCTTTTACTATCAAATCCTTCGTGTTTTATTTTCTATTTTAAATCTCTTAAAGTTTTTGTTTTATTTTGTTTTGTTTGAGGTATAAGTCAGTTATATCCCTGACGCCTCGGATATATCACATATTCCCTCAAACGCGGGATATAACTAGCACTTATTGTTCCCACGAGGATAAATGACAAGGAAGGTCCCATGCAAGAGGTCTGCTGTAGCTTATGTATGATGACCTTAGTACAATTGTATTACTAAAATTCAAAAGCTATTATGTACAAAGGCTATTAGTCAAGGGTCATACAAACCACAAGAGACAAAAGGGTTGAAATAAATTGCCATGCAATTGCTGCTCGCCCAATCCAATTCTATCACTGAACCTGTATGCAAAGCCGCTTTCTGCTTTGCAATGGCAAAGTAAGGAAAGTCAAACACTGCACCAATCAAACTGTTTAATCTGGACAATCAATATCGAAAACCAAATTCTGGACCACATGTTGGGTCCCACACCAGCCAGAGATATACCTGTTGCAGACAGCCATTCCAGGAAGCAGGCAGACAAGCTGGAATATCCATGCAGCTGAATGTACTTATGGGACCACATGCCATTAGGAGCATATTGTCTAAACACAGCCATGTTTACAAACAGAGCAGTTTGGAGGCTGGTTATTGATTATTCTGGACAACAGGACTGACAATGACAGACAATGTGCTGTGCTAACACACGATCCACAAGCTATCAGGTGTTGGCATCAGCCAGTCCATTCAAGCCAATCGTTGTTCCGAAACGTACAAAACTCAATGCGTCAGCCTGAGCTGATTGCATAACTTTACTGAATATAGTACAACTGCATCAATGAGTGTAATGTGCAATGCTTTGCAATGAAATGCTGTCATTCGAGTTCATAAAATCAAATTGATACATTCTTTTCACGGTAATGTCAGGCTTCAAGCATGTATGGTTTTATAAAGATATTAAACTTTACTTAAACGAGTAAAAATTTTTGGACTATGATTCCTATCTCACAAATTACCTGCAGAATTTCTCAGTTTCATCAAAAGATGATGATCTGCCCTAATCCTGCTTCTTTCTTTCATCCATCATCTCTAACAGCTCCTCCGACCTACTTTGTGACAGGGTGGTATCTAAACACCAAGCAGTCATTAGTTGCATCTGATTTGTTAGCATACTTTCATTATCATTGTCAACGCAAAGGAGAGCAATTCCCAGCAATTGGGGTACTAAACTACTCATAAGGGTTTCCTCAATATTGCATAATCAATGACAGGCCATAACCAGGGTCACAGTTTTTATTTAGCATTAATCTTGACAACAAACCTCCTTAAAACCACCCCATAGACGGAGTCTAATAGACTAGATTAAGGAGGTATCACATGCTACAACGATGATAAAACCAGACCAGAGTTGGTTAAATAGAGGGAATTGCATGATAAAGCTGAACTGATTCCATGCCCAAATACACATGCGATTCAGTCTGCTCCCTGTTTGAGACCTGATTAGCCAAATGTTTCAAAATGGATTCACTTGGTTTAAGGCTTTGTTCTATTTCTGTCACAGAAAGAAAAAACATGTGAATGAAATCAGGCCTGAAATGGATTGAGTTTTCCAAAATCAACATTGATTCTTGATTAAATTGGGGTTATCTCTTATTGTGTTTTGCTTTTTCATATCTGATAACTCCACTCTGCAGCGTACATCAAATGTGAGGAATGAGGCCATCGCATTAATATTGCAAAGCGTGCAGCAGGAGGCATGTGTGAGCACTCTCCGTTAAATTCCTTCATCCATCTTACTTTAGCTTTGCTTCTTTTAAGCTCTTTGTGAAAATGGATATTGGTTTCGGAAATAAACATCTGAATTCACAATTCTACTGTAAAGGCAGATATTTGTTGCCCGTATAAAAGAAATAATAGAAGTCCCTTGCAGGCGTTTTTAAGATACTATAAGGACAAAAAGAACTGCATTGATCAATGAGGTTGGAAGTGACCAATAATCAACAATCCAAATGATTTCAAAGTAAAGAACCAACTTGATTATGTGTAGAGTATAATACTTATCACAGAGGGGCCACACATGCCCAAGCTTGCATCCCATACCAGTACAACAAAGCAACATAGCAATGACAACTGACAAAAAGCTGCTTGCAAGGCAATGCAACTATTATAGAGAAGTTGTTTGGTGTAATTAGGATTTTTATGACAAAGAGATGACCAGTGAGGACCCAGAGGTTGACCCTTGGCATGACAAGGTCTCTTATTGTTCCCATGAGGATAAATGACCAGAAAGGGCTTCTGCAAAAGGTCTAGTAGCTTATAGTGATAATCTTACTTCAGATTTAGGCCTATTGCCAGAACTCAAAAAGTTGTTGAGTACCAAAGCCATTTGTCGAGGGTCATTAAAAACAAGAGAACAAAACCTAAAATAGCAATATGATAGGCCTACACAAATTAAAAGCTCAAGTCACTCAAGTTAGATGTTGAAACAAGCACTGCCCGGACCAGTCCAATTTTAACCTTATCAATCCTGCTAGGGACTGTTCTACTGAACCTGTATTCTTTCGATATATTTTGCTCGGTGAATATGGTGAAGTAGGCCCCAAGCAATGTTAAACATTGCAACAATCAAACTGTTTGATCTGACAGTCAATATGACAATATCAAAAACTTAATTCTCGACCATTTGTCGGTTCCCACACCAGCCATATGAGGACATATACCTGTTGCAGACAGGCATTCCTCGACTCAAACAGGCTGGCTGAAGTTGCTGCCATTAGGAGCATATTGTCTATAAACACAGCCATGTTTACAAACAGAGCAGTTTGGAGGCTTGTTATTGATTATTCTGGACAACAGGACTGACAATGACAGACAATGTGCTGTGCTAACACGGGATCCACAAGCTATCAGGTGTTGGCATCAGCCAGTCCATTCAAGCCAATCATTGTTCGGAACTGCATGAAGGTGCATCATGGAGCTGGAGCAGAATGGAGGGAGTTTTTTATCCTAATGAATATATGGCTGAACCACCATTATTGCGTAAATTGCACTACACATTGAATTCCTGATGACCTGATTACTACAAACTAGTACTTATTTTAAATGAATCAATGCGTCTCTGACACAATAATGTTGGGGTTCAAAGACATTGCTTTGTAAAATAAAATCATGCCTTTGTAAAGGTATTGAAGTTTATTGAGGAAAAGTTTGAATGAATATTCAGTGATCATCATAGAGTAGCTACACTTTTGAATTTCTGACACTAACTATTGATTTCCCATTTCAGATGGCTTGGTTAACGCGCCTAACATGGCTCCTCGGAGGGAAGGATACCGAAGCAAAGATTGTCATAATTGGTCTTCCAAATGCGGGGAAATCTACTTTAATGAGGCAACTGAAGCCTCATGAGATTCAAATGACTCATCTCTCACCAACTCTACCAGGAATATGTCGACCTGCTGAAAAGTTTACATTCAGGGCTCTTACGTTTATCGCATTTGACTTAGCGGATCAACACGGGTTCGGAAATCCGTGGGAGGATTACTACAAAGGTTGTGACGGCATCATCTTCATGTTGGACAGCACGGACCGTCTCAATATGCCGGTCGTTGAGAGCCAGATCATGAAGCTGCTGGAGCACCCTTACGTTAAAGGGACCCAGGTGCCTCTTGTGCTTCTTACGAACAAAATGGACCAAGGGGCGGACTCTATCCCCAACTTCCAACTGATGGAGATGCTCTCCATCCAGCGACTGTCCATCAAGAGGCCCTGGGCCACCTACGGGACAGCGTGTCTCACTGGTGAAGGACTCAACGAAGCCCTTGACTGGCTCGCTCACCAGCTGAGAAAGACTCGCAAGCCCTCAGTCTCATAGCAATGTTCCTCCTCTGTTCCTCTGTTATAGACTGTTGCCCTTCCTCCATAGCCAAATGTATTATGCTCAGTCTCTAGACTGCTTCATCCTGCATACCTATCTCTCAGAATTAAAGACTTCCTTGTATTCATAGAAGATTATTATAGTTGTATATATTACATTATCCCATGTCTAGCCAACTTTTGTCCCTCATACTGAGCTTTTTCCTGGTCAATACAGATTGAGAGAGGGAAATACAACAGAGGGATATATTTAGTTCAACCAATCAAATTCCTTTGGCTAATTAACCAGCAGGGACATACTGAAATATAATGAGATCAACAGGGATATACTGGAACTGACCAATCAAAAGACAACAGTGCCCCTATATATCATGCTTATTAGCATGTTGATACCAGCATATTTGCTGATTGTTGTGATTTAAGGCAATTAAGTGCACCAATTAAGAATATTGATTTTTTTTGTAGCACAGCTGCATTCACATTGAGTGCTTCAAACTGTTTTACATTGATATAAAATAAAAGTATTTTTAAAAAAAGACATGGGATAAAAAGGTTATACCATGGGTTGCGGCAGTATATCCCTGGTATAGTCACCCTCGACCCCGTATATCCCTCGACCCTTCGGGTCTCGGGATATACTGGATCTTGTGTGACTATACCAGGGATATACTGCCTCCACCCATGGTATAACCTCATAGTCCTTGTCATACTTACGTGGAATTTTTTTTTTCTATGCTGTTGAACTGTGATGTCAGAGATGACTCTATTCTAGCATTGCAATATATGTAAATTAACTACAAGCTGTGATGTCATTTCAAACTGGGTCAGATTCCCCAGCTTCTAGCCAATGGTGATCCTCCTGAACTGAGCGTCACAGTTTCAACACAGTGTCAGAGTAAGAGTTTTATCAGGGATAGCCCCTACAACTACGTCATCATAGCTTGATAGCCAATGGGCTGACCGTAAACTACGTCATCACAGTTCAAACATTGATATATTGAAGGAAGCATTACATTTTTGATCCCAATGATTTATCACAGCAATCACCAGTCTAATCCTACCAAATGGCAGCTTGGTGAGCATTCACAGTAGACAACTGTTGTAATCCCCACAGAGTTGTTTGATAAATCTACAGACTTGCTAACTTACAACTTTAAACTTTGATGGAAGTTGGTATAAACAGAAGGCTTTGACAATTTGTTTGTAAACACATGGCTTATGTTATGTATATTTGTTCTGGCAGCCCATTGGCTGAGAGGCTGTGATGCAGGGTACGCACTAAAATTTGGCGAGGGAATTCGCTGTATTTTCCCTGATTTTTCCCTGCTTCACTGGATCTTTTCCCTGACGTAATTTGGGCTCATCGTTGCGTTATCGCGGCATTATCGTCGCAAATCGGAAACCAAAAACTGTTACTTTTACGCATTTTTGCTGAAAATGGTGTGTTTGTTTCATGCATTAAGCAATATAAAATCAAATTCCCTGTGATTTCCCAGAAATTCAGGTCAAAATTCAAATTCCCTGATTTTTCCCTGCAGGGAATTTTTTTTCACCATTTTCCCTGTCTTCCCTGTTTTCCCTGTCTGGTGGGGACCCTGTGATGTCAAACTTGCATGGGTTTTCCCAGACCCAATTTTAACTCTGACACTGAGTTGAACTGTGATGCTCAGTTTGGTGGATTCGCATTGGTTAGAAGCTGGGGAATCTGACCCAGTTTGAAATGACATCACAGCTTGTAGTTAATTTACATATATTTCAATGCTAGAATACAGTCATCTCTGACATCACAGTTCAACAGCATAGAAAAAAAACTTGAGATTCCATGTAAATATGACAAGGACTGTAATATATACCATATTGAGTATTATGTCAGGAAATAAATACCTGATTAGAAGCTGCAGTTGTGTTCTTTTCCTTCCATCTCTAGTTAGGAATCATTTAGCCACCAGAGGTCACTAAACCACAGCTAGCCAATTATTGCTCCACCTAGTGGCATGAACAATTTAGCATGAACCAGCTACAACACCAGGGAACACCAGACTCTCAACGTCGGGCAAGATACTTGGGTAGAAATAGTTATTCGGAGTTCACCTTTGCAACGATCTTTACATGATATACTCGAGCCTAGAATTTACGATAATCAGAAGAGCATAGAGTACATATCATCGATGAGGAAAATGACTAGCAGTCGACAAGAGACGTATTTTAAAGACCTCAACACCTGAACCATTAGGTCACCAATTATTCAATAATGATTCACAATTATTAAGTCAAGAGACCTTGAGACAAGTTCAACAAGAAGAAAATGCACTCAGTTTATAGCAAATATAATTTATTTTGCTTTGCAAAATACCAATATTTAATACATGCAAGAGCTGCATTCAACCAAGGGAAAAGAAAGCAAGGATTGTATGTACATCTAAATTATCTTAGATAAATAAATAAAGTCAAACTTATGCATTAACAAAAACACCATTACTCTATCTCAAATAATAATGCAATAATCATAATTTATGAAAGAAACATGCGTAAATGCCCTATCAGAGGGAATAATAAGTGAAGGAGCATTCTCCACAAATATATACAGCACGGAGTAAAATAGTAATAATTATTAATAATTACCAAATTAGATCATTAATCAAATGACATCTCTGTAAAATGTAGTGAGGATCATAACATGTGATATAACAGGACAATTAACATCAAAATTTAACAAAATACGTTGATTGATTGAATTATATCAATTTCAAAAACATACAGATTCACAAAACATTGAAGCAAGCACCCGAAGGTACCTGACGTTAACATTAACTTCAGTTTGTCTTATTATTAATGAATGAATTAATGAATTACCGTAGTTACAAAATTACAAACTTCAACGAGCACCAGAGGAGACAAATCACAGAACAGAATTAATCAATCAATTAATCGTTAATTTAACAAACACGGCACAAGACAACATCTCAAACAGTTAATTTATAAAGGATCACAGAATGCTGAATTTATACATTAGTTTCCAAAGATACCTACTCAGATCTCTTGTATTACATTGAATAATTACATAGAATGCAGATTTATAGTAAAATATTTCATAAATGTATGCACTCCCGTCTCCCTAAGATACATGATATGTCACCTCAGTATAAAATATACACCTTTGATATTAATCCATAAATATGTTTCTGGTATAATAATATATTATGATATCAATGTAGAATGCACACCTATCAGTAGCCCAATAGAAAATTGCCAGAGTCTTTGTACATGATTGTTTTAGCTGGGTGAGACATAAAGACGTCGACCGATTGCGACCGTCTAAATGACTTGATGTCGATTGGTATATATACAATTTGAAGCACGCTGTATCCATTATGAGAATACAATGCACACAACATGTGGTGTAAGATATGATTCACATCAGTCTATCTCCGTGACGTATGTCTATCTCTGAAGGAGAACCCCCTTCTCTGTGGTTCCGTGAAGTGGAGGGGTTTTCGCGAAGAGACACCTGAGCGGGCGCTGCCTGTGTAGGGGGAGGAGTATGAACGATAAGCGTAAGAGCTGGTCAAGGATGAAGAAGATGAGTATGGACTTGAATAACGACCGAATGACGGGGTATAGTCTCTCGTTGTTGGGGATGGGAAATATGATCTACTAGTTTCAGTCCGAAGGCCTAATCTTTCCAAATAGGAATCGCTCCAAGTGGAAGCGTCTAGCGCAGACCCCTTGGTGGCGCTACTGTCTCTGGTGTCACTCCCGCTCTGGTATCTCCGCAAAGTGTCCTGGATGTCATTTTGTGGTGTCGATGTTCTACCACCAGGGGGATATGTCGAACTGCCATCTGTTGATTTATCCAGTAAGCTCGACCTGAAAATTATCAGAGATTAATACACCTACCGAAAATTAGTTACACTGAGCCAACAAGAAGAACTCTGGACGATTACATTAATACAAGAAGTAGGTCTAATATGCAGAGAGTTATTGAAGCATTGGGCATAAGACTTATACTGTTGCAAAGATAATTCAGTATTAGGGATTACAAGGCAATTGGAACATTATACGCAGCACATTTAGATTATTTATAGAAATTTTAGTTTGATTAGAAAGCATTAAGACAGCTTAATGGCCTATAAAGCCAGTAATAATATAAGTACATAATAAATCCCATGATATATCTCATGACATTTTGAAATAAAAAGAAAGATAGAGAGAACAGAAAATTATGAGTTAAAAGGTCTGCACGGGTTACTTCTTACCGAGATGAAGCATCAGTGGAGTTGTTTCCGATACTACCGTACTTCATTTTCAGCCGTTCTATCTCGCTGTCAATTTCCTATTAAAAGAACATCCACCAAAGTATTAGGTATTAGCCACCATAGCCTCGTTACAAGCCTCATGGTAAGACAAAGTTAAATTACAAAAGATATATTGATTAAAAACTACATCAGCAAAGTCGGCAATTAAAAAGGTACTGAATACATTAACCAAATACCTCATTCATATGAAAGGTATTTAGATATGAAATAACTAAGATGCATTAAATAGATCAAAAGCATGCAATAATGAGAGCAAATAAAATACAAATGGTAATTATGTGACTTAAAGCCTAAATATGTTAAGGATAGTGTCTATGTTTCTATGTTATTCAGGCTTAAATGTACACGAATGCAAGTAATTAGTGATTTCTGCAGGTGTTACAGAAGCTTGTTAATGAAATAAAAGAGTAAATTGAGCTGAAAAGAAGGTTATACGAGATAATATGACTAAAACAAAACAAAATCACACGCAAGGTCACAGTCAGTCTTAGTGCACTAAGGGCCTGCCAGAGTGCGCCACTCATGCCTACGTCATACTCACTTGCGCAGGGGGTCCTGCTGAAGCCGACTGGCGACTCTGCATTAACGTGTACAGGAGTTACAAAAAGGGGTAAAACAAAATGAACAAAAGATGTTACAAAACAAGCTAGCTCAGCCGAGGTGGTCATGACAAAATGGCGGTTGGATCGTACCATGCCTTTCTAAAGTTCTATCAACTTAAGGCTCTAAGTATCAAATCTTACTCCAAGCAATGGACAGCCAATAAATAGGCCTTTAGAATAATTCTTGCACCCACTTATCGGCCACCCACAACTGAGAATGGCTGATAAATAATTGCATACAACTTTTTATGAGCCATTCTCAGCACATGAGCCTCAGGAGTAAGATTGGATACTCAAACTCTCTCGGAACAATGCATTAGGAAACACAACAACTTAATTATCAAGTCACACATGCTATGAACATCTAGTTGTTGTTAATTTTTACCTTTTCCAACTCTTCTCTGTCTTTGGTTGGATGTTGTTGGTGACCCTGCCCAACTTGCTGCTTCAGAGATTCCAGCTCCAGTCTCCTGAAGAATAGACAAGTAAACTTGATGCATAACAATACTTGAAGGCAGGTAAGTGTATTTAGAAGCTATTATGATATTGGCACTTAGTATGAGACATGATACAGTTGTCGAATTCAAACTGAACATGGCGAATGTAACATTAAAAGACAATGTAGATCTACGCCTATATCATTTTCCATTTTCAATCCCACCAATGAAATGATTGTTATTTTATAAATGTCCTTTTTCTTTCAACTATTAAACAATGCTGAATGTCTTTTTCTTTTTAATCAAAATAGTGAATCTTGCATCATTCCTAATAGTCACAAAAGTAGAAAAGATAGCCATAGTTTACTATACCTCTGCAAGTAATTAGCCGGGGTCTTCTTGACCGATGACTTGGTGGATGGCTTCTTCTGGAGGGTTTCTTTGGCTTTTATGATCTCCTGATCGGCTTGTCCTCTTGCTTCTTGGTATTCGTTCAGCAACTGGATGGAGTCGTCATCGAGAGAGCTTATGAGACTGGATATACTGGCTGTGTCACTTGTAGATCCTTCCCTGTGTCGACCTCTGTACAGTTTGACGCTCAAGCGTTCCTCCGTCTCGCGGTGTAGTTCATCAGTCGCCGGGTGAGCTGTGGAGAGTAGAGAGTAGTTGGTCGTCCCTGTGATGCGTTTGGTCTTCTTGGGGGATGTGACGCTTGAAGGTGGAGATGAGAATGTGGAGTAGCTGAACATCGGACTGAACGATCTTGGAAGTGGCTTGCTCTTCGCAGCAGCAGTAGTGGCAGGAGACTCTGACCTCGATCGCAGTTCTCCACTTGATGATAGCAAGTTCTTGCGCAGTCCTATCAGATGCTCCTTCCTCTGTTTGGGAGTCATGTGGGATGGTAGGTTATCAGGTGAAGTAAAACTTGACGATGACGAGAACATACTTCCAGCCGGAGACCCCTGGGAATCTCTTCTGCTTGATCGTGACAACTGACTGCTTGATCCTTGACTGCTTCGCTGGCTCATCACGGAGCTGTAACTTGGTGGTGCGGGTATGTGGGGGCCATAGGAAGGCAGGGGGGTGCTGTGAGAAGGGCCTTGTGAGAAAGACATCTGAGGAGTTGATCCAGGACTGAATCTCGACAGTGGAATGGGACTGTGACTTCCCAAACTTGCTCGGCGAGGGTCCGGACTTTCGCTCCTTGATCTTGGTGACTTCATCTTGGTCCTTTCGTACGTAATCTGCTCCCTGTGTCTCTCCAACTTGAAGGCTTGCACTTGGGCATCTCTCTTCATCATCTCCATGGCTCGGCTTCTGTCTCTAGATCTCTCAGCTCTGTCTCTATCTCTTTCTAGCAGTTCAATCCTCCTCTCAATCTCCAATCTTGATGCCTCCAATGTCTGTCTGTATTTCGCTAAATGCTGTTGACTGATCTCGCTTAATTGCGCCTCTGGAGCTCCGAACTGCATCAACCAATCAGAATCCCACACAGACGGCTCATCCAAAGTGCTCAACAATGTGTCAGTCTGCCCGATGATGTAATTCAACTGCGCTTCCGCCAACTCAACTTGGAACTTTGATGGCATCATGTCCTTTGCTAACATGTCTAAGATTCTCTGCCTCTCTCTTCGCAATTGCTCCAGTTCATCATCATACATCTTGTCAGTGAAGTCCGTCTCACTCGCCTCATCCTTCATTGAACTGTTGGGACTTGTTTCTTTGGTGGGCGGTGACATTGCTCCGTTCATTTGACCTTGGGAGCCATTTTGAGTGTCCTCCCATTGTGTTGATGCACTTCTGCTTCTTGGTTTCGGAACAGAGAGCAAGTCATTGCCATCCATGACTGTTGTTGGACTCCTTGACAACACATCTCGTCCCTTTGCTAACGGTGAGTTGTGCTGACTGACTGTTGATACAGCCGTGCCGATTCTTGGCCTCTCTAAGCTTCGTCCAGGCTCACTTGGCTTCAAGATGATGTTTTCTCTGACTGGTTCAACATGTATTGATCCATTTGTTTTCGGTCTTGCAATTGCTGACTGTCTGGGATCTTCTAATGATGGCACAGGACTAAGTCCTAATCTTTCCAAATCCCTCTGATCCATAACATTTGCTGGAGAACTTGTGAATGGTGATCTACTATGTGGATCTCTGACAGCGTCATATTTCAAGGACGATGTTTCTGTCTTTGGAATTGTCACTTTGTATGTTCCCGATCTCGTATCTCTTGGTGATTGCTGTGATACATCTTGACCTGCAGGACCAGCCTTCACAACGCTAGAAGTTTCATAGGTCCTGTTTGTAGAGGGAGTGGTAACACTGTGCTGACTGCCTTGACTTGGTTTGGCAAGAGACTGGTTGATTTCCTCAATAGTTTTAACCAATAAATCTTCATCGCCTGCTTGGACAGCTGCTCTTAGCTTGTTAGCGTCCTCATCACTTATCGGTACGGAGCTGTCGATGACAACATCACCCAATTTGGAGATGTACACCGCTTGATCCTCCGTGGAATCAGATGGTGTGGAATTGACATTACTGGCTCTATCTGATGGTGTGGCTGATGGTCTTGCACTTGTGTTATCCAGTCTATCAGATTTGAATGAATCTTGAGATCTAGACACATCACTTCTATTTCCAGCATCGGAGATGACGGTCCTCCTTGATGATGCAGATGACGGAGTGGTTCCTGATTCAGATGAGTTGGCTTCTGATGTTCGGAATGAGTCCGATGCACCTGAATTACTGAAGGACACATCTCTCTTGTCTGGTGTCTCTGACGAGCCTGAGAGACTTGATTTTGGAAGAGTATCATTGACTGTGACACGAGATAAGTCACGATCACCAACGATGCCTTCTGAACTTCTCTCATGCAAATTCTCCTGGTCATCCTCCTGATCTAACAGGCTGACCTGTTGTCTGACTTTATCGATCAGATTCTGACTTGCTCTGAATGTTGACCTTGAGGAAGACGAGGATGAATTCAGTGGTTCACTTTCGTCTTCTTCATTGATGAGGTTTGTATCGATCACTGGGATGACATCACTATCATAAGCAGATACCGTAGGCCTATTCAGGTCATTGTCGTCTTTCTGCTGCTCAATAGTTCTTGTATCAATCACTGGAATTATGTCACGGTCATAAACAGACACTGCAGGCCGGTATAGGTCATTGTCCTCCTCCTCCTCATTGATAGTTCTTGTATCAATAGTCGGGATGATATCACTTTCAAATACTGATACTGGCTTCTCATTTGCTCTCATAGATCTAGGAGATGTAGCAGGGCTTTCTGGGAGGCCGGATGGTACAGCATTAGTTCCGAGGACGCCTCTGATTTCACTGAACACAGGAACTTTCCTCGTACGAGATCTTTCACCTCTTCTGCTGCTTCTTGACGGTTCCTCCTCGTCACTTGAATCAAACACTCGGCCGTCAGATGACTCTCTCTGCCTCGATCGTGATCTTGATCTGCTTCTGGAGTGGATTATCCTGCTGCTTTCGTCCTCAGATGATGCCGTCATGTCTGCGGCGGACAGATGGGGTGTTCCTGCTTGCAGTCCTATGGCAATCATATCACTCAGCTCTGGGGTGCTTGCTCTTATCACGGCGGCATCTGGCTCTGTCTGCATTGCTGTTTCAGCAGTGCGGCTGAAGAAGGATTCATCTGTCTGTGATCCGAACTCTTTTGGACTCAGAGGTGGCGATGGACTCACTCCAGTGTCAACGACTATCTTCAGGGGTTCTTCCCTCTTGTACTCATGGACGCTGTAGTCACTGACACTTCCAGTTGTGGATGACAATAAATCTTCTTCCTCTGTTTGTGTCTCGATGTATCTCATTTGCAATGCTGTCTGGGTCTCGATGTATCTCACTTGTGGGTACGTCTGGGTTTCGATAGTCCTCTGACTGAGGCTGTCATTAGGACTTGGAGCCATGTACCTGTAGTAATCATCAGGAAGGCTTCTTGTACTCGTCCGCAATGAGTCGTATGACAGGTTATCTTGCGATCCTTGGCGGCTGCTGTTTTGACTGCCCAACATGAGAGGTCGTTCTCGTGAACTTCTGGATGGCATGTCACTGCTGTGTCTCCTCTGAGCTGACATCCCTGTGGATTGCCCATCGAAGACTCCTGAATCTGTTGGTCCAAAGGTTGCAGTAGATCCTCTTGTGGATCTCTCTGTGGATCCTCCTGTGGATCCTCCTGTGGTGGATTTCTCTGTGGATTCTCCTGTACCTCTGGATTGAAATGTATTTGGCGGCAGTGAGACATCTCTAGAACCAGGTTGAGGACTGTCTGTTTGCATGTTCACAGAAGCAGTTGGCAAGTCATCAGTCTGAGTTCCCATTCCTTTGTGGATGGTCTGTAGGGCTTCTTGCAGGAGTTGAGTCGTCTCAACATGGTTCTGTCGGATTGACTCATCTTCGAAGTCTCTATTAACCCTCTCCAATGAGTCGCCAGTTTGGCTTGGAGCTTCCACGGGTGCCAAGTTGCTCTTGTTCAACTGGTTCTCAATCTTTGCAGCATGGCTCGGACTCAAGCTGCGAGATCTACGTCTCCCTGGTTTAGTGTCTTGCTTGGAATCGGCAAGGAGATTGAGCTCACTGTCTTCCGGGGAACCAGGGACGATCTTGAGCGTCGGTGGAACTGACACGAATGGACGATCATCAACACACTCGGAGATGTGGCCCCAGGATACTGCTTTCTTGGTCTTGTCTCTCTCTCCCATGGACTGCTCTTGATCGTACATATCTGATGACAAGTTTTCTGTTGATAAGCCGACTCGAGTCAGGTTATCCATGCCCTGACCCATAGCAAGCTGTCCAGTGCTGTTGAAGACACTGTCAGATCCAACAGAGTATGAGGCATCATCTAGCAATGAGTTGGGAGTAGGTTGCTCTGACCTTTGCTCATAGTCTCTGTTGGAATCGTAAGATCCAGCGAAGAAGTTGGTCGGTTCTCCTTCGTAATCAGTGTCATCATCCTGAGGTCCAAAGATGTCTCCTTCCCTGCCCAAGAATGGATCTGGGGGTTGGATGAACCGCGATGCGTCAGCCGAGTACGATAGGTACGTCGGGTTTGTGTCGGTGAACTTGTTGCGCAGACATTCAGCTGACACAGATCGGTCTTCTTCGATGACTCTCTTGCTTGCTCTGTCAACCATCGACATTCCTCTCCTCAGACCGGACACTGACCTCCTGCGATGAGGGGGCGACCAACTCTCCAGATCAACCATATCTCCACAGCTGATTGGTCTGCTCATGAAGACGTATGTGATGCTATCGCTTGACATCGTCTTGCTGGCTTGCATATCCATTGTGATCAAGCAATCCGCTGATAAGCTTACTCCTTCATATCTATCTCTTGGTTCGATTAACTCCAATTCTGACATTGACAGAGATCTCTGGAACTGAGGTCCTCTGTTCAACCAAGTATCTCTCAGACTAGAGTACTCTTGTGTCACAAGTAGATCTGGCAACTCTGACACTTCTTCCAGAATCTGTGCCATCTCGTTAGCATCAATAGTTCCAAACTCCAGGTCACTGTCAATATCTGACATGTGCCTCTCAGTAGGAGCCAGTTCTGATCCTCTGTCTGAGTGGGCATCATCTTCTCCGTGGATTGATAGCCATTCTTTTTGGGCAGCAATCACATCTTTCATCAAGTCATCAATGCTTGGGCTGATGGGCCTCTGCATCTCTTGGGGTGCTTCAATCTCCAAGGTATCATTATTTGGTCCATCCATGTAATCTTCAAGGATGTTTCTATCTCTCACATTCTCAGGAGCTTGCCAAGTTGTCGGTTGCTGAACTTCCACTTGGTATCCAGACCTCATTGTTGCTCCTAATGCATCCTGGCTTGGTAGGTGAATCATTGGTTGACCCTCTGAATCAGTCGTTAAACCAAAATCGGTTGACTCAAAGTCTCCATCTGGGTTAGTTGAACCAGTGTTGGATAGGACAGCATCAACGGCATCACTTGTAAATGACTTTGGGTGTTCTGCTTCTGGACCAACTATAATTTCAGCATCTTCTTGAATATTCCCTTCATCGGTATCAGCGACAGGGGTATTCTTCACATGCATAGCTCTCTTTAGGCTGTCTAAGATATCTTGGGCATCTTGAGCAGATACGAACGCTCTACTGTCATCACTGCTGATATCTGTGACCTCTTCGCTGTATTCACTTGACATGGATCCTGATGTTGGCCTGTTGATCTCTCCCTCAGCCATTTTCCATGGTCTTATCTCAATGTTAATGGCTGAATGCTTGAGGTGGTCCATGCACGGTACTGAAGGTTCCTCAGCATACACATACTGATCATCATCAATCTGTTGGATTCTTTCAGGCTGGAGTCCTAGGACCTGGAATCCTCTTGATGGACTATCTCTCTTCTGTGTGTTCACGTTCAGAGTCTCTTGAGATCCAATGACAACTTGTGAAGTATCACCATCCAAGGGAGGAGTCTCACGGACCACAGCTTCCCAGGGGTTCACATCGAATCCTGTCACCTTGCTGTCAATGAAGTTGGCTGGTTTAGATGGCTTGCCTTCTTTGGTTGTGGCATTATCTACATCTAATTCAGTAGTAGAGATATCATCCGTTGTGCTTTCTGCGGATTTCTCATTATCATCTGGTGAAGCTATAGGTGATTCAACTGACGCTCCATCTCTTCCTTGCATTTCATGTTCATCCAAGAACTTCTTCAATACAGTATCCAACTTCTCTGGTTTATCTTGAGCTTTCTTGTCCTGTTTCTGCAGTTGGGGTACAGCCAGTACTATAGGAGTGTCATCAGCTTGAGCTTCTACAGCAGACACATCAATTTCCCTGACTTTCGCAACATGAGCTGGTGAATCTTCAGGACTATCCTCGATACCACCATGCCGGAGTTCATTTCTCTCTTTTCTGACATTATCAATCAAGTCATCAACTTCACTTGAGGCTTCATCGATGTCTTCCAGATTGGATGTATTTACGTCAGAGCTCATGCTAGCAATCTCATCAATGTGCTCCAACATCTCTCCAACAGTTGGGGTCGTTGACCAGGCACTCTCCATGCTGCTGCTTCTGCTTTTCAAGGCAGAGGTGCTGGGGATATTTGCAGGCATCCTTGGTGAGACACCAGCATCGGCTTGAGCTGCATCGTAGTCCAAACTTGATTCAGTTTTTCTGTAATCATCATAACTGGCAAATCCTGACGTGACTGATGTGTGGTCATCAGGTAAGTCTTCAAGATGGCCGTTAATGGGAGCTATGTGATGGCCGATAACAGCATTGGCAGCATCTTGAGCAGGGACCTCTTGATCTTCATCCTCGCTACCTGATACAGCTTCCTCATCTTCTTGTTCTCCAATATTGACCACCATCGACACGGCAGACTTCTTAGATTTATCCGTCTTCCTTGAGATGTGCGTCCATCTTTCTGAGTCGTCTCCTTCTGCGACTTCTGCTTCGTCCAATCCTTCGTAATCAGAGATATTGACCTCGTCTTCCGGTTCTGCATCTGAATCTGCTTCTGATATAGCAAACCCAACTCTTTGGCGGTCGTCTTCTTCAGCATCAGACATCCTCTCGATGTCGACCGACACATCTTCTGCTTGGTCGTCTCCCATTTCCGCGACCATCGACAATGAGCTCTGCTTCTGCTGCATTTGACTTCTCTTGTTGTCCACCTTCACCTTGATCCAGGGGTCGATCATACCTGCGACATCCTTACTATCAGAGCTGAGTAGACTGCTGTTAGGTT
Source organism: Platynereis dumerilii (assembly GCA_026936325.1). Classification (NCBI taxonomy): domain Eukaryota; kingdom Metazoa; phylum Annelida; class Polychaeta; order Phyllodocida; family Nereididae; genus Platynereis; species Platynereis dumerilii. Next base: position 2,702,255 of record JAPTHN010000007.1, read on the forward strand.
CGGACTGCATGGACTCATCCTTCAATGGAGAATGGATTGCATTTGTGACATCATATGCCTCGTCATCATCCAATTTTCCTGTTTCTGAGTCTCCCACTTCTACGGCAAGGGACGACTCACTGCTGATCTTGGTCAATTGCTTCGTTCTTTCAATCTCTCTGAGAATTGCATTCGTACTACTCTCTTCCTGAGGTCCGGGATTCACAATATCATCACTAAGCTGCTGGGATGAATTGACGCTCGATACGAGAGACTCCGGCACACTTCTAGCAGTACTGCTCTTCGATAATTGCTCAAAGTCATCTTCGTAGACACAATCAGATGGAAACTTAATCATTGACCTAATGTCTTGTTCATCGGGAGTCCTTCCTCTGCTGTCCGAAGATTCTGCGATGTCTGCATCGTAGAGAGGTGTCACTTCTGTTAGCCCAGAGGTGGAGGAGGCAGCGCCAGCCTGCAAAATAAAATTTAAGAAATATTGTAACAAAAACCTCCGAGTTAAAGTTATCTTGTTTGTTTATACTACAAAACATAGTACAGTATTTAACGTAAGTATATGTACATATACAGATGACTGTACAGGGACATCACCTGCCTACATGTACATCGTAATGCAGAATCGTGTGTGAGCATCCAATATCTCAACATACTCAGTGTGCAGTAGTCATAAAATAGTATAGTTTACATCTGTGTGTTATAACACTTTGTATAAATAAAGTATCATCACTGTCAATAGCTTTCTTGAATTCAAATCAAGCCATTTGTAAACAGATCAATACTTAAAATTAGCGGAATACATTTGGGAGTCACACAAGTGTACACCTAAGTAACAGCTGGCGTTGTTTGACGTTAAGAGGTGAAAAATACTTACAAACAAGACAGATTCTCAATACAAACAATATATTTAGATTGGAAATAAACTAGAAAAGCACATGGAATGTGCACCTCCAGAGCTGGATAGTTGGGTTGCAACCGGCCCTCCTAGTCCAACGTTGTGTTGGGGCAACTGAGGGGTTGAAGAGATACCTAAAAACACCCTTGTTTAAAATTAGTGGAAGAGCGTTATACAAATAGGCCTAACTATTATTGGCCTTAAAAGGGTGAAATTCATATTTTGGGAGACATGCGGCCTCACAGAAAGTTGTTTGAGTAATTTAAGATTCAAATGTTTATTCACTGTCACATGTTATATATGCTTCCTATGTTAAAGTGGGAGCGATGACTGTTTGTAGGGGTTGACAAGTCATGTTATAAAGTAGAAGGCAAATTTTATTTGTATATCTGGACCCTGATAATTGATGTGAACTCTTGATGCATTTTTTGCAATGGCACATGAGTGTATATTATTGACAAAACAAGTGAAATGCTAAGCAAACAGATATATTGCACTTGTCAGGCAAATACACTGGCGCTGGTACGCATTTTGCACGTTAAATGGCTACGGAGATTGTCCCCCTAGTGGGAAACCCAAGAACTACTTGTTCACAGCAGCAAAGACGGCGGGAACCAGCCAGACGACATCAACCAATCACATCGCTTAATTCCAGTGGCAACCAGCTACTCTGTCAGAGGTAATGCATAGGCTCTGACTCCATGTATCGATGGACTGGTCCCCCCTAAGCTGCAGACAGGTGGGTCAGATAGCAGTCAAATGAATGAGATTTAGTGATTTCTGCCTAATTTGGCACTGTATGCATCTATCTACAGTCGTTACAGATAGATCTAGCCTTAATCTATCTGCTGCATCACTCTGACGCATTAGGATGGCTTTGGTGCAGAGGTGGAGGGTGAAATAGGAGCAGAGTGGAGTAAACCACTATATGTCATGTTAAACGAACACAGGAAATGAAGGCTGACAGAACTGGTAGCGTCGCTGTACAATCCTCCTGAGCTGCAAGCAGCTCTGGAGGAATTACTTAAAGGGATCCACAGATTTTACAAAAATTTTGAAAAAAAAGCTAAGATTTCATATGTGTTCAATATATTCCAACTGGTCAGAGAACACATTTAATTGCCATGTAAGATCCACATGTACTGAGACTTTCCAGACTGGGCATATTAATGAATATGGGTTTAATTAAATTAGTTCAGGGGCTTTTTAATAGGTTCAAAATAAGTTTTGAAACATGAACATACCGTGACATCTATCACATCCTCATCAGCAAGGGACGGGTAGGCCTCGTCAAGCAACTGCCTTTGTTGGTGGAGGACATCTGCAGCTTCCAGCATCAGCAACTGCGACTGTACTAGGTCCTTAGCTCTTTCCAACTTCTCTGCAATGACATCTGAGTTTGCCGCCTTCTCTGGTTCCGGAGCCTTGTAATGGACCACTGTGAATTCTCCGGAGTCTGAAGATTCTGATATTGGCTGGTGAGATTCCGGCATCTCATAATCCTGGAAGTCCACATTAGGTTGTACATTCCGCGAGTTGAGATCAGGGCGAACTGTAGTATCACCCTCATGGGAGATTTCAATGTCATTTTTACTGATTTTAATCACATTGCTTGCAGCATTCGTAATATCCTCTTGAGAAGTAGCGGGAGACATCAATGGAGGAGTGCTGTGTTGTTCCTCATACACTGCTAGTGGTGTATCTATGTCTCTTTCATACGATCCATTGTAGTGAGCATCTGCACTTTGATTTAACTCATCCACAGACGCCTCATCATCAGTGACACTTTCTTGCGATTCAACCTCCGTTATCAGACTCCTGCTTACTCCTGTGGCTTGGGTATCAGGGGCCAGTGATATGTCGTTCATAGTAGAGACATCGAATAATTCCGATGTGTTAATTGTGGTGTACCCTTCATCCACACTGACCTCTTGCAGCTTATTTAGTGGACTGCCAGGGTCAGATTGACTGTGTAATCCACTATCGAGTCCACTATTGACATCAGCTGTGTTGTGGTCAGGAATAAAAAGTTGAGTTCCTTCACAATCATGGCGGTCACTGGGTGCTGTTGTAGTATCTTCTGGAGTATCCTCAGTGCTTGTGATGTTATGATCAGTACTGGATTTTTTGTAAGGGTCATCGTGAATTTCTTGTGACATATCAAGGTCACATGTTTCATTGTCCTTATGAGGTTCAACAGTATGATCATTGATATTCTGTCCATTGAGATCACCCAGGACAAGTTCAGCACTTGGTGCAGAGGGGACGGCTCGTTCTTCATCATCCGGATCTGCTGCAGCTTCGTAAACTTTTCTTGCTACTGCGTTGTCCTCATCATCACTTGAGTCTGATTCAAATGAGTCACTGTAATCATTCGCATTGTCATTTTCTGATTTCTCAGATTTTCCTTCACATTTTCCATCAGATTTGCTGTCTTTGGAGTCTTTATCAGCTTGCAAGCGACTAAGGAGATTGTCCTTCAAAGGTAACATCTCTCCATCCGAGTCACTGGCTTCGTTCAGACTCTCATCTTCAGACACTGAAGCAGCCGGGCTCAGGATTGCTCTTGGTTTTGTGGGTAGTTGTAATTTAAGAGTGCTATCGGCATGACCAGCATCTTGGGAATCATCAATGCTTTCATCTTTAGCATCATTTTCATCTGCATCTTCATCAACATTTTCATCTGCATCCTCGATTGTGACCAAAGTGTCATCCAGGTTGTAGTCCAAGTCACACGCTGCGGCTAAGGTATCATCGCTAGCAGTACTCTCCACAGACATGCTGTGCAATAGAGCGTATTCCCCTACTGCTTGGCCAATGGCTGTGCGGACTTCTCTTGTGGTCTCGGCATCAGTGGAATCACTTCGCGGAGTTGAGAACTCTGATAATCCGATGCTAGCAGCTCCCGAATCTGCGAGATCCAACCTCAGCGATTCATCCTCGAAGGACCATCCTTTCTGCAGGGCATTATTCTCCTTCACAGTATCCTCCAGGGACCAGCTATCCGAGTTAGATGACTCCACTGTATCTTCACGCTCATTTTTGCTGCTGCCAGTTTTCCTGACCAGGCCAGTGGGGGCCACTATGTTACTGTCCGAACGTGGGCTGCATTCCTGAGATTCGCTTCTGCTATCGGACGATCGAGGTGCAGTGTTGAGCTCTGTTAGTTGCTTGGGACATTCCACACTTGGCTCCCTTCCAGTATAGTCTGTTCCTGTAACCACTGTGTCAGAACTAGAGTGATCAATATCAGGATTGGAGTCAGATACAGGCATGCCATGACTTGTTGCGGTGTCTCGTGGACTTGGCTCCTTTTCTAATGTCTCATTTACATGCCCACTTAATCCCGAGGGGCTTGGCGGCTGATTTATAGTCTGGCTTAATCCAAGGTCACTGGATGTCTTGTCCGTGTCTTGTTGGTTGTAAGGAATAGCAGACAAATCCATGAGATCAGTGACACCTTTCTTGTCACTTTCTGATGTGTCTGGTATGGCACTTACATCCTTGATCACAAAGAGAGTATCTTCGCTCTGGTGTATCTCGACATTGATCTTTCCCTGGGGAGTTGAAGTGAAGGGGAATTCCTGCCCCTCAAACACAGGATAAGGACTTCCCATGGAGGAGTGAGGAGTGAACACCTCATTGACATTAGAGTCTCCTTCGTTAATGCTGCCGCTCGACATGAGCCCTGACTCACTGGGCATGCTGTAATATCCTGAGTCTCGGTTAGCTTGTGGTTTGTCTTTGTTAGCTGGCACCAGATTGACTACCTCTATGACATCATTGGGCTCTTCATTGATGACGACCTTGATCTCATACTTGGGGTCACTGACCTCCGGGGTCATCTGCTTGCTTGTGACCTTGGGTTGGTCTTCAGGCAGCCTGATCTCGGGTACGCCTCCATCTTGTGTAGCGTTGTAGACCAACACCTCGTGAGGATGATGCAGAGCCTCGTGGAGTTTAGCTCCACTGAGAGACACATCCTTATTATGCGGCACATGTGCAAATTCATGCAGATCGAGGTCAACTGGGTCTTGTTTGTGGTTGTTGGGCAAGTCCACATGCCTATTTATGCCACTACTTATTCCAGGATCCTGTTTGCTGCTAGATTTATTAGCAACACTGTCCTGATTGTACTGACCCTTGCTCAGTGGGAGCATCATTTTAACCGGTCTGTATTCATCGTCCAGTGTGTCGTCAGCACTGTGAGCTCCACTGTCTCTTTGCGTCTCAGACTCACTGGTCGGATGAGATGTCACTGGGTGGTCTTCCACTACATCTATGGCACTGTCGCTGCTTGACCATCTGGTGGACAGGGGCATGCCCTCCTCCTCGGTGAGACCTCCTGAGTAACTAGCACCTGAGTAACTAGCATGGGTTGGAGTGGACTTCATTTCGTCATCAACGTCCGTAATGTCAGTCTCAATATCAGCACTGGATGCACTCGTATCTCGGAGGACTTCAATTACAGTCTCATTGGATACGGTCGATTCCGAGCTCTCGTGTAAACTGTCCGAGCGAGGAGACAGGCCAACGACCTCTTCAAAGTGACCTTCGCTGTTTGACCTATTATGACCTCCAGCGCCAGGTGATTTTGTCTTTTCTTGATTCTTCAACGATTCTGCTCTTCGCACTTTCTTTTCTTGTGCAGTTTCTAGTTTTGCATTGTCTCGACTTGTTGATTTACCAGCATCATACATATTAGGCTGCATTCTGTCTCTGATTGTTGGAGATACGCTTTGTCTGCTGGGATCATTCATAGACATTGCATGATCACCTGCACCCATTGATGTAACATGTGTATCGTCCAACACAACATGCGGAGGAGACATGCTAGCATTCTCCCTGTAGTCCACTCTGGGGTCATTTGTGAGGTCAAGGTCGCGACTTGTGGGCATTTCACCATTACTACCATATCCCCACTCACTGTAGTCCATCCCATGTTTAGCAGGACTTTCGTCTGATACGTTAAATCTGTCTTGGACGGCATAATTGTCAATGGCACTTGAGTTATCAGCATTTGAATCAAGTTGGAATTCAAGTTTAGCTGTCAATGAGTTATCCTTGGATTTATCCTTGGAATCTGAGGTGTTGTTGAGCTTTGTATTGTAATCTCTGTTAGTTTCAGGCACTTTGGAGAATGTGGAGAGGGTTGGCAGGGTGACGTCTATCTGAGGACCACTTGACAATACAGACATGTCGGTGTCGTCATAGTGAGGGGAATACTGGTCGCTGGAAGCCAAGAAGTCTTGATGCAACGGAGAGGAGTCTGTTGATGATGCAGGCGAGTGAGACGAGGAAGAGGAGTGGCGGTCTTCAGTTTGAGGTCCTCTTGACGCATCCATTGGGATACCCAAAGGTTCGTCCATAGTTACATCCACTTCCATGTCCATAGCAGTTTGGTCGGGACTTTGGTCGGCACTTAAATCATCTGAGGATCGCCCAGGGGTGAGCTCTCGGCCGTAAGACAAGCGAATCGAACCAAAGTCAGAAGATCCGTCAACTGTCTCGGCTGGATCGCTGTCCAGTTCGATGACGATGTCTTCCGTCAGCCATCTTTCTTCTGCAGGTTGTTGGGAGGTCGCTTTAATTTTCGGAGTGGAGCGAGTTCTCGTGTGATACTCTATCTTCGGTGAGTGCTCACGACTATCAAAATCCATCTCGATAACTGACTTTGGTCGTTGAACTTGCCCCTCGGCATCCTGTGAGTCAGCAGTTTTGGCATCTCTCGTATCTCTCGCGCTCCTCGACTCTTGTGAATACTCGTCTTGGAGAGCTGTTGTCAGAGCTTCGACATTTTCCGTAATACTGGCCATTTGGGGAGCTGATTGGGGAATAGTCTTAATCAGCAGTTGATCCTTCTTGTCGTCAGCTCCGAGGGAGTCTTCAGAGTACACGCTGTCATTATCGGAATCGGCATACTCCTCTGAACTGTGGTGCTTGCTCTTCTTGGATGCACTTGACGGTCGAGGCTTTCTTCGCCGTTTCGAGGCTGATGACGGTCGGGATCCAGAGGAGGGTTTCAATTCCCCACCTGAAAAAGAAGACAACAAAATAATTAAAGTATGACCCAAAGAAAACAGCAGAACAGAAAGTGAAACCGCACAAGTTTTGAAGAGGTTTAATAAAAGTTTCTGTCTCACATCTTAAAACCGATACATTCTATGAAATCTACATCACGCACAACATTCCAATCATTATAAGGACAACAATTACCCATTTTCTAAGTATAGGTAGCATTGTAGTTCTCAATAGATCTTTCATCGTATATTATTCCAAAAGCATTTGCTCACTTTTAAAAGTAAATGCACAATGAGTAGCGTCTTCATATATTTCTGTCTTTCCAAAATGACAGTCATTATCTAGCAGGTGCTATTCTTGCTTATCTTAAACACAAGTAGAAAAGATAGCAAAAAAAAATTAAAAGCATTTGCTTGAGATATCACTTGAAATGAATTAATCAGTACCCCTTATCATACATTCAAGCGAACTGTAGCAAGAAATGCTACGTGGGCAGGGTGACCTTTTTTAAAAATAAATTTCATAATTGAGGACATATATATCTTTATCAATCAATGTCATACAACTGTGTCAATTACATGTAGCATAGATAAGATACAAAAGAGTTCCTGATACTTTATTAATCATAATATAATCATAATATCATCTAACATGAAATTAATCAAGTACATCCAAAGTATAATATTTTAAGCAGCACTGCATTGATTTCCATTTTTTTTCTCTCACATTTCCAGAAAGTCTATCATCGAGTCGATTGGGATTTCACACATATCTCATTCAGTGATATCATTAAATTCTAGTCCAGAAAAAAATGTGAGGTAACCCACATACATGCATAACTCCATATTTACAATTAATCATAATCCTGACGGCACACAAGCTCCCAGAGTGTCACATGCTAATTTTAAGCATGATGTATGATGTATTTGCAATGGGGAGTCTTGTTTGTATTCAATGTGTTGTGATCTGACTGATCTGTTAAATCTTTGTTTTGATCACATCTCAAGAATTCGAGTGAAGTTGAGCAAAGGTATCGAATGTCGAATTTGAAATTGGAGCATTACAAATGGGTCGTTTAAACAGATCAATGAAATCCTGTTCTTTTCTGTTTCGCTCCACCAAGTGACCTTTGTTAAAACATAGAATTGATTTCCTGCCTCACACACATTAGCTTGTGCCAGAGTATTGATTAAAGTTGAGGCAAGAGAAAAATAAAAAGAATGTAGAGCCTAACATGCAAAAAAAGTTGTAAAAAAATCACTGGCCTGTTGAATAGTTAATAGTTTCTATTTCTGAATACAGCACAAGAACTATAGTTTTTATTGTCACTTTAGTTGTTCAGGGTGAAAAAAATAAAAAATTTAGCTTGTTTCCTGTTACCTCTTTAACACCTACTTACTGTTCTTATCAACCACAATATATAGACCCATTACAAAGCGACATTAGTTCTGTAGGATATTACATTTCAGGAAGTCTAAAACACAGAAATAAAACATCTGTTCAATGACTAACTAACATATCACATACATAGATTAGATTATAATATAGTTATTTCATCGATGCAGGCAATAGATATACTTTTGCACAATGATACATAAATTCATGTTCTATCAAACGCGTGTTAATGCACAATCAGGGCCAAGTTTCTAAATATAGTACTTAGTATGCAGTTGACGTGCTTTGGATCATTACTTTATGCCAGGAGTCCAGGACAAGTTTCTTGATCACATAAGAAGCACATGCTAGGACATTGCTATGTACACGAGTGAGTTTAACATGTCCATGAGAAAGTGAAAAGCAAAGACTTTGTCATGCATATATAGGTGTATCCATGTGCAAGACAGACAATTGTGTCTGTAAAATGCAGACAGATATATGTCTACACGTTGGTAAGTACTATAGCTGCTAGATAATGGAAAGTGCAGCCCTCTAAGGCAAGGTCTTGAGGTTAAAGAGTCATGGGAATTAATTGATGAGATCAGAGACACTCAAGAGCAAATTTAAAGGCACATATAGCACAGCATGATACACATTAACCTCAAGTGGAATATTTTACTTGCCAAACATGAACACAGATATCACTTTTTACATCATATACTCACTGGATGCTAAGGAGTCATCGGACAGGTTGACGACGACATCCGCCTCCGCAGCCGTGAGATGCTGTTGTCTGTTCTTCCTCGACTTGAAGGACCCTTCTCTCTTCTTGCAGCTCGTCTTGCCTGCTCTGGGGCTCTCCTTGGTATCACTGCAAATGGCCACAGACACAACAATTAGATTCACTTAAGCCACTTAGACTGTGCTTACATATCTACTAACTCATTCTCTAATGCATGTGGGAAGTGGACAGCAAATATCATACGAGAAATGTAAATTGAAATGTAAATGAAAATCATAATATACATCCATCCAAAATGAGGCTTCCAAGTGTCCAGCTTAAGACCACTGGCTAACCAGGTCTGAATTCAACTAAATCTAAGCTATGCATGGCCCCTGCATGTGTCTGTACTTGCAATCAGTAGAAAATCATTGAAAATGGCAGTATATTCCGCAAAATGTTTATATTTCCCAAAATATTCCTATAACCTCAATATTCAGTGGTTCCATATTCAGTGAACTATTGCAAAGATCAAGCGTCGCACCAACTTAGACACGCTCCATCACACAGATCAATACAAAGCAATAACTGCCAAATCTCAAGCAATTCAGACAGAGTACAAGGCATCCAGGTGCATTTGAAGACATGCTAAGCTTAGAAAATCACTAGTTAAACAAGCCTTACTGACTGTCTGTCTTACACCAAATCAAGGACTACTAGGAGCAAAGAGGCAAGTCCAACAGCTAAACCACAGGAACCACATTAGACCACACCAGAAAACATTAGACCATAGAACCCACAATCAATAAGGAACTTTACACAAAATACCAATAAGACTTTTTTAAGACATTTGATTAACATCCATGAGTCGATAAATTACCACATTAGAACATTAGAGAACACATTAGACCACAGGCAACAACATTAGACCACTTGAGAAAACAGATCACATGCGACCACAATTACATGTGACCTAAGAGGGTTGCCACAAAATCAACATATAACCACATAACCACATTAGACCACAGAAAATCACAGAAGCCAACATTAGGCATAATAACCAGGTAATAGTCTGCCTTTTAGTTACCACACATAGTGGCAAATAGTGTTCTAATTACCACACATAGTGGCAAATAGTGTATTATCTCCACATATTACTTATACTTTACTGATTATCCATACTTGTGTCTTCACATAGTTTGACAACAAGTCTGGTAATAACTTTAAGCATAATAACCAGGTAATAGTCTGCCTATTAGTTACCACACATAGTGGCAAATAGTGTTCTAATTACCACACATAGTGGCAAATAGTGTATTATCTCCACATATTACTTATACTTTACTGATTATCCATACTTGTGTCTTCACATAGTTTGACAACAAGTCTGGTAATAACTTTGTCAACTCAATTTTAAACCCACTGTCACCAAATAGAGTGACAAATTCACTGCTCCCAGCTATCTCAACTATCACCACATAGAGTGATAAACTACTGTTTTCTGTCACCACATAGTGCACCACATAGTGCACCACATAGTGCACCACATAGTGTGGCACCACATAGTGCACCACATAGTGTGGCACCACATAGTGTGACAAATAATTTCTACCTGTCTGTCACCATATAGTGTGGTAGATAACTGCTGACTCTCACCATATAGAGTGATAAGTGATAAACTTATACCCCTACTATCACCATACACAGTGATTAACCAATACCCCAACTAGTGTGGCCAACAATAGTCACCACAAAGAGTGGCGAACAGTACAATAACTGCAACCCCTCCAACTCCGAACTGCTACCAATCAGAGAAACAGTTCTTGTAGACTGCAGCAGACGTCTGTCACCATATAGTGTGTTATTCATCAACTCACTCCTGTAACTGCCACCTTTCAGAGTGTCTCAATACACACGTGGCGCAATATTGGCATAAAATCAGAATATATTTACGAAATCAGAATATATTTACGTAATCAGAATATATTCACGAAATCAGAATATATTTAAGTAATCCGAATATATTGATGTAATCAGAATATATTTACGTAATCAGAATATATTTACGTAATCAGATTACAAGTCGGCAACACACAAAGTAACCAATCTGAACTTCTCTCTGCACCAGAACCATTTATATCTGCTTGGCAGAGAATATATGATCTAAAACTGAATATCGAACTTAACTCAAAATAACCCCAATACTGAAATTAATAACATTATATATATTATCCTTTGCAGAGCATGAGTGGCTCAGAAACCCCAGATCCATCCAAAGATGGGCAGCTTTCCCAGACACCAGAAGACGAGAATATGGATGATGTTGAAACAAACACAAGTGCAGCTCAAATGGATGAGGCAATTGAAGAATTATCGGAAACTGGTGGCGAGGAATTTGAGAAAAGAATGTCTCGCAGCCGCGCAAAGAAAAATAGCAGCGGAGAAGATGAACTGAAGGAAAAGAAAGAGAAACTCCAATTGACCAAACTGCAAAATGAAAACAAGACTATTAAAAAACAGAATGAGAAGCACAAGAAAGAAATTGTGGAACTTAACGCCAAATGCACCAGTCTTGTTGTTGAGAAAAAGCAACATGAGGCCAGCATTGACAAGCTGAAGCGACAATGCGAATTCGAAATCAGCAAATTACAGGAGATGTGGGAATCAACCAAACAAGAAATGGCAGATATGAAACATAATAATGACTTGGAGGTTAAAAGACTAAACAGAAGCAATGAAGCGGCAATGAATCTTCAGAAGATTGAAAATACTCGCTTGGCAGACCAGCTGGCTAGACTGCCTAAGGAGAAAGAGAATGTTGACGACAACGCATCAAACACCAAAATCAAGATGCTTGAAGGAAAGAATAGAAAATTGAACGACAGCTTTACTAAACTCAATCAGTCAAATCAAGAACTACAACATGAAATATCAAAACTGAAGAGCACAGTTGATGCACTGCATAAAGAGAAATCTGATGCCGTCAAGAAGACGAATGAGGCTGCTCTAAATGAACTGAAATTACAAAATGACCTAACCGCTGTGAACCAACTTCTAGAAAAAAGTGAGAAAGAATGCAAGAAACTAGAGAAACTACTCCAAGAGTGTAAAACTGAAAAGAATGAATTACTTGAGCAACTAGACAACAGTTGTAGTGATGATGTAACTCAGGCAAAACCGCAAGGCCTGGTGATCCATGACAAAATCATGGAAAAGGTCGCCAGTAAGTTGGACGACAGGTTTGATTGGACCTATCGAATGATCTCGATATCAAGTATGAAAAGCGCTGACTATTCTGATGCCTTGGACTCGGCGGACCTAGTTCTATTTCTTGTGGGATCATCTGACATTAGAGATGGAATGACAGGCAAAGAAGCATTTGGAAAATTATCAAGTGTTCTCGATGGAGCTAAAAACCAAGCAAAAGTTGTCATTGCTGAAACTGCACCCACCTTCAAAATAGGGGCAACTGGTCACGTTACAGTGCTGAACTATAGACTTTCAAAGGTGCCAGATACTACATTCATAGAATCAAATCCAATTATGGTCAAAGATGAGATGCTAAATGAAAATGATGAACTCTCTGACGAGGCATTAACAGCAATATCAGAGGAAATCAACAGGGAATTGACTATTCCGGTTATGCTCAAGTCACAAGCAACCACAAAGATACCTGAGTCCGAGCCAGAGCCATCTCGCACAATCAGCGAATTTGTCGAAGTTCAAGCAAACCTAGTAGGCAGGGTTATCGGCCAACGTGGAACCACGATCACGGCTCTGACAAAGAAATTCAAGGTCGGCATGCGAGTAGGAAAATGGGGTGAGCCAAGGAAGGATGATAAAGAAAAGATTGAAATGAAGATGGATGGTGTGATAGTTTCTGGCCCAGTGAAAAATGTGTCAAGTGCAATTGTTGAAATCCGTAGAATTGTAAATAAAGACTATAATAAATGAAAATTTTGGCCACAGAGACCGACGGACAGACCTGAACAGCCGATTGTACATAATAAAGTTATAAGCATTACTAATGTGTCACTTTGCAATTCATTAAATAACAGAAATGAAACAGCTAAAACCTGGGCCTCTGTGGCGAGAAAAGGTGTGAATCTCATCAGACAAAATGTTGGTAGAAATAGAAGCAGCTTTTTAGATAAAACTCATGGTAAACTGAATAAGTCTCATGGCCAACTGAATAAGGCTCGTTGCCAATTGAATAAATCTCAAGGCCAACTGAATAAATCTCAAAACTTGAAGGTTGGCTTCTGGAATGCACAAAGCATCAAGAATAAAACCGCATTGGTAAATGATTACATGGCTGAACTTGATCTGGACATATATCTCATTGCTGAAAGTTGGCTGAAAGATAGTGACAGCAAGGAAATTGGCGAGCTGGAAAATAATAACAGATACAAATACTTTGCCACCCCAAGACCAAATAGACCAGGTGGTGGCATTGTGTGTCTAGGAAAATCCCAATTAAACCTGACCAAGAATGCATTACCTAACTATAAGACATTTGAATGTATGGAAGTTATCCTAAAGCATGAAGGCAAGATGATTACAATTATTACAATATATAGACCTGAACCTGGTCACAAAAATCAGTATAACATGGATGAATTCTATGAAGAATTCACATCTCTACTAGCCAGCTATCACTCGAAAAACGAGGTAATCTTGGTGGGAGACTTCAACTTTCATGTCAACAAGGTTGATAATGCTAAAGCCAGAAAATTCTTGGAAATTCTGGACACATTTGGTCTAGTACAACATATCAAAATGCCAACTCATAGAGAGGGGAACACGCTTGACCTACTAATTACACGTGAGAACTCGATTGTATCAAGTCACTCTGTAGATGAGCAAAACTCAGACCACAACAATATTCTTTTTGAGCTACAAACAAAGAAAAAACCACGGGAGGTAAAAACAGTCACTTCTCGAAATACAAAAAAGATCAACCTATCCGTGTTTAAGCTGGATTTAAGGAATAGGTTTAAGGAACTCTCAAAGCTAAACTCTGCTGAATGGACAGTGGATGACCTGTACAAACTAACAAGTACCTACATGTCAACCAGTAACATATTGGACACACATGCACCTGAAATTGAGCGAACTGTAACGGTCAGGAAACCAACTCCATGGACAACTGCCGATATAAAAACAGCTAAAGCAGAAAAAAGGAAAGCAGAAAAGAAATGGAGAAAATCAAAGAATGAAATTGACTATGAAATATATAAACTAAGTAAAAACTCTTATAACAACAAACTGAACGACTTGAGAGCCAAAGACCTAGCGAAGAAAATAAACGACAATAAGGGTAATACGAGAAACATGTTCAAAGCAATTAATTGTGCTCTAAACCGCAAGCAAAGTCTACCTCTCCCAGCACATACAAATGAGAAAACACTAGCTAATGAATTCATAACCTATTTTGATGAAAAGATCAACAAAATAAGAAGGAAACTGGATACCGATACTGATGCAACCAATCCAAAGGATAATAACACATTTGTAGGCCAGCCGCTAGTAAACTTCAAACAATTGACCCAGAATGATGTGAGAAGGATCCTGAAAGGAATGAAAAATAAACATTGTCAACTAGATCCGATGCCCACATGGCTGATAAAGGAATGCCTCGATGAGTTTGTCCCGGTTATTACGGATATCATAAATGCTTCACTTCAACTTGGAGAAATGCCAGATGTCTTTAAACATGCACTGGTCAAACCCACTCTAAAAAAGGCAGGCCTTGAACAGGAAATGAAAAACTACAGACCTGTATCTAATCTTCAAATTCTGAGTAAAATCATTGAAAGTGCGGTCATTGAACAATACACTGAACATCTCCGGACTCACGAACTACTTGATAGTAAACAATCCGCATACAAAAAATTTCATAGCACCGAAACAATCCTGACCAAAATCCACAATGATATTATGTCTAATTTGGGCAAGGGTGAAACTGTACTGATGATACTACTTGACCTCTCAGCGGCTTTTGACACCATAGATCATGAAATTCTGCTGACGAGACTTGAGAACACCTATGGAATAAAGGGAAATGCATTAAAATGGTTTAACTCTTACATGTCAAACAGATCACAGTCTGTAATAATAAACAAAACTGAATCCGAGAAAAAAGCCCTGAAATTCGGTGTACCTCAGGGTTCTAAACTTGGTCCTATTCTATTCAATTCTTACATTGCTCCAGTCAGTAAGATTGCTAAAAGACATGGCATAACAGATGAGAAATATGCAGATGACCATCAACTACTTCTGGCATTTAAGCCAAAACAAACGTATAACCAACAAGAAGCAAAACATAGGATGGAAAGCTGTATTCACGATATAAGAAGCTTCCTACATGAAAATAAGTTATGTAACAATGGTGAAAAAACTGAATTTCTAATTATAGGCTCTCCCCAACAGTCTAAGCATGTGATCTTTGATTCTATAAAAATAGACGACACCAGTATAAAAGCCGTGGATAAAGCGAAAAATCTCGGAGTGATAATTGACAAACATATGAGCATGGAAAAACATGTCAATAGAATGTGCAGTAATGCCTACTATAATATTAGAAACATCTCTCGGATCCGAAACTGCCTTGATAAAGTTGACGTGAAAACTGTTGTAAATGCCCTGGTAACACCACATCTTGATTATGGAAATGGACTGCTGGTAGGTGTCAAAAAGCACCTGATCAATAAACTTCAAGTGGCTCAAAACTCAGCTGTGCGCCTGATTGAAAAAGTAGGTAAGAGGGAACATATTTCAAAGTACAGACGCAACCTCCACTGGCTTCCAATCTGTGCAAGGATTGACTTCAAAATAATTATGCTAACCTGGAAAGCATTAAATGATCAAGCACCAGTTTATCTTAAAGATTTACTTAACCAAAAATCTTCACACCGTAATATGAGATTCGGAAATAAAGAAATGCTGGATGTACCAGATAGCTATGGTACTAACAATTACTGGGACAGGGCCTTCAAAAAGACTGCACCTTCGTTGTGGAATAAGCTACCACAAGAGGTCAGAACCGCTAAAACACTAGATCAACTAAAAAGGGCTCTCAAGACCCACTTGTTCAAAATATACTATGATTAAAAAAATAATAACCCAAGCGCCGGTGAGCAATTTATTGGAACTGGCGCTATATAAGTTACTACAATTATTATTATTATAGACCATTTCAGACAACAAATGACCACATTAGACCACTGGGGATCACATTAGACCCCTTGAGATCACATCAGACTACAGACAACCAAATAAATTTCAAGGAGTTTAATTCCTAATTCTCATAATCCTCATATATCAAGCCTTACTCCTTAAGCATCTCAAATATCCAATTGCAAATTCAAACTGCAGATATTAGCATCTTCATAATGAAGAAGCCTTCTCTGAATAAACACAAAACTATTTTCACTAATCCCTCTCACACGTCCTTCTTTGCAACACTCGAGCTTCCTGCTCACTTCGCACCTGATCCTCAAACATGCCAGGGAATGAGATGGCCACGGCTATTTTCTAACAAGTCTTAGCCATGAATATTAAACAGTAGAAGTATATCTGGCTACTTTTAATCTAATTCTGTGCTCATATATAACATTGACAATGTTTTTTTCACTTTTTTATCATATTTTTTGCCATTTTTCACAGTATTTCTCTCAGAATGACAAAATATCCAAATTCCAGAATAATCCATATATTAACCCTCAAAACATTGTGCTGGTTGTTGTTTATATTTACTGACTGTCCAACATTCAGAATATGCCAATATGCAAATAGTCAAATTCCTCTGGATCAAAATACAAAACAAATATGCTAGAAATAGCTAATTAATCCTGCAGAAATTCAAGCTCACACCATGAAATTTGACCAGACCCCTGCCAAGAAATAGCAGGACAGACTTTCAAATAACCAACCAGGAATGTAATTAATTTCTTTAGGGCATTACAGTAAAGAGATATGTTTGAATTATGCTTAGAGGCATTGCAACTAACTTGAGGAGTAGTGGAGAGTTTTGTGCAAGAGCTATAAGGCCTGAGGTTAAATCAATTGAGTTACAATGTCTTCAAAGGATTAGCAGCAGTTACAAAGTTGCATATAAAGCATGCCATTAGAATGGCCATCCTGTTTATTATGCATGTAAGAGGTAGAAGGTATTAAGTGACTCACTTGTCTGGCTGTACAGGTGACTGCCCCAGGCCAGGATCCATCAGAGAGTCAACAGATATGTGACTGGGTTGGTATTCACCAGATGTCAGCACCTCACAGTCTGCGACAGGTTCCAGTCTTGTAGGTGACACCGGGGCTGGTGTGGACCTTGTGCTCCTGCCCACAGATGGCGCCCTGTTCTCATCGTCCAGGGAGTCGTAAGAGAACCGGCTCTTATTGGTCGTGGCAGGACTGTGGGCGTCCCTCGGCGACTGTTTTCTTCCCTCGGGACTCATCCGTTCGTCTAGGGAGTCATCGGAATACATTCCATTGGCATTTTGAGCTAACTTCCAGTTTGGCAAGGACATTGACAGGGCAGCAGGGTTCTCCAAACTGTCCATAGACTCCGGATTGGAATGGTGCGACTCGCCAGAGATCATGCGTTCCACCGCTAAGTTATACGGCTTGCTGCCATCTTGAGATCGGTCTGGGTCTTGCGTGGTGTCCATCATCTGATCGTCCGTTTGCCTTCGTCTGATGATGTACTTGGCGCCATCACTGGATGAGAATACTTCTTCAGTGAACGGACGATACTCCTTTTCTATCGACCCTCCTCGTAATGATCGAGCAAACAGTTCATGAGCTGGGTCATTATGGGTTCTCTGCGGTTGCTCATTGTTTTCTCCCATGTCCAAACTGGTTCCACCTGACCCCCCTGATCCTCCAGCGATAAATATCTCGACGGGCACATCTCCTTTCTTTTTCTTGGGTTTAGACAGAACTTTCTCAACCAGAGACTTTTCAGATTTGCCCTTCTTGCGTTTTGTCTTTTTATCCGACTTCTTCGAATCAGACGAGCCAGTGTCTTTAGTTTTAGAGTCCTTCGTTTTATTCTTGGTGCCAGATTGTGATGATGATGTTTGGCTTAAGCTACTACTGTCCACAGAGCTAGCACTATCCATGTGCACCAACTGAGCGTCTTTACTTGTGCTTCTTTCCCGTTCTGACTTGTTTGAAGCAACACTGGCACTTCTGTCCGACTTCATCGAGGACACACTACTGCGAGATACACTCCTACCAGACAGATTTGAGCTGATACTTTCTCGGCTTGAGCTGCGACCCAATTGAGGACTGCGGCCATTTTCTTTGCTTGAATTTCTGCTGAGTTGAGGACTCTGGGAGCCTTCCTTGCTTGAAGCTCTTTTTGCCTTTGAGCTGGCAGTTTCTTTCATAACTGAGCTGGTCGTCTTTGTGGTCTGACCGGGACGTGGTTGGGTCTTGTCAGTCTTACCAGGGATGTACCTCTCCTTGGCTCGGCCACGGCCTCGGGAGTTTCCCCGACCAGCAGGTCCCTCGGATGACTGTCGCACCCTCATTGGTGAGGGAGATTGCTCCTTGCGATGGTACACATGGACTGACGGGTCGAACATCTCATCTTCTGAATGGAATGTGTCTTGCTTCAATAGTTCTGCCTCTGTGAAGGGAATGTGTGCGTCATTGTGGTCCGTTAATTTCTCTCCTAATCCCTCGGGGGTTGTGCGTGTGTCGTCCCTTACCTCATCTCCGCTTCCCTCTCCTCTGCTTGTTACGTTACTCCTCACATGGTCGACTGCTGAGCTTCGCCCTGACACCATCGCTAAACTTATTGATGGTGATGCCGACCTCGCTCGCATTCTGGACTCTGATTCTGAGAACCGCAATGATTCCGAATCGTACATTCTGGAAGACTCGTCATAAGAGATGTCGATCGTGTCCGTCATTGACGTGTCATGGTCAGTTCTCTGATATCGTTCATCGCAAGACTCTGGCACACTTGCGAGACTAGAACTGCTGTGTCGCAATCGAGGGGCACTTGGCACCATCCCGACTGGCACTAACCGCTTATCGGCTTTCAGAGAAGGAGCAGATTTAGATCTCATGTGTCCGTCTGACGTCTCTTGGGTTTTTCTTTTCTGTTTTGGGCTACTTTTTTCTTGAGAGTGGTACAATCTGTCCGTTACTTGTTTGGCTAAACTTGGTTCTTTCGACTTGGAAGGTGCCAATACGGGGCCGGGTCTGGTTCTGGCTGGCTTTTCATTGGCTTGAATGTTGTGAACTTGCACGGGGCTGAGATACCTTCGTTTGTTAGGGAATGTGACGGCCGGTTCAGACGTGGAGCGGCCATGTTGTTTCTTGAGGAGGGAAGACTTTGTCGGTTTGGTGTAGCGGGCTGATTTGAGACCAGCAAGAGATTCTTCACTACATGATTCTCCTATTGGTTCAACTCTCTCTGAATCTGGCCAGTATTTCTCTCTCTCTTTCTCTTCTATGTACATTATCAACTGTCTCTGTCTCTGTTCTAGTCTTTCTATCTTTTCTCTCTGGCTGTTAATCGCATGTAACTTCTCGCTATCTTGTTGCTGATACCGTCGTTCCCTGTTTTCCAATTCTTTCTTCTCTCCGTCTATTTTCTCTGTATTCGTGAGGAATAATTCTTCTATCTTTTTCTGCTTTTCTTTCACTTCAGTCAGAGAGTCTTTCGCTTTTAATTGCTCTATCAACTCCACGTGCACTAACTGTCTTTTTTGGCCCTCAAAGGAATTCCGTAAGCTCTGAAGCTCAGCTCCGTACAGATCGGCAATTCCTAACAACTTATCCTTGTCCGTCATTTCGCCATTTAATCTCTTTTCTTCTCCGACCAGTTCCGCAAAATCGTACATCGCCTGGATTCCAAGATCCTTCGACTCTGCATTCGGACTCCATTCCAAATCTTGCGGATTTGCTCTCAGGAAACGACGGACTTGCTCATCCATTAGGGATCGGACTGAAATGAAAGAAAGAAGAAACATTGTAATTATATTATTACAACTGCACCTACAAATATGTTACATACACTCTGGAACATATCTTTCTGTGATATTTTTGATGCCAAATAAATCAAATACACCAAATTGGTGAAAATTTTCAAACTTCAATAGCAAATCAACATACACCTGTCAACACCCTTTCATATCCACTTATCCTCCACCAAAGTCTGTCTGCATCATGTACATTCTACTTTGTAACTTTGATATAACTTCCGATATTGTACATTTAGCCAAAAAGTTACAGCCAGCTTATCACATATGTTTTGTTCATTTGCCAACTTATACAATAATGTTATGAATATCAAATGCGATAAAACTAATTTCTCATTAATTCATTTCCCCGTTACAAGTTTGTGAAAATGTAGATGATAATGTAACTTAATGTAACTAATGAATACAACGATACATGGACACACAAGGTGGTCCCACAATGTACCAGAACTGTTTACAGACTTGTATGGCAACTATTCACAGATCCATGGCATTAGGAAGTCATGTAAAACAAAGGCTCTTGTTTCAATTTACAATGTACTAATTAGTCTCCTGTCACATTATACACGGTACATAATAGGCCGTACTTCATTTAGCCTTCCTGTTGTCCCATGTTGAAAATACATCAGCGAAACAATGTACTAAGTCAGTAAACTAATCAACAGTTTCACTGACCCAAAATAAAAAGCACAAAGCGACCAAATTACCAAATTAAAGCAAGGTATATGATCTCCTAGGTGATTAAATTTGATCCTTTACTCAGTATTATGTCGTCAAATTAACATTTTTGGTAACAGTCTCACACATTGTAAGTTAAGAGCTAAGTTATTCAAAGAACTAAGTTCTTTTTTCCTTTTCTTTTTTTTTAAACTTTGCCATTAACTTTTTCACTGATTCTGTTACTTCAAGAACCCATACCATTCTGGATACAACAGCTATATATCAAACAGCTAAATAGAATTCTATGTAATCATATGTCAAGCCCAGGAGGTATTAGAATATATCAACACATTACACTAAATATTTCTTCACATATGCTTGATTTATCATATGAATCTAATGTGGAGTGGTTGTTGAATGCTGTAGAAAAAGAAGTGCAAAAATCTATACAATGTACAACCAGACTAAAGTAACTAGACAAAAAGCAATTCAAGCAAGTTTCAATACAAATGTCCATCAATCTCCAGTGTACTATTTTTATAGGAGTTTGTCTTTTTCATTGGCAACGTTTTGCACATATTGAAATTTCTCAATGCCAAAAGAGTCTGCCACTTTCAATACATTTACAAATAGAACTTCTTTATCAATTAGAAAAATTCTATTTAAAGGAGAAATTGGATAATGAATTTTCTCAAAATTGGAAGAGTTACAAGAATTAGAAATCAAATTTTAATTATTCATATGTAGTTCAAAATATTTTAATATACATTGAATAGCCTACTTATCACTATTTTTAGAATTCTGCTTTCACAAAACAGAATAATTAATGTAAAATTTTACCAATATCTAGTGCATTTAGTTAATATAATTATGGTACGTAATTGTCATCAATTGATTTTCAATCAAGTTTATTAGAAATTTAATTAACTGGAACACAAACCCTAAAAAATATTTCCAATTAACAAAATAATGAGGTATTTTTTGTACTAATTTGGCAGAGTCAAAATCCTTTGCTGACTGACCAAAAAGACACAAAACACTTGGGGCTTTACATCCTGTATATATGCACAAAGAAGGCTAATTAAGAAAGTAGGGGGACCTGGCAATGAGGCAGAGGATGGTGGAAACTATTGTCCAAACTACATGTAGGTCCAAGTGGCCCAGCCATTGGTTGGAATCAAACTAGGTACCGAGAGATTGGAAGCCCAGCATGAACATAAAAAGCTCACTAAATCTTTCTCATAATCATTTTCAAAATCCCAATATCACTCACATTTGCCCTGCTCTGTGGAGAGCTGCTTGCGGACTGCCTCCAGTTCCTGTAACGCGTGTTGCAGTTCCTTGCGGAGCGCATTCTCCTTGTCCGCCAGTAAGTTCTGCTCGGCCGCGATCTGCTGTCGGTGTTCCTCCCATTGTCTCCAGACGTCCTCCTCCTCCTCCTGCTGCGACTCCGACTCCTGGCTGCGCAGGAGACTCACTTTCTCCAGCTCCTTTCTGCAAAGACACAAAGAGGAAATTGGTAAGTACGGAGTCTGGATTGAGTAATTTGATGCTGGAAGATCTTGCAGAACTCCCAAGCAAAGCATAGTATAATCAAGAATTGGTTCAACATCAAACACAGAATCATGAAAAATATAGTTCAACAACAATATAAAACATGTTTCTTTATAGATGGGTAGATAGATCACCAAGGTATACATTTATGCAGAGTGCATCCCTCTGCTACAGGAAAGTTCCTGGCCACTACAAGAGATGGAATTGTTTTAAGTATGGAGTGTGGACGGGACTATATATCACAAAGTTCGAGAATCTGACAAACAAAATATTTGAGGAAGAGCCTCAAGCAAAATATACGGAAAGTATAGGGTTATATCTGGAAAGTATCTGAAAAGTATATGTCTGAAAAGTACATATCTGGAAAGTATAGGCCTATAATTATCTGAAAAGCATGTGTCTTACATTTGAAATAGTATGACAAGGTATCATATTTCACTTTTCTCTGCAGGCGTCCGGTACCAGGATAACGATACCTGACCATACCATAGTAACAGAAGCACAGTTACAAAGTCAAACAGTCAAAGGACTGGACATTTGGGACAAAGTCAAAGACTCAAGGTATCAGGGCCATCAGACAGTTGGGCAACTATTGCAGTAAAGATAAGAGGTCCCCAGTCTTCAGTATCATGAGTATGGCCATTGCCTCCAAGGCACAGCAGTAAGGACAAGCAACCATCCCTTCAAAGCAAATGCAGAGTCTACTCAAGAGTGAAAGAGGTACTTGTCAAATAAAGACCTCGACTTGGATGACACCATTCAATTGGAAATCTCTTCATGCATCCACAAATGTCATACAATAATCATGGAGAAATACTACATTTCGAATATCTTTATTTGCAAACAATTTCCTCTTGTTCATAATGAACACAATAATGCATGGCTTGTTGGTTGCCACAGCAACCAATTCTATGCCTTTTACGTTGTCAAGTGACTCTTGAAAGTCTATAAATGGAAAATAACATTATGTAGGCTATTATTTGCTGACAACTATCCTCTATATAATTTCCACTTCACTTTATCTCTTCTTTCGCAAGCTTCACAAGTTTTTGCAATTCTCTTCAGCTGGGGGGGGGGGGGTAAACTTAACAGGATTGTGAAAAAGATATCCTCTGACCTCTCAGGATCAGACCTTCTTACATTTTACCCCCTTTAGATGTTTCTAGTCAAAATAAACAGGTAGACAGACTCCCTCTTGTTTAGAAGTAGTGCACTTTTTATGATTGCCACAAAACTTGTTATTAAAGTCGCCCGTCAAGATTACATTCTAATGGTCCACAAATAAAAACGAAATAAAAGAGATATAAAAATGATACTAAAGATCTGGGATAAATTTTTGTATAATGAAAGAAATTTATCTTTGGAATAAACTTCACAAACATACAAGGTCAGGGCTGTTGAGTGTTGACACTATTCCAAGATGTTACCAGAAAAATAAATAAAATAGCACAAAATTTGCATAAAAATAATAGAATGAAATAACAGTACTCAGCAAAAATAATATCAAATTGATGATGGGTCAGTGAAGGAGTAAATTTAAAGGAAGTTTTGAAAGAAGACTGGACAAAAAGTAGCTTGTTAATTCAACCTTTCAGGCCCGCATGAGTTTACAACTTGACATCTCATGCATTCAATGAAAAGCAAATTCGAAAAGCTTTTTTTCTTTTAGACTGCTCTCCTTTCAACGACTTCAATTTATAACTCATTGCACTCAAGTTTATGATATATACGCCGCAATATTAAACAAAAATCTAACATGCAAAGTCAACAGTAAACTTTAAACTAGGTAGACCACTATAACTATATGCACTCTATGTATGATGATTCACCTGCTGAATGCCCAGATTAAACCTAATCACTCAATAGACACTTTCATCACTTTTCACCACCTATTGAATGGAGGACATAATATAGTCTGGCAGTGAAAGCAACATATGCTAAAAATGACAAATTGAATTCACTAAAATGGACTTTCCAAAATAATTACAGAAAATTGGTGTAAACATGAAATACACAAATCTTCTAAGGTACTAATTTTCGTCTCCTCAATTAACTCAACTTGTCTCATTTTTATTAACTTTTTTTTTTGCAACAGAATATGTTTTTTAAGTTTCTTAAGACTCATTCATAAAGCATTGTAGAACCAAGGTGCTAAAATACAGGGACAGACAACTTCTGAGAAGAAATGCCTCCTGATTGGTAAGATATGAGCTTCATAAAACAACAAACACCATTTACAAAACCATGGCAACATATCAAACTCTGCAATAAAATAGTCAACTAGTTATATTATTAGCTTAATGTATAGGATTTGCGTGACGACCAGCAATGAAACATGAGTAATTTATTATTCTCCATGTAACTAATGACAAAAAATGAGAGAGAAAAAAATATACATAAAACAAAGTTGAAAGGCCATAAACCACATTTCTTACAAGATTGTTACACTTTAACATAAACCCTTTTGTCGCATACATCAAGAAACAATGAGCCCTTTTAAGGATTTTTTTTCCTTAGTTTCCACAAAATTCTTAAAAATTGAGACAGCATAATAAGACAAAAACATGCAAAATACAACAGGAAGTAGTTTTGCCAACAACATCCTGTTGGATATTAATAAATCAGTTGCCAGGCAACATAAATCAAGAGTATCAAAGATCTTTAGATCCAAAAGTGGCTTTATATCAGCACACAAACATAGGGGCATGTGGCAAACATATATTACATGCCTTATATGGGTATACAATTAATGTCAATTTTATCAAGTGAATTTGATCTATATAAGTTTCCACAACAATAGGTTTTCATAAGCAACTAAAAGGCAACCCCAACGCCAAATGTTACACAGCATTTTCGGTTCTAAACAAACATGGCAACCACTTATCATAAATTTAAATTGGTAATTTGGGGAAATTGGCCAAAGTTTGAATATTTACACAAAATTAATAATATTATATTCAGGTTAAAGCCTCCATTGAATCAAGAATTAACAGCAATTCCATTTATCAAACAATTTTTTATCAAATTATTCTATTTCCAGCCATGTTGGTAACAGGAGAATCTAAACCATTAAGAATAATAATCAGAAATTTAGCTGAGTAAGCTGAAATGATCTTTGTCTTTCTTTATTTCTCATTTTTAATGCAATATTTTGTTTTTGATTGATATCCATTCATCAGCCATGACCCCCCAGCTGTTACACTCCGGTCCTTGAGGATTCCTGCAGTGAAGCTGAGCCAAATGACTAATAAAATACATTCGCCATACTTCATAAAATACATTCACTGTACTCCAATATTCATTGTATTGACATATTCACTGTATGACTATGTTGTGTCATTGATATAGTCACTTGAGTAGAGGCATCCATTCAAATTGCATTGTGCATTCATCAATAAAGTCACAAATGCAAGAGTAATTTCAAAAGTAGTAAACCTGTAGATCTATAAGGACAGTAGGAAGAGAGAAATGAAGAAGAGAAAGTTTTGAGAAGGAAGGAAGGAAGGAAGGAAGGAAGGAAGGAAGGAAGGAAGGAAGGAAGGAAGGAAGGAAGGAAGGAAGGAAGGAAGGAAGGAAGGAAGGAAGGAAGAACAGAAGAAACTGAGGAGCTGGGCTGCTGAGGAACTGGGCAAATGAGAAACTGGAGAACTGATGAAGAAATGGATGGGCAGGAAAGAGAAAGAGGAAGGAACATCTAGGATTTATTGAGGAGGGAGAGGGTTAAACAAATTATATTTTTAAAAATAAGAGTCTGGGTACCAGACTTTCAGACCAATCTTTACCAATGGGCCACCCACTGTTGCTGTCTCAGCTGCATGTTTCAAGTCATTTTTTTTTTTCTGAACAAAATAGGTTTTTGTATTGTGAATGTAACTGTAATGTCAACATATATTCACACATATATATCCATGGACATATATGCTGACTGTAGTCAGGTATCAAATAGTCAGTGAAATAAATCACATGCATCAGCTTACCATGCAATTTCACCATCAATGCTTTGTGAAAATTGAAAAGCAATTCAAAGCACGAAATTCACATGAGTGCAGCTACAAAGAAGGGGAGCAAACATTGCACGATTCTTATTTAATGTGGCACTTGTGTAGCATGTTGCCATGATGTTGGACAACTATTACAACTAATACTGCATAAAATCATGTGTAACACTCCTGCAATTCAATGCTGAACACACAAGAGAAAGAAGCTTGAGTTGAGAGAAAGACAGGAGTGAAATTAACTAGAAATCAAAAGGTGGCAATCATATACATATAATACTATTTTATCAGTGAGATCATTGCTCTGCAATTAAGCCATCAAGAAATGGCTGAATTCAATCAACTTCCAGTATTCAATGAGCAAAATCACCTCTACACCCCACCAATAAACAGTTAGAGGGAATTTATGATGATTTATATGTTTAGTTTAGCTGTCATTACATATATTCATGTAATGCCTATTCATCAAAAATATGTCAACTCAAGGAATCTTATCATAAACTCAGTATGGGACCTCCACAGAGTGTCTGATAACACTTCAATGGGAGCAGAAACCATGGTCTACACATCTTGACCAACAGGATCCATGTTTCACAAACATTTATCATCTTTCTACATCCAGATACACATTACATTTTACCTTCTGGGTTAAGTCTATCATCACATCATTATTTTAACCTCTAATGATAATGCCTCCACAAACCTACAAAACCCTGAATTAACTTTATCCTATATAATCTAAATTGAATGAAGACAAATTTAAGCCATTTATAAGACCATGAACACACTGAAGCACTTATGCATATTTAATTTAATGATGATTTTTCATCCACCTTTGAAATCAATATTTTCCAGGTAAAATGCAATAATTATCTTTAACCACAGAACTCGGCACCTGTTACAGCCTTGGTTGGTCCTTGAACAGGTTTTTTGAACAGGTTCTTTGTGGATGGAGAACAATTATTGACAGGTTTTATTGATTACTTCAACCTGTAAGTTGCTATTATCATAGACTGCAAATGCCACCATCTGATAGGAAAGCACTGTCATCCCAAATGGTATACATTGCATTCACTGGGGCCAAATGGATGGGGCAACTGCACATCTTTCAAGATGGAGGATGGAAATAAAGCTGAGAGGAATCACGTTGACTATAGTATTTGCAAACATATTATGAACTGGAAAAGTGAATGAGAATATTTTGTTTGCCACAGAAATTCGACCTGAGTGCTGAACTGACTAGAAAAGTGCCTTTTATTTGGTAAATTTGCAAGTTGCAGTTTCGGCGGGATGGGGAAACTCATTGCCGGGGATGGGGAAACTCCCATCAAAATGATTTGAAGGATGGGGCAACTGAAGCTGACTAAGGTTAATTTAATGCCTTTTTAGCTGTTAAGGTCATTCTAGGACACCGCCATACCGTGCCCTAAGAATTGCCCTCACAAAAAATATGCAAAAAACCAAAAAAATAAAATTCTTTTTATATAGATGCATATTTTATGTATTTTTTTTGCTTACTAATAGCCTATGTCCCTTAGATAGGCTGGATAAAAAATAAGTGATTCTGATTTGCACATGCATTCTTTCAAAATAGACAGGAATTTTGATGTATAATTCTATTTGTGTTTCTT
The DNA here is from genome assembly GCA_026936325.1 of Platynereis dumerilii. Classification (NCBI taxonomy): domain Eukaryota; kingdom Metazoa; phylum Annelida; class Polychaeta; order Phyllodocida; family Nereididae; genus Platynereis; species Platynereis dumerilii. The sequence continues at coordinate 2,730,109 of JAPTHN010000007.1, forward strand.
TTTGACATGCATGTTTTGAAATGTATCTTGCCATATATATCAATATTCTTGGTCAAATGTTGATGATGGGTCTTCTTTAGATTTTTTTTACTAAATTTTTGTAGCAGACTTTAGACTTCTAAACACAACAAAGGCATTTGAAAAGTTGGGGAGAAATGCTGTTTTTTGGCCATCTATAGAGCTTTTTTCTGATGGAACAAATAATATAACCGGCACACAAAGTAGATGTACAACTATAGCCCTTCATAGTCTGTAACTTTGACATGGAAAAAATAAGGACCATTTAACTGTGAAACATACACTTCGTTATTCATGATAGGCGATGAAGTGTCATCTTCTCTCCTTTCAACTCATGACCAAGAGAAGGCCATTTGATTTGTCATAACTGATTTTAGAGTAGAATAATACTTTAGCATAATCCTTTCGTTTGGCTGTCACCAACAAGCTGGATTAGTCTCCTTAAATCAAATTAACATTGAAAGTATGATCATGACAAATCATCAGCATGATGACACACAAAGTGCCATTTTCACAGTGCAACAGTCCACTATTTTTCTATATCAAAGTGTCAGACAGTAATCCATTAATTCCACTGATTAATTTAATTTCGTAAATCATCAAAGTCAATCCGAACAAATTCATGATTTTTTTTTACAATATTTCGGCTTCATTCAGCTGCATGAATAAAGCCAATATATTGTTTTAAAAAAATCATGAATTTGTTCGGATTGACTTTTATGATTTACAGACAGTAATAGACATAGCCATCTTTTGCTACCAAAACCATCTTCCTATCTGCCTATGTTGCTGTGCATTCAGTTGTTTAAAAATTAAAATTGAAAAGCACCATCCTGATCAACTGAACTGTTGCAGCACATTTTGCTATATCCTTCCTTTCAAAGAAAAAAAAAGACCCTGTAGATAATTATATTTGTTAATAATACTATAATGTCTGAAACATTTTTTGTGGATAAAATAGATATAATGGCCCCACATGCATGTATTGACATGACTGGAAAAAGTAGGGAATTTGGGCATGTCATTGCCCGGAAATTTCTAAATCTCACTGGAGATTTTTGAAGAAAGGTCCAAATTTCTGACGGAAGTTAGTTGCTTGATTCACCGCCATTCGTGGGAAATTTTGTCATATTTAATAATCAAATTCCTTGGAAATTCACATTTTTCTAGCCCTGCGTGTAGGAGTGAAGTTCATCTTGTATTTCTCTGTGTTAATGCTTTATGGAAATAACAAAAATGAGGCTCTGGATGGAGTTTTATGTCCCCCTGTCCCTTGGCAATTTTGCTTTTGAATTCCCTCTCCCTTTGCAATTTTACTAGTGGTGCTTTTGAATTCCCTGTCCCTCATCCCTGAATGGAGTTTATGCCCCCCTGTCCCTTGGAAATTTTACTTTTGAATTCCCTGTCCCTTGGTCATTTTACTTTTGAGTTCCCTGTCCCCAATATTCCCCCATCCAGATGACAAAGAGCCTCATAAGTATTACATATATTCTCAAATTTAATTTTAGATGAGCTGACAAATCATTATAATTTTGTATTTATAAATCATTTTTGCATCTCTGAAGCAATTTTATTGATTGTGTGAGTCTGTATGACACGAGAAACGAGCATAATTAAGCAATCACTTTAACAGTTGCCCAATCTCATCAAACGAGTTTCCCCATCTTTTCAAATTTGGAAAATAGAGTTTCCCCATCCCGCCGAATCAACAACGATTCAAATTAAAGAAATTGACAAGAAATAGGCAACATATTGCACTGCAGTAAGCTATAGCTTCAGATTTTAGACCATGTACATTCATTTATGAAGGAGTAGAAAGGCATTTTATAAGAAAACGAAGCAGGATTGCTACTGCTTGATTTCCATCCTCCATCTTGAAAGATGGGGCAACTGCAGTTGCCCCATCCGTTTTGCCCCAGTGGCATTGCAACATAATAGATTGCATGTTTCTGTAGAATATTACTATCTTCTATTTATTTAGACAAGAGGAATTGAGATTGATAATTGAGAAATACTCAAGATTATGCCCACGTATTGGTTTTTTTGCACAACCTATATAAGCAATTTTGCAATTGTCAAGCTCATAAATTGAGGTGACTGTTTTCTAGAACAATTAATTCTTCATAGAGTAACACTTACCAAGTTCAAATGTATATATATTTGGCCTCCGGATCCAAAATAAGCTTCTATGGTAACTAAATAGGCAATTGATATTAGACAATGAGTCCAGCTCACTTGGAAGGACTCTTTATTTCGAACAACCACTTATTTCACTGGCCTAAGGACCTTATTACACAGTTCCATGTTTCATTTTCTTTCCTCTTTTCCTTTTTTCAACAATATACTGTATCATCCATAACAACTCCAATGAACCAAGAACCCCTCAAAGCATTATCATATTTTAGCAGTATCAAATTTAGGCTCACTTCCTTTCTTTGAGGGAAAACACCATAATTTGCCCTTGGAGTAAACAGCATACACAATTAACCAACCCCATGCTTGTGGCATACAAAGGCCCTGCAGGGGAGGGGGTTAATATTTCACAGTGAAGGACTGGCCCACCAAGGGTTAACTATTGACTTCCACCATGGTCCACTGGTCTCATCCAAACTTTTCTGAAGTCCAGACTTGATTTCCATAAGAAATAAAGAGAAATACAGTTTGGAATATAATTTGCTACAGACTAATAAATACTCCACTGACTTATCAACACCCCCAAATGTCCCCCATGTCTATATGTGGAAATTCGAGAAATTTGGCTTTCAAATGGGACTGCCAATCAAATTGCATGGCGCCTACATTCAAATTATTAAGTTAATTCAGTTCCAATTCATGGAAAGGGCACATGAAATACTGGTCAATTATGATTTAGAATTTTCAATTAACAGTTAAGCACATCCCGATCATCCAATATAAATATATCCTTTCACTCCACTACATTTAATATGGCAATAATAAAAGCATAATAAATGCCAATTCAAATGAACTTATTTCAAGGTCTCTAAATATTAATAAGACCTTCAAAATATAATTTGCACAGAATTATTAATGCAGTCATTGAAAATGCATTACCTTGTGAAGTAATAGAATTGTGAGCAATTGAAAGCGACTAATTCTGTGGGAAAGGTTAGATATTGGAGGAAAATTAAATTAAATATCGTGTTACGAGCTGACTTAATAATAAGAACTAAGGTACTTTTTTTCGCATTGCCAAAGATCAAGTTGTGATCATAAATCATCTAAAATACACCTGATTCCCACACTTGAAAATGACAATGAGAACAGTAAAGTGGTATGAAGAAAGCAGAAGCAATCCTATGCACCAATGAAAGAAATAAAGTCACAAATGGAAATTGAAAAAAAAAATTATAAAAAAGGCCCCAACAAAAGCATTGCATAAGGAAGTTTCGAGGGGCATTTTCTGCAGAAGTAAACAGTGGGGTTCCTGTGATATCACCTGCCTGAAAATTTCTTCGAAACCAAAAAAAGGAGAATTCATTGAATATTGGATTTATTTTCGTAGCATGCATGTGGAGAAGCAATTGACAGACGCCAGAAAAAAGTTCACAGTAAAATTCTCAACTTTTAAAAAGTTAAAAAATACCACAAAAGCACCGAAATCTCCTTGGACGGCCAATTATCTTTTACAATATAACTACAAAACTTCCAACTTGTAGGCAATAAAATATTGAAAATTATAGTAAACCACCAAGTGGGTGTTGCTTTGTTGAACTCAATGTTAAAGCCCTAAGGATATTTACAATTACTTAGACCTATAGCAGGAAGGACCAAAATACTGTTAAAATCGGAGATTGGTATCATTCTCATTATAAATGCAAGAGAATGCCTAATATTCATAATGATGTCTATTATGGTACAATAGGATTGGACTACTTCACATAATTTTACTGCTTAGATTGGAGTCGTTCACTTTCATAACAACAAATGGAATGTTAAAGAGTACAATTGAGTCTTATTGAGAATTTGAGATATAGTTTGATATAGTGGTAGCATTTATAACAAAGGTATTTGAAAATTACATGTTCAATTCACTGCAATTCTTCTACTGGAATTTAACTTAACATACAGTGAAATTTCATAACAAGTAACAACAATGCCTTTCCCAAAAATTTTCCACATAAATACAGTTAGTTGAGCCTAGCTCATATGCTCAGTGGTACTGAAGTTTATGAAATTTTTAGGGATGCATCGATCCGATACTAAGGATCGGTATCGGTGCCAATCCATCACTAAAAAGCAGTATCGGATTGGATGCGTTACTCTACATTTAACCAATGGTATCGGTATCGGAATGGTATCGGATATCAGTGGTATCAGCAACAAAATACCAGTATCGGTATCGGAAGTGAAAAAGTGGTATCGGTGCATCCCTATCATCTTCTTTAAGTCTCTATCTTCATCCAGTCTATCTATGCTCAGTCTACAAATGACCTCTCTGGATGTCTGTCCATAGGAATAGTGCATGATACTACTAATGGTCCCAATGGTCATGCAACATGCAAAGCATTGATTTCAAATCAGGTCAGAATCACAAATTCCATTGAAGCAATCAACAACATGCCATTCCACACAACATGCAAATAAAATGGACATGGCCACCATTATGCATTTGCTTGGCCCTGTCAACACAACTTGCCCATTTTATGACAGATTTTTCCATGCCATTTACCAGTCTCTTGTCAACATGCTAATATTGCGTGATAAATCTCAATCTATCGACAATTTTTAACCCCTCTTTTTCTATTTTAACCTTATTTCATATTTTAACTTTTTTCTACTTCTACCTTACTTTTCAAGGTGTTTACATGGGACCCGAGGAAAGTGCAGGACCACAAGTGGGCAGACAGTGCACCAAATAAGAAATATAAAATACACAAAAATACCAAATAATGTGATAATAAAAAGAATCTACACAATATCTGAATTTCTGAATTCATGGTCCCACGTACTGTGTAGGCCTATAGACCACAGAAAGACCAGAGAATCTGGGAGAGATCTATTCATTTCTGCACAGAGCACACCTACATAGAAAATATAAAGAAAATATGTATAATTATTTGCATAACAGTTCAGGAATAGCACAAAACTAAGTTGAAGAGCACCAAGATGCAAATAATATTTCTCATATTTTACCCCACACAAAAGAAGAGGTGTGCAAATAAAGTTGTTTGCTAAGGGCAGAGGGAGGAGTGAATAAAAGCAACAAGGCCTGTGTACTTAACATGACTCAATGAATCTTCTGCAAAAGTGCTAAAAAGCAGGAAATCCCCTTTTGCTAATTACACATCAGAAGACAGAACAGCCAGAAAGAGGCTGACGACAGACACAAGACACACACAAGATAGACAAACAGACAATATGCAGTAATATTTATAGACACTTTCTCATTAAGAAACCAAGCATGCCCCAAAGCATGTTAAGCCATCAGCCACTCCTCGTCACAAGTGCTCAAGCCAGCTCAGTCAACTGTCACACTTAGAAGCAACCATATTTAGCAACCATATTTGCAGCCAAATGCACCAAGAACCTCAACATTGTGTGTACATTGACAATTGTGAAAATTGAGGAATTTAAGACAGATTTGTCAATGCTGGGAGCCTTGAGTGTTTGATCAGACTACAGACAGTTTGTTTTCCTGAGCTATCATTTGCTAAATGCCAGACCTTCTCAGCAGACAGTCACACACAACATAGACATAAAGGGTGGTCAGACATTGGGGTTTTATTTGTGAACCTGCCAGAGTGAGTTGACTGAGGTTCATGTCATTTCCAATGGAGACTTCAACCAGCACCCCAAAAGACCATTGCCTGCTCCACACAACCCATTGCTTCCCAAGTGTTTACTGACTGTTGCAGAGCGTTTGATGGGGTCATGCAATCTCATTGGCTATTTCTATGCCCATATTGCTAACCTCACCAATATTTCCTTTTCTTCTTGGCTTGTGAGACAGTAAAGGCCTTTTCCAGTGCACAGAGTGTAATAATGTCAGAGAAAAGTGTTTTAGAAAAGTTATTTCTAACTTCTTTCCTACTAAGTCAGGTTATCGGAGATCTAGCACTGACAGCTTCGAAGGCTTCAGGCAAATCCACCCTGGACAAACAGGACATTGACAATTTCACTCTCCTGAAATATATATCCTGAGCAAACCCAAATAACACAAATACACAAATCCTACTTTTCAACATAAACTTACATAAATCGTGGAAATACTAGGAGAAGGCAAATATTGGGCGACAAAAAGTAAATGGTGTCATAAATGACCCTTCTAACATCTAGGCCCCACAAATAAAACATATTTTGCAAGAGTATGATTCACCTTCTGACCTTTAGGAACTTCTTAGCAACTTTTTAGCACTTTCAAAGCAAAATAATGACCTCCTTATTAGCACTTCTTATAACCTTTTACTGAGTTTGTGCAAATTGAAGCACTTCCTAGCACTTTTATATTTCTTTGTCTTTCTGTAGACTTCCCATAATAAATTTCTTTGCCTTTCTGTAAACTTCCCATAATAATCTTGTGACATCCTGAAATGCTACATAAAACAAAAGGTCAAATCCCTTAAACAGTGCTAAAAGAAACACAAAACGTACATTTGTGCAGTATTAGGAAATTTAGCATAATCATAAACTCCTCAGTTTCCTGTTCGAGAAACTCTCAAGATTTCTTCAAATATTCAAATCACCTGTGTGTATTTGTGTAACTATTTTAGGAAGTGATTAAAATGTTCTTTATAGTTCTTTAATTGTTCTTTGCTCTTTGCACTTCAGGAATAACCTTCCAACTAGGATACAGAGAAAAATATTGCAATCAAATTCGTGAGACTACTCATGTTTTCATTTATTTTTGGAGTTATTTGCACTTTAAATCATCTTTAGTGACAGACGCTTTGCAGTAAACAAGCTTTTCAGCTACCATGTACTAAATGTGAATAAATTTCTTTTAAACATTTGAATCTATGTGTTTGTGGTGTAGCAATAAATAAATGACACGTTGGTATAGAAAGCACTTCAGTAGCTGTTTAGCAAATTAAATGTGATAGTTCCAAAACAGCTCACCACATGTGACTCTAAAATATTCTATAGGCATGGAAATGGTCCATACCACATCATGCACAACAAGGCAAATCTGATTAAGTGAGCTCGATCAGTCAAAATGGACAATGCATATGAAGCAGAGAATATATTTCATTTTTATTGACTGTATGACAATGTTTTGAACACAATTGATTTTATGTTTATATATGAAGGTGAATCAGAGTAAAACACAAATGGTTGCCTCCTATGAAGTCCATAAAGCACTGTTACATCATATTTGAAGGACTTTAAGCTTTACATGAAAGGTCACTGGTTAAACAAAGGCCTAGGGCTCTTACACTGCCCTAAGCAAGTTGAAGCAACAAACATTATATGAAATGCTGTTCAGATGAAGCAACACAACATTTAAATCGTGCTTAAAACTTGAAAATGTTCCAATTTGATTGAGTTGCAGGCTATTTGGACGATTGCCTAACAGCCCAGATCAATTATTTCATAATATTCAGCTCCCAAAAAGACTTCACTTCAAAAGGGCAATCCAATGGTTTTGGAATTACTCAGATTAAAATGTCATTACTCCACCTATCTGCCAGAGTCAGTGAAAATGCCCATGTATTAAAGTTGGGGGTATAAAGTTTGCAAAGCTTACTTCAGCAAAACAAACCTTATGAACAAAGACACCCCAGGGTGGCAAAACAAGCATTTTACTTATCAGAAAATCAAAGAATGTATCAATACACAACCACTGAATCATATAGATTTGCCCAGAAAAATATGTATCATGGAGCATTAATTACTGTAAAAAACAGAGTCAGAAGCAAAGAGGACATGTGTTAAGGGTGCTGCAAACAAATCAGTCCATGGTTCGAATCTTGCCTGCCAGTCACCAAATCGGACTTGTCAGACAAACAAGGAGTGATACTTTCAACATGTGACTACTAAACATGTTTTCCCCATTGCATATCAAGCATGCAACAGTCATGAGCCTAGTATATCTTAATAAGTTAGTAATAGTAAACACATTTATCATTGCCCCCTCAACCCCATAATGATAACTTTCTCCGTGGGTGTGTATTGTGCACATGTTGAGGTATTCCCCTAATTAGCATACTCGAAAAACAATTGGCAGGAGGCCAATCCATAAACTGCACAATTTCAAATGCAGACACTCAGAATGAAATTTGCTCAGCTGTGGGTTGAAATTACCAAATGAAATCGATAATCCACAATCGAGGTCAGAGAGCAAGAGTTGCTAAATCATGAAATACACTTTAGAAGGTTCAGACCACAGTTAAAGGGGTTCTTCAGCTAATAATGATTAATTTATGGTTTTGGTGAGAAAAAAAAAGGATAGTAAAAAATAATCATTCACTGCGGAAAAAAGAGTAGTAAAATTTCATGAATACTGTGATATTAAAGAATAATTCAGTTACATTTGAGCAAACCTATTCTAATTTAAGAAGATACCATCTAGAATATATTCACTAATTAAGGCCAATCTCAAAACTCTTTAAAAAAAAGGAGGAAGAATTAGATCTCCATCAAAAGTTTATGAAGCTTATTAAATTCTTAACAACATGCATTTATGAAACTAACTTGAAGTTGATAAAATCTAGAGCCACCTAAAAGTACCTCTGCCCATGACTGGACATGGAAATGACGCATTAGAATTTTAGGTTAAAATTGATCGACAGGGGATGAAGTTAAAATGACCTAAATATGTAAAAGCTGCTGAATATACAAAGCATACAAGGTATACACATTGACCACATATACTTGTATGCATGGCCTCCACACAGCTGCAAGTGGCCAACCTTTTGCATTTGAAAATCGATCCACGCAGAAATACACTGCAGCATGATTCATGAAGTCATGAGGTAAAATTAAATTGAGGCCACAATTGCAGAAATAGAAAGTTGGATTTTTTAAACTAGTTATTAAAAGAAACATTTCACAAACAAATCAAATTGTATTTTAATTTCGTGACATTTTTGTGAAATTGGTAAAAGGTTATGAGAAAAGTTGATGATGTTGGTCAGAATTAATGAGGATTACTAATTATGGCTGTTGCCATCCCAATGTCTGTTTTGACCATATATTGGATTCATATATTGGAATAATTACTCATTTGCAAACAAAATTAACCAATTAGTTACTGAGCAGTATCTGATGTTAATTGGGTCAAAAAGCTAATTCATAAATAAATCGATAAATGACAAATTGTCAAAAATCACAAGTCATTGACTTAAATTGATCAGTATTGATCTGACAAATCGTTTTACAAAGGTGAATGTCACCAGGATCAAATCCTATTGATCAGAATTAAGATCAAATCATGACAAAACGATCGGGTTTGATGCATGCAAATAAACATGCACCTGAAAAAATAAACAAGCAAATAACTGCCTTTTGACTTTCGCTCAAGTATTGTGGGACAGTGTAGAGTCAGCTGCATTCAATGCATATCTGTCCTTCAAATTGCAAATTGGAAATGGCTGTCATTGGAGCTCTGATCGAATATTCTTGGAACAGTTAAAAGTATGTTTTGTTATGGAAATCGACAGGTAGATTACATCTGACGATGTAAAATTGTGAAAAAAATAAAATGATTTTACGATTTTGGTCATAAAATTAGAGAGCAAGTAGATTGTCAAAATGTCTGTGACATCAATCATACATTTTGCAGTTTGGAACAGGTTTTGTTTTCTCTATTTTCTCCTATGCCACTGGCTATTTATTCTAAAACACGTTTAGGGTCATAATACCCCCAAATGCCCTCATTGCCCTAGCAATGGTCACACATGAGAGACCAGGTCATTGGAAGATTCATTTGAAGATGACCTGTCCACAAAAAGGGCCTTGAGTTGACAGCCAATCATACATGTCATCAAAATGAGTGATTGCAGAAAAAAGAAGTTTGCTTCCAGCCATTCTGAGGACATGCACCTGTCATTTTAGCACTTCATTAGACTGCTGCTACTGTTAATGTACCAGAGAGTGGAGGAATGTCCTTACAGATGTGTTCAGTTCATAGACAATCTCCTGGTTTGACAACTGCCAAGGAATATCATTCTATGATTCAATCATTTCCATAAATCTTAGGCCCAAAAAAGCCAATTTTTCAATTAGATCCCAATAAATTTGGCTACCAATTTGCTCACAAAAGAGAGAAGATGGCTTTCACCTTATTGGGCCAAATTAGGTGAGGCATGCCACGTCAATAAGCAATAAACGGAGCAGATAAGATAAGCCAATAAACAGGCTGAGAATTAGGCTGGTATCATGCTTATCTGAACAATTATAAGGCTAGTATTTGAACAGTGGTGCGAAATGTTATGATGATGAGAATATGAATTATATATTTATCAAATAATATCTAATGGATGGGTGTATACATGATGAAACACACATAGGCCTACATACAAGCAATCAATAAAGGTAGTACTATCTGTATATATCTACTGAACATGCACTAAGTGCGTTGGTGCAATGTACAGGCGACTATAGATAAGAACTTAAAAATAGAAAGTCACTATAACCATCAATTCACACAAATCAATAAAACACCACTGTCTGAGTACTACGTATGTAGTATGTACTCGAATAGAGGCAGGGTGCTTGAATAGAAGCCTACCTAGAAAGGGAGCTCCTTGTAGTAGGCCTCATGAGATTTTTAGACCCATTTTGTTTGTCATTAAATATGTATGAGCTAGTATTTGTAAGACTGAACATTGCTAACAGCATCCATAATTGATAATAACAATGCTAACAGTGCTTTTTATGTGCTGATTTCTATATCTGCGAAAGTGACATTATAGATGTTGTTGAAATTGCAACCTGTTTGTATGCAAAACATTGCCACAGTAGTTTTATAGGTTTACACCTCAACAATGTCAAGATCTAACCCATGAATATGAATGAGCAACAAAAGGCCTTGCAACTTCAAGCAATTTCAAGCTGGTACCCATAACCATTATGGCCACATAGGAGTATTGATCAAGACAGGCATTGGCCTGGAAAGTCACAAACATCCAATCTAGGTGAGGTCACGTTTTGAAATCAATAGAATAACAGAAGCAAAGAGTGAATGCAATGGAAGTTACACTTGCAAACATCTTGCATTGGTGGGTTGGGTTATACGTCCTCTATTTCTGCATCAGGACACCATAATTCCCGAGACAAGAGAGAGCAAACTAATCTCTTGAAGCAGATGAGGGTTTCATCCGCAGGGGAATGCATGCAACAGCAGGAGAATTGAACCTGAGACCAACTAATGTATGGAGTGGAAGGCAAAAGATCAACCCCTTGAAGCAGTGACTGAGAAGGCTATGGTTAAACTTCATAGCACTGCAGAGTCCACACTAAACAATTTTTTTGTAGACTCACCAGACCCAACATAACTGTCAAAATCACCATGACTGTCAGAATAGGAAATTGTCAAATGCATACTATTCCACACATTCTATAGACCTATCTGCAGTGTTCCCTGCCACATATATTGTGTAGTTAAGTGCTATACTCTGTTTTATAGATTTTTTTGCTCAGGCAGTCACTACTCCACTCGACTCTTTTCACTTCAAAAGCTTTTTTCAGTCCATTGAATTTGTTTCTTCTATTTTTTAATCTATTTGTAGATTTGCCTTATATAACAGTGACATGGCTGGCTATACCTGTTTTGCATTCTGAATATGATCCCACAGATTACAATTACCCAGTAATCTGGCCTTTGTAATGGATAGGTGTCGGTGATGGGCACTGACCACAGGTAATCTGACCTCCGCATTGGAACTTGGTCACCACTAACCAGACAGACCTATGCAAATATTCAGACTATCCAAACACAGTAAAAGTGCCAATTGCAAATGCAGTTTACGAGTTATGATGTTGGCAACATAAACTACAATGATACAATAAAAAGATCATTTGCAGTGCAGCCCTCCCAATAAGTTCTTGGGCATCTTGGCATTCATGATCCACATGATGAGGAGTTATATTAGTAGTGACAGTTGATTAACTTGGTGAGATGAGACAAATTGGGAGTCCACAACAAGATGCATATTTACCCCTTATCTGGGGTCTTTTACTGCCCTGCATAACAATTTATCATTACCAGATACAACAACAACAATGTAGAAGTACCTAAATATGAGTTCAGGCCAAAAAACATAACTTATTTCGATTGGCATAATGACAACAGCTCAGAGCAATCAATAGACAAGTATACCTGTGCAGTATACATCGAATCTGTATGTATCTGCATATCTATCAATCTATATAATGACATATGAGAAATATATGTATCTGCTTACTGTAAGAAGAAGTGCAGCCTGTCGGACCCCGATCCATAGACATAGGGGGTGACTTTGTTTTTCTTTTTTCTTCGTTTTGGTGAACAGAATCTGAACACTGACATCTTGGTGCTGTGATGCTGATGTAACAGTAACTATCCTTGAGTGATGCTTAGCATTGTGTACAGCTGATGCTTGTGGTTATCATATGCTGCTGATTGGAGACATGGTGAACTGTGGATATGTAGATGCCTGGCTGGTGACACCAGGCTACTGATTCCACCAGGTGATGATGCCACAGCGAGTTGACTTTTGTCAGATGTGTGGCGCGAAAGAGGGAGGAACAACCACAGATGGGTGAGCACGGTGAGCAGAGGTGAAGGGACCACTCTCTGCTCTGTTGCAAGTAGACTGAGCAGTCCAGCAGCTGAGTGAATGAGGCCTTAGTGCAGAACACGACACCTGCTGGCTCAATGGCTCACTCGATGGCTCACTGGCTGCCTGTTCAGTTACTCAATTGCTCTGCTGGCCAATCCAAGCCAGTGCAGGCACTTTTTCTCAACACTTGGTCACACTGTTCAGTTGCTGGATTGGACCGCTCAGCTGTTGCTTGTTGACAAATTCATCAGAATAACTGTTCAATGCTTGAGGCACCACTGAGTGAAGTCTTGTGACATTCAATGATAATATATTCCAACTGGCTAAGTCATAAGTATCCAAAGTTAATAACAGCGGTATCCAAAGTTAGTAATGTTCAGTGGTATTCAAAGTTTGTGATATCAATATCTCAGAGCTTAACCACACAAATGATCAGTGAATACTCAAGCAGAGGCGTTTTATCAATTTTAGTCTTTCTTCCTGGATGTCCACCTTATCTATAGAAACAAACAATGGCAGGTGATTCTCATAACTTTCAAAGCAATCCTCCTTTCATTGGTGGCCTATCCTGTCTGCCAAATTGCCATTCCATCTGTTTGCAGTACAAATCATACAAATCTGAGCCCACTTCTTCAACTAGAATGCAGTGTATGAGATACACACATAGCTCAGCTGGCAGCAATGGGGATGGGGGGCTGGGGGGGGGGGAGCTGAGGTGACAAAATGTGAGATCCGAGCATTATGAAATGGCATTATGTGTTCATAGGGCCCTGCAGCCATTCTATCAGAATATAAATGACATTAATTAAAAATTAAAGATGTCAGTGAAAGTCAGTGTAATGTCGACAGTGTAGGTGATCTATTTAGAAAACTGAAATTTGGGCTAGCAAGTGCATAAATGCATGACGTAAAACAGCCCAATCATCCATCCATCCATCCAGTCCATCTCCAACAACTGACAGGTTTGTTTATATTATTTTCGTAGTTTCACTCTTTAACACCAGAGGGTCTCTTCATCACAGCCACCTGGTGGCTGCAGCACCTGTCCAATGTTTCAGAACCAATAGCCACCTAGTGGCTGTTAGTGACATGCCCACACCAGTCCAAAGAATCAGGGTGGGAACCAGTCTATGTAGCCACCTATCGGAAAGTTCATGAACTACTTGAACGATCGTTTTGGAAGACGCGATCTCATTTCCGTCACTAATTCAGGGTAAAAACAAAAGCTCAGCCCCCCTCCTGGGGCAGCTGAGCTAATAATGTTCACCAAAAACGTCATAGGACGACAAAGCAACTTTTCCAGCTGTCTTTCACCACAAAATGCTTCTTATCAAAGCTTATCTACTTGCAATCACTGCTCCTTTAGCCCCCTTATCAGTTTCATCTGATAAATCAGACAGTTCTGCCTATTAGACTCTCTTTCATATTCCTTTTGCTGTTTTTGGTATCCACAAAAATAGTCACTCCTATCATAGGCAAGAGCTTACAGGTGCACAATAATGTTACAATCACATAATGTCACAAATTCACAATATAATATTATATCTTGATACTTCTGTGTTCATGAAGTCTGATTAGTCCAATTGATGAATAAAGATATACAATACTCCTAGAAAAGTCTCGTTCAGTTAGCGCAGTGCTAGAACCACACAGGCCCTCCTCCCTGGGCCCTCCTAATAATCTCCAACTTCCCAAGGGTCTTATCAGTGCCCTCAAAAGGTCAGTCTGTGTCAAGGGGTCTGATGTTTAATCCTCGCATCTGTGTCACTGTGTGTTCTGTGTGTCATCAGGTCCTAATCACCCTAAATCCTTATGAACCCCAATTAATCCGTTCCTTTGTTTCTTTTAAGAGTTGTTCTCAAAGTATTCAAACAAATGATGACCCACACACAGCCCAACCCACAATAGAACTCAACATGTGTTAATGCAAAGTTAAGCCCAACATATGTGATGTGGAAATTCACAAAATAACTACTTTTATCAAATCAATATAATATATATGTGTGCATATATGTAAAGTGTGCACCTGTTCACTTTTGAGAGGCATAAAATACTTGTTTTGATAAAATTCTCAGTTGTGGACACAATCTTGATTCTGACACAATTATGCATACAGATAAGATTAGGAAATTAGTCCTTCAAAAGTTCCTTAAATATGCTTCACCATTTATTTTGGGGCCCCTCAAAATGTCCTTGAGTACCAAAGACAAGATTTATTGGTGTCGGCTAGAACCTCTACGTTTTTCATAAATGTCTCCCAGTACCTGTCGTCCTGAGTTAAACCAGAATCCCAATGAGTGCCACTTCTTATCTCATATAGGTCATCTTACACCTTCCAAATACCCTAAGCACATAGATAGACAGACAGATAGATAGACATAGTAAGTGCAGCCCTCTAAGGCCAGTTCTTGGTGCTCAGGAGGGTTGATTGATGGGATGGGAGAGAGAGTGCAAGTCCTCAACATGTCAGACTACACACATTAACCCCATGTGAAGGATCTTTTATTTGCCCAGCACAGACACTAACACAGGGGGCCGTCAATTTAACGGCTCATCCAAACGACATCCAACTGGCATTTTGCTCATGAAGGTTCGAACCCATGCAGGTAAAGACCTTCAGCAGAGCAGCCTGGCACTCAGCCATCCAGCTAGTAACTAGCAAGTATCCCATGGTATCCAGTGAATCGAGTCAGTTTCCCGAAATCCTACAGTCTCTAGACCTGCAAGAAAACTTCAGTTCCATAGCTCCCATAATCTCACTTTTTCTTAAAATATATCTATTTCAAATAGCACTACGTCCTCTTTCAAGTAATTTCAGTCTCACAAAATCTATTTTTTCTCTCATCATATCTGAAGACCCCATTGACATATTTCCCTACTATCTCCAGAGGTCAGGCAGTGCCATTTCATGCTTCTTCTTGTCCTGCCCTATCATCTCCTTGCATTGCCCTATCTCATCTCCCTGCCCTACTATCTCTTCTTCTGGACTCAACTTCTTCACCTGCTCAGGTGACATGCACCTGTTGGCCATGGGCACATAACCATGCAAGACTCATGTGGACAATGAAATGCTCCAAGGCAAAGTATGGCCATGCTATGTATGTCCAGTGCTATCCAATGACAATGCTCATGCTATGTCATTTGAGTGGTCATTCAATCCAGAGACCACTTCAAGCCAGAAGACCAATAAGAGGACTGGTCATTCTGCCTGACTGGTCATTCTGCCTGCATGGTCATTCTGCCTGGTCATTTTGGTCAGTCTGTTTGTTGGCTGTGGTCAGCAAATAAGCGTGGGAACCAGCAAATTAGATAAACGGCCACTTCATATGGATCCGATGACCACTATGTAACAGTTATGCAGATAAAGGACCATGTATGTATGTAATGTTACTCCAGTTCATCACATTACTGCCAAACGCTTAACTGTAGATCTTTGTGCTTTCCGATCAAGAAACCATGATTTTATTCACCATTTCAAAGACACTAACTGCTACCATTAACTCAAAGCATTTATGTTATAAAATAAACTTTCTATTTTAGAACGTATGACAACTTCTGATCTCATCATAATGTAGATTTCTCACTATTTATATCTCTGCGGATGGTACTGCTAGAACTGTATGAAAGGTTTGCTCAGATGAGATTCTCTGCTCTAATATCAATTTTCTTAAAAAAAAGAATCATCATAACTTTCTTTTTATTTCTCCAGGGTGATAATATTTTTCATGAGATATAACTTAATATTATAGTGTCTGGCACTTGTGCCCCTATTGTCACGACACCAGCTGGTGCCTATCTTTTTTGCGTGTTTCTCAATAAAATGCAACAAAGGGGAAACTTCATACTTGTCCAACTTTAGACTCTTTTACAATTATAGACTATACCTGAATATAATTGTCTCTGGGAAAATAAACTAAATGAAAATTCAAGAATATGGACAATTTTGTGAACTTCGTCGAATTTTCAGAACTATGCAATTAAAAGAAATTTCCCACAAAAGGAAGTTTGCATTGAGGGGGTGCACCAATTAGAAAAACAAACAAAAATTCTGTTCATCAAATAGCAGCTAATGCAATGTTGAATGCAGAGATATTTGATGTAATTGAGCTTGGAAAACAGGCTCACAAAAAACGTTGAAAATAGATAATTGCTTATTGTCTGATTTCTCATTTGCTGTGTACTAAGGCACAACTTTTGTACACACAACATACACCATGTTCCTGAAAATCGCACAATATTCAACTTGGACATGGTGTAGTCAGGTAAGCACTGAAGCATGGCTCATTGCCACACACACCTGGCAGGTAAATGGTAATCAACAATTCTCCAGTGCAACACTAGGTGGCCTGATTTCTATTACTGCCCTCTGGTGTGACTTCAGGTAAATTGAAAGTTGTGACAAACAATATTCAACCAAAATACTAATTTAACAAGAAGTAAAAGGTTAAAATGAATTGATATAGTTGATATTCCATCAAGAAAAGACAATATTCAGTGAAATTTCATGCAAAAAGCAATCAGAGAGGAATGCACCATTACCACATCTATGCACATAATCTGACATGAGCAAAATATAGGTGATAGGTCATTATCCTCTGTCCTCTCTGTCCATGACTTGACCATCAGACTGACCACAAAACTTCCCACAAGATTCCAGCTGTGCACCATGTCCACTTGTGCCCTGGAATCTGACCAAGTCCAGTGCAAGGGAGGAGGATGATTACAGTGATTGCATCACCAAGTCAGTGATACTTATAAGAGCCAATGTACAAGGGTAAACATGTTAAAAGTGTACAGCTGGTAGCATGTACTTTCACCACATCACATACTATAGCTATATAGTGAAGTTGTATCAACTTGACCAAAAGCCACAGTTTTGTTGGAACAGGTGAATGAGAGGATGACCGCAGTTCATCTCATGTGTGCTTGAAGAAATAAAAAGAAATTGTCTTTTTCCATACACCAACGACACAATGTCCACAAGGTGGTACCCTGTTCATGAAATTCCATCTGCTTTTCCTCTGATTTGAAAGGGTTCAACAGCAAATCTGCATATATACACAGATATCCAGTGTACCACAACACAATGACGAAAAGAATATAAATGCCTTTTATTATCATTATTATAAGAAAAGAAACTTATTATTATAAGAAAAGAAACTTATAAGTCTGTTTCCCCCGAGTTGAGAGCAATGAATTCCCAACAACCATATCCAGTTCCACATTTGGCGACATTTTGGACACCTCAAATTGCTCTATCTTGTGCTGATACACCTGTTTCCCATAAAGCATCAACTCTGGTCCTGCTCTATCAGCGTCCAGGGGCATAGCTGTTAATTTTTTAGGGTAGAGGTAAAGGACTTGTATATGCCCCCTTTCTAGAATAGCTATGCCACAGACAGAACTGACAGTGTCACCAGGACCTCAGTGGTTTCCAGAATGATAAACAGTTCATGGTAAGTGCCGCTCTCAACTCAGGGGAAACAGAAATATAGGAATGGAAATCACTTACTTTGCATATTGAACCTTCTCTGCATCTGTTTTGCACTGCTTCTCCAATTCGTAACTGGAAGGGAAAACAGACCATCTATCAAAATCAGTTCCAAAACACAACTTTGAAAACACTTTAAAAATCAGTCACAGAGAGCGAGTGCACTGCCAACTAACAATGACAGATGTCCTGCAGTTAAACATTACATAAAGAAAGACAAGGCAGACATAGACCTCTGAAAGCAGGATACATGAATTACTAATGGCATTGGCAAACAAGGTTCTCCGAATAAATTGATTCCATGTCACATGTAATCTATCAAAACAACATCAATTATTTAGTTTTTAAATACATGCCCACTGTCCACAATTACTGGCATAAGAATAAGATTGAAGCGACACTTAATTGCAATAACATTACCAAAATCATGTAAATTTGTGATTTTTACGCTAGAACATTGCAAACATCAGGACAGCAACCTAACAATAACATGGTGAAATCAAATACATTTGTATTCTGCAGACAATCGACATAAATTTACCATTGTGCACACATTCACATAGACGACAACAAATGAAAAATATTCATACATATTTCAAAAGCATGCACATGCAAACATAACACAAACGTAAATGCAAGCAACCACAATTCCAACTTCTGAGCAGTTCTGAGACGGACCCAATCCATTACAGATCTCGTAGATCATGCAGCCATCATTTGACAACATTATAGACCTTATTTGTGATCACAAAAAGATGGCAGTTTCTTATTATACTGAGGAGTGCAGATGGATGACATCATATTTAAATTGTGAAGATAAAGAATGGTTAGGAATGTGCAAGGTCACCTCCTGTTGGAGGATGGTGCAAGGTCATTAGGAGAGGTTTTTGCTTGGTTTACTTTTTGTGGATTTTCAGAAAACTTGCCTTAACTTCGTGATTAAATAATAGGATCAAGTTAGGTGTAAGTTCGGGAAAATTGAATGAAAATGTGCATAAAACACGAAATACAACTGTCAAGTGAAGTGCGACAAAAGATAATTTCCTCAATGACAAAAAATTGACACATGGCCTTCATAATTAAATTACAAATCACACATACATTGACCTCTAATATCAAAGTCATTCTTACCAGAAGTCATTCCAGGAAGGTCTGAAAGAACACAATGCAAAGTAAGCAAACCATGCAGGGAGAGCAAAAAACATACACGTCTTTGTAAATAGGTTGTATACAAAAACAGCAATAAAGTAAGAAAATGTTAGTTGCATAATTGGTTGAAGAAAGCCCAAAGACTCAGTCATTCACAAAGTACATGCAATTATTATACAGATGATTTCCTAAAGGTGCAACTTAACTCAATTAAACCAGACTTATGTATAAAATGTTAGAAAGCTAATTTTCATGATTATGAACCTTCCAACTCTCCGGAGTTCCAAAGGCTATTTAGTGTCTGACTCTGCTCAATCTACTTACTAACTAAGAAGTAAACCCAGATGATGGACATGATGTCGATCAAGGTGCTCTTCAAAGATCTGACTTATAAATAATTGAACTGTTCGCTTCCTTAGTGATTTTTGCTTGAGGAGGCCAGCGATCCTTCAAGAAACAAAATTAACTCTCTTCTCAACAAAAACATTGGATCTTAAACATACTTTTACAAAAATCAACATTTTCATAATTTTCTCAGAGTGCCACGTGTGTTTAAAACACAAAGACTGTTAGAGCAATTCAATAGTCATGCATGTCAATTGATCTTAACTTACATGTTGTCAATTTCATCCATGCCCTCACTTATCCAAGATGTTTACTGGTATGAACTGTCCCTAAACAAAGTTCCTTGTCCATTTTGTAATCCATTCATCCATTTGTATATAACAGAATTATTGTTTTAAAAAGTGTACCTTAATCCAATTCCAGTCCCAGACTGAGAATATGGAAGTGGATTTGCCAAGCCAGCAGTTAAGTAGGTCAGCTCAGTCATCAATAATGCATGATTGAGTGATAACCAGGGAACTATTGGCTATTGTTTGGTTGCCATGGCATTTTGGAACGTTTAAGGCAGAAGTGGACAGTCACTGGACACAGTCAAAATGCCCTCGACCCATCAGTGGCCCGTTTGACCTGGAGGGGGGGGGGCACAAGGTCCAGACCAAAAATGACCAAAGTAAATTAAAAGAGGAGACATGGATGCCAACTTGATCAATAGATCAATCAACAGTGACTACCTATGTGCCTATGTGTACACTGGGAAGCAGTAGCTGCTCATGTAGTCATTCAGTAGCTCAGTGGTTTCATTAGCAACAACTTGGGATATGTCAGGATTTCAGGACACAGGCTCAAACCTAGGTCAGCCTTAGTACAGAAGAAGTGGCAAACCTCTATTAAAAACATTGCTTTTGCTTTATATATAGATTGGAATGACCAGGCTACCTGAGTCACCTAATCAGTCTTCAGTATACTCTGGTTTTTCCAAAATACCTTACATCCTGTATAGTCATAGGCTTTGGCATAGACCAGTGGCAAACACATTACCAGACTGTTTTTCACATTTTTAATAGCTGTTCAGTTTTAATTTTACACACATTATCTTCTGAGACTACGCAGAATTGCAGATAAAAGTTTAAAGTGAAACAATATTCCGAAAGTGCCTTTAAACAAAGAGATATTGCGTCATTGTCACTTCCCTAGTTTTATGGTAAATTTCTACAATTTACTAGTCCTATTCATCTTGTTTTCGTCTTTCTTTGAGTTTTTGCATATATAGTGTTTTCCAAAAAGACATGTCTAAACAGTAACCCACTTAACTCAGTCAAGGCCAGGTTCATTATTTTCTCATGTCTGCAACCTGCTATGCACCAGCTAGAGTACATAGTGGAGGTACTTGAGAATCATTAAACCACTGAACTACTGGACTTGTCTATTTGGTTTATTGATTAGTACAACCGAACAACAATTCATACAATTTTTTTAATTGGGCCTCCCACTGAGCTAACATGGTTCACCTATTGGGACTCCAATTACCAGGGGCTCACAGAGCGTAACAGAGAGGGGTCTTAATATGACCTTCAGAAAAGGAGTCAGTTGGAAAATGACAAATCAGGTTAAATCAATTGAGATATAGGATCGTAATTGATCATGGTTGTTGGACTTTCGTTAATGTATGATTTTTCTGTTTCGGCACAGGCACTTCATCATGTGATGAGCAATAATTGAGCATTGTGCAATTTATACATTGACATTTGTATGACTGATCATGATTCATAAAACAAAATGTCACCATTCCCAACTAAACTGGTCATACAGCCGAATTCACAACTCTGATTCATGTTAATAATTGGCTTGTTTGCTATATATGTGAGGTAAAATAACTCTTGAAATACATCTAACAAAATAACCCGGCAAACTCAGAGACAACCCCCGATTCACATTTTTCTTAATGGCTAAAAATTATCTTCATAACTAACTGTTCAAACCTACGAAGTCACATCTATATCTTCTAACAACATTAGTACTACTTTCCCAAACATTCTGTTAATTCGACAAACTCCTCATGCATCGTAAATATTCTTAATCATACCATGCTAATTCGAATACAAAGCAATCAACTAAACCTTCAAAAAATATGTCAACTTCAACTTACCCTCTGTGCATAGGAGAGAGTGGGGTGGGGCAGGGGGATTCACCCTCCCCACTGGAGTTGCCCAAGGAGCTCATACTGGAGGCCCTCGAAATGGGCCCGGGAAGAAGCTTCCCCTCTCCATACAGGCTCTGAAAGGTAATAGTACAAGGTGAAATACAATAAATAAATGTATAATAAGGGTATTAAAATGTGGGTTAGTATGGAGCAACGTTGGAATGAGGTATCCATGAGCGGTATCCATGATGGCATCTATAGTCTGGAATGCTAGACTTCAGGGGGAAAAAATCAGTATAGTCATATTTTCAAAATTGCAGAAGTGTGGTCTTATCCTGGTGTACATCTCCTTCAAAATTCCAAAACATTCAGACAAGAGCAAAGAAGAGAGCATTTGATATCCAATCAACCATCCATAAAAACGTCCACAACTTAAAATGAGCATTGAAATCACCCTTAAAAGTGTAGGGTCTACAATTTCACTACCATCCTCAGTGTAACACAACGCAAGGGAAAAAAAAACAACCAGAAAACAGCAGACATTCACCTATTAAAGTCCATACATTTCAAAGCTAAATCAAATCCATGCTATTCCACAACTGCCAAAGAGCTACCAGAATAAGATATTCATGACATTATCCTCAGCATATGAAACAATTATGACACATTGGAATATGATTCCTTAGACAAGTCATGTAACACCTTAGATTATTAACAACTGACTCGAAGTCTCAGCCAGGATCAACACAGACCAACTAATCTACATTTGGCTGTGAGAAAATACTCCTACAGCAGATTAATGGGACAATAATTAACACAAGACTTCGGTGGCCAATAAATTAGAGAGAGTGAATATGAAAGACACTATAACTAACATAACACCCAGGGAAGTAGTTTATTAACACCTACCGAGTCACACTGATCACCGAGAAAAAAGTATGAATTAACATTAGGCATATTGTAAATTGTCAAACTCATTATTGTAACAAGTTACTGATAACTTTATGACCATCAAAACAATAATTATTGTCGTTTTGAGAAAAAGAAAAGTAGCCTAGCCCCAGGACTTGATCATAAGTACTGCAGCAGACATATATTTTATATGTACTTTGCATAAATGTAAATGTAGGATTTTTTAAATGTAGGATTCTTTAAATAAACTTCCATTTGATTATTCCAACCGTGCATCATGATCATAACTTAATGCCAATGATTAAATCACATGTGAGAAGATCATGCAATAAATCAGATCAGAAATTAATCACAGAATTAATCAACTCACATGGCCCAAGGCGACATTCCCAGGCAAAAACTCATTAGTGGAGATCTGTGGTAGATCATTGAGGAGTAACGTATGTAAGAAATATAACTTATGCAATTGATTAGAATATATATTAATTCAATTGATTAAATATAACAAACTTTTCTGATCGAGCTGTTATAACTACATGTTTTTAATTTCAGCTATTTCAGCCTGTGTTACATCGAAGTCTTCGGATAAAACCACCCAACTATTTCCTAAACAAGAACCTGCCCTTCACCTGAAAAATTTTTCTATCCATATTTTGCCATGAACAACTAGAAAATCCCTCCAAAAAGAAGAAAATTCCCATTCCAACATAATTCTAAATGATATTGTTCCACTGATTCTCTGAGTACATGTATAATTATATTTTTAAACCCTTAATTAAATCCTATAAGAAATAACCACACAGTTTATTAATTTTTGCAATTATTTAAAAAAATCTTACCACCACCCACTGCCTTGTGTAGTCTGCTCTGAAGTCTGAGACAGACAGGTCACATGACATAGAATGGTCATGTGACACTGTGTGGTCATGTGATGTACTTCTATATCTGGAGGTCCTTCTATATCCTGCCATGGTGTTATATATGACCTTATTGTCTTTCAAACCCACCAGGGTAATTTGACAACAATTGCTTAAGGAACATTTTGCACATTATTGTGGCCATATTATTGTGGCCATATAATTACAGAGATTTTTTTTATCAACGAAGTGAAATCTTTTTGTGTTGTTGTTTACTTAAATAAGTCTGTGGCCTGCAGTGAGGAAGTTCGTAATTGTCTTCTTCATAATTCATAGCTCATAATTCATTTGAATGGTGGAATATCATGTAGACTTCACATAACTGTCATTACAAACAGCTCCACTTTAATGTAGTGTCTTGGTACTCATTATATTTTTAATTTATAGTGACATTAAACCTGCAGGCTGCTGGCCATTTCAATAACTGCAGCAGTAGATTATCACAATAGCAGAGCAGTTCCACTTGACTGGTTACGATCAATTGATCCTTCCATTGGAAGACTGCCAGTTGTAAGGCCATGTGCTGACTGTGCTCTCTTGGTATGACCACACTGCATTTGCATCTGCTCACATCTGACCAAGTAAAATTAACTAATATTAAACTTGGCTATTTAAGTTCTCTCAATTAATTGTTGTTGATGTGCCACACAGAGCTTATATGAGTCTATGAGACTTTGACATCAAAGTTCAAATCGTGACATAGATATTTATCAGCAGTTTACACTCCATTAAAACACCACACCTTAATATTATCCAAATCTATAAAAGTTGCACAATTTTGTATAAAATTTGTCAAAATCCTGCAAAAGAGTCGTTGGAAGTTCCATATAGGATCTCAGTTATGTCACATTTGTTTACAATCAATAAGACTGGACTGGAAGCTCTGTCAATTGATACAAGCACTGTACAATCCAAATACATTGCTTGTAGCCTAATACAAATCTTAATACTGTAGTGTAAGTGGTTTAAAATCACAGAAACTACCAAAATACTACATATTCCCATGAAATATCTCATGTATAATGTATATCCATTCTTTAAATGATCCTGTGTCTACATAATCCCAGATTTAGCTGTTAATGATTTTGTCACCAGTCATAACATAGCCACCTCAGCTCTGGGAACTCCCCTGATCACTCCCCATCACTTAGCCGCATCAGCAGCAGCAGCAGCAGCAGCAGATTCACCTGGGCAGCTCACCTGAGTGGAAAACATTCTGCTCAATGCCCACATGGCTAACAATGCTCTTAGTCTCTGAGCAATGTTGAAATGCTACAGAGACATGCTTAGAAAATACCAGAAAGATTCTAGGAAATGCTAAGAATTGTGGACTGACAAAAACGAGAAAACCAGCCAAGGAGTGCCTCCTGTAAAAAGCTAACATCAAACTCCCAACAGTATAAACATTAGGATCCAGTGACTCTATTGTAGTGCACAGAGAACTCAACAAGGCAAAAATGCTTGCAAATGTACAGATTATGCCAGGAATTCTGACAAAAGAAAAAAGAATCACCACAAATAACCACCTATACAGTGTATTAAAACAATAATCAATTCATTACACTTCCACAGAATAAACCTGTGCACTATGAGCAAAACAAATAGATCTATAAGCTATAGCTTTTGGGAACTTCTTATGCTGGAGCTTGCAAGAAATGCTATAACACTGCGGAGTATGATCAAGATGACATGGGAGCAACATGTCAGAGACATTTATAAGACTATGGCATGCCAAGGAGTGCCTCAGAAAATAAATGGATGAAACAATTGTATCCATTTTAAACTTTGGTCACTTAAATTTTCTGTAAATCCAGAGAGAAAAAATGTTCAAAATGTATGCAAGTTATCCTAGCATTTAAGGAGCAATTAAAGCGAAAACAATATATATGGAAATCAACATTTAGATACATTATTCTCTTTACATTAAACAGTGAATAGCTTTTCCAAATTCTGACAGTACAGAAATGCAACCATGATGCAAAATACTAAGAAAATACCTGTATAAGTATTGCTGAGATATCCAAACTGACTGAGTCTCTTATAACCTCCTTTAGCAAATGAATTTTTAGCCAAACAAGAAATTTGAAGGAAGAGAGGGCTGACACAACAGCTGCAGAATGAACTGGCTAATGTAATATTCGATACCCTCCAGAGTTAACAGTTAAAATCACTTTGCCCCAAGGTCAGGTCTACCAAGCACAGAACACCTGGATAGTCATACCTAACCCCACTTCCAAAAAATAAAGAGGCATATTTAACTATTTTTTCTTAATTTCTGTAGTTTAAAAAAGTAATAAAATTCCAAAATCAATCCATTTTCTTGGAAATTTCTAAAACAGAAGTCATTTACAGGTGGCAAAATTAAGAAATATTATATACAAATAATTCTTGATTTGTACAATAAATTAGAAATAAATTTACAAATTTTAGAAATCATTTGTGGGAAACAGAAAGAAAATCAAAGCACCTTTCTTTTTTTTAAAGCAGCAGAGCCAGTATAATTTTTTCCACAATCATTCTGCTGAATATGCCAAAAGAAGAGAAACATTTTGGTAATGCAAAATCTCTACCAATACCTTACACGTCCTGACTCCTGAGGCTAATTGACATCCATGTATTATAGAAAGGGTATGATTCTATTGTATCACCAAGAATTAATAAACATACAGCAACTTATAAAGCCCTAAATCAGGCTAAATGGAAAGAACAAGCATCCTCGGATACAATGGCTGGTTAATCCTATGGGAAAGTAGAAGGTGTGATTTGCAGCATGGGAGAGCGTCTGAGGCAAAAAATATGAGTGTAGGAACAGTGGAACTGGAGCTTGAGGTATAGTAGGGTGATGTCTGCGCGAACTAGATTCTCTTGACGTTAGGGTATAGCAATGAAGTATAGGTGCAACTTGCTGCATTGAGCATTGCGTAAGTGTTTGAGTAGAAGGTGACAGCAGACCCTAGTGTCTAACAGAGTCGCTGCCCATATAGAGCTATAGGCCGACAAATTCATAATGTGGAACTTGTACCAAATTTCATAACTCTAAAATAAGCGGAATATTAAGGTCACAAATGGACAGTTCAAGAATGACAAAAGATGGCTGCCAAAAAGGCCTACATCTTGAATTTATCGTCATGTTCCCAATCAATACCCACAGACGTAGACCTGAACCAAATTTTATAACTCTTAAGTGAAATATTAAGGTCACATTTGGCATTCCAGGAATGAAGAAAGATGGCTGCTAAAATGCCCGCTATCTCAGTTGTCTCGAGAGGTAGGCTACTCAATAAAATGTTATTTTTTAATAATTACAGCAAGTGCACACCTAACTGTGTCATTCTTCTGCTTTCGCCCCCTAGCATATAACTAGCAAAAAAAATAATTTTTGCAACGTGACCCCCCCCCCGGACTTGTAAAATCTAAAATTTTAAAATTACCTCCTTCCGAGGAGAACCCAGCCTAGAAATATAACTAGCAAAAATAAAAATTTCTGCAAGTACCCCCCCGGATGTGACCCTCCCCCGGGGCCTTGTATAGAATATAAAATTTAATACCTCCCCCGTGGTGACCCCAGCCTATCTAGCAGAAATAAACTTATTTTTTTCGAGTACCCGACCACACCTCCCGAGGTGACCCCCCTCGGGACTTGTAAAATCCAAAATATTTAAATTACCTCCCTCCGAGGTGACCAGCCTAGAAATATAACTAGCAAAAATAAAAAATTTCTGCAAGCTCCCCCCGGATGTGACCCCCCCCCCCGCCTTGTATAGAATATAAAATTTAATACCTCCCCCGAGGTGACCCCAGCCTAGCAATATATCTAGCAGAAGAAAGCCTTTTTTTTTGCAAGTACCCCCCCCCGAGGTGACCCCCTCGGGACTTGTAAAATCTAAAATTTTAAAATTACCTCCCTCCGAGGTGACCCCTAGCCTAGAAATATAACTAGTAAAAAAAATAATTTCTGCAAGTACCCCCCTGGAAATGTCCTCCCCCCTATCGGGCCTTGCATAGAATATAAAATTTAATACCTCCCCCGAGGTGACCCTAGCCTGGCAATATAAAAGGCAGAAATTTTTTTTTTTGTGACTACCCCCTCCGAGGTGACCCCCCTCGGGACTTGTAAAATCCTAAATTTTTTAATTACCTCCCTCCAAGGTAACCAACCTAGAAATATAACAAGCAAAAATACAAAATTTCTGCAAGCTCCCCAGGATGTGACCCCCCCCCCCCGGGCCTAGTATAGAATATAAAATTTAATACCTCCCCCGAGATGACCCCAGCCTAGCAATATAACTAGAAGAAAAAATACTTTTTTTTTGCGAGCACCCCCGTGGTGAGGTGACCCCCCTCGGGACTTGTAAAATCTAAAATTTTAAAATTACCTCCCTCCGAGGTGACCCCTAGCCTAGAAATATAACTAGCAAAAAAAATAATTTCTGCAAGTACCCCCCTGGAAATGTCCTCCCCCCCCCCTCGGGCCTTGTATAGAATAGTAATACCTTCCCCGAGGTGACCCCGGCCTTGCAATATAACAGGCAGAAATTTTTTTTTTTGCGAGTACCCCCCCCCGAGGTGACCCAACCTCCGCCCCCCCCCCGAGGTGACCCCCCTCGGGACTTGTCAAATCAAAAATTTTTAAATTACCTCCCTCAGAGGTGACCCAAAGCCCAGAGATACCACTTGCAAAAAAAAAAAAATTCTGCAAGTACCCCCCCCGAGGTGACCCCCCTCGGGACTGGTAAAATCTAAAATTTTAAAATTACCTCCTCCGAGGTGACCACCAGCCTAGAAATATAACTAGCAAAAATAAAAATTTCTGCAAGCACCCCCCCCGGATGTGACCCCCCCCCTGGGCCTTGTATAGAATATAAAATTTAATACCTCCCCCAAGGTGACCTCAGCCTAGCAATATAACTAGCAGAAGAACACAATTTTTTTTTTGCGAGTACCCCCCCCGGAGGTGACCCCCCTCGAGACTTGTAAAATCTAAAATTTTAAAATTACCTCCTTCCGAGGTGACCCCCAGCCTAGAAATATAACTAGCAAAAATTATAATTTCTGCAAGTACCCCCCTGGATGTGTCCTCCCCCCCCCCAGGCCTTGCATACTACATGTCTCCCTATTGGCTGAAATGGCCACTCCCACCAAGTCCCTCATTCTCATTGGCTCTAAATGGCCACACCCCCAAAAATTAAAAATTTTCAAGCACTGCCACAGTTTCAACCGAACAACTGTCAACCCATTACACCTTGCCTAATGCTGTCAAATTAGCCAACTAAGATTGCTTCTAACCAGCAATTACCACAAACACAAACTCAACGCATGATAGCCAAAAATGCATAGCTGTCATTATGCGCCACACCTCCAAATATCGACCACACCCCCAAAACCCATTATTAAAAAGGCTAGAGAATTCTCCAGAATTCTCCAGCCAAAAATTAATGACCAAATTATGAGAAACCAAAACTTTAAGAAACAAATCAGAAATGTTTGCAAACCTGCCTGGATGTGACCCAAGACGCAATCCACCTGACCACAAGAAAGGAGAAAAGAAGTTGGAAAAATGCGCAGAGAAAAAGAATGCTGTCTCCATGGTGATCGGACATGTTACTATGACAACAACAGCCACATCTGTCACATGACACCATGATCTCTGTGACGTCATCATCCATCACCATAGCAACGGTGACAGTCACCAGCAGTTTGTAAACAATTGTAAACAGTTTGTTGATTTTTGTCATCAGTTTGTCGCAAAATGTCTTACGCTCCAAACAAACAATAACCAAATGCCACTGTCAAAATTACACAGAAATTAAATCATTCTATGCAGATTGTCAATTAGTGACCATTTGTCACATTAGATCTAACACAATAAAGTCATGGTTGTCATTCACATGAGACAGACTCTCCAAAAACAAACTTATAGAAGTTATACATGTCAAGTTTACTTCTGCAGTATTTACACAACTTGTACAAAACTTCAAAACACTACTTACAACATATTTAAAAAAAAGTATTTGATATGTTTAATTGAGCCTAACTAGGCCATTATTAGTTAGTTAACATTAAAATCCCCAATGACCAAAACACTACCACAACATTTTGTATTACAGACAAGTAGTCAAAGTGTTACAGACAACAACAGAAGTAGAAATCAATACTCCATGTTCACCTCACAAATGCCACCCGGATGAAATGGCAGAGGTGAAATGGCAAATCTGTGGGCAAACGGACATGGAACATGAATGACAAATATCACTAGATCAGTCATTGCTACATGGTGTTATGAACGAACAAACCAAATGTTACCCAACAGTGGCGTGCACTGCGCAAAATATGTACAAAACACACAGGAAATAGTATACTGTCTATTATTATTCCAAAGTAGATCTTTCACCTACATGTAGTCATTAATTATTCTAAAATGTTGTTTTTAATTTGTGAAATAAATCTTGATACCAAATCACCAATTAAATTGAGGAACATTATTAGTAATTCAGTTGTTACTAACGGTCTGGATTATTCTGTCAAAACAATATATAACTAGTAGACGTAACCGCGAGCGGTAACAAAACTTCACCTACTGTGGTACCAGCAACTCGAACAGACACAAGTAGATGAGCAGGTAAAAAGTACATGGAAAAGTACACAGGAATCATACATAATTATGTAACATGCATACAGACAACAATACAAGAATGTTTCCTGTACATTGAGTACATGCAAGTATGCACAGAAAAACGAGTACATAAACCAGTAGAAGAACCAGTGCATGAACCATACAGGAACCGGTACATGAACCAGTACATGAACCAATACATGAACCAATACATGAACCAATACATGAACCAGTACATCCACCAGTACATCTTGTGCGATTTCTGAGAACATTGATTTTTCAGGGTCATGTGATCTCTTTGACCATCAGAAATACATGAAATTTTCAGGGTCTGGCGATCTTTTAAACCATTATAGCTATGACAACATGTTCAGAAGACGAAAACTAGAGGAGAATTTGGCCTTTTCAAATCTGTTTACAGATTCTCTGTATCTTAATTAGAACCGGACTTATCGTAGATTGAAATTATGGTACAATTCAGTAATATGAACTTTAGAAATAACTGAAAAAATGTAGTTTTTAATTTAAAATCACTGTATAATCAAAACAGTGCAATGAATACATACGTAGTTTGCCAGGATTATGTAAACACCTGTTACAAATAGGTCCAGGCAGGTTGATAAAAAAAGGATGATTCTTTCCATGTCAAAATAAAGATATATTGTGAAAATTAGACAAAAAACATGAAATTTTCAGGGTCCGGCGATCTTTTTAACCGTCGGAGCTACGACAAAATGTTTAGAAAACGAAAACTAGAGGAGAATTTGGCCTTTCCGAATCTGTTTTCAGATTCTGTCTATCTTAATTAGGATCGGAGCTACGGCCGTTTGAAATTAAGCTATCTTTGAGAAATGTGAAAAAAAATCATAAATTTTTTGCTCGTTTTTTTACCTTTTGACCTTTACTGTGCAACGTAGGTCAATCCGAGGACCTTGTAAATTTACAAGAAGCCTCTAGAGTATTGTAGCAAGTGTGTCTACCATTTTTGTAACAATATCTAGATTCCTTCTTTGTTAAAAAATATGAAATGTCAAAAATGTAAAATTTTTTGACATGTTTGACCTTGAGTTTGACCTTGAAAAACATTTTCTAGGTCAAAATAAATATGATTTTCATAATGGCATTGTATGAAAAAGGGGGGGTCAGCCATGCATTGTTACCCTGTACAATCAATATATCCTTGTCAAAAATGCGGAAATGTGTCATTTTTTAACCTTTGTCGGTTAGCAATATTAAAAAATTTTTCATAAATCCGGAAAAGGAGGTACTAAAATAATGATTAGATATTAGGAATAAACAGGCCAATGTTCATCTGTCACCTGTGAATCACGCTGATATCTTAAAAATAATATGGTAAAAAAAATTGTTGAAAATGGCAACTTTTCAATCTTTTTCGGGTAGAATGACCTTGAAAAATGAGGTCAAGGTCAAATTTAAAGGTCGGTATGGGCTTATTAGGTGTATGTTTGGGGGGGTTTACTATGACATGTTATGAGCTAACATCGATATTTCAAGGTAAAATTCTCAAGGTCACCGGTTTTGGTGACGCAGTATGACTTTAAAGTTACGTAACTCAAGAACCGGTACTGCCGATGAAAAATAAAGGGTCGGGCAGATGTCCCGTGACTTTGAGCACGTTTTGGCACCATCGGTATGACTCTACGACTTACGGATTTTGAGATCCCGCGATAGACCTCAAACCATAAAAATGGACTTTGTACAATGTGACCTTGACCTACTTTCATGAAAGTAGGTCAAACTGTGAAGAAAGTGTCTGGGACCTTTCCATGTGCAGGAAAATGAAAACCGGTAATAACCGGATGAGGTACATGCATTTCAAATATTGCAAAATCCGACTTTAAAAGGATCTGTGACCTTGAAAAATAGGTCAAGGTCAAATATTAAAAAAACGCGTTCTTAGATTATTGTAAGCTATGTACATGAATTTTTTGAAAACTCTCCGATGAGTTTGAATAAATAATAAATAATAACTAGTAGACGTAACCGCGAGCGGTAACAAAACTTCACCTACTGTGGTACCAGTAACTCGAACAGACACAAGTAGATGAGCAAGTAAAAGGTACATGGAAAAGTACACAGGAATCATACATAATTATGTAACATGCATACAGACAAGAATACAAGAATGTTTCCTGTACATTGAGTACATGCAAGTATGCACAGAAAAACTAGTACATAAACCAGTACATGAACCAGTACATGAACCAGTACATGAACCAGTAAATGAACCAGTGCATGAACCATACATGAACCAGTGCATGAACCATACATGAACCAGTACACGAACCAGTACATGAACCAATACATGAACCAGTACATCCACCGATTTTTCAGGGTCATGTGATCTCTTTGACAATCAGAAATACATGAAATGTTCAGAGTCCGGCGATCTTTTAAACCGTCATAGCTACGACAAAATGTTCAGAAGATGAAAACTAGAAGAGAATTTGGCCTTTTCAAAACTATTTACAGATTCTCTGTATCTTAATTAAAACCGGAGTTATCGCAGATTGAAATTATGGTACAATTCAGGAATATGAACTTTAGAAATACCTGAAAAAAATTTAGTTTTTAACTTAAAATCACTGTATAACAAAAACGGTTTAATGAAAACATACGTAATTTGCCAGGATTATGTAAACAGATGTTACAAATGGTCCAGGCAGGTTAATCAAAAGAGGATGATTCCTTCCTTGTCAAAATATTGATAAATTGTGAACATTTTACAAAAAACATGAAATTTTCAAGGTCCGGCGATCTTTTTAACCGTCGGAGCTACGACAAAATGTTCAGTAAATGAAAACTAGAGGAGAATTTGGCCTTTCTGAATCTGTTTTCAGATTCTCTCTATCTTAATTAGAACCGGAGCTACGGTTGATTGAATTGACGCTATCTTTGAGAAATGAGAAAAAAAATCATAAATTTTTTGCTCGTTTTTTTACCTTTTGACCTTTACAGTGCAACGTAGGTCAATCCGAGGACCTTGTAAATTTACAGGAAGCCTCTAGAGTAATGTAGCAAGTATGTCTACCATTTTTGTAACAATATCTTGATTCCTTCTATGTTAAAAAATATGAAATGTCAAAAATGTAAAATTTTTTGTCATGTTTGACCTTGAGTTTGACCTTGAAAAACATTTTGTAGGTCAAAATAAATATGATTTTCATAATGGAATTGTATGAAAAAGGGGGGGTCAGCCATGCATTGTAACCCTGTACAATCAATATTTCCTTGTCAAAAACGCAGAAATGTGTCATTTTTTAACCTTTGTCGGTTAGCAATATTAAAAAAATTTTCATAAATCCGGGGACGGAGGTAATTAAAATATGATTAGATATTATAAATAAACAAGCCAATGTTCATCTGTCACCTGTGAATCTTGCTGATATCTTAAAAATAACATGGTAAAAAAAATTGCTGAAAATGGCACCTTTTCAAACTTTTTTGGGTCAAATGACCTTGAAAAATGAGGTCAAGGTCAAATTTAAAGGTCAGTTTGGGCTTATTAGGTCTATGTTTGGGGGGGTTTACTATGACATGTTATGAGCTAAGATCGATATTTCAAGGTAAAATTCTCAAGGTCACCGGTTTTGGTGACGTGGTATAACTTTAAAATAACGTAACTCAAGAACGGGTACTGCCAATGGAAAATAATGGGTTGGGCAGGTGTCCCGTGAGTTTGGGCACGTTTTGGCACCATCAACATGACTCTATGACTTACGGATTCTGAGATCCCGCGATCAACCTCAAACCATGAAAACGGACTTTGTACAATGTGACCTTGACCTACTTTCATGAAAGTAGGTCAAGCTGTGTAGAAAGTGTCTAGGACATTTCTGTGCTCAGGGAAGGGAAATCTGGTAATAACCGGATGACCTACATGCATTTGAAGTTTTGCGAAATTCGACTTTAAAAGGCTCTGTGACCTTGAAAAATAGGTCAAGGTCACTCATATTCAGAATTTGTAGTAAGGTCATTATAGACCATGTATATGAATTTTTTGAATATTCTACGAAGAGGTTTGTCGGGAAGAATAATAAATAAAAACTAGTAGACGGCCACCGCAGAGCGGTGACAAAACTTCACCTACTGCAGAACCAGTAACTCGAAATAGACACAGGTAGACGGGCAAGCAAAAAGTAAATGGAAAAGTATACAAGAATCCTACATAATTATGTAATGCATTGCAGTGCATGTATGTACGTATGCAGAAAAACATATATAGAACAGTACATGAACCAATACATGAACCAGTAAATGGACCATTGTACCAATACATCTACCAATACATCTACCAATACATGGACCAGTACATGGACCAGTACATGGACCAGTACATGGACCAGTACATGGACCAGTACATGGACCAGTACATGGACCAGTACAGATATGATCGATTGAAATGACGGTACAATTCATTAACATAGACTTCAGAAATTCCTGGAAAAATGTGGTTTTTAACTTAAAATCGGTCTAGAATTCAAACGATTCAATGAAAACATATATAACTTTCCAGGACTATGTTAACAGAAGTTATGGATAGGTGTAGAGAGGTTCATTGCAATAGGATGATTCCTTCCTTATCAAAATATTGGTATATTGTCAGAATTTGACAAAAAACATGAAATTTTCAGGGTCCGGCGATCTTTTATACCGTCATAGCTACGACAAAGTGTTCAGAAAAGGAAAACTAGTGGAGAATTTGGTCTTTCCAAATCAGTTTTCAGATTCTCCTTAACCTAGTTAGAACCGGAGTGACGGTAGATTGAAATTATGGTACAATTCAGAAATACGAACCTTAGAAGTCACTGAAAAAATGTAGTTTTTAACTTAAAATCACTCTGGAACAAAAACGGTTTAATGGAAATATATATAACTTGGCAGGATTATGTAAACAGATGTTAGAGATATGTCCAGACAGGTTCATTAGTAAAGAATGATTCCTTCCTTGTCAAAATATTGATATATTGTGAAAATTTTACAAAAAAGATGACATTTTCAGGGTCCGGCGATCTTTTTAACCGTCGGAGCTACGAAAAAACAATCAGAAAGTGAAAACTAGAAGAGAATTTGGCCTTTCCAAATCTGTTTTCAGATTCACCGTAACTTAATTAGGACTGGAGCTACGGCCGATTGAAATAACGCTTTCTTTGAGAAATGTGGAAAAATATCGTAAATTTTTTGCTAATTTTTTGACCTTGTGACCTTTACTGTGCAACGTAGGTCAACCCGAGGACCTTGAAAATTTACAGGGAGCCTCTAGACTATTGTAGCAAGTATGTCTGCCATTTTTGTAACAATATCTTGATTCTTTCTATGTGTAAAAAAATCGAATGTAAAAGAAGTACAATTTTTTGTTATGTTTGACCTTGAGTTTGACCTTGAAAAACATTTTCTAGGTCAAAATAAATATGATATTCTGAATCGCAGTGTGTGACAAAGGGGGGGTCAGCCATGCATTGTAACCCTGTGCAATCAATATTTCCTTGTCAAAAACGCAGAAATTTGTCATTTTTTAACATTTGTCGGTTAGCATATTTAAGAAATTTTCATAAATCCGGAGACAGAGGTAGTTAAAATATGATTAGATATTATGAATGAATAGGCCAATGTTTATCTATCACTTAAAAATCATGCTGATATCTTAAAAATAACATGGTAAAAAAAATTGCTGAAAATGGCTCCTTTTTGAAGTTTTTTGGGTCAAATGACCTTGAAAAATGAGGTCAAGGTCAAATTTAAAGGTCTGTATGGGCTTATTAGGTGTATCTTTGGGGGGGTTTACTATAACATGTTAGCAGATAAAATCGATATTTCAATGTGAAATTCTCAAGGTCACCGATATTGATTACGCGGTATGACTTTAAAATTACATAACTCAAGAACCGGTACCCAAATTGAAAAATAAAAAGCGCCGCAGATGTCCCGTGAGTTTGGGCACGTAATGGCACCATCGGTATGACTCTACGACTTACGGATTCTGAGATCCCGCGATCAACCTCAAACCATGAAAACGGACTTTGTATAATGTGACCTTGACCTACTTTAATGAAAATAGGTCAAAGTGTGTAGAAACTGTCTAGGACCTTTCCATGTACCGGAAAGTAAAAACCGGTAATAACCGGATGAGGTACGTGTATTTGAAATATTGCGATTTCCGACTTTGAAAGGCTCTGTGACCTTGAAAAATAGGTCAAGGTCAAATTTTTCAAAATGAATCTCTTGTATTTCTGTAGGCTACGTATACAAATTTTTTGAGAATTTTCGGAAGAAAAAAGTTGGAAAGAATAATAATAATACTACCGATTACAAGAAACTTCACCTATGTGTAGGTGAAGTTTAATAATACCGATTACAAGAAACTTCACCTATGTGTAGGTGAAGTTTAATAATACCGATTACAAGAGACTTCACCTATGTGTAGGTGAAGTTTAATAATAATAATAGGTTACTTGTATAGCGCTAGATCCAGCATGATCGCTATATAGAATTTTCAATGTACCTCCCTCTGAGGTGACCCCCAGCCTTGCAATATAATAGGCAAAAAACAAAAAAAACGGGCATCGGTCAGCCTAAATTTCTTAATTATGGGCCGAGAAAGTTGTGCAATACCTCTATTTCAGATCAAATTGGCATGAGGAACTCATTTTTCAGGTTTTTGAATTGTTAAAACCATCCTTTCTGATGTTTTATTGAAAAAATGTCAATTTAGTAGATCGCAAAAACACCGTTCACCACCTATCAAAATGATGATGTCACAGAGACAATGTAAAGGTACCATGTCGAAGGACGTTCTTTAGGGAACATTCTCACGCCATCTCTGTCCAATATGCCTGGTCGTGACCTAGTTTTCAAGCAAATTGTGCAAAAGAGACATTTTATGCATTCTCTCGGTTAAAAATGATCCAATTTTCTTCATTTTGGCATGAGAGACAGTCCTACCAGTGTCCTCCAGTAATCTGGAGAGATATTACACCATTCACTCAAAACCAGGGAGGCTAGGGTTACAGATTGCACCTCAAAAAGTCTCATAATGGGCGTTTTTTTTAAAAATGAGAGGCCAATAATGAAACTCAGAGTGGACGTAGCCTAGGATATGAGACAACTTTTGGTACCTTTTTCAGGTTTGTAAATACATTTTCCTAGATGCTACGACAGTTTCTAAAAAAACGAAAAGTGGAGGTTTTTCCCCATTTTCCCCAGGAATAAAGGACCAATTTCAGATTTGGTATTTTTTGCATGTAGGTCTCTTGGTCACCATTCCTAGACTGTAATTTTTTTTTCACTGCTATACCTCCTTATAGGTTATTTAGAGGTGCCAAACGAAACCCTAATTCGCTTGGACTTATAAAAAAAAAAAAAAAAAAAAAAAAAGCGAAATAAATTTTGTTCTTACATATTGCCTTTGTTGTGTCTGTTTCACCCCCCCCCCCCCCTGCTCACTCGCACTCTCACTGCTGACTGTGTAACTTTGTGTAGGGTGGTGAAATGTCATCAGCCACAGTTACAGTACCAGCATTTGCATGTAGATGACCTTCTGATATCAAAGTCAAGGCCATTCATATTTTGCATTTGCTATCACAGGCCTGCAGCTACTCCTGTGTGTGCCAAGTATCATCCACTTCCCTCCATTTAAATTGAAGTTCTAAAAAGATGATAACAACTTTTTTTTTCGGGGAGGCCTCATGACACGGGATACACCCCCCTCCATTTTGTTATTCCTGTACTATCTGCTACCCCCCCCCCCCCCATTTTACCAGACAGGTTGATCAGAAAGGATGATTCCTTCCTTGTCAAAATATTGATATATTGTGAAAATTTGTAACATGCATACAGACAAGAATACAAGAATGTTTCCTTTACATTTAGTACATGCAAGTATGCACAGAAAAACGAGTACATAAACCAGTACATGAACCTGTGCAAGAACCATACATGAACCAGTTCATGAACCAGTACATGAACCAATACATGAACCAGTACATCCACCAGTACATCCACCAGTACATCTTCTGCGATTTCTGAGAACATCGATTTTTCAGGGTCATGTGATCTCTTTGACCATCAGAAAAACATGAAATTTTCAGGTCCGGCTATCTTTTAAACTGTCATAGCTACTGCAAAATATTCAGAAGATGAAAACTAGGGGAGAATTTGGCCTTTTCAAATCTGTTTTCAGATGCTCGGTATCTTAATTAGAACCGAGTTATTGCATATTGAAATTATGGTACAATTCAGGAATATGAACTTTAGAAATACCTAAAAAATGTAGTTTTTAACTTAAAATCACTGTATAACCAAAATGGTTGAATGAAAACATACATAATTTGCCAGGATTATGTAAACAGATGTTACAAATTGGTCCAGGCAGGTTGATCAAAAAAGGATGATTCCTTCCTTGTCAAAATAATGATAAATTGTGAAAATTTGACAAAAAACATGAAATTTTCAGGGTCCGGCGATCTTTTTAACCATCGTAGCTACGACAAAATGTTCAGAAAATGAAAACTAGAGGAGAATATGGCCTTTCCAAATCTGTTTTCAGATTCCCTCTATCTTAATTAGGACCGGAGCTACGGCTGTTTGAAATGACGCTATCTTTGAGAAATGTGAAAAAAAATCATAAATTTTTCGCTCGTTTTTTGACCTTTTGACCTTTACAGTGCAACGTAGGCCAGTCCGAGGACCTTGAAAATTTACAGGAAGCTTCTAGAGTATTGTAGCAAGTATGTCTACAATTTTTGTAACAATATCTTGATTCCTTCTCTGTTAAAAAATAAGAAATGTAAAAAATGCAAACATTTTTGTCATGTTTGACCTTGAGTTTGACCTTGAAAAACATTTTCTAGGTCAAAATTAATATGCTATTCAGAAAGGCAGTAGGTAACAAAGGGGGGGTCAGTCATACATTGCAACCCTGTAGAATGAATATTTCCCTGTCAAATATGCAGAAATGTGTCATTTTTTAGCATTTGTCGGTTAGGAATATTTGAAAATTTTTCATAAATCCGGAGAAGGAGGTAGACAAAATATGATTAGATATTATGGATAAGCAGGCCAATGTTCATCTGTCACGAGTAAATCACAGTGATATCTTGAAAAGAACATGGTGAAAAAAATTGCTGAAAATGGCACTTTTTCAAACTTTTCTGGGTCAAATGACCTTGAAAAATGAGGTCAAGGTCAAATTTATAGGTCATTTTGGGCTTATTAGGTGTATGTTTGGGGGGTTTACTAAGACATGTTATGAGCTAACATCGATATTTCAAGGTGAAATTCTCAAGGTCACCGGTTTTCGTGACGCGGTATGACTTTAAAATTGCATAACTCAAGAACCGGTAATCAAAATGAAAAATTAAAAGTTGATGCAAATGTCCCGTGAGTTTGGGCATGTTTTGGCACCATCAGTATGACTCTACGACTTACGGATTCTGAGATCCCGCGATATACCTTAAACCATAAAAATGGACTTTGTACAACGTGACCTTGACCTACTTTCATGAAAGTAGGTCAAACTGTGAAGAAGGTGTCTGGGACCTTTCCATGTACCGGAAGATGAAAACCGGTAATAACCGGATGAGGTACATGTATTTGAAATATTACGAAATCCGACTTTGAAAGGCCCTGTGACCTTGAAAAATAGGTCAAGGTCAATTTTTTCAAAATGATTCTCTTGTATTTTTGTAGGCTACGTATATGAATTTTTTGAACATTTTCCGAAGAGGTTTATCCGGCAAGAATAATAACTAGAAGACGGCCACCGCAGGGCGGTGACAAAACTTCACCTACTGCAGAACCAGTAACTCGAAATAGACACAGGTAGATGAGCAAGTAAAAAGTATGTGGAAATGATACAGGAATCCTACTGTAATACATTGCAATACATGCAAGTATGCAAAAAACATAGACCAGTACGTAAACCAATACATGAGCCAGTAGGCTACATGCACCATTGGACATGCACCAGTACATGCACCAGTACAATGTACCCAAGCAATGGACCAGTACAAGCCCCACTGAGTACATGCACCAGTAGTCCAGTACAATGTATCATACAGTGGACCAGTACATGGACTCGTACATTGACCAGTATATGCACCAAGTACATGCTCCAGTACATGAACCAGTACTTGCACCAGTAGTCCAGTACAATGTACCAGTGTATTGTACCAGTACAATGTACCATTGAAAAGGTTAGGTTAGGGTTGGAGTTAGGGTTAGTGTTAGTGCTAGAGTTAGGGTTAGGGCTAGGGTTAGGGTAAGGGCTAGGGTTAGGGTTAGGGTTAGGGCTAGGGTTACCAGTGCAATTGACCAGTGCAATAGACAAGTGCAATGGACCAGTACATGGACAAGTACATTGACCAGTACATTGACAAGTACATGGATCAGTACGTGGACCAGTACATGGACCAGTACATGGACCAGTACATGAACCAGTACATGGACCAGTCATCATTTATGTACGAACTTAACCATGCACTGGCACTGGCAAATTGAAAATGTGGCTGGATAGCCTATTTAGCTCCGCCTGCAACTATTTTTAGGCAAAAAAAAGTTATATAATGAGGCATGGTGGCCTCCAGGCCCCATACATGTAGGGACTTATTTGAGCAATGACCTTACCAAAGTTTGAGACAAATTCAGTGGACCAGTACATGAACTAGTACATGGATCAGTGCATACACCAAGTACATGCTTCAGTACATGAACCAGTACTTGCACCAGTAGTCCAGTACAATGTACAAGTGTAATGTACCAGTGAAAAGGTTAGGTTTGGGTTAGGGTTAGGGGTTAGGGTTACCATTACATGGACCAGTACGTGGACCAGTTTGTGGACCAGTACGTGGACCAGTATGTGGACCACTACATGGACCAGTAGGTGGACCAGTACATGGACCAGTACGTGGACCAGTACGAAGACCAGTACATGGACCAGTACAGATATGATCGATTGAAATGATGGTACAATTCAGAAATATGGACTTCAGAAATACCTGGAAAAATGTGGTTTAATCCGCCTAAAATCAAAACGATTCAATGAAAACATATATAACTTTCCAGGACTATGCTCACAGAAGTTATGGATAGGTGTAGAGAGGTTCATTGCAATAGGATGATTCCTTCCTTGTCAAAATATTGGTATATTGTCAAAATTTGACAAAAAACATGAAATTTTCAGGGTCCGGCGATCTTTTATACCGTCATAGCTACGACATAATGTTCAAAAAGGAAAACTAGGGAAGAATTTGGTCTTTCCAAATCTGTTTTCAGATACTCCTTAACCTAGTTAGAACTGGAGTGACGGAAGATTGAAATTATGGTACAATTCAGAAAAAACGAACCTTCGAAGTCACTGAAAAAAAGCAGTTTTTAACTTAAAATCCCTCTGGAACAAAAACGGTTAAATGAAAATATATATAACTTGGCAGGATTATTTAAACAGCTGTTGGAGATACGTCCAGACAGGTTCATTAGAAAAGAATGATTCCTTCCTTGTCAAAATATTGATATATTGTGAAAATTTGACAAAAAACATGAAATTTTCAGGGTCCGGCGATCTTTTAAACCGTCGGAGCTACGACAAAATGTTTAGAAAATGAAAACTAGAGGAGAATTTGGCCTTTCCAAATCTGTTTTCAGATACTCCTTAACCTAGTTAGAACTGGAGTGACGGTAGATTGAAATTATGGTACAATTCAGAAAAAACGAACCTTCGAAGTCACTGAAAAAAAGCAGTTTTTAACTTAAAATCCCTCTGGAACAAAAACGGTTAAATGAAAATATATATAACTTGGCAGGATTATTTAAACAGCTGTTGGAGATACGTCCAGACAGGTTCATTAGAAAAGAATGATTCCTTCCTTGTCAAAATATTGATATATTGTGAAAATTTGACAAAAAACATGAAATTTTCAGGGTCCGGCGATCTTTTAAACCGTCGGAGCTACGACAAAATGTTTAGAAAATGAAAACTAGAGGAGAATTTGGCCTTTCCAAATCTGTTTTCAGATTCTCTGTAACTTAATTAGGACCGGAGCTACGGCCGATTGAAATAACGCTTTCTTTGAGAAATGTGGAAAAATATTGTAAATTTTTTGCTAATTTTTTGACCTTGTGACCTTTACTGTGCAACGTAGGTGAACCAGAGGACCTTGAAAATTTACAGGGAGCCTCTAGACTATTGTAGCAAGTACGTCTGCCATTTTTGTAACAATATCTTGATTCCTTCTATGTGTAAAAAAATCAAATGTCAAAGAAGTACAATTTTTTGTAATGTTTGACCTTGAATTTGACCTTGAAAAACATTTTCTAGGTCAAAATCAATATGCTATTCTGAATCGCAGTAGGTAACAAAGGGGGGTCAGTCATGCATTGTAACCCTGCAGAATCAATATTTCCCTGTCAAAAATGCGGAAATGTGTCAT
The DNA here is from genome assembly GCA_026936325.1 of Platynereis dumerilii. Classification (NCBI taxonomy): domain Eukaryota; kingdom Metazoa; phylum Annelida; class Polychaeta; order Phyllodocida; family Nereididae; genus Platynereis; species Platynereis dumerilii. The sequence continues at coordinate 2,772,862 of JAPTHN010000007.1, forward strand.
TTTTTAACATCTGTCGGTTAGCTATATTTAAAAAATTTTCATAAATCTGGCAAAGGAGGTAGACAAAACATGATTAGACATTATGAATAAACAGGTCAATGCTCATATGTCGCCTGGAAATCACGCTGATATCTTGAAAATAACATGGTGAAAAAAATTGCTGAAAATGGCACTTTTTCAAACTTTTTCGGGTCAAATGACCTTGAAAAATGAGGTCAAGGTCAAATTTAAAGGTCTGTATGGGCTTATTAGGTGTATGTTTGGGGGGGTTTACTATGACATGTTATGAGCTAACATCGATATTTCAAGGTCAAATTCTCAAGGTCACCGATTTTGGTGACGCGGTATGACTTTAAAATTACGTAACTCAAGAACCGTACTGCCAATGAAAAATAAAGATTCCCGCAGGTGTCCCGTACGTTCAGGCACGTAATGGCACCAATGGTATGTCTCTACGACTTACGGATTCGGCGGCACAGGGGTCAACCTCAAACCATGAAAATGGACTTTGTACAATGTGACCTTGACCTACTTTCATGAAAATGGGTCACACTGTGTAGAGAGTGTCTGGGACTTTTCCATGTACAGGAAAGTGAAAACCGGTAATAACCGGATGAGGTAGACGTATTTGAAATATTGCGAAATCCGACTTTGAGAGGCTCCGTGACCTTGAAAAATAGGTCAAGGTCAAAAATCTAGAAATTGTATTCTTAGATTTTTGTAAGCTAGGTATACAAATTTTTTGAAAATTTTCCGAAGACATTTCTCGGGAATAATAATAATAATAAGAAAAATAATACCGATTACAAGAAACTTCACCTATGTGTAGGTGAAGTTTAACTAGTAGACGTAACCGCGAGCGGTAACAAAACTTCACCTACTGTGGTACCAGTAACTCGAACAGACACAGGTAGATGAGCAGGTAAAAAGTACATGGAAAAGGATACTGGAATCCTACTGTAATAAATTGCAGTACATGCAAGTATCCAAAGAAAAACACATAGACCTGTACATGAACCAATACGTGAGCCAGTACATGCACCAGTTCAATGTACTCGTACAGTGCACCAGTACAGTGCACCAGTACAGTGCACCAGTACAGTGCACCAGTACAGTGCACCAGTACAGTGCACCAGTACAGTGCACCAGTACAGTGCACCAGTACAGTGCACCAGTACATTCACCGTTACATTTACCAGTACATTTACCAGTACATGTACCAGTACCTGTACCAAGTACATGCACCAAGTACATGCACCAAGTACATGCACCAAGTACATGCACCAGTACAATGTACCAGCACAATGTATCAGTAAAATGCACCGGTACAATGTACCTACATGGGCCAATACATGGACCAGTACATCCCCTGCAATTTCTGAAAACATAAATTTTTCAGGGTAGGGCCATCTTTTTGACTGTCAGAGATTCAAGAAAATGTTCAAATTCCATAGTTAGAGGAGAATTTGGGCTTTCCAAATCAGTACAGCCATAATTCAAGTTGCCTGTTTTTCTTTTGTCATGCATCATGTCCACGAAACAAGACGAAATCTTGCTTCATTCTGTGACTCTCTGCTGAGTTTTAATTGACCATGAAGTGTTTATAGACTGTTACATTTTTCGCCTCTTTGTGCTACTGTTTCCCTATTGGAATGAGTGTCCCTTTAAACAGATGTCCAATGTGTCCTGTCAGTCATCCAATTAGGACCTCAACAGATCCCTTGGCTGATACTTATCAGCTGTCACTTGCAAGGTGGCCACGTGCCCCCAGTGCACCCCAATCACATCAAAGGATTCTTATTTACCATTCTTGTCCACAAAAAGTTATTTTTTTAGCTGCAGATCTTAAACCTGTTCTATAATACCAAGTGAAAAGTACTCACTTTTAGGGTCATGCCTCTATGTATGTCAGTTGAACTAACAGCACTTATTTTCCTTTACCAAAAATATTTATCAAAAGATTAAAAAAGTCTGAGCAGCAGACCGACCGTCCACAGCACCTCCAACATAATGGGAATTGGGAAAGGGGGGGGGGGTGGTGTGTATGTCAGTTGAACTAACAGCCAAAGAAAAAACAACTCATCCACAGGTGCTTATTGACACATGTATTTATGAATAGATGATCAATCAGTCGATCAATGAACCAATCAATAAATCTGCCTGTCTGTCCGTCTATCTATCTACCATCTTTCTGCTTATCATCTATCTTTGTATCTCCCTGTCTATATCCCTGTCTATTTCCCTTTCTACCTCCATCTCCCCCCCCCCCGTCCACTCCCTCCCCTTCAGGGCTATCTTCAATCACGATTCACTTGTGACTTTAACATTGTGTAAAACTGTCTTGTAAACATGATTTCCCATCACATATCTGGTACTTCTGTGTACATGAGCAGGCATACATACATCATGTGTCATCCATTATCCATCTACAACTACATCCTAGAAGTTTAGGCCTATTGGCAGTTATTAAAGACAACACATGTGGATGTTCAACTATTGTTTCTGTATCAATGTCTTGTTTATTTTGTCATCATTGTTTTAATTATGATATACATGTAATATAAGTGAGCATCAGCAGCATGATAGAATATCAATCTGACTAAACTTTCATATAGTAAAAAGTCCACTTACTTTATTTCCCTTGATCAGACTCAGAGCATCTATGTCATGTGATCCATGAATATGTGTTGTACTGCAGAAAGAGGTATCCAAATTTATAAGTGTCCTCCTTGTTCTACAACACTTCTTCACTGAAGGGCATATTGCCCAGAACTGACTTATAAGGAGGCCATGTCTAGATGTGAAGCCCCCCCCCCCCTTCTTATCAGCTCTCTGCTATTTGCCCCCATCATTGTTTTGTTCACCATAAACAGACCATGCACACTTAATAGACTGTTTGGTCTCTTTTTGCCAAGAACATGTGGTCAATGTCACCAGCTGTGTCCTGTCAGTCATCCAATTAACTCTAGATACCTGACCCTCCCTGACTTTAAAGGGAACTATTTTACCCCTTTTTGAAATAAAAAGTATTTTCTTATAGATAATGAAGTTGTGCTTTTGTCATGGTGTTAATTTTGTAGCACTTATTTCAGAGATAAGGCCCCACGTAACATTTTATAATTTGTTTGTTTGAAGTGTTGTTTATAATTTAAAGAAATCTTTGGTTGTCAAGAGTGAGCCAGAGTAAAAGTAGAAGTCTATCTATCTATCTATCTATCTATCTATCTATCTATCTATCTATCTATCTATCTATCTATCTATCTATCTATATTATCTATCTACCTATGTTATCCATAGATCTGGCTATCCATATTCATGTATCTGCTTATACTAGACAAGATTTCTCATTCTATCTTTATGTATGCACTGCTCACACTTAAAACACTTCTAATTAAGGGACCGCTCAGAATTTATGACTGGGATGTTGGGAGTTTTGCTGGAACTTCCCATTAAAAATTGATACCCCCCCCCCCCCTTGAGTATCATGCAGATTTTTAGTACCCCACCCCTAGGTTTCACACGTATTTTATAATGTGCACTGATCTCGCGCAATATCCCTTCATGGTGTTTTGAAAGTTTCACTGAAAAAAATTGAGAATTGGCTGCATCAGGCTACATTTTACTATTATGTACTAATATTCTGTTTTCTTCACTCGAAGTTGAACACTACTTCAGAGCAAATTCGAGTTAATACATGGATGGCTTATTGGGGCTTTTTAAAAGTCCTGTATTTATGCACTTGGTAGGCTAATTGAGACAGGAGGAGGACACAGCAATGAAGAAAAGTATGATTGAAACAGCCATACAACGAAGTCCAGGTGACCTGACAAGAAGAGCTGGATGCTAACAACCCTCCCCCCACCCCAAATTACGCTATCATTGAGAAATGTGAAAAAAAGTCGTCAATTTTTCGCTATCTGTCTGAATGAATGAGAAATATGATAGAACAGAATAGAACATAACAGAATAGAATAGAATAATAAGACATGAGATTATATGAGAGGAGAGGACTGTCTGTGTTCTTTATCTTTTAAACCGTCATAGCTACGACAAAATGTTCAGAAGATGAAAACTAGAGGAGAATTTGGTCTTTTCAAATCTGTTTACAGATTCTCTGTATCTTAATTAGAACCGGAGTTGTCGCAGATTGAAATTATGGTACAATTCAGGAATATGAACTTTCGAAATACCTGAAAAACTGTAGTTTTTAACTTAAAATCACTGTATAACCAAAACGGTTGAATGAAAACATATATAATTTGCCAGGATTATGTAAACAGATTCTACAAAGAGGTCCAGGCAGGTTGATCAAAAAAGGATGATTCCTTCCTTGTCAAAATAATGATAAATTATGTAAATTCGGAAAAAAACATGAAATTTTCAGGGTCTGGCGATCTTTTTAACCGTCGTAGCTACGACAAAATGTTCAGAAAATGAAAACTAGAGGAGAATATGGCCTTTCCAAATCTGTTTTCAGATTTCCTCTATCGTAATTAGGAGCGGAGCTACGGCCGTTTGAAATGACGCTATCTTTGAGAAATGTGAAAAAAAATCATAAATTTTTGGCTCGTTTTTCGACCTTTTGACCTTTACAGTGCAACGTAGGCCAGTCCGAGGACCTTGAAAATGTACAGGAAGCTTCTAGAGTATTGTAGCAAGTATGTCTACAATTTTTGTAACAATATCTTGATTCCTTCTCTGTTAAAAAATACGAAATGTAAAAAATGCAAAAATTTTTGTCATGTTTGACCTTGAGTTTGACCTTGAAATACATTTTCTAGGTCAAAATTAATATGCTATTCAGAAAGGCAGTAGGTAACAAAGGGGGGGTCAGTCATGCATTGCAACCCTGTAGAATGAATATTTCCCTATCAAATATGCAGAAATGTTTCATTTTTTAGCATTTGTCGGTTAGCAATATTTGAAAATTTTTCATAAATCCGGAGAAGGAGGTACACAAAATATGATTAGATATTATGAATAAGCAGGCCAATGTTCATCTGTCACCAGTAAATCACAGTGATATCTTGAAAAAAACATGGTGAAAAAAATTGCTGAAAATGGCACTTTTTCAAACTTTTCTGGGTCAAATGACCTTGAAAAATGAGGTCAAGGTCAAATTTAAAGGTCATTTTGGGCTTATTAGGTGTAAGTTTGGGGGGGTTTACTATGACATGTTATGAGCTAACATCGATATTTCAAGGTGAAATTCTCAAGGTCACCGGTTTTGGTGACGCGGTATGACTTTAAAATTGCATAACTCAAGAACCGTTAACCAAAATGAAAAATGAAAAGTTTATGCAAATGTCCCGTGAGTTTGGGCATGTTTTGGCACCATCAGTATGACTCTGCGACTTACGGATTCTGAGATCCCGCGATAGACCTTAAACCATAAAAATGGACTTTGTACAATGTGACCTTGACCTACTTTCATGAAAATGGGTCACACTGTGTAGAAAGTGTCTGGGACCTCTCCATGTACCAGAAAGTGAAAACCGGTAATAAGCGGACGAGGTACATGTATTTGAAATATTGCGAAATCCGACTTTGAAAGGCCCTGTGACCTTGAAAAATAGGTCAAGGTCAATTTTTTCAAAATGATTCTCTTGTATTTTTGTAGGCTACGTATATGAATTTTTTGAACATTTTCCGAAGAGGTTTATCCGGGAAGAATAATAAAAATAATACCGATTACAAGAAACTTCACCTATGTGTAGGTGAAGTTTAATAAAAATAATACCGATTACAAGAAACTTCACCTATGTGTAGGTGAAGTTTAATAATACCGATTACAAGAAACTTCACCTATGTGTAGGTGAAGTTTAATAATACCGATTACAAGAAACTTCACCTATGTGTAGGTGAAGTTTAATAATACCGATTACAAGAGACTTCACCTATGTGTAGGTGAAGTTTAATAATAATAATAGGTTACTTGTATAGCGCTAGATCCAGCATGATCGCTATATAGAATTTTCAATGTACCTCCCTCTGAGGTGACCCCCAGCCTTGCAATATAATAGGCAAAAAACAAAAAAAACGGGCATCGGCCAGCCTAAATTTCTTAATTATGGGCCGAGAAAGTTGTGCAATACCTCTATTTCAGATCAAATTGGCATGAGGAACTCATTTTTCAGGTTTTTGAATTGTTAAAACCATCCTTTCTGATGTTTTATTGAAAAAATGTCAATTTAGTAGATCGCAAAAACACCGTTCACCACCTATCAAAATGATGATGTCACAGAGACAATGTAAAGGTACCATGTCGAAGGCCGTTCTTTAGGGAACATTCTCACGCCATCTCTGTCCAATATGCCTGGTCGTGACCTAGTTTTCAAGCAAATTGTGCAAAAGAGACATTTTATGCATTCTCTCGGTTAAAAATGATCCAATTTTCTTCATTTTGGCATGAGAGACAGTCCTACCAGTGTCCTCCAGTAATCTGGAGAGATATTACACCATTCACTCAAAACCAGGGAGGCTAGGGTTACAGATTGCACCTCAAAAAGTCTCATAATGGGCGTTTTTTTTAAAAATGAGAGGCCAATAATGAAACTCAGAGTGGACGTAGCCTAGGATATGAGACAACTTTTGGTACCTTTTTCAGGTTTGTAAATACATTTGCCTAGATGCTAAGACAGTTTCTAAAAAACCGAAAAGTGGAGGTTTTTCCCCATTTTCCCCAGGAATAAAGGACCAATTTCAGATTTGGTATTTTTTGCATGTATGTCTCTTGGTCACCATTCCTAGACTGTAATTTTTTTTTCACTGCTATACCTCCTTATAGGTTATTTAGAGGTGCCAAACGAAACCCTAATTCGCTTGGACTTATAAAAAAAAAAAAAAAAAAAAAAAAAAGCGAAATAAATTTTGTTCTTACATATTGCCTTTGTTGTGTCTGTTTCACCCCCCCCCCTGCTCACTCGCACTCTCACTACTGACTGTGTAACTTTGTGTAGGGTGGTGAAATGTCATCAGCCACAGTTACAGTACCAGCATTTGCATGTAGATGACCTTCTGATATCAAAGTCAAGGCCATTCATATTTTGCATTTGCTATCACAGGCCTGCAGCTACTCCTGTGTGTGCCAAGTATCATCCACTTCCCTCCATTTAAATTGAAGTTCAAAAAAGATGATAACAACTTTTTTTTTCGGGAGGCCTCATGACACAGGATACACCCCCCTCCATTTTGTTATTCCTGTACTATCTGCTACCCCCCCCCCATTTTACCAGACAGGTTGATCAGAAAGGATGATTCCTTCCTTGTCAAAATATTGATATATTGTGAAAATTTGTAACATGCATACAGACAAGAATACAAGAATGTTTCCTTTACATTTAGTACATGCAAGTATGCACAGAAAAACGAGTACATAAACCAGTACATGAACCTGTGCAAGAACCATACATGAACCAGTTCATGAACCAGTACATGAACCAATACATGAACCAGTACATCCACCAGTACATCCACCAGTACATCCACCAGTACATCTTCTGCGATTTCTGAGAACATCGATTTTTCAGGGTCATGTGATCTCTTTGACCATCAGAAAAACATGAAATTTTCAGGTCCGGCTATCTTTTAAACTGTCATAGCTACTGCAAAATATTCAGAAGATGAAAACTAGGGGAGAATTTGGCCTTTTCAAATCTGTTTTCAGATGCTCGGTATCTTAATTAGGACCGGAGTTATTGCATATTGAAATTATGGTACAATTCAGGAATATGAACTTTAGAAATACCTAAAAAATGTAGTTTTTAACTTAAAATCACTGTATAACCAAAATGGTTGAATGAAAACATACATAATTTGCCAGGATTATGTAAACAGATGTTACAAATAGGTCCAGGCAGGTTGATCAAAAAAGGATGATTCCTTCCTTGTCAAAATAATGATAAATTGTGAAAATTTGACAAAAAACATGAAATTTTCAGGGTCCGGCGATCTTTTTAACCATCGTAGCTACGACAAAATGTTCAGAAAATGAAAACTAGAGGAGAATATGGCCTTTCCAAATCTGTTTTCAGATTCCCTCTATCTTAATTAGGACCGGAGCTACGGCTGTTTGAAATGACGCTATCTTTGAGAAATGTGAAAAAAAATCATAAATTTTTCGCTCGTTTTTTGACCTTTTGACCTTTACAGTGCAACGTAGGCCAGTCCGAGGACCTTGAAAATTTACAGGAAGCTTCTAGAGTATTGTAGCAAGTATGTCTACAATTTTTGTAACAATATCTTGATTCCTTCTCTGTTAAAAAATAAGAAATGTAAAAAATGCAAACATTTTTGTCATGTTTGACCTTGAGTTTGACCTTGAAAAACATTTTCTAGGTCAAAATTAATATGCTATTCAGAAAGGCAGTAGGTAACAAAGGGGGGGTCAGTCATACATTGCAACCCTGTAGAATGAATATTTCCCTGTCAAATATGCAGAAATGTGTCATTTTTTAGCATTTGTCGGTTAGGAATATTTGAAAATTTTTCATAAATCCGGAGAAGGAGGTAGACAAAATATGATTAGATATTATGGATAAGCAGGCCAATGTTCATCTGTCAGGAGTAAATCACAGTGATATCTTGAAAAGAACATGGTGAAAAAAATTGCTGAAAATGGCACTTTTTCAAACTTTTCTGGGTCAAATGACCTTGAAAAATGAGGTCAAGGTCAAATTTATAGGTCATTTTGGGCTTATTAGGTGTATGTTTGGGGGGGTTTACTATGACATGTTATGAGCTAACATCGATATTTCAAGGTGAAATTCTCAAGGTCACCGGTTTTCGTGACGCGGTATGACTTTAAAATTGCATAACTCAAGAACCGGTAATCAAAATGAAAAATTAAAAGTTGATGCAAATGTCCCGTGAGTTTGGGCATGTTTTGGCACCATCAGTATGACTCTACGACTTACGGATTCTGAGATCCCGCGATATACCTTAAACCATAAAAATGGACTTTGTACAACGTGACCTTGACCTACTTTCATGAAAGTAGGTCAAACTGTGAAGAAGGTGTCTGGGACCTTTCCATGTACCGGAAGATGAAAACCGGTAATAACCGGATGAGGTACATGTATTTGAAATATTACGAAATCCGACTTTGAAAGGCCCTGTGACCTTGAAAAATAGGTCAAGGTCAATTTTTTCAAAATGATTCTCTTGTATTTTTGTAGGCTACGTATATGAATTTTTTGAACATTTTCCGAAGAGGTTTATCCGGCAAGAATAATAACTAGTAGACGTAACCGCGAGCGGTAACAAAACTTCACCTACTGTGGTACCAGTAACTCGAATAGACACAAGTAGATGAGCAAGTAAAAGGTACATGGAAAAGTACACAGGAATCATACATAATTATGTAACATGCATTCAGACAAGAATACAATAATGTTTCCTGTACATTGCAGTACATGCAAGTATGCACAGAAAAACCAGTGCATGAACCAGTGCATGAATCAGTGCATGAACCAGTGCATGAACCAGTGCATGAACCAGTGCATGAACCAGTGCATGAACCAGTACATGAACCAGTGCATGAACTAGTACATGAACCAGTACATCCACCAGTACATAAATCAGTACATAAATCAGTACATCTGGAGAATTTGTGTTTTCAAATCATTTTTCAGATTCTCTGTAAATTAAATAGAACCGGAGATAGGGCCTATTGAAATGATGACTATTCAGAAATATGGACTTTCAGGAATTCATGAAAAAAATTATTTTTTAACTAATAATTGGTCTAGAACCAAAATGGTTAAATAAATTGTGTTAACAGAAGTTAGTGTTTTGTTTAAATTTAAAGCATAGTAGTACTCTACTGGACTAATAAAATGAATGTAACTGAATTAATTCTGAAAAATATGCAACTGAGTTGATTACTAATGTATCATATCACCACAATGTTGTGAATGTACCAGTTGCTGTTATTTTAATGCAAGTTCAATTTTATCTAGAATTGCCAGATCTAATTCTTTAATTTCAAATATAAGTGCAATGATTTTTTTACTAGATTGTGCAGTTGATCTATGTCTCTGCATGCTTCTACTCAATTAATCTCAAAAGGAAGTTTATTCAAAATGCTACAATCATATATTGTGTTATAAATCAAATGAACAATATTTAATGTGACCTGTTATTTACTATTAGCTGACAATGATAATAAAACCTAGAGAAAAACATACCTTAATTCCTGTTCACATGTGAAGTATTCCCTTGGAAGTGAAAAAGCAGGTCAGCATACATATTGTTCTGCAAGAATGTCCATTTATCACATGGAACTAGGTCACATGAACATATGTGTGAGTGAACATTAAACACCTTGCAGCAGTCCTGTTTGATGTTAACTGTAAAAGTTAGCTGTTGTCAATAACTTTTTTACACTAAATTTGTCCTAGAAGTTAGCTGTTATAAATAACTTGTCTGTACTAAATAGTATCAAGGTGGGGTTATTCTTAATTTTAATGGCCCATCTATTTATTTAAAGATCATCATTATGTTCAATTCCATACAAGTGGTTTTACTTATTTCTTAATATGTCGGACCAGTGTGGGTTGATGTGTAAGAATGCACACCCAAGCCAACACTGGACATCTGTTGGGTCCACAACACCCTTGCAGGCCAACCTTGGCAACCCAAGCCCCTGGCCCCACTATGTGTGTCACAGTGGTGTCACTGCTGCTGCTGCTGCTGCCGGCCTGCTGCTGCATATGCATGAAATAATCAGTACTGATTAAAAGTTTGAACTGAATGCACTGACCTCACACGGGCCTGACCTCAACCAGAGATAAGAAAGTTTATCTGCAGCTATCTGTCTGAATGAATGAGAAATATGATAGAATAGAATAGAACATAACAGAATAGAATAGAATAAAAAGATATTAGATTATATGAGAGGAGAGGACTGTGTGTATGTCGTCTATTCCCTGGCTCTGCAGGAAAAACAAGAAATTTTAAGGGTCTGGCGATCTTTTAAACCGTCATAGCTACGAGAAAATGTTCGGAAGACGAAAACTAGGGGAGAATTTGGCCTTTTCAAATCTATTTACAGATTCTCTGTATCTTAATTAGGACTGGAGTTATCGCAGATTGAAATTATGGCACAATTCAGGAATATGAACTGTAGAAATACCTGAAAAAATGTAGTTTTTAACTTAAAATCACTGTATAACCAAAACGGTTCAATGAAAACATACATAATTTGCCAGGATTATGTAAACAGATGTTACAAATAGGTCTAGACACGTTGATCAAAAAAGGATGATTCCTTCCTTGTCAAAATAATGATAAATTGTGAAAATTTGACAAAAAACATGAAATTTTCAGGGTCCAGCGATCTTTTTAACCGTCGTAGCTACGACAAAATGTTCAGAAAATGAAAACTAGAGGAGAATATGGCCTTTCCAAATCTGTTTTCAGATTTTCTCTATCTTAATTAGGACCGGAGCTACAGCTGTTTGAAATGACGCTATTTTTGAGAAATGTGAAAAAAAATCATACATTTTTCGCTCGTTTTTCGACCTTTTGACCTTTACAGTGCAACGTAGGCCAGTCCGAGGACCTTGAAAATTTACAGGAAGCTTCTAGAGTATTGTAGCAAGTTTGTCTATAATTTTTGTAACAATATCTTGCTTCCTTCTCTGTTGAAAAATACGAAATGTAAAAAAGGCAAAAAATTTTGTCATGTTTGACCTTGAGTTTGACCTTGAAAAACATTTTCTAGGTCAAAATTAATATGCTATTCAGAAAGGCAGTAGGTAACAAAGGGGGGGTCAGTCATGCATTGCAACCCTGTAGAATGAATATTTCCCTGTCAAATATGCAGAAATGTGTCGTTTTTTAGCATTTGTCGGTTAGGAATATTTGAAAATTTTTCATAAATCCGGAGAAGGAGGTAGACAAAATATGATTAGATATTATGGATAAGCAGGCCAATGTTCATCTGTCACCAGTAAATCACAGTGATATCTTGAAAAGAACATGGTGAAAAAAATTGCTGAAAATGGCACTTTTTCAAACTTTTCTGGGTCAAATGACCTTGAAAAATGAGGTCAAGGTCAAATTTAAAGGTCATTTTGGGCTTATTAGGTGTATGTTTGGGGGGGTTTACTATGACATGTTATGACCTAACATCGATATTTCAAGGTCAAATTCTCAAGGTCACCGATTTTGGTGACGCAGTATGACTTTAAAGTTACATAACTCAAGAACCGGTACTACCGATGGAAAATAAAGAGTCCGGGCAAATGTCCCGTGAGTTCGGGCACGTTTTGACACCATCGGTATGACTCTACGACTTACGGATTCTGAGATCCCGCGATAGACCTTAAACCATGAAAACGGACTTTGTACAATTTGACCTTGACCTACTTTCATGAAAGTAATTCAAGCTGTGTAGAAAGTGTCCAGGACATTTCCATGTACAGGAAAGTGAAATCTGGTAATAACCGGATGACCTACATGCACTTGAAGTTTTGCAAAATTTGACCTTAAAAGGCTCTGTGACCTTGAAAAATCGGTCAAGGTCACTCATAATCAGAATTTGTAATAAGGTCATTGTAGACCATGTATATGAATTTTTTGAAAATTTTCCGAAGAGGTTTATCCGGGAAGAATAATAAAAATAATACCGATTACAAGAAACTTCACCTATGTGTAGGTGAAGTTTAACTAGTGGACGTAACCGCGAGCGGTAACAAAACTTCACCTACTGTGGTACCAGTAACTCGAAACAGACACAAGTAGATGAGCAAGTAAAAGGTACAGGGAAAAGTACACAGGAATCATACATAATTGTGTAACAAGCATACAGACAAGAATACAAGAATGTTTCCTGTACATTGAGTACATTACATGCAAGTATGCACAGAAAAACGAGTACATAAACCAGTACATGAACCAGTGCATGAACCATACATGAACAAGTATATGAACCAGTACATGAACCAGTGCATGAACCAGTACATAAACCAGTACATGAACCAATACATGAACCAGTACATCCACCAGTACATCCACCAGTACATCCACCAGTACATCTTCTGCTCTTTCTGAGAACATCGATTTTTCATGGTCATGTAATCTCTTTGACCATCAGAAATACATGAAATTTTCAGGGTCCGGCGATCTTTTAAACCGTCATAGCTACGACAAAATGTTCAGAAGATAAAAACTAGAGGAGAATTTGGCCTTTTCAAATCTGTTTACAGATTCTCTGTATCTTAATTAGAACCGGAGTTATTGCAGATTGAAATTATGGTACAATTCAGGAATATGAACTTTAGAAATACCTGAAAAAATGTAGTTTTTAAATTAAAATCACTGTATAACCAAAACTGTTCAATGAAAACATATATAATTTGCCAGGATTATGTAAACAGATGTTACAAAGACGTCCAGGCAGGTTGATCAAAAAAGGAGGATTCCTTCCTTGTCAAAATAATGATATATTATGAAAATTCGGAAAAAAACATGAAATTTTCAGGGTCTGGCGATCTTTTTAACCGTCGTAGTAGGGGGGGGACTTAATCCTGATTTTATATGTAAACCAGCTCAAAAAGTGCCATTGGGTAAGAAATGAACATAAAAAAAAAATTTTTGAAAATCGGAGCACCGCTACCCCCCTTGACATAGGCCTTGAAGTTTTCAGGATATATCACGCTTCGGTAAAGTCGCGGTTTGCGATATCTTTGTTAATAAAATAGATAGGAAGATGAGGATGACATATTTGGATTCCCTGCAAAATTTCCTTCAAAATGAATACCTGGAAGCTATATATCTGATACATTTGAGGTGATGCCATGCAGTACAACCTTTTATGTCACCTTTCGACACTCATAGGTCACAAGTGGGCTTTATCAATTCAGATTTTTTTTTTTCGCATAAGACTACACAAGATGCTTGTTATCCATATGGCTGTTATAATATATTTATACATAATTGTGAATTTGAATTATTATTTACTTTGTATTCATCTTTGATTATTGAAGTTATTACAAATTCAAAGATCTCCATAAACGTTTGTATGGCACTAAAAAGAGACAAGCACGAATGATATGCATCAATTGCGAACAAGCCATGGCCCCAACCCTTTTTTAATCTTAAGCCTGATACTTTTTTGTCAAAAGAAGATTGCCATATTATTCAGATAAATCAATAGGTATTCTCATTCTGGAAATTGATACCATACAATGTACAAATATCAAAAGTAGCATTAGGCCTTAAAGTTCTGAGACCACATGCAGATTTTTACCAATGGAATAAGAATCTCACAGGAACTGTTTAAAATAAAAAATGCCAATCAATATTAATCATGTATTAGATGGATGCCATGGATAACCATTCATATTATTGTGTGAGGTTCGGCAATTACGATGGTAGAAAAAATTACATGAATCCATATTGCTAATATACACAATTACACATGAAACATTCAGAATTAAGATGCATGTCCCTTTCAAAATATGCCCAAAAGATACCCATCATGATATTACAGTTTTCAGTATTGTCTGCATCCATGCTGTGCTTGAGTATATGCATAAGATTAACACACAAATCATTTCATACTTTGATATCTTAATTATTTGGCTTATTTACCGGTTTAAGTGTTAGCTTTGGTTGGTGCAGATGTTTCTTGGTCTCATAAATAAATAATTTTGCAGTTGCAGCTCACTGATTTTTCATGTACTGGTATTTATTACCCATTTTAGGACAATCAAGGTCTGATTTCACCCCTGATCAACACCAGGCATCAAACTAAAGTTTTCGGACATTAATTTTTGATGTTATTGATAGTTAGGGTATACCCACACCAATACCAGGGCTAAATTACCTTTTCTGCTCTGTATTGTGTATGTAAGTCTCAATCATAGCAAACAATATCATTCATATATATATATGACTAAATCTTGAAGTAGGTATGCTGTCATTATATTGCATATAGTATATGAATATAGGCCTATGTCGGAACTCAAACATTCTTCGACAAATTGTGTGACTTTGCAATATACTCTTAATTTTGCTATCTATTAAATTTTATAAAATTGTTAGACAATTCTCTGATATTTCATTGGCTCTTTTCTGATACCTACCTGAAACAATGAACTTCTATGTATTCCATAATATCATAATGAAGATTTGTTGTTGTATGTGAATGAATCAATATGGCTAACTTGTATTGCGCAAATACTGGCATTACTGCCAACAGTTTACCTGATTGAAGCAATGTTAATTTGGGTTCAAAATGCTGCAACCATAAAATATATTCAGATGCCAAATTGAAATGCAGAATAGTTTCTGCCTGCTATTAGATATGTAGCTAAAAAAAATGGATTCACTAATTTATCGAAGTTGCCACAATTTTAGCAAGTTATGTGAAAGGTGCAAACTGCTGCGAATTTCACCATTATTTGTCAATAAATCTGACAACAAATATCATGGTAGACCCATCATGCGGGTACTCATTTTAAAGCTCTTGAAGAGAGGAATCCAATGGTGCTATTTGTTTAATCATATGACTAATAGCCACTGAACGCGGTAGATATTACCGTTTTCGCGAGCGTTATAAATCACCAAAACTTCAGGGCATATGTCAAGGGGGGTAGCACTACTCAGATTTTTAAAAATTTGGGTTTTCCGTCAATGGGAGACCCAATGGCACATTTTGGGCTGGTTTACATATTGAACTTCCCAAAAAACCAAATTAAGTCCCCCCCCTAGTCGTAGCTACGACAAAATGTTCAGAAAATGAAAACTAGAGGAGAATATGGCCTTTCCAAATCTGTTTTCAGATTTTCTCTATCTTAATTAGGACCGGAGCTACGGCCGTTTGAAATGACGCTATCTTTGAGAAATGTGAAAAAAAATCATAAATTTTTCGCTCGTTTTTCGACCTTTTGACCTTTACAGTGCAACGCAGGCCAGTCCGAGGACCTTGAAAATGTACAGGAAGCTTCTAGAGTATTGTAGCAAGTATGTCTACCATTTTTGTAACAATATCTTGATTCCTTCTCTGTTAAAAAATACGAAATGTAAAAAATGCAAAAATGTTTGTCATGTTTGACCTTGAGTTTGACCTTGAAAAACATTTTCTAGGTCAAAATTAATATGCTGTTCAGAAAGACAGTAGGTAACAAAGGGGGGGTCAGTCATGTATTGCAACCCTGTAGATTGAATATTTCCCTGTCAAATATGCAGAAATGTGTCATTTTTTAGCATTTGTCGGTTATGAATATTTGAAAATTTTTCATAAATCCGGAGAAGGAGGTAGACAAAATATGATTAGATATTATGAATAAGCATGCCAATGTTCATCTGTCAATAGTAAATCACAGTGATATCTTGAAAAGAACATGGTCAAAAAAAATGCTGAAAATGGCACTTTTTCAAACTTTTTTGGGTCAAATGACCTTGAAAAATGAGGTCAAGGTCAAATTTAAAGGTCATTTTGGGCTTACTAGGTGTATGTTTGGGGGGGTTTACTATGACATGTTATGACCTAAAATCGATATTTCATGGTAAAATTCTCAAGGTCACCGGTTTTGGTGACACGGTATGACTTTAAAGTTCCGTAACTCAAGAACCGGTACTGCCGATGAATAACAAAGACTCTCGCAGGTGTCCAGTGAGTTCGGGCACGTAATGGCACCATCGGTATGTTTCTACGACTTACCGATTTTGCGGCACAGGGGCAGGTCTCAAACCATAAAAATGGACTTTGTACAATGTGACCTTGACCTACTTTCATGAAAGTAGGTCAAATTGTGTAGAAATTGTCTGGGACATTTTCATGTACCGGAAAGTGAAAACCGGTAATAACCGGACGAGGTACATGTATTTGAAATATTGCGAAATCCGACTTTGAAAGGCCCTGTGACCTTGAAAAATAGGTCAAGGTCAATTTTTTCAAAATGATTCTCTTGTATTTTTGTAGGCTACATATATGAATTTTTTGAACATTTTCCGAAGAGGTTTATCGGGAAGAATAATAATAATAATAAATTCTACCGATTACAAGAAACTTCACCTATGTGTAGGTGAAGTTTAATAAAAACTAGAACCCTGTAACTGACCAAGGTCAGTGACTAAGAATTTACCATGCACATGATTCCAGTTTATGGAGCATAGGCAAAAGAACTTGTTAGAAAACTATGATATTTAAAATCCAGTGTTGGTAAAACTGTGCCACCATAGTGATGTACAGAGCCACAATGATGCACAGTGCCACAATGATGCACAGTGCCACCATGATGCACAGTGCCACCACGATGCACAGTGCCACCACGATGCACAGTGCCACCATGATTCACAGTGCCACCACGATGCACAATGCCACAATGATGCACAGTGCCACAATGATGCACAGTGCCACCATGATGCACAGTGCCACCACGATGCACAGTGCCACCATGATGCACAGTGCCACTATGATGCACAGTGCCACCACGATGCACAGTGCCACCATGATGCACAGTGACACCATGATGCACAGTGACACCATGATGCACAGTGACACCATGATGCACTGTGCCACCATGATGCATAATAAGAGTGAAAGCTGATGTTCCACTCTCTGTAGAACTACAGTCATTTGCTAAGGTGTGGGAAAGATGAATTTTTAAGGGTTCACAGATCTTTTTAGCTGTCAATGCTACAGGAAAATACACATTAGATTAAATTAAGAGGAGAATCTGAGCTTTCCAAAACTGCTTGTGTCATTCATGTAGCTTTATTAGAACCGGAGATAGAGCCCATTGAAATAACGGTAAAATTGTGATATTTCATCGAAAAACTATCCCTGAAAAATGTCAAATTTTGAACTTCAATTTGCTCCCGAAGGCAAACGGTTTAAAGGAGAGACTTGAAATTGCGCAAACTACTGTAAATGTGTTTGGACTATACCCCCAAATATTATTGAATTTTTTGAAGATGGATTTCTGAGTTTAAAAAATGCAAAGATGCCAAATCATGACCAAAAACATGAATTTTTCAGGGTCGGGCGATCTTTTTAATTAGTAGAGATACGTTAAAATGTATAGAAAACAAATACTAGACGAGAATCTGGGCTTTCCAAATGTGTTTTTATTTTTCCTGTAACTTAATTAGAACCGGAGATACAGACCGTCAAAGTATGGGTACATGTGCAATGTTGACAAATCAGCAGGTCAATTTTGCAGTCATTTCTTGACCTTTTGACCTCAATTGTGTAATGTAGGTCAATCCGAGGGCCTTCAAATTTTGCATGGGGCCTCTAGGGTATTATGGCACCGAATTCTGAAGAGATAATACAAATCCCTCCATTGCTTCCCTGTTAAGAAAAGTATAATGTCTGAAATGCCCAATTTCGCCTAATATTTGACCTTGACTTTGACCTTGAAAATACCTTTCTAGGTCAAAACCAATATTTTCCCCAAATTGGCAATGTGTGACAAAGGGGGGGTCATTTAATTGTTGGAACTGTGTAGGACCAATATTTACCTGAAATCAAAAAAAAAATAGGGTGTTTTTACATGTGGCGCAGTATGCAATATTCGTGATTTTTTAACAAATCAGCATGAAAAGATATCTGAATTCCGATTTCCAGCATCAAACAAACTGGCTGGTGCCTTCCAGAAACCAGAAGATGAGACTGATATGTGAAAAAAAAGATAATTTTCAGAATTTCTGAAAATTGCCCATATTTGAACTTCGAGGGGTCAAATGACCTTGAAAAATGAGGTCAAGGTCAAATCTGAAGGTCAGTATGGGGTTTTTGGGGGCATGTTAAGGGTAGTTTGTTGTACATTTACATGACCTAAAATGACTCCTTCATGGTGTTTTCATGACCCACATCCCATATTCGGCGGACTCATTTCACCAAAATGGCCGCTGCTCCGTAACCGTTGCAAATATCCAAATGAAAATTACGCGTGCACACAGCCCCAGATACTGGCCATCTTTCAGTGTAATCAGCATTTCTCTACCTGCTTTCGTTTTTGAGTAAATTGGGAAAAACCTAAAACAGTGTTTTTTTCATAGCTCCGGTTCCGCTTGAGTGATTTCAAAAATGTTTGTACCTGAATACAGCCTAGTACTTTTGACTTAGACATGACCTGTACAATGATGCCACCTGCAATAGTTGCCGAGTAATAGGCCATCTAAATTTCCGGAATTTCATGTTTGAAAGGCCCTGTGACCTTGAAAAATAGGTCAAGGTCATGTTTTTTGGGTGTGGCCCAGTTTTAGTCCTAGAGGCACCTTGTGACCAAGTTTCGTGAAAATCGGAGAAAAAAAGTGTGTCGGAATAATAAGAATAACTAGAACCCTGTAACTGACCAAGGTCAGTGACTAAGAATTTACCATGCACATGATTCCAGTTTATGGAGCATAGGCAAAAGAACTTGTTAGAAAACTATGATATTTAAAATCCAGTGTTGGTAAAACTGTGCCACCATAGTGATGTACAGAGCCACAATGATGCACAGTGCCACAATGATGCACAGTGCCACAATGATGCACAGTGCCACAATGATGCACAGTGCCACCACGATGCACAGTGCCACCACGATGCACAGTGCCACCACGATGCACAGTGCCACCATGATTCACAGTGCCACCACGATGCACAATGCCACAATGATGCACAGTGCCACAATGATGCACAGTGCCACCATGATGCACAGTGCCACCACGATGCACAGTGCCACCATGATGCACAGTGACACCGTGATGCACAGTGACACCATGATGCACAGTGACACCATGATGCACTGTGCCACCATGATGCACGATTATGATAACCCTGAGCGCATAATAAGAGTGAAAGCTGATGTTCCACTCTCTGTAGAGCTACAGTCATTTGCTAAGGTGTGGGAAAGATGAATTTTTAAGGGTTCACCGATCTTTTTAGCTGTCAATGCTACAGGAAAATACACATTAGATTAAATTAAGAGGAGAATCTGAGCTTTCCAAAACTGCTTGTGTCATTCATGTAGCTTTATTAGAACCGGAGATAGAGCCCATTGAAATAACGGTAAAATTGTGATATTTCATCGAAAAACTATCCCTGAAAAATGTCAAATTTTGAACTTCAATTTGCTCCTGAAGGCAAACGGTTTAAAGGAGAGACTTGAAATTGCACAAACTACTGTAAATGTGTTTGGACTATACCCCCAAATATTATTGAATTTTTTGAAGATGGATTTCTGAGTTTAAAAAATGCAAAGATGCCAAATCATGGCCAAAAACATGAATTTTTCAGGGTCGGGCGATCTTTTTAATTAGTAGAGATACGTTAAAATGTATAGAAAACAAATACTAGACGAGAATCTCGGCTTTCCAAATGTGTTTTTATTTTTCCTGTAACTTAATTAGAACCGGAGATACAGACCGTCAAAGTATGGGTACATGTGCAATGTTGACAAATCAGCAGGTCAATTTTGCAGTCATTTCTTGACCTTTTGACCTCAATTGTGTAATGTAGGTCAATCCGAGGGCCTTCAAATTTTGCATGGGGCCTCTAGGGTATTATGGCACCGAATTCTGAAGAGATAATACAAATCCCTCCATTGCTTCCCTGTTAAGAAAAGTATAATATCTGAAATGTCCAATTTCGCCTAATATTTGACCTTGACTTTGACCTTGAAAATACCTTTCTAGGTCAAAACCAATATTTTCCCCAAATTGGCAATGTGTGACAAAGGGGGGGTCATTTAATTGTTGGAACTGTGTAGGACCAATATTTACCTGTCATCAGGGCAGAAATAGGGTGTTTTTACATGTGGCGCAGTATGCAATATTCGTGATTTTTTAACAAATCAGCGTGAAAAGATATCTGAATTCCGATTTCCAGCATGAAACAAACTGGCTGGTGCCTTCCAGAAACCAGAAGATGAGACTGATATGTGAAAAAAAAGATAATTTTCAGAATTTCTGAAAATTGCCCATATTTGAACTTCGAGGGGTCAAATGACCTTGAAAAATGAGGTCAAGGTCAAATCTGAAGGTCAGTATGGGGTTTTTGGGGGCGTGTTAAGGGTAGTTTGTTGTACATTTACATGACCTAAAATGACTCCTTCATGGTGTTTTGATGACCCACATCCCATATTCGGCGGACTCATTTCACCAAAATGGCCGCTGCTCCGTAACCGTTGCAAATATCCAAATGAAAATTACGCGTGCACACAGCCCCAGATACTGGCCATCTTTCAGTGTAATCAGCATTTCTCTACCTGCTTTCGTTTTTGAGTAAATTGGGAAAAACCTAAAACAGTGTTTTTTTCATAGCTCCGGTTCCGCTTGAGTGATTTCAAAAATGTTTGTACCTGAATACAGCCTAGTACTTTTGACTTGGACATGACCTGTACAATGATGCCACCTGCAATAGTTGCCGAGTAATAGGCCATCTAAATTTCCGGAATTTCATGTTTGAAAGGCCCTGTGACCTTGAAAAATAGGTCAAGGTCATGTTTTTTGGGTGTGGCCCAGTTTTAGTCCTAGAGGCACCTTGTGACCAAGTTTCGTGAAAATCGGAGAAAAAAAGTGTGTCGGAATAATAAGAATAATAATAACTAGTGGACGTAACCGCGAGCGGTAACAAAACTTCACCTACTGTGGTACCAGTAACTCGAAACAGGCACAAGTAGATGAGCAAGTAAAAGGTACAGGGAAAAGTACACAGGAATCATACATAATTATGTAACAAGCATACAGACAAGAATACAAGAATGTTTCCTGTACATTGAGTACATTACATGCAAGTATGCACAGAAAAACGAGTACATAAACCAGTACATGAACCAGTACATGAACCAGTGCATGAACCATACATGAACCAGTACATGAACCAGTACATGAACCAGTACATGAACCAGTACATGAACCAGTACATCCACCAGTACATCCACCAGTACATCTTCTGCTCTTTCTGAGAACATCGATATTTTAGGGTCATGTGATCTTTTTGACCATCAGAAATACATGAAATTTTCAGGGTCCGGCGATCTTTTAAACCGTCATAGCTACGACAAAATGTTCAGAAGATGAAAACTAGAGGAGAATTTGGCCTTTTCAAATCTGTTTACAGATTCTCTGTATCTTAATTAGAACCGGAGTTATCGCAGATTGAAATTATGGTACAATTCAGGAATATGAACTTTAGAAATACCTGAAAAAATGTAGTTTTTAACTTAAAATCACTGTATAACCAAAACTGTTCAATGAAAACATATATAATTTGCCAGGATTATGTAAACAGATGTTACAAAGACGTCCAGGCAGGTTGATCAAAAAAGGAGGATTCCTTCCTTGTCAAAATAATGATATATTATGAAAATTCGGAAAAAAACATGAAATTTTCAGGGTCCGGCGATCTTTTTAACCGTCGTAGCTACGACAAAATGTTCAGAAAATGAAAACTAGAGGAGAATATGGCCTTTCCAAATCTGTTTTCAGATTTTCTCTATCTTAATTAGGACCGGAGCTACGGCCGTTTGAAATTACGCTATCTTTGAGAAATGTGAAAAAAAATCATAAATTTTTTGCTCGTTTTTTGACCTTTTGACCTTTACAGTGCAACGTAGGCCAGTCCGAGGACCTTGAAAATTTACAGGAAGCTTCTAGAGTATTGTAGCAAGTATGTCTACCATTTTTGTAACAATATCTTGATTCCTTCTCTGTTAAAAAATACGAAATGTAAAAAATGCAAAAATTTTTGTCATGTTTGACCTTGAGTTTGACCTTGAAAAACATTTTCTAGGTCAAAATTAATATGCTATTCAGAAAGGCAGTAGGTAACAAAGGGGGGGTCAGTCATGCATTGCAACCCTGTAGAATGAATATTTCCCTGTCAAATATGCAGAAATGTGTCATTTTTTAGCATTTGTCGGTTAGGAATATTTGAAAATTTTTCATAAATCCGGAGAAGGAGGTAGACAAAATATGATTAGATATTATGAATAAGCAGGCCAATGTTCATCTGTCAACAGTAAATCACAGTGATATCTTGAACAGAACATGGTGAAAAAAATTGCTGAAAAATGGCACTTTTTCAAACTTTTTTGGGTCAAATGACCTTGAAAAATGAGGTCAAGGTCAAATTTAAAGGTCATTTTGGGCTTACTAGGTGTATGTTTGGGGGGGTTTACTATGACATGTTATGACCTAAAATCGATATTTCATGGTAAAATTCTCAAGGTCACCGGTTTTGGTGACACGGTATGACTTTAAAGTTCCGTAACTGAAGAACCGGTACTGCCGATGAAATACAAAGACTCCCGCAGGTGTCCCGTGAGTTCGGGCACGTAATGGCACCATCGGTATGTTTCTACGACTTACCGATTTTGCGGCACAGGGGCAGGTCTCAAACCATAAAAATGGACTTTGTACAATGTGACCTTGACCTACTTTCATGAAAGTAGGTCAAATTGTGTAGAAATTGTCTGGGACATTTTCATGTACCGGAAAGTGAAAACCGGTAATAAGCGGACGAGGTACATGTATTTGAAATATTGCGAAATCCGACTTTGAAAGGCCCTGTGACCTTGAAAAATAGGTCAAGGTCAATTTTTTCAAAATGATTCTCTTGTATTTTTGTAGGCTACGTATATGAATTTTTTGAACATTTTCCGAAGAGGTTTATCGGGAAGAATAATAATAATAATAAATTCTACCGATTACAAGAAACTTCACCTATGTGTAGGTGAAGTTTAACTAGAACCCTGTAACTGACCAAGGTCAGTGACTAAGAATTTACCATGCACATGATTCCAGTTTATGGAGCATAGGCAAAAAGAACTTGTTAGAAAACTATGATATTTAAAATCCAGTGTTGGTAAAACTGTGCCACCATAGTGATGTACAGCGCCACAATGATGCACAGAGCCACCATGATGCACAGTGCCACCACGATGCACAGTGCCACCACGATGCACAGTGCCACCACGATGCACAGTGCCACCATGATGCACAGTGCCACCATGATGCACAGTGCCACCACGATGCACAGTGCCACCACGATGCACAGTGCCACCATGATTCACAGTGCCACCACGATGCACAATGCCACAATGATGCACAGTGCCACAATGATGCACAGTGCCACCATGATGCACAGTGCCACCACGATGCACAGTGCCACCATGATGCACAGTGCCACTATGATGCACAGTGCCACCACGATGCACAGTGCCACCATGATGCACAGTGACACCATGATGCACAGTGACACCATGATGCACAGTGACACCATGATGCGCAATTATGATAACCCTGAGCGCATAATAAGAGTGAAAGCTGATGTTCCACTCTCTGTAGAGCTACAGTCATTTGCTAAGGTGTGGGAAAGATGAATTTTTAAGGGTTCACCGATCTTTTTAGCTGTCAATGCTACAGGAAAATACACATTAGATTAAATTAAGAGGAGAATCTGAGCTTTCCAAAACTGCTTGTGTCATTCATGTAACTTTATTAGAACCGGAGATAGAGCCCATTGAAATAACGGTAAAATTGTGATATTTCATCGAAAAACTGTCCCTGAAAAATGTCAAATTTTGAACTTCATTTTGCTCCCGAAGGCAAACGGTTTAAAGGAGAAACTTGAAATTGCACACACTACTGTAAATGTGTTTGGACTATACCCCCAAATATTATTGAATTTTTTGAAGATGGATCTCGAGTTTAAAAAATGCAAAGATGCCAAATCATGACCAAAAACATGAATTTTTCAGGGTCGGGCGATCTTTTTAATTAGTAGAGATAGGTTAAAATGTATAGAAAACAAATACTAGACGAGAATCTCGGCTTTCCAAATAAGTTTTTATTTTTCCTGTAACTTAATTAGAACCGGAGATACAGACCGTCAAAGTATGGGTACATGTGCAATGTTGACAAATCAGCAGGTCAATTTTGCAGTCATTTCTTGACCTTTTGACCTCAATTGTGTAATGTAGGTCAATCCGAGGGCCTTCAAATTTTGCATGGGGCCTCTAGGGTATTATGGCAACGAATTCTGAAGAGATAATGCAAATCCCTCCATTGCTTCCCTGTTAAGAAAAGTATAATGTCTGAAATGTCCAATTTCGCCTAATATTTGACCTTGACTTTGACCTTGAAAATACCTTTCTAGGTCAAAACCAATATTTTCCCCAAATTGGCAATGTGTGACAAAGGGGGGGTTATTTTATTGTTGGAACTGTGTAGGACCAATATATACCTGTCATCAGGGCAAAAATAGGGTGTTTTTACATGTGGCGCAGTATGCAATATTCGTGATTTTTTAACAAATCAGCATGAAAAGATATCTGAATTCCGATTTCCAGCATGAAACAAACTGGCTGGTGCCTTCCAGAAACCAGAAGATGAGACTGATATGTGAAAAAAAAGATAATTTTCAGAATTTCTGAAAATTGCCCATATTTGAACTTCGAGGGGTCAAATGACCTTGAAAAATGAGGTCAAGGTCAAATCTGAAGGTCAGTATGGGGTTTTTGGGGGCATGTTAAGGGTAGTTTGTTGTACATTTACATGACCTAAAATGACTCCTTCATGGTGTTTTCATGACCCACATCCCATATTTGGCGGACTCATTTCACCAAAATGGCCGCTGCTCCGTAACCGTTGCAAATATCCAAATGAAAATTACGCGTGCACACAGCCCCAGATACTGGCCATCTTTCAGTGTAATCAGCATTTCTCTACCTGCTTTCGTTTTTGAGTAAATTGGGAAAAACCTAAAACAGTGTTTTTTTCATAGCTCCGGTTCCGCTTGAGTGATTTCAAAAATGTTTGTACCTGAATACAGCCTAGTACTTTTGACTTAGACATGACCCGTACAATGATGCCACCTGCAATAGTTGCCGAGTAATAGGCCATCTAAATTTCCGGAATTTCATGTTTGAAAGGCCCTGTGACCTTGAAAAATAGGTCAAGGTCATGTTTTTTGGTTGTGGCCCAGTTTTAGTCCTAGAGGCACCTTGTGACCAAGTTTCGTGAAAATCGGAGAAAAAAAGTGTGTCGGAATAATAAGAATAATAATAATAATAATAAGAATAATACCAAAAACAATAAGAATTTACCATGTAATGGTAAATTCTTAATAATAATAAGAATAATACCAAAAACAATAAGAATTTACCATGTAATGGTAAATTCTTAATAATAATAACTAGAACCCTGTAACTGACCAAGGTCAGTGACTAAGAATTTACCATGCACATGATTCCAGTTTATGGAGCATAGGCAAAAGAACTTGTTAGAAAACTATGATATTTAAAATCCAGTGTTGGTAAAACTGTGCCACCATAGTGATGTACAGAGCCACAATGATGCACAGTGCCACAATGATGCACAGTGCCACCATGATGCACAGTGCCACCACGATGCACAGTGCCACCACGATGCACAGTGCCACCATGATTCACAGTGCCACCACGATGCACAATGCCACAATGATGCACAGTGCCACAATGATGCACAGTGCCACCATGATGCACAGTGCCACCACGATGCACAGTGCCACCATGATGCACAGTGCCACCACGATGCACAGTGCCACCATGATGCACAGTGACACCATGATGCACAGTGACACCATGATGCACTGTACATAATAAGAGTGTAAGCTGATGTTCCACTCTCTGTAGAGCTACAGTCATTTGCTAAGGTGTGGGAAAGATGAATTTTTAAGGGTTCACAGATCTTTTTAGCTGTCAATGCTACAGGAAAATACACATTAGATTAAATTAAGAGGAGAATCTGAGCTTTCCAAAACTGCTTGTGTCATTCATGTAGCTTTATTAGAACCGGAGATAGAGCCCATTGAAATAACCGTAAAATTGTGATATTTCATCGAAAAACTATCCCTGAAAAATGTCAAATTTTGAACTTCAATTTGCTCCCGAAGGCAAACGGTTTAAAGGAGAGACTTGAAATTGCACAAACTACTGTAAATGTGTTTGGACTATACCCCCAAATATTATTGAATTTTTTGAAGATGGATCTCTGAGTTTAAAAAATGCAAAGATGCCAAATCTTGACCAAAAACATGAATTTTTCAGGGTCAGGCGATCTTTTTAACTAGTAGAGATACGTTAAAATGTATAGAAAACAAATACTAGACGAGAATCTCGGCTTTCCAAATCTGTTTTTATTTTTCCTGTAACTTAATTAGAACCGGAGATACAGACCGTCAAAGTATGGGTACATGTGCAATGTTGACAAATCAGCAGGTCAATTTTGCAGTCATTTCTTGACCTTTTGACCTCAATTGTGTAATGTAGGTCAATCCGAGGGCCTTCAAATTTTGCATGGGGCCTCTAGGGTATTATGGCACCGAATTCTGAAGAGATAATACAAATCCCTCAATTGCTTCCCTGTTAAGAAAAGTATAATGTCTGAAATGTCCAATTTCGCCTAATATTTGACCTTGACTTTGACCTTGAAAATACCTTTCTAGGTCAAAACCAATATTTTCCCCAAATTGGCAATGTGTGACAAAGGGGGGGTCATTTAATTGTTGGAACTGTGTAGGACCAATATTTACCTGTCATCAGGGCAAAAATAGGGTGTTTTTACATGTGGCGCAGTATGCAATATTCGTGATTTTTTAACAAATCAGCATGAAAAGATATCTGAATTCCGATTTCCAGCATGAAACAAACTGGCTGGTGGCTTCCAGAAACCAGAAGATGAGACTGATATGTGAAAAAAAAGATAATTTTCAGAATTTCTGAAAATTGCCCATATTTGAACTTCGAGGGGTCAAATGACCTTGAAAAATGAGGTCAAGGTCAAATCTGAAGGTCAGTATGGGGTTTTTGGGGGCATGTTAGGGGTAGTTTGTTGTAAATTTACATGACCTAAAATGACTACTTCATGGTGTTTTCATGACCCACATCCCATATTCGGCGGACTCATTTCACCAAAATGGCCGCTGCTCCGTAACCGTTGCAAATATCCAAATGAAAATTACGCGTGCACACAGCCCCAGATACTGGCCATCTTTCAGTGTAATCAGCATTTCTCTACCTGCTTTCGTTTTTGAGTAAATTGGGAAAAACCTAAAACAGTGTTTTTTTCATAGCTCCGGTTCCGCTTGAGTGATTTCAAAAATGTTTGTACCTGAATACAGCCTAGTACTTTTGACTTAGACATGACCTGTACAATGATGCCACCTGCAATAGTTGCCGAGTAATAGGCCATCTAAATTTCCGGAATTTCATGTTTGAAAGGCCCTGTGACCTTGAAAAATAGGTCAAGGTCATTTCTTTCGGGTGTGGCCCAGTTTTAGTCCTAGAGGCAACTTGTGACCAAGTTTCGTGAAAATCGGAGAAAAAAAGTGTGTCGGAATAATAAGAATAATAATAAGAATAATACCAAAAACAATAAGAATTTACCATGTAATGGTAAATTCTTAATAATAAGAATAATACCAAAAACAATAAGAATTTACCATGTAATGGTAAATTCTTAATAATACCGATTACAAGAAACTTCACCTATGTGTAGGTGAAGTTTAATAATACCGATTACAAGAAACTTCACCTATGTGTAGGTGAAGTTTAAATACTACCGAAAACAAGAAACTTCACCTATGTGTAGGTGAAGTTTAAATATCCCATCACCATCAACAATACACTCACCGGGCAAGAAACTGGTGACCAAGGTCTGAACCTGCACCTACAGACCTGGGAGGGGTAAAGGATATGAAGTAGGGGGCTTAGATATTACTCTGTGTGATGGGACATACAGCTGAACCTCATATATAGCAAAGATCATGTGGCACAAGAACAACAAGTGGCAATTTGGCTCAGTGAATTCTAGCTATGCAATGGAAAAATTGGATAATTCTTTTAGAATGGAAAAATTTGATAATTCTTTTACAATTACAAGGAGGGCCACAGTACCAAAGTCAAGATATTTTAAAATGACAGACTTTGAAACAACAAAAACTTCCAACTGAATAGTCAAAATGGGGTCAGGCTGTAATTAGACCCTCTTTGAATTCACTGAACCAAATAGCATGTCGGTGCTAAGCCAAAACTTAATTAAAAAGATCAACAAAACAGAGGTAGACAATATAATTAAGAAGCTACTCACTCTTCTGTGTTCCCTGAGCTTGGCCGCTTCTTGGGGATTGTTAAATCGAAAGACATTTCCCTGTCCAAGGTGAATAAGATCGCCTGTAATAAAGAAAACATCAATACATGAACTCAATCAATGAGAGAGATCAATACCAGCTATTTTGCAATAAAATATAGATCGTAAAACAAGCCTCAAGAAGTACTAAATCAGCCTGATAATTTTCAAATTTTATAATTGTATGATTTTATGGATCAAACACCCATAGACTAATATTTATTTGGTCTAAATATTGAACAAAATGCATAAAACCAACCAATCATGTCACAGGCACCAACCAAGCAACCAAAAAATCATTAGATCACTTCTGTTGGAAAATCAAAATGTAACTGAACTCCTGAAGCCTGAGGAATGACATAATACTTAATGATATGAGACAAATATGTGATAACAATTTAATCCTTAAATCTAATGATGACCAATTAAAATCAAACAACAGTAATCTACCTTTCAAATGATAAGGGTAGCTTCATTGAAAACAATGGATGATTGGGGGTTAATGTTCTGTATTTATGCACTTGCAGGCCAATTAGGACAGGGGTAGGACACAAAAATGAGGTGAAAGGATGATTTCATTGAAAACAAATATTGGCTAGAAAATAAGCTAACATCGAAGCTACATTGACTCACTGGCCGCCATTGATCAATGGTGATTGGAGCTTGGGCAATAAAAATACAAGACCTAAATTGGATATTACTTCAATAACGATCTCTCAATTAACTTGTGTCACTCCATTGACTGCTCAGACTGACTTACTATCACCAATTTTGTCTTATTAGCCATCGGCCAGTATTGAGCCATTCATGAAGTCATGTCAATAAAACTTAGGTTTGTCCATTTAAAAATAGAATGCCTTCGCGTTACACTGACTTAACATCAATGCAAAATCATTTTGACTTCAAACTGACTTTTGTCAATAGAAATTCATTTAATACATAAGATAGCAATTGCAGCCTTTGAAATACAAATGATTACAAAAATTCACTAAAATGCCCCATGTGAGGTCATATCCCTATACTACATGTAAAAGATAGGATCTGTAGTGACATCATCAATGTCCTCAAACAACAGAATGTAATCACTTGTCTTTCCTTGACTGTTCATCATTTATATTATGAATATCTCACCTTGGGAGAGGCGAACGACCCCAGAGAATTCCTGGTTGTTGACCAAAACATTAGCTCCGACACCAGGATGCATCGTGACTTCCCCTTCGCTGTTTTTGATAATGCAGTGTTCTGCTTTTGCGCCAGCTCCTGATAAAACTGAAATGTGAAAATGTATTATGAGTACTTGCTATCAATAGTATGATTTCATTAGTAATAACAAATTAAGATTCGGTTCCATTGACATCACATGCAGTTTTTGCTAGAGATAGGGGAACCATCCAATGCCACAGGAAAATCTAAATTTACTATTACTGTGTAAATTTTTAAATAATGGAAGCCCCAACTTACCAATATCTTGCTCGAAAGTTGCTTCTTCTGAACCAATGAAGGTTTTACCCTCCTGGAATAAAAGCCAAAAATATATATTATCATTTTGATAAAGAGCCCAACAGCAACATATATTCATCATTATCCTGCTAACAAATTAAGAAGTTTTTCTTTCATAGTGAAACCTCAAAAATTGATAAATTCTAAATCCAGCAATTCGACAAAATGCTACAACAAATGTACAACTATGTCATGTTATAATTCTCCTCCATACCTTGAGATGGTAGATGACGATGCCAGTGCTGAGAATGTCATCCTCCATGCACACAAGATACGGAAGCTGGGAGTCCACAACCACCCCCATGGAACTGGAGCGGCGGCTCAGAGGACGGATGCTCATGTCGGATTCCTGTAAAAAACAAAATATAGAATTGTTGAAGCAATAAGAGTAACCAAAAAAATTCTAACAATGAAGACAGTAGTACTGAGGAAGAGCAGGCTACAGTAGCCTGCTACATCAGTTGCGAGCGTCAGCGAGCAGGCTACAACATTTCACTGAAGGTGCTGCCAATCAGGTCCTCGCACACATGCATTTTTGAAGCAATCTAGCTCAGTCCTGCTGAGTTCTGCTGAGCGCGGACCTTAGGGGCAGCAGCACGGACTGTAGAGGTAGCCGTTCTAGTGACCTAGTAGCCAATTCGATACCCATTTCGATCTGAATTTCATCAGTCTGCAGCCTCGCTCGCTCGCCTGCTTATAAAGCAGACTGACTTGTCAGTCAGGAGGAAGAGTGGATGATGTATCACAGAAGAAAAGAAAGGAAGGAGGGAAGAAAGGAAGGAGGGAAGGAGGGAAGGAGGGAAGAAGGGAAGAAGGAGGGAAGCAAGGAGGGAAGCAAGGAGGGAAGCAAGGAGGGAAGCAAGGAGGCACTAGAATGGAAGCAAAGAAGGAAAAAACAACAAAGGAAGGAACAAAGAAGAATTTAAGTAAGGGAAGTAAGAAAGGAAGGAAGAAAGGCAGCAAAAAAGGAAGCAAAGAATGAAGCTAAGAAAGGAAACGCAGAAAAGGGAATCATTAGGATGGAAGTAAGCAAAGTAGGAAGGAAGAAAGCAGGAAGGAAGGAGAGGATGGAAGAAGAGGAAACGAAGGAAGCTGCAAAGGAAGAAAACAACACAGAAGGAAGGAGAGGAAGTAAGCAAGGCAGAAACGAAAGAGAGGAAGCCATGAAGCAAGGAATACTGGTATGGATTGACAGATGAATATCCATCCAACAGACATATGTAACAAATGACCATATAAACTCCCTAAATTTTACAATTTCACAAAGTTCTTTCTTCTCATGACATTTCTATAATCAGCCAAGAATTCAAGTCGCCTGAGATATTTGATCTCTTTGATCTCTTTTGTTCTCTTGCCAGAAATGTGTGGTCCCAAAGATTGTTGTGCATCTTAAGTAGATTTGGTTATACACTATTACATTTTTGAAACTTTTGATAGATTTGGAATCTGGAGAATGTGAGTAATATTTCAGCAGTTTCTTCGACAAAATAATTAAGTAGAATATTTATCAATACAGAATATTTTCCCAAGAATCTCTCATTTATAGCTATTTCAAAAAGGTAACTTGGCTTCAATTTAAACCCGGCATCAATTTATGCACATCAACTTTACTACAACAACATGTCATTGGCACCAATAGAAAAACATGTAAATAAGCTTAATTTAACTTTCCATCAACAGAATTTAATCAAAATGTAAAAAGATAAATCACAGCAGTAATTCCTTCACAAAACACCTCAATAATATCAAAATTAACAGTTAACAAGGCAATGTGGACCCACCTTGAGTATTTCATGTGTTTCCTGCCAGTTGTGCCAGCGTGTGATCCAGGACTGAGTTAGTTCGTTGGCCTGCCAAAAGAAATTCACATCTGTTCCCAATTACCTCATTAAGGAAAGTTCTCCATTGTTGGGGCATTGTTAAGACATTGTTCTCCTTCAAACACGACCATTATATCTCCACTCTATGTCTACTCAATGTCTGCTCAATGCCAGGTATTTGCAAAAGTATTTCTTGTGTGTATTTGTGAGTATTTCTTATATGCATACATATGTGGATCTTGCACCTTTTTCTTACAGGCATTTCATGTTGAATGAACTCCATGTCAGAGCAGATATTAACCTGATTAACCTAATTCTGGCATAGAGTCTCTGCATTTTTTTTCCTATTTTTTTGGTGATTAACCTTTTTCTGTTCTTTTTTCTTTCTTTTCAAACTTTTTTTTCATATTTCTGTAATTTTTCTTTTACTATGTTCCTATTATGATTTTTTTTGGTCCATTTTCTTGTTTGGTAACTAAAGCTTTTCTGGACCTTAACAACTAAAAATAGAAAGTTCATTAGTATGACTCATGGGGTGTTGACATCAAAGAATTATCAAACCAGGGTCTTTAAAATGCATTTATCTTTTTGAAGCTTTTGAAAGAAAGATGAAATGACTTATAACTAAGACCATAATTCCACTTGGAAAATGCTGAAAGTGGGGTAACACAACGGCTTGGAACATGATCTTAAAACATTTGAAAAACGTACATAAGGTGAGTTCTCCGCAGTAATATCAAAAGTATAAGTATATATATCATGGACATATCAAATAATCCTCTGATGCGTCTTTATGTCTGGTGATATTTTAGAGTCATGTTTTTGTCAGAAGTGGATTAAAATATTAAAACTCTTTTCGTACCCTCATTTCATTCTCTTCCAGCCTCTCAGCAATTCCTGAGCTGCTATCATTCAAAGAGAGCAAGGATCCGGCCTGGAAAAGAAACAGGTCTCTTGGTTTTAATACATGCTTATTATACAACATAAACATAACAATAATAGTTCATACAAGGTATAGTATGTACTCGAACATGTCTCTATACATATATATATTCCATACACAATGATTACAATGGACCCAATTAAGATAAAGACATTAATGTTACTGCATACAAATACATTATATACCTTCTAATTGGTTAAGCAAATTTGCACAATCAAAAATTGTCTTCAAGGCCTCCTGGGTGTTTAGACAGCAAGCAAGAATTGTGATTCACAACCTGATACCATTAGCATAACATATGTACA
Organism: Platynereis dumerilii; assembly: GCA_026936325.1. Classification (NCBI taxonomy): domain Eukaryota; kingdom Metazoa; phylum Annelida; class Polychaeta; order Phyllodocida; family Nereididae; genus Platynereis; species Platynereis dumerilii. The sequence goes on from JAPTHN010000007.1 coordinate 2,806,542, forward strand.
TAACACTACATATAGTAGTCCCTAGGTTATAAGGCCCCTTGTTGAAAGACCAATTTGTCTTATATGACCACCCATAATTTTGGAAGAGATTGCACCCCTACAAGAGACCACTTCATTACTGCAGAAGAGGTGGTCTTATGACACCTGTGTAGGGACCACTAGATACACATATATGCAAGCATTCTAGTGAATTCAAATAAATAAATTTAAACAGATACATTATATTTGGCAGCATTCTCTTCTAACAAGGTAGTATACCAATTCTCATGCATTGTTAGTCTATAATAACCAGAGAAAACCTTAAAAGGACTCAAATATTTTCGTCAACAATCAAATTATCCTGACTGTCTGAAAGGTCATTGGCAAAATCAGGAAAAGGGGTGTTACTCAAGGACAATTTCGGGAGGATTTCACACATGAAAACTTGGTTATGTGGCTACAACTATTTTCTTTCTTTTTTTATTATCATCTATGCAAATCTCACTCAGTTTCTTTTTTTTGCAGATTCTAATTTGGTGCAATTTCAATGGTTTACTTGAAATTTATAAATGATTTAATTATACAAGCAATTGCAAGCCATGCCATAATTGTGAATGAACCAAGAACAAAGTCATTCACAATTATTACGTTAATAGCAGATGTAATATACTATGATCTTAAATAGTGCTTTTCCTGCTACTAAACTACAGTATATATCAAGTGCTTAATATTATAAATCATGACAGCTTTCGTACCATTCAGGCACGTGCAAATCTATATTCCATGAGATATTTGTAATCAAACCATGCATATATATTGGAGGTCAAAATGCACCCTTATTATATGTATAGTCTATAGTAAAGCTATCTACTTTCTTGGAAAGCTCGATTAGAAATTGCATAATTTGGATGACCATGCTTCTCTACCTGCGTTTCTTTAGTATCAGTGTAAGAAGAGACTGTGGAGCATCTCCGCTGTAAAATTAGGGTGATTTAATTAACACAAATGTAGACATACATAAATGCGGTGAAATTCAGACACTCCAGTTTTCAAGAACCATTACCCTTCATAAGAGAGGGGAAGAGCAGTGCTTATACAAAACTGAGGAGCCTGCACCCGTGAAGTGCCAAGTGATTTTTGTGATCGTAATAATATTCATATATTTGTCAACACAAATTTCTTACATATTACAACATTCCACATTTATAACTAAATCCACAAACAATTACATTGATCGAGACATTGACTGTGAATATCCAACAAGACAAGTTACATCAATCAAAATACAGAGCAACATCAATTAACATTTAAGTAAAAATATAATACTTACACTGTTAGAGGTGACCAGCATATTTTGTAATCTCACTATTTCTGCTTTTAATTCTCGTATTAATTTCACATTTGGATCCTGCAAGTAAATTAAATTCCGGACATCGTAATCAGGCATCAAATAGAAAAACATCTTCCACAAGTGTCAGGTATTGCAAGCTGCAAGGAAATGGAAGTTTTTCTCCAATACGACTTGTAAGGCCTCAAAATCTCAGTGTATACTGGTACACAACAAACTGCACTTTTTACATATCTATTGAAATTCTATATTTTTTCTGTATAAAGGTTGTGTGTATATATCAATCAAGTCCAATACTACTCCAAACAATTTAGCAGGTAAAGCAATAGTATCCAGAATCAATAATCTACACTACTCCTATTCTCCTACCCCTCCTAAAATTACAAATTGAGAAATGTTATGCATAATCGTTTACTTGATTGAATAATTTGAATCAACTCACTTCATTGATAAACGGTTTATTGATGATATTTTTGGCTCGTTGTGCGTAACGTAGTGTGCTTATGGTTTCGTTGTAGAAAAAGTTTGTGGGTGCGATAGCTGAAATGAAGAAAATCAATTAGTGAGACCATAAATACCAAGGGCCCAAGAACTACGTTTGTAATCGAGTTTTCCGCATTTTTTAAGAAAGCTTCACATAACATAGAATACTCAATGACACTGTTGTCAACTCAATTGTTCTTTTTCTATTAAACCTGCTTGATTCTTACATAAAATAAAATAAATTTAAATATGGAGCAGCTACAACTAACTTTAGAGGGATGCACAATTTGAATTTTAATGTTGGCTAATAAGAGGGGGGATGGAAGACAGATTTTGGCTTTATGTCCTGTATTTATGGTTGTGGTGGGTTAATTAGAACAGGGGGAGGACACAGCAATGTGACGAAGGAAGATTGAATCTTCTGTTAAACGTATCCAGGTGAATCGACCAGAGTGTGATTCGAACCTGAGACCTAGTTATTGCCAGCTCAGTGCACTCTACCTCCCCTTCCAAAAACAGGGTGAAAAAATGTTTAAAAGTAAAATATCACTCACTAGCGATCATGATAGTCTTGGCGTTGCCGCCTAGACTGTCCCTGAGTAGATAAGTCAGAACGGAGTCCCGATACGGGATGTAGAGTTTTCTTCTTTTGGGGCTGCCTTGGGGAGTGTTTCCAGAGATTCCATTTTTTTCCGAGCTCAGACTTTGCGTTGAGCCTTGAGGAGTGGCTCTTCTCAGATGCCATTCTAGTAGAGATTTTTCGGCTAAAAGAAAATAAAATTTAATGAATAAATGAATTTATCTAATAATGTATTGCAGTATTTCTCCAGTAACAGTTATATTCACAATAAATCTAGACATATTTTGTAATTTTAAAAGCGAGAATTTTGTTAGAATATTCTTCACAAAAATAAATAAAGAAAATTTCGCAACTTTTTTTACCTTTTTTGTGATGATTGATTGTGTTCTGATGAATGAAACTAGTCACAACACATTACTTGGTGAAAAGAAAGTAGGATTGAATGATAGATATGACAGAAATCCATACTAGGGGGCAGTAACAGCCCAGGACTAACACAACGACTGCACCACCACTCCCCCTAGTGCTAAGCGAGCTACTCACCAAGAGCTTTGATTACATTTCCTAAAGTGACTAGAGATCGGTTGATGTTCGCTCCCTCCTTTAACCTTCCCTTGTGGTACTGGCTTGTTGGGTCTGCTCTTTCACTGGAAAAAATACATAAATAGATGAATTTCAATGATATGACTGAAAATACTGGAGCTTTAAAATGACCGACCACCATTAATTTATGACCTCTTTGAGAAATGGTTTTCTTAACAACAAAAATCTTTTTCACTTCAGAACCAGTCATGAAATAATATTTGATAAAAACAAGTATTTAAATTTTAACGAAATTGGTTTTATCAAATTCAGCTGCTTTAAAACAGCAAATCTGGAATTCAAATTGGAAAAAGAAAAGGGATCATTATAGGCATTTAAAAATAAAATGTAAAATTTCTTGATATAAGAAATGCCAACAATGAGACATTCATTAAATTTTAATTTCGTTTTCATAATAAATGTCAGGATTATTAATGCAAAATGTGTTTTGCTTTAAATTTCTGATAAAAATATTATCTTGAGCAAATTGTTGGCTTACTGGTCCCTAACCTTTTATCCTATGCATGATTACATTTTGCAAAAAACCAATATCTCTTTCAAAATCTAGCCCAATCAAACAATGAGAGTGGAAGACAAATTCCATAAAGTGAATATTTTGGACAATTAAACTCATACAATGGGTTGCATGTCGTTACTGGCATTTGCATGTTAGGAACAGAGAAGCAATAAATCCAATTATTTCACGGATCAATGATTTTTGGCAAACAATTGAGACATGACAAAATATCGGAATTTAGGCATAGTGGCACACCCCACACACGACCAATAATACCAGTCTTTGGGGTAGCCATAAGCAGCCATGTATTATGCAAGAAATCCATGGAGCCTTTCAGTTACTGAGCATTGAGAAATGCTGTATTATCATTCAACAACATGCACAAGGGAGTGTCCAGTAATTTTATGATTAAACTAAGTTAAATGGGTTTAAAATATCTAACATTACATGGTGACATTCTTTAATTCTAGATTTAGAAATAGCTTTGAGATTACTCTGAACATTCTTTTATTTTGTCACAATAACAGCATAAGCATATATATCATTAGACTGTGTCTACTTCTACAAAATAATTTCTGATTTACTTATTTCCTTAAATGGATTCAACAATTTTGAGGAAATATGGGTTTTTTTTGCTTCTTGTTCAAGACGACCTGAGGGGACTATGTTCCACCATAAATTGGATAATATTATATTTCCTCACACAAATTTTAAAAGGGCTGAAGGAAATAATGCCTCCTTAATTGATGATCAAAGAAATATTATTGTGCTGTTCCTTGTGGAGGGTGGGAAAAAGGGGGACAAAGAGGGCAAACTGAGAAGGAGACACCAAGTGGGTTTATATACAAAGTTCAACGAGGTTTTTGACATTATTATATCAATATTATATCAATGCTTGAGAGTATAACAAAGCTGACACTTGTCAATTTTATTTTAATTATCTTTTTACACAATTCCTTTACCTTCCTGCGAGATCCACCAGATTGATCCGACTTCTTGTTTCGCTCGGACGTTCTTTGCTGAGTTTGGCCTGGAAAGAGAAATAAAATAAATTTCGATTAAATAAGAATTACTCATCTGTCTCACGACATACAAAAGCCTCAAGATAATCAAATAAAGAGCAATTCATGGACAATACGCAAAGATGATTTATTATATGTGTGTATTGTATTTTTTTCAATTAAAAGAGCAAGAATAAAATGAGTCTGAGTCAGAATACAAAAACATTCTGCAAAATGTCTGAAATTTCTCAATATAATTTCCCACAGGCACAACCAAATCCACAGCAGAAGCAAAACTTCTGCCAAGTCCTAATCAGCACCTTTCTCTTTATCTTATTCATGTTACAATATACCACCCTGGGGAGTATACAGCATTCACCCCACCTTCTGTTTTTAGGTAAGAAAGGGCACATGTGATGTATGCCACCCTAGGAACATCACTAGTGTGAAAAGGGTTGCTTGAAAACCTATTCTCACATTTACCTGATATACAGGCAGACACACAACAGGTGTCCTGAACAAGTCTGACAATTACTGCTCGGGCTGTCTAAACAATAAATAGTCTCTGCTGTATATGTATACACCAAGGCATCTCTCAGATGAGCCAGTTTAGATATTTCCCTTTCTTTTTTTCTCCAAAAGATATAGTAAACTGTCAATCTGGCACTCTGTGAATGGAGTACATTTGGTGGTTAATTTACGGTTTACCTCAGAATGGGGAAAACTCAGTTTCACATTCAATACTGATGAGAGTAGGCCAGCTACTGCTACATTGTATTTCACTTCCATTGAAAATGTCGTCAGTTGTCTGAATACTGTTAATCACTTAATGTTCTTGCTTCTATCTTTTAACATGCAGGACATACTCATATTCTATGAGCAAAAATTATAAGCACAATTTTAATTTCATTTCTCTGATTAATTATCTTTTCTGATTGTTTGTGGTGCTCTTACACATTATCTGACAAGTATGTCATCGCTATACTGACAGGTCACAAGAATGTTGAGAAAACTGTCACTATCGGGAGTCTCCTGACTACTCCTGTCACTCACAGACAATTGTACAGGTGTAGACAATCACCCCTGGACAATGGCCAAACCTCATAATCATATTCTGGTGATAACTAGCTCGGTCAAGCAAAAGGTCCGAGTCAACATTTGCACAGATGGTCAGCCTGACCTTTAGTTTGAACCCATGACCCCAGAATTAACCTGCTTACTACTGACCTCCTCAACACTGCTGAAGTATTCATGGGGCTATTAGTTTTGACTGCATTTTCAGAATTCATTACCTGTTACATAAATTATGGCGGAAAAGAGCGTCAATTTTTCATGTTCAACCTGCTCAAACTTATCTATAATGAGAGAGAGAGTTCTGGACTTGTGAGAAAGCAGTGACCAGTGTCCAGAGGTCTGAATCCCAAGCTTGGGAGGTCTAGAGGCGAAAAGTTTTCTGAACAAGCTTTTTGTAACAGTACATATTTTGAATAATAATAAACTTTCCAGAGTGTTTGTTGTAAGGATGGAACAACAATGATTTTTTTCGTCACTCTTTTCTAATACATTTTGAATGGCTAATCAAAGAAAGGTGGGGGTTGATAAAGCTTTATTTCCTACATTTTTTTTTTACTAATTAGGTTTAGAAGGGCAGGCTGGGACGACAACAATAAGACAATGACCACTGTGTGGAGAGTAGAACCCGGATCCAAGGTTAGAAGTCTGAGCTGAGTACAATATTCTTCCTTTAATTGTATTAAATTCAATTATTGAACTTCACTGCCACTCAAAATGACTATTCTCACAAAACTTAGTGATTTCCAATCTTTCTAAAAGGTCAACCTAAAGGTCAAAATGGACAATGCTAACAAAGCAAAACATGAACATGAATGAAAGTCGCCATGTAGAACAATAACTTCACATGTATTTGATAATTTGTCTACAATTCCACCTGTGACCTTGAAACACATGATCATTTACCTCTGGACTGCACTTGGCAATAATTGCCACACCATTAATCGCAACTTATGGCATTATTTGGCACTGGAACAATAGAACTCTATGACATGATGATTTATCAGGCAAATTTATTACATATACAATATCCAATGCTTTGTTAGAACCCAACATTAATGGTGTTGACTAAACAACTAAGTTACATGTATTGTTGAAAATTATTTGTTAATCTATTGTATGGCCTCATCTAACATGGCATTCTAATCAATTTAGGTTTAAAATGATTGATGATAGATTCAATAATGTATTCTACATTGTCAAAAGCTTTATCAAGATATACAAAACATCATTAGTAAACTCTTGAGTCAATAACAATTTGTAGGTACCATTGTGGCATTGAGCGTGTGAAAAGATTTCGGAAAATAAAGTCAAAGTTTGTAATGCTTGCCAAATTAATAAAGTTATTTCAAATTACTCGGCAGAGCATGTGTTTCGTACACATTCCTATTTGACAAAATTTGTTTTGCATTCATTGGTAATGATAAATAATTTTGCAGAGGTATTAGCTATATTACACATCACACATAAAAACGGAATCTAATAATCTTAGGCAATTAACAAAATTAGCCGGACCATAGGATGGCCTTTAGAATTGACATCAACATGCTAGAGTCAAATACTTTTTAAAAGTCAAAAAAACTTTCAGTCAGATATGTGCAACCAACACATCATATACATGAAAGTCAGACCATGTAACGTCATGTTACACAATGTAACATTTGATATAACGACAGAGTGATTGGGCAATAATTGGGCCGTAATTTCATGTCTGGAAATATTTACAAGAATCAAAAAAGCATTTACGACCATAACATGCAACATTGTAACAGAAGTAATACTTTGTTTGTTTAATGTCCTTCATTTTGCCTTTGAGCTTAAAGAGTCATTCCATTCTGTCACAGCTAACTTAATGAGAGAGCGCATTGTTGTACATCTGCCTTAGAGTTACATGAAGTTTACATGACATTAATGGCATGACGGTCAGAGAGATTAACCTTGAAAACAAATATGTCAAAAGTAATTGTCTATTCAAACATTTTCTGTTTCAAACAGGCCAAAGTTGCAGGCTTTAAGCCTTCATACAATCACAGTGCCTCGGATCAAAAGCTATCAAATGACAGTTTACCAAAATGGATATGTTAATTTTATGTTTAATACCTTTCATATAAAAATTCTACAATTAAATTAACCTAAGTCCAAGTTTTTAAAAAAGACCAGGTAAAATCCCGAAAATCATGTTTTTAAGATACTATTCCATAAACATTAGTCAGCTAGCTATTCATAGTTAGCAATGCACCTCTATAACAATTTGATTTCCAAGAGAAATTTGCCATGAAGCCAGGCAATTTGTCACTTTATTCCTTGTTTCTTTGTTAGCACCTCAATCAATAATGGAATTCACTTGCAGCTTTTAGCAATACTTCATAAATCTCAGCAGGTGACTTACTGATAGGTCCAATTAAATCAATCATGACACAATTGCTTCGGTGACAAGTCCACCTGGTGCAACAACTTACTTATGTGGCTTCTACAAAATAATTCTAGCAACTTATTCTATTAAATCGCATATTCTTCCTTGCAGATTACTTTAAATAGAGGGTCTACTTATTTTATTCAGCTTTGGACATAAGAACCTCTGGACAAGATTCAACACGTAATTCAAAGCAGTGAAAAGTAACAAATTTTTCACTAAACGAAAACAATGCTGTTATGTTTTTACAATTTAAACAGGGAATTACAATCTTTAACCTCTAATTTATAAACATTTATCTCAGAAGAGATTTTCATGCCAAATCTAAGAACAACAAATCATGAACACCTAAAATTGCCATTATTTCATGATGTGCCCAAAGAGCAATGCCATCTCTGTTGGTAACACAACTGTACTTTTGTCATGTGTCAATAATTAGAGGCTCACCTGTATAAAAGTGACGGTGAAGATAGCATGGGAGCGGCTGCTGTGGTCGTGCATGTGGGTGGCCGCCGTAGTGCGGTTGGAATTGCCAACATCTATCAGTTGCTGGATTCTGTCGTTGTCTTTGACCTGGTGGTGAGATAGGCCTGTAAAAAGAAGAGAATGTTTCGGTCATATTGGTTAGTTAAGGCGGTGATAGACATGCAGCACTCCAACCAAAGATCTTGATTTTATCAATGAGAAGTGTGCTGGTGCGCAGGCTAAGGATCTACTTAAACCAATTATCTATCACAGACAAGGCTTCCATGATGGGATGAGGGATTCAGGACACTTCGAGAAACTTCCTTTGTTCTTTCAATTATTGGACAATTTGGACAGTCAAAACCATTCACTTATACACACCAGTGAAAGCAGCAAATTCATAATTGGGAAGCAAAGTTCATTATACAGGTAAATTACAGCTTAACTACTTCCTTTCAAAATCTAAAATTCAACATATCAAGCCAAGATCGATTGAGCCACGAGGCACTGATGTATATTTTTTCTGACAAGATCATCCGGTTGGCATAAGTGACATTCATATTACTCATCGAAAATTGACACATTTTTCTATCAATTTTTTATCTCATTGGTATCTGTACATCTGTGTCAATCCTCCATAAAACATAAACATGAACAGGAAATAATACACATGCCACAAAAGAGACAATGTACATTGCACACATACAATTACATGTGCATGTGCATTTAAATTACACATAATTACATAATAACAGTACATTTCGTACTCTTGCCTGTAGCATGAATGTAATTTTGTACTCAATGATTGTAGCCTCAATATGTCTGCTTGATACACGCTTGATACACGCTACAGCAGAGCATACTCCCAATTTGTTTTCATATAGATATGATGGGCAAAAAAGACAGAAAATTCAACTGAAGTATGTTATTGGGCTTTAGTGTATCATTATAGCATTTAAAAAAAATTTTCCATGACCAAGACTTCAGAATTTTAAGTTAATCAGAAATCACTAGAGGTTTACCAATGGAAAGTCATAAGATTCCTTCATGCAACTAATCCTGAACAACTTAGCAGTTTTAAAGTACCTTCTGATTAAAATGTCAAAATTTTTTTAATTTCTTAATTTTTACTCGTTTCTTGATTCTTACCTTCCACGTAAGGTCCATCTTTGGGATGTTCTCGTACTTTCAGACTTTTCTTTTCTTCGAGCGAATGTTTCAAATTGAGCAAATCTCGGACTTTTTCGTTGTAGATTTCGTAATAACTGAAAGCAGAGGAGAGAAAGGTCATTTTTAGTCGCAGTACAACATATTTTTTTTGTGAATTTCAAGACTTTTCACCTTTTTTTTCCGCTAATTCAGATTGGCAGGACGTCAATTTGGAAGACAGTCCAAGACACCACACTGACAAGTTGACAACACAGAATGGTTTTGCATTTATAAAAAATCTTGCTCCAATCATCACATGTCCTTTGGTTTAAAAAGTCAGAAAATACTAAAACAGAAATGATGAGCAATGTTATGGACTATGAGTGAAATGTGTTTGTCACTTTTAGAGGCCTTTAGAAATGAGAGGACATCATAAGACTCTGCATGTACTCCTAAGAGAAGTCGCTGCTTCCCTCCTTTTAAACAAAATAAAGTAAGCATTCATCTTTATTAAATCCCCCTTCTGAGAGAACAGTCCCCTCACCATAAAGAGTAATTTGATATACAGTTAAAGTAAAGAAATCAATCAGTTAATGACAGTTAATGTCACTTTAAGTCATCCATGTCATTTTTTATGGGATTCAAAATATCATCATATGGCAATCAGAGACTATCACAATAGTTACCAGCAACTTTATCCCCAAAAATAAACCAGTTTCATCTCTTAACCCCCCTCAAAAATTACCCAATAAGTCAAAGTAGATCTAAAAGACATCAATCACTAAAACGACAGTAAACGTTAATTCAACTCATCCTTGTCATTCACTATATATATATAGGATTTAAAACTATTCTGTTTTCACTTGTCTGAAAGGCTCGCAGACACGCAACCACAACAGAATCAATAGTCGGACAAAACATGGATTTACAGCGATGAGTTCTGTAGTCGAAAGTAAAAATATCCTCAAAAATTAATAAAAGAATAGGAATTTATAAAAAAGTAGCAAAAAAGACTGATGTTCACGAAGTTCCATTGAGTGTGCTAGGCTAAAATCAATCAACGCATTTATGAAGTTACACAATCACCAAAAAAAAGTCCAAGTGGAAAAAATGTTTAACAGCATCATAAAAGTACAGACAGAAAAATCTTTATTATCGATGTCCAAAAAGAAAAAAATATATCAAAAGACCATCAGGCAGCCATATGCCAGCACTCCATTAAAACTAAATGCCATGGACATGATAGAATTTTGAATATATCGTTGATGACTATCTATGATAGTGTCCAGGCCAAAAAATTCAGTTGAAATAGATTTTGTTTCCTCCTCTAAATTCCAAAACAATCAATCTCAGGTTGATGTGATCAAACAGATTGAAATTGAGCTGAACTTTTTTAAAAAACCTTTTTTATTTGTTTGGCTTTAGGAGGAAGTATGGAATTATCAAATATTGTTAATTGATTGTACAGACCACTTTTTGATCAAATAAGATTCTTTTTTCAGGATGTGTGTGCACAACAAATTGCAACCTTTTCATTCCAAAAGTAATTTTCATAATTTACTGGTGAGCTAGTGCCCTTGGACTTTATTTGATTGCAAATTCTTCGCAATGACCTTCAAAATAGTGATCTTTCAGACCATGAAGAAGCATACTAACATAAAGCTTTTCTTTACAGGGGTCAAAAACCATTTACGTACAATAAGAATAAAATTTCTTCTATTTTATGTAGTTAACACTTGTTTAATTGCAACATTACAATCAGATTTCATGTAATCCATGGTCATTCCTCGGTATAATTGCTTAACTCTTTGTTCGGGTGACTTGATTTTTAAGTATTAATGGCAAAAATCACATTAATACTTAACGGAAATCAAGGCCATTGCTGTTAAATTGAGTTGAAGTAATGCCATTTCCTTTGTGTATTGAATTATAATGGATTAGAATGGATTATACTTGGGATTATAATGGATTAATATGATCAACTAAGCAGTGGGGTGGACAGACTTGTAGTCTCACACTATAGTCTTGGTCTCTGTTCATATGCAATCACTATACATTTGATTTTGGCTTAGTTTACTAATCCTGAAGGCTTGCCAAGAAATCCAAGAATGATTTGATACCTTTTAACTGGGGGGCTGTTGATCTCATAACACGAGCTATTGAACTGCTTAAGACCAGACACAGCGCATTGACTTGGCCGTACATTAACTTGGTAAAGTGCCAAGATTAGCTACATAATCATATAGCCATACATGCATTACATTGTGTATATTGGAACTTTTGAAATGCTGTAGCGTTTATCAACACACTACAGCAGTTCTGACCAAAATAGGAATTCCAACAGCGTCCATATGGAACATGGATCCCCCAAATATGTCTCTAATGACACCGTTTGATCCACATGGCATTTATGGCCACAACAAATACTAAATTGTCTGAGCACATGTAATCCAACCATGAGCTGCAATCAGAGATAGACATGCTAGCAAACATGGCTGAAATTACAGAATACTATGCAAGTAACCCAAATACCCTAAAATGTATCAATTTATCAAAATTTATCAACTCGGCTACTTCTATAACCATACAATTTCAGAGAATATCCGGAGTTGGTTTTAACGCTGAATCAGTTGTTTATCACACTTCGATAAATTCTTGTACACTGCAATCTATTCTATGTAATGTTTGGTAACCATGATACTCTCGATGTATCGCTAACATTATCAGTTTATTGAAAAGCCATGTTAGATATAATTAACCCACTTTACATTGGAACAGTTATGTTATCAACAAACTAAACACATGCCCATAATGCTGAAATGTCATTATATATCTAACTGCAGGAAGCTTATAGAGAAGGCAGAAATATCAGAAATACTGACTGTGAGGGGAATTATTTGAGAATGTTAATTGGAATACCAGAGATATCGAGTAACTTAGCTGCATATCTGCATGTCAGCAATACATAGCAATACCATCATTACAATGAATACCTTAGAGTCTATACTTCAAGCAACTCTATCTACCAACGGCAGCTAAATGCCCAAATCGTACAGTATATATGTATTTGTATTGTACCAAGCTACATAGCAACAGCAGGTTACAAGCAGATAGTAAAGCATCATATTAAGGATTCAGTCTTGTCTCTACCACAGATTGCTGCAGATTAGCCTAATTCATATCTCCACCCCACATGACCTCCAATTCTCCTGCTTCTCACCTCACTTCCACCCTGTAGGTCGTAGGTTGGCCGTCTTCCGTGTCCTCCAAAGTGTCGCAAACGTCTTCCATGTGCTCAAAGAGACCTTCGCAGATCCGAGGAATCAGGCCTACGTCTCCCTGCAAGGAAAATTTACTCCCGTTAGGATTCATTCTTTAAAAGATGGAATTTGCATGACGAAAACTTGACAACATACAGTACAAAGACTGATAATCTACAATGTTAAGCAGGCATGTACACAGGAGCATCAACGGTCGTAGCCAGACAACATCTCCCAATAGATAATTTGCTCTGAAGACTTGTGCAACATATTACATTTTCGAACCTCAATAATAATCAATCCATTGGAGATTCAATAATTTCAAAACATATGCGGGTAAAAAAAAAAGAATTGAAAAGTTAAGATACATCAATAATTCCCAAAATAATCAGTCCTAACAGTGCCAGTAAATATGCAATAAATCTTTGTGAAATAAAAACTATTGAGACAATAATATAAACATGCAATTCATCTCTCGAACAACTCACCGGGTATCCCATCATGGTATGTGTCTTTCCGGATCCCGTCTGTCCGTACGCGAAGACGCACGCATTGTATCCATCGAAGGCTGCTTGGAGGACATCTGTGCCCAGCTCTTGGAACACCTGAAGAGAGAAAAGAAACGGGTTAGGACGGTGAAATATCAAAATAATTCAAATTGTTACAACAAAGCAGTTTGTTGCAAACTCTGGTGAACAACTCGTGTCTGAGCTGCTGAAGATCATTTCATTCCAGAGTTTTGATAATAAATGATTCTGGTTACACAAATGAGCAGTTTGCTTCAATTCAAAAGGTTTTTTTTTTGTGATCCAATTCAATCTTAGCTAAAATACATTTTTATTGACTTTTGGAGCTTACAAACTGTCGTTTGCAAATAAATTACATTCCTTTTCTGGCTCATTGAGGTTTCATTATCTAATACACCTATATTTAGACCCTATAGGCAGAAGAATCATTGATTATTGGGAGAGACAAAGCTCCTGTGAGGAGTGAATTATCACTAAATTAGTGTGACTGGGAGTGATAACCTTTGACTGGAACCCTTTCCCTCACACCTCTTCCCATCCACCCCAGAACATCAGTCAGTAAGCCGATCCCACCTGGAAGAGGCCTCACAGACCCCCCAGAGAATAGCACTGGATGTTGAGGAGGATAGGCATTAATTGAATACCTCCCTGTGGATTGGGTTCTTTGTAGACCTGGACTGGTGGTCTCAGATCCATGCTATAACCTCTCAACGAAATTCATTTCAGTCAATCATCAACCAAATAGCTACTCACTGTACTGTAGTTGTCATACAAAATTTTGTTATCACATTTAGTTCTGGTGTGATATTGGAGGTGCTGGAATCTATGTTGTTGGAAGTAAGACTATCGTCTGTCACCAGGTAACTACAGTTCAATCGTCATCTTATCTAGCAAACCAATAAATCATACAAATTATTTTTTGATAATTTTTGTATGTCACACAACAGAGGCTGGGGCTAAAAAGTGCAAAAAGAAACAAGAACCCAGGGGTTCAAAATGGAGGTGGTGTGGTGTCTAAGTTCGCATCCCCTGAATCCGGCAGATCATTTGTACCACACTGCCTTACTATTCAGACAGGTATTTTAAGATAGATAGATAGATAGATAGATAGATAGATAGATAGATAGATAGATAGATAGATAGATATGGGTGATCATAGGTTGAACAACTCTGCAAGCCATAATAATATTGAGAATAAACTGAATTTTCCAAATTGACGGACCCAGGTTCAAACCCAGGCAAAGCTACAAAGAAAGGCCCTCAGGAGTTCCGACTGAAAACGTGTGGCCACCGATGTTGTTTGGATGAGATGTTAATTGGCAGCCCCTGTGTTTCAGTGTTTGTGCTGGGCAAGTAAAGGATTCCTTAAATGGGGTAAATTTAGAATACTTGACAACTTGTAGACTGCCAACATTACGAACTCAATCTATCAATCTAGACTTTGTTAAGAGCTGAAATGATGTGAAATCGTATGTCAGATGTGCATGGATATTTTGGACAGATGGATGGATGATTGGGGCTTTAAGTCTTTTATTTACCCAGGCCAATTAGGACAGGAGGAGGACATGGTAATGAAGCAAAAGATTATTGAAACTACTGTCCAACACAAGAAAAGGTGACCTCGACAATGTGGGATTCAAATCCAGGACCAAGTGATTGGCAACCCATTCCATTACTAATTGAGCTAACTCTACCTCCTCCCGAACGTGTTGGACCATGTCACAAATTACAACAAATGTACCAAATTGCAATGTATTGCTCATGCTTACCCTTTTGATAAATCTGTGTAATCTGTTGTGTCTTCGCACCGACAATTTCATTCTATATTAATTTTTTCATGAATGACCAATAAAGAAGTTTAGTCTTTGTCTTGTCTCACTAATCAGTATAAGCTATTTATTTCATCTCTATAATCTATCCATCTAATTCATGCAATCTATCTAATCCATAAAATTCATACATCCTTCTTGATCAATGTAACTATCTAGTATCTAATCTTCTATAGATCTATCTATATTTCTGTCTTCCTGTCTATCTTTCTATCTCTTTCTATCTCTTTCCAACTCTTTCGATCTATCTACTGGTATTTAACTATTCATTTATTTAGCAAGCAATCTGTCTATGTATATTAATTTAGGCCTATCCATAAATACACCCATCCCTAAATTGCATTGAAATAGTTGGACATTTACATATAACTGTTGAATTCCATGTTCTGTGACCCAGTATTATAACATAAATTCCCAAGTCAGCAAAATAACCAATACACATCCAAATGTAACGCTGACATAGCAGGTGAGCTCATTTGCATAAACAAAACACAATACACATAATTTTCAAAATGGTGGACAGCTCATTTGCATACACAAACCACAATACACATTATTTTCAAAATGGTGGACTGTAACACCCAAAAAAAACTCCAATCAAAGAACAGATGAAAGGAGTACTTAGAATTATTTGAGATCAATACAAGTAGGCTGCAATGACAGCCCTGCATCTCTAGTTGTGGGCAATTTAACAATTAGGAGATTATTTGAAATAAGCAAAGAGTTATTTCAGATTTTGTACTCCAATTTCGAATTTCCCGCCTAAAGTTTACACTCTCTCACCCACTCTCTCATACACTTTCTCACTAACTGCAAAAAATGGCGGTGTGTAAACACCTCCATTAAAAAGAAATGTCTATCACAATCAATTTCATGGTCAACAACATAATTGGGCTGTTCCATTTTAAAGATAAAGAGTCCTGTTTCGTCACATGTTATCATGACGGCATTAAGATGAAAGTGCAGTCTGAATTTTCTAGAAAGAAAATGCAACTTAGGCCTAAAGTAAATCTAATTACTTAATTCTAAAAGACAGAAGGCATATTGTATGAAATATAATGTATGAGGTATTTCCGATGCATTGTGTCAATATCTGCCAAATTTCAAACATTGAATTGCAGAAACAGGTTTATCACACCTCCCCAGCAGATAATCAATTGCAAAGCAGCTGTTTATCACAACCCAGAAGCAACTATTTTATCACCAACAACTTTATGGCTATTGAAATGCAGCTTTCTAGAAGTAGCACAGTTATCACAACTTATCAGATCAGTTTTGTGTAATTCTTAGATCTTTTAATGTCAGTTGTGAGGTCACACAGACCAAACATGAGGTCACAAGAGACCAAATGTGAGGTCAGAAGAGGGCAGGGCTCACCCAGGAGTGGTCAAGCTGAACAAGGCCTGGTCAGGACAGAGAGTGATGAATTGACAGCCAAGAAAATAATACCCCTGCCCTCAAGTTATTGGAGCTGATAAATCTGAGATAGAGCAAAAGGGTAGTATGCAGAATTATGACCTGCAAGATAGCAACACAAGTGCTGCACTGAAATGCCATTGGTAGGCTTACTACAGACCTACGGAGTTAGTATGAGCACAGAGTCCAGTGGTAGTTGAAAAGTTGTAGCATAGTCAGACTATAAGGTCAGGCAGGTCATCATATCAGTTTCAAAACAGTCACCACCAAAATTCAAATATGTTCAAGATGGCCGCCATGACAGGTGCAGCCACCTGGTGGATGTTGACACAACTAGAGCACAGATGCGCTCTAATGGCAAAACCACTTAACACCAAGAAACCAAGAAGGCTGGCAGGCCAAGAGAAGTCAACACAAGAGCACTGGATGGCAGATAGAAGTCAGTAGGTGTTTACAAATGAAAGTGCACTGCACAGCCTCAGAGCAGCCCCTCAGAGTCTTTGCTCTTCTGGGATGAACCTGCTATTGCATGTTGTTGCACCCTCTAGGTATTCCCTCCCCAGTACATTCTTGCACATTCTTCCAACTTGTACATCAACTTCGGGAATACATCTCAGCTCCAGAGCTTCTCAGACATCTGTGCAGCTGTGCTTGGACAACCTGTTTAACACATCTTACAGGTTTCTGATCAACAATGGCTAAGTGTGCTTTTAGCCTGTGTGCTGATCTCTGACAGAAAGTTATGTACACTTTGGTATATACAGGGTCTTACAGATGGACAAATTTAAGGAAGAAGTCAACAACTTACAGGTTGTTACAGCTTCCTTTTATTTAAAGTAACATCTCCACATCCTGGGCAAGCAACCCTTATGCTAAAAACATGTTGGACAAGGGTTTGTCCCAAGGCAAAAGGGAGGAGGAACATTTATCATGCTTTAAAGTAAGTAAAGAAACTGAGCTTCCATGTAGGCCCAGTCATCAAAGAAAGTCCAGACAAGAAAGAAGCCAGGTACCTTTAGGTCCAAGAACTTTGTACCCAAAGAAACATTTTCTACATTATTCTTTGAATGTACCTGGCTGAACATTATGGTATTGCATTGATACAGAGAGCATCATCAACAACATGGGAGCAATCCAGTTGAGCAGCATAGCTGAGCATTGAGCTGCAATTTGAGCATCATACTCAGAGCATGGCCCACCAATCAGTCTGCTCATGTGGAGCAGATTATCAGCTGCATGTGTTCTGTACCAGTGGACAAGATAAGGTCACGTGAACAGAGAACACATCAATTGCTGACGTCACCAAAATCACCACGGGTAGTCTCATCAATGTGTATAACTGGCGAATAACTGGAAGGTAGTCAGAATACCAGGTAGTCTAGCATGAGGTACGTCATGCATAGTTGCTAACTACCACACCTAGATGATAAAGTGCTATTGCAAAGCCTGCACCCAGCAGAGAACCACACAGCCCTGTAGTTGCCTGCAGTTGGGACAGTTTACTAAACCTGTGTCTGAGCCTCACTCTGAGGGGAGCCCAAGACCTTGGTGCCCTCCAGCGGGGGTAAGTGAGTGAACCCCTCACAGGTCAGGGGGTGACAAATTCCAGGGTGAATATATTGCACATGAGAATGCTGAGAAATGCTCCTGGCTTGGCGAAATGCTAAACAATAGGTGAGATACACACTAGACAACCAGGACAAGCAGAGGCAGGGGATTTGCCCTGGCATTGTACTACAAGCCCTGTAGTATGTAGAGCAAAGCTTTTGAGACATTTCCTAACATATTGAAGAAAGCTAGGGCACCAAGAAACACTATCTAACTACAGGTGGAATTTTACTCCCTGGCCTACATCCAATCATGCAAAAAGTGGAAAACAATACAAGCCACAATAGTGAGGAACACATTTGTTTGAAGCACCAAAATTACTGGAAATTGTATCACGGACAAAGAGAAACTAATGCAAGTCATGGGCAAAGCAGTTATTGGGAAGTCAGTAATAAGTAATTCCAATACTGAGGGTGTAACAAAGATACTTCCTGGCAGATATTCACTTGATTTATAACTTTTTTTTTTAAATACCCTTCAGAAGTTCTTACTCCTCCAAGTCAAAACTGAGTAACATTGATCCCTTCTTGACGGCCAAAATGCCAGCATCCTATGCCATATATCATTTATTTATACACAACATTGTCACTTTTACCAGATCTTGGTATCATCCTACTCTCCCAGAAGTGGATTTTGAGCCAAAACAGACAGGAATATAGCTGTTATCCAAGTGATAATCTAGCAGAGTATTTTCTGGCCCCGTGCCATCGCAGTTCCTCATATTGGCCTATTTGTCCAACTGCTAAATTCTCATAAATAAGGCCACACATAATTGATTCTTAGCTTCGCGGACCCGCCGACACAATAGATTTACTGGCGATGGAAAAAAAAAATTTTTTTTTTTGACATTATAAAAAAAATTTTTTTTACCTTTTTTTTTTTTGTCCTACCGACCGACCCTAGAAAAAGTGCCTTGAGAGGATCCGAGAAGCTAAAGATCAATTATGTGTGGCCTAACCCCTGTTCAACTTCCTGCTAAGATGTGGCCCCATATCACAAGTTTTTCACAACATTGCATTTTTTTCACACAGCGAATACCGTTAGACGACCCCATGCTGCTCTGGGAATCACTGAATAATATTAGCTAGTATTCAACATTGAGGAGAATAAATCATGTTGCAAAAAAAAATCAACCCACACAGGCTGCAGATTATTATTCAGTTATTTTTTAACAACCATCATTTTTATGGGGTTCTTTTCAGCAAATTTTTTTTTCATGATTAACAATGCAGAATGCAGCACAGTCCACAAATAGAGCAAATGTATTGCTCACAGGCCACACATATCAACAGAAGAGCAAAATAGGGTACAACAGAGTACAAAACTTTGGAATAATGGGTATGTACTTATAGTAGTTTGATTGATACCAGTTGGAAAATGTTTGGCAATACATGTATGAAACTTTCTACAACCCTGCTCATAGTGATCCAAATGTGTGCACTTGCCAAAATGTTGTGATTTACAGACTTACACCTGTTACAACCAAAAAGTGAAATGTGAAAACGATGAAGTGTGTTACAAACTCAAGCTGTGAAGTTAAAGTACAGCTTTGGAAAACCTACAGTTCTAAGGCAACAAACCATCATAGATCTGCAGTCTTAACCACAAACCAGGATGACTTTATATTGCAACTGCAGACCAATAATTATTTCAACAAAGCTTTATAAAGGCTAATGACCAAAGTTGGTAATCACACACACATTTATAAGATCAATTTAAGAATGGAGATGGGTAACACCTTCATTTGGCCACCAGCTAGTCATGCTTGAAAGTTGAAACTCAATTCTTAGTAGCTGCATTATTAATCAACAGCTCCATATCAGCTGGTGAGATTCAAGGTCTTTAAGTTCAAGATCAAATTGATTTTTTTTTAAATTCTACACCAAGGAGAGGAGACTTTCAATAGACATTCAATAGACAGCTGACCATTGTGTGTATAAACTAGAGATATCAATATTCTGACAGTCAGTCTGTCATTATGGCAGATGAGTAACACACAAGTACCAAGCAGCCCAGGGTGCACTATTCTCCCACCCTCGTGATGGAAGGGTAAACAAACAGAAGCAGTGATTATCTACCTTGGTGTTCTGGGGCTTTTGGGGTATATTGTTTGTCACACCTTCCCTTACCATCCTCTTGTTTATGAGTTCTGCACCAGAGGGAGCGTTGCACACGTGCAGATGATAGGCATACGCACGTGCCCTTCAAGGTCAATTAGAACCATAAGGTCAGAGCAGACGACTTAGAATCACTTGGAATAAATAGAGAAGTGTGATATTCACTGCAAATGTCCATGATTTGATGTTTGATGACAGGCATTCTCGTGACAACTATGAAGTCAAGCAGCAGCAATTGATCAATTGGATATGCTACAGGATCGAATCTGTGTGATCACCAAAATTGGGTCAGTCATTACAAGTCGAATTTGTCAATACATCGACCTTGGGTGGCACATTGATGGGCTTTTGATGACTTGTCCTTGGACACCTTGCCTCTGGCCATTTTTTATGACCACATGTAAATACTTATTATGTGGCCAATGTGCATGGGCACAAACAATAAAGTTGCAAAAGCTCATGCAGCTTCACCATGGAACATATAATGCTCAAGTGATAATTGATGTAAATCATGTAATTGATTTTCAAAGACCACACAAGTTACAATGTGATTGGGTTGAAACCAAGACATCAGTAGTCTGTCAACAAAATGCAGAATGTTGCAAACAGTTCCTCAACAATGCACCAAAGATGCAACAACAATGTGCATGTTTACCAAATGCACCTGGTCTGGGCTGGGACAGGACAAACTCCCCACCCCAAACTTTGTCCAAACCACACAAGGTCAAGGGGTTGAAAGAATAATAGAAAGAGATGCATGTTACATGTGGGGCAGCTCAGAGTCACCAGGGACTGCTTGTCACTCTCAGGTCCAGGGTCCAAATCCCAAAGCACATGTTAAGCCACTGATGGGGTCAACTGGGATTTCACACTAAATAAACTCTGTTAGTTAAGCAAACATTCAGAGGACTAAAAATTGGGTTTACAGGTCATACGTTTCTGGTTTTTCACCACGATTTTAATATTTCAATATCCCAGCACGATCAGCTCAAGAAACCCAGAATTTTAAATATTGAGTTATTCTGGCAAGCTTGTTCCTCCATGCTGGTACCCTCCAGCAAAACAGTTCAAGAGAAGGGTTGATGCAATCTTACTGTGGTTCTAGTTATGAATCACACCTGGATCCCTTGAAGGCTTGAGCAATATTCTGGCTGCACTAGGCACCTTCTTGCACAGGAGTCCTCCATCTGCCTATAGTGGTGCCTACAGGTTACCTCAGGGACCTGAGGTACCTGCTTCTGCATTTTTGATTACATGATCTGAACCCTTCTCCTGGCTTCTAAACATATATACACAGCATGTGCACCCTCCGAGCATCTTCTTTCAATATGGAGAACCTATTTTCATACAGATCATGCACATGTACCACGGTTCAACTACCACCATAATATACATCAAATCATCTACATGTATGTACCAAGATGATCTCAGTATTACTAGTGAAATATAAACTGTTCCATCAGCTGATCAGTGTTGATGTATCATAAAAGTTAAAACCCACGATATTTAGCCAATATGACCAGTTTTTCCTAAATAATCATTTATTAGAAACATTCCTCATCTATTGGACTATCTGGAGCAGGTTTCTGAAATGCATAAATTGCCTGTAATTCTAGGCAATATTATCAGTAACCAGAGGCATGGGGTAAAGAGCACCAATGGCATTTAATATCTTGATATCCAAAACAAACTTGAAACTGCATCTATTGAAGACTTCGAGATATTGATGTCTCCATTGCAGCCCTTACCAATACCAGTCGGTGGTAAGTTAAGTGGTTAGTGGTTACTTGAACTGGAGGTTTCTTGTTGCACTGATCAGGTTCAGATTGCAAGTTGCAGTTTAAATACTTTGCGCTTGTCAGTGTAACGAAGTACACGATAGACCCATGCATCCTGTGCAATCAGGGAAGTCTCAACAGAGATGGTGACCTTGAAAGTGGAGTCAAGGTCAAATTGAACCAAGGAAGGAAGGAAGTAGGCAAAGGAGGAGGGAAGGAAGGAAGGGAGGGAGGGAGGAAGGGAGGAAGGGAGAGAGGAAGGAAGGGAGAGAGGAAGGAAGGAAGGAAGGAAGGAAGGAAGGAAGGAAGGAAGAAAGGAAGGAAGGAAGGAAGGGGGAAGGAAGGAAGGGAGGGAGGAAGGAAGCAAGGAAGAAGGGAGGAAGGAAGGAAGGAAGGAAGGAAGGAAGGAAGGAAGGAAGGGAGGAAGGAAGCAAGGAAGAAGGAAGGAAGGAAGGAAGGAAGGAAGGAAGGAAGGAAGGGGGAAGGAAGGAAGGGAGGGAGGGAGGAAGGAAGGCAAGGAAGAAGGGAGGAAGGAAGGAAGGAAGGAAGGAAGGAAGGAAGGAAGGAAGGAAGGAAGGAAGGAAGGGGGAAGGAAAAAAGGAAGGAGGAAGTAAGGAAGGGAGGGAGGAAGTAAGGAAGGAAGGAAGGGAGGAAGGAAGCAAGGAAGAAGGAAGGAAGGAAGGAAGGAAGGAAGGAAGGGGGAAGGAAGGAAGGAAGGAAGGGAGGGAGGAAGGAAGCAAGGAAGAAGGGAGGAAGGAAGGAAGGGGGAAGGAAGGAAGGGGGAAGGAAGGAAGGAAGGAAGGGAGGAAGGAAGCAAGGAAGAAAGGAAGGAAGGAAGGAAGGAAGGAAGGAAGGGGGAAGGAAGGAAGGGGGAAGGAAGGAAGGGAAGGAGGAAGGAAGCAAGGAAGAAGGGAGGAAGGAAGAAGGGAAGTAAGAAGGGAAGTAAGAAGGGAAGTAAGAAGGGAAGTAAGAAGGGAAGTAAGAAGGGAAGGAAGAAGGGAAGAAAGAAGGGAAGGAAGAAGAGAAGGAAGAAGGGAAGGGAGGGATTCAGTTCAGTTCAGTTGTGTGCATGCCCGGATCAGCCGGGTTGCTCGACCCTGTCAGGGGAGCTGCACTAAGGAGGAAGTGTTCAGGAGGAGGAGGAGGAGGAGGAGGAGGAGGAGGCAAATAATCAACCAAGAAGTAAACCAGCAAAACGACGGAATAATCTGAGATATACAAACAAACATGACTTTGGGGTTTGTTAGTGGTATGTCTACATGTATGTGTGATGGGCAGATGGACTTGGTTGTTGTTATTAGCATTGCCTGTCTCCACAGCATATATTCTGGGATATCTTTGTTTATTTACTAACTGCTGTAGCATGGTGCACCTAATTGCCTGGGCAGGAGAAGGGAGTATACAAGGGGATCCACTTTTGCCTTGCTTTTTTGAAGTGATCTAAAAATACCCAGACAAGCCAAGCCTACAACATCTAGACTCCTGGGGAAGCTATGGGTCAGAGGAAAAACTCAAGGAAAAAGCAAATAAAAGGCAGATTGGGCTCTAACATGCCGAATGTTTGGGTATGGGGTGTTATGGACTTATGGTTGGCATTTAAGCCAGTAATTGGCATTTGGGTTGTGTCTAGTCAGGAGTCAGGACCCTACAGTCCACAGCTCAGCCCCGGAGCTCAGCTCAGTCAGTAACTTGTGGGTTTCATGATTTGTTTCTTTGGCTTGGCACATCTTGACAAGTCACTGCGAGGAGTTTGGCTTGGCACAGTCTTTGAAATAGATCCACCACTTGCTCACTTAGGTGTCTGTGGCCCATTTCTAGTCCTGACTTTACCATCTCTCTGGACAGACAACCAGCATTGCACCTGGCTGTGGTCAACACAGATAAATGAGACAATACAGTGTGCATAAAATGGCCAGTCCCAGAGATATCAGTCGTTTAAATTAAGATCTAGAAGTTACATAGATCGAGAGCATCTTGATATAGGCAGGATGATACAGAGCTATCAGAGCAGTAACTGTTGCTTCCGAATCAAGAGAGAATCACCCAACCCATTCTTTGAGTCTTTTCAACTGGTTCAGTCTGATTTATTGTTAAGTTTAATCTATAATCTTATCTTAATGTTTAACACATGAGACCATAGATCACCCCAGGATGCTCCTTGGAGGTGTAGTACGCTCTGGATGGATGGGGGGGGGGGGGCAATGGGCAGTTTGTTTGTTTTGGGTTTTGTTTTCCTCATAAATCTAGCAGCTGATTTTGAAGAAGCATCAGAAGCAAGGCTGTCTGACACAAGAGATATTATTAACTCTGACCTGGACCCACTCTCCCAGCCTCGTCCAGGAGCAGGAAAAACGTATGCCAATTGGGCAAAAAAGGAAGCGGAAGTATAAATAGCACGTGACAGCACGTGCTGGAGATGGAAGGGTCCATGAGAGGGCCCTGGGTGATTCACGAAGATGAATTTCAACCACAGATACAAAGTTACAAAGTGAGGCAGAATGACCTGACCCAGAAAGAGGCAGGGGGGGGGGGGGTTCCGAGCAGAGAGTTTGGAAGTTGGAACCAGTTGCATCATCAGGGCATCCCTGGGTAGCCCAATGACCCGCATCTCTTGCTGCTGAAGCTGGCATCCAGTATGACTCATCCTGAAGCTGCAAGGCTGCACCACCCCTCAAGTACAAGTGTACAGCATTGCTACTTCCACGTTGGCAATATCCATCAAACTACAACTCAACCAGCTACAAGTTAACTGGATCCTCTGCAAGCATTGCTAAGCCAAGAGAATGTCTGAAGTCTGAAGACCATCTGGCTAATTCCAATAGACTCCAATTGTCAATCAGCCTCAGATCAACCAACTTCCTGCATAGATCTTGACTCTTCAAGAAATGCTTAATTTTTCAGCAATATAGCAATAGAAGCAGTAGAGACAGGCAGTCTCACTCAATGTCTAGCTGCAATGGTGAAAATATACTGACTGACAACAGTCTGCTGAGAAGCAGGCGAGCAAGCGAGGCTGCAGACTGATGAAATTCAAGTCGAATTGGGTATCGAATTGGAATGTAGGGCAGTAGGACTGCTCCCTCTAAAGTCCGCGCTGCTGCCCCTAACGTCCGCGCTCAGCAGAACTCAGCAGAACTGTGCTGGCTGCTTCAGAAATTCATGTGAGCGAGGACCAGAAAGGCAGCACCTCTTCTGAAATGTTGTAGCCTGGAAAATATAGACACTGAGGAATGCCCAGAAGCAAGACAAAAAGAGAAAATAAGAAAACCACATTCCCCCACAAGCAATAAATCTGCTCAATGCAGACTGCTTCCTTTCTACAGCTTGGATAATGTTGTTATTATATCATATCTTGTTTACTTGATATCAAAGAGATTATAGGAAAGGTAATTTGTGTTAATTACAGGTAAGTGTAAGTGCACCCCGAGGCGAAATACCAAACAGGTAAAATATATACAACATTCATGACAGGACATGTCAAGACACAAGGGAAGTGCCTAATTGCCAATTCATTAGCTTAATTGGGAGCTAATTACCTTCCAATATTCACGGCATTCAGCACAATGATCGGAATTACCCAAGGATCAGATCAATAGGCGTGACCTTGGATGCTCCAGGGATCCCCCATTCAACCTCACTTATTGTCTGTTCAATCACAGAGGTTCGTTACAATACAATGATAGAGATATTTGTATAGTATGTTATTCCAAATATCCAGTCTGTATCAGAGATTACAGTGACCCCAGAGCAACAATTATAGGTCAGCACTAGCCTGATCCCAATAGAGCCCCATATCCCATGGCCAGTCCTCCAGCCATAGGCAGTCATTGCCAGTCAAGGGTTTGTATATCAAAAGTTGTGCATTCCACGCAAGCATCAGATTACTACAGTGAATAATTCATGAAGAGAAATGACCAGTTCCCATGCCTCTGACCATTGGCCAGTCACTGGTGCCCTATTAGGGTTAGGACTCCAGTCTCCAAAGGTTAAAGTCAACAGACCACTTTACCTGATGCCAATTTAGTGATTATTTGTCGATCAAAAGGCTATAGTGTAAAGATACTTGAGAAGCAACTTCAGGCTTAGTAGTATCTATCAATCAATCAATCAATCAATCAATCAATCAATCAATCAATCAATCAAATAATCAATCAAATAATCAATCAAATAATCTGTCCGTCTATCTATCTATCTATCTATTTATCACTTCAGCAGAGATTATCTTGGTGCCATGCTTGTCTTTATACAGGCATCATCCCACATTTATTGTGTACTATACTTGGAACTTTTGCAATGATCCAATGATTCCCAATAATAAACCAAATGTACTCCTCTCCATGGTTTGTATGTGGCAAGCATATGTGCAAATAAATCTGTTTAGGTTTATGTATGCTCTGGTTGAATGTAGCTTGGTGTGTGTTGATATTTATGCCACAAGAAATTGCCTGCATTCCTAATGCTTCTGTGTTCATGATTATGATAAACAAATTGCAATTTGCTATGTCAGGTCAACTTTCTGGGTCAAACATTTGGGTCAAATGATTGGAAAATTTAATTTTTGAACACCCCAAATGGTCATACAGTAAGTGTAGGCCTTACACTTCTGGTGAATTATGACATTTCTGGATCAAATGTTTAATTTAGGATCTTTTTTTTAAACTTAGGTAGTTTGCCGGGCCCTCCACATTGCAGACTGTAAATAACTGAAATCAGTCCATTCAGTCTGTTTCTGTCATCCCACTGAGCAGCACAGAATGTGACTTTGCAATTACTCTGTTTATTTTTAGCAACTTAGCGCCATTTGGTTGTAATGTTATTTGAGTAGAGTATTTATAAAATATAAATTCAGTCCAAGTTAGTGGGTCGGCCCTGTCACTTTGTATGGGAAAGTTGAAAACGTCCAACTTCTGTTTCAAATAGGATTAGTGTATATGCATGGGGAAATGATCATGGCACTATGATGCCAGACTCTTTGATAATCTCCACATTTTTTGTGGGTGATAAAAAATCGACCAAACATTTCTTTCATGGCGTATCCATTCCTCCTTAGATTGGGTTGTGTGATCACAATATTTCATTTTCCTCCCAACCCCCTTGCTCTATTTTGTCTCTATTCTGGCTCCTATTTCTCCAAGCCACAGCTGGGAGGCTTCAAGATTTTAGCATGGAGCAGTTTGTCCTGATCTGGAGCACTGTGTAATCCCGCAGACCACATACTTTGTACTTTGTTGTAAATGCTTTGAAGTGGTTTTGGGATAAAATCCATAGGCCTATGTCTCTGGACAGACAGACAGATATACTATATATAAGATACATTGTAGGTATATAGACCTAAGTAGACCTAAAGATAGATAGATAGATAGATAGATAGATAGATAGATAGATAGATAGATAGATAGATATAGATAGAAAGTTGAAATTCCTAGATAGATAGAAAAAGAAAGATAGATAGATAGACAGATAGACAGATAGAAATTGTAAATGCAGCCCTCTAAGCTCTGGAAAGCTAGATAAATATATATGTTTGACCTAGACCTGTGAACACCTTTCAACTTTCAGATGAAAACCAATGATCCACATAATAACTGGGACTTAAACTAGTGTTTATTTTGATTGAAGAAGACTTGAGGGTATTAACTGGGTCAAGGGGTCAAAGAGGTCATTACCCAGCATTCCTGGAGGTCTTCCGGTAGTGAGAATGACAGCTCCGCCTGGGTGCATGCCTTTGAACTAGGGTTGAATTCCTAGCATGAAAATGTGGCATGGAAATAGACAGCCCTGAGTGATTATTATTTTTCGTACTGGCATTGGTGAAATATAAGGAGCAATGGTCAGTGCTGGTCAGTGCATGGACAAGCTAACTGGTCTGTACTTTGATCTATTTATGTTCAATCAACCAAAACAGCCACACCCAACAGTTGTGAATAATAGCCTGATCTAAGCAAAGATGAATGATCCATGAATGATCCATGAACACTTGGGAGTTAGAACAGACATATAATATTTTCCAAGAAGTTAATGCACCAACACAATGGTTTATTTTTATCTATGAAGTTTTCAACATGATGGTTCAAAGATGTGAAAAATCAGTAGAAGTGTGACAAACAAATGCATAGCCAATCAGCCTTGCTGGGTGGAAGTCATCAGACAACTGGCAAGCTGGTACATATATGATCATGATAGTTTCAATCGGTTCCATGCCTTTATATTTATAATCAGTGTCCCAGTTTTACAGATATACATATATATACTTTTAAGCTAACCAAGCCAAGTCCAGCTAAGTAGTAAGTACACAGTACAGTACTACTACACATAGCTATATTTCGTTGATTTATCACATTTGTCTAGGGACCAACTTACCACATAAGCCTCTGGCATCATTAGCATTAATTGGGGGTGATGGTTTGTTAATTACCCGTATAGAACAGGGATGCAGAGTGCAACAAACTGGATCCCCATATCTATCACAGATATTGCCATAAAGCATATGATTAAAAGGGAGGAGATATGACTATCCACTATCCCCTCGATTCCCCTTTGCCCCTACATCCATTAGTTACACCCTCATCATCAGCCAATCAAGTCAATCAATGCCATCATCAGATAGAGGCTACTGCAATGGACAAGATAACAAGCTCAACAAACAAGATTAAACGCATGAGCTTTCCATTAAGTTTAATGATCCATATCAATGATACCAAAAGTCTACACAATATAGATCATTTTTGCCATGGGCAAAGGCTAAACATCCTAAACTTTCAAACAATGTTTGCAATTCCAGCCATCCATCTTCAGTAAAACACACTTGAAATCAATGATAGTGCCAATACAGTAAGGGTGATAGACAACCATGATTAAAGTTTAAAAGACCTCAACCCAAACTCATGGGCACTTTGCATGTTGTGATTGTCTCACCCTTGATCCGGATTATCCACCCACCAGAAAAGCTTTATTGCTGGAAATAAATCGATCTTTAGACAACGTTTCACTTTTTGAGTTCGATATTTTCCACCAGAATTGTCCCTGGAATTGTCCTGTTCCGCGAAAAGGCCCTCCGGGTCACGTGACCAATAAGCAGACGATTGTCAATCAAGCGTGACATGACCTCAGCATGACCTCAGCTTGACCCTGAAGGTCACTGACCTTTTGTAAAACACGCAAATTTGAAAGAAGAAGGTAAATAATTTATTCATTTTACTGTGTAATACACAGAGAGCTTTTGAATGCCAACAGGCAACACGTGCACCCTGATCTGGTGGTATTCCCATAGATCGAACACACGTACGTAACCTGTGAATAAAATATTGATGGGACTGAACAGAGAACACCAACAAATGCTGATGTTTTCCTTGTCACGTTTTGTAAATTTCAATGCATTGCAATGATTGCATGTTCAAGAAAAAATCACCAAACAAATAACCATGCCATTTTACAGCCCACTACAGTCCCAACTTCTAGTTTCTAGGAACACCCAATCAGATTATTTGAATCAGTGCAGTGTTTGGAAACAACCCCACAATAAATCGATTCGAATATGTGAGGAGCAGACGAGAAGATCCCAGGACAAACACGTTCGGAAGGAGTCTCAGTTTCCATGGCAACCGGTGTACACATTCCAAAATCATCTCTCATCAGATAAAGAAGATGAGCCCCAGGTAGATACTTGGGTAGGCCAAAGCAAGGCAAACTGACAGTCCTGAAGCCAATTCTATTCAGATAAGGCCACACATAATTGATCTTTAGCCTCTCGTATCCTCTCAAGGCACTTTTTCTAGGGTCGGTCGGAAAAAGGTGAAAAAAAAAGAAGTTTATAATGTCAAAAATAATATTTTTTTTCCATCGGCAGGATATCTATTACAAGTGTCGGCGGGTCCGCGAAGCTAAGAATCAATTATGTGTGGCCTAATGCTGAATAAAATGCATGTTCAGAATGTTTTAAAAGATCTCGCCAAAAGCACCTTATAAAAACCTGAGTGGCCAAAAGTTCCTTATTACAAAATATGACAGATAAGTTAAGTTTACACAGGCCAATTTCATAACCATGCAAGTCTTTGCAAGGTAGGATTGAGATTCATTAGGTCAAGATGTCAACGTCACAACTTGTAAGATGACATCATCGAATCACCCATGCGTCCTCAAGACTTCTAAATAAGGGCTAACCATCGTCAGTGGATCTAAATTGAGCCCAGGATCATGGGCATGGCGTCACAACATTCTAAACCCAGAGAATGATTCTATTCCGAGGCAGGAGAGAGTCCTGGATAGCTCTGGATTATCCTTAATTTAGCAAATGCTCCTTATGGCGATTAGGCTGTGGTCAGCAACTATGATCAAGCAATGAGCCACTGACCAACGCATTGAAAGAAATACAATTGCTTGACTTACGTTGAAGTTGACTGACTAAAGTAAACTGACTGACTGACTGAATGACTGACTGAACATGACTTACCAAGCGTCATGCACCGACTGACTGACAGTCGATTGACTGACTGACAGTCGACTGACTGACAGGCTGCGGAGTAGCCAACATTGCATTACGAATATTTTATTAAGCATGTGTAATAATGCAGTCTCAAAATTCAAATTTTACAGAAATGGTAAAATTTTACAGAAATGACACCAAAATAATGCAGTCAAAACAATTTGGAATGGCCTTGATATTTCTTATTTATTATTAACAACTACAAAGCAACGTTCCCCTTTAAGGTAACCTAATAAACACCACTGAACAACTGTAATAATACTGTAACAATAATTGCTTTAATGGCCAAGTGGGGCTGCCTGGGGCATGAATACTACAGACTACAGTCAAAGTGAAAAATATCCATCATCAAGGAAAATGGCAAAAAAAAGTTGAAAAAAAATAAGAATTTGGACTTTTCTTTTTCAAAAACATAAAAAAGAAATGACTGCAATAACATCGATTGCTATTGGACAGCATAGTGCACATGCATAATTGATAAAACACGACCAGTCTGCCATACTAGTTTTGCCAGAGACAAGCAAAGTTACAAAGGCCACTGAGGTGGCAAAAATCTATAACTGATGACATGTAATTGTTGCATGGTGTAAATGGACACTGAAAATGACTGACATTTCGGGAGCTGCCAATCAATTGACATTAATTCTCAAATAACAAATGATTGATCACTCCTGCTCACAACACAACATCTAATTGACGAAAAAATAAAATATAGAAGAAGATCAATGGTAGACACTAGACCAGCCATAAAAAATACATGACAAATGGAATTTTATGCTATGACTAAGAGCTATTATACCAACAAACATTGATCATTCCAAAACATTAAAGCTACTCAAATGGATATTTCGATACTCGAGTCATTAAAGAGGCGCAAAAGAGGAAAAAATATCGCTCTTCCAATTCAACGCAATTGACATTTTAAATTCCATAAAGATTTTTCCATCACCAAAGCAAATATTAGCTATATACCCTAAGTAATAAAGTTGTAACAGGTTAATTGGGCTGTCCAATAATGGTTATGGCCAAATAAAATCACTTTCTCAACTGAAATGGCCCAAGTCACGAAATTCAAACATTGATCAGATTCAGACAGTGTGTTTTGTTGTTTTGTATACCTATACAAACTGAACCTGAGTTTGTGAGTTTCCATGGAAACCAAAAAACATGTAACTTGCAGAAAAAAGTGTAAATTATTAACCAGTGTCAGGAAATGGAAAATGCTGCTCAAACAAGCGACTGTCAGCCATGACTGACATGACTGTGTTGGCTAAATTGACCCTCATTGTCCAAATATGGTCATGTCCAGACCTGTGAAATGACCAACCAATGTTCTGCCTTCTATAAATCAATGTATTCCATGACTATGTCCATTGATCAAGCTGCTCAAATGGCCTCACTTTGGCAGTTTACCCTGAAAATTGTGATAATAGCAATTATTTTACACCTACTAGTTAAAAGCTATCCCATGTACCTAATTCATTCACAGTGATCAAGAATTAGTTCATGCATGCCAACAATAAAACCATAATCTGCAAAATAACACAGGATTCACATTTGCTTAATTTAATTCCTTAATTATGCACTCTAAAATGCACAGCAGATAATCTAAACATTGAATTCCAATGCACGAGAGATAACTATCAGACCATTCAGACATGCTGGTTGGGAAATTGAGATTATACCAGATGATCTGGAGATTAGCAATTCAGCACTTGGTTAATCTGCAGATATTTGGGTTGATCACTAGACACTGGGCCTGTAAGCTCCTGTAATAAATACTCCTACAATACTATGGACTACTACTATAACCCAATTAAATCCATTCACATAATTTCCATAAACCAACGCACTGCATTTGCCATCCTTGAAGAGTTGAACAAGTTCTTAGACAAATCTGCTAATTTTTAATGTTGAGGAATCTAACCAATATGGTTTCATTAACATAACTCAATGGGTTTTCCTGACACATAAACACGAGATTGCTCAATAGGCCCTCCCCGAAATCATCAATAGTGCAAACATCTTCTGGCCCAATAACTACATTGGCCATTTGCATCCACGAGAATAGGTTAGCAGGCCAAAGACGACTGAACGTGGCAGGTCAATAAAATAATGATTTGGTGTATTGGTGAGGGTGTAGATGTGAGAAGGAAGAAAGAAAGGGAGGAAAAAAGGAAAGAAAGAAAGAAAGGGAGGAAAGAACATTTGGAGAAAGGAAGCTAGGAAGGAGGAGCAGGGAAGTAAGAAAGGCAAGTAAGGAAGCAAAAACAATGAGGAAAGTACAAATGGAAGGATAGAAGTAAGGAGTTTCATTAGGAGAAGGAAGAAAGATGGAAGCGATAAAGCAACTTGAAGCAAGAAAAGAAGCAAAGGAGCAAGGAAGAAAGAAGCAACAAGGAAAGGAAAAAGCAATTAAGGAGGAATGAAACAAGAAGGGAAGCAAAGAATGAAGCAAAGAACGAAGCAAAGAAGAAAGGCATTTTAGAGGGATGGTTGAAGCAGAGGGGCAGAACGCTGCAGAACAATGAATACAAGCAAACAAATGGAACTTAGGTCAGATTGGACATAACCGCAGTGACCACATATATTATGTAAATTTTGTAACCACAACACCAAACATGAACATGTAGAAATACCTCACAGCAAACAATGGGAGGGGGTGAATTGGAGGACCAGGTGAATTAAATAGACAGCTGGACAGATAGACATGACACCACGTGACAGCTAGACAGACAGATAGACAGACAGGTTAATTGAGGGACAAGGGAGAGGATCCAGGGTACATTTTTTCTTCATAAACAATCTGACCAACAGATCCAACCAAACACTTTTATATAGGTCTATCTATCTATCTATCTATCTATCTATCTATCTATCTATCTATCTATCTATCTATCGTTCTATCTATCTATAATAGATTTATCTAATCATCCCGGCTATCTATCTACCTACAATGTATTTAGTCAGACCAATACCTTTAACCACTGATCAGTATCTATATTGGATCAAAGACTTTAAGCCCTTGATTGGCTATTGACTTTTTTCACAGTCAATATATCAGCAGTACTCGTTAAACCTTGCGGGTGGTGAATCATGAATTATTTATGGGATTTGTGTAATTATCTCTCCATTTTTTTTTGTCAGTGATATCCACAAATTACAAAAGTGAAACCTACTTTAAGTGTACACTGACTGGGTCCATTCATCAAAGTTGAAAACGTCACATTTCTAGGGATGTAGCATCATATATATCCTATATGCAGGCTACACATTCTATAATTTTTTTTTAAATTCAATTTGAGCATTTTTTTAGGGTTTAAAAAGCATTTGTACGCCTAGTTCAAAGGGCAGATCCTGAATATTCCACAGTAAACTAGACATGGGACCCCTTGGCAGATTAGCCTGGGCAGATTATTTATTTTCACCCCCTATTACACAATTTTCTCTGACCTAAATCAGTTTAAAACCTTAACAGGGTATTTACACAATCCCATGGATCCTAATTTACCCCTTTGACTTAAATTACCCGGATGTATTATTCAAATGACAAAAAACTAAAACAGATCAAGCTTAAAATTGCACATTGACCCTAAAAATAAAAGGCCTAGAAACTGGTGGAAACGTTCTGCAATATTTTAAAATCTGCCAAGCTAAAAACTGAAATAGAACATCATTTTCAAAATGACTGTTGACATATAAAATTCTCTGAAGAGCGGTGTCACACGTGATTTTGAGTGTGACACACAATTTTCACAAAACACCAGTTTTTGACTCGTGTTTATCACACTTCTCTATAAATAAAGAGTATACATTGGAATCATTGGAGTGCCTTATTAACTAAATATTGAAAGAAAAACTAGAAGCTTTCCATTCCAAAGATTCTCAAGAACAAAATTCATCAATACCATAGGTTGATTTGTAGGCATATCAATCATAAAGTGTTTAAATGATTCGGGGCTGGGTCACAATAAATTCTAATCAATAAAATATAAGTGCGCAATACATTTTGTATGGAGCTGTCAAATTCTTTTTTTCTCAAAGCATAAATCCGAATATCTACTGAATAAATTTATGCCAATGCTCTGCACTGCAACACACTTCAGTGAGTTCACAAGCTGTTCTTAATCTTAAAACTAATAACATTATATGGAAAGTCACTAATATTTATATAACCAGCTTTAGAAAATGTCTTAAAATGGTTAAGATAAATGGATAAGTACTGGGTTTTTTTTTCTCAGAAGGGTGAGGTGCCACCCTGTTTTACAAAGCACTGGACAAAACTGAACTAAAATCTTCATGCCTTTTTCTTCACCATTTCCAGCTATGATTATTAAAGTTTCATTCACACACACAATATCCAGTCACCACAGATTCCACACAAAGGATATAGTATTTCAATATTTTGGCATCAGTGATGAACAAAATGAATTTGTTGATCTCTTTCACAAATCACTCCCTCCACGATACCACTGAAAGCTCAGGATTGTGTCAGAGTGACCTCAAAAATGTCACTTTCTAGGTCAACTTAGAACTTTTTCACCCTGGACCCAAAAACCTCATCCAGACAAGTGCATTTTCGAATGTTTTCCTCCTTTTTGTACAACAAAGCGGGTCTGGCCACATTTGGGGCATTTTTTGAAAGGAGGGTGAGGGGTGCAGGGAGGGGGTACTGCAGGGGTGAATGTTTTTACCCGTTCCTATACACGTTGCACATGGTCTGTTGTAGAATATCAACTCTTCCAATACTTCTGGAATGTATATTCAATAGTACACAAGCTTACAAATGATATATCTATCTATCTATCTATCTATCTATCTATCTATCTATCTATCTATCTATCTATCTATCTATCTATCTATCCATGACATGTAGAATATCAACTCTTCCAATACTTCTGGAATGTATTTTCCATAGTGTATCTATCTATCTATCTATCTATCTATCTATCTATCTATCTATCTATCTATCTATCTATCTATCTATCTATCTATCTATCTATCGCTCTTTCCCCTATCTCTCTCTGTGTCTACCCTCTATCCTTCTATCCATCTCTTTTATGATTTTACAGTGTATCAGTGTCTCTTAGTCTCTATCTATTCTATACCAAACTTGCTCTGACCGGGTCAAGATAACAGGGCCAGGAATTCTAGCAATAATCTGCGGTGGACATAAACATAGCAGCTACTGCCTATTGGCCTGTCTAGCATTGTTTTGCTCATACCAAGATAGCCATGTGTCTGAAGATTTTATTGGCTGGGTGAAAATTTACACTACCTGGTAGTTACTAGTTTACAATGATGCAAACTTTCTTGTAGAATTATAGTTTACGAGCAAGTTATCAAGCTTGCATGGAAATGGGAAAGAGGGCTCTGATTTTAGATTTTCATTTACATAGCTGATCAGATCAATACATGATTGATCTGATTAAAAACATGTCAGGTTCTTACAAAGAAAATTCAATAAGAGTAATTGTGAAATATATACTACTGAAATATATATAGCCTATCCACTCTGAATGTGTGTAAACATTGAAGAGGTTCAAGATATCCCCAGTAATCTAATTCCACACACCTGGAGATTGACCTCTCAAGAAATGCTCAAATGATCAGCTGGGATTTGCCCTCCAAAAGTAGGTCATGCCCCCTGACCTTTCTGGGTCATCTGGGTGACCTTTGACCTCTTAGTCTCACTTCCTGTCACTCAACTCGTTAAAACTCAACTTCTGCTGCTGACAGCAACCTGGTTCCAATGAACCCAAAACCCCAAAAAACATCAGCATCTGATTCTGTGAACTTCACAAAGGTCACTCACACCTTGCAGTCGACCCACAATAAGATACTTGCAAACTTGTGTGAATTTAAGAGAGATACTGGTATTTATATGAACTCAACTTCCAAACACCCTGATTGCTTCCAACAGATTGAACAGAAGCTAACAGAAGATTACAAGCTGCAGGATAGACAAAATATACTCCCATTTTCAAGAAATTCTCTGAGGACTTTCTCAAAAGGAAGGAAAATAGAAATGCATTTTAAGCAGAATTTATAAAGTGTATCCTCCATGTACATTCACCCAACAGAACTTCTCATTGGAGGATTGAACTGGACATAACATTTTTATCAATGTTAGTCATAAGGTATACTACTTTAAATTAAATTTTCCTACCTTCTCTTGGGAGGCATATCCATGGGCAGCGGGGTCGGTCGAGAGGTAGACATTGTCAAAGACAAAAACTTTGAATCTGCCTTTCTTGTCCGGCGGCTGCACCTCATGTCCGCGCTCGTACCGGCTCTCCAACTGAAAGAACAAATAAAGTTTTTAAAAAAATATGTATACGATTACTTAGAGATATATAAATTTACAGCTTTTTCAGTTTTTCTTTCCTGTTATTCTAATTAATTTAGAGAGACCAATCATGGAATTTCTAAAAATAATATTTTAAGGCTGAATTGGAGCAATCAGGCCATTTGATAGTTCTACCAATTGATACTACCTGGACCAATTAACAGATTTTCAATTAAATTTGCGTTAATTTACAAGTTTACAATGACCATTTTGAGTCAACATGATGTTGACTCAAAATGGTCTTTGTAAATTGTAGTCATGGTGCAAAGGTTTGGATCTTTGTGATAGAATTTGTTTCACAATCCATATTGACCCAAAATTATTGTTAAGAATTGGTCCAAGATTATTGTATTGAAATCTCCGAGACCAAAACCCTGATACCAGAATACCAAGTTTTAAACCTCAAGAACCCACCTTGACATCATGGACTAGTATTTTGTTGCCCTGGACATGGACAACCCCAGAGTCATCCTGTTCCTTTTCCCTGGAAGTTAAGCAAGAGATTCACAAGATCAGTTAAACCAGAATTAGCACACCTTGGATTAGCCATGTGCCTGATCTGAGTGATCTCCAACAGTCCAAGCATGGCTCATGGATCCAAACAAAACAACCCTCACAAAAAGTGCTAAATCACAAGTGTAAAGCTCTATAAACCACTCACTTTGCATTTGGAGGCCTTATGCGCACTGCAACTTTGACATTGGACATTTCTCCTGCAGTGTATCATCCTAAATTCCGGTAAAAATCCATGGTAAATTCCAGTAGATCCATGCAATGATCCTGACAACCCACAACTGAGCCGGGAACAGCTTCTGCTGGGTCAGTCCATTCCTCGCTAGGGGGAGCAAGTTGCCACACGCTTATCCACAAAGCGAAAGTGAAAGTGTACCCACGTGGGAACCTGGTTTGAGCACAACACTGAGACAGACAAAAGCCCTGGCTGATGAGTCAAATTTGGGACTTTTGTTCTATGAAAATCAACACTGTAACGGACTTGTTCAACTTGTTGATTGACCCCGTCTTGATCTCATTTTATTTCAGAGCCATTTGTATACTCAGTCGCAAAGTAGCACACCCGTATGGAAGCATGACACCTAGGCCTATATATTCATCATACAAAGATGAGGGTGATTATAAGCCAGTGCCGGGAATCCATCAATTGAAATTTGATTCAAGCTCACAAAATAATATTGCATTTAAATTTAAATGCTTTATACTACAGCAGTACTTAATTTCCAAACTAAAACCTGAAAAAGGCAAATCTTAACAAGCCATTGTAAGTTGACTAATCTCCAAAGTCTAGATGACTTAATCACAACAATATGCCAAAAATCTTAACCTTCTGCAGTTATTATTAAAGCATTCAGAGTTTCCTTTTTAGTTCCAGCAAGTCTTTTAAAAAAAGTGATATCTGTGACTGTGTTGCAGTGTGTTCCCTAAGTGCAAACTATTTATAAGAAAACAAATTGACTTCTATGAGGGCAGTAGTTTATAGAGGGAGCCACATACATACATGTGGCTTATGGACAATAGTCCTGTCATGGAAAACAGACTCATTTACTCAAACATCAAGTCCAAGGACATTTGCAAAGGATACTTCAATATCCTTATTCTTGAAGAATTGATTTGCTCTGCAAACGCTTTTTTTTTACTTCAAATTTTGCCATTCATAAAGTTAAATTGGCCTTTCAAAAATACAGAAAAGGCAAAAGTTAGTTTAGCTGCAATTTTCACAGATCTGACAAAAATATGAGTTTTCACATATCACAGTCTTTAATAATATCACAATAGATATATAACACAGATACATCAACCATCAAGTATCTACATAAATTTAACACATGTTTTGAACAAAGTTCATCCAATAAAAAGTGTACATTGATAAATGTATAACAATTGTTTTTATTATTATAATATAAATATTCGATGTGATTACAAATATTCTTGAAGCCGTGGATCTGACTGCAGCTTTTCTTGCAATTGTTTGAATTTCAAAGGGGCCATTTCTTTGTGTCTGAAAAAAAGAAGAAACAGAACATCATGAGTAAAACAGAGAATTAACTAGTGATTACCTAATAATACAGTTCTTGCTTTGTAAGTGCCAAGAACCCAGTAAATTGTCTATCTATACCTATCTATCTGCCCACAGATTTATAGACAGTACAGACTCAAACAAGGAACATGCTTTAATTAACTCCGCCTCGTGTGAAGTAAGCACATTTGCCAATATCAAACCAAATCAACACACACATGGAACCGTTAACTGTCTCTGCCTTCCAAAACAACTGTCATCACTAAGTGTATGTTGAAGCCTTTCAAGGTACTTTTTGAGTAAAATTATGCTTTAAATATTCATAGGATGATGCCCATGCGCTTTGAAAATATTATTCCGCATAATATTGAACAACTGAGATCAGCATATTTCTGTGAACAAGTAGTTGCATTTCCAAGTTAATCCTATTCATGAATAGAGACATCATCCCAATTTACATCTGCTCCTCAGGAAGCAAATAAGGCCACACACAATTGATCTTTAGCTTCTCGGATCCTCTCAAGGCACTTTTTGTAAGGTCGGTCGGTAGGACAAAAAAAAAAAGGTGAAAAAATTTTTTTTAATTTTTTTTTTTTCCATCGGCAGGAAATCTATTGTGTCGGCGGGTCCGTGAAGCTAAGAATCAATTATGTGTGGCCTTAATGACTCAAGTCTTGTCTGTCTTGAGTTGTAACACACCTGGCTAAGCGCACTTCCAAGATGTGGATGCTGAACATGAGTTCACTGCATTCGTTCAGATACCTGTCTTCCTCGTCCTTCGTCATGGACACTTGCTTCTTCTGGTATTCAGCCTGCTTCTTCTGCAGCTTCTGTTTCTCCTACAAGTAAAAAAAAATCATTCATAAATATCAGAAATTTGTCAAAAAATCCAGGAAAGAACTGTTATATGAAAGTGAGGACAACTGAGGAAGAAGGAGAAGCGAAAAAAGTAGAAAGAATTAAGAAGAAAACATCTTTTTGGCAACCAAAACATAGTAAATATCAATTCGAATTTACTAATTTATTAAAAATGTTAACCTTGATACGGTAAAAAAAAGTCTAACTGCCACTGGTTCTTAATCAATTAATTGTCCTTAATTTAATTCACGCCCTATCTACTGATCGAGGGACTAGTCTTCTTCAGTAAATTGTTCATTCAAAATTGGCGAGGTATGAAAAATTGGTTCACTTCCCATGATTCTGCAGATTTGTATTTTTGAAGTCAAGACATTTCATGAAGTTCATATCATCCATCATATTCGAACAAAATTCTCACCCTTTCAAATCTGTCCTGAATGAGATCGGCCTTGTTGATGAGCTGCGTCTTCAGATCCTGCAGACATTTTTCTCGCAATTGTCCAGCGCTCTCTAAATCAAGGTGCTCAGGGTCCCTGATCTGCGCCAAGAAAGGAGCCAAGTAATCCAGATCCATCTCGTCCTTCCTCTTCTTCTCCTCCGAGATCAATCTCTCCTGAAATTAATATTCAAAATTCATTAAAAAATTTTTTTTACTAGTTTCATTTATGAAGCAAATTTTAGAGTTATCATATATTGATAAACTAAATATTCACTTCGGAAAAAAATGAGAGATATTTTAACCTTCTGCTGATGGAGGTTCAAATGTACAGCCATAAATATGTTGGACCTTATTCAATTGCTTGTTAATTACCACATCAGAAGCAATTAATCTAATCTCTATAAATTTACCAGTTCCTTCCTGTTCTGTTTGGCCTTCTCATTGCGCATTGTGTCGTACACTGAAATTTCGAGCTCCGAGGCAACTTCCTCTTTGACTCGATCTGCTAAGATATCTTGGACCTGAAATGGCAATCCAGTTTACTTTTAAAAATAGATGAACACAAATTAAATTGATCACAAATCACAAATTTAAGTAAAATGTGAAGCTAAGAGAAGGTAGATGTCGATGATGGCTGTGGAGGGGTATCATGAGAAATAGTAGAATTTTAAGCGTTTACGAACACGGCAATGCGCATAAAAAATGTCTTTGCACAGTTGAACTTCGAATGGATGGACTAAGTTTAGAGCAACAAGGAGAAGCTACAAAAGGCTTCTCTCCAAAAGGAGAGAAACTTTAGTCAATTCAGAGGGACTTTTATCATCTGACCATACCGATATGTGGAAAGTGGAAACACATTCAAACAATGTAAAAACTTTTTGATGCTCCACCACATTTGATTACCATTTCTGAGCCTTATTAATATTAAAGTTAATTTGACATCATTTTTAAAAAGGCAGAAATCCCACCCACCTCATGCTCTGCTCCCCTGATCTTTTCTCTACACTTGTCTTCCGCCTTCATCAGGTCCAGCAGCATCTGGTAGAGCTCCACTTGTTTCTTGTCCGGTTTCGTGGGGTCTACCTGAAAACAAAACATTAAAATCACCCCTTAGTTGAGTAATTTATCTTTCTGGTAACTGTTACCACTGCTGACACCACATAACATACAAATAAAATTATTTTAGAAATAGACATATTATACACCTAACCAAGTATTCATGCATCCCTGATAGATGCGTGGAAATCAGATAGATTTATGCAGCCCTCTTGGAGATGTCATTGCCTCTATTTAGTGACTCACCTGGAAAGTAACATGCATGTCGGGATTGAAGGTCACGTTGGATCCTTTTTCTTCCACTCCTGGGGGAACGATGAATTCCCGAGTTGACGCAGATATCTTGGAGTCCTCCGTGTGGTACGTCACTTGGATTCGCTCATCCGCGACCAAGAACACCCTCTCTTTGATGTCCTCATTTGCCGGGATGTTCTTGTTGCGATGAAACTTCTGAACCATTTTCTGAAATAAAAATAGTCATTTGATTATGTAAATTGCTGCAGTCAATCCAAAAAAGACCAAAAACTTTGACAATACATTAAAATGGTATTATAATGCCTTGAAAAATTTCAGTACGGCTACTTTTTGGTGCAATATTTCCAAATACAAGTAAATTCTGTTGCAATATTTCCAAATACAAGTAAATTCTGTCAAATTTTCATTTATAAAAAATTATAACCAAAAAGATAGACATTTTTGACAGATGAGGTAAAAATGTACAAACCAAAATGGGTCGTGTAGTGTTAGTTTCTGCAGGTGCGAAGATCTTAGGTCTGCTTCCAAATTCAACATATCTGTAATAGAGGAAGTCATCCCTGTCCACAAAATGTTCCGTCATAGAGAGGGGGGTCTCTACTCGGCGTTTCAAGCCGTTCACTCTGGCTTCATTATAGAAGACCATCGTTCTGTCATTCTCTGGCCCAGGAGCAGTCGCCTTGTATTGGTGTTCTGTAGAGAAAACAAAATTTAAGAAATATGACAATGACCAAATAGCACAATATCCAGCAATATTTAAAAAAATGTCATAATTTCAATTTGGTTCTGTTCACCACAAGCCGATGTATATCTTTTAATAAAAAAATTAAGTTTTCCAAATATGTTTTAGAGAACCAAATATGTTTTAGAGATCCAAATATGTTTTAGAGAAACAAACTATCATTTAATTCAGAAATTTGTTACCAAGAGCAAATTACACCACACTGTACAGATCTGTATTCAGACCCTTAAACACAATTTCGAAGGAGAGAGGGCCTACCTTTCAAAGCCTCATTTCTCCCAGGGGCGAATATTTCTGTGATCCAACCAGATTTGTGATTGACGACTTTCTCCTGCAGTTTGTCACTGCGGTGGGCGTAGTATTCCTTCACTTGGATCAGATCTTTCACTGTCAAAAGATTAACACAAATTCATGAGCAAAGCCGTCTCATACTCATTGGTTGAAGAAAAGAATTTTAATGTTTGGAGATTGAGGTATTGACCTATACTTAAAACCATGCCACGATATTTATCGCGAGATTTGTCAATTAAAAAAAAATTGAAAAGGCAGTGATAGGTGAATAGAAACAATATAATCTAAAATACAATAAGAAAGTTGAATCCCTTCATATAATGAAATGTGATATATCGTATGTGGCACTGGAAACATGCAAAATGGACGCTAAAAATGTTAACTTTCTTTCAAGAGACAAAATCTTTACTCTTAAAAAATTGCAGCCAAATTTGACATACAACAGCAAGACACTGGTGATATCTGTAAGTGAGCAACAATTCTTGAACTTCTAAGTCTAAGTTGTAGAGAAAAATTCATGTGAAATATTTTCCACATTATAATTTTGTGATCATTCGGATGCGAAAATGTTTAAATCTTAACCATCATACGAGCTATCGGCGAATGGATCATCAGCTGTTGGAAAATACATTTAAAAAAAATTCAATATTACAAATGAGCTTCAAAAATACAATAGGCCTACATACAGCGACAATTTTCTACATCTAACAAAGTCTACTTACGATATCTGTCCTCGTAAACTGACAGGCGGCTGATGAGTCCATCTTTCATTAAGTAATGAGCAAATTTCTCCAACTTTGCTCGCTTGTAATACTTAGTCTTCTTGCCCATGGGACACCTCATATGGTAATCTGGAACAGCCAAAGTCAGACTTTGAACAAAAATTTTACAAAATTTTGATTTAAGTCAAAGCAAAAGGACTCTTCTCAGAAAGGATATGTTCTTCCGCCATTTTGCAAAATCAGTTTGTTTTATTTACCAAGGGTTCGGACAAAAATCAAATCAATATAACCACAAGAATAAGAATTTCCAAGCAACAGATAAGCCTTTATGCTTACCTTTAGGCTCCAGATCGATGGGCTGCATCCATGTTGGAGGCATGTCCAGATGCTTTTCTACTTCATCCTCCTGTTCATAAAAATACAAAACTTTACATTTAGCCATGGACATTATGAACGATGCTGATCTCCATACTTTTGATCCTAGAAAATTATTACAGAGACAAGCGCTATGTTATTCCTATTAACTGTATCAGCTAGCCGCACCACACAAACTCCAAAGCTGAATCAAAATTCAAGCTCAATCAATTCTAAAATTAGCAACATTTTCCCTACTAACCTCATCATCCTCCAACACATCCAGGTCTTCCCCCTCGTCCCTGTTCACCATCAAAGGTTTGTCGATTCCCGGGAACATAAATTCCCATAAGGAGGTGTCTCCAAGGTCATAGCGGAGTTTCTGAAATAAAATTGAAGATTAAGGAAAAAAATAACTGGCATAAGCGGCTCTTGTTGGGAGTGGAAATGCCAGCCCTCCACTCAGAATAGGCGGAGCATATCTAGCAGGAGAAGAAGAAGAAGAAGAAAGCAGCATCACTTTGGTAAAAAAATTAATTTCGACATGCTAGGTCACCAAAAGTTGATATATTCAAGTTAAATTAGAGTTGAGACTGTATGCTTAATTTTAAAGAGATTGGTGAACAAGGACGACCTGAAAAGTGCGAGTAAGATTTCACAAAATTCTTCAAGTAATTGCTTGAAATCTTCTTAACTTACCTTGCATCCCTCAGAGCAGTCCTGCATGTTAACCCAGTAGTTCTGATGATTCCACAGAGATTCTATTCCTTGGAACTTGTCGCTACTGACAGGATGGGAAATT
This sequence comes from Platynereis dumerilii, assembly GCA_026936325.1. Lineage (NCBI taxonomy): Eukaryota > Metazoa > Annelida > Polychaeta > Phyllodocida > Nereididae > Platynereis > Platynereis dumerilii. The sequence goes on from JAPTHN010000007.1 coordinate 2,851,047, forward strand.
CCAGTCAAAGGTTCTATAAAGAACGTTTCTGCAACTTGCCTCTTTCCCTCCAAAACGAGAACCCAAGAGTGAACCCTCAGACCATAAAGGTCGTCCTCCGGTTCTCTCTCCATGTCCTAAAATAAAGGAAAGAAGACTTTAGAAATTTTAAAGAAGGTACCTGTATGTGAGATATGCCCAAAAACCCCTCTGTGGCACTTATAATATTTCGAAGGAATGACAACAAAAAAATTGTTCGGCACAGAGCACTAAAAAAAGAAGAAGTTTGTTTCCACCTTTAACCAGGATACGGAGTACTCTCGATGTATTGGAATGTTTTAATTTGCTTACATTTATTCTAATATAATTTTAACTTATTTTCACCTGTTATAGCTCAGGGCTACCCTGTTTAAATAAAGGTGATTTTGACTTTGTGAAAAATGCTTAACATTTTTTAAAAAGAGATAAAGTTCATCCTAGGGTAAGCAGGGTTAGAACCTTAGCTCAACATCCCCCCCCTCCCATATTTCATTAGGTCAGCTACTAATGCTACTCCCAGAGGCAGAGCTGTAACATAATTTAACTTTCTCGTCACTCACCGCCAACCTCTCCTCCTCTTCCTTGATCTTCTGCGCCTCCTTCTTCTCCTCCTCCTCCTTTTGTCTTCTTGCCATCATCAGCTCAAATTTACTCCTCAGATCTTTCGGAGGTTTCACTGAATATTTCTTGTTGACAGTTTTTTTCTCCTCCACTTTAACCTGAGAGAACAGAAAAATCAATTAGAATTTTTCTTCAACACCCATTCATAATGAAATTTTAAAGAAATATGGAGCATGATAATAATAATATATATTGAGTCGCATAAAGCAAAATTCAAACACCATAAGAATACAGTGAATGCGCACTGACAAAATGAATCCAGCGACACAGCAAATCCCAAAGACAGGATAAAGAAAAGACAACATGAAAATGGTATGTGAGGAACCCAAGAATATCTAGACAATGCAAAGTGACTGACAAGAGTGAAGAAACAAAGAACAGGCAATGTCAGGCAAGATGCATGGTATTGATGGTAATATGGCTTTGAAAAATTCTTGAACTGTGGTTTTGTTTTGAGTTTGTGACTAGTCGTGTGAATCGAGTCCTTCTTATGAATTTTCTTCTCCTTGTGGTACAGATAGCCATGCACATTTTTTGGTTTTAATGCAGCGTTGTCATTAATTATTTTGCAGTGCATGCTTTCAAATCCATGACCTGAAGTTGCTACAAACACCACACAACACTGACAGTAACAATATCATGCTTCAGTTTGTGTTGAAATGACATATCTTGCATTGCTTACATGACTAAACTGTGGTGAACCTTTAATTAAGTGAGTCAGATATGACATACATTAATTAGCATTCCCATCTTTGCTAATAAGTTGCATGCACGACACATGGATCATTCGATGTCTAGTTCACCTCATCTTTACTATCTTGCATGCTCTACACATGAACCATCGATGATTAGTTCACCTCATCTTTACTATCTTCATCTTCTGCATCATTTCCCACCTCCGCAGCATCTGGCCCTGGTGTTAACCTTGCAAAAGAGACTGACGACGCCCTCTTTGGAATTACGGTAGAATCGTCATTTGCAATGAGGTTACTGCTCGCTCCAATGTTTGACGTTCGGCCGCTCTTACTGACTTTACTCGAGCTTTCTTTTTGCACCGATTCTGTTACACTTTCAACAATCACCTCCCTCCCCTCCGCAGTCCTCTTTCGCTCAGCTTTAACCCTAGCGATCGTATCTCGTTGGTAGATGAATATATCGTGCAATTCCTGAGCAGCATCCCCTCCTAAATCAAATCTATCTGCCTCCGAAGCATCATCACTTGCATCTTCATCTTCATCTTTTGTACTCAGTTTCATGATGTCCTGGGGGATGAAATACTTTCGCAAAAGAACTGGCATCTACGAGAAGAGTTCAAGTCCAAGGTCCGAGATTGAAAGAATGGAAAAGAGTAGAGGTATAGGAAAGAGAGAGAAGTCAGAAATTAGTAAATGTTAGTATCAGATGCGCCTGGAAATGAGATTCAAAAACTTTGAGAAGTAGTTCAAGTATAGTCTGTTTCCCCTGAGTTGAGAGCGGTGCTTCAAACAGTTCCTAAACTGCAGATGTCAACAGCATTGATGAACCATGACCTGTATATCACTTTGGAAACGATAGAGGTCCTGGTGATACTGGGAGTTGTATCAGTGGCGTAGATATTCAATAAAGGGTGCACATATAAGGGGTTTTACTTCTGCTGAAAAACCCCTAAAAAGGTACGAGATATGCCCATGGACACTGATGAAGCAGGGCAAAATCTGGTGCTTTATGAGGAACAGATGCATTAGCTCAAGATATATATATAGTGCAGTTTTTGGTGTTAAAGGTGAGGAATTGGATAGGCTTGTGTAGCAGTTTGTGCATTTTCCGCTCTCAACTCAGGGGAAACAGACTATAGGTCTATTTGCTCATAAGAATGCCTTATGGCCACAACAGATTTGTCAAGAAAGCACTTTGAAAATTGTGGTCACAAATAAGGCAATAACGATATAGAACTTTTAGAGTTAATGGGTCAAAAAGCAATTAATAGAAAGGATATAATTGGTAATTTATATCAGGCGAAGTACATGTACCACCTAGTGACCTACCTCTTCTTTTTTCTTTAGCAAAGGGCAAATTTCCCTCGTTTCATCCATGAGACAAATATCCTTTGCGGCGTAACCACTGACCACGTAAGCATCGTAACCAGCCCCTAATAACAGTGAGCAGAGGAGCATGCTGTACTCGAAGGAGTTCCCCTTTTGGCGTTTAAGGACAGTGGAGGATGACAATAAACGTGTTGGCTGAAAAACAAAAACATTTTTGCAATGGGCCATAATGGTGTTTTGATTCTATTCATTCAATATTATAATGCTACAATAATTGATTGCTTTTAATTTAGGAGCCAGAATTATTTTTTAAAATCTGTGTATACAAACTTAAATTATCAAATCAAAATTTACCAATTCATGAGGTGGTTCCAGCAATTCAAAATTCAAGTAGTCTGCCACAAATTCAGCTGCTCCATCCCAGTTGTACAGATCTGTGTAGGAGAGGAGTGTTGGCTTTATGCTGGTGCAGACAAGTTTCTGAAGTAACAAAAATGGAGCAAACATGAAGAATAAACTCAATATAAAACTGTCAATTGGACAAAATGAGAAACAGTATGGTCTATTTAAAAAAGTAAGTCTTTTGTGAATTATTTGTCACATCTTTACCTCCACGTTACATTCATTGACAGGATTAAGAAGCAGCGGTTTCCTGTCTCTGTAGAGGTGCACATACTGTCGCCGGAAGTTCTCAGCAAATTGTAATACCAGTTTCTCTTTTGTATTGTTTTCCTTGTAACTTGGTGGGTAGTCTTCTGGCCGAAATTCTGGATCAGGCTTTCTGTGTAAAAGAGAACATTAAACTTAATTAATCACAATTCAAGGTGCATGCACGAAAAATGATATGCAGTAGCTGCCAATCCAAATTACAAGTATTATTTCCATTCAGACACCGGAATACTGTCCAAATACAACAACAACAACATCATTAATTTTGTTTCTTAAAAATAATGAAATTGGGATTTACACCCAGATATATAATTATAAGAAAATGCAATCTAATTTATTCAAATAAAATGAGAAAATAAATCTACTTCATATTTTTTTCACACAATAACTGGCAAAAATTACCTGAACATAGAAGGTGCATCAACAACCAGCTTATTGATTTCTTCTTTAAATGCCTGAACATCGTTATTGAGTTCGGTGCCCTCCTCCTCTTCATCTTTTTCCATGAGGTCATTTCCATCTCCTAAATTGCTCCCATTTTCAAGCTCCTCCCCATTTCCCACTTCACTACCCTCCATTAGGGAGCCTGGCTTTGGAGAAACTGCATTCTCAATTTCTGTCTCACTGGCCATTGCTCAATTTAAGTTTTTGTCAAGTTTTGCACACTGTTTCTTGTTTTCACAACTTCAGGACAAGTGGTTTGTTTACAGCTAACGACGCACAACCAATGCGCCCCTTAGCAACAGCAGAAAATAGTTTCAAGTTTCATAGCCAACTTTTATCACATTTTCTGCATTATTTGTTGAAACATTTATGCATGTAATTTAATCTGTATCTTAGCAACATTAAATCAACAATCAATGTGCCTTTGGCAGCTTTTTGAGAAAGTGAAAGTAGGCGGAATAATCCCGACGTCCTGTACTTCGGTCCTGGAAACTAGCGACCCGTGACCTCTGTTTTGCATCCGGTTTCTCTTGCATTGCTCACGTGGGCCGACTGAGAGCTGTCAAATCACTTTTGACAGTTCCCTGTTTGACAGATCAACATGGACACACATCAGATAGAAACTGCTATAATTAGTTCAGATCAGAAAAGGCTAGAGAGTCTCTCACCTAAGACAGGTGGGTGTTTTTACAAGGGTTTTGTGAGCCACTGGGTGATAATGGGAGTAAAATGAATGTTAATGTCATGTTATAAATTCAACAGACTTGTCATTGTGACTGGCAAAATACTATTGAATGTTCCAGAATCCAGAATATGTCATTCCATGTAATGATTATAACAATAACACTACTTTTGAGGGCGCTATGCTGTTTGAATGGCCCAAGGTCATGTCCAGCAGCCCAAGTGATTCAAAGCAGCACGAGCAGCGCGAGGGCTGCTGTGCAATCACGAGGGCTGCTGGACATGACCGAGGGCCAATCAAACAGCATAGGGCCCGAAAAGAAGTAGTGTTATTACAATGTAATATTATTATCCATTTGCCAAGCAAATCTTATGCTAACAATGTCAGAACAATCACTTCACTGCTTGTTGTTCAATTGTGACGTCATCACTGGTGATGTCACAAATGTAATGTGGCAATTGTGACGCCATGAGTGATGATGTCATAACAGCAAGCTTACCATTGTAACGTCACCATTGTTAGCCCTTTGACACTTTGAATTCTATAACGGCCCTCTGAAATGTAAACAAGGGCCGTTATTGAGAATCGAGGGCCGTTATGGGAAATCAGCAGCCCTCTAAATTTTGCTAATGAACTAGGGAACGGCCCTGCAAGTGGATAATAATAGCCCATATTGATAAAACTTTTAATAACTTGTGTGATATGACTGGCAGTGGCACACAGTGGAATAATCAGTAGAGTCTGTAGAGACCATCGACCAGTCACCCGCACTGGGCATACGTAATTATGTGTTGACTGCGTGGATTGTCTCTCAAGGGATAATCCATGGTTGAGTGTACAGTGCATTATGCCTAAAGCTAAGGGGTTGCCATCAGATATTCGAGGGGGTGGGGGCTTAGAGTTTACCTTGATGGGAATATTCATTAAAAGAAAAAAAAAATTCAACCCTTCCCCCCCCCCCCCCATTGGAGGTCAAATGGTTGCCTCCTCGAGGCCCTAAATACTGCAGACAAAATAGAGGCTTCTAAGTCGCATTAACGCCTGATTTAATTAATTTCATTTTAAAGTCATCAATCAGTTGGCTTAAACCTTTTTTTTAATTGTCTTTTTAGATGAGGAGAAAGGTTTGATAAATCTGGTTGAACTGTTCCTACGAGGAGGTTTCGAAGAAATACTGAAAAGTGAAGATGCCACAAATATTCTGAAAAAAGGGGTCAACGAGGCGGGAAGCGATCCTGGACAATATGTGAAATGCAACGTGGAAAACCATTTCAAACAACTGTCAGAAGAACAAGTGCAATACGAGTAAGTTTGCAATACACAACAACTGTAGAAGAGCTCTAGAATCCACAAATTTTGCTTCAGGGAAAAATAGTGACAAATAAATGGTTTTGTTTTACAGGTCATTGAAGTTGCTTGTAATCGGAATAAGCTCGCTGCAGCTTTACGTTCAGGACAACTGGGTTGGCCCAGAAACGGAGACCGACCCCAAGACGTTCTTGCCAGACAGTTTTTCTGCTGAATCTCAGGTATAAGGATTATAATTTAAGAAACAACTAGGATTTTAAGCTTGCTTAATATATTTGGAAGCATTCTGAGTATTTAAATTAGAATTTGAAGTCTCTATAAAAATGAATTTTGGCGGAATGATCTTTCAGGAGCTGACATCGCTTTGCTTGAAAAGCCTTGAAGTTGATGGGAACCCAGTGTACGGCCTAAGTCGACATCTACTCTACCTTGTTATTGCTAAGTCTATTCTGGTTGACAGTGCTGAATACTTAAAGCAATGCATGGTAAGAAAGAAATCCAATTTACAGAATCACCCTGACAGGCTGAGAATAACATGTAGAGATATTTTTTTGTTGTTTTAATATTTTTCATAGGTTATAATGATTTATTTTATTTTAAGCTAAAAAAAAAGCTGAAGAGGAACTGAAAGAAATTTAATTTATTTCCAATTTGATGATAATTTAGTTGCAGTTATTATAACGATGATATTTATTTCTATTTTCTGCAGACTGCAGACTGGTGGTTGCTGAGGTGCATCTCTATTCACCAAGCTCTTCTGGAGGAAAGGTCGCCCTCCTTGAAACACAAGGTCAAAGAACTCATTGAAAAAGGTAAAGAGAAAGACAAATTAATTGCATGATTTCCCAATTTAGAATACAACACAACAGATTACTTAGAAATATTTTTGTAATGTCCTGATCATTTTCTGATTTATTTCCAGTTGTGAAGACAGAGCCATTGGCTGTTAAAGACGAATACAGGTCGGTGTGGGTGGTGTTGCATTGAAACAAATCAAACCAATCTAGCAATTAATTATGTAACCATCAATAATTCATAAAACTTCATAGAACTTTTTACTTTTATGTCTCTAATTTTTGCTTGCGTTGCAGTACATTGATGGCCCTTTTCCACGTAGAAGCCTCTCTGCTATTATTCCACTATTACGAACCAGCCCTTGCCAAAGACCATGTCGCCCAAGCAAGGAAGATCTCCAAGCTCTCCACAAATCTCACTGGTAAGTTGAGTAAAACCGTTTTTCTCCCAATCTTTTCGTTGGTTACTGAACTTACATGAATATCCAAATACTAGAGATACCCATTGAGGGACATTTTTAGGGGGAGTCAATGATGAAAATCTGCAGTTTGTCTGAATGCATGTGCTTTGATTGAAATGGTAGAGAAATACGTGAGAAGGGAAAATATGTGAATGGAGTTCAGGAAGTATATATATTGGTGATGAAAAAGAGTAAGTGATATTTTGGCACATTGCCAAATCCTACACAGCAGGCGTGTGCACTGAGTCCTCTGCTGTGAGATTGTGGCCAAAGTGAAAAATGCATTGGTGATTGTATGCATATTAGACTTGAGAGATAGCGTGTAGGAGGTTGGATAATAGTTGAGACATCTTGATACATGTAGGGCTTGGAAAGAGCTTTAAAATGAGGGTAAGATCACGAAGATACGATGAGTAGAAGTAGGTCAGCCAGGGTGCAGGCATGGAAAGCAGCTGACACTGGAGTGTGGATGTGTGTTGATGTTTTTGGCGGGAAAATGGAGCAGTGGCGCCAGTCCCTGGTGATGTGATAAGCGGAACTACTGAGCAGATTCATGCGCCCCTGGTGGCAGAGGACAGTTGCCGTAGAAAAACAGAAATAAGACAGCAGTGGAACTGCTTTGTGGTGTTATCAGAAGGAGAGGATAGAGCAAGAAGGATAGGTGGATAGTTTAGGTGAGTGGCACCGCTAAGGGAGGAGTTTTTAGGTGTTGCATGAGTGAGCATGTCACCCATGATTTTTGCATCTTATACCCGGCAGGGATATGCAATTTTGCAGTTTTATACAAAACAATGTAAACTAATTCGCATAATTTATGTGGATTAAAGACATCTACAGGTAGATAAATAAAGTTCATGATGCTTCAAATGAATTACGTTATTTTTCCAGGTGTCCTGGGCAAACGAACAAGGTTTCAAGTTGAAGACAAAGCACAGCTGATGTTGGAAGTGAAACGTGAAAGTTCAGAAGAAGCAAGCTGCGAAACTGATCTGGAAAAACTAAAGCTTGACCAAGAATTACCTGTTGTGAGCCATAGATAATTAATGTTCTGACATTTTCAGATTTTGAATGACAAGACAAAAATAGAGACAACACCATCATATAATTTTACTTTTTTTTTTCACAGGACTGCGCCCTCAACGATGATACAGTTCTCAACAAAATGGAGTTAAAGAACCCCGGAGAAATTGAAGTTCCAATCCTGTCAGCTGAGGAGCAAACAGTTGTCCTCGCATCATTGTAAGTTGAAAACTAAACTTTTAACATCAAAATTTTGAATTTTTAATAACATTTCATTTCCAGGATAATTTATAATGTTATAATTTTGTACTCAGACAAGAACACAGAAGAAATTTTGAGGGTTCTGGTGACATCATCCAAGAAGAATCTCTAGCTTTCATTAATGTGAGTCTCAATTTTATTACTATCATCTATCAACTAACATAATATAAGTAACTATAGCTTTAATACATTTTCCTCATGTTATAGTTGCCGACACTGGCCATTTGGTGTGTACAGCTTAATTGATGATTGATGAAAATTCAGTGGGAAGCATTTTACTAATTTGTTAAAATTTAATCAATAAACTATTTCAATCTTCTTCTTTTTTTCAGGTAATTTTGTCTCAACCCAAGAACTGGAGCACGATGAGTTCCTCTCTTCTGCAGAGATGTTACTGGGAGAGCAGCAACACGAGGAGGATGGAGAGAACTATGGCCCAGTTGGAGGTAAATCAGGAAAAGAAAATAATTTATAAATCATCTAATATCCTAGCTTTTCTTCTCAAAGTCTACAAAATGACAATAATTTTAAAATTTGATATCTAATGCTTTTGTTGGATGAACAGCTTGAATTTAATTTGAGCCACTACTGAATTTGAGCCACTTCATAGATTATGTCTAGCTAGAGCTGCCCTGTGAAGCAAGTTTTTGATACTAATTGAAATTCAACAAATGGTATTTTGTGCTTTTCAGAGCTTAGACCAGCAATTTGCAGTGCCCACAAAGAATGCCGCACAAAGGACGTACTTAGTGAATGCTGTAAAATTGCCGCCTAAATGGGAAATTCAGGTAACGCTTACAGTATTTTTTTTTTAATCTAGATCTGTGAAATACTATTACTAAATTTAGTAAATTACTTGTAGGTGTTAAAATTTGTCATGAAAAGCCACACATTGAACACAAATTCTTAAAATGATTTTCAGAGAGAATTGGGACACCTGTTGATAAAAGTGGGAGCAGTGAAGGCCGCCTTAGAAGTCTACGAACGTCTCCAGATGTGGGAAGATGTGATCAAGTGTTACCAGGCTCTTGGAAGGACTGAAAAGGTAGGTGAAAATTACTTTTGACTTCTATGGAACTGAGAATGTGCATCCTGTTTTTATTTATGCATGTGCACTTTGGAATGCTAATTAGGACAGAGGGAGGCCACAGCAATGATACAAAGGATAGTTGAAACTGCTGTCCAATATTCTAACAGGTCCACAGTGTAGGAATGTTAGACGAGTACTCACAACATAAATTTTGCTGAAGAGCTTTCAGGGTTCATCCAAACCCCTTCCTCAGTTCTTACTGATGGATGTTGGGTGGTCACGTGACGTATTGGATGACGTAGGGTCACGTGACTCTAAGATCTCCCGGTAAATGGCCGGGAGGGTGTGTCTCCCCCGGTCCCGGTTTAGGATGGGCTCCTCTTGTGTGATATGTATGGCTTCTGCCACACCCCTCCGGAACCAGTTTGCCTCCTGATGTAACACGGAGAAATTGTCTTCCGAGAAGGAATGTCTGCGTTCCTCGCAATGTAATCCGACAGGTGATGAGCTTCGTTGATGTTCCTTCATACGCTTCTGGAGCCTTCTCTCCGTCTCCCCCACGTAGCAAGCATCACAGTCCCCGCATTTCACATGATACACAACCCCCGCCTTCTCCTCCTTTGGAATCTTGTCTTTGGGGTGTACCAGTTTGCTGCGGAGCGTGTTGTATGGTCTCTGATGGACTATTATTCCTGCTTTTCTAATCACACGGGAGATTGCTTCTGTAATGTTACCTGCATAAGGAAGTGTTATACTTCATCTGGCTTTGTTGGCGTCGGTGTTAGATGTTCTAGAAGTTTTATCTTCTTTGCTCCTCGTGGCTGTGACCCAGGCCGATTTTGTGTAGCCGGAAATACTCAACACTTTTTGAAGGTGTTGTACACAGTGTCGCTAGTGCTGAAATCAAACCTGGGGCCTAGCCCAGAGTACTACCAACTGAGCTAATCCACTCCCAGATTATGATACATCTCATCCCTACCCCCAAACAAGAGATATCCACTATGATCGAGAATTTATTTGCCTTTGTATATTTCAGGCAGAGAAGACCATCAGAGAACAACTGGAAATCAAAGAAACGCCAAGTCTGTACTGCTACTTGGGTGATGTGTGCCAAGATATCCAATATTACCAAAAAGCTTGGGAGTTATCGGACGGACATTATTCACGGGCACAGAAAGCCATGGCATACCACTATCTCTACAGGGGCAAGGTAGGTCAAAGGAATTTCTGTTGTTATTAACTTCGAAGCTTCTGTCTAGTGACGGTTTTAAAACTTAATATTTACGACCTACCAAACATGCTAGAGAGAGAAAATGGTGAGATGCTATTTAAAAGGTAAAACAATCACTCTCCTGACCATACTAGCTCCTTGAATGTCCCGTCCTTGTCCTGTATAATTTTATGTCACTGTCTTATGACTTAAAAATTGAAATGAGACATTGATCATTTGTTTACTTTAATTCCAGTTTCAAGAAAGTCTGGAGTGTTTTGAGAAAACCCTCGCCCTCAACAGTCTACAGATAGGAGTGTGGTTCTCCTACGGGTGTGCTTCAATGGCCTGCAACAAGTTGGAAAATGCAGCTCAAGCGTTCAGAAGATGCGTCAATATCAATAGTGATGTAAGTGCAACTAAATTATTGGACGACAGTTTTAAGAAACTCACTTTTATCTTATTGAGTCAATATAGCAGAGAAGATTACAATTGTCTCTGATTATACCAAGGACTAGAGTAACAAAAGAAAAGTGTCTGGCTTTTATGCAATTCCTGAAAAAGTTAAATTTTCTATTTCAGAACTTCGAGGCCTGGACAAACTTGGCGTCTGTGTATATAAAGTTGAATAACAAGTAAGAATTTAGAAATCATGAGTGAAATGTTCCTCTATGTTTGCTTGTTAATGTACCTATTATTTCACATTTATTAATGATTGAAATTAATGATTAATTGCCGTTCTCTCGATTTGTAGACCTAGAGCATTTGTGACTTTACAAGAAGCCATCAAATGCGAATACGAAAACTGGCGGATTTGGGAAAATTACATTTTGGTGAGATTATAAACAATTCTTTAATTTTTCTTTGTGGAGACATAAAGTGTAGATGATTGTCATAGAAAAATGTTTTGACAATTCTTTTTAAATAATTTCAGACTGCCGCTGACATAGGACAGTTTGATGAGGTGATAAAAGCGGCTCATAGGATGATGGATTTGAAAGACAAGTGGGGAGATCCTGAGGTAGTTGATCTTACGCATTAAAATTTTTAGAAATAAAATTATGATATTGAGCTTCTTTAATAAAATATTACCTATGCCTATATTTAAAGATATCACAAATATTTTTAGGTGCTGGGAGTTCTAGTGAAAGCAGTGAATGAGAAAGTTCCAGACGCGAACGGAGTTCCAGCCGACAGACTGAGACAAAAGGTGCAAGAAGTGTTTGGACGAGTTACAACTAAGGTAAATAGATTTTAATGTTTTCCCAATTATTTAATCCTGTTCTCCATGATTTAGAGACATATTGTCACATCAGAGATGTACCTCAACTTTAAAATGTTGTATTTTACATGTCACTTTATTATTTTGAATTTTCCAGGTTGTGAACGATGCTGACATCTGGAGGCAGTATGGTGAACTACTTTTGAAATCTCCAAACCTGACTACACCAGATCAGCAACGGGTAGGAAAATCCTCACAACAGTTCACGTGCAATTTAAAAAAATTAAAAATATAATACATCATTAGCTTTGTTGTCTTTTCAATAATTAAATGTCTTTTCTTCAGGCTGTCCAATACCTCCAGAAATCTCAACGGTGTTTGACGCAGGGATTTGGCTGGGAGAAAGACCTGGAAAAGTGCAAGAATGTGGTCGACCATTCAATCAAAGTTGCTGAAGGTGTGTATTGCCCGGACATAATTCTGCCATAAAATTAATTTATCAATTTATATTTCCTGATCTTTTGGAAATTCTTTCTATAAATCTTTGCCATAAAAAGAGTCAATTTTATTGAACTAATTTTCTAAAATAGGGCTGCAAAAAATTCAATTGAAAAAAATATTGTAATTAATTTTAAAGTAATTGTATCATACATATTAGCATTTAACAACATACTTACATCTCACTTTCAATAAATTCCAGTTTACCTGAAATGTGTGGATCAGATAGAAGACTCAACAATTGTGACCCAAATGCTTTCATCAGCGAGACTCATGATCAAGGGAGTCTTGACAAAAATTAAGGTATTTTTTGCACATTGTTAATCACGATTAGAACAAAGCAACGTAACTGAATCACTGGGTGAACTAAATAAACACAAATTCGTAAGTTATACTTTTTTTACTAATACAATTTCTTATACATTTTCAGCAACAACACACAGATCCAGTGACAAATGTCTTAGAGAATGGTCTGCAAGAACCGTGCACAAATTTAGAGGATTCATTAAATAAAATTCAAGATGTCATTAATTTACACAAAAGCTCTTAAGCACTCTTTATAAATAACACTCTTTGTTAATTAAAATTTACTTGTAACATATATGTCAAATAAATGTTTTAAACCAAAATTTTGGATTGAGATTTTTTTAACCTTTGGTTGCAAATTGCTGATTTGGATTATTTGAGAATCATGAAATTTTATAACACAACTCTGCTGATAAAAAAAACAGTAGCAAGCTTGCTGTCACATAATTAAATAAATGCCTTTCCCCAAAGTTTTGATAGAAATAGGCACTTTTAATCAATAAATGCCTAAAAAACTAAGACCAACAGGTGCGCCACTTTCTGAAATGCATGTGGTGCCCTCTGTCGTTTTCTGAACACACTAGAGGAGGCGTCCTTAGAAACTGCAGACATCTCTGTGCATTTTGACAGTTTCTGAGGAATTCAAGTCACGAAATGGTGAAAAGTAAGTGAATATCGGATATTTATCTATTTTTCCTACTTCAGTTACAACCACAGCTTCCATTGAGTCTCAAAACGTCGTATTTCAGCCTGTCAATTGACAAGTACTAGTCTCTCTATTATCACTCAGCTGTCAACATGTTCAAGCCAGTGCAGATCAAACTTCAAAGATTATTCATTCAGCTTGAAATATATATCATTTGATTGCAGTAACAGAAGATCTAATCCGCAAGAGGGCTGAGCACAATGAATGCATCATTTCCACTTTGGAGGAAGTGTCCCTTCATCAACAAGACATAGAAAGGTAAAGGTATCACTTTAGAGTATAGTATCACCATATCAGTATCTCAAATCCTCAAGCGCTGTAATATGTGCGATTCAAAACTTTAGAGAGCATCAAATACTCATTTGCATATTCTAATTTGCAATGCAAAGTCGGTCGGAGTCGATCAATGCTCACAGCCTCACAATTTTTACAGGCTAAGTGCCCAACCTCTGAGTCTGAGAGCGACAATTCTATTTTTTCATTTGTTCATTGTATGACTCCAAATTCCATTTCATGAATGATGCATTCCATAACATTGAGATTCACTTGTAATATTTTCTTTCAGAATAGAATACCTTGACAAGTGGTGCAGAGAACTGAAAATATTGTATTTGCAAAGTAACCTCATCCCAAAAATAGGTAAGTTCATATCCCTGTCATTTTAATTTTTGGTTACCATCCAAATCAAAGATTAACTCTTTTTTTTCCTTCACTATCTAATCCACATAATATTTTCAGAAAATGTGGGTCGATTAAAGAAACTGGAATACATCAACCTCGCACTGAACAACATTGAAAGAGTGGAAAATTTAGAAGGTAAAATTTATTTTGAATAATCTATTTAAATTACAAATCAGGTAAAGAATTTGAAATTTGGCTATCAAATGTTTCAATTAATTATTTTTCTTGTATCTTAATTTTTCAGGTTGTGAATCTTTAAATAAACTAGACTTCACCGTGAATTTTATTGGAGAATTAACAAGTATTGAATCTCTGAAGGGCAATTACAACCTCAGACAACTGTAAGTATCATTAGTATGACTTTTACCTTTTTGTGTGACTAATTAATTAAAACTTGATTGATTGCTGAAGTAACATTGCAAGTGATAATTGAATTGCTGTTTTTAGTGTTTTATATTTCATTTTTTAGATTTTTGACAGGGAACCCCTGCACTGATTTTGAAGGATACAGAGACTACGTAATAGCAACTTTAACACAATTAAAGGTAGGAGAAAACAATATTATGATATTTCTGTTATATTTCTAGAAATTAACTCCTCAACCATTTTAAATTGTTTCTTTTTTGCAGTCTCTTGATGGTATAGACATTGAAAATTCAGAAAGAATTGTAGCGCTACAGAAACTGCATGAAATAAGACCCTTGATTATTCAGCAAGAGAGGAAATACTTGGAGAAAAGAGTAAGTTATTTAAAAATCTGAAAGAAGTCTTCTTTTTAAAATCAATATGTTAACAAACACATTTCAGTATATCATTGATTGAATAACACTGTGACAGCATGTCTAATTTCCTGATTGACAACAAAGTATTATTCATCAATCATCAACCTATTTATATAATTCCAGAAAAGACAAGTAGCAGAAGCAGAAGCTAAAGAAAGAGGAGAGACAATTAAAGAGAAAGATGACACATGGTACACAAACACAGATGCACAACTTACCAATGAAGAGAAAATCACAAATGAAGAGGACAAAAATAATGAGAGCCTGGATCCTGACGAAGTACACAAAAAGGAAGTTGACAGGTCAGTGAGCAAATTCAAAGCTACGGAGGACTACTTATAAATCTCCAAAGAATTTGTTTGCCATTTGGCCTTTATGAATACCTTTGTTAATCATGCTAATTGAACTGCACTCCATATTATTGTAGCTTTTGGAAAGAGAAAACGGCATACACCCCAGAATCACGCAAAGAGGTCCATGAACACCTCCAAAGATTAAAAGACACCGACAACAAAAAGCAAGTATTGTCTTGACATTTCCTACCTAATATTTCACTTATATAGCACATTCCACTATGAATATAAGGACAATAATAAGGTGCCGACAAATGGCACGATTTTAACTGACATCTAAATTTAAAAAAAATTTTTTCCAAATTTTTGGTATAAGTGAAAATCGTGACAGTCGTCGCCAACACGGTAAAACGGCCGACTTCCTGTAATCTGACCAATCAGAGAGCCAGATTTTTGACACATTAACCTGCTTAAAGTGTTGCAACGACCCAAATGTAACCCAGCGATATTCATAGTGCATTCTTACCATTAAATAACTGACAAGCTGTATGAAACATATGCACCTTATGTAAAATCTAAATTTTGTCACTACAGGGATGAGGAGAAAAAAGAAAAGACACCACGAAGACTGCAGACAGAAGATGGCAGGATTTTAAATGTCAACGAACCAAAGTAAGTACCATGGTATTAAATGGAAAGATGAATTAATTAATAACTGTAGTGTGGTAAATTTGTGTTTTAAAATGCTGGGCTCGTCATTTGCTTATCCATTTTTTTTCTGACTTTGCAGAGTTGATTTTTCACTCACAGAAAACGATGAGGAAGTCCTCCTGGATGTTGCAATGTTCAGGTTATTAACAAAATTTCTTTTTGTATCATCAGATAATATTTAGACATAAAATTTTCTGAATAGCCTCTAATATAACTATTCCTCAATTTCAGACATATGGATACAAGCCTTTGTGATGTGGATGTGCAAACAACCTACGTTAAAGTCTTGTTAAAAGGAAAGGTAATCAGAAAATAAACAATTTAACTCCGTCTTTTTCCCTTTCACCTTTCCAGTGAGCTAGCATGATATCATCAGCCTCTACTCTAAGCTACAGTAAGATCTAAGAATCATTATTATCATGTCTTAACTAGCTGACATTGGTGGGTGCGACAAGCTATCACAAAAAATCAATCTGACAATTTACAAATATTTCATTAAATATTTTTTCAGTTACTTCAACTGGTTTTGCCAGAGGAAGTGAAACCTGACAGCAGTTTGGCAAAAAGATCTCAAACAACGGGACACCTCCTCGTTACCATGCCTAAGGTAAGTCAAAACTTGATTGACTAATTTTGCACAGAAAAGTTGATAATTTAGATTTCCAATTTTTAAAAAAAGTGATATAGGCCTATATAGGCCTAGAGAAATAATTGAAATTAAAGCAAATACATTAAAAACAAAAATTAATTGTACCAAACCTGACTGGTGATGATGACCAGAATAGCATTTTATGTTTTTCGCAGCTTAATCCAGTACCACCAAAACCTAAAACAGTTGCGAAAAAGACTACGAGCCAAATGGAAGAAGAAACAAAAAGGTAGGACAACACTTGGTTACCATCACTGACATCTTATAACTTCAAAATTCAGACCCATCATATTAAAAAGTAGTTTGACAAAAAGAAAATGTTGAATTTAGAGAAACTAAAATAGCACTATTAATTTTCTAAATCATTAATTTTGCAGGAATGAACTTTTGGAAGTTGACCCATCTCTGAATTCTGGAGTGGACATCGGAAATATCGTGAAAAATTCCAAGTCATTTAAAGGACAAGCTCCTCTGGGAAGTAAAGGAAAAGAAACGATCCCCGAACGACCAAATAGCGAAGACTTCGTGGATGACGACAGTGTCCCTCCTCTTATTTGAAACTCATTGTGTAATATTATTATGTAAATATATGTAATAAATGTACATATCAAAACATTGAATTCTTTAAATTAATTAATTAATTAGATAAACATGTTATTTGATTATATGAATTTATTGCACTGCTGATTCATAATTCATATGAACAACCGACAACAATGTTATGGTATTTGTAACAGTAAAAAGTGATGCTGGAACGCATCTAAGTTACATTTTCAAATTGCCAAAATTTTAAAATGGCAATTAAGTAGGCTTAAATAATAAGTTGTTGGTTTGATTGCAAACAAACCAATTAAGGTTTTGAAACTTCGATCTAAAAAGTTTAAAATCTGCAGCTGTATATATATATTTATGCAACTAGTACAGTACTGTTACGAAGAGCCTCCTAACTTACTCAGTTACACACATAGGACAGCCCAAGACAGTCCCAAGTACAGACCAGATACAATGGTCAAGTATCTGCAATTAAGCCTTAACTGTAGAATTGGGTTCAATATATAATATATCACAGAATAATTGCATAACTTAAGATCAAGAAATATTCTTAACAACAAAAAATACATGTATTGAAAGAGTACTTACACTCTGGAGTATCAACTTGAATGTCTACAGACTTGACAAGACTTGATCTGATTTTCGACTTGTCTTGATCAACTACTGTCTGCGGAGTCAGAACTGTCATAATTTGATACGAGGGAACTTAGGGCACTGTCATTCAATGCACTGTCTTTTTCAAAGTTACTGTTGGATATATCAGCAACATTGTTTGAATTTGAACTACTTGGCGACACTTCTGGAAGGTCATCTGATGAATTCAAAGAGTCATTTGGATCATTTTCTTGACTGCTATTTCTCTTAATTGACATTTTCAGTTTCGATAAAGAGTCAGTGTTAGAAGAAGATTCTCCCATCCTCCCAAAGCCTCCTGCTTTGACTAGTTTGTCGTAACGAGCTCTCTTCACGAGTCTCTCTGTTGCTGAGGGGGGTGAAGCTGGTCGTTTGGTCGATGATTTGAATATTGAACTGTTGATTATTTCCTCCTTTTTCTCAGCCCTTCTTTCATCAAATGCTGCAAGAAAATTAAAAGGTAATTTAGTCCATTTTTCCCCAGCAGTTTGAAGAATATTACTCTCCAGACGGATAATTTTGAACACTGAAATTGGTGACTAGAGAAGGTAAATTTTTGCCATGAGTCACAAAATGAAAATCATGTGGCGTAAAAATTTACATACTCTTTAAACTGCTGAATCTCAGTAGGCCTGCCATTTTGACATCGTCTGCATTCTCAGGGACCAGTTTGATGTCCAGCGATGACTTTTCCAACAAACTCTTGTCTGATGCCACTGTGTTGGCCAGAGATTTCTTTTCTGACTGTAAAGACGACAACACAATCATACTATTAATTCACAGACCCCTTACGCTACTCCAACCAAACTACTGATTTCCCAGCCATGAAACTTTGCAAGCATCTTCTTACAACTGCCTACAATGTCCTTAGCCAGGTTTAGTGCTTTAAGCTCATATCATAACACTCTCCTGAACAAAGCCAGCCCCCCCCCCCCACCAACTCCATGGCCTGGCTAAGGCAGGATTCACGGGTAAAATGCTAGTTAATTTAATTTCAAATAAGTGCATTTGAAACATAATTGCAGTGAACGAACTATTGTAATTGGAAATTGTTCATTTAAACTTCTAAAAAAAAGTTGTCGCACTTGGACCATACATAGATACCCTTACAGTTAAGAAAAAGTTAATACACAATTATACTTTAGAAAGTACAAGAAAGTACTTAAAAGTTAAAAGGTTGCATAACTCACCCTAAACATATTGCGAGCCATTTTATTGAGGAGATAGTCATCTTTATTGGCAGATTGTTTCTCTTCTATCTGAGCTAGGGCTGGCATGGCTTTCTTCATTTTGGTTTTGTCGTTCGCTCCATGCTCCAGTTGGTACATGGCATCAAGGGCCAGCTTTTTGTGGGTCGCCTTGTCTGGAAATCAAAGTTATCAAATGATAAATGAAATATGAAGTTTATTATTAGTGGTATAAGTCAATATTGGATATAAATTTTTCATTCTGAATTTCATATACCAAAAACTTTAGGGCACTTAATTTTATTTTCACTCAAAACAATCCTTTTTATAAGGGCTATTCCATTAAAAAAATCTGGGGGGGGTCGGTCGGGCTACGATTTTGACCCCCCCCCCCATGCATCTAAAACAATTTTTTTTACCCCCCCATGCATTAACTTCGATTTTTTCACCCCCCGTACATACATCAAAAAAAATTTTCATTATTACATTGCGTAGGCCTGAATAGAGCCGATAGTCCCCCCCATACATCTGCAGTGAATTCAACGAGTGCCCCCTTTGCATCTACAACGTATTATCGCTCACCCGTACATACATCATACGAAAAATAAACCAGCCCGACCACCCCCCCCCCCAGATTTTTAAATGGAATAGCCCTAAATTAAAAGTTAGAACTTTTATAACATTGACTCCTCACCTTCAGGCACCACCTGTTCATTTTCCACAGGGTCCCATCTCTGCTCTTTCCGCCTTGCTCCACTGATTATCACATAGTCATGGTTCTGAAAATGAATATCAAGAACTCAAGCTAAAAATCATGAATTCTACAAGATATAAGGCCTAATACAAAAACACAATATTATATTCATATTCTTGTCAAGAATCTGATGATTGATACATACAGCAGGATCAGTTTTGATCTCGAAATATGTGTCACAGAGATGGCACTTCATCCGGAACTTGTAGACGGGTGTTGTATAGTAATTTCCAATTTTGGATTTCTCAGCGTTGTAACGGACTCCCATTCCAATGTGACTATTGCATCCTTCACACCAGATGTTATATGGCATCTCAAATCTGAAATACAGTAGAGCAAAAATTCAGTACTGAACGAGATTTTCAGACCATACTGCCAGAATATAGACAATAACGATATGCACACAATTTTTAAAAGCTTTTAAAATTCTTCAAAGATCTGTGAGATGACAATTTTATTGACAAATTTAATTTGCATCAATTGCTGTAAAATTTATGGTTAATTTCCAATAAACAGGCATACCTGATAACCAAGATTCCTTGTTTGATCTTCTTTGCTCTTTCACGGAGTGGATGCTGTCCCGTATAACCCGCCAGAGACTTGTGTTTCTGCGGATCGAAATCCGGAGGGTAGTATTTGTTTGTTCCTTTTCTTTCACCCTGAAGAAAAGAATATCATAATTAATACACAAATAATTTTCTTCGTAGCTGGATTTGAGCCGTAACCTTGTCAACGTAGAGTTTGAAAATGTGAAATGAAAAATCAATTAAATTCAAATTATCATAGCTGACCAGCAATTATCACACATGATTTTGTATTCATTTCTACTTGCCATGGTGTATATTAGAAGTACAATTTCCATCTAACTTGTCTAATAACAGGGCCCAGTCAGCCAGTAGCACACCAGCTCCAACTTTCTGTAGTCTGGCAGTAATGTGAACTTTAAAATTTCCTTGTTATCCAGGCACACATTGGCTAATGAAAGAACCAGCCATTTGTAGAGCTGCTGGGGTTATTACTTTCAAAGTATACAGGGTATTTAGGGTGTAACAACTTACCATTTTGGCGAATTGGTGTAAAATGCAGCGAATTCACAACGTTCTCCTCACTCCACAGCAACCGATCTGCAACCGAGTGGTTCTGCAGAATGATTTTCTGATTTTTCACGAGAGGGCGCTTATTTCAAAATGACGTCACTCATGACAGGTGGATCATTTGTGCAGTGAATCACTTGACAAAAATTGCAATGTTTGATCATGTCTGGGATCCTAATTAGACGTCATTATGTGACAATGAATGGGTGTGAAGATTAAGGAAGCCATGTGTGAGGCAAGTGAGGTGACAAGAGACAATGCAGCCCTGTGATCATGTGGAGTGATAGCCACAATCAAATTCAGTCAGCAATGTTGATGTCAAGCAGTGCACTATGTTGGGCTGGTTTGGGGCTGGTGTTGTTCACTGCCAGTTTTGGAGTGACAGGATTTGTGGCCCTGTTCATCTACCTGATCTCCTTTGTGATGGGCTTCCTTGTCATGCTCTACATGACTTCAAAAAAGATGTTGGAGGAATGGAAGAAGTCCAATCAGCAACTGACATTTCCGCTGCCTTGTGTGGGCCTTCCAAAACTGCTCGAAGGAGTTCAGATCAGCCACTCCCCCCTCAAGTCGGACAAACGAATGACCGGATCTACGTTAATAGATGACGTATTGCAAGAGGTGTCGGACTACATCTACCGAGACTACGTGCATTCGTGGTACAAGAGAATCAGCGATGACGAAAAGCGTTTCCAGTACGACATCCGACAGACTGTGCAGAGGGTCATCATTGCATTCTCCGAAAGATCAAAACAAGTTGAACTGGTTCCTTATTTTACAACCCGTTTTGTGGATGACTTTGCATCACATATGCGATTATACCGAAGAGCGCTCGAGAAAGTTCGGGAACATTCCAAAGACGACACGAAACCCCCACCTGACTTGGAAGGGATATTTTTCGACCTGGAGACGGACATGGAGAGGAACATGTGCAGGGACATGATCTGCATGTCGGAGGATAGCGAGAGAGAGTATTTACAAGATCTCAGTGAAGTTTTACTCTTTTTACTTCTCCCGCCAGAGGACTTTCATTGCAAACCGTTCCGCTACATCTTGAGAGAGGTTCTAGTCAACGGAATCCTGATGCCGACTGTTAACATAATATCCGACCCTGACTATATCAACCAAACGATGTGCTGGTTGTGCAAAGACAGTCATTTCTGCAACGACACGTTTCTCACAGTTCTCAAGACTACGGACTCCGTGGAAGAATTAGAAGCGGTTAAGGAAATGGTGGATGTTGATATAACGAGGCAGAGGTCAAAGGACACAGGAGGCGAGGATGACGCCGACATAAAACAGCAACTGAGTAGTTTGATTTTCCTTAAGAAGATGTGCGAGACGAGAATACAAAGGTTAAAAGATGGTTTGGAGGATTTAGAAGACACTCTGCCAACTGGCTGGGATATGAACAGATTAGTCGTCCCAGGCCAGAAATTGTACTCATTACCATTCCATGTTGTCCTAAACAACAACATCGCCCTGTCTTACTTCATTGAGTTCATGTCAAGCGTAGGGGCACAGAACTACCTATTTTTCTACCTGACGATAGAGGGGTACAGAGTGTCGGCTGAGCAACAGATCTCCGCTGCGTTGTTAGCTGGAAATAACCAAGAAAAGCCCGATCTAGAAATGTTGCAGGACGCAGCCAGAAGTATTTATAACCAGTATTTATCGGAGAAGGCCTCACCAAAGCTTACACTGGAGGAGCACCTAGTCAAAATAGTCAAAGACCGCATCGAGTATGGGGACCCATCAGACACCATATTTGACGAGATCCAGGCGCGAGTGTGGGACATCTTACAGGAGGACTGCTATTTCCCGTCCTTCAAAAGGAGCCAGTTGTACATTAAACTTCTTGCGGAACTTGATTTGTTGAAGGAGAACGTTGTCAAGAGTGATGAACTCGGAGACGAGGATAATATATCGGGGTCTTCTAAATCAGGAAGCCTCCAGGCGTCAGTGGAAGATCTGGCGTCATCTTGTGACAGCCTGTCCTCGAGCGAAACGGGAACAAACTCAGCCACAATCAACAAAAGCCAAACATTCACCCTCAACGCACAGATCACTAACACTGGGATATGTCGCGAACACGGTAAGGCCTACGCAGTCTATCTCATCACGGTCACGAAGACTAACGCTGACGGTTATGAGGAACAGTGGGACATATACCGCAGGTACAGCGACTTCCACGATCTTCACATGACAATCTTAGAAAAGTACGACTCTTTATCTGGCCTTGCCCTGCCGAGCAAGAAGGCGTTTAACAACATGAACAAAGACTTTCTGGAAAAGAGGAAACTTGGTCTCAACGCTTATTTGCAGTCTCTACTGAGTCCTTCAGTATTAAACGCACACAAAGGATTACTGGAACTCATCTTCCAATTTCTGGAGAGCATGGTTTGGGAACGAGAGAAAAGCCAGCTTGCTCGGAAAATGGACACTTTCGTGAATCCCTTGAAGAACTCTGTGAAGAACGTGGGGAACATGGTTAAATCAATGCCAGACAATTTTGTGGATGGGGTGGCCAAAATGTCGGGGGGTATTCGAAGCATTCCTACTAACATGTTGGATGGGGTGGGCAAGATGCTGAATGTCAAGGGCCCGCCTACTGGGATGGCGTCGGCCATTAAAGCTGAGTTGTTGGACAGTGCTAAAGTGGGGGCCTCTCTGGAGATAGAGGATGACCAGGACATCATTCCCCTTCGCATTATGCTCCTCTTGATGGACGAGGTGTTCGATCTGAAGAACAGGAACCAGTGGTTACGAAGGAGGATTGTGGCGATTCTCAGACAGATCGTCAAGGCCATGATGGGAGACTCCATCAACCGGAAGATCATCGATCATGCTGAGTACCTAACATCTGCTGAACAGTTGGCCGAATACATCAAGGCTTTCAGGTAGAAAAATCTAATATTGAAACTTTTAAACAGTTCTTTTGTATCTTCAGGTGCACTTCCCTAGGTGCACATTGACCATTGCAATTTCTTGCATAGCCATGACAATTTTTAACAAAAGTTATTGGAAAGTATATTTTCTACAAAATTATATGTTCGACTTGATGTCAACGTGTAAAAAGACATTAGGTATGACTGATTGAAATTGAATCATTCATTTCACCAAATCTGAAAATATTCAAAATAATTATAGCTAAATCATCTCAGAATGTACCCTAATGCTTAAATTGCTAGCACTAATTTTATGACTTGAGATCAATCACAGGAATATTAATGTTTGGTATTTTTCCAGAGACTCCTTCTGGCCGAATGGTGTTCCTGCCGAGCCGAACCAACCCAGAGAAGTGCTGACCAAGATGAGAACGAGGGTCGTGTGCAAGGCGAAGTTATTGGGGACGATAAACGACGAGTTGAAGCACGTTTTGGGGAGTGAGACGACACGGCAGGGGTGCATGAGGGTGTTCCACATGTTCCAGCACCAAACGCTCAACAAACGCCTGGTCTATGTCATCTTGGAGGGAATGTTAGAGACACTCTTCCCGGACAATAAGTTCCCCGAGGTGTTTCGCAAGATGCACTCCCGTTCGCCGAGGGTCAACAAAGGCAATGCCAGTCCAAAGATTTCTATGCCGTCTCGGCAGAGAAAGAGCCAAGTCAAGTTGTAATCCACTTGTACATCTACCCTGGTATATCTATATGAGTCTGTTAATTGCTACAGAATGGTCTAAGTCATTGTCTTATGATAAATCAGCCAATTATATTCTGCAGTTTATGTGGTTGAAATTATCCCGTTACAGGCATTAGCATGGAGCACATTTATTAATGAAGTCATTGATCACCCTTCACCAAACATTATTGTCCAAAGTACATTTATGTATTATCAGTTCAATTCAAAGTACATTTACCGGTATGTATCATCAATTCAATTCAAAGTACATTTATGTGTTATCAATTCAATTCAAAGTACATTTATGTGTTATCAATTCAATTCAAAGTACATTTATGTATCATCAATTCAATTCAAAGTACATATATGTATTATCAATTCAATTCACATGAATATTTGTTACCAGCCAGCCCTGCAGTTCAACTTGTGCATGTTTATTGTTATGACAATCTAATGTTTTGATTTACAATCCTAATTGTCAAAATTAGGGCTATATATCAGTTTATTTTTGGTTGATGGAGCACGAAGATCTGAAAATTATTTTCTCAAATCTATACTACTGTTCAAGATATATTTACATGCATTTCTGCCATTGTCTGGTGAATAATATTATGGGACAATTCCTAAATTATTTCAAATCTTTTATTATTGTTACATATTGTCACATTCCTCTTTATTGACTGCTTTATTGTTCACTGTGATGTGCGTGATGGAAGTTAAATATATATTGCTCTCGAGTTATATTATTTTATTAAATAGCTTTTTTAAAATTGGTAAATTTTGCTAAGTTTTAATCAACAGAAATTCATTCCCAGTGACATGTTGTGGACCAATTAAAACTCTATCAGACTTATTGCTTATAAATTATAATTAGTTAATTTGTTGAGTGTGCTTATTGTTTGTAGCAAGAGCAATGTTTACTTAGTTGCTGCTGAAAAGATTTTACTCAAATGGTTTATTTATAAATCTATTTACAGCCTTCCCCGATCATGTTGAAATGTTAAGACGCCAGTACATGTGATGTCTATGGCTCGTTATTGAATATTCTGTCCACATCCATGTGATAAACATATTTTATTTATCTATTGAATGTATATTATTACACATGTGAATAAACAACCAGAACATTGAAAGATATCTATTGCATTGCTGCTTTTATACTGGTGCATGAATATTGTGGAAATCTCGTATAATTGGTGTTGGTTGGTTGAGGAGTTCAGAAGAATTTGAATCCTATTCTATTCACTGCATTCCCTTGCTTTCAAGGAATTCCTAACCCCTTATAAATGGAAGATTAAGGCACACTTGTCCAGTGGCTAGGACATTAATTCGGCAGGTGCTGAGCGCGGGTTTAACATTTGTCATTTAATATCTAAATTGGATGAATGCAGGGAAGTATGCTCAAGAGGAAAACTGGGCAATTATTCAACCAGGCTAATCCTTACAGAAGGTGGAGGCCTGCAGGTTGTCTGACAAGTCAGTCTTCTATGCAGGCAGATGAACTCAGTGAGGCTGCAGATAGACAAATTTCATGGCAAATTGGCTATCAAAATGGAATCTACGGTCTGTTTCATTTCTAGAACGCACAGTCGTTGTCAAAAATCTGACAAAAAAAAACCCAACAAATCACAAATATGTGATAAATTACAAATTGGCTCTTCTATCTGTGAGTATGCGAATTTCTAGTGTGACCTGTAGATAACGAGGAATCAGACCAAACACCAGTTTGCATGTTGTGAGGCAAACTGTAGGTCACCAGAGTTGCTGCGTATAAAGTCCACACTTTAATTGTGCTAGACAGCAGTGCAGACTTTTAATAGAGCACCGGCAGTGAAAAAAAGCCTGATCCTTCTCCGTACAAAAAACCAGCAATGTGGCCTGGGAGGCATTCGAAGGCCAAGATCAAAATGGTCACTTATGGCCAAGTTATAGGTCATTTTGTGACCCACATTATAGACTGAAGTTCAAAGACACTGCGGGTTCTGTTCTCTCCATTGAGAAACATTTTGACGAATCCTCGTCTGATTCAACGGAATATTTTCAAGAATGCACTGCTGCCTATGCAATGCCCCTTTTTACCTTCAGCGAACGAAGTTCGAAGAAGGTATTGTTATCACTTTGGTAAAATGTTGTCCGTCCGCCGGGCGGGCGGTCGGGCGTCCGGGCGGTCGGGAGGCGGACGGATAGATAGTTTCCGGGCCAGAACTCGGGCCCTATTGCATGTACATAGATGAAATTTGGTACACATATATAGCCCATATGGTCTGGTTGTGCCTTTTGATGGTCTGATTGATGGATAATCCATACTTTTTGAAATATTAAACAAAAAGATAAAAAATTATTTTTTTCGTTTCCGGATCAAGACTCGGTCACTATCGCATGTACATGGATGAAATTTGGTACACATATAGTCTATGTGGTCCAATTGTGCCTTTTGATGGTCTGATTGATGGGTATTCTATAGTTTTTGAAATATTGAGAAAAAATAATAAAAACAATTTTTTTTCATTTCTGGCCCAAAACTTGTACATGGATGACATTTCATACACATATCACCTATATGATGCTGTTGTGCCTTTTGATGGTGTGATTCATGGTCATTCTATACTTTTTGAAATATTGACAAAATATATTGCAAATTATAATTTTTGGTTTCTGGTCAAAACTTAGCCTCTCTTGGATGTACCTTGACAGAAATTCATCCACATATTGCCTATAAAGATCTTTCACTGGTCTCATTGATAGGTAGTTTTAACACTTTTTAAATATTTAGAAAAAATTTGAAAAATATAAATTAATATACTTATTGGTTTTTGACCCACAGCTCATAACCTATTCCCTGTACATGTATGAAACTGCAACATAATATGTGTAAATTTGTCTAGTTCAGCCTTTTCATGGTTTTACATACTGCATTGATATTTTTTCCCTGTATTTCACCATAATTCCTTTTTATTTATATATTTTCCTTATTATATCACTATTTTAATTTATTAGCTTTTTTTTTTCAAATGCTAAGATAACTTACCTTTGCTTTACTATTGCTATTATAAATGTATTTTATTTTTTTCTAATGATAACTGAGGTAATTACGACACGGGCTGACCAGCCTTTGTAATTTTCCGCAAGTATGTAATATCTGATACTTGAAAATAAAATCTACCTACCTACCTACCTATACCCTGGCAGGCAGACGGGCAGATGGTAGGGCAGCGGGTATATAGATAATTTCAGGCCAAGATTTGGCCACGATTGCATTATACCAATTTTGTCAACATCGCTTTTATGACTTTACAGATGTCTTTCGCTGAAGGCTTGCTGCTGCGCAGCCTATGTTTTGAGAGTGCACACTGCTGTCGCTGAAGCACTGGTTACATACACTACTCTCCAATTTGAACATAGTTTTGAATGACAATACGATCAGTGTGCAAAATAATGGACGTCTGATCGTCCCGACTACCTGAAATAAGCTTCACACTAGTGAAATTCGACTGAAAAATTAATATTCAACATGTTAATTTGTATGCCGTCCCAACTTCGTACTAGGGCTTTTTGAAAGCCATTTCTCACACTGAATACGATCATAAATTGATCCATAATAATAACAGCCAAATTGCTTTTGGACAGTGAAATCACTAATAAGCCTAAGAATGAGTCTATGTTTATGATGCTGAGAATGGTTGTGGAGACCAGGAGTGACACAATTAAGTAATACCTCCCACAAGGGGCAAATCCTGAACCTGCATACATGTCTTATTGAAATATATAGTCTTTGCCAAAATGCTCTGACATAATGCTATATATTGCAATGACTGCACAAAAACTGACTTGTGAAAATGTTGTATTATAGTTTATTTAACTAAAAAGCAGACAAAATAAGCAATGCAATTTACACTCAAAGCATAACTAAGTTCAAGCAGGACTCGTTTAGTGTAGACTACATTCCATTCTCAATCGCTATGAACCGGACTCAGTTGTCACAAACGATTACTAACGGCAACCGGCAATGTCCTTTGCACTGCATTAAGACATGCTCAGTTGCCATGGCAACTAATATCCTGGGGCAAATCAGGAAAACAAGGATCGTTCATAATTGTATTTTAAATTGACTGAATATGTACAAAAAGGAAGTTTAACTGCTGGGACAGATGAATCCAGTAAATACTGTCATGATGCAGCTCAAGCCATTTGCATATGAGGTAAGGAACAAGTGGCCGTTACGATGATCCACTGGTTTGACATCAGAATTATGCTTTATCCAAAGACATTTGGTTTCATTCCATGATCAATTCACACAATTTCAATTCAATTTCAATTTAATTTCTTTACAGTTCAATTACAGTTCAATGGAAGTCGGCATCTGATCCAATGCACACAAAACTAGATTCTTTTTGACAAACACAAAATAACAAATAAACGGGTATTAAATGACCAGTTGACTTGAGTTTCCAACTACAAGATTATTGCATTTTCACCTCAACCACAGCTTGAGTCTTAGGGCGTCTACTCCATTTAAATAGTATCTAAAAAGTCTCTTGTCTCGTACAAATCCAAGGTTCTCGTACAAGCGAAGTGCTGCCTTGTTCGTGATTTCTGTTTCCAGCACGACCTGAAATTAACAAAACATTCTTTCAGTCTTAGAAGAATTTTATCCAAACTTTAATGGTTCTATTATCACCTGGTTGGCTGTGAATATCACTGTTTACAGTCAAAATATCAGGGCCTATGATATTGTAAAAAATACCACCCTTCAAGGGTGATATTTTTTAACAATGGTTATGACATCACCAGCATTTCAGCTGCCTGATGATGTCACAAACCAGACAAGGGCCAGAATAATGGGATTGTGACGTCATGTCCATTGTTGCTCCATGGTGACGTCACATTTTTGTAATGGCAGAAAATAGTCCCTCTTTATAACTGAAAATTTGAGGTAAAACCAGGTGATAAAAACAAAACAACCACGCGTCAGGGCACTTCGTACAATATCACTCGCTGTTGTGTGAATTAATATCACTCTCGCCCTGCGGGCTCGAGTGATATTAATTCACACAACAGCTCGTGATATTGTTACTCAGTGACCCTGACTTGGGTTGTTTTGTTATAAGATATATGTTTTGGCATGCAGATTTATCTCACAGATGTAATACTACAAGCTTTATAATAATTATTGGAAGTTAAAATAGTGATCCAAACTATGTCTGCAGACTACGTCATTTGACCAAAATTTAAAAGGAGAACCAGTCACCAGTCACCAGTCAACTCTTAAATTTCCAAAACTAAATGGATATATATTCCAATAACTTTAAATACAAGCAAACAGTCAGAATATCTGGCTATTTGCAAATTGCCAACAACAGTAAAGAAATGCATAATTTCACAAATTTAACAATTTTTTATCATTGATTATACATAAGCATGGCATGGAAATAACTTGCCCAGAGACAAAAGGCCATTAATCTTAATCTCATGAGGTGAGGGGCCCTAGTACCAAAACGACGGCTCTCGGACAAATAATCTTCTTTTTTTTTTTTACTCTTACCTCATCACAGTCATCTGCAACCATGGCTCTAATTGCCTTCATAACTAGATGGGACCCTGCAAAAATAGACCTCCAATTAACATTTGAGTAATATCTTACAATCTTGTCTTTGCTGTATTTGCAGAGCAGTTCTAGATAGATATTATAAGACAGTCCAAGTTAGCAAAGTCAGTTTGACTACAGGTCTAGCAGCTAAAATGCTTACATATATTGCACATCAAACTTTGTGATGACCGAAAACAGTAGGGTCATAGAACAGTTAATTATTGTATTCACCAAACGTCTGTCGTTTCTTTGATCTTCTTGAAATGAGACTGCGAAGAGAGGAGCAGATACCAGATTGAGAGACCTTCACCAATAGTGAAATTAAACTGAGGGCCTGCTAGGCCAAATCTGACATGGAAATATTCTTTATTCATAATACAAAGGAGATGACCAAGAGATATGTTGCATTAGTATTAGATAACATTACATTAAGCTTTGATTCATGTCAAAGTATTGTGCAAAATTGATCTGCAAAGCATGCTGCTGACAACTCCATGTGACTGTGAACTTAGTGTTGACAACATATTTTTGCAGGAGAGTCACATGAGCAAATGATTGAGGGTCAAAGGACTCCTGAAGGGAGGGACTTACCTATACCACGTCTTCTATAATTCTGATCTATTGCCAACATTGCTATATATCCCCTACGAACCATTTTCTTATGAAGATCAAGTTTGCAGACAATTGCACCGACACAAGAACTTCCGTCCATAGCCTGCAATGAATTGAGTACCTGGGTTAGCAAACGAGAATACTCAAAAGAGCAATACCAAACTTAAATTAGACAATTTTGCAATGTTGGAAAAGTCCTTTAAACAATTTTCAATGAATCATGTGCTACCTAGAGATGATGCAGTTGAAGTGTGATTTCTGAATGAATATAAACTTTCTCATGTGATGAAACATCTATAGAAGCATTTCACTCTTTTTAAAGAACTGCGCAGAACAGAAGAGTGATTTTTACCAATATAAATAATCAAAAGACATCCATGAAATCCATATTACACAGTAATTCAAAGCTGTCAAAAAAGTTTCTTTCTCATTTTGATGATTTTTAGATGCTGCTGTCCTTTTTTTTTGCTTTAGCCAAGTTTAGGGAGAGATATAAAGAGCACCATACATCATTGAGTGGCCTCATTTAAGGTGGCTGAGAAACCTGAATTATTGATCAACATAACAATTAATACCACCAACTTACCAAAAAACACAATTTAGGCCAATTGTGTATGAAATATCTATAAGTATATATAGAATAAGGTTCAGACAAGTCTTTAGTTATCAATCTCATGATATCAGGCATTTGATGTTCCGATTCGTACACCACATAATGCAGTTCGCTCTGCACCTCCTTGGTTGCAGCGGTGTCACTTTCGGCTAGACTGGCTTTGGCTAACGTATCACTTAGCGAATCATCTACATTTTCCGTATTTTGCACAGTCTCCGTGATGCAGACGTCTTGCGATTCACTTTTTGTCTCTTTAGAATTGTTAGTATCATCAGTCGCAGAGACCCCGTCAGGGTCAGCCTTCTCATTGGCTGGACTGTGATCAATGTCATTGGCTTTATCAGGGGGACTGACACTTGTGATTGTTTTGGCTGTAATTAAGCCATTGTCATTTCCTATGTGGCGCACACAGCCATTGGGCACACTGTTCTGTTTTAGGTGAGATCCATCAGTGTTGTTGATGTGAACGCAGTTGGAGGTGGACAGACCAGTGACGTCCTGGCTGCTTGGAGGATCCATGGGTTTTGGCTCAGTCATGAAAAGAGAATGGCTGACGTTTGGGACTCTCTCCTCTTTCTAGGCCACAGTCCGCCACATGCAGCCCTCTCCAATAAGAAACCGGGACTTAAAATGGAGGCTACTTCTAGCCCCTTACTAGAAACAAGTACAAAGAAGCCCCAGTAATCCTGGATCCCATATTTTCCTCGTTTTTAGGCTTAGGTCATGAGCAAAGATAGTTCACAGCAAGTTCCTTGATGCGCATGCGCTGGCTCTCATCCCACAACAGATGCTGGTTCTCTGCCATTTCTTATTCCTTCATTTAAAAATATCTATTGTGATCCAAAAGATAGACAATAAAAATTAGAGCGTAAAAATATTTTTAAAGGTATCTTAATGGATAAAACTCGAAATTAAACTGACCAGCATTTGCCAAAGCAAGTGTTAATCTGCAGATGTTTACATGTGGTTGAAAAGTGACCACAAATCTCTTGACAGTCATGCTGGATTGTCAGAGCTGAGGTCAGGGAAGATCAATTTAGCAGGTATAGCATGCTCTGTTGTTTGCAAAGACGTCAAATGATGTTATTCAGACTGGCACTGTGACAGGCTGAGGCAACCAGCTCCTTGTCATGGGCAAGTTTTCTGACTAGCAGACCATCTACATATTCAAATTCTTGACAGTCTTGTCAGTGTTACAAAATCATTCTCTGACACTGTTTTCATAACCTATACATATACATGAGTTAAATTTAGTTGTAATTTTGGATGCAATTTCAGCATGTCAGCCCCTAACAAAGAGCAAAGACAGAAATGCTGGGATGCAAGAGATGAATTTTGGAATTGCTTGGACAAAAATAATGAAAATCCAAAACCGTGTGAGAAGTTGCAGGCTTCTTTTGAGTCAAATTGTACAAAACAATGGGTAAGTTTTAGTTTTGGAAACATAAAGTCTAATGTATTTAAGCATTTTTCTCAAACAATTTTCAGCACTAAGTTTTGGTAATTGATTATATTTTTTTCATACCTTGCAGGTGCAGTATTTCAACAGAAGACGAGGTTACCTCAAGTTTAAAGAAAAAATGGATAAAGATGGATATGATCCCGTAGAACAGACAAATAAACAATGATATAATACTAATTTCTCACTTAAATTATTATAGAAAAGTCTTTCTGTGTGTATATAAAGTATATATTGTTTTTGAAACAGTTTTGTCTTTGAGTTTTGTTTTCATATATATATCATTGCAACAAATAACTGGAACAATATTTCTGAACTGGTTTGAGTAGATCTAGTCATTTACACATTTATTTCCTGTTTCCACACGGTGTGATAAACTACCATATTGTGTGATAAAACTAGGTTTTAAATTTTCAAGGACTGATGTGAAAAACAAAGGTCAGTTTAAATAATCACTTCCGAGAATGGCAATTTATGTAATTGAATGCCGAATAGCATACGCATTTCATGAGAATGTCTCTATGTATTGAACCTCAAGTTCTAGAATTTTAAAGTCCTGTTGGATTATGCCATTGCCATACGCAAAACGAGGCGGTTTTGCATTGGGCATCATTTTTCTCCATGGTTTTGTTCTGATTCAGGTTCTGATATAACATACATAGCAAAAGGCCAGAGTGAGGCCTGTGAATTTCATCAAACTACAAAATCCATATATATGAGTTGTTTGGTTCACTCCCTGGGGCTTCTTTTAGCTGTTGTTTGCTTTGGTCTCCTCTTACAAAGTGTTCTTCAACTCAACTTGCAATTATCAAAGTACTGATTCTTGTAGCTGGTTTTTGCGTTGGTCTCCTTTTATAAAGTGTCCTACATTGTATAACTCAATTTCCACTTATCAAAATGCTGATTCTTGTAGCTGACATTTGCTCTGGTCACCTACAAAGTGTCCTTTAACTCAACTTCCAAGTATCAAAAGGCTAAATCTTTTGTCTGATGTGTTTGTTTTGGTCTCCTCTTAAAAGTGTCCTTCAACTCAACTTCCACTTATCAAAGTACTGATTCTTGTAGCTGGTATTTGCCTTGATCCCCTCTTAAAAGTCTCCTTCAACTTAACCTTCACTTATCAAAATACTGATTTTTGCAGCTGATGTTTGCTTTGGTCTCCTCTTACAAAGTGTCCTTTAATTCAATTTCCACTTATCAAAGCACTGATTCTTGTAGCTGGTATTTGCCTTGGTCTCCTCCTACAAAGTGTCTTTAACTCAACTTCCACTTATCAAAATATTGATTATTGCAGCTGGTGTGTTTGCTTTGGTTTCCTCAAACAATAATGTCCTTTAACTCAACTTCCACTTGTCAAAGTGCTGGTTCTTGTAGCTGGTATTTGCTTTGGTCTCCTCCTACAAAGTGTCCTTTAACTCAACATCCAAGTATCAAAATGCTAATTCTTTTGTTTGGTGTGTTTGCTTTGGTCTCCTCTTAAACTTGTACTTTGACTTAACCTTCACTTATCAAAATGCTGATTCTTGTAGCTGGTGTGATTACTCTAGTTTCCTCTTACAAAGTGTCTTTAACTCAACTTCCACATATCAAAATGTAGATTATTGCAGCTGGTATGTTACCTTGCATTTCTCTTGCAAAGTGTCTTCAACTCAACTTCCACTTATCAAAGTGCTGATTCTTGTAGCTGTTGTGTTTGCTTTGGTTTCATTGTACAAAGTGTCCTTCAAGTCAACTTCCACTTATCAAAATGCGGATTCTTTTGCTGGTGTGTTTCCTTTGGTCTCCTCTTACAAAATGTCCTTTTTTTCAACTTCCACTAATCAAAGTGCTGATTCTTGTAGCTGTTGTGTTTGATTTGTTTTTTTGTTCTTTTACTCCACCTTCCACTTACTGATACTTGTAGCTGGTGCGTTTGCTTTGGTTTCCTCTTGAATAGAGTTCCTTAACTAACGTCCACTTATCGAAGTGCTGATCCTTGTAGCTGTTGTGTTTGCTTTGACAACATTGCACAAAGTGTCCTTCAACTCAACGTCCATTCTGTAGCTGGTGTGATTGCTCTGGTTTCCTCTTAAAAAGCGTCCTTTAACTCAAATTCCGCTTATCAAAATAATGATCCTTGTAGCTGGTGTGTTTCCTTCCGTTTCCTCTTAAAAAGTGTTCTTTAACTAAACTTCCGTATTATCAAAGTTCTGATTCTTGTAGCAGTTGTGTTTGCTTTGATTACATTGCGCAAAATGTCCTTCAACTCAACTTCCACTAATCAAAATTCTAATTCTGTAGCTGGTGCATTTGCTTTGGTTTCCTCTTAAAAAGTGTTCTTTAACTCCCCATCCACTTATGAAACTGCTGATTCTTGTAGCTGGTGTGTTTACTTTGCTTTCCTCTTACTAAGTGTCTTTTATAAAACTCCACCTACTTATGAAACTGCTGATTCTTCTCGCTGGTGTTTGCTTTGGTTTCCACCACTTATAAAAACACTCTTTCTTGTAGCTGGTGTGTTTGCTTTGGTCTCCTCTTACAAAGTATAGCCTTTAAGTCAACTTCCACATATATCTTTTTTTTTTTGAGCTGGTGTGTTTGTTTTGGTTTCCTTCTACAAAGTATTCTTTAAATCAACTTCCACAAATATCAAAATACTGATTCTTGTAGCTGGTGTATTTGCTTTGGCCTCCTCATACAACGTGTCCTTTAACTCAACATCCAAGTATCAAAAGGCTACCTGATCCATTTACAGCTCCTGTATAAACCGGCCTCCGCTGTTAGGCCGGTTAAAAAGGACATAGAAGAATGACTTTGCATTGAAGTGATCTATTTCTCATATTTACATGTATTTGATGTAAATTTGTATATTTGGATATTGTTGAATAGATAATTAAAAAAACATGTTGAAATTCTAACTTTCTTTACCAAAGTGTGCCTCATACTTTATTCCAATGGAGATGTGACAGTTATGCAAAGGTTGAACTTTTAAGCAGTGCATTTCAAACATTTTTTCACCATAGTCCGAGACTTTCTACTTTTGGAATATCTTCAAAGTGAAAATTTTTCAGAAATATAGCTTCCTACCATTCAAATTGAAGCTTATTTTCTTCTAAGAACAATGGTTTATGAATCAAATTCCAAAACCAAATGATAAGCTAAATATTTGTAACCAGGTCGAAGCGCTCCCGCAGATCGAAGTACGTACCTCGAACGAGGTATGTCCCTCGATCGAAGTATGCATAGATGAAAATGAGGCAGTTCAGCAAACAGCTTATATTTAGAATTGACTTGCTTGCCTGTGAATTTACTCTGGATGCATTGGCAGATAACAATACTAGAGTTGATTTCAAGCCGAATGAACTTTTGAAAACATACCCAACATTATTTCCAGAGCCTCCAAAGATGAACGTCGGAAATTTCGATGCAAATAAACGGCGATTTCAGCCAATTTAAGACTTTGCCAGTCATTTTGACACATGGGATTGGTGGAAAAACATCTCAAGAAAGTGCACAAGCAATATAATCACGATTCTACGTGGGCTAATCAAGCTATTGGCATTTGAAGTCCGTCAGTGTGAAAGCATACTTTGTTTTAAGTATGGCCATACTTCGAAAGGAAGGATGCCCAATTCCCGCTCATAAACAAGGATGATGTCATCAGATTTGAGTCTATACTTCGAACAAAGTATGGCCATCCTTCAATCGAAGTATGCATTGATGTTGCTTCATTAAATGCAGTTTGCATGGAAATGCCCACATAGAATAGCAAAAAATAGTTGCTCACCTGCTAAACAAGTATATTTTCTCCAAATCTGGCCAGTAATTTGAATTGGCAGTGCACTGAATAATCCATTTTGTCCAGTGTCAAAACTTCGTCCCGCCGAAATTTGCCGAAAATAAACATTTGTGGGGAAAATCTCTCCTCCGTGTGACACTTATCACAACATTCTTGATCCACAAAAACTTGGCACAAGTGGCAAAGGCCTTTTCACTGAGAAAATGAGATTTTCGTTTTGAGCTCTCTGAAACTGAAACATAGGGGAAGAGGGGGTGAAAAGTCACAGGGGTAAAAAGTCACAGGCCTTTTTGACCAACTTGCAGTGATCTAATTATTAAGTTTAAATCATCATTTGGTACACTTTTATGATAAGAAGTTATATAGGGAATGTGAAAATTATGCTCATTATGCAAAGTGGGTTTTTACCCACCTCATGCATTTTTGGGGTCCCAAACAGGTTTTATCGACTCTGAATTTTCCCTATTAATGTCTGGTCACTGTGACATAGGAAGTTGTGCTGCTCTTTCAAGGTCTTTTGGATAATAGTCTTTCATGCTGTGAACCCATTTTTGGCCATATGGTCACCAAGTTGCCGTGATCATTTGTTGAATTTAAAAAACAGCTGAGGGGTGAAATGTCACACTGTGACTTTTCACCCCAGCACTGTGTTATTTTACCATAGGGTACCGTGAATTCAATATTCTGTGCTAAGGAAAGTAAAGTATTCCACACTTGAGGCTTGCAGCGCACAATCATATCATCATCCATCATCAATAATACGTCTGAGAGAGTATTGCAACAAGTTTTCATTTTGCAAACTTTGGGCAATTTCTGACGCAGGCTTTGCTGATGGCGCATTGTCATTGCATGCAGATAGCTTTGGAAGGCTCAGTATAAATATCATGCACAAGGATGACTATCTATTCCAGGTCTGCATATTACCTCATATAGTACTGTATGTCCACAACAATTGCATGTGACTTGTTACCCCAGGGTTGTGACTTCTTGACCCTGGCATGGGGTAAAAAGTCACAGCCGACTTTGCCTTAAATAATTGTGAACTGACTAAAGCCTATTTACAGCACAGCAGCTATCATGTGATACAAACATAGTCAACTAAATACTGCATAATTGTGCCAAAGGCCATTCAGATCTAACAAACACCTGCTCTGTTCTGGGGCTTTTTTTAGATTTTGTGACTTCTGACCCCCGCCTCCCCTACTTCAATCGAAGTACAGACATACTTCAAAGGAGGTACGTACATCGTTTTAAGGACGTACTTCGAACTGCGGGGGCGCTTCGACCTGGTAACCGCGATTATACAAAACATCACTTTTTGTCATTTTTGGACCAAACTTTAATGCAATTGTGCCATCCTAAGGCCACGAGCAATCTTATTGAAATTTGGCAGAATGTCTTTTTACTGGCAATGGAATAACATGGCAAAAGTGCAAAAGAATACGACAATTTAAGGGGCAGACGATGCACCCTAATCCTCGCAGCTGATGTTTAGTTTAGTTTACTCCTACAAAGTGTCCTTTAACTCAACTTCCACATATCAAAATGTTGATCCTTGAAGCTGGTGTGCATGCTTTTGTTTTCTGTTACAAAGAGTCCAATTATCAAAATGCTGATTATTTTCACATGATAATTCATCTCAAAAGGTTTTTTGTTTGTTTTCATGATAATATATTGACATGTTAACAATTACAGGATTACAGGATAGAAAATAGGGACTTGACAGTAACGGCAGCTTGCAGGTCCTCCAGGGTCACTTGGTAGCGACCTTTGAAATTAACAGTCCTGGACGAGGAGGTCATGAGGAAGCCATTTTCTGTGAAGTGGCCTGCGATGTCACCCGATTCCAAGGTCACAAAAACTGCTGGAGCTTCACTGGTGACTGTCACTTCAAAATCGTTGTCTCCAGTTTGTGCAATGGTCACCTGAAACAGCAAAGCAAATGAATTATGAAATTCTGTCCTACCAGATTGGTTTTTATTGGTGGTGAGTGACAATAAAGAAGACTTGCAATTGGTTCCTTCAAAATCTTACCTCAAGGTTGGGAGACTGCAATCCTTCAAGTGATTTGAAGTAGGATAGGTAGTGAGGAGCCACAGGGGTAAGTGTAATTCCGTCTTTCACAAGTTCCAAAGTCAGGAAGCAGGAAGACCTGGAAGGGCAATGAGGGTCCACAGACGTTGGGAGGTCCACTTGAGTCAGTAGAACTGACTTTTGGGCTGCCTGGAATCACAATAACACAAACTAAATATGAATGTATACTGCAAAAGGGAAAGAGCACAAATATAGATCTATATGACATGACTGATGTGAAGATTCATAGCCCCCCATAATGCTACATCCTTAGTGCTTTTTCATACCACTTGAGCAACGTCAGAGGTCCAGGTTTCAAGAGGAGTAAAACTTGACCAGCTGTACAATTTGATGACTAGATCCAGATCTTCCTTATCTTCGAGTAAATCTGAGACAGCGTAGACGGCCAGCTGGTCTTCTTCTTGGATAGGAGACAGCATGAGGTCAGCAAAGAAATCTGTGGCATAGTTGTGTGCAAGTTTCCAGTTACCTTCAAAATCTGTGAAAAAAAAAAGAAGATACTTAAATTTATGTCAAAATGCTCTGTGTGTGGTTTCTTTTTCCAATTATCAGACTCCTACATCCCTCAACCTTCAAAACATTCCCTCTATTCAACTGCAGACAAATTTCATCACACATGTGCCAGTATTGCTCATTCGTGCTTGTGGACTTTTTTTATCACACTTTCATCTTTCACTCCACT
Source organism: Platynereis dumerilii (assembly GCA_026936325.1). Classification (NCBI taxonomy): domain Eukaryota; kingdom Metazoa; phylum Annelida; class Polychaeta; order Phyllodocida; family Nereididae; genus Platynereis; species Platynereis dumerilii. The sequence continues at coordinate 2,890,106 of JAPTHN010000007.1, forward strand.
ATCTCTCTCTGCCCAGTATCACTCGGTCTGTGTGTGGCTTCACTTTCGCCTTATCCGACACTTACCATTCTCCAACTTTACCACAATTCCTCCATTCTCTCATTAGGTACACTTCAGCAAAGCTGGGTGATTAGGTATATCCTGCTCTTCACTTTATTTCATTCTTATCTCCCACTATCACTTACTCCATGTGTGGTCTCTATTTTCCAATTACCAGACTCCTATATCTCTTGACCTTCCAAGATTTTCCCTCAATTCAACTGCAATTACCAGACTTTTTCAACCTTCCTCGATCTTCAAGACATTTCACTCATTCAATTCCACAGACATTCCCGTTAATATCCTCATAATTTTGTTTTCTCCACCTTCAACCACTCCACTCATGTCAACTATCACCACAATATACGGCTTCCTAATCAGCCATGAGTTTCCCATCACCACTTGAACTGGACATCTCAGACACCCTCGCCTCGTCATTTCCATGATTCCACCTGGTTCTTTCACAGATCTCCTTCGAAGATCTGTACTAACATTCCCTAGGCGGCAGCACGAAAAAAGAAGATAATTTTGTCGAAGGGTGAGGAGGAGATCCAAACTTCCAACTCCTTCAGAACTCTCGTTTCCTTTATCCATCATAGATATACTTGTATGACATTGAATATCAAAATCGACAAACCTATGGTAGCCCATGAAGGAGCTTGCCAAATGTCATTGTGCTGCCAATAGAGGGCACCCATAGCACGGATGTCTGGGTCATCTCGAGCCCTTCGGTAGAATTCAGACTGAGCTCTGTAGCACAATGCTTGTACAATCTGGAAGAAGATATTTGGTTCAGAGAAATTTTATTTGTCATCATGCACTCGAAAGGTTAATGAATGTTTTCTGCTTTTTTTTTTTATACCTGGGTCAAGTAAATGTAACTGATGAAGTCCTCCTGGTCACTTCCTGAATCAGGCCAGTTGAAGTATCTTCTGATCAGTTGGTCTGTTCCATTGCCAGCTGGAGTCAAAGACAAACGGTTTTTTAGCCTGGCTCACCAGGCTAATTCAGGAGTAATGGGCTGAAAATATTGACTGTCAACTCTACTGTTCAATAACTACAGGTTCAATATATCTGTTTTTGTGTTTTATTGGTTTGTTAGGGTAGCTAGATGTATGGAAATTACTTTTTTTTTTCAATTTCAAAAATTTTTTTTTTCCCAAAATTTTTTTTCCCAAGATTTGAAAAAAAAAAAAAAATTTCAACTTTTTTTCAATTACACAAATTTTTTATTTTTTTTCAAAAAGAGGAAATCGGGCAACTTCTGTTTTTCAAAATTTAAAGATTTTTTGCTCCAAGATTTAAAATTTTTTTTTCCTAAATTAAAAAAAAGGAAAAAATAGTTTTCCTAGATTAAAACAATCAATTTTTTTGTTCCAAATTTTTTTCAATTTCGCCAATATTTTCAAAGGAGGAAATTGGGCGACTTCAAGATTTAAAAAAATCGTACACAATCTTTTCGTGGTTTTTTGGATATTATTTTGTTCATGGAACAACCACAATAACAGCACTTCACTTGCCGCAATTCAGAACCACCTTTCTCTGCCATTTCCAAAAAAGTAGACTTAACTATTTCACCAGCATTGCTACATATTTTGCCATCATCACTGCCACATATTTTGCCGTCATCACTTCCACATATTTTGCCGTCATCACTGCCACTTGAGCCAGGCTTTGAATCCGCAGATTCTTGTCTTTATAGGAATATATCTGACTAATGTAACATGTTGAAAGAATGATGTGAGGGTCAACTGTTGGAAAAGTGTATATTGATGCAACTTCTTGTGATGACAAAAATAAACACTGAAAATGTCACATTAGTTGGTACAGTGTATAAAATTCAAGCCTCAGGTCTTTTGGGCCATGTGATTGTTCTAAGAAATTCTCTAATTTACTAATTTATACCTTCCATTTTGTGTTCTCTGTGAACAAAGTATTCAGAGAAATAGACAAGGTCTTCAGCTTGAGCAACCTTTTCCAGGGTAGCTATGCTGGGCCAAGACTGGTAGCCATATTCTGAGGAGTAACGCGTTTTTGGGAAGAAACTTGGATCAAGACAGTCGTTGATGTAGTCGTAGTAATGAACTGAAAAGCAGCAAAAAAGCATTGGAGTTAAAGGTATGGTTAAGACCGGGGTTGCTCAAATACTGCTTTTGGCTATGAAGATCAAAACTTTGGGCATTTCAAACTATTTCAAACAAACTTAATATTTTTGCTGTCCACATTTGCAAGAGCCTGATTCTAGCGAATAATGTATGAAAAGATTTCTTGGTGAGGGTTTAGTTTTGTCAGAAGCCCAGGTCTGTTGACGGTAACAAGTGCTTTCACAGAAACTGAGATCACACCATCTCAATAATTAGGATTGGCAGGAACATACCATCTCCATAGTTAGGATCGGAAGGCCTGGGCTCCTCTGAAATCCAGTTGTTGTCTTCTGTGACCAAACCGTTCGAAGGACTTGAACTGAGGAAGGGTCTTGTTGTGTCCAGATCCAAGATGGCCGGCCTGATGACTCCGGCAGTGAGCCTTCTGTAGTCTTCTTTGTATTGGTCATACAGCGGTCCCCAGGTGCCATACCTTAAATATGCAATTTGAGCAGATTCATATAAGTACCACCTTGATAAGACTCATTGAAAAAATGCCATTAACAGGCCTGGGCATCTAAGGTATTATATATCACTAAACAAGCTCTTAGCAATTTATATAATAGTACAGATTCCCAGGCCTGTCTGATTTCACCTTACCATGGTGAAACAGAGCACTAAATGAATGTATGACAAGATCGAGCAAAACAAAGAAAGTTCTAGACGACGGTTAAACATAGAATAAATAACGTATGTTACGTACCAGTTATCGACCAGAGCCCCTTCATTCTCATTATTGGCCGTCCAAGCGACCAAGGATGGATGAAAATCAAGACGACGAACCTGATTCAAGTGAAAATATCAAAATTTGCTGCATGGTCACAGGCTAAGGTAGTGTTCTGTTCTTAGAGCTTTCATAATTTTAGAAGGATTTTTTTTCTTGACTCCTTCACAACACTAAATCTATTGGGTCTATTGAATTGCTTCTTTTGAAAATGTACCGTTTGGTGTCCAATCCAATTATGAATATTTCAGATTTTGAAACACACTCTGAACTATGAATAGATCTATGTAATCATACAGAAGTGCCAAATAAGTTGAATAACTCACTTGATATTGTATCTCGTCATAACTGGTTGACAGGAACTCCCCGTCAGCAGGGTACATGGAACAAGCGAACATGCAGTCTTGCCAGATCATGATTCCGTATTCATCGGCCACATCGTAAAATTCATCTGGCTCATAGACTCCGCCGCCCCACATGCGGATTGTGTTCATGTTGGTCTCGACTGCTGATTCTATGAGGTATCGAAATCTGCAAAACATCATTTTGTTCAATATGTCCGTCAATTGGCAACATACATTTTTTTTTAAACGTTCCATCATAGAATTGGAGTGGCTGTTGAATCACAACACATAAACTCACAAGTTTTCCTGTAAATTGGTAACCAATGCAGGTCAATGGACTAATGAAGGAATTTCAAAGAATCTAATAACTTTACCTTGCTTCATCTACTCTGTCGTAAAATGAATCCACTGGAATCCAATTGGAACCTTTCATGAAGATTGGAAGACCGTTGATCTTGAAGTAGAACGTCAGACCTGGAGGAACAGAAGCTTGGTTAGAAGGCCCAGAAGGATAAATACCAATGATATATTTGTATACTGACAAATCCAAGTAGTATCCAATCACTGCGATGTGTGATATTTCCTTGGTAACAAATCTGTAATATGCTCTTTACATGTTTACCTGTGCTGATTTCTTCTTGGACTAATTCAATTGTTCTGAATCCCGTCCTCACTGTTTTAGTGTCTTCTCCCACGGAGACTTCCAACTGGTAGAGCTTAGCCTCTCCGTATCCTCTTGGCCACCAAGCCTGGGCCTGTGATGGGTTAGAAGTGAGGGGAAATATACAGAAATTGATCAGCTTCAGAATTATACATACATTAAATATATAGTAACTGGAATTTACGTGAAATCGAACTAGTAACTGATGTGTATCTTCTGAGTTTGTAGATCTTCGCGGATTATAGCGGTCCAAACAGTTTTAAAATTAACTTTCAACGTGGACTTGTGACGTCACTGGCTTTTGTTAGTGTCAGTTTATGGTTTAATCAATTGATTGAGTGCATAACATAACTTGCAGCATAGGTGTCAATAAACAAACTAATTAAATGACTTGGGGTACCCATCGGATAAGATTAGAAAACCAACAGGTAACTGCGAATGACGTGACAAAGCCAGTTTGCAAATTGAAAAGAAGAAAATTTATTTTTCAAATGGACCGCCAATCTGCAAAGAGCTATAATTTTGGACCTATCTTTTTCTAAAAGCAATATTTTGTGGCAGAACTTTGATATATGGCGCCTTTGTCGGGGAGTTACTGAGTGGAAGGGTCAACAGGAATCCGCGTTTGGTTCGTCTGCATGTTGTTGGCTGGGGTCCATTATAAATCAGATTGAAATAGTTTATGGGTTGAATAATTCTTACTCTGATCTACTATCACCAATGACCAAGCAAACAATGAAGCTTTTTGCAATTTCATTCTGTCATGAGACTACTTTTTAATGTCAAACAATGCTATGACATTCTAGTTGTGTTGATAAATCTAGGAAACTGAAACAGGACTTTTTTTGTCAAAGTGTGATAAATTTAGATTCAATTGAGACGTAGCAACAGCTGTACTTCAAATGAATTTCCCATGCATTATAATAATTATTTCACAGTAAACAACAAAGTAGGACTCCAATTTATGGAATGTGGTAATTACCAACATTGTTATGCATTCTGAATAACAAGTATGTCCTATATTGCATTGTATTGTTATATTAACTGTATATTATAGACTCTACATTAATTGTTTAATTTTAGATCATGATGACTGGTAGCCTTTTTGAAACACCAACTCTCTCAAATAAAAACTGTCTGTCGGTCTTTCATATTTCTAAAGCTATTAAAATTTGGACAAGTGAATATGTTACAGTCTGTCACTTTGATATAGAAAAAGAGTGGACTGTTGCACTGTGAAAATGGCACTTCGTGTGTCATAATGCTGATGATTTGTCATGATCATACCAAATACTTTCAATGCCTTAAATTTGATTTAAGGAGACTTATCCTACTTGTTGGTGACAGCCAAATGAAAGGATTATGCATCTGATTTTCTCTCAAAAGTCAGCTATGACAAGTCAAATGGCCTTCTCTTGATCATGACTAATCAAACAGCCTCTATGTTTCCCATGTTGAAAGTAGAGAAGATGACACTTCATCGACTATCGTGAGTCACAAAGTGCATTTTTCACAGTGAACTGGTCCTCATTTTTTCTATATCAAAGTGACAGACTGTAATAGACGTACTCTCTCATCGGTGCTTTCTCATCCATGAGCCTTTGGTTATTGTTACCAAACTGGTTAATATGTGTCTAACACAAATATTGTGGGAGTCAAAATCAAATGTTTGCGAAAAGCTCCCATGAATAGTCTGATGTTAGCAAAGGCCTTTCGTGAACAATCGTACGTTTGCATGGAGCTCTCATGAACATTTAAATGTTTGCAAAAAGCTCTTATCAATAATCAGATGTTTGCAAACGGTTTGTACAATATTATTATGCTACAAACCTGCACATTGTTCAGTTCTATGAGTACAGTATTCTGGCCCGGTTGCACCATAGTAGTGACACTTTCTTCAACTTGCAATTCAGGCAATTTTGCAGTCACTGTGACCTCTTGTTCTGCCACCATTGGTGTTTCAAGAATTGCCTTGACAACTATGTTCCATGTGCTGAAGTCATCTGTTGGATCAACAGGAATAACAAGTAGTTATAAAAGTCATTTCTTATTTGCACAAACACTATATTTTGCAGATGGAAATCCCATTTAAAAGTGAAGTTTTTACCTGAAGATGGTACAACCAAGATGTCCCTGACCTTAGCACTGTCATAAGCCTCAAGGTATGCTGGCAACCTTTAACCAGAAAGAAAAAGTCATCCGGTCAAATTCAATGAATTTAAAGTCTACTGACTCTAGAATTGGAACCTTAGGCGTATTTCGCTGGGGGTCAGGGGGGAAAATCCTGACCAATCAGGGCAGATCCATTGTCCTGGTCACATCCGTGCCATGTTAAAATTATTTCAGGGATCAAGTTTATCTCTTCACAAGTGTTCAGAAGAATTTGGCCGTGTGTGGTGAGATTTTTGATAATATCAGGTTTCGTACGAACACTAAGCTCGATTTTAGCATAAATATATTTTGCACATATATATATATAGACTGAACAGACCGGTGATTAAATTAAATAATAACAATAAAGACACTAACCAGACACCTTGGGTTGCAAAAGCAGGACCCCAGTCCCAGCTGAAGGAGCACTGAGCTTTGCGGATCATGTTGACATGGCATTCGGGCTGATACTCGTCAGGAGGACAAAATGGCGGAATCACGTAGGAGTGGTCGTTGAATCTCTGCTCCGCAACTCGTGGAGCAGACTGGAATTCTATTCGCAGTGTGTTGTCGCCGAGCTTGGAAAAATAAAATTGAACTCACAATACTTTTTGACCTGCTGCAGGCCAATTTTCAATTGTGAAACTGTGTGAGCAAAATTGTATGATCTTTCGAATGAAACAGTGTGTTCTAGAAATTAGTTTGATTTGTCAAACAAGTTTTTTTAAACTGTGTTTAAGGTCACTGGATCTCAGTATTTTTTTAATGGAATGCAATAATTAAATTCAGCAGACTATAGACGTTTTGCCTGATAAATTCAATTGTGAGTTTTGGAGCTTGGTTAGTGTAAAACAAGGAAATCCATTCTCACCACAACTGCTGACTTCACATTGTAGATGTATCTGACAAACTGATTGTCTGACTTTCCAACTGCTATGTCATTGACATAGATGGTGGAAATTGTATCCAGGCCTTCGAAAATCAAGTTTATTACTTGTCTGGATATAGTATCTTCATCAACTGCAAATAAGATCCAATACAAATTAAATGCATGAGCTCTAAAAATTAACTCTATATTGATTGCAATAACACTGAGAGCTCAAAATATAATACAATTGCCACATTTTGAAGAGACTTATATTTACTTTCAAAAGTCCGAGAGAACGTCCAGTCATCCCAGTGAATCCAACGATAGACTTCATCATTGAATCGGTAATAAGGGTCGTCTATTATTCCAGCATTCATCAGGGCCCCATACATTGTACCAGGGACAGTGCCTTCCACACTGATACCTGAAGTTATGCATTTTAAATTTTTTTAATCCCTTTTCCATTGTCTGTTACAGGACCATCTAAAACATAATCTATCCCAACAGACTAAACAAAACAATTATACTACCTTGAAACCAAGGAAAGCTATTCAAGCATAAGCTTCACAATTCTTACTCTCCAAATAGGATACAGAGTGATGGTTAGTCTGACAGACACTCAGACAGTCACGTAAAATTCAGCTACACCATGCTAAAACACTCTAAAATAGTTGTCACTTCCATTGTCAAGTACGTATGTATAATTTCCACATGGAGTTGAGTGAATCAAAAGGTTACAAAGGATCAGTTCAGTTCTTCTATACCATGGCTGCATGGGCCTGTCTTATTTAATGTTTTCATGAACGATTTATTTTCAATAATCAAGGTAGCATCACTCCACAATTATGCTGATGATAACAAAAGAATCAAGTCTCGCCATGGCATGGTTTGCAGAAGACATGATGGAGGCTAACGCCTCTAAATTTCAAGCCTTGATTTTAAACTGTGAAAACCCCATGATTTTTAAGATTAATAACAAAGAGATTGTGTCAGAATCTAACGTGAAGCTGTTAGGAGTGCCCTAAACGCCAAACTTAACTTTCTTCATCACGCTAGTATCTTGTGAAGATAAGCTAGTGCTCAACTCAGGGTGCTTCAGAGGCTCTCGCAGCACCTGGATACATCTTCTAAAATGTAAATTTTTAGAAGTTTTGTTCTAAGCCACTTTATGTATTGATGCCTGGTATGGCATTTCTGAGGTACTCAGTACACAAAAAAGATCGAACGAATCCGATAACAGAATCAAGTCTCGCAAAATTTTTCAATGGTAACTTTTCTTCTACCTATGAAAACCTTCTTAAAAAAGCAAGACTCCCAACCCTTGAACTTTCCCGTTTACGTTCTATCTTGAATCTCGTCTACAAGTGTGTTTATAAATTCTCACCGCACTGTAACTTATCCCCACTAATATTTGAGTTAAATCTCTGGTCATGTGACCACTCCTGTTGCCAGCTATAGACACCTCCAACAGGCATGGTGCTCACCCAAACTATCCACATATTCTTCTTTTTTTGTCCCCTACTTCAGATGGAACGCCACAACGGTGTAACTCCTATCTCATTTCTGTTTCCCTACTCCACAACTGATTTCCCACCAGGAGTGCATGAAACTGCATATCTCTCATACTTTACTCCTCCACAGAGGGAGCCTCTTCCCGTAACCATTTCCCCACAGATGGCAGCACCTGTCTTCATCTGCTTTTCGCTGGACACACGGCACGAGCCTAACACTACTGACACTCTCCATTAACCCTTCTCTTCTCCTTGCAACAAACTCCTCTTTTCATTTAGTCATTTCTTCCTTTTCTCACATTTTCGAGCAATTTCATATATATTACCAACCGTATATTTACCATTTTCAAATCTGACTTTCATTCCTATACCACACTGACAATTAAGCGACCTCTGGCTAACATGCTTCTTAATCCATTTGTGTGCTCTCAATGGGCTTTACTAGTAATTTAACAAATAAAAATAAGATTCAAAGAGTTCATTGTAGAACAATTAAAAATGGCCTGCAATCTATTTCTCATCTTGGATCTAAGCTCTGGAATGAGCTAAATGACTGTGTCAAAAACATTCCTGACTTGAAAGTCTTTCAAAAAACAATCTCAAACTGGATACCAAGTGAATGTAACTGTGCATCATGCAAAGGCTAATGTTTTTATTTGAAACCTATCGTTTTTACTTATTACTCCAGACATTTTTATCCATCTGTACAAACACTGACTATAAATAATTTCAAGTTTACATTTTTCTTGTTCAAAGTATTATTTGCCTATGCCTACATCATAACTAAAACTTATTAGCAAGATTGTTCCATACTTCACTGCATATTGTTAAACATTGCCCAGCCAAGGTCTTTACCTGTCAATTTGTCAAACCATCTGATTGTGCTATTTTATTTTATTTTTTTTTTAGATTTCTCTCATTTCATTATTTTTCTGACTCTGACAGACCTCAGAGCCTCACTAATCTCACCTCTTGCCTCTCACAGACCTGAGAGACTCACACTCTACCTCTTGACTCTGACAGACCTCAGAGCCTCACTAATCTTACCTCTTTGACTCTCACAGACCTGAGAGACTCACACTCTACCTCTTGACTCTGACAGACCTCAGAGCCTCACTAACCTTACCTCTTTGACTCTCACAGACCTGAGAGACTCACACTCATATCTCTTGACTCTGACAGACCTCAGAGCCTCGCTAACCGTACCTCTTGCCTCTCACAGACCTGAGAGACTCACACTCTACCTCTTGTCTCTGACAGATCTCAGAGCCTCACTAATCTTACCTCTTGCCTCTCACAGACCTAAGAGACTCACACTCTACCTCTTGACTCTGACAGACCTCAGAGCCTCACTAACCGTACCTCTTGCCTCTCACAGACCTGAGAGACTCACACTCTACCTCTTGACTCTGACAGACCTCAGAGCCTCACTAACCTTACCTCTTTGACTCTCACAGACCTGAGAGACTCACACTATACCTCTTGACTCTGACAGACCTCAGAGCCTCACTAACCTTACCTCTTTCCTCTCACAGACCTGAGAGACTCACACATTACCTCTTGTCTCTGACAGACCTCAGAGCCTCACCAATCTTACCTCTTGCCTCTCACAGACCTGAGAGACTCACACTCTACCTCTTGTCTCTGACAAACCTCAGAGCCTCACTACTCCTGCATCTTGCCTCTCACAGACCTGAGAGACTTAAAATCTACCTCTTGTCTCTGACAGATCTCAGAACCTCACTAACCGTACCTCTTGCCTCTCACAGACCTGAGAGACTCACACTCTACCTCTTGACTCTGACAGACCTCAGAGCCTCACTAACCGTACCCCTTGCCTCTCACAGACCTGAGAGACTCACACTATACCTCTTGTCTCTGACAGATCTCAGACCCTTACTAACCGTACCCCTTGCCTCTCACAGACCTGAGAGACTCACACTCTACCTCTTGTCTCTGACAGATCTCAGAACCTCACTAACCGTACCTCTTGCCTCTCACAGACCTGAGAGACTCACACTCTACCTCTTGACTCTGACAGACCTCAGAGCCTCACTAACCGTACCCCTTGCCTCTCACAGACCTGAGAGACTCACACTCTACCTCTTGTCTCTGACAGATCTCAGAACCTCACTAACCGTACCTCTTGCCTCTCACAGACCTGAGAGACTCACACTCTACCTCTTGACTCTGACAGACCTCAGAGCCTCACTAACCGTACCTCTTGCCTCTCACAGACCTGAGAGACTCACACTCTACCTCTTGTCTCTGACAGATCTCAGAACCTCACTAACCGTACCTCTTGCCTCTCACAGACCTGAGAGACTCACACTCTACCTCTTGTCTCTGACAGATCTCAGAACCTCACTAACCGTACCTCTTGCCTCTCACAGACCTGAGAGACTCACACTCTTGACTCTGACAGATCTCAGAGCCTCACTAACCGTACCCCTTGCCTCTCACAGACCTGAGAGACTCACACTATACCTCTTGACTCTGACAGACCTCAGAGCCTCACTAACCATACCTCACTAACTGTACATCTTACCTCTCACAGACCTGAGAGACTCATACTCTACCTCTTGACTCTGACAGACCTCAGAGCCTCGCTAACCGTACCTCTTGCCTCTCACAGACCTGAGAGACTCACACTCTACCTCTTGACTCTGACAGACCTCAGAGCCTCACTAACCGTACCCCTTGCCTCTCACAGACCTGAGAGACTCACACTATACCTCTTGACTCTGACAGACCTCAGAGCCTCACTAACCATACCTCACTAACTGTACATCTTACCTCTCACAGACCAGAGAGACCTACACTCTACCTCTTGACTCTCACAGACCTGAGAGACTCACACTCTACCTAGTGACTCTGACAGACCTCAGAGCCTCACTGATAATCTTACCTCTTGCCTCTCACAGACCTGAGAGACTCACACTCATATCTCTTGACTCTGACAGACCTCAGAGACTAGATATTTACCTCTTGCCTCTCACAGACCTGAGAGACTCACACTCTTCCTCTTGTCTCTGACAGACCTCAGAGCCTAACTACTCTTGCCTCTCACAGACCTGAGAGACAACTCAACTTGTGACTCTCGGCATACCACAAAGCTTACATCTAGTCTCTGACAGATCTCAGAGCATCATTGCTCCTCAAACTTGCCTCTTATACACTTGAAAGATTCATGCTCGTATAGAATCTCAGCACAAAATGCCGACAACTCTGAGGCTTTACTCTGATATAGTGCGCTGTGGTCTAAAAGAAACAGCAAAAACTACTTCAGCACCTGAGCTTCCAATAAGAATTTGTGGCAAACAATCGCTTAGTAATGATAGTTCAGTTAAGCTTTCAAACAGATTTGCTGCTCTAGCTCAAACAATCACTGCTTCCAAATTTTCAGGATGTAATCCAAAAAAGGCTACTCACAGCAATCTTAAGGCATGTCTGTGGAATGCTCAAAGTCTTAAGAAAAAAACCCAGTCAGTGAAAGACTTCTGTGATGAATTTGACCTAGATTTCTTTCTTTTTACTGAAACATGGCTAAAGAATGATGATAAGCTTGAAATCGGAGAACTTGAACAACATGGAGAATATACCTATTTAAGCTCACCCAGAGAAGGCAGACCAGGGGATGGGGTTGGTTGTATTGTAAAATCAGGCTTACAGGCAAAGAAAATCGAAAGCACAATAACAAAAACATTTGAATATATGGAAATTCAAGTGAAACTGAGCAAGAAAAATCTAACAATTCTTCTTGTGTATCGTCCGGAACCCTCAAACAAAAACAAATATAGCTTGTCTGAATTTTACAAGGAATTCACCGATTTCCTTTCACTCTATCAAACGCATCACAATGAACTGGTAGTAGCTGGTGACTTCAACTTTCACATGAACAAGCAGAATGACAACAAGGCAATCCAATTCAACAACATTTTAGAAATGTTTAGCCTAGAACAACATGTCTTAGCTCCAACCCATAGAAGTGGAAACACTCTTGATCTCATAATAACTCGGCAAATGTCGAGTCTCAGAAACTGTGTCGTTGGAGACCTACTTTCAGACCATAACTGTGTACTTTTCAATTTAGAATTAGACCAAGGTAAAAACCTCAGAAAGAAAATAGCTTTCAGAAAACTCAGAGACATAAAGATACCCGATTTTAAGAAGGACATTAGCATGCATTTGTCCAATGATGTGCCAGAGCAAAATACGGCTGACGATCTCACCAACCTTGTGCTGCAATACAACTCAACAAAAGAAATCCTTGACAAACATGCACCGATAAAAATAAAACAAGTCACATATCGTAAAAAACCAACTCCTTTCACAAATGCCGACATCAAGAATCTGAAAACAGAAAAACGAAAAGCAGAAAGAAAGTGGAGACGTACTGGACTTCAAATGGATTGGGAAGTCTTCAAGGAGAAAAGAAACATGTTAAATGAACATCTGAACCAATTGAGAACCAATGATCTTAAGACAAAGATAGAAAACACAAAAGGCAACTCCAAGGCCATGTTCAAGATTCTCAACTCAAGCCTCAATAGGAAGCAAGAATCGCCCCTGCCACACCATTTAAATGATGAATACTTGGCAAATGAGTTCAACAAATTCTTTGATGAAAAAATACACAAAATAAGATCAAAATTAGACACAACTACCGCAAATTGTAATCGTGAAACTGATGTCTACACCGGTCAGAAACTAAGAAATTTCAAAACCCTCTCACTGACGGAGGTTAAACAGCTTGTATCCAAGATGCCCGTGAAACACTGCAATCTTGACCCAATTCCAACTTGGTTGCTGATGGAATGCATTGATGAGTTCCTTCCAATTATAACCAAAATAGTCAACACTTCACTTACTCTAGGAGAAATGCCTGGTGAATTGAAGCATGCGTTGGTAAAGCCACTTCTGAAGAAAAATGGCCTTGAGCTCATCAAAAAGAACTACAGACCAGTATCAAATCTATCCTTCCTGAGTAAGGTCATAGAGAGTGCTGTCATCAAACAGTACACAGATCACCTGGCCCGCAATTATCTTGACGATGAAAAACAGTCAGCCTACAAGCAACACTTCAGTACAGAAACGCTCCTCACGAAAATCCACAATGATGTTATGCTGAATATGAGCCAAGGTGAAGTGACAATGCTAGTCTTGCTAGACCTATCTGCAGCATTTGATACAATTGACCATGACATTCTTCTGAAAAGACTGAGAGACATTTATGGTGTTGATGATTCAGCTCTAAACTGGTTCAAATCCTATATCTCGAACAGATCTCAATCAGTACTCATTAATGAAACAGAATCTGGCAAGTTGCCTCTACAATATGGAGTTCCCCAAGGATCAAAACTGGGCCCAATCTTATTCAATTCATATATTGCACCAGTGAGCAAAGTAGCTGAACAAAATCAAGTTGAAGATCAAAAATATGCTGATGACGAACAACTTATTCTTTCCTTCAAGCCAACATTTCTTGGACAAGAACATGCCAAAAGCAAAATGGAGAAATGCATCACAGAAATACGCAATTTTCTTCACAGAAACAAACTCTGCAACAATGGTGAAAAGACTGAAGTACTTCTCATTGGCTCATCACACCAACTCAAAAAGCTCCATGTGTCTTCGCTAACTATTGAAAATGTTGAAATCAAAGTGACTGATCATGTAAGAAATTTAGGTGTGTTCTTTGATAAACACATGACAATGCAGAAGCAAGTGAATAAAATGTGTCAAAATGCTTACTTCAACTTACGAAATATCTCAAAACTCCGTAAATCACTGAGCAGGGAGTCAATTAAGACAGCCGTAAATGCACTAGTCACACCTCACCTAGACTATGGAAATGCACTTCTTAATGGTTGCTCCAAGCAGGTGATACAGAAACTCCAAGTGGCTCAAAATTCAGCTGTTCGACTGATTGAAGGACTCAAACAACATGTCCACGTGAGTGGCTACAGGAAAGAATTACATTGGCTGCCTATTCCTGCCAGGATTCAATTCAAGCTCATGACAACTACATGGAAGTCCTTGAACAATCAAGGACCAAAGTACATTAAAGCGCTGTGCAAACTGAAACCTGAAAATGACCGTAATCTCCGGAGCAATTGTCAACTGCTGTTAGAAATGCCTGTCACACAGAATCTAAACAAGTTTGAGGACCGAGCCTTCTCTTACTCAGCACCAAAACTTTGGAATAGCCTTCCAGAATATGTGAGAACCTCAGCCACTCTTGAAAACTTCAAAAAGAGACTGAAAACATATCTATTTGGGAAGTTTTACAGTTAACACAATCCTATCCCAACAAGCGCTAATGAGCAGTTTACTGGAATTAGCGCTATATAAGTAACTATTATATTATTATTATTTATTATAAAAGTTTTGAGTTTCAGTTTGAGTTTAATAATCTGCAACTAAATTATAGATTAGTCAGCATGCGGGCACCTTGTCTGCTAAGGCCGCTCTTTGAAACTGCATGGTTGAGAGTGATAAAAGATCATCAGCTTGATCAAATGTTTCAGAAATTTATGTGTTTGTAGAACTGATAAGAATCAACTGATTGATGAATGCTTCATAACAGCAGTTTCATTTTATTTGCAGCCAGCTATACTGTTTAATTATAAGTTTTGACCAAATTTAGAGGAATTTGAATACTGTCTACTTTATTTTAAAAAATCTCTATCAAAGTAATTATATAGATTTTAAGTTTGGAAATTAGTTGGAAGCATTCTGTACTTACTTCCATTGCGGTTGTTGACCTGCCATACCCCATTAAGGTCCTGCCGAGAAGGTTTCTGACGTCCAGGTGACATTTGATCGCACTGGTCCCTGTGGCAATGATTTGCCAGGGAGCTAGTCACTAAAAACAGTAATGAGAAGTAAAGATGCATTTTGAAGACTGTGTTGATCCATCATTTGGCTTGCCTATTTATATGTCGCCTTATCAACTGCATCTCTGTGCAGATCAGATAAGAAATAAATAAAACGATATATCATCCCAGTAAAAAAAAATCCAAACAACTCAAAATTAATGTCAAGAAGTCCTTCGTCATTATTTATCATCGATTTTAAGCATGATTTTAGGTTAAGTATTCATTTATGCACTAAATTATGTAATTTTGCAAAATAACTGTAGTGACTTGGCAAAAGGAAATCTAGGTATTCTAAATATTATTTCTATACGTAGGGATTACCTGAAAAATTTTAACTTGTTTGAGTTCTTGATCTTAATCTTGTGAATTTATGATTTTGTGAAATATTTGCATGATTTGGATGTTCAGAAACATGAAAGTCATTCAACTTATATTTATGGACATAAGTGATACAATTTTGAAGTATTAGAGTTTTTGAATTTGCACAGAAAGAAAGAATGAGTGGGTCACTGCGTGATGCATTCTAGCAGATCTAGGATTGTCTAAAATTCACACCCCAGGTTTTACTCGAACCGACAACATTGGGACATTCACCAAATCTCACCATTCTTCTTGCCTTCAAGAAAATCATGCATGTGTGGCAAGTTATCATTATCCGTTTAAACTGAAGAAGCTTAAGTTTGCTATTGGAATTAAGAAGGATTCTAAATTTGAAGATGATGCCATATAATTTTGCTTCTGAATGGTTATTGGTAAGTTAAAAGCAGATATATATCTGATTTGGCTTGAAAAGAAAGGCACTTCTTTGAAGAAAAATTCTTTTGAAAAATGTGTGTGTCCCCAAGTGAAAAGTTAGGAGTGTGAGCCACATTTCCCTTGTTCACGAAAACTGTGATGCTGTTTGCATTGTCATCCAAGCAGGTGTTGTTGGTATTCTTAAAAAGATGTGGGATAACAGTTGTCTCAGGCCTAGCTCCTGTGCTGTTATTGGTCAATTGTAAAAGTTTTCCTACTCAAAAAAGTGATAGGTAGAAGCTTAAGTTTACTGTTGGAAGAGGGATTCTAAATTTGAAGAAGATTCTATATAATATTGCTTCTGAATGGTTCTTGGTAAGTCAAACGCAGATATATCTGATTTGGTTTGACATTTTAAAGATGAATATATCTTTTATTTGTATCTTTTTACCCTTAAATGGTATTGCATCAGGTGTGGCAAGTTATCATTATCCAGATTTCGAATCCAACTTTGCTCTTTCATCTCTTGGCACATGATCATAATAGTCCGAACCAAAGATGTGCAAGTCTGCGACATTAGGCTTCTCCCCTTTCAGGACCTCATAAGGAGTCATACCCGGAACGGCAGCAGTTGGACTCTGATTCCTCAGGTACGCTGCAGTGGCAAGAGCCTCAGCCCAGAACTTCCTGGGCATCTTGTGCAGCATGGATCACGCCATCTCAACCAGTGTCCTGTTCATGTGCTCTCCGACCCCATTCTGTTCAGGATTTTTCGGGACTGTCAATTCGTGACGAATATTCTCCTTCTCAAGGTAACGAGAGAACTCCCGAGAGGTATATTCCCCGCCATTGTCCGATCACAGTATCTTGTAAATATAACTGTCAATAGAACTGAGCCTGTTGATATAAACCACTGTATTTCCATGAGGCTTTGTTTTACCTAATAGTAAATTTGTAACTAGTCCGGAATCTTAACCGAGCCCAACAAAAGGATTTTTTATCTTTTTTTTTAGCATTTTGCTGCCTGTGAAACTGAGAAAAGATGCAATTTTCGTCATTTTTGCAAGAAATACTGCTCTACTGATTTTTTTGAGTGAGAAATTGAAACATTTATCCCATTTAATCTCTGTGAAAATTGTGACTGGAAGGCCTATTTAGCCTACCTTTGTTTTAGCATCCAAATGTGAGACCTGACAGTCCGAAGGCCTTGAATGACATGCATGGAATTTGTTTGGGGGGGGGGGAGTTGCAGGATGCAGACTGCAATTGGAAGTCTAATGAATCAATAAAAAAACTAATTTTTGAGGGGGAGGCGGGGGGGGGGGCAGACTCCATCCCCTTCTTCAGGGCCTGCAAGGCCAGTCCTCCCCCCCCCATCTATTTTCAAAGTATTTTACTTCTAAGTCTGGAATAACATCAAATTAAAGCTGTAAAAACATTATCTCAAACTGCAGTGCACTTGAAAACGGAATGATATAGTAGTGCTTTCTTTCAAATTTTGGGCACTCAGCCCTGTGGCAGCCATAGTAATGCTAATCTATCCCAATCTTACACATTTACATACGATTTGGTGGCCTACGCCCTACAGCCAAAATAAACATTAAATTTCATTCCTTAATCTATCAGAGCAGAGCTTTTATTTGCTGCGGGACTACATTTGCACATAGTAAAATAGTTCTTAATAAAAACATGTTCTTGCGCATCAGTATATACAGTGTTCCCAGGTGGATAATGAACAAAATGCAGCATTTAGGTAGTTAAATTGTTTATTTTACATTGTCTGGAGCTGATTGAGACCAAAATATGGCAGCTTTTATTGGATTTTATGTGGAACTATTTTGTTGTCGTCTGCTTCGTCTGCTAGAATGGCAATTTGAAGAAACACAAACACATAAAGACTGTTTTAATGGCTTTATTCTTGTTGCTGTTCCGACAAAAGGCTTCAGAAGGCTTACACATGTCCCGGCATTACGTCCTGTATCTCTTGGTACGGTGATTTTCCACTAAAATTAGCTCAAATGTATGCGAAAACATACAGAAGAGAAACCATGAGCATGTTAAAGTATGTGTGGAAAGTGGTTTAATGTGAATTCAGCTCTTGATAGGCTCATGACTAGACAGAAAGATTCAGAAGGCTTTAGTTGACATGGCTTTACGTCATATATTGATGCTCTTGCTACAAGGACTACACATATATCTGTCCAAAAAAATTAGCACACATGAAAACACAAAGTGGAGAGTATCCAAATAAGTATAGTAGTAGTAGTATTTTATTGGCTGTATAAAGTTACATCAGAAATACATAAATCGATTTATAATACTGAAATTTTTGAGGTGATTTAATACAATAAGAGAGGAATGAAAACAAGGCCATTAAGTTTCAACTGGATGCTCACTGGATAATTATAACTTGCCACACTTGACGCATTTAAGGGTAAAAAAATCCAAGTAAAAAATATATTCATCTCTAGAATGTCAAACCAAATCAGATATATCTGCTTTTGACTTACCAAGAACCATTCAGAAGCAATATTATATAGAATCTTCTTCAGATTTAGAATCCCTCCTCCAACAGCAAACTTCAGCTTCTTCCTATCACTTTTTTGAGTGGAAAACTTACAATTGACCAACAACAGCACAGGAGCTAGGCCTGAGACAACTGTTATCTCACATCTTTTTAACAATACCAACAACACCTGCTTGGACGACAATACAAACAGTATCACAGTTTCCTGAACAAGGGAAATGTGGCTCACACCCCTAACTTTTTACTTGGGGACACACATCTTTTTCAAAAGAATTTTTCTTCGGCAAAGTGCCTCCTTTCTTTTCAGGACATTCACCATTCTTCTTGCTTTCAAAAAACCACAGTGAATACAACATTTATCCAAGAAAAACAGTCCTTTTTCTGACTGAGAGTGAGACTGAGTATGTGGCATATATCGAAGAAGGCATCACCATTTATGCCAGTGCATGAGGCTTTGTTTTAAATTTCTGATTGTCTAAAATTCACACCCCAGGTGGGACTCGAACCCACAACCTCCGGATTAGAAGTCCGACGCGCTATCCATTGCGCCACTGGGGCTGTTACATAACAATGCAGAATATGCAATTTTGCAGCCGTTTGTTAACAACATATTATTGCTCTTTGGCACCATCTGGTCCTCAATCAATTGTACTTTGAACAATACCACTATGTCAGAAGAGACAACAATTACCCTTCGCAGTCAATCAGCCCCAGTGGCGCAATGGATAGCGCGTCGGACTTCTAATCCGGAGGTTGTGGGTTCGAGTCCCACCTGGGGTGCTACTTTTCAGTGACAAGCCTTGAGGGAGACCTGAATCAACAGTCCCTGTATTCTTCATGAGGTGATAACAAACATGCAACTCCTCCTTGGATGTCAAAGATACAAACCTGAGCCATTGCCTGGCTGATACCAAGATGCGGATCAAATAGATGGCTGTCTAATTTAGGATACAATAACAGAGGAATGAAAACAAGGCCATTAAGTTTCAACTGGATGCTCACTGGATAATTATAACTTGCCACACTTGACGCATTAAGGGTAAAAAAGTCCAAGTAAAAAATATATTCATCTTTAGAATGTCAAACCAAATCAGATATATCTGCTTTTGACTTACCAAGAACCATTCAGAAGCAATATTATATAGAATCTTCTTCAGATTTAGAATCCCTCCTCCAACAGCAAACTTCAGCTTCTTCCTATCACTTTTTTGAGTGGAAAACTTACAATTGACCAACAACAGCACAGGAGCTAGGCCTGAGACAACTGTTATCTCACATCTTTTTACAGTAGACAAACTTCGAGTGTTTACATGCAATATACTTCTAGGCTGTTATTGACATCACAGCCCTATCCCTGCCATGTTAAGTGACCATAACTTTGATACCTCATAAACGTGTGACTGACTCATAGGCCATACATACCATGTCGTGTGATAGGTGTCATAGCATTCACCAGTGACCTCACTCCTGTCTCTCTGAGTAATAGGCCTGCAATCAACAGAGCTTGACCACTGTCAATGCTACTGATCCCCAGCTGATCTTGGCGTCTGCTACTCCTGGCCATCCTGACCACAAGTTATAACAAACAGATTAATCTTCCTCTGGTGTGACAAACAGAATTCACAGTTTGAGATATTCAAAGCAATTGTATCTATGTTTGAATGTTTAATTGTTGTCTGTTTGTTGTTCCAAATATTTCTTTGAGGAAAAACACAAACAATTATCTAAACTATAGATATTTCAGGCCAGAAAAAGCTGTGAAGGATTAGAATGCTTCAGAATTTTATTGAACTTGTTTGCAGGGCAAGTGTAAACGAGCTATGCAATGGAGGGATGCCCCTGGCTTTCTTGTGTAGCTCCCTTGTTCATCAAACAGGTTACTAAATTTTATACACAAAAACCCTGCTTAGACACAAGCATGCATATAATTCCGTCGCACTTCTGCCATGATTTATAACTCACTATCGCAATTCAGATGGATAAGCTTTCATGTTGACTGACTGTGTCAACACCACATCTTTCATGAAGAGAGCAATGATTATTGTCAAATGGGTCAGATTTATGACTCAGTGACTGCACTTCATATGACAACTGTTCTACTGCCCATTCACTTAGCATTGCTCTGATACATGTCACTGAGCCAGATGTTGGTCACTGCTGCATCTATACATGTCATTAGAAATCCTATGAGTCAGTGAAAGAGCCACCAGTTACAATGGTAGAGATTGAAGCAACAGCTTTAGTGACCTCATTGATACTCTGAAACCAGTCACTTGTAAGCACTCGAAGTTTGTCTACTGTAACAATACCAACAACACCTGCTTGGACGACAATACAAACAGTATCACAGTTTCCTGAACAAGGGAAATGTGGCTCACACCCCTAACTTTTTACTTGGGGACACACACCTTTTTCAAAAGAATTTTTCTTCTGCAAAGTGCCTCCTTTCTTTTCAGGACATTCACCATTCTTCTTGCTTTCAAAAAACCACAGTGAATACAACATTTATCCAAGAAAAACAGTCCTTTTTCTGACTGAGAGTGAGACTGAGTGTGTGGCATATATCGAAGAAGGCATCACCATTTATGCCAGTGCATGAGGCTTTGTTTTACATTTCTGATTGTCTAAAATTCACACCCCAGGTGGGACTCGAACCCACAACCTCCGGATTAGAAGTCCGACGCGCTATCCATTGCGCCACTGGGGCTGTTACATAACAATGCAGAATATGCAATTTTGCAGCCGTTTGTTAACAACATATTATTGCTCTTTGGCACCATCTGGTCCTCAATCAATTGTACTTTGAACAATACCACTATGTCAGAAGAGACAACAATTACCCTTCGCAGTCAATCAGCCCCAGTGGCGCAATGGATAGCGCGTCGGACTTCTAATCCGGAGGTTTAACATGCAACTCCTCCTTGGATGTCAAAGATACAAACCTGAGCCATTGCCTGGCTGATACCAAGATGCGGATCAAATAGATGGCTGTCTAATTTAGGATACAATAACAGAGGAATGAAAACAAGGCCATTAAGTTTCAACTGGATGCTCACTGGATAATTATAACTTGCCACACTTGACGCATTAAGGGTAAAAAAGTCCAAGTAAAAAATATATTCATCTTTAGAATGTCAAACCAAATCAGATATATCTGCTTTTGACTTACCAAGAACCATTCAGAAGCAATATTATATAGAATCTTCTTCAGATTTAGAATCCCACCTCCAACAGCAAACTTCAGCTTCTTCCTATCACTTTTTTGAGTGGAAAACTTACAATTGACCAACAACAGCACAGGAGCTAGGCCTGAGACAACTGTTATCTCACATCTTTTTAACAATACCAACAACACCTGCTTGGACGACAATACAAACAGTATCACAGTTTCCTGAACAAGGGAAATGTGGCTCACACCCCTAACTTTTTACTTGGGGACACACACCTTTTTCAAAAGAATTTTTCTTCGGCAAAGTGCCTCCTTTCTTTTCAGGACATTCACCATTCTTCTTGCTTTCAAAAAACCACAGTGAATACAACATTTATCCAAGAAAAACAGTCCTTTTTCTGACTGAGAGTGAGACTGAGTATGTGGCATATATCGAAGAAGGCATCACCATTTATGCCAGTGCATGAGGCTTTGTTTTACATTTCTGATTGTCTAAAATTCACACCCCAGGTGGGACTCGAACCCACAACCTCCGGATTAGAAGTCCGACGCGCTATCCATTGCGCCACTGGGGCTGTTACATAACAATGCAGAATATGCAATTTTGCAGCCGTTTGTTAACAACATATTATTGCTGTTTGGCACCATCTGGTCCTCAATCAATTGTACTTTGAACAATACCACTATGTCAGAAGAGACAACAATTACCCT
Source organism: Platynereis dumerilii (assembly GCA_026936325.1). NCBI lineage: Eukaryota > Metazoa > Annelida > Polychaeta > Phyllodocida > Nereididae > Platynereis > Platynereis dumerilii. The sequence continues at coordinate 2,912,571 of JAPTHN010000007.1, forward strand.
TCGCAGTCAATCGGCCCCAGTGGCGCAATGGATAGCGCGTCGGACTTCTAATCCGGAGGTTGTGGGTTCGAGTCCCACCTGGGGTGCTACTTTTCAGTGACAAGCCTTGAGGGAGACCTGAATCAACAGTCCCTGTATTCTTTGTGAGGTGATAACAAACATGCAACTCCTCCTTGGATGTCAAAGATACAAACCTGAGCCATTGCCTGGCTGATACCAAGATGCGGATCAAATAGATGGCTGTCTAATTTAGGATACAATAACAGAGGAATGAAAACAAGGCCATTAAGTTTCAACTGGATGCTCACTGGATAATTATAACTTGCCACACTTGACGCATTTTAGGGTAAAAAAGTCAGTGCATGAGGCTTTGTTTTACATTTCTGATTGTCTAAAATTCACACCCCAGGTGGGACTCGAACCCACAACCTCCGGATTAGAAGTCCGACGCGCTATCCATTGCGCCACTGGGGCTGTTACATAACAATGCAGAATATGCAATTTTGCAGCCGTTTGTTAACAACATATTATTGCTCTTTGGCACCATCTGGTCCTCAATCAATTGTACTTTGAACAATACCACTATGTCAGAAGAGACAACAATTACCCTTCGCAGTCAATCAGCCCCAGTGGCGCAATGGATAGCGCGTCGGACTTCTAATCCGGAGGTTGTGGGTTCGAGTCCCACCTGGGGTGCTACTTTTCAGTGACAAGCCTTGAGGGAGACCTGAATCAACAGTCCCTGTATTCTTCATGAGGTGATAACAAACATGCAACTCCTCCTTGGATGTCAAAGATACAAACCTGAGCCATTGCCTGGCTGATACCAAGATGCGGATCAAATAGATGGCTGTCTAATTTAGGATACAATAACAGAGGAATGAAAACAAGGCCATTAAGTTTCAACTGGATGCTCACTGGATAATTATAACTTGCCACACTTGACGCATTAAGGGTAAAAAAGTCCAAGTAAAAAATATATTCATCTTTAGAATGTCAAACCAAATCAGATATATCTGCTTTTGACTTACCAAGAACCATTCAGAAGCAATATTATATAGAATCTTCTTCAGATTTAGAATCCCTCCTCCAACAGCAAACTTAAGCTTCTTCCTATCACTTTTTTGAGTGGAAAACTTACAATTGACCAACAACAGCACAGGAGCTAGGCCTGAGACAACTGTTATCTCACATCTTTTTAACAATACCAACAACACCTGCTTGGACGACAATACAAACAGTATCACAGTTTCCTGAACAAGGGAAATGTGGCTCACACCCCTAACTTTTTACTTGGGGACACACACCTTTTTCAAAAGAATTTTTCTTCGGCAAAGTGCCTCCTTTCTTTTCAGGACATTCACCATTCTTCTTGCTTTCAAAAAACCACAGTGAATACAACATTTATCCAAGAAAAACAGTCCTTTTTCTGACTGAGAGTGAGACTGAGTGTGTGGCATATATCGAAGAAGGCATCACCATTTATGCCAGTGCATGAGGCTTTGTTTTACATTTCTGATTGTCTAAAATTCACACCCCAGGTGGGACTCGAACCCACAACCTCCGGATTAGAAGTCCAACGCGCTATCCATTGCGCCACTGGGGCTGTTACATAACAATGCAGAATATGCAATTTTGCAGCCGTTTGTTAACAACATATTATTGCTGTTTGGCACCATCTGGTCCTCAATCAATTGTACTTTGAACAATACCACTATGTCAGAAGAGACAACAATTACCCTTCGCAGTCAATCGGCCCCAACGGCGCAATGGAAAGCGCGTCTGACTTCTAATCCGGAGGTTGTGAGTTCGAGTCCCACCTGGGGTGCTACTTTTCAGTGACAAGCCTTGAGGGAGACCTGAATCAACAGTCCCTGTATTCTTCATGAGGTGATAACAAACATGCAACTCCTCCTTGGATGTCAAAGATACAAACCTGAGCCATTGCCTGGCTGATACCAAGATGCGGATCAAATAGATGGCTGTCTAATTTAGGATACAATAACAGAGGAATGAAAACAAAGTCATTAAGTTTCAACTGGATGCTCACTGGATAATTATCACTTGCCACACTTGACGCATTTTAGGGTAAAAAAGTCCAAGTAAAAAATATATTCATCTTTAGAATGTCAAACCAAATCAGATATATCTGCTTTTGACTTACCAAGAACCATTCAGAAGCAATATTATATAGAATCTTCTTCAGATTTAGAATCCCTCCTCCAACAGCAAACTTCAGCTTCTTCCTATCACTTTTATGAGTGGAAAACTTACAATTGACCAACAACAGCACAGGAGCTAGGCCTGAGACAACTGTTATCTCACATCTTTTTAACAATACCAACAACACCTGCTTGGACGACAATACAAACAGTATCACAGTTTCCTGAACAAGGGAAATGTGGCTCACACCCCTAACTTTTTACTTGGGGACACACACCTTTTTCAAAAGAATTTTTCTTCGGCAAAGTGCCTCCTTTCTTTTCAGGACATTCACCATTCTTCTTGCTTTCAAAAAACCACAGTGAATACAACATTTATCCAAGAAAAACAGTCCTTTTTCTGACTGAGAGTGAGACTGAGTATGTGGCATATATCGAAGAAGGCATCACCATTTATGCCAGTGCATGAGGCTTTGTTTTACATTTCTGATTGTCTAAAATTCACACCCCAGGTGGGACTCGACCCACAACCTCCGGATTAGAAGTCCGACGCGCTATCCATTGCGCCACTGGGGCTGTTACATAACAATGCAGAATATGCAATTTTGCAGCCGTTTGTTAACAACATATTATTGCTCTTTGGCACCATCTGGTCCTCAATCAATTGTACTTTGAACAATACCACTATGTCAGAAGAGACAACAATTACCCTTCGCAGTTAATCAGCCCCAGTGGTGCAATGGATAGCGCGTCGGACTTCTAATCCGGAGGTTGTGGGTTCGAGTCCCACCTGGGGTGCTACTTTTCAGTGACAAGCCTTGAGGGAGACCTGAATCAACAGTCCCTGTATTCTTTGTGAGGTGATAACAAACATGCAACTCCTCCTTGGATGTCAAAGATACAAACCTGAGCCATTGCCTGGCTGATACCAAGATGCGGATCAAATAGATGGCTGTCTAATTTAGGATACAATAACAGAGGAATGAAAACAAGGCCATTAAGTTTCAACTGGATGCTCACTGGATAATTATAACTTGCCACACTTGACGCATTTTAGGGTAAAAAAGTCAGTGCATGAGGCTTTGTTTTACAATTCTGATTGTCTAAAATTCACACCCCAGGTGGGACTCGAACCCACAACCTCCGGATTAGAAGTCCGACGCGCTATCCATTGCGCCACTGGGGCTGTTACATAACAATGCAGAATATGCAATTTTGCAGCCGTTTGTTAACAACATATTATTGCTCTTTGGCACCATCTGGTCCTCAATCAATTGTACTTTGAACAATACCACTATGTCAGAAGAGACAACAATTACCCTTCGCAGTCAATCAGCCCCAGTGGCGCAATGGATAGCGCGTCGGACTTCTAATCCGGAGGTTTAACATGCAACTCCTCCTTGGATGTCAAAGATACAAACCTGAGCCATTGCCTGGCTGATACCAAGATGCGGATCAAATAGATGGCTGTCTAATGTAGGATACAATAACAGAGGAATGAAAACAAGGCCATTAAGTTTCAACTGGATGCTCACTGGATAATTATAACTTGCCACACTTGACGCATTAAGGGTAAAAAAGTCCAAGTAAAAAATATATTCATCTTTAGAATGTCAAACCAAATCAGATATATCTGCTTTTGACTTACCAAGAACCATTCAGAAGCAATATTATATAGAATCTTCTTCAGATTTAGAATCCCACCTCCAACAGCAAACTTCAGCTTCTTCCTATCACTTTTTTGAGTGGAAAACTTACAATTGACCAAAAACAGCACAGGAGCTAGGCCTGAGACAACTGTTATCTCACATCTTTTTAACAATACCAACAACACCTGCTTGGACGACAATACAAACAGTATCACAGTTTCCTGAACAAGGGAAATGTGGCTCACACCCCTAACTTTTTACTTGGGGACACACACCTTTTTCAAAAGAATTTTTCTTCGGCAAAGTGCCTCCTTTCTTTTCAGGACATTCACCATTCTTCTTGCTTTCAAAAAACCACAGTGAATACAACATTTATCCAAGAAAAACAGTCCTTTTTCTGACTGAGAGTGAGACTGAGTATGTGGCATATATCGAAGAAGGCATCGCCATTTATGCCAGTGCATGAGGCTTTGTTTTACATTTCTGATTGTCTAAAATTCACACCCCAGGTGGGACTCGAACCCACAACCTCCGGATTAGAAGTCCGACGCGCTATCCATTGCGCCACTGGGGCTGTTACATAACAATGCAGAATATGCAATTTTGCAGCCGTTTGTTAACAACATATTATTGCTGTTTGGCACCATCTGGTCCTCAATCAATTGTACTTTGAACAATACCACTATGTCAGAAGAGACAACAATTACCCTTCGCAGTCAATCGGCCCCAGTGGCGCAATGGATAGCGCGTCGGACTTCTAATCCGGAGGTTGTGGGTTCGAGTCCCACCTGGGGTGCTACTTTTCAGTGACAAGCCTTGAGGGAGACCTGAATCAACAGTCCCTGTATTCTTCATGAGGTGATAACAAACATGCAACTCCTCCTTGGATGTCAAAGATACAAACCTGAGCCATTGCCTGGCTGATACCAAGATGCGGATCAAATAGATGGCTGTCTAATTTAGGATACAATAACAGAGGAATGAAAACAAGGCCATTAAGTTTCAACTGGATGCTCACTGGATAATTATAACTTGCCACACTTGACGCATTAAGGGTAAAAAAGTCCAAGTAAAAAATATATTCATCTTTAGAATGTCAAACCAAATCAGATATATCTGCTTTTGACTTACCAAGAACCATTCAGAAGCAATATTATATAGAATCTTCTTCAGATTTAGAATCCCTCCTCCAACAGCAAACTTCAGCTTCTTCCTATCACTTTTTTGGGTGGAAAACTTACAATTGACCAACAACAGCACAGGAGCTAGGCCTGAGACAACTGTTATCTCACATCTTTTTAACAATACCAACAACACCTGCTTGGACGACAATACAAACAGTATCACAGTTTCCTGAACAAGGGAAATGTGGCTCACACCCCTAACTTTTTACTTGGGGACACACACCTTTTTCAAAAGAATTTTTCTTCGGCAAAGTGCCTCCTTTCTTTTCAGGACATTCACCATTCTTCTTGCTTTCAAAAAACCACAGTGAATACAACATTTATCCAAGAAAAACAGTCCTTTTTCTGACTGAGAGTGAGACTGAGTGTGTGGCATATATCGAAGAAGGCATCACCATTTATGCCAGTGCATGAGGCTTTGTTTTACATTTCTGATTGTCTAAAATTCACACCCCAGGTGGGACTCGAACCCACAACCTCCGGATTAGAAGTCCGACGCGCTATCCATTGCGCCACTGGGGCTGTTACATAACAATGCAGAATATGCAATTTTGCAGCCGTTTGTTAACAACATATTATTGCTGTTTGGCACCATCTGGTCCTCAATCAATTGTACTTTGAACAATACCACTATGTCAGAAGAGACAACAATTACCCTTCGCAGTCAATCAGCCCCAGTGGCGCAATGGATAGCGCGTCGGACTTCTAATCCGGAGGTTTAACATGCAACTCCTCCTTGGATGTCAAAGATACAAACCTGAGCCATTGCCTGGCTGATACCTAGATGCGGATCAAATAGATGGCTGTCTAATGTAGGATACAATAACAGAGGAATGAAAACAAGGCCATTAAGTTTCAACTGGATGCTCACTGGATAATTATAACTTGCCACACTTGACGCATTTTAGGGTAAAAAAGTCCAAGTAAAAAATATATTCATCTTTAGAATGTCAAACCAAATCAGATATATCTGCTTTTGACTTACCAAGAACCATTCAGAAGCAATATTATATAGAATCTTCTTCAGATTTAGAATCCCACCTCCAACAGCAAACTTCAGCTTCTTCCTATCACTTTTTTGAGTGGAAAACTTACAATTGACCAACAACAGCACAGGAGCTAGGCCTGAGACAACTGTTATCTCACATCTTTTTAACAATACCAACAACACCTGCTTGGACGACAATACAAACAGTATCACAGTTTCCTGAACAAGGGAAATGTGGCTCACACCCCTAACTTTTTACTTGGGGACACACACCTTTTTCAAAAGAATTTTTCTTCGGCAAAGTGCCTCCTTTCTTTTCAGGACATTCACCATTCTTCTTGCTTTCAAAAAACCACAGTGAATACAACATTTATCCAAGAAAAACAGTCCTTTTTCTGACTGAGAGTGAGACTGAGTATGTGGCATATATCGAAGAAGGCATCGCCATTTATGCCAGTGCATGAGGCTTTGTTTTACATTTCTGATTGTCTAAAATTCACACCCCAGGTGGGACTCGAACCCACAACCTCCGGATTAGAAGTCCGACGCGCTATCCATTGCGCCACTGGGGCTGTTACATAACAATGCAGAATATGCAATTTTGCAGCCGTTTGTTAACAACATATTATTGCTGTTTGGCACCATCTGGTCCTCAATCAATTGTACTTTGAACAATACCACTATGTCAGAAGAGACAACAATTACCCTTCGCAGTTAATCGGCCCCAGTGGCGCAATGGATAGCGCGTCGGACTTCTAATCCGGAGGTTGTGGGTTCGAGTCCCACCTGGGGTGCTACTTTTCAGTGACAAGCCTTGAGGGAGACCTGAATCAACAGTCCCTGTATTCTTCATGAGGTGATAACAAACATGCAACTCCTCCTTGGATGTCAAAGATACAAACCTGAGCCATTGCCTGGCTGATACCAAGATGCGGATCAAATAGATGGCTGTCTAATTTAGGATACAATAACAGAGGAATGAAAACAAGGCCATTAAGTTTCAACTGGATGCTCACTGGATAATTATAACTTGCCACACTTGACGCATTAAGGGTAAAAAAGTCCAAGTAAAAAATATATTCATCTTTAGAATGTCAAACCAAATCAGATATATCTGCTTTTGACTTACCAAGAACCATTCAGAAGCAATATTATATAGAATCTTCTTCAGATTTAGAATCCCTCCTCCAACAGCAAACTTCAGCTTCTTCCTATCACTTTTTTGGGTGGAAAACTTACAATTGACCAACAACAGCACAGGAGCTAGGCCTGAGACAACTGTTATCTCACATCTTTTTAACAATACCAACAACACCTGCTTGGACGACAATACAAACAGTATCACAGTTTCCTGAACAAGGGAAATGTGGCTCACACCCCTAACTTTTTACTTGGGGACACACACCTTTTTCAAAAGAATTTTTCTTCGGCAAAGTGCCTCCTTTCTTTTCAGGACATTCACCATTCTTCTTGCTTTCAAAAAACCACAGTGAATACAACATTTATCCAAGAAAAACAGTCCTTTTTCTGACTGAGAGTGAGACTGAGTGTGTGGCATATATCGAAGAAGGCATCACCATTTATGCCAGTGCATGAGGCTTTGTTTTACATTTCTGATTGTCTAAAATTCACACCCCAGGTGGGACTCGAACCCACAACCTCCGGATTAGAAGTCCGACGCGCTATCCATTGCGCCACTGGGGCTGTTACATAACAATGCAGAATATGCAATTTTGCAGCCGTTTGTTAACAACATATTATTGCTCTTTGGCACCATCTGGTCCTCAATCAATTGTACTTTGAACAATACCACTATGTCAGAAGAGACAACAATTACCCTTCGCAGTCAATCAGCCCCAGTGGCGCAATGGATAGCGCGTCGGACTTCTAATCCGGAGGTTTAACATGCAACTCCTCCTTGGATGTCAAAGATACAAACCTGAGCCATTGCCTGGCTGATACCTAGATGCGGATCAAATAGATGGCTGTCTAATGTAGGATACAATAACAGAGGAATGAAAACAAGGCCATTAAGTTTCAACTGGATGCTCACTGGATAATTATAACTTGCCACACTTGACGCATTAAGGGTAAAAAAGTCCAAGTAAAAAATATATTCATCTTTAGAATGTCAAACCAAATCAGATATATCTGCTTTTGACTTACCAAGAACCATTCAGAAGCAATATTATATAGAATCTTCTTCAGATTTAGAATCCCACCTCCAACAGCAAACTTCAGCTTCTTCCTATCACTTTTTTGAGTGGAAAACTTACAATTGACCAACAACAGCACAGGAGCTAGGCCTGAGACAACTGTTATCTCACATCTTTTTAACAATACCAACAACACCTGCTTGGACGACAAGACAAACAGTATCACAGTTTCCTGAACAAGGGAAATGTGGCTCACACCCCTAACTTTTTACTTGGGGACACACACCTTTTTCAAAAGAATTTTTCTTCGGCAAAGTGCCTCCTTTCTTTTCAGGACATTCACCATTCTTCTTGCTTTCAAAAAACCACAGTGAATACAACATTTATCCAAGAAAAACAGTCCTTTTTCTGACTGAGAGTGAGACTGAGTATGTGGCATATATTGAAGAAGGCATCACCATTTATGCCAGTGCATGAGGCTTTGTTTTACATTTCTGATTGTCTAAAATTCACACCCCAGGTGGGACTCGAACCCACAACCTCCGGATTAGAAGTCCGACGCGCTATCCATTGCGCCACTGGGGCTGTTACATAACAATGCAGAATATGCAATTTTGCAGCCGTTTGTTAACAACATATTATTGCTGTTTGGCACCATCTGGTCCTCAATCAATTGTACTTTGAACAATACCACTATGTCAGAAGAGACAACAATTACCCTTCGCAGTCAATCGGCCCAGTGGCGCAATGGATAGCGCGTCGGACTTCTAATCCGGAGGTTGTGGGTTCGAGTCCCACCTGGGGTGCTACTTTTCAGTGACAAGCCTTGAGGGAGACCTGAATCAACAGTCCCTGTATTCTTTGTGAGGTGATAACAAACATGCAACTCCTCCTTGGATGTCAAAGATACAAACCTGAGCCATTGCCTGGCTGATACCAAGATGCGGATCAAATAGATGGCTGTCTAATTTAGGATACAATAACAGAGGAATGAAAACAAGGCCATTAAGTTTCAACTGGATGCTCACTGGATAATTATAACTTGCCACACTTGACGCATTAAGGGTAAAAAAGTCCAAGTAAAAAATATATTCATCTTTAGAATGTCAAACCAAATCAGATATATCTGCTTTTGACTTACCAAGAACCATTCAGAAGCAATATTATATAGAATCTTCTTCAGATTTAGAATCCCACCTCCAACAGCAAACTTCAGCTTCTTCCTATCACTTTTTTGAGTGGAAAACTTACAATTGACCAACAACAGCACAGGAGCTAGGCCTGAGACAACTGTTATCTCAAATCTTTTTAACAATACCAACAACACCTGCTTGGACGACAATACAAACAGTATCACAGTTTCCTGAACAAGGGAAATGTGGCTCACACCCCTAACTTTTTACTTGGGGACACACACCTTTTTCAAAAGAATTTTTCTTCGGCAAAGTGCCTCCTTTCTTTTCAGGACATTCACCATTCTTCTTGCTTTCAAAAAACCACAGTGAATACAACATTTATCCAAGAAAAACAGTCCTTTTTCTGACTGAGAGTGAGACTGAGTATGTGGCATATATCGAAGAAGGCATCACCATTTATGCCAGTGCATGAGGCTTTGTTTTACATTTCTGATTGTCTAAAATTCACACCCCAGGTGGGACTCGAACCCACAACCTCCGGATTAGAAGTCCGACGCGCTATCCATTGCGCCACTGGGGCTGTTACATAACAATGCAGAATATGCAATTTTGCAGCCGTTTGTTAACAACATATTATTGCTCTTTGGCACCATCTGGTCCTCAATCAATTGTACTTTGAACAATACCACTATGTCAGAAGAGACAACAATTACCCTTCGCAGTCAATCAGCCCCAGTGGCGCAATGGATAGCGCGTCTGACTTCTAATCCGGAGGTTGTGGGTTCGAGTCCCACCTGGGGTGCTACTTTTCAGTGACAAGCCTTGAGGGAGACCTGAATCAACAGTCCCTGTATTCTTCATGAGGTGATAACAAACATGCAACTCCTCCTTGGATGTCAAAGATACAAACCTGAGCCATTGCCTGGCTGATACCAAGATGCGGATCAAATAGATGGCTGTCTAATTTAGGATACAATAACAGAGGAATGAAAACAAGGCCATTAAGTTTCAACTGGATGCTCACTGGATAATTATAACTTGCCACACTTGACGCATTTTAGGCTAAAAAAGTCCAAGTAAAAAATATATTCATCTTTAGAATGTCAAACCAAATCAGATATATCTGCTTTTGACTTACCAAGAACCATTCAGAAGCAATATTATATAGAATCTTCTTCAGATTTAGAATCCCACATCCAACAGCAAACTTCAGCTTCTTCCTATCACTTTTTTGAATGGAAAACTTACAATTGACCAACAACAGCACAGGAGCTAGGCCTGAGACAACTGTTATCTCACATCTTTTTAACAATACCAACAAAACCTGCTTGGACGACAATACAAACAGTATCACAGTTTCCTGAACAAGGGAAATGTGGCTCACACCCCTAACTTTTTACTTGGGGACACACACCTTTTTCAAAAGAATTTTTCTTCGGCAAAGTGCCTCCTTTCTTTTCAGGACATTCACCATTCTTCTTGCTTTCAAAAAACCACAGTGAATACAACATTTATCCAAGAAAAACAGTCCTTTTTCTGACTGAGAGTGAGACTGAGTATGTGGCATATATCGAAGAAGGCATCACCATTTATGCCAGTGCATGAGGCTTTGTTTTACATTTCTGATTGTCTAAAATTCACACCCCAGGTGGGACTCGAACCCACAACCTCCGGATTAGAAGTCCGACGCGCTATCCATTGCGCCACTGGGGCTGTTACATAACAATGCAGAATATGCAATTTTGCAGCCGTTTGTTAACAACATATTATTGCTGTTTGGCACCATCTGGTCCTCAATCAATTGTACTTTGAACAATACCACTATGTCAGAAGAGACAACAATTACCCTTCGCAGTCAATCGGCCCCAGTGGCGCAATGGATAGCGCGTCGGACTTCTAATCCGGAGGTTGTGGGTTCGAGTCCCACCTGGGGTGCTACTTTTCAGTGACAAGCCTTGAGGGAGACCTGAATCAACAGTCCCTGTATTCTTTGTGAGGTGATAACAAACATGCAACTCCTCCTTGGATGTCAAAGATACAAACCTGAGCCATTGCCTGGCTGATACCAAGATGCGGATCAAATAGATGGCTGTCTAATTTAGGATACAATAACAGAGGAATGAAAACAAGGCCATTAGGTTTCAACTGGATGCTCACTGGATAATTATAACTTGCCACACTTGACGCATTTTAGGGTAAAAAAGTCAGTGCATGAGGCTTTGTTTTACAATTCTGATTGTCTAAAATTCACACCCCAGGTGGGACTCGAACCCACAACCTCCGGATTAGAAGTCCGACGCGCTATCCATTGCGCCACTGGGGCTGTTACATAACAATGCAGAATATGCAATTTTGCAGCCGTTTGTTAACAACATATTATTGCTCTTTGGCACCATCTGGTCCTCAATCAATTGTACTTTGAACAATACCACTATGTCAGAAGAGACAACAATTACCCTTCGCAGTCAATCAGCCCCAGTGGCGCAATGGATAGCGCGTCGGACTTCTAATCCGGAGGTTTAACATGCAACTCCTCCTTGGATGTCAAAGATACAAACCTGAGCCATTGCCTGGCTGATACCAAGATGCGGATCAAGTAGATGGCTGTCTAATGTAGGATACAATAACAGAGGAATGAAAACAAGGCCATTAAGTTTCAACTGGATGCTCACTGGATAATTATAACTTGCCACACTTGACGCATTAAGGGTAAAAAAGTCCAAGTAAAAAATATATTCATCTTTAGAATGTCAAACCAAATCAGATATATCTGCTTTTGACTTACCAAGAACCATTCAGAAGCAATATTATATAGAATCTTCTTCAGATTTAGAATCCCACCTCCAACAGCAAACTTAAGCTTCTTCCTTACTACTTTTTTGAGTGGAAAACTTACAATTGACCAACAACAGCACAGGAGCTAGGCCTGAGACAACTGTTATCTCACATCTTTTTAACAATACCAACAACACCTGCTTGGACGACAATACAAACAGTATCACAGTTTCCTGAACAAGGGAAATGTGGCTCACACCCCTAACTTTTTACTTGGGGACACACACCTTTTTCAAAAGAATTTTTCTTCGACAAAGTGCCTCCTTTCTTTTCAGGACATTCACCATTCTTCTTGCTTTCAAAAAACCACAGTGAATACAACATTTATCCAAGAAAAACAGTCCTTTTTCTGACTGAGAGTGAGACTGAGTATGTGGCATATATCGAAGAAGGCATCACCATTTATGCCAGTGCATGAGGCTTTGTTTTACATTTCTGATTGTCTAAAATTCACACCCCAGGTGGGACTCGAACCCACAACCTCCGGATTAGAAGTCCGACGCGCTATCCATTGCGCCACTGGGGCTGTTACATAACAATGCAGAATATGCAATTTTGCAGCGGTTTGTTAACAACATATTATTGCTGTTTGGCACCATCTGGTCCTCAATCAATTGTACTTTGAACAATACCACTATGTCAGAAGAGACAACAATTACCCTTGGCAGTCTATCGGCCCCAGTGGCGCAATGGATAGCGCGTCGGACTTCTAATCCGGAGGTTGTGGGTTCGAGTCCCACCTGGGGTGCTACTTTTCAGTGACAAGCCTTGAGGGAGACCTGAATCAACAGTCCCTGTATTCTTCATGAGGTGATAACAAACATGCAACTCCTCCTTGGATGTCAAAGATACAAACCTGAGCCATTGCCTGGCTGATACCAAGATGCGGATCAAATAGATGGCTGTCTAATTTAGGATACAATAACAGAGGAATGAAAACAAGGCCATTAAGTTTCAACTGGATGCTCACTGGATAATTATAACTTGCCACACTTGACGCATTAAGGGTAAAAAAGTCCAAGTAAAAAATATATTCATCTTTAGAATGTCAAACCAAATCAGATATATCTGCTTTTGACTTACCAAGAACCATTCAGAAGCAATATTATATAGAATCTTCTTCAGATTTAGAATCCCTCCTCCAACAGCAAACTTCAGCTTCTTCCTATCACTTTTTGGGTGGAAAACTTACAATTGACCAAAAACAGCACAGGAGCTAGGCCTGAGACAACTGTTATCTCACATCTTTTTAACAATACCAACAACACCTGCTTGGACGACAATACAAACAGTATCACAGTTTCCTGAACAAGGGAAATGTGGCTCACACCCCTAACTTTTTACTTGGGGACACACACCTTTTTCAAAAGAATTTTTCTTCGGCAAAGTGCCTCCTTTCTTTTCAGGACATTCACCATTCTTCTTGCTTTCAAAAAACCACAGTGAATACAACATTTATCCAAGAAAAACAGTCCTTTTTCTGACTGAGAGTGAGACTGAGTGTGTGGCATATATCGAAGAAGGCATCACCATTTATGCCAGTGCATGAGGCTTTGTTTTACATTTCTGATTGTCTAAAATTCACACCCCATGTGGGACTCGAACCCACAACCTCCGGATTAGAAGTCCGACGCGCTATCCATTGCGCCACTGGGGCTGTTACATAACAATGCAGAATATGCAATTTTGCGGCCGTTTGTTAACAACATATTATTGCTCTTTGGCACCATCTGGTCCTCAATCAATTGTACTTTGAACAATACCACTATGTCAGAAGAGACAACAATTACCCTTTGCAGTCAATCAGCCCCAGTGGCGCAATGGATAGCGCGTCGGACTTCTAATCCGGAGGTTGTGGGTTCGAGTCCCACCTGGGTGCTACTTTTCAGTGACAAGCCTTGAGGGAGACCTGAATCAACAGTCCCTGTATTCTTCATGAGGTGATAACAAACATGCAACTCCTCCTTGGATGTCAAAGATACAAACCTGAGCCATTGCCTGGCTGATACCAAGATGCGGATCAAATAGATGGCTGTCTAATTTAGGATACAATAACAGAGGAATGAAAACAAAGTCATTAAGTTTCAACTGGATGCTCACTGGATAATTATAACTTGCCACACTTGACGCATTTTAGGGTAAAAAAGTCCAAGTAAAAAATATATTCATCTTTAGAATGTCAAACCAAATCAGATATATCTGCTTTTGACTTACCAAGAACCATTCAGAAGCAATATTGTATAGAATCTTCTTCAGATTTAGAATCCCTCCTCCAACAGCAAACTTCAGCTTCTTCCTATCACTTTTATGAGTGGAAAACTTACAATTGACCAACAACAGCACAGGAGCTAGGCCTGAGACAACTGTTATCTCACATCTTTTTAACAATACCAACAACACCTGCTTGGACGACAATACAAACAGTATCACAGTTTCCTGAACAAGGGAAATGTGGCTCACACCCCTAACTTTTTACTTGGGGACACACACCTTTTTCGAAAGAATTTTTCTTCGGCAAAGTGCCTCCTTTCTTTTCAGGACATTCACCATTCTTCTTGCTTTCAAAAAACCACAGTGAATACAACATTTATCCAAGAAAAACAGTCCTTTTTCTGACTGAGAGTGAGACTGAGTATGTGGCATATATCGAAGAAGGCATCACCATTTATGCCAGTGCATGAGGCTTTGTTTTACATTTCTGATTGTCTAAAATTCACACCCCAGGTGGGACTCGAACCCACAACCTCCGGATTAGAAGTCCGACGCGCTATCCATTGCGCCACTGGGGCTGTTACATAACAATGCAAAATATGCAATTTTGCAGCCGTTTGTTAACAACATATTATTGCTCTTTGGCACCATCTGGTCCTCAATCAATTGTACTTTGAACAATACCACTATGTCAGAAGAGACAACAATTACCCTTCGCAGTCAATCGGCCCCAGTGGCGCAATGGATAGCGCGTCGGACTTCTAATCCGGAGGTTGTGGGTTCGAGTCCCACCTGGGGTGCTACTTTTCAGTGACAAGCCTTGAGGGAGACCTGAATCAACAGTCCCTGTATTCTTTATGAGGTGAAAACAAACATGCAACTCCTCCTTGGATGTCAAAGATACAAACCTGAGCCATTGCCTGGCTGATACCAAGATGCGGATCAAATAGATGGCTGTCTAATTTAGGATACAATAACAGAGGAATGAAAACAAGGCCATTAAGTTTCAACTGGATGCTCACTGGATAATTATAACTTGCCACACTTGACGCATTTTAGGGTAAAAAAGTCAGTGCATGAGGCTTTGTTTTACAATTCTGATTGTCTAAAAATCACACCCCAGGTGGGAGTCGAAGCCACAACCTCCGGATTAGAAGTCCGACGCGCTATCCATTGCGCCACTGGGGCTGTTACATAACAATGCAGAATATGCAATTTTGCAGCCGTTTGTTAACAACATATTATTGCTCTTTGCACCATCTGGTCCTCAATCAATTGTACTTTGAACAATACCACTATGTCAGAAGAGACAACAATTACCCTTCGCAGTCAATCAGCCCCAGTGGCGCAATGGATAGCGCGTCGGACTTCTAATCCGGAGGTTTAACATGCAACTCCTCCTTGGATGTCAAAGATACAAACCTGAGCCATTGCCTGGCTGATACCAAGATGCGGATCAAATAGATGGCTGTCTAATTTAGGATACAATAACAGAGGAATGAAAACAAGGCCATTAAGTTTCAACTGGATGCTCACTGGATAATTATAACTTGCCACACTTGACGCATTTTAGGGTAAAAAAGTCCAAGTAAAAATATATTCATCTTTAGAATGTCAAACCAAATCAGATATATCTGCTTTTGACTTACCAAGAACCATTCAGAAGCAATATTATATAGAATCTTCTTCAGATTTAGAATCCCACCTCCAACAGCAAACTTCAGCTTCTTCCTATCACTTTTTTGAGTGGAAAACTTACAATTGACCAAAAACAGCACAGGAGCTAGGCCTGAGACAACTGTTATCTCACATCTTTTTAACAATACCAACAACACCTGCTTGGACGACAATACAAACAGTATCACAGTTTCCTGAACAAGGGAAATGTGGCTCACACCCCTAACTTTTTACTTGGGGACACACACCTTTTTCAAAAGAATTTTTCTTCGGCAAAGTGCCTCCTTTCTTTTCAGGACATTCACCATTCTTCTTGCTTTCAAAAAACCACAGTGAATACAACATTTATCCAAGAAAAACAGTCCTTTTTCTGACTGAGAGTGAGACTGAGTATGTGGCATATATCGAAGAAGGCATCACCATTTATGCCAGTGCATGAGGCTTTGTTTTACATTTCTGATTGTCTAAAATTCACACCCCAGGTGGGACTCGAACCCACAACCTCCGGATTAGAAGTCCGACGCGCTATCCATTGCGCCACTGGGCTGTTACATAACAATGCAGAATATGCAATTTTGCAGCCGTTTGTTAACAACATATTATTGCTGTTTGGCACCATCTGGTCCTCAATCAATTGTACTTTGAACAATACCACTATGTCAGAAGAGACAACAATTACCCTTCGCAGTCAATCGGCCCCAGTGGCGCAATGGATAGCGCGTCGGACTTCTAATCCGGAGGTTGTGGGTTCGAGTCCCACCTGGGGTGCTACTTTTCAGTGACAAGCCTTGAGGGAGACCTGAATCAACAGTCCCTGTATTCTTCATGAGGTGATAACAAACATGCAACTCCTCCTTGGATGTCAAAGATACAAACCTGAGCCATTGCCTGGCTGATACCAAGATGCGGATCAAATAGATGGCTGTCTAATTTAGATACAATAACAGAGGAATGAAAACAAGGCCATTAAGTTTCAACTGGATGCTCACTGGATAATTATAACTTGCCACACTTGACGCATTAAGGGTAAAAAAGTCCAAGTAAAAAATATATTCATCTTTAGAATGTCAAACCAAATCAGATATATCTGCTTTTGACTTACCAAGAACCATTCAGAAGCAATATTATATAGAATCTTCTTCAGATTTAGAATCCCTCCTCCAACAGCAAACTTCAGCTTCTTCCTATCACTTTTTTGGGTGGAAAACTTACAATTGACCAACAACAGCACAGGAGCTAGGCCTGAGACAACTGTTATCTCACATCTTTTTAACAATACCAACAACACCTGCTTGGACGACAATACAAACAGTATCACAGTTTCCTGAACAAGGGAAATGTGGCTCACACCCCTAACTTTTTACTTGGGGACACACACCTTTTTCAAAAGAATTTTTCTTCGGCAAAGTGCCTCCTTTCTTTTCAGGACATTCACCATTCTTCTTGCTTTCAAAAAACCACAGTGAATACAACATTTATCCAAGAAAAACAGTCCTTTTTCTGACTGAGAGTGAGACTGAGTGTGTGGCATATATCGAAGAAGGCATCACCATTTATGCCAGTGCATGAGGCTTTGTTTTACATTTCTGATTGTCTAAAATTCACACCCCAGGTGGGACTCGAACCCACAACCTCCGGATTAGAAGTCCGACGCGCTATCCATTGCGCCACTGGGCTGTTACATAACAATGCAGAATATGCAATTTTGCAGCCGTTTGTTAACAACATATTATTGCTCTTTGGCACCATCTGGTCCTCAATCAATTGTACTTTGAACAATACCACTATGTCAGAAGAGACAACAATTACCCTTCGCAGTCAATCAGCCCAGTGGCGCAATGGATAGCGCGTCGGACTTCTAATCCGGAGTTTAACATGCAACTCCTCCTTGGATGTCAAAGATACAAACCTGAGCCATTGCCTGGCTGATACCTAGATGCGGATCAAATAGATGGCTGTCTAATTTAGGATACAATAACAGAGGAATGAAAACAAGGCCATTAAGTTTCAACTGGATGCTCACTGGATAATTATAACTTGCCACACTTGACGCATTAAGGGTAAAAAAGTCCAAGTAAAAAATATATTCATCTTTAGAATGTCAAACCAAATCAGATATATCTGCTTTTGACTTACCAAGAACCATTCAGAAGCAATATTATATAGAATCTTCTTCAGATTTAGAATCCCACCTCCAACAGCAAACTTCAGCTTCTTCCTATCACTTTTTTGAGTGGAAAACTTACAATTGACCAACAACAGCACAGGAGCTAGGCCTGAGACAACTGTTATCTCACATTTTTTTAACAATACCAACAACACCTGCTTGGACGACAATACAAACAGTATCACAGTTTCCTGAACAAGGGAAATGTGGCTCACACCCCTAACTTTTTACTTGGGGACACACACCTTTTTCAAAAGAATTTTTCTTCGGCAAAGTGCCTCCTTTCTTTTCAGGACATTCACCATTCTTCTTGCTTTCAAAAAAACCACAGTGAATACAACATTTATCCAAGAAAAACAGTCCTTTTTCTGACTGAGAGTGAGACTGAGTGTGTGGCATATATCGAAGAAGGCATCACCATTTATGCCAGTGCATGAGGCTTTGTTTTACATTTCTGATTGTCTAAAATTCACACCCCAGGTGGGACTCGAACCAGAACCTCCGGATTAGAAGTCCGACGCGCTATCCATTGCGCCACTGGGGCTGTTACATAACAATGCAGAATATGCAATTTTGCAGCCGTTTGTTAACAACATATTATTGCTCTTTGGCACCATCTGGTCCTCAATCAATTGTACTTTGAACAATACCACTATGTCAGAAGAGACAACAATTACCCTTCGCAGTCAATCGGCCCAGTGGCGCAATGGATAGCGGTCGGACTTCTAATCCGGAGGTTGTGGGTTCGAGTCCCACCTGGGGTGCTACTTTTCAGTGACAAGCCTTGAGGGAGACCTGAATCAACAGTCCCTGTATTCTTTGTGAGGTGATAACAAACATGCAACTCCTCCTTGGATGTCAAAGATACAAACCTGAGCCATTGCCTGGCTGATACCAGATGCGGATCAAATAGATGGCTGTCTAATTTAGGATACAATAACAGAGGAATGAAAACAAGGCCATTAAGTTTCAACTGGATGCTCACTGGATAATTATAACTTGCCACACTTGACGCATTAAGGGTAAAAAAGTCCAAGTAAAAAATATATTCATCTTTAGAATGTCAAACCAAATCAGATATATCTGCTTTTGACTTACCAAGAACCATTCAGAAGCAATATTATATAGAATCTTCTTCAGATTTAGAATCCCACCTCCAACAGCAAACTTCAGCTTCTTCCTATCACTTTTTTGAGTGGAAAACTTACAATTGACCAACAACAGCACAGGAGCTAGGCCTGAGACAACTGTTATCTCACATCTTTTTAACAATACCAACAACACCTGCTTGGACGACAATACAAACAGTATCACAGTTTCCTGAACAAGGGAAATGTGGCTCACACCCCTAACTTTTTACTTGGGGACACACACCTTTTTCAAAAGAATTTTTCTTCGGCAAAGTGCCTCCTTTCTTTTCAGGACATTCACCATTCTTCTTGCTTTCAAAAAACCACAGTGAATACAACATTTATCCAAGAAAAACAGTCCTTTTTCTGACTGAGAGTGAGACTGAGTGTGTGGCATATATCGAAGAAGGCATCACCATTTATGCCAGTGCATGAGGCTTTGTTTTACATTTCTGATTGTCTAAAATTCACACCCAGGTGGGACTCGAACCACAACCTCCGGATTAGAAGTCCGACGCGCTATCCATTGCGCCACTGGGGCTGTTACATAACAATGCAGAATATGCAATTTTGCAGCCGTTTGTTAACAACATATTATTGCTCTTTGGCACCATCTGGTCCTCAATCAATTGTACTTTGAACAATACCACTATGTCAGAAGAGACAACAATTACCTTCGCAGTCAATCGGCCCCAGTGGCGCAATGGATAGCGCGTCGGACTTCTAATCCGGAGGTTGTGGGTTCGAGTCCCACCTGGGGTGCTACTTTTCAGTGACAAGCCTTGAGGGAGACCTGAATCAACAGTCCCTGTATTCTTCATGAGGTGATAACAAACATGCAACTCCTCCTTGGATGTCAAAGATACAAACCTGAGCCATTGCCTGGCTGATACCAAGATGCGGATCAAATAGATGGCTGTCTAATTTAGGATACAATAACAGAGGAATGAAAACAAGGCCATTAAGTTTCAACTGGATGCTCACTGGATAATTATAACTTGCCACACTTGACGCATTAAGGGTAAAAAAGTCCAAGTAAAAAATATATTCATCTTTAGAATGTCAAACCAAATCAGATATATCTGCTTTTGACTTACCAAGAACCATTCAGAAGCAATATTATATAGAATCTTCTTCAGATTTAGAATCCCACCTCCACAGCAAACTTCAGCTTCTTCCTATCACTTTTTTGAGTGGAAAACTTACAATTGACCAACAACAGCACAGGAGCTAGGCCTGAGACAACTGTTATCTCACATCTTTTTAACAATACCAACAACACCTGCTTGGACGACAATACAAACAGTATCACAGTTTCCTGAACAAGGGAAATGTGGCTCACACCCCTAACTTTTTACTTGGGGACACACACTTTTTCAAAAGAATTTTTCTTCGGCAAAGTGCCTCCTTTCTTTTCAGGACATTCACCATTCTTCTTGCTTTCAAAAAACCACAGTGAATACAACATTTATCCAAGAAAAACAGTCCTTTTTCTGACTGAGAGTGAGACTGAGTGTGTGGCATATATCGAAGAAGGCATCACCATTTATGCCAGTGCATGAGGCTTTGTTTTACATTTCTGATTGTCTAAAATTCACACCCCAGGTGGGACTCGAACCCACAACCTCCGGATTAGAAGTCCGACGCGCTATCCATTGCGCCACTGGGGCTGTTACATAACAATGCAGAATATGCAATTTTGCAGCGTTTGTTAACAACATATTATTGCTCTTTGGCACCATCTGGTCCTCAATCAATTGTACTTTGAACAATACCACTATGTCAGAAGAGACAACAATTACCCTTCGCAGTCAATCGGCCCCAGTGGCGCAATGGATAGCGCGTCGGACTTCTAATCCGGAGGTTGTGGGTTCGAGTCCCACCTGGGGTGCTACTTTTCAGTGACAAGCCTTGAGGGAGACCTGAATCAACAGTCCCTGTATTCTTTATGAGGTGATAACAAACATGCAACTCTCCTTGGATGTCAAAGATACAAACCTGAGCCATTGCCTGGCTGATACCAAGATGCGGATCAAATAGATGGCTGTCTAATTTAGGATACAATAACAGAGGAATGAAAAACAAGGCATTAGGTTTCAACTGGATGCTCACTGGATAATTATAACTTGCCACACTTGACGCATTTTAGGGTAAAAAAGTCAGTGCATGAGGCTTTGTTTTACAATTCTGATTGTCTAAATTCACACCCAGTGGGACTCGAACCACAACCTCCGGATTAGAAGTCCGACGCGTATCCTTGCGCCACTGGGGCTGTTACATAACAATGCAGAATATGCAATTTTGCAGCCGTTTGTTAACAACATATTATTGCTCTTTGGCCCCATCTGGTCCTCAATCAATTGTACTTTGAACAATACCACTATGTCAGGGAAAAAAAATAAAAAAGAGACAACAATTACCCTTCGCAGTCAATCAGCCCAGTGGCGCAATGGATAGCGCGTCGGACTTCTAATCCGGAGAGGTTTAACATGCAACTCCTCCTTGGATGTCAAAGATACAAACCTGAGCCATTGCCTGGCTGATACCAAGATGCGGATCAAATAGATGGCTGTCTAATGTAGGATACAATAACAGAGGAATGAAAACAAGGCCATTAAGTTTCAACTGGATGCTCACTGGATAATTATAACTTGCCACACTTGACGCATTTTAGGGTAAAAAAGTCCAAGTAAAAAATATATTCATCTTTAGAATGTCAAAAAAATCAGATATATCTGCTTTTGACTTACCAAGAACCATTCAGAAGCAATATTATATAGAATCTTCTTCAGATTTAGAATCCCACTCCAACAGCAAACTTCAGCTTCTTCCTTACACTTTTTTGAGTGGAAAACTTACAATTGACCAACAACAGCACAGGAGCTAGGCCTGAGACAACTGTTTCTCACATCTTTATCTTTTTAACAATACCAACAACACCTGCTTGGACGACAATACAAACAGTATCACAGTTTCCTGAACAAGGGAAATGTGGCTCACACCCCTAACTTTTTACTTGGGGACACACACCTTTTTCAAAAGAATTTTTCTTCGGCAAAGTGCCTCCTTTCTTTTCAGGACATTCACCATTCTTCTTGCTTTCAAAAAACCACAGTGAATACAACATTTATCCAAGAAAAACAGTCCTTTTTCTGACTGAGAGTGAGACTGAGTGTGTGGCATATATCGAAGAAGGCATCACCATTTATGCCAGTGCATGAGGCTTTGTTTTACATTTCTGATTGTCTAAAATTCACACCCCAGGTGGGACTCGAACCCACAACCTCCGGATTAGAAGTCCGACGCGCTATCCATTGCGCCACTGGGGCTGTTACATAACAATGCAGAATATGCAATTTTGCAGCCGTTTGTTAACAACATATTATTGCTCTTTGGCACCATCTGGTCCTCAATCAATTGTACTTTGAACAATACCACTATGTCAGAAGAGACAACAATTACCCTTCGCAGTCAATCAGCCCCAGTGGCGCAATGGATAGCGCGTCGGACTTCTAATCCGGAGGTTGTGGGTTCGAGTCCCACCTGGGGTGCTACTTTTCAGTGACAAGCCTTGAGGGAGACCTGAATCAACAGTCCCTGTATTCTTCATGAGGTGATAACAAACATGCAACTCCTCCTTGGATGTCAAAGATACAAACCTGAGCCATTGCCTGGCTGATACCAAGATGCGGATCAAATAGATGGCTGTCTAATTTAGGATACAATAACAGAGGAATGAAAAACAAGGCCATTAAGTTTCAACTGGATGCTCACTGGATAATTATAACTTGCCACACTTGACGCATTTAAGGGTAAAAAAGTCCAAGTAAAAAATATATTCATCTTTAGAATGTCAAACCAAATCAGATATATCTGCTTTTGACTTACCAAGAACCATTCAGAAGCAATATTATATAGAATCTTCTTCAGATTTAGAATCCCTCCTCCAACAGCAAACTTCAGCTTCTTCCTATCACTTTTTTGAGTGGAAAACTTACAATTGACCAACAACAGCACAGGAGCTAGGCCTGAGACAACTGTTATCTCACATCTTTTTAACAATACCAACAACACCTGCTTGGACGACAATACAAACAGTATCACAGTTTCCTGAACAAGGGAAATGTGGCTCACACCCCTAACTTTTTACTTGGGGACACACACCTTTTTCAAAAGAATTTTTCTTCGGCAAAGTGCCTCCTTTCTTTTCAGGACATTCACCATTCTTCTTGCTTTCAAAAAACCACAGTGAATACAACATTTATCCAAGAAAAACAGTCCTTTTTCTGACTGAGAGTGAGACTGAGTGTGTGGCATATATCGAAGAAGGCATCACCATTTATGCCAGTGCATGAGGCTTTGTTTTACATTCTGATTGTCTAAAATTCACACCCCAGGTGGGACTCGAACCCACAACCTCCGGATTAGAAGTCCGACGCGCTATCCATTGCGCCACTGGGGCTGTTACATAACAATGCAGAATATGCAATTTTGCAGCCGTTTGTTAACAACATATTATTGCTCTTTGGCACCATCTGGTCCTCAATCAATTGTACTTTGAACAATACCACTATGTCAGAAGAGACAACAATTACCCTTCGCAGTCAAAATCCCCAGTGGCGCAATGGATAGCGCGTCGGACTTCTAATCCGGAGGTTGTGGGTTCGAGTCCCACCTGGGGTGCTACTTTTCAGTGACAAGCCTTGAGGGAGACCTGAATCAACAGTCCCTGTATTCTTCATGAGGTGATAACAAACATGCAACTCCTCCTTGGATGTCAAAGATACAAACCTGAGCCATTGCCTGGCTGATACCAAGATGCGGATCAAATAGATGGCTGTCTAATTTAGGATACAATAACAGAGGAATGAAAACAAGGCCATTAAGTTTCAACTGGATGCTCACTGGATAATTATAACTTGCCACACTTGACGCATTAAGGGTAAAAAAGTCCAAGTAAAAAATATATTCATCTTTAGAATGTCAAACCAAATCAGATATATCTGCTTTTGACTTACCAAGAACCATTCAGAAGCAATATTATATAGAATCTTCTTCAGATTTAGAATCCCTCCTCCAACAGCAAACTTCAGCTTCTTCCTATCACTTTTTTGAGTGGAAAACTTACAATTGACCAACAACAGCACAGGAGCTAGGCCTGAGACAACTGTTATCTCACATCTTTTTAACAATACCAACAACACCTGCTTGGACGACAATACAAACAGTATCACAGTTTCCTGAACAAGGGAAATGTGGCTCACACCCCTAACTTTTTACTTGGGGACACACACCTTTTTCAAAAGAATTTTTCTTCGGCAAAGTGCCTCCTTTCTTTTCAGGACATTCACCATTCTTCTTGCTTTCAAAAAACCACAGTGAATACAACATTTATCCAAGAAAAACAGTCCTTTTTCTGACTGAGAGTGAGACTGAGTGTGTGGCATATATCGAAGAAGGCATCACCATTTATGCCAGTGCATGAGGCTTTGTTTTACATTTCTGATTGTCTAAAATTCACACCCAGGTGGGACTCGAACCCACACCTCCGGATTAGAAGTCCGACGCGCTATCCATTGCGCCACTGGGGCTGTTACATAACAATGCAGAATATGCAATTTTGCAGCCGTTTGTTAACAACATATTATTGCTCTTTGGCACCATCTGGTCCTCAATCAATTGTACTTTGAACAATACCACTATGTCAGAAGAGACAACAATTACCCTTCGCAGTCAATCGGCCCAGTGGCGCAATGGATAGCGCGTCGGACTTCTAATCCGGAGGTTGTGGGTTCGAGTCCCACCTGGGGTGCTACTTTTCAGTGACAAGCCTTGAGGGAGACCTGAATCAACAGTCCCTGTATTCTTCATGAGGTGATAACAAACATGCAACTCTCCTTGGATGTCAAAGATACAAACCTGAGCCTTGCCTGGCTGATACCAAGATGCAGATCAAATGGATGGCTGTCTAATTTAGGATACAATAAACAGAGGAATGAAAACAAGGCCATTAAGTTTCAACTGGATGCTCACTGGATAATTATAACTTGCCACACTTGACGCATTTTAGGTTAAAAAAAATCAGTGCATGAGGCTTTGTTTTTCAATTTGATTGTCTAAAATTCACACCCCAGGTGGGACTCGAACCCACAACCTCCGGATTAGAAGTTTTTTTTTTTTTTTCCACGGCATCCATTGCGCCACTGGGGCTGTTACATAACAATGCTGAATATGCAATTTTGCAGCCGTTGTTAACAACAAACTTTTTATTGCTCTTTGGCACCATCTGGTCCTCAATCAATTGTACTTTGAACAATACCACTATGTCAGAAGAGAACAACAATTACCCTTCGCAGTCCATCAGCCACGGTGGCGCAATGGAAGCGCGTCGGGACTTCTAATCGGAGGTTTTAACATGCAACTCCTCCTTGGATGTCAAAGATACAAACCTGAGCCATTGCCTGGCTGATACCAGATGCGGATCAAATGGATGGCTGTCTAATTTAGGATACAATAACAGAGGAATGAAAACAAGGCCATTAAGTTTCAACTGGATGCTCACTGGATAATTATAACTTGCCACACTTGACGCATTTTAGGGTAAAAAGTCAAGTAAAAAATATATTCATCTTTAGAATGTCAAACCAAATCAGATATATCTGCTTTTGACTTACCAAGAACCATTCAGAAGCAATATTATATAGAATCTTCTTCAGATTTAGAATCTCCTCCAACAGCAAACTTCAGCTTCTTCCTATCACTTTTTTTGAGTGGAAAACTTACAATTGACCAAAAACAGCACAGGAGCTAGGCCTGAGACAACTGTTATCTCACATCTTTTTAACAATACAACAACACCTGCTTGGACGACAATACAAACAGTATCACAGTTTCCTGAACAAGGGAAATGTGGCTCACACCCCTAACTTTTTACTTGGGGACACACACCTTTTTCAAAAGAATTTTTCTTCGGCAAAGTGCCTCCTTTCTTTTCAGGACATTCACCATTCTTCTTGCTTTCAAAAAACCACAGTGAATACAACATTTATCCAGAAAAACAGTCCTTTTTCTGACTGAGAGTGAGACTGAGTGTGTGGCATATATCGAAGAAGGCATCACCATTTATGCCAGTGCATGAGGCTTTGTTTTACATTTCTGATTGTCTAAAATTCACACCCAGGTGGGACTCGAACCCACAACCTCCGGATTAGAAGTCCGACGCGCTATCCATTGCGCCACTGGGGCTGTTACATAACAATGCAGAATATGCAATTTTGCGGCGTTTGTTAACAACATATTATTGCTCTTTGGCACCATCTGGTCCTCAATCAATTGTACTTTGAACAATACCACTATGTCAGAAGAGACAACAATTACCCTTCGCAGTCAATCAGCCCCAGTGGCGCAATGGATAGCGCGTCGGACTTCTAATCCGGAGGTTGTGGGTTCGAGTCCCACCTGGGGTGCTACTTTTCAGTGACAAGCCTTGAGGGAGACCTGAATCAACAGTCCCTGTATTCTTCATGAGGTGATAACAAACATGCAACTCCTCCTTGGATGTCAAAGATACAAACCTGAGCCATTGCCTGGCTGATACCAAGATGCGGATCAAATGGATGGCTGTCTAATTTAGGATACAATAACAGAGGAATGAAAAAAGGCCATTAAGTTTCAACTGGGATGCTCACTGGATAATTATAAATTGCCACACTTGACGCATTTTAGGGTAAAAAAGTCCAAGTAAAAAATATATTCATCTTTAGAATGTCAAACCAAATCAGATATATCTGCTTTTGACTTACCAAGAACCATTCAGAAGCAATATTATATAGAATCTTCTTCAGATTTAGAATCCCTCCTCCAACAGCAAACTTCAGCTTCTTCCTATCACTTTTTTGAGTGGAAAACTTACAATTGACCAACAACAGCACAGGAGCTAGGCCTGAGACAACTGTTATCTCACATCTTTTTAACAATACCAACAACACCTGCTTGGACGACAATACAAACAGTATCACAGTTTCCTGAACAAGGGAAATGTGGCTCACACCCCTAACTTTTTACTTGGGGACACACACCTTTTTCAAAAGAATTTTTCTTCGGCAAAGTGCCTCCTTTCTTTTCAGGACATTCACCATTCTTCTTGCTTTCAAAAAACCACAGTGAATACAACATTTATCCAAGAAAAACAGTCCTTTTTCTGACTGAGAGTGAGACTGAGTGTGTGGCATATATCGAAGAAGGCATCACCATTTATGCCAGTGCATGAGGCTTTGTTTTACATTTCTGATTGTCTAAAATTCACACCCCAGGTGGGACTCGAACCCACAACCTCCGGATTAGAAGTCCGACGCGCTATCCATTGCGCCACTGGGGCTGTTACATAACAATGCAGAATATGCAATTTTGCGGCCGTTTGTTAACAACATATTATTGCTCTTTGGCACCATCTGGTCCTCAATCAATTGTACTTTGAACAATACCACTATGTCAGAAGAGACAACAATTACCCTTCGCAGTCAATCAGCCCCAGTGGCGCAATGGATAGCGCGTCGGACTTCTAATCCGGAGGTTGTGGGTTCGAGTCCCACCTGGGGTGCTACTTTTCAGTGACAAGCCTTGAGGGAGACCTGAATCAACAGTCCCTGTATTCTTCATGAGGTGATAACAAACATGCAACTCCTCCTTGGGATGTCAAAAGATACAAACCTGAGCCATTGCCTGGCTGATACCAAGATGCGGATCAAATAGATGGCTGTCTAATTTAGGATACAATAACAGAGGAATGAAAACAAGGCCATTAAGTTTCAACTGGATGCTCACTGGATAATTATAACTTGCCACACTTGACGCATTAAGGGTAAAAAAGTCCAAGTAAAAAATATATTCATCTTTAGAATGTCAAACCAAATCAGATATATCTGCTTTTGACTTACCAAGAACCATTCAGAAGCAATATTATATAGAATCTTCTTCAGATTTAGAATCCCTCCTCCAACAGCAAACTTCAGCTTCTTCCTATCACTTTTTTGAGTGGAAAACTTACAATTGACCAACAACAGCACAGGAGCTAGGCCTGAGACAACTGTTATCTCACATCTTTTTAACAATACCAACAACACCTGCTTGGACGACAATACAAACAGTATCACAGTTTCCTGAACAAGGGAAATGTGGCTCACACCCCTAACTTTTTACTTGGGGACACACACCTTTTTCAAAAGAATTTTTCTTCGGCAAAGTGCCTCCTTTCTTTTCAGGACATTCACCATTCTTCTTGCTTTCAAAAAACCACAGTGAATACAACATTTATCCAAGAAAACAGTCCTTTTTCTGACTGAGAGTGAGACTGAGTGTGTGGCATATATCGAAGAAGGCATCACCATTTATGCCAGTGCATGAGGCTTTGTTTTACATTTCTGATTGTCTAAAATTCACACCCCAGGTGGGACTCGAACCCACAACCTCCGGATTAGAAGTCCGACGCGCTATCCATTGCGCCACTGGGGCTGTTACATAACAATGCAGAATATGCAATTTTGCAGCCGTTTGTTAACAACATATTATTGCTCTTTGGCACCATCTGGTCCTCAATCAATTGTACTTTGAACAATACCACTATGTCAGAAGAGACAACAATTACCCTTCGCAGTCAATCAGCCCCAGTGGCGCAATGGATAGCGCGTCGGACTTCTAATCCGGAGGTTGTGGGTTCGAGTCCCACCTGGGGTGCTACTTTTCAGTGACAAGCCTTGAGGGAGACCTGAATCAACAGTCCCTGTATTCTTCATGAGGTGATAACAAACATGCAACTCCTCCTTGGATGTCAAAGATACAAACCTGAGCCATTGCCTGGCTGATACCAAGATGCGGATCAAATGGATGGCTGTCTAATTTAGGATACAATAACAGAGGAATGAAAACAAGGCCATTAAGTTTCAACTGGATGCTCACTGGATAATTATAACTTGCCACACTTGACGCATTTAAGGGTAAAAAAATCCAAGTAAAAAATATATTCATCTTTAGAATGTCAAACCAAATCAGATATATCTGCTTTTGACTTACCAAGAACCATTCAGAAGCAATATTATATAGAATCTTCTTCAGATTTAGAATCCCTCCTCCAACAGCAAACTTCAGCTTCTTCCTATCACTTTTTTGAGTGGAAAACTTACAATTGACCAACAACAGCACAGGAGCTAGGCCTGAGACAACTGTTATCTCACATCTTTTTAACAATACCAACAACACCTGCTTGGACGACAATACAAACAGTATCACAGTTTCCTGAACAAGGGAAATGTGGCTCACACCCCTAACTTTTTACTTGGGGACACACACCTTTTTCAAAAGAATTTTTCTTCGGCAAAGTGCCTTCTTTCTTTTCAGGACATTCACCATTCTTCTTGCTTTCAAAAAACCACAGTGAATACAACATTTATCCAAGAAAAACAGTCCTATTTCTGACTGAGAGTGAGACTGAGTGTGTGGTATATATCGAAGAAGGCATCACCATTTATGCCAGTGCATGAAGCTTTGTTTTACATTTCTGATTGTCTAAAATTCACACCCCAGGTGGGACTCGAACCCCATAAAAGACCTTCAGCGGAGCAGGCGCGCACCTAAGCCACTTGGCCACCAGCTGCTATAGATAGCTAGCTACCTGGCCGGCTAGATAGGCCTAGACAGATAGTGAACGGATCAGCTTTCTTTTGACAAAGCTTCCATATTTTGAAGTTTAGGTCAAATTTTTATCAAACTTCATGTGATTTAAATAGGCCTAGACCTACAGAATCAAAGAGACGGCACTGTACTAGATTAATTTCATCAGAAAGAGTTCTCTTTTTCTGGGCAACAGAGTTGGTCTGTGGGTTCAACTTGGTTGCCACCTTTATAAAATTTAAAGGCCTACCAGTCTCAAGCACTCCAGCAAATATCCAGTATAGATTCGCTGGGTGGTCTCAACTCTCAAGTAGTACTAGGCCTACAGAGTCATAAGTCCTAAAAAAAAATTGTAAAGTAAGCATAGCAAGGCTATCTATTACAGCCAGGAAATCTGAAATGCAAAAAGAGTGGACTGCTGCACTGTGAAAATGGCACTTTAAATTGCGTGTCATCATGTTAATGATTTGTCATGATCATACCTGAGACTTTCAATGTTACTTTGATTTAAAGAGACTAGTCCTGCTTGTTGGTGACAACAAACGAAAGGATTATGCATCTGACTTTCTACTCTGAAATGAGTTCAACTGTTATGACAACCACATGGCCTTCTCTTGATCATGATTTATCAAACAGCCTCTATGTTTCCCATGTTAACTATTTCTACTGGTATGGTTGGATCCAATGGTAAAATGGATGGACCACTCATGAATGCAGTTTGAGATTGAACTCCAGTAACTCATATCAACCATCATTTACCATTGGATCCAACCATACTGCAGAAATATTTATAAGCAAGGGAGATAAGATGCCCAGCACAGCCTGGCAGTCTGAAGCTAACTCGCGGCAGGTGGCTCCACCAGTGCTCTGCCTGGCATTGTATTGACCCATGCGTGGCAGCCAGCAGTTCCATGCTGCAAACAGAGTTCGCTTGGCTGCAAGCAATATAACAGGGTGGATTTTGTCCCCTATTTCTTATCAGATTAGATCATCTGGAATGAGATACACATTTTAAAGGCCAGCAGAAGGTGGCCA
Source organism: Platynereis dumerilii (assembly GCA_026936325.1). Classification (NCBI taxonomy): domain Eukaryota; kingdom Metazoa; phylum Annelida; class Polychaeta; order Phyllodocida; family Nereididae; genus Platynereis; species Platynereis dumerilii. The sequence goes on from JAPTHN010000007.1 coordinate 2,943,566, forward strand.
AGCAGAGACGGCCATCAGGCAGGCAGGGGACGGAGCGTCATCTTCATCAGGAGCAGAAAGAGAGGGAAGCAAACGTTGGCTTTGCCTTTGGATTGGAACTGCATCCTTGCTGCTGCTTCAAAACATCACTGCTCCGCCGCTTGACTACAGTTCACCACTGCTATTGTTAGTCTGAGGATAAATTAACCCTGCAAAATGCCTGTAAAGCCCAATGCCATCTACGACTTCGTGCCGCGTCCTGTGCCGGCGACGCAGAAGGTCCAGAACGTCATGACGCGGCCGACGACGGTGGGAGCATTGGGGGCCGCCGTGGCCCTTTCTCCCCGAGTGGCCAACGCTGCCTCCCTGGGTCTTGTGCCCCCGGAGCTGATGGATCGCCTGCCTGGGAAGGTGGTGGCAGCCGCCCTCGGGTTTGCCCTTGGCTGGGGGGCCACTAAAAGTCTGGAGTGGCTCAGGTGGGAACTCTACAGGAAACTCATTGCCAACCAATTCTGGATTCGCAACCCAAAATCTTCAAGGACCAAGGTAGGCCTCTAATTATCTCTCCTCTTTTTCTGTCTATCTATAGCCTGTAGGCCTATAGTAGCTTATAGGCCATTTCAATTGATCTTTATAAAATTTTAAAGGCCACACTGAACAGCTTTATAAAAGGTCATATTATAAAGCTCATTTTTAGCAACACTTATTTTTAGCCTGCTTTATAGAGTGGGAATATTAACGCTGGTAGGCATGCTTATGGTAGGGCTTTGCATCTGAGTCGCCTGACATGCCTAGATCTATTAGGCCTACATTATATGATTATTTAAAGAATAGGCCTACTGATTAAAGTTTTAGTCAATGGACCGACACAGTATAGACATGCAAATAAAGGCAACTGATCATTGCCTATTTAGGCCTAATCCAAAATCTCGACAAATGCAAATTGAGCCACTATAAATTTTCATATGAAGACCGATGTCTGGAGTTTATAAAGTTACAATGGAAATGGTCCCCTGACCACTTTAAGCATATTTACTGCACTTCGCAGGTTTCGTGTAGATTTTTAGGCTAAGTTGGTGTCTTTTTCCAGATGGTCATTTATCATTTTATGGCCCGTGATTCTATTTGCCCACTGGTCTGAATATGCCCAATTATGCCTAGGCGCAATGTCTATGGACCTTATTACCTCCAGCTCTGAATAGGTCCGATATTTTCACCTTTAAACTAGTTCTAGGTTACCCAGGCTGTAATATTGTTATGTAATGCAGCACGTTTGCTTTTATGTACTTGAGTGAATTGGAAAAGTGGTCACCTGAGCTCTATTATAGAGACCCCAAAATTCAATTTCCTTTGATGCACCCAAGCATGAATTTAATTCACCTATCACCGGTGTGGGGTTTTGCTTCACTGTAGGTAAATGCTTTAAAGTATTAAAATGTCAATTTGTTAAATCAAATTTTTAGAAAAAGTCAAACTACATGTTAATTATGATAGGCCTATAAATCTATAATTATGATTTTCTCAACTGTCACTGAACTGGATAACTTTCATGTGCTTGTTTGTTTTTGTTGGGAGCTCACGTCAAGAAGAATTCAACTGCAGCTTAGTTATGTCAAAATCCTCAAAATTACTTTTGGTGATTCCGTGAATGTCTTAAAAGAATAGTTTGCAAATTAAGCATAATAGACCTTGTGTAAGTAATTGCAACCTAGACTGAAAAATATCTGTCCTCAAGCAGCCGCTTCGTTTTGAGTCTGATTTCGTCTAATCGCTACCATCCCAAATGAATTGTCCCACTACCATCCCAAATGAAATGTCACACTGCCATCCTAAATGAAGTGTCACACTACCATCCCAAATGAAATTCCACGCTACCATCCCAAATGGAGTGCCACACTACCATCCCAAATGGAATTCCACGCTACCATCCCAAATGGAGTGCCACACTACCATCCCAAATGGAGTGCCACACTACCATCCCAAATGAAATGTCTGACTACCATCCTGAATGAAATGCCACACTACCATCCCAAATGGAATGCCAAACTACCATCCCAAATGAAATCTCACACTACCATCCCAAATGAAATGCCACAACACCATCCCAAATGAAATGTCACACTGCCATCCCAAATGAAATGCCACACCACCATCCCAAATGAAAAGTCACACTACCATCCCAAATGGAATTCCACGCTACCATCCCAAATGGAGTGCCACACTACCATCCCAAATGGAATTCCACGCTACCATCCCAAATGAAATGCCACACTACCATCCCAAATGGAATGTCACGCTACCATCCCAAATGGAATGTCACTACCATCCCAAATGGAATGTCACTACCATCCCAAATGGAATGTGACTAGGGCTGAAAGGGTTACAGATTTTTGTAACCGATTACTCGACTCCCTTTAACCGAACCGTAACCGGTTAATCGTTGAGTATATAATGCCTAATCCAGTTTGGGGTACAGAGCTATCACAGACCCTCCAGCAGCCTACATACCACTCCCCCTCATATTCCCATGGCTTCACATGGTACCCCCCCCCCCCGCCCTTCCTTTCCACTCTCCAGATTTATAAAGTGAAAGTACAGAAAAGTAAAAAAAGAACAGGATTTTGTGATAAATGCCAGCTGTTGGTCTACATCAAGAAGGACCAAGTCTCACAATTTATGTCTGGTGACATATGATGACAGCTTGGGTCATGCTTAAAACACCCCTTTTAGTAGAAAACATATGGGTGACGATTAATCGCTTATTAAAATTTCTATTCGAATAGTGCTGTAACCTAACCGTGGTCGGTTAACCGAGTAATCGTTTCAGCCCTAAATGTCACACTACCATCCCAAATGGAATGCCACACTACCATCCCAAATGGAATGTCACACTACCATCCCAAATGAAATGCCACACTACCATCCCAAATGGAATGCCACACTACCATCCCAAATGAAATGCCACACTACCATCCCAAATGAAATGCCACACTACCATCCCAAATGAAATGCCACACTACCATCCCAAATGAAATGCCACACTACAATCCCAAATGAAATGTCACACTACCATCCCAAATGAAATGCTACACTACCATCCCAAATGAAATGTCACACTACCATCCCAAATGAAATGCCACACTACCATCCCAAATGAAATCTCACACTACTACCATCCCAAATGGAGTGCCACACTGCCATCCCAAATGAAATGCCACACTACCATCCAATATGGACTGTCACACTATCATCCCAAATGGAATGCCACACTACCATCCCAAATTGAGTGCCACACTACCATCCCAAATGAAATGCCACACTACCATCCCAAATGAAATGCCACACTACCATCCCAAATGAAATGCCACACTACCATCCCAAATGAAATGTCACACTACCATCCCAAATGAAATGCCACACAACCATCCCAAATGAAATGTCACACTACCATCCCAAATGAAATGCCACGCTACCATCCCAAATGGAATTCCATGCTAGCATCCCAAACGGAGGGTCACACTACCATCCCAAATTAAATGTCACACTATTAATCCCAAATGGAATGCCACACTACCATCCCAAATGGAATTCCACGCTACCATCCAAAATGGAGTGCCACACTACCTTCCCAAATGGAATGCCACACTACCATCCCAATGGAGTGCCACACTACCATCCCTAATGAAATGCCACACTACCACCATCCCAAATGGACTGTCACACTACCATCCCAAATTGAGTGCCACACTACCATCCCAAATGAAATGCCACACTACCATCCCAAATGGAGTGCCACACTACCATCCCAAATGGAATTCCACGCTACCATCCAAAATGGAGTGCCACACTACCATCCTAAATGAAATGCCACACTACCATCCCAAATGAAATGCCACGCTACCATCCCAAATGGAATTCCACGCTACCATCCCAAATGGAGTGCCACACTACCATCCCAAGTGAAATGCCACACTGCCATCCCAAATGAAATGCCACACTACCATCCCAAATGGAATTCTACACCACCATCCCAAATGGAATTCCACGCTACCATCCCAAATGGAATTCCATGCTACCATCCCAAATGGAGTGCCACACTACCATCCCAAATGGAATTCCACTCTACCATCCCAAATGGAGTGCCACACTAACATCCCAAATGGAATTCCATGCTACCATCCCAAATGGAGTGCCACACTACCATCCCAAATGGAATGCCACACTACCATCCCAAATGGAGTGCCACACTACCATTCCAAATGGAATGCCACACTACCATTCCCAAATGGAATTCCACGCTACCGTCCAAAATTGAGTGCCACACTACCATCCCAAATGAAATGCCACACTACCATCCCAAATGGAATGCCACTCTACCATCCCAAATGGAATGCCACACTACCACCCCAAAAGGAATGTCACACTACCATCCCAAATGGAATGCCACATTACCATCCCAAATGAAATGCCACACTACCCTCCCAAATGGAATGCCACATTCCATCCCAAATGGAATGCCACACTACATCCCAAGTGGAATGCCACACTACCATCCCAAATGGACTGTCACACTACCATCCCGAGTCAAAAGTCACACTACCATGATTAGTACTATCCCAAATGAAATATCGCACTAACGGTCAAAATTGAATTTCACACTACTCTCCCATATATATAAATTAAATACAGCTCTTCTTTCCAAAGTAAAATGTCCCACTGCCATATTCCGAATTAATTGACACTCTATCATCGTGAAGGGAATGTTTACAAACAAAATAGTTTCACCATAAAAGTGATTCATACGTAAGTTGGAAATTGCAACATCAGCTTGAATGCATTGTTTTTATTTTGGTCAACCACTTATTTATGTCCTATTCATTCACTCCCATTGCCCTGTACTACATGCAATACTTAAACATGCATCCACTTAAAGGAGTTTGTAGATCTATATTAAGAATGGTCCACCTGTTCAACTCAATGAATTATGTGAGATGCTATGTATACATACTGCATGTATGTGTAAAGTGAAGTTTTAGGAGTTTATTTACTTGGGCTTGGGACAACATAATTATGCTCTTAAGCTCAATAGCATGGTGTTATTTTGCTTATTATCTGCTGCTTGATGATGAACAAACTAGTTATCTATTGACTAAATGTAACTAATGCTGCACAGATATTCAAGTAAAAATAGGAATAACTTCAATATTTTTTAAATCTTGGGAGTTGCAGTTGTGTAGTTATTCCTTCCAGCTGGAATGCAGATTGGATCAATGGGTTGATTGGGTTTTCCTGGCTGTTACCTGGAATTCTTCACTCTCTTGGTTGCTTATCGCTGCTCTGGTTGCCTGCCAATTATTGATTTGATGTTGTTTAGTTGGCAGCATCTGGCCTCCTGGCTGTACTTCATTTTGAATACACATGGTGTTCATGAAAGTGTGAATTCAGTGCACCTTTCGATTTTGTCCAGACTTATTGACCTCAATGAACTGCAGGACGTTTTAATGAATCATAATTTATGTAGTCCAGTTGATGAAGCATCTGCCTGCTGAGCTGCTCCTAAGTGGTCCCGTGTATTGGGGAATGGTAGCTCAGTGGTAGCGTGCTCAGCTGCCAATCGTTGGATCCCAGGTTTGAATCCAGCTCTCCCTGAGTCACCTGGACCAATGTTGAACGGCTGTTTCAATCATCCTTCGCCTCGTTCATTCAGTGCAAGAGATAGGTCCGTCCTACCGATGCCATTTATGATAAAGATGCTGTGTGATTACATGATAGACATGTTGGATCCTGCTCTTTTTCTTTGAATTAATTTGATATCACTTGTGAGTAGGTAATAGGTATGGTTCCCTAATTACAATGCTCCTTACACTATCTTGTAGTAAAACCATGGTCAATGTTGGTCACTATAGTCATTTAAGATTCTTGAGTGGAAAGTCATTTGAGCGACCCTGGAAATAGATCCTTGCAAGTCTTTTGACCCGCTAACATTTTACAGGACACCTCTGAAAAGGCCTATGTGTCAGACTGTGTGCACATGGTGAATGTTTGCAGTTATTTAGAAGAACTGGCAACTGGTTTTTGTGTGTTGGCCCATTCAGCTAATGATAGGATTTGTTTTGTATTTTCATGTTTGCTGAGGCTCACAGAGCTGAATTTAAGTACAGCTTAATTAAGGACCTTGTCAAGTTAGCAATGCAATGTAGATCTATTGACTGTTCTTTCATGTTGTGAGAGCTTAGCAGGCCCCATTTAACCTCATAATTCCCAAATGGAGGTCCCATTGTGGAGTTCAAGGAGTAATGAAATATTATGAGGTTTTAAAATTTTTATAGGGACAATAGGGAATTGCTGGATATTGAAACTATAATCAGGGATTTTGTGGGATTGATCTGACTAATTGGGGATAATGGGATATGTGTGGACTTTTGGAAACTGTCAGGGAAATAATTGGGATATTCAGGACTTGTGGGAATTAGAAGTTCCGATTTAAGCCACCAGTGTGAAATGATAAGGGGCCAACCAGATGATAGTTGGGGGGGGGGGCTATGGACTTTAACTGCGGGACAAACTTTTTTGTGCGGCACATCGACAAATAATTTTTTCGCATGCTCACTCGCGACAAACTTTTTAATCTGAATTTTAACATTACTGTACCCTAGGTACAGTTGGAAACAATTTTTTTTTCCATGCGTTGAAAAAAATTTTTTTTTCTGTGTTTTTTTTCACCAAATATTTTTTTTTCACCAAATGTCCATAGCCCCCCCCCCCAAAGATCATCTGGTCGGCCCCTAACATACACTTTTTCAGATCTGTGTGCAATGATCGTTGTCTCTGACAAAAACAACACCCAATCGGTGCATCACAGTTTGTCTGTTTGTTTGTTTTAGTTAACAGAATAGATTTCTTGACAATTAAAGGATTGATCCACAACTATACAGAGCACTTAAATATCACCTTAAATGATATTTTGCAATCAGTTGTTCTGACTGCATTGCAACAGGATTCTAATGCTGTGGCCAGGTTGCATTCACCAGAAATGTTAAGGTACTTTTTCTTGTTTATTTAAATGTAGCAGATTGGTGATATACTGAAAGACAGGCACATGATAGGCTACTAACAAAGCAAATGATTATATTGACCAAAAAAAAATTAATTCAATGAGTGCTTCTATATATCAAAAGGTTATTTCAAAGTCAAAAGGTTATATAATTTAATTATATAATTTAATTATGGTTTACTATTTTTGTTAGCCTTTTAAAAACCTTTTGTAACACTCTTACTGCATGCTGGGCCATTGATGACAATGATAAAAAACAGGATGTGCAGCAGCAAACCTTCAGCATTTAGCTGTGACACTGCCAACAGCTGAAAAAATTTGCATGTCTTTTGAAATAATTTCAATACATTCATGACTGTTTAAATTTACGATTCATGCTATTGTTGTAATTTTATATCAGTTTCAATCCTATAAACTTTTTTCAGGAAACTTGCTAGCCTCTGTATTTTTATCATCGTCAATGCATATTGCAAATGGGTATTGTAGTTTCTTTTGGTGGTCGCTGGAACAGAGGCGTCCCACTTGGTGGTTTAATTTATATGGTACTACTTCAGTTCCTTTTAAAACATTGGAAGAATAAAAATAAGCTGTTTTCAATACCGGAGCAGATCTAAAAAAGAAAAAAAGGTTTACCTTTGATGATGAAATTTGCTAATGTTGCTGTTTCTTAAATACCGAAGATAAGCTTTTGTGGGACATATTTTTAAAAGAAGTCATAAGTTTGGAAAAATACAAGAAATTATTCTGTGACACACCAGAATTGTCATTTTTGGAGTTAGACAGGTATTAAACCTCGTAAACAAAAAGGTCACTTTTTTCCAAGTCAGCAATTTTTCTGAAAGCGACTGACTCTCAGCTGAATATGCACAATAACTTTGCAAGCAATCCATTAATATAGAATATGGACGGAAAAGAAACAGGTCTATAGTTGCAGAAGAGGCCCCATAGGACAGGCCTAATGTTTTCTTTTGTGGGTGTCTGTTCTTCCATCTGTTTGTCTGTCTGTCACTCTAGCTGTCCAGCTGTATGAGCTAATGAAACACTGTAGTCTTGCAATCACCACCACAACAAAGAACTGATTTGATTTTGATAAGCATCCATGCAGTGGATATGGCACAATGGGACAGTTATGAAAATTATTTTAAATGTTTTGGTGCAGGTTCCGTTAATATGCTCAGAGAAATGTTTTTTGAAAATACAGGATATCCCAAAAAGTTATTGCACATTTCATAAAGACAGCACTTGTTGACAATTGATCAAAAAGATAATGATTATCGATCAACTTCAATGCCGCTATCGTGGTGTTTCACCTGAGCCTGAGGCTGGCACTTCAGGTCTCAGTGGCCTTGAGAAGACATTCTTGGAGCTTATGGATTCTCAAGAAGAAGAACATCAGATTCCTATAATATCACCATGGGACAGTTACACAATAGCCCCATACAAGCTGTATGAAATTGGTGTGAAAGGGGTATAAGAAGTAATGCTCGAATTTGTTCTACCTGATTGCTATGGTTTTCTTTCTGAAGTAGTTCCAAGTATTAACATTTGCAAGAATGGTCATTCACTTCTTTTGCAATCGTAAGCGAATATTCAATCGTCTGACTTCATTCTGAATCTGTAGTCACTTTGATTTGAAATGGCCTCTCAGCTGCAGAGTTCACCTTACCTAGTTGTTCTTAGCCTTTGTTTTCGAAGGGCTTTGTTACATTGCCACAACACAGACAAAAAATGGGAAGACAACTGCAGAAGCATTGGCAGAGAATGTTTCATCAGATCCAATTACTCCAGATGCATGTGGGGGGAGGGTTGGTCTAGTGGTAGCATGCTGGACTGCCAATTGCTGGGTCCTGGGTTCGAATCCAGCTCTTGCCGGGTCACCTGGGCCTATGTTGGACGGCTGTTTCAATCATCCTTCACCTCATTGCCGTGTCCTCCCCCTGTCCTAATTAGCCCACGAAGTGCATAAATACAGGACGTAAAGCCCCAATCATCCATCCATCTAGATGCAGGTTCTTCAGCAACTCGTTTTTTTTTTTCATCAATAGCGTCAGTGTAGGTGAGGCTGGTGGGATTTACCCCACCACGTTTTGGCAAAATTGCACATTTCTGAATTGAAATAAAAAATAATTTTTCACTAACACCTGCCATGAAGGTGTGACCACTATTTGCCCCTCCACTTTAAAATGAAACTGATGCCACTGACTGGTATCAACTTTATTGCCAGTTGAACACTCTGAAAAAAGTTTTGTATGCAATGTTCCAAGTTCTTTCATGAAATTTATTAGTTTTTCCATCACCTACGCCAAAAGGCCATTTTGTGGCTTGAAAATGAATTATAAAATTCTGAGATTTAGCACTCAATATTTTTGCTACAGCTGGGCACTCAGAGAATTTGTCATTTTTAGGGGATGTGAACTCAGGACAGTACACCACCTCCATTTCAAACCCCTGGGTTCTTGTTCATTAATTGTACATTTTACCCCACAATGTGATGGGACTGAGGATGACCACAAGTTAATGGCAATTGTGGCAATCCTTCCATGACTCTAGGATAGGATTTTGCATTAATTGCATATTGTAGTCCCGCCATGTGATGGGACTAGGGATGACAACCAGTTCATCCTAATGGTGGCAATTCTTCCACGACTTCAGGATGGGTTTTTCATTAATTGCACATTTAAGCACCACCATGTGATGGGACCGAGGCTAGCAACCAGCTCATGGTTATTTGCAATGTTTTCCATGACTTCAGGATTGGCTTTTGCATTAATTGCATATTTTAGTCCCGCCTTGTGATGGGACTGGGATGGCAAGCAGTTTTTGGCAATTAGCAGTATTTTCCATGATTTCTACTTGGGTTTTTGCATTAATTGCACATTTTTTCCTGCCATGTGATGGGATTTGAGTTGGCAACTAGTTCTTGGTAATTGTGGCAATCCTTTTCATGACTTCAACACGGGTTTTTGCATTAATTGCATATTTTAGTCTCGCCATGTGATGGGATTTGAGTTGGCAACTAGTTCTTGGTAATTGTGGCAATCCTTTTCATGACTTCAACTCAGGTTTTTGCATTAATTGCATATTTTAGTCGCGCCATGTGGTGGGACTGCAGTTGGCAACCAGTTCTTGGTAATTGTGGCAATCCTTTTCATGACTTCAACACGGGTTTTTGCATTAATTGCATATTTTAGTCGCACCATGTGGTGGGACTGCAGTTGGCAACCAGTTCATGGTAATTGTGGCAATCCTTTTCATGACTTCAACACGGGTTTTTGCATTAATTGCATATTTTAGTCGCGCCATGTGGTGGGACTGCAGTTGGCAACCAGTTCATGGTAATTGTGGCGATCCTTTTCATGACTTCAACACGGGTTTTTGCATTAATTGCATATTTTAGTCGCGCCATGTGGTGGGACTGCAGTTGGCAACCAGTTCACATGAAGTCCACGTGTGACGGAATGATGCTCAGAAACAGTTTTTGGCTCATAAGTCTCATTTTGATCACTCTCAGTGCCAAGTATTAGTTTTTATATATCTGACACTTAAGAGAACTATTCAAGCTGTAAAAATCACCAACTGCTGAGGTTTTAAACTAAGAGTGTCTCAGAACTCAGGGGTCCATTTCTAGCATGATGGAATGATTCTTACAATAATTCCGTTACGCTAGATATGGACCCCTGTATACTAAGGCACCTTGAGGTTGAAAATTTAGAAATGTGTGATTTTTACTGTTTTACTTGTTCTCTTCGCTGTCAAATGAATAGAAACTAAAATCAGGTACTAGAATGATTAAATTGAGACTTACAGAGCAAAAAACAGCAAAAAACTGCTGTTCATTTTTCGTGGACTTCATGTTCATGGTAATTGTAGCAATCCTTTTCATGACTTCAACACTGGTTTTTGCATTAATTGTATATTTTAGTCACGCCATGTGGTGGGACTGCAGTTGGCAACCATTTCTTGGCAATTGTGGCAATCCTTTTCATGACTGCAACACGTTTTTTGCAGTAATTGCATTTTTTAGTCGTGCCATGTGGTGGGACTGCAGTTGGCAACCAGTTCATGCATGGTAATTGTGGCAATCCTTTTCATGACTTCAACTTGGGTTTTTGCATTAATTGCATATTTTAGTCGCACCATGTGGTGGGACTGCAGTTGGCAACCAGTTCATGGTAATTGTGGCAATCCTTTTCATGACTTCAACACGTTTTTTGCAGTAATTGCATTTTTTAGTTGTGCCATGTGGTGGGACTGCAGTTGGCAACCAGTTCATGGTAATTGTGGCAATCCTTTTCATGATTTCAACACGGGTTTTTGCACTAAGTGCTTATTCTAGTCGCGCCATGTGGTGGGACTGCAGTTGGCAACCAGTTCATGGTAATAGTGGCATTCCTTTTCATGACTTCAACACGGGTTTTTGCATTAATTGCATATATTAGTCGCGCCATGCGGTGGGACTGCAGTTGGCAACCAGTTCATGGTAATTGTGGCAATCTTTTCCATGACTTCAACACGGGTTTTTGCATTAATCGCATATTTAGTCGTGCCATGTTGTGGGACTGCAGTTGGCAACCAGTTCATGGTAATAGTGGCAATCCTTTTCATGACTACAACACGGGTTTTTGCATTAATTGCATATTTTAGTCGCGTCATGTGGTGGGCCTGCAGTTGGCAACCAGTTCATGGTAATTGTGGCAATCCTTTTCATGACTTCAACACGGGTTTTTGTATTAATTGCATATTTTAGTCGCGCCATGTGGTGGGACTGCAGTCGGCAACCAGTTCATGGTAATTGTGGCAATCCTTTTCATGACTTCAACACAGGTTTTTGCATTAATTGCATATTTTGGTTGCGCCATGTGGTGGGACTGCAGTTGGCAACCAGTTCATGGTAATTGTGGCAATCCTTTTCATGACTTCAACACGGGTTTTTGCATTTATTGCATATTTTAGTCGCGCCATGTGGTGGGACTGCAGTTGGCAACCAGTTCATGGTATTTGTGTCAATCCTTTCCATGACTTCCAATACGGGTTTTTGCATTAATTGCATATTTTAGTCATGCCATGTGGTGGGACTGCAGTTGGCAACCAGTTCATTGTAATTGTGGCAATCCTTTTCATGACTTCAACATGGGTTTTTGCATTAATTGCATATTTTAGTCGCGCCATGTGGTGGGACTGTAGTTGGCAACCAGTTCATGATAATTGTGGCAATCCTTTTCATGACTTCAACACGGGTTTTTGTATTAATTGCACATTATAGTCGCGCCATGTGGTGGGACTGGAGTTGGCAACTAGTTCTTGGTAATTGTGGCAATCCTTTCCATGACTTTAGGATGGGTTTTCATTAATTGTACAATTCAGCCCTACCATTTGATGGGACTGAGAATGGCCACCAATTCATAGTAATCGTGGCAATCCTTCTATGACTTCAGGATGGGTTTTTGCATTAATTGCACAATGTGGATAGCAACCAGTTCACAGTAATTTTTGCAATCTTTTCCATGACTTTAGGATGGGTTTTTCATTATAAGGACATTGTAGCCCCGCCATGTCATGAGACTGGGGATGGCCACCAGTTCATAGTAATTGTGGCAATCCTTTCCATGACTTCAAGATGGGTTTTACATTAATTTATTCCGCCACAAAAGCCACCATGCTAAATTTTATAAAGATCATTTTAGTTGCAGGGCACCTTAAAAATCCAGTTAAAGTGACTACAATTTCATGTTGTCTTTCTGCAACTCAAGATGAAGTACCACCCAAAACACTCCTGCTGACGTTAGCATCTTATTCATTCTGTTGTGTTTGACACATCATCCTTCCTGGCTAAAATAACAACTCCAAAAAATACATTGTATAACCATCTCAATCCTTCCTCTGCTTGGTTAATGCACTTTTCCACTTTTTTTTGGACAGCACTGAAATGCCCTCAAGGCATTTGTGCAGTTTTTATTCGAAATTTTCAGCGCCAGTAGTCTAAGTAACTATGTCAAGGAAAAAAAAAATGGGGGGGGGGGGTCACTGTATTTTTTAATAGGAAGAAATGCTATTTTTAGCCTAAAATCTGATAAAAACACTGAAATAGAGGCCGGGATGAATTTTAACAGTAGAAATGCAAATAAGGTGTTAAATGAAAGCAGAGAAGTAGCACTGTGTGATGCTGGAGGCGCTTTTTTGAATTTTGGTCTGTGTACTTTTTGTACACAACTACACATGGTTAAGTTTCAACTAAAACCCCATTGTTCAGGGATTGAAATCAAAAATTCAAAGAAGCGCCTGCACCATTTTCTAGCACTGCTTCTTTGCTTTCATTTGACACCTCATTTGCATTTCTACCATTAAAACTCATCAGGGGTTTGGACTGAAAACATTAAGGCCTCTCTTCCTGAAATCCGGGAGTCAGGGAGTCAAGAGACAAAATTTTGAAGTTGGCTGGAGGATCATGCCATATCAAATCATCCAGAAACTTTCAAATTAGACTGATTTACTACATACACTAATATCAAATATTTACAATTTTTAAAAATACCTTTAACACATCCAAAGCTGTCATATTTCACATTGCAGCTCTCTGCTGTACAATATATATTTTTGTACCAGAACCACCTTCTAAAAAAGATCTTATGGCATTCGTTGAGAATAGATAATTTCAAGACCAATCAGAGCCAATTTGATGTATGGAAATGTGTGCGATCAGCCATGTAGCTCAACCTCATTTTTGAGAAAAGCAAAGTTGCTCATTCATTTTGAGGACTATCGTATGATAATAAGGTGGGAAGACTAGTCTGGTGGCAGGCCAGAGAACCTTGTTTTATCCATCCAATGATTGTTTTTTGCTTTTTCTGGTAGATAGGCATCTACTAATCACAAATCGGCTGTGTGCAGAGGTTGCACCCTTGGGGAGATTTTTTTATTACCAAATTCAAAATGGCTGCCCTCGATCAGGTAAAAAACCTATTGGTGATATCTCAGCTTCTAATTGACAGAGAGACTTGATTTTGGTGTCAAAATATACATTTTCAGGGTCAAGGAAAACATTCAGATAGGTTTCAAATTAATATCTGTTGCAAAATATTTTATTAAATAAATGTTCATGAGATTAGCAATTAAATTAAATTTATTAAATAAAGTTGTGCTCGTCATTGCAGAACCTAGGTTTTCAAAATATATGAGAATACAATCATTAACTATTCCATACAAGTTAAATGGAATATATACTTAAATGTATACTATATTGTATGGCCCACAGGAAGTGTTAACATGTGACATTAACTGAAAGAATAACACTATTTCAATATTCTCCGAGGATCTAATCTGATGCCGTTGGATGCATGATGTCATACAGAGCATTTAGTCATTTCATCTAGTTTCAGGCAGGACTGCCGTAATTGCATTACCACCATCCTCAACTTCAGCTGTTGTATGCCAGTTTTGGCAATGATGATTCTTAATACTCGCACCATTATTGTTTCTAGGACGTTGTTCGTTCCGGTTAAAGTCACTTAGTTTAGGATTGTTTCCAGACATTACAGACTGTTTAAAGTGCAACCTTGAAATTCTATCAAGCTACCATCATGTATGTTATATTAAAGCTGATCACATAAGAGGGCCTGATCACAAGAAGCCAAATATCTCCTTTGTCATTTTTTACTATTGAGTGAAAGAATATCTAAGCTCTCTCCTCTGGGTGTAGGAAAAAAAATCTCAGACTGTGGTACGTAATGTGGAAGCTAAATAAATAAATATTAGGGATGAAAGATCAAGGATGGAGAAAATTATGCGAGGGACTGAATGAAGGCTGGGAATTTGGAATTGATTATATTGCATGGAGTGAGCACTGAGTAGGTAGGAAGGGATGGATGGGAATAGAGGCATTAATGAGACTAGAGAAGGAGGGGACAAGGACAATAGGGAGGATGCACAGGTGGAGTAGACATAAGCTGCTACAGAGGTGTCAGAGGGAGGGGTTAAGATCTATTTGGGGAGAGCTCAGAGGCAAGAACTGTAGGGAGACCGAGTGGGGAAGAGGCAGATTGAGGTAGCAGAGGGAAGCAGCAGAGAAGGTGGAATGGACGAGTTAGATATGTATGAGAGGCAGAATGTAGATAGAGTGGGGAAGTGGGGAGAGTGGACCTATTGTGGCAGGAGCAACATATTGTAAGGTGGAGGTAGAACGAGAGAATAAGACAGAAGAGGGAGAAGGGAGTGAGGCAGGAGGCATAGCATGGAGGTGGCAGAATGGTATGAAGCATTCTTTGGAGCCATTGGGAAGAAAAAAATGCACAAGGAGAAGAAAAGCACTATATGCTATTGTAGGACAAGGAAAGAGCTGTGGGAGATAGTCGGGCATAAATGGGAGAATGCAAATAAAAATAGGAAGGAGGCATGAACTCTTTCTCCTTTCAGATTCTTGCCTGGTATATTTCTCTCTGACTCACCTGCTCTGCCTCTCCTAAATAGAAAACTCTTCACTCTTTTCCGAATGCGTCCTCCCTCTTTCTCTGCCTCCTCCCTCTCTGCATTATCCCTTGCTGCTTTCTTTCAAGCTCTTGCTTCCTTCTGCACAATGTGATTGCGATATAATACAGCCTTTCCTTCTATCTATCCTCCCACTCTACCCACCGGAGCCTTCTCCCTTTCTGTATCCTCCCTTGCTCTTGCTCTCTTGCCTCCTTCTGCTTCCTACCTCTCACTCCACCCTCTGCATGGTGCTGGAAGGAGGAGGCAGACAGAGAGACACAGGCTTGAAGTTTTAAATGTGTTTGAAGCAATTGATGTGGAATATTAGAACATCTTACCAGCATTAACATTTATTTTTGACATTTATCCTGCATTGCCTTCCATGGTGGAATTAGCGCTCCATATAGCCAAGAATGCATCACAGGCCATCTGGATGCTGCTGCCTTCTTGGCGAGTACAATGACCCAAACCTCCTCCCTCATTGTGCCTGCCATTCTGAAATAATCCACCCTTGTTACAGCCCTGGGGTCAATGCATCTTGTGGACTTCATGTTAATGTTGGTCTACACAGTGTACAATGTACATTCCATTATACCAAATATGGAATAATAAATGATTATATTTGCAGACATTTATGAACCTAACTTTTGCATTAGGGGTACGCTTTGAATGTTTGCCTCAAATATTGCTAAATGCGAACAATGTTATTGTATTCCTAGACCTAGAAAATATATATTTTTTCACCAAGATCAAGGCTTGGTAGAATTTCAAGGGTTGCATCTTGATTAGTATCTAATGTCTAGTAACAGCCCTCAAATATGTAATACTAACTGGAATGGGCAATGTTCTAGAAACAATAATGGTGTGAATATTATATGCATAAAACACCTGAAGTTGAGGATGGTGGTAATGCAATGATGGCAGTCCTACCTGAAACTGAATAAAATGACTAAATTCTCTGTATGATATCATGCATCCAACGACATCAGATTAGATCCTCAGAGAATATTGAAATAGTGTTATTCATTTTTCTTTTCAGTTAATGTCACATGTTAACACTTCCTGTGTGCTAAACATTTAAGTATATATTCCATTTTACCTTGTATGGAATAGTTAATGATTACACTTTCACACATTCCGTGAAACCAATTTCTGCAATAATAAGTACAACTTTATATATATATTAAATTTAATTCCAAATCTCATCAACATTTATTTTTAAAATAAGATATTTTTTTAATCACATATTGCTTTGAAACATATCTGAATGTTTTCCTTGACCCTGAAAATGTATATTTTGATGCCAAAATCAAGTCTCTCTGTCAATTAGAAGCTGAGATATCACCAATAATAGGTTTTTTACCTGATCGAGGGCAGCCATTTTCAATTTGGTCAATACAAAAATTTCCCCAAGGGTGCAACCTCCGCACCCAGTTGATTTTATGATCAGTGAGTGCCTATATACCAGAAAAAGCAAAAAAACAGTCATTGGATGGATAAAACAAGGTTAGGGGAAAAATCAAAGTCTGCCACTGGACTACTGGGAATCTTAAACACACTCTATTCACTAATTGAATCAGTTATCTCGGAATGGAACCCACCGACATCCCGTAGGCTCTGACAAAAAGTTCTAACACAAAATTTGCACTGAACTATGTATGGCTATTAAAGTTACTTGCTAATATGTTTATTAGATGTATTAGGCATGATTTAGACATCTTAGAAATGCAAAATTTCAGAGGTCCAACTGCAAAATTGCATGAATCATAGATCATCAAAAAAAATAATCAGATAGTGGGTATGTTTATACTAAAAGCAATACATGCAATAGTGGCTGAGTCAGGGCCCGGAAACAAATAATCATTTTTCATATTTTTAAAAAATATTTCACAAAGTACGCAATATTCATCCAACAGGCCATCAAAAGGCACAACTAGACCATATAGCCCATATGTGTACAAAATTTAATCCATGTACCAGCAATAACGGTTGGGTCATGCCTGGGAAAATCAGAACATCAAAAGGCACAACTAAACTTGACCTTGTAGCCATTTGAAGTGATTACAATACCTCTGCACACTGTGGAATTCAAGGAGAAAGGAGTTTCTTTGGAGGGCAATACCTTTGATTCATCTGTTGTCAAGTTACGACTAGTAAAGCTTGTAATACGATGCTCAGTGACTGTTCACAATAAATCTTTAATTGTACACGAAAGCATGTGTCACCATTCCTGAGAAAAAAGTTAAAATCTGTCCTGATCAAAAGTCAAAAAAATCATCTAGGCCTACGTGTATCGCTGCCCACAACTCACAGGGGTATCAATTTTACACTTTCAAAAGATATAGAAAATCACAGATGAGCTTAGAATTGATACCAAATGTTTCTATGCGTTTGAAAATTGTTTTGCCACTTAAATTGTTGTTACGGGTGTAAAAGGATGAATGCTTGGCATTTATTGCTTAACATTTTTTTCAAAATAATTTCAGGTCTTGCACAGGAAAATGAGGATCGTCTTCATACATCTGGTCTTTTACTAGCTTCAGAATGTGGCTCAAAAGACATGAAACCGTGCAGGTATTAAATTTTCTGCATAACAAAACATTTTTATTATCATAATTTTTTACGAAGTAAACACCAAAACTAGTGTAGTTTGATATTGTAATAAAAAAATAATTGGCATTTCTGAGAGTCTCTGCCTCCACCGTTAATTAAAAGATCTCTATTCGAATGGCAGTAAAATAAATAATTTCTACGGTCGTATTTTTTCAAAAACATCTGGAAAGTGTTCTGCCGGTTTTAGAACTAAAGCCAGAAAGTTAGTTTTTTCTGCTTTAAAACTGTTCTTTGAATTGACGCTCCACATTTTATGTGAGATGTAGGTTTATGTGGAAAAACCCAATTATGTTGAACAACGTAAAAAGTTAACAGGAATTGGTCAAACTTGAATAATGATGGAAATTTTGATAAAAATCATGTACTGTAATCTTATTGCTGGTGAGTGTGTTTCAAACAACACTTCAGTGTCGCCAGTTTGCAAGACACAGTATGATATCTATCTGTGAAACTAATTGAACTGTATTGCATTGCAGGAACAAGGTGACAGCAGATTGAGGCATTGCTGAAGAAATTTTGCCTGTCCAGGTCGAGATCACAGGAAGATCATACCAAAGAAATTGAAAAAATCATGATTATGCTATTAAATGTGTAGATCACTAAATAAACTGCAGTAAATTGTCAGCGTGATTGCTTTTTTTTGTATACAAGTCTTCCAGAAACAGTAAATGCTATAATTCTTGTAGTCCGTTACATTTTGACCGGCAATTCTAACGTTTAATAAACGAAATTAATGTGTCTCTCTGCGTTTTTCATGATTACTTTCTTTTGCTTTGATGCTAAGTTGAAATACTCGTCATTAGTTGGAATGATCAATGGGGGCTTATCTTTAAAATAAACTGTTGAGAATTGGCATAATTGTGCAGACCTAGATGTAAAAACGGAGAGTTGGCATATGTAAATTCTTAGAAGTGTAGAAATGCCTCACTAATTTCAATATCCAAAAAAAAAATTGGCTCACAAGATGCCACTTTCACCAGTCGAAACCATATTTAGTGTTCAATATGGACTACCATATATAGGCTTTATATCCCATAAAGAACTTCTACAAGTTATAATAGTCTTCATTGTGGTTAAGATTATGACACTTAACTGTACCTGAATTCAGGGAAGTGGTTTATATTTTGTAAAATACACACTAGGGCAAAGCGTATAATGACATCATTCATTGTCATATTGTGCTATATTGATATGTCGGAAAAGAGTTAGTGGGAATTTACGGGAATTAGTGGAATTAGTGGGAATTAATGGGAATTGGCGGGAATTGGTGGGAATTAGCGGGAATTAGTGGGAATTGTGGAAATAAGGCATCATAGCTGGGAGTTACAGAGATCACTTG